>CM074728.1:34591198-35948698 GCA_037306005.1 Rhinophrynus dorsalis | reverse complement strand
GGTGGCAATATTGATGCTATTAAGGTTATTGTTTATTAGCAAACACAGATTCCTTAAGTCCTGTGTTCCAGTGTAAGGAGAGGCAAAGAACTCAATTTTCTTGACAAGGAAAGAATCCTATGAGAATAACAAACTGCCAGAATTGCCGTTTCAATCTAGTGCTAATATTTCAGGATTACTTAGCTCAAGTGACCACTAGACTACAAGAATTCTCTCCTCTCTGTAAAATAAAAAACTTACGAAAAAATAATAAAATTTACTCTAATCTTCCTTGGCAAGCTTCAAGTAACGCACGAAAGACACATACTCATCTCTAAACTCTCCTGAGGAGGCTCGAAACAAGCTGGGAGCTTGGAATCTGGTGTAGTGCATTGGGGACACACTCATATGCTGATTTTGCGAGAAAGATTCTCTCACTAACGTTTGTCTTTTTGGGGCTCATTTGGAGTCTTAAGTTTACATTTATTTTACAGTTTTACTGTTTATGTTTCTCAGTCATTGTCCATGCTCATCCTCTTGTTCTATCAATCATGTTCATTCTCCCTTAGTCAGGGCATAACCCCAGGTGCTGGGACATGGGGTTGGCCCATCTACTACATTGCTTTAAGTTGACCTATCTGCGCAAGGGTATTTGCCATTTCCCCTTCTGCAAACACACAGGCTAACACAACTGTCACTGTCAAGTACACCCTTCTTATCTGTTCTTGGAATGTGGCTGGCCTAAATACTCAGATAAAGAGAAAACTTGTTACTAATCATCTGAAAACTGACTCCCCATATTGCGTTTCTCCAGGAAACGCTGGAATTCCTCTGAGCCAGCTGCCTTAAAGGGTGCTTGGATCAAAGAATGTGTTTTGGCCTCCTCCAGGTCCAGGGGAGTGGTGGTCCTGTTTAGTACTTCCCTCAGTTATACTATCCACTCCACCCAGGTGGACATGGATGGCTGTTATATTATTTTGGACGTCTCTGTGGTTCACAATCGCTTTTTTGTTGGTCAATGTTTATGCCAATAATATACCAGATACTCAGTTTTACTATAAAAATGTTTGACTTGCTAACTGCTTATCAAAGTTCTCAAACAATTTTAGGTGGTGACTTAAGGTTATTCACCACTCACTGGACAGACTGGGACCCTCCAGTCTTACAATACCAGTCTTGATGCCGAAAAGGTGTTAGACTAGGTAGCACAGGTTTGTAAGTTCAGGATGATTAAACATCAACACCTTGATCAAACGTTCCTTACCATGTTGCAACTGTTATACTCTTGCCCTACCACTGTAGTTCCATACAACGGCTTAGATTCTGCCCCAATCACCATGGAGAGGGGGGGTGCATCAGGGATGCCCACTCTCCCCAGTTTAGCTCTTGATCCATTGCTCAGGGTTATCCTGAACTCCCCAGATATTCCTGGTATTTCCAAACGACAAACCTCTGTCCTATCCTCCTCCTTTGTGGAAAATATCCTGTTGCATCTTTCCTAACCTCAAATTTTGCTCCCCACACTTTTCCAACTCCTAGACAGTTATGGCCCATAATAAGATTTTACATCAATACCAATAAATTTAAAGCCTTAGGTCTACATCGCTCTAGTCGGCCACCACATTTTCCAACTCTGGGTCTACAATGGGCAAAGAGCAGTATTCCTTACTTGGGCACACTTAGCCCTAAGGTTCCTTAAAAACTATATAATTTAACTACAAGCCCATTATTCACAAATTGGTGCAGGAACTGCAGGGGTGGAAGGGTTTACACTTAACTTTCTCAGGCAGAGTGGCGCGTATCAAAATGATCACCTTTCCTACACTACTATTTGATTCAAGTCTTGCCTTTACTCATCACTCCCTTTGACCACTCCTTGCTATTTACTGCATTTAGAAGATTCACTTGGGGTGCCAAACAATCTCAAATATCGTTGCCCAAACTTCAACAATCTAAACAAAATTTAGGGCTTAATCTCACAAACTTTCTGGACTATAACCTAGTGGCACTATATCGTTACACCTTTGACTGAACACTTAACACAGACATACATACAGACTCCCACTTGGATCGACAGTTTGTGGAGGGGACGGCGTTCATGGCCCTGTTCCACCTCCTGGTACAGGGTCTTCAGCCAGACATAGCCCAGAACACATTACTCTTTTCTACCATCAAGGCTTGGAAATGGGTGAAACTCCACCTGGGAACACAGTGGAAGTTCTCCCTTTTTCAACCCTTTTGTGCCAACCTGTCCTTTCAGGACGGCGAACCTCAGAGACCTTTCTCCACTTGGGCAGGGTACAATGTTAGTGACTTAACCCCATTTGTTAACATTTCTACCAGACTTCGCAGACAGTTGGTGGACTGCATGGCACAACATCCACATCACCATACCGTGGCTTGCTTACCTTCAGGTGCAAAGTTTCATTAGAATCCAAATCAACACTTCATGCATGCTGATTAGGACAACCATTTGGATGCTTTTGTCAGGTCATACTCTAGGGCTTTTCTTAGCAGTAGCCACATCTGTAAATTCCTTAACACTCATTGATTATAATACTTATAAAACAGGACTGGTGAAATGGTTGACACACTTCTCACATCTCGACTGTAATGACATTCTTGCCAGCACCACCCTTACTTGAAGACAACAGTCTTCTAGCACCTACGTTGAGATGCAACTGAAGATTGTGCACCAAGCGTACTTATTCCCACATAGACAGATCAAGATGGGACATTCTTCAGTCTGCAAGATGCCCAAGTTTGGAGCCCCGGGGGCAGATCTTTACCATGCCTTCTGGAGCTGTCTGCCCATACAGTCTTTTTGGAAGGAGGTTCATACTGTCAGGTGGGTCTGAGATTTCGAGGTTTACTGCTTGTGTCAGAGATGGCCATCCTAGGAATCCACTCTGATACAAGACTGAGACACCTGAAACTTTTACGGTTTAGGTTAGTGGTTGCTCATAAATCCATCTTACATCAGTGTATCCACCCTGACCTCCCCTCTAGACTTTTCAGAGCTAAAATTAGCTCACTTTTCAGATGGATTGGTTAGACACTACTGTTCATAAAGAATGTGATGTTAAATTATTTTTTTGTGACTTGGAGAAGCTACATTGACTCACTGGATGAGATAACTAAATGGAAATGTAAACATCGTTTTCAGTATACGTCCTTATTGCCAACAGCAGCTTAGAGGGCGATCATCTATCCATACCTAATGGGAGGGTCGATTATGAGGGTATAACGGCGCCCGTGTTTCTAGCGACATTTTGACAGGCTTATTTCCTGGTGCCTCTTCATTGGCTGCGCTGTACAGCTCCTCCCAGTGACAGCCTTTATATACTCTGGGCTGTCACTTATGGGTTGCCCTTTCGTGGTGTACCTGATGCCTAGCGCTTGTTCCGTTTATTTGATACCAGCAGTGTTATGACCCGGACTGCCTGACTATGCTATTAGTTACTGTTCCTGCTTCTGTGTACCAATTCAGATTGGCTGACGTTCCTGCTTCCTGTTCTGACCCGGCCTGGCTGACGTTCCTGCTCCGTGTACCGACCCGGCGCAACAGACGACCCTGCTCCGTGTACCGACCCGGTGAGAACCACAACCCTGCTCCATGTACCGACCTGGCTTGGCTGACGTTCCTGCTCCGTGTACCGAATCGGTTCGGCTGAAGTTCCTGCTCCTTCCGTGCCCGGCTGGGTGAAGATCCTGTTAGGGCCTGTTGCGGTCATCTCTGCACTTCATTCACGTTACCATGCACCACAGAGCTACGGTACTCCGTTACCGTTTGTAGTCCAGTCCGTGGGTTCGAGTCTCATTGTGCCATTAATCCTCCACACCGTTCACTTAATCGCTTGGTCTTCCGCTCTTGGGTTCAGTTGGGCGCATCCAGTTGCCTTCCGTATTGTGTCCATAGCGTTCATTAATTGATGAATTTATTGATTTCTCGATTTTGATGGATTCCCTTATTAGGGAACGAATGGCAGCCAAGGACCAGAAGCAGAGGGTCAGAGAAATGGGATCAGCAAGATCAAGCTTCCCACCCATGCCTCCCTCACCTCCCATGCCTCCAGTACAAGCTGGTGAGAGTGGTGAACCGATGCAATTGGGGTTCACTAGGTTGTCCAAAGAGGAGAGGGTGCATCGCTGCAGACAAGGCCTCTGCTTATATTGTGGTCAGGCTGGTCATTTGCTCCGTTCTTGCCCGACACGGCCGGGAAACAAAACGCACCTAGGGTACCTTGGGGGACAGGCCCTAGGTGGCGTTCAGCAGTCCCTAGACCCAACTAGTCAGAAGCCTATACAGGTTGTAGTCGCCTGGGCTGAAATCGCTGTGGAGGTCCTGGCGCTTGTAGATTCCGGTGCTGCCGGATATTTTATGGACAAATCATTTTCTGCCTCCCATAACATTCCACTGGTGGAAAAAGAGAGTCTCCTTTGACAATTGAGGCCATTGATGGGAGGCCATTGGTACCTGCCCAAATTACTATGGAGACAATTCCTTTATCTTTGCGTATTGGGGCACTGCATTCCGAGGTTCAACGGTTTCAGATTATCTGTTCCCCGCATCATGCTTTCATATTGGGGTTTCCTTGGTTACATATGCACAACCCCAGGTTTAACTGGCAGACTTGCCTGGTCATATCCCACCCTACTAGGATTATGTGTACCTCTCCCTCAGTGCCGGCTGAGTATTGCCAATTCGGCGACATGTTCAGTAAGGGAGAGGCCAGTGCACTGCCGCCTCACAGGGCTTGTGACTGTGTGATTGATCTGCCTCCTGGTGCCGTTCCTCCTCGGGGTCGTGCTTACCCGTTGTCTTGCGAGGAGAATCGGGCCATGGAGGAGTATATTGCTGATGCCCTGAAGAGGGGCATTATCAGGAAGTCATCCTCGCCCGCGGGGGCAGGATTCTTTTTCGTAAAGATGAAGAGTGGCGAACTACGACCCTGTATAGACTATCGTGGATTAAATAAACTGATGCCTAAGAATGCTGTTTGACCGATTGAAGGGTTCTTCTATCTTTACCAAACTTGATTTGAGGGCCGCCTATAATTTGATAAGGATAAGGGCCGGTCATGAGTGGAAAACGGCATTCAATACCAGATCAGGGCACTATGAATATCGGGTAATGCCGTTCGGGCTATGTAACGCACCAGCAGTGTTTCGAGAGTTTATTAATGATATCTTACGTGACATGCTACAGTCTTACGTAGTTGTATATCGATGATATTCTCATACATTCGTAAAGCTGGTCACAACACATCAAGGATGTGACTGCCGTGTTGCTTAAACTTCGAGAGAATAAACTCTTCTTCAGAATCGAGAAATGCGAACTCCACAAGCCCATGGTACCATTCCCGGGCTTCATCATCTCTAAGGATGGCATCGCAATGGACAAGGATAAGTTGGCAGCAGTCCTGCAGTGGCCACGTCCTAAGGGGCTCAAGGCTATCCAATGCTTTCTCGGTTTTGCTAATTATTATAGGAAATTCATCAGAAACTTTTCTACAATTGTGAAACCTCTGTCTGACTTAACACACAAGGGTGCGGATCCCTCCAAGTGGTCTCAGGAAGCTGAACAGGCTTTCTTGACACTAAAGTCTGCATTTGCCTCTTCTCCTGTGCTGTCCCACCCCAATCCCTCCCTGCCATTTACCTTGGAGGTCGATGCCTCAGAATCTGGGGTATGGGCCGTATTGTCACAGCACCTGGACCCTGGGGAGTATGCTAAGGCCCTGTGGATTCTTTTCCAAAAAATTGTCTAGCACGCAAAGTCACTATGAGATTGGGGACAGGGAACTGTTGGCAATTATTCTGGCCGTCAAGGAATGGCGGCACCTGCTTGAGGGCACCCGAACTCCAGTATTGATCTTGACACAAAAATTTAACGTACCTATCTGAGGCTAAAAGACTGTCCTCTCGTCAGGCTAGATGGGCCTTATTTCTGTTGCGCTTTAACTTTATTGTATCCTATCTGCCTGGGTCCAAGAATATCAGGGAAGATGCCCTGTCCAGGCAATTTAACCCTGACACAGAGAAGAAGCAGGTTCCGGTACCGATCATCCAGCCTTATCGCATTTTAGCTACATTGCGAACCAGTATTACTTCACCCCTGGGGGAGGAGATTCTCGCTAATCAGGCTTATGCTCCACCCGAGACCCCAGTGGGCAAATGTTTCGTATCTGAGCCTTTCCGTACCAGTCTTCTTGAGACGTATCACGCTTCTAAGGCTGCTGGGCATGTTGGCAAGAATCAATTAATTTGGTCACTCTCGCAGTTATTCTGGTGGCCTTCCTTGCGTGACAACTGCACAGCATTTACTGCAGCTTGTTCTACCTGTGCTCGTGCAAAATCCCCTAGACACCTACCGGTGGGCCTGCTACAGCCGGTACCCAACGGAGAACGTCCTTGGTTTCATATCTCCATCGACTTTATGGGGGAATTGCCGGTGTCATGGGGATATTCTTTTATTCTGATGATAGTCGATAGATTTTCCAAAATGGCACAATTCGTGCCTCTGCTGGCCTTCCCTCTGCCCAGGAGTTGGCAAGGGTGTTTGCCAGGGAAGTTTTCCTGTTGCATGGCGTACCCAGAGTATTGGTGTCCGACCGTGGGAGCCAATTCGTGTCTAGATTCTGGAGGGCATTCTGTGCGCAGATGGGCATACAGTTCTCATTTTCCTCTGCATATCATCCCCAGACCAACGGAGCCACTGAGCGTGCCAATCAGGGCTTGGAACAATTTTTACGCTGGTTTGTGTCTGACCATCATGGTAATTGGGCCGACCTGTTGCCTAGCGGAGTTTGCCAGGAATTGTGCGGTTAATTCATCGTCCGTGAGTTCCCGGTTTCTCATCAATTACAGGTTCCAACCTTGTCTTCTCCCGGACTCATTTCAGACGCAGCAAATTCCTGCTCTGGATGAGCATATGGAGCAACTCCGTTCCACTTGGGCACAGGTGCAGAGGACCCTCAGTACTTCGTTCCAGAGTTATCAGCGCCAAGCTAATCGTAGACGGCTGCCGGCGGTCTCATTTCAGGTTGGGGGACAGGGTATGGCTCTCCCCGAAGAATCTGAATCTACAGATCCCTTGCAATAAGTTGGCTCCCCAGTTCATTGGTCCGTTCAAAGTTATCCGTAAATTTAACCGTGTCATATGCTTTGGACCTTCCAGCATCCATGCATATCCATAATGTGTTCCACGTATCATTGTTAAAACCTCTGAACACCTATACTCCTGTGGCTCCTGGCCCCGTTCGAATACAAGGTCAAGAGGAGTATGAGGTACAAAATATTATTGACTCACGTAAATTCAGAGGAAAATTACAATATTTGGTCCATTGGAAAGGCTACGGTCCAGAGGAGCGTTCATGGGTTGATTCTAAAAACCTTCATGCTCCCAGATTACAGCGCAGCTTCCATGCCAAGTATCCCCTTAAGCCAAGTTCCTCTCTTCTCGGAGAGGGGTCTTTGAGAGGATGGTACTTTCAAAGCGCCCATGATTCTAGCGACATTTTGACAGGCTTATTTCCTGGTGCCTCTTCATTGGCTGCGCTGTACAGCTCCTCTCAGTGACAGCCTTTATATACTCTGGGCTGTCACTTATGGGTTGCCCTTTCGTAGTGTACCTGATGCCTAGCTCTTGTTCCGTTTATTTGATACCAGTGTATGACCCGGACTGCCTGACTACGCCAATAGTTACTGTTCCTGCTTCTGTGTACCGATTCGGATTGGCTGACGTTCCTGTTTCCTGTTCAACCCGGACTGGCTGACGTTCCTGCTCCGTGTACCAACCCGACGAGATAGACGACCCTGCTCAGTGTACCGACCCGGCGAGACCGACGACCCTGCTCCGTGTACCGAACCGGCTTGGCTGACATTCCTGCTCCGTGTACAGAACCGGTTTGGCTGACATTCCTACTCCGTGTACAGAACCGGTTTGGCTGAAGTTCCTGCTCCTTCTGTTCGTTCCGTTCACTTGATCGCTTGGTCTTCTGCTCTTGCGTTCAGTTGGGCGCATCCGGTTGCCTTCCGTATTGTGACCATAGCGTTCATTAACCCCTCCTGGGGTGGTGCCTTGTGCCGCTACTTGTTTCACCACTGTCATCCTCATCACTGGTATACTCGATCGATTGGTCTTCCGCTCTTGGTTCAGTTGGGCGCTTCCGGTTGCCTTCCACATTGAGACCATAGCGTTCATAAACCCCTTAGGGGGTGGCACGGGCACACGGTGGTGGATAGTCTCAGTTGGGCATACGTTCCTGGCACGAGCACTGACTCACGCTGTTGTAGTCTCCGGTGGGCGTCCACCGTTGCAGGTGATCTTGCCTGCTCTTTGCTGCCATCCTGTCACTATCTCTGCCTATAGGCGACACTGGGCCTCTGCTTATCTGGGCAACTGAGCCAGTGGCTTCACTGGTATCTCTGGACTCTATTACACTGTATCAATCATATTTACCTGACCTGTGTCAGTACTGTATTCTGTTGTACATACTGGACCTGTGTGGGTTAAACTTGCTAATGTAGCCTGTCCTGTGTCAGTTATTTATGTGCTATATGCTGGACCCGTGAGGGTTATGTTATTCCTTGTGTGCTTTAAATAAAATTGTGTTTTTTACCAACATCTACCGTTTCTAAGTGTACTGAACCGTGAGAGAGGGAGAATGTTACTATGGACTGACATTGGACATTTGACAGAGATTGTTGGGGGTTTTGGTTTTTTGAGTTTGGGGCTGGCGGGGAGACAGTTACTGTTGACACTTTGAAGTGCCTGGTTGGAACTTCTCCCTATTGACTCAGACACATGACTTAAGCTCTTCCTGATCTGCAGGTAGAGTCTTAACCCATTGCTGTTCTTGTCATGTTCTGTATAACTGCTTTTCCTCTGTTAAGATTATGGAAATCTGTTTGCCCTGTACATCCATTTTCTGCTGACTGTGTATGGTTGTTTTTATTATGGTTTTAAAAAATGCAAATGAAAAAAATGCGTTGGGCCATTTTTATTACTATAACTTATTGCTAAAAAATTGTTCATCCTCTTGATTTTTGAATAAATATTGAGAACATTTAAGAACATCTGAAATTGGTGCTTTTTTCCCTATCAACAATGGAGTAGAACATTAGATGCTTTTATGAGTAATAACCTTGATAAGAGTTCTATTCAAAGCTCATATGATCTTGGATATCAGGTGGGTGACATGAAAGCGGGGGTGATATAGCCTATTGATTGGTAACAGATCTACTCTTAGCTGGTCTTGCGCCCTGTTCCTCCTCGTTTTTGATGTCGTCACTGCGGTTTATTGTGGAGACAAGCACATCAACTGGTGCTAGGAGTAGAAGGGCAGCGTCCACAGAAGGGGATCAGAGTTTGGAATAAAGCACTAGTCGCATTGACTTTCAAGACACCAGAGTACAGAACTTACTACAGAGGAGACTTAATTTTCTCTTTTTTTATACATCCACTGCAATAAGAACATTAAAAGGATATAAGCACTTTAGAAGTTGCGCCAGTGTGTATATAATATGAGATTGTAGCCGTATTAGTCCAGTGATGGAGATGTAAAATAACAAACAAAATTAATATCTTGCAATACCTTTATTATTGGGCTAACAGAAGTATGGATTGACAAGCTTTCGGGAGAATCTCCCTTTCTCAAGTCTAAAGCATCAAGAAATGCTTTAGACTTGAGAAAGGGAGGTTCTCCCGAAAGCTTGTCAATCCATAATTCTGTTAGTCCAATAATAAAGGTATTACAAGATACTAATTTTGTTTTATATATACACATATATAGATATAGTTCTCTGAGTGCTGGCCTTCTGTGGACTTTCTCTGGGAAAGGGATTCCTGTTGGTGGACCCATACCAGAGGAAAACGTACACATAGATGGGAGAGACTTTGCTGAACTCAGCTTACACGGAATAGGTTTACTCTACAGATTATGGAAACACTTGTCCGCTCTATCGACATATGTAGAGGTAGCCATCTAAAGGTTTATACCCGGTGCACCAGAGAATACCTGCCTGCTTCACCTTTACAATTAAAGGCATCTTACTTTCAGTTCTATAAGGATTTTATAAGAGGCTATATATGCCTATTTTTTACAAAAGGTTTTTAATTGGTTTTTTTTGTTTGTTTTTTTTCAGTGAATTCACTATTTTATATAGTGCTTTTTTGTGTCTTTTTGACATAGGAGGACTTCAGTATTATTGTATGTTGTCCTATATCTTGTATAGGTTTGATAAAATATTTTTTATATTATTCAACTATCACTAGCGCTCTCCCATTGTTCACTTTTCTCTTTTCTCATTTTGTTACCCTGCTCACCATCAGGGTTTGGGATAGTAGCGACAGTGCTATTTGGTAGCTTATTGCCGTGAGTTTATACTTTGCAATAATATCCAGGCGCTATCTTTCCATGTCCACCAGGAAAGAAACCGGTTTTAAAAATAGAAGGTCCTTCAACAGAAACTCTGTATATGAAGGAACAACATGGAAGAAAGGGATTTGAAATCTGTGCAATATTCTTCCATGATCACCCACAAAACACACTGGTCGCCACTGAGAACGTATTGTGAACAGACACAAATGAACTCAAATTGTCAGAGGCAGACAAGATACCACCAAGTCACGTAGAGGGAGACTTCAGAGCCTGCATCTTGCCTGTCCAAACCTGTATGGGTTTTGGAGTAAGATGTGCCTTGGCTACTGTGGGTGTAGACACCCTGGGGGTATAGTCATACTGGTATGAGTAATGAAACACCATAAATCTCCCATGGAGTAAACTGAGGTAATGTTACATCCATACCCCACAATAGTGTGGCTAATAACTTCCTCTGATTCTGAGCCTGACCATGAATGGCAGAGAAAAGAGCTTTTTGGAAGAT
The DNA here is from genome assembly GCA_037306005.1 of Rhinophrynus dorsalis. Taxonomy (NCBI): domain Eukaryota; kingdom Metazoa; phylum Chordata; class Amphibia; order Anura; family Rhinophrynidae; genus Rhinophrynus; species Rhinophrynus dorsalis. The sequence goes on along the minus strand of CM074728.1, from coordinate 35,937,829 downwards.
TGGCTAAATCTATGGTCAGCAGACCAAAGGGTACAACGAACAGGAAAAGATGGCCAAGGCCTTCTCAATAAGCCTAGCAGGGTCAAAAAGCCACTGCCTAAAGAATTTCAAACAGCCAAAACAATATCCATGCACAGTACTTAAGAATTGTGCCCCCACAAAACAGACATGGCTATAGACAACCAAGCATCAGTGACAGTGGCATTATTACGGTGCCAGTGCTATTCTGCGCCATTCTGTCAGTCTACTCTCCTGCTTTACACCTATTGGTTGATCTATGATTGTCCCGCCCAGTATTGTCCTTAAATACTGGATTTTGGCACAGTGCCGGTGCCCTTTCGTGGTATTGCAGTACCAGCGCTTGTTCCTGATTATTGGGTGCTCTCAGTGTATCGACCCGGCCTGCCTGACTACTCTGCATCTCGTTTCCTGCCTGTGCACCGACCCGGACTGCCTGACCATTCTGCTTCTCATCTCCTTTGTACCGACCTGGCTTGGCTGACGTTCCTGCTCCATGTACCGACTTGGATTGGCTGACGTTCCTGCTCCATGTGATCCCGCCCAGTTGGGCTGCTGCCTCCTCTGCATGTTCTGACTGGTCTCTGGTTTAGGGTAGTGCTTCTCTCTCTCTGTCTGTGAACAGCTGTGCAGTTTGGTTTCGGTTGCCTCTGCGTTGCCCCGGCGACATTCCTATTGGCCTGCCTTACGATCCGTTCCAGATTGGGTGCCTCTCAGGGCGAGTTGCTCAGATTCCGTTACTATTACGGCAGCGCTCAGTTGCCTGGTCTCCGTTACTGCTACGGCAGAGCTCAAGTGGCTTAGTCTCCGTTATTGCTACAGCAGTGCCCCTGTGGCTCAGATTCTGTTATTGCCAAGACAGCTCCTCAGTTGCTCAGTCTCCGTTTATGCCACAGCAGTATCCAATTGCATAGTCTCCGTTTATGATACGGCCTATTATCCGCTACTGCTATGGCAGCGCTCTCGTGGCTTGGTCTCCGTTACTGCTACGGCAGTGCTCAAGTTGCCTGGTCTCCGTTACTGCTACGGCAGTGTCAATGTCACTCAGTATCCGTTACTGCTACCGCAGTGTTCACGTTGCATAGTCTCCGTTACTGCTCCGGCAGTGCTCAAGTTGCTCAGCCTCCGTTACTGCTAAGGCAGTCCACCATTGCCTGGTTTACTTATTCTTGGGCGTTACTCGTACTTAAGCTCTCACCTCTATGTGAGCTCCTTAAAAGGCCTTACCACACATGGGGCTGTTTACATTCTCTGTCTGCTATTAACCCATGCAGTACCGATACACTGGGACTCATACAAGATCTGCCTGACGTGTGTCAGTATAATGTGTTATGAACTCTTCCCTTATACTGGACCTGTGTGGGCTTACCTCTATATAACCTGTCTTGTGGCTGTACTATATTAAGTGTATATTACAGGACCTGTGAGGGTTATTGTGATCTTAATTGTTTAATAAAACTGTGTTTTATCCAAACCTACTGTGTCTGTGTGTCGAACAAACCGTTACAGTACGAATGGGCCATGAAGGAAATGCACAAAACATCCACTGGAGGATGGATGTACATGAGCAGTGTTCGGACCAGTTGGCACTGGCCATACAAACTATCCTTGAGCGCACTGCGCACCTCAACAAGCCAGCTCAGAGTCCAGTGGTCCCCTCAGTTTTGACACCAGAGACTCAATCCATGACACGTGGCCTCGTTTAAAGGGTTAAACACCTCAGCACCGTTAGTCATTGAGCAGAATCAGAATCTATAAAACTTGCTATAAGGAGAGTCCAGGCATTTATGTGCTGGATTCTTAAGTGCCACAGCATCTCTAGCAAAATAATTAAAGTCAGAGTGATGCAGTGTCATTCCCAGGAGTAAATAAGGAATCAGAAGGCATCCCCTCACATGACCCCCTCTCCTTATCAGAAAGATCCTCCACATCAAGGTGAGGAACAGACGGTCCCGATGCCAGAATTCAAGGACTCCTTTAATAGAAGGACTCTCCAGCCATCACATTTGCTCACCACCCTGCAGTGCAACCTCTAGCAGGCCCAGATCATGAAGTCTGCATTCTGGTTCAAACCGACAATGGAGGCCAGATAAAAGCCAACATAATGGGGAATACACAGCTCTATACCTATAGGAAAAAAAAAAAAAAAAATAGAAGGCGAGCAAAAACAATCTTTGCCCTGATCCATCTCTGTTGAGGTCACCTAAAACTGAACTGTATTAGTGAAGGATTAAACAGGGTAAGGAAGGAGTGTCTGCTTCCAGAGAGCCTTTTAAGGAAAGTGCCCTGTGCCCTCCTGTAGAAGTATACTTTACCCCATGGTGCTTGTGTTCCACATTGGATGAAAGTGTATATTTTATAAATATTATATACATATATACACATATATATACACATACACATATATATACACATACACATATATATATACACATATACATATATATACACATATACACACACTAGTTGAACAGCCCATTACACGGGCCACAGTAGTACAGCCACCCGGTCCTTCGGAGCGCCCAGCTCTGTATCAGCTGCGGCGCGGGCAGTCTCTACTGCGCATGTCGCGGCGTTACACACGATTTAGCGAATTATTATATAGGATATATAGATATATATATATAGTGTGTGTGTGTGTGTGTGTGTGTGTGTGTGTGTGTGTGTTGTATCATAAATCCTATGATAGCATCTGCAGGCACACATCGGTCTTCAAAAAAAAAAAAAGCAATAAAAATTATCAGTTTATCTCCCATTTGAAGAGAAGCATAGTGTTGGCTGTATGAACACCACAGGACATGAGGTGAAAAAAACATTACTAGCGTTTTAGGATCACTGCTTGATTCTGCCTGCATATAAAGGGATCGAGGTGGCTAGCTGTTTGGATCATCATTTTGCCCCAATAATGATTGAGACGGGAGAGATTTGATCAACAGATATAATCTCTGCATATACAAAGATCTCTGCTCGCTAATTTGGAACGGATATAAACAAAGCAATACAGCAAGGCAAAAGATCCAAGTTGGGAGAGCAGCGGACGCTGTAAATTAACATCTAACTCACCTGCCTGCTTCAACACCTTATAGTTGCAAGTATCTTCATCTAGCTTCTGTTGGTGATATGTTCTAACACTGACTTTTAATTTTTTCATATGTGAATTCACATCCTATATTATTGTTAATTTTGTTACAATAAAATTTAAATTCATATTTTTCTAAGAATTAGTGCTCTCCCTATATTACATTGTTTTTCTTTTGTTTGTTTCTGTTCACTATCAGGAACTTAGGCATTGTAGTGAAAATTCTTGGATTATTTCATTATAGAATTTTCAAGTTCAAGCGGGTCATGGTCGCCACGATTACTACATATATTTGTGATTATATATATATATATATATATATATATATATATATATATATATATATATATATATATATATATATATATAAAATCACACACATACTGGAATGGCATGCAAGCTTTAATGTATTTGGCCCAACATCACAACCAAAACCTCAACTTGAAAAGAAAGAGAAGACAAAAAAAAAACAAAAAAAAAAACACAAAGTCAACCTGCATGAGCGATATTTAGCAATAAATATACAGATTTTTATTGAAACAATCACTATGAAGTAGTGCAGGTTTGTGTTTCTTGCCCAATTACTAGAATAAGGCACAGATATAAAATCATAACTTACCAGTACGCTTCTGGCTACAATAAACTGTCAGTGAACAGGGTGGGGAAACTCAGTGTATAGATTTAGGCCTATACTCAAGTAGCACATTCTGCATGAAAAGTCCTTACATTGAGATAGGGTAATGCACTAGAAATCAATCATTCAAAACCACTGGAATTCCTATGTGGTGTTCTTGCTGCTCTTTTATAAATCTTATTTTCAGTGCTTTTCCCATTTAATCAGGGAACATCTGAGCATTCTGCAACTGGAGAAAGGCAGAAGGAAGGGTACAGGTCTGAGAACGCTCTCCAACTTCATTCCAGATTGTTTTTTCCTCTGCTTACATGGACTTCACTTAGAATTGTAACCAGGGGATACAATAAAAGCAGGACATGTGAAGCCATGAGAAAAATAATGCATATCTTGCCCAGCTCACATATGCACTGCATCAGCAAGGATACGGTCCCTTCCATCTTATGCTACATACCCAGTAGGTATTTTGAACATCGGGAAAAGGGTGATACTATCATCTTGCACAGTTGATACCTTTATTGGCTAACTAAACAGATAAATATTTCTACGGCTAACACGGTACCAACTCATCTATTATCATCTTGCACGACACCTTAGAACAGAACAAGGTTTTTAAAGAAAAAAAAGAAATTCAAAAATAAAGAGCATCTTGCGGTAATACAGCCACTTTTAAAGACTTTGGGAATATAGTTTTAACCTAAAGTGTAGAACAATGACAAAAACAGAAATAACAACCACTACATGGGTAAAATCATACATTTCTTCCAAAAGTTACAGTGAAAAAAAACTTTGTCAAATCTTCACCTAATGTGTGTGGCTGGTAAAGATTCAAGTTGTCGTGACAGGAAGAGCTCTCTATGCCTTAACTGGTGCTTCAATTTTTCTGGTAAATCAACCATTTCAGGGTTCTCCATTTCTTCTTCCATTTCTCCTAAAAAGGCAAAAATAATGTCAAATAGTAGACCTTGTCCCTTGTTGCCACCCAAAAGGGAACACATACTAAAGCAATAAGGCCAATATTTGTTTAAACAAGTATGACTGAAAAACACATCTATGGTACATCTAGGACACACTGCAGAAATTAAAAGGAGCAATATGGAACTGAATTCTCATGATAAACAACTCTCTGAAATGTACACGTGTCCATTCATAAATATACTTTGGGTATTTATAAATGAATGAGCAAAGTTCCCCAACTAGAACATGCTAGTCATATATGCCAAGAAAAGAGCATAAAAGTGTGATTTCCCATGTGGAAAGGTCTCATTACAAATGCTCATCTGTCAGACCTGGAACGATTTATTTTGTTCTTGAAATGTAAGTTTACTTAAATCAGGGGTGGAAAAATCTAGTAGTGAGACAAAATTCCAAATCCTTACTGTAAGAGGAAAAATAAATAAATAAATAAATAAACTGCCTCTCACTTGAAAGTACCTTTCTGCCAGTTTTTACACTCCTTAATGCTAAGTGACGTACCAGTACAGTCACACATTTCCATCCTTTGAAAATGAATGACAGTCCTGTCATATCAAGGGTTAATGATCAAAGAGCTCGACAGGGTGCTGTAACGGACTGCTCCACTACCATAGTTTCAAACATTACCCAGTGGTTGCTACAGCGATTACGTGTGCCAACGGAGCCACATATAAAAGGCAAAGTCAGTCAACATTGCCTTTGTCACTGTCCTCTGCCTCTCTCCTCCACTGTGACCTAGAAGCAGACGGAGACAGAACACAGGTCTAAAACCTGCAGATGGCCAAAGTGGGTGGGGGTGGGGGATGTACTTTTCTGCTGGGGCAGGAATGGTGGAAGACCATACAAAAAAAAAAAAAAAAAAAAAAATTCTAGTAACTCTGGGAGGCGATCCACCCTTAGTAGGCAGGAACAATTCTCAAAGTGTATGCAGGGGGTGGAGCTTACCTTCCCTGCTTTGCTGCAGCTAGCCAATCAGCTCCAGAAAGATTTGAGACACTAAAAATGAATAACTAGTAGAAGAGAAGAAGACTCCTCTGAGCATGACCCCGAAGGATTCCCACGGTCTGCCACAGGAAAGCCAAGCATGGTTCCTTGACAGGGTGGGAGACCAGTATCCTGTATGGACTAAGAGAAAAGGATTTAACAGGTAAGACTAAAATCATGTTTTCTCTGTCATCCAATACAGGTTACTGGTAACTCTGGCATGTCCAACCATTACGTTTCTCAGAGGCGGGAGGAAGGCAAGGACCAGGCGCAAGGCCCCCAAAGTCACCAGAACATATATGAACCATCAGATCAGAGATAGGCCAACAACAACTTAAGTGTCAACGGACACTAAACAGGGGTAACATCACCCCAGGAACGTTACACAGCACACTAAACTAGAACCAACAGGGCTCAAAAGTGAGGGAAGCAACAAGGAAAATACTACACAGTCAGTACTGCCTCCAGGATTTTCCTCCCAAAGCTGGCATCTGCCGATGACAACACATCAACACTGTAGTGCTTCGAAAAGGTGTGAACAGACAACCAAGTGGCCGCCTTGCATGGCTGATCAGCGGAGGCCCAATTCTTGAAAGCCCAAAAAGCCCCAATAGATCGAGTAGAACGAGCTGTGACCCTGAAAGGGACAGGCTTCTTCCTCAGCTCATAAGCCTTGTGAACAGTACACTTAATCCAAGAAGTAATAGTCACTTTGGATGCAAGTCTTCCTGCCCTAGGACCTCAGGAATGACTAACAGCGCATCAGATTGCCTGATAGACTCAGTGAGATGCACATAAAACTTGAGACAACGCACCACGTCTAACAAGTGGAGATCCCTCTCCTTGTCAGAGGTGGGGTCAGGGCAGAAAGAGGGCACCACAATCTCCTGATTGATGTGGAACTCAGAGAGCACCTTCAGCAGAAACTCCTTAGAAGTGTGAAGCACTGCCTTGTCCTTATAAATACACCAAATATGGTGGCTTACAGGACAGAGCATGTAACTCCGCGACAAGGCGAACTGACAATCGCCAGGAGAAAGCCATTTTCAACATCAACAGGAGTAGAGGAATTTTAGCCAAAGACTCAAAGGGAGGGCGCTGAAGAACGCCTAAAACCAAGTTAAGATCCCACTGAGGAGTGGGAGACTTGAAAACAGGATGTGTATGAGCAACACCCTGGAAAAAAGTCTTGACATCAGGAAGGATGGAAATGCATCTCTGAAAGAAAAGAGAGAGACCATAAGTCTGAACCGTAAGGGAACTCCAACTGAGGCCCTAATTCACTCGATCCTGCAAAAAGGCCAGGACTGTAGGTAGATCAAAGACCTGAGACAGGTCCCTGTCAGCACACCAGGACAGAAAGGTCGACCAGACACGATGGTAGATCTTCGAAGGAACAGGCTTGCAGCACGGAGCATAGTAGCCACCATACCAGAAGAGAAGCCCTTCTTCTTCTTCTTCAGTATCGAGGATTCAATTTCCAAGCCGTCAAAGCTAGCCGGATGAACATCCTCCTTCCACAGGTAACTTGAAGAAGATCCAGACAGTCAGGAAGCCGAAAGGGTTCCGCCACAGACAGATCCAAGAGCTCCGGAAACCAAGACTGGCGAGGCCAGTATGGAGCAAATAGAATGACTGGGCAACGTTCCAGTAGTAATTTCCGCAATACCCTGTGCAACATGGGAAGGGGAAGAAAACGTATGCCAGAGGAAAGGCCCAAGGAATGGACATCGGATCCACTGCCAGAGCCAGAGGGTCTCGACATCGAGAGCAGAACAGAGGAACCTTCATGTTGTGTCTTGTCGCCATCAGGTCAATGTAAGGAAGACCCCATCGCTGAACAATGAGTTGAAACACCTGCGGATGCAACTCCCACTCTCCGCTGTCTACTGTGTGTCGGCTGAGGAAATCCACCATTACATTGTCTACGCATGGAATGTGCACTGTGGATACAGCAGGTACGTGATCTTCTGCCCAGGACAACATAGCCTTGACTTCAAACCAAGCAGCGAGACTTCTTGTTCCGCCCTGCTTGTAGATATAAGGCGTGGCCATGGCGTTGTTGGACTCCACTCAGACCCGACAATCTTCTAGTTGAGATGTCCAATGTCTCAGGGCATGAAATATCGCTCGAAGCTCCAATATGTTGATCGGAAGGAAAGACTCCTCCGGAGACCACCGATCCTGAGCACTGAAGCGACCCAGGACTGCACCCCAGCCAGATAGGCTGGCGTTGGTCATCACCTGGGTCCAAAAGGATCTGCCCTTCAGCAGGTTGGAGAGGTTGAGCCACCATGACAAGCTCAGTTCCACATGAAGAGGAAGGGAAACAAATGACTTCCGATGATCCTGTTGACCCTTGCACACCTGGATCACGAACCTCTGGAGCTCCCTGGTGTGCGCCATGGCAAACAGAACCGCTTCTATGGTGCATATAAATTACCCCACCAGAGATGATAGCTTCTGTATGGGAACTGGGTCCTGAGACAATCGCTGAAACCCTGTGGGCGATCTGGTGAGCCACCTCATCCGTGAGGAACACTGTATTCTTCTGAGTGTCGAAGTGAAGGCCCAGGAAGACCAGATGCTGGGATGGGACAAGATCCGACTTGTCCAAGCTGATGATCCACCCATGACGGGTGAGAGTCTGAATGCAGTTCTGAACTTGCTGATGAAGGAGTGCTGCAGAGGGGGCTTTCAGAAGCAAGTCGTCCATGTATGGAGTACCTCTGATGCTGTTCTGTGGAGGACGGATATCAAGGCACCCAGGACACGGTTGAAGACCTGAGGAGCCGCCGTCAGACCAAATGGAAGAGCAGAGAACTGAAAATGTCCCCTTTCGCAGGCAAACCGGAGGTACTGCCATCTCTCTGGATGAATGGCAATGTGTAAATACGCTTCCTGAAGATCCAGAGAAGCAAGGAATTTCCCCAGAGACATGGCAGCAATCACTGTCCGTAGAGACTCCTGGCGATAATCAGTCCAGTTCACGAAGGAATTGAGATCCTTCAGATCCAAAATAAAGCAACAAAGGTACTCTTTGGCGACCACAAAGAGGTTTGAGTAGAACCCAGAACCCCTGTCCTGTATAAGCACTGGCTCCAGAACATTCTTGTCTGGAAGAGCCTGAACAGCACTGCCGAACAGACAGAGTTTCTCTGTACCTTGAGGAGTATGAGAAGGACGAAAGCGAAAGGGAGGAAGAGAAATTAAAGGGATCTTGTACCCTTCCGTCACCACTTGTAAAACTCATGAGTACTTCACAGAGTCCTCCCAAACTCTGCGATAGTGTCGCAGACGACCACCCACATTGGAGTGCGGACCTAGGTTCGGCGAGTCATGCCGAAGTAGTCTTGGAAGCCTTGGAGGAGACTTTGGGCTTCCATTGTTGTTTGGGCTTGGAGGAGGTACGCAGAGTTGAGGGAACCACCTAGTTCACCGGACGGGTCTCATTCTGAAAGGAACGAAAAAAAACAGTTACGCTTAAGCGGCAATTTCTTCCTAGGAACTAAGGGTAGAAGAGTACTCTTACCCCCTGTGGTCTTGCTGATCAGAGCCTTAAGATCTGGACCAAGCAAGATTGTATATTGAAAAGGTAAGGAGAGCAATGCCTTCTTGGAAGCAGTGTCAGCAGACCAGATTTTGAGCCAAAGAGCTCGTCTGGCCACCACAGACTTGATGGAAACCCTAGCCACCAAACGGATGGCATCAAATAAGGCAGCAGAACAGTGTTGTGTCTCAGAGATTTTGGCAAGAAGGCGCAACTTATCTGAAGTAGGTACATCCTGAAGGACAGCCTTGGTGAGCTGTTCAGTCCAGACCGCAATGGCCCGGTTTACCCACGCAGCTGCAAATGCTGTACGCATAACAGAACCAGCAGTGGCAAAAATGGACTTGAGTGAAACCTCACGTTTCTTGTCAGTCCAGTCCTTAAAAGCAGAAGCATCAGATACTGGCAAGGCAGTGGATTTGGACAACCTGGAAATAGGGGCATCCACTTTGGGGGGATGAACCCACTGAGCAAGCGCAGCCTCAGAAAAGAGATAAAGCTTAGCAAATTTTCTGGACACAGAAGCTTTCTTGTCCTGGGATTTCCATTCCTCAGACACAAGGCGGTCAAGAGTGGGAATAGGTGGAAAGTATGTAAGGGGCTTATAGCAGGCTCCTGGAATACATCAAAGGGATCAGAAGGAACCTCCTAAACGAGAGGAATGTTAAGCGTAGTTAAAACAGCCCCGATTAGGCCCTCAGTGGAGGGTTCATGATCAACCTCAAAGGGGTCCCCAAGAAACAGAGGATTTCAACACAGAACAGTCCTCAACATCAGAGTCCACCAGCAGTTCCTCCTCAGAGGAATCTGAAACGTCAGGTACTCCCTGAGGTTTAGGCAGGGAAGATCTGACAAGACTAAAAGGCCCCCTGTAACTGGGATGGAAAGAGTTGCAATGTGGACCTAAGGTCCCTAGTCGCAGCCTTGAACTCTTGCACCCAAGCTGGCTCTATGGCATGGCTGGAGGTCCCTGGAATAGTGTCACGGACATCAGAACATGCTGGGCATAAATGACCTGAGTATTCTCTAGGTAGCCCTGAGTGACAGGAAGAGCAATGCGCAATGGGGGATAGAGACCCCAGCCTCCTTAGTCTTAGGCCTAGCCCCAAGCTCCAGCGGTACAGACATTCTCACAGTGTCAAAATAACCAACTGTACAATAAATCACCCAGTTATAGTGTATAAGATTAAAGTTCCACCCCAGAAAATGCTAAAATAAACTTATCTGTCAGGCAAAGGGTTAATCTGCAGAGGGAGAAGGAGGAGACTCCAAGCCCTGCTTAGGATACTCATCCAGAAATGCTCACAAAATGGCTGCCGTGGCAGTAGCCAATCAGAAACAAGGGCGCGAAGCAAGCGTTCATGGCAAATGTAGTTTTTTCCAAAAAGTACCCTAAACAGTGCCCGAAGCCCCCTGAGCCCCCAACACACAAGAAACATGAACTGGATGATAGAGCAAGGGTAGACAATAAAATGAGCCATCTCGGACATCACTAGGTTAAACGGTTGCAGAGATATGTCCCAAACAGTACAGTCCCATAGGAATGAACGGAGCAATGGCGTCTATGCGGTAAAGCGCGCGTTAAAGGCGCAGTACTCAATTTTTGCAAATATTAAACTAAAACAGAAGATGTAAAACATCAATAAAACATGTAAGGATACCCAGAAAACACTAATCTAGTAGGAAGACAGTCAGAATCCCCCCCCCATAAAGTGTCAAACCAGCAGCTAAAGGGTTAAGTGACCACATAACCCTGCTCCAAACACCCAAACAGACATACAGATATACCTAATGAGTGCAGGAGTGTGCAATAGGAACTCTAGAAATACACCCCTGTGTGGAGGGGCACTGTGGGACAAGTGGACCTGCAGTACTCAAAGGGGTAAGCTCACCTTTCCTGCGGCTCTTCTGTCTTCAGATTACCATGGAGAAAGAATTACCTCAGTGGGTAACTCCTGGGGAAGCACTTGGAATCAAGATTTTCCCCCTCAGGGCTTAAGGTCCACAAAAAGCAGCTGGATACTGAGCTAGCCATTGTCAGTCATGGTAATCCGCCTAATGGTGGTATTCCATATCTAACAGAAAAATAAAAAAAAGATTCTAACGTGTACCGCTGAAATGACGGGAACATGAGCTTCTGCCAAAGATAAGATGGCTTTGACCTCTAACCAAGCAGTGAGACTTCTTGCCGCCTTGTCTGTTGATGTAGGCCACTGCGGTGGCGTTGTCGGACTCCACTCTGATTGGACAACCTTCCAGCTGAGATTCCCAGTGCCTCAGGGCTAGAAAGATGGCACGAAGTTCCAGAACATTGATGGAGAGGAGAGATTCTTCCAGTCCCCATTTCCCCTGAGCACTGAAATGACCCAACACTGCCCGCCCAACCCCGGAGGCTGGCATCCGTCGTGACTGTGGTCCAATATGGGATCTGGAAGGATCTCCCTTTCAGGAGATGACAGGTCCAACCACCACTCCATGCTCAACTCGACATGAAGGGGCAGAGAGACTGACAGGTGCAGATGGTCTGGATGATTCCTGCACATCTGGATCACAAACCTCTGAAGTTCCCTGGTGTGCGCCATGGCAAATGGCACTGCCTCTATTGTGGAAATGAATTTCCCCACCAGAGAAGTCAACTTCGGCACTGGAACCCTTTCGAGCTCCAGGATCTTGGATACACGGAGAGCAATCCGATGAGCCACTTCCTCCGGTAAAAACACCATGCACTGCTGAGTGTCGAACAGGAGACCCAAGAAAAGGAGCTGTTGAGATGGGACCAAGTCTGACTTGTCCAGATTCACGATTCATCCGTGCCGATTGAGTGTCTGGATGCACAACTGAACCTGCTGGTGAAGGATCTCCGCAGATGAAGCTTTCAGGAGCAGATCGTCCATGTAGGGAGTCACCCTGACTCCATCTCGATGAAGCACAGCTATCAAAGCTCCCAATACCCCCTGAAAGACCTGAGGAGCTGAAGTCAGACCAAAGGGAAGAGCTGAAAACTGAAAGTGGCCTTTGTGACAGGCAAATCTGAGATACCGTTTGCTCTCTGGATGAATAGGGATGTGAAGGTATGCATCCTGAAGGTCCAGGGAGGCAAGGAACTCCCCTGGAGACATTGCTGCTATCACAGAACGCAGAGATTCCTGACGAAAGTGGGAACTCACAACAAAGGAATTGAGATCCTTGAGATCCAAAATAGGACGAGCACCTCCGTCCTTTTTGGCCACAACGAACAGGGTGGAATAGAATGCTGAACCTGTGTCCTCTGGTGGAACCAGTTCCAGGACCTCTTTGTCCAAAAGATCCTGAATAGCGAACAGACGTCTTTTTGTAGGCTCCTGAGAAGGACGAGTAAAATGGAACCGAAAGGGAGGAAGGGAAGAGAAAGGGATCCTGTACCCCTCTGATACCACCTGAATAACCCAAGGGTCCGTCACTGACTCCTCCCAAATCCGGCGAAAGATGTGGAGACGTCCACCTACAGCCAGATACGGACCCGGGTTCGGCAAGTCATGCCGAAGCAGTCTTGGATGTCTTGGCCTTAGGGGCAACTTTGGGCTTCCAGGACTATTTGGGCTTAGAGGAGGAGCGCGTGGAGGACGGACCCGCCTGGGACGTAGAGCGTGTCTCAGTTTGGAAGGAACGAAAGGACAGATTGTGTTTGGCAGGAAGTTTCTTTTTTGAAGACTGATGGTAAAAGAGTACTTTTACCTCCAGTAGCCTCACTAATCATCTCCTTAAGTTCAGATCCAAACAGTGAAGTCCCTTGGAAGGGCAAAGAAAGCAAGGCTTTCTTAGAAGCTGTGTCAGCGGACCAAATTTTCAGCCAAAGAGCACGTCTAGCCACCACAGAGGAAGTGGAGGCCCTCGCCATCATGAGCACAGCATCAAAAGCAGCGTCAGAAACATAATTTTGAGCTTCTGAGATATTAGCAAGAAGCTGTAGCTGCTCAGACACTGGCGCATCCTGGCGAACTGCCTCAGTCAGTTGTTCAGTCCAGGCCGCAATGGCCCGGTTAACCCACGCCACTGCAAAGGTTGGACGCATGGCAGTGCCAATAGAGGCAAAAATAGATTTAAGACAAGTTTCTAACTTTTTGTCCGTCCAATCTTGCAGGGCAGAAGCATCAGATACAGCTAAGGCAGTAGATTTAGATAACCTAGAAACTGGAGCATCCACTTTAGGAGGATGAACCCATTTAGCCAGTTCAGTCTCAGGAAAAGGGTAAAGTTTAGCAAACTTTTTGGATACAGAAGAGGATTTATCAGGATTTCTCCACGCATCAGAGACTAAACGAGCAAGAGTAGGATTAGTAGGAAAACATAACAGCTTTAGACGGTTTCTGAAAAACGTCAGTTGGATCATGAGTAGATTCCTGAGTCAAAGGAAGGTTGAGTGTGGTTAGCACAGCCCTGATCAAACCCTCAGCAGAGAGTTCAGGGTCACATTCAAAAGGGTTACCAATAGACCTGGTAGACTCAATAACAGTGCCTTCCTCAGCATCAGAATCCTGCAAAAGTTCTTCCTCAGAAGAATCAGACATATCAGGAGCACCCTGTGGCTTGGGCAGAGAGGTCCTGACTGTGGAGGGGGTCTGCCAAACCTGAAGAGCCCCCTGAACCTGAGAGGGAAAGAGCTGAAGAGTGGATCTGAGATCCCTAGTGGCAGCCTTAAACTCTTTCACCCAAGTTGGCTCAATGGTGTGACTGGAAAGCCCTGGGTTGCTGTCATGGCTTTCTGCACATTTTGGGCATAAATGACCAGAAAATTCTCTAGGCAGCCCAGAGTGACAAGAGGAGCAAAACGCAATGGGGGAAATTGACACCCCAGCCTCCTTAGTCTTGGGTCTAGCCCCTGACTCCAGTGGAGTAGACATGCTCACAGCGTCAGATATACTCCACTGACAAGAATCACCCAATTGAAGTGTGAAAGATTAAAAATTCACCCCAGAAATGCTTAAATTTAAACTTATCTGGCAAGCGAAGGGTTAATCTGCGGAGGAGAGAGAGAAGGCTCGGTCCCTGCGTAGTATACTCGCTGAGAATAACTCACAAAATGGCTGCCGCAACGGTAGCCAATCAGAAAACGGGCGCGAAACCAGCACTCATGGGAAACGTCGTTTTTCCTCAGAAGTACCCCAAAACAGTGCCCGAAGCCCCCCAAGACCCCCAACACACTGAATCTTACAACTGGATGACAGAGCAAGGGAAGACCAACAAAATGAGCCCACTCTGAAGTCGCTGTGACAAGCGGTTCCAGAGATACGTCCCACACTGTGTAAACCCATGGAGAGTAAAGGAGCAATGGCGTCTATGCGGGAAAAGCACGCTTAAAGGTGCAGAACATTAACTTTTAATAAATTTACCCTGACAGAAAAAAGTTACCAAACACATACAAAACACATGTAAAACATGATAAAACAATATCCCAATGAGGAAAACAGCAGGGAAAAGGTTAAACCCCCCATAAACTGCTCCAAAACCCAGGGAATACACACAGACATTGCATAAATACAGGCAATATGAAGAAAAACACCCTATGAGTGCTGGAGTGCATAATGAGAACTCCTAAATACTAGCCCAATGAAGGGACACTGTGGGACAAGTGGACCTTCAGCACTCAAAGGGTGGCTCACCTTTCTGCAGGACTTCTGTCTTCAGGTAACCATGTTAAAAGGGAATTAACCACAGGAAAATCCCCAGCAGGGAAGCTACTTGACTCAAGTTGTTCCCTCTTCAGGGCATAAGGTCCACCAGAAAATCCCTGGAAGCTGCACTAGCCACTTTGGAGAGGGCAATTGTCAGCCATGGTCACCCGCCTAATGGTGGTATTCCATATTTGAAGAAAACAATAAAAAAAACTAAAGTTGATTGAGAGATGTTCTCCACCTGGTGTGCACAGCACGCAGGAACAAATCGTTCTGGCTGAAGGCAGGTTAAGAGAGAGGGGAGGCTCCACCCCCTGCATACATTTAGATGAATGTTCCTGCCTACTTAAAGGGGCGGATCGCCTCCCATTGTACCAGTAACCTGTATTGGACGACAGTGAAAAAGTGTTCTTGTTCATTTTCGTGATAGGGTCCTTAAAATGTCCTTATTACGAGTGTTGGTATTTATAAAGTATTCTAGTTCAATTTATAAATGTGGTGACAGTAAAGAAAAAGAACAGGTCAGACATGGCCTTAAATATGTGAAAATTCTGTCACAAAATTGCCGCAAATAGTGACATTTCTTAATAAATTAGATGAGCCAATTTTTACAAAACTTCCTTACTACATTTATTAAAAAAAAAAAAAAAAAAAAAAAAAAATTATGTCCTCCTAAACTGTCCTTAACCCTTTGAGTACAAGAGAGGTATGCAACGCATTGCAAAGTAATGCTTTGCATACCCCTCTAGCACTCAAAGGGTTAATACATTTCATAACTACCAGTCACAATTTTGCAGTCATTGCCTCTTTTCCATTAACTCCACTTTTATAAATCTCCCCCTTAGTTCACTAATAGCAAGACCATTATACTTAAAGCATATCAACCAAATTAAAGTCAACCCCAAATAATAATGCACATAACAATAAGCATATCCATATTAGTATTATCCAGAATATGTCCGGCATTACTGAGAAATCCAACTCGTTCTGAGACAGTCAAGCAGGCATCAGTGCAGACATCTTTCCAAAGAGACACCTGCGTGCATGTCCTGTCCATTCCAGTCTCCTCTATGAAGTTGCATTGTACCTTGAGGTACAGGAAGGGACTGACGCAGATGCCTCTACAGCAAGCTGCTTGCCTGACCGTCTCAGAACAAGTTTGCTTTCTCAATAAAGCTGGACATATTACAGATAATACTAATATGGATATGCTTATGTGCATAATTATTTTGGGGTAAATTTGGGTGATATTTCTGTTTTAATATTTACGGATTCACTTTCATCAGGCATAGGACCCTGTGACTGGAGGAAAGCTAATCTACCACCATTGCTCAAAAAAAGGGGCAAGATCCAAACCAGGAAAATTATAGACCTGCGATCTTGCCTTCTATAGTGGTTAAGCTATTAGAAAGGTTACTCACTGACAGTACTCAGAACTATGTGAAGACAAACAATATCAGTACGTGCCAGCATGGTTTTATGAAGAAAGGATCATGTCAAACTAGTTTACTTGCATTTTACGAATCGATAAGTAGTAATTTGGACAAGAGAATTGCGGTTGATGTAGTATACTTGGATATTGCAAGACAGATACTGTGCCTCACAACAGGTTACTTCATAAATTAAAAAGCTTTGATTTGGGAAGCGATATCTGCTCATGGATAGAAAATGGTTTAAAGGATACACAGCAGTTGTTTTAATTGGAACCTTTTCAAATTTGCCTAAAGTTGTAAGTGGGATTCAAAAGGGTTCAGTCATGTGCCCAATACTTTTTAATTTGTTCATTAATTAACGTGAAGTGGGAAATGAAAGTATTGTACCAATCTTTGCGGATGACACAACGCTTTCTAAGGAAATACATATAGAGCTGGGTTTATTTTTTCTTTGCAGAAGGATTTAGGTAAACTGAGTGAATGGGCAGAAAAGTGGCAGATGACATTTAATGTAGATAAATTTAAGTTATGCATTAGAGCTGCAGAAACACACGTTACATATTCACTAAATGGGAATCTACTTGGGGAATAATCATTAGAGAAAGATTTAGGAGTAGCAACCACAAATAGGGTATTATCCTGCATAAAAGTTGTATAGATGGATGCAAATATAATTCTATGTCTATATAAATCCTTGGTAAGACCTAGAATATAGAGTACAGTTTTGGCCACCATTCCTAAAAAAGACTTTATTGAACTGGAAAAAGTGCAGAGCCGTGCAACATAACTAATAAGGGGCTTGGAGGATCTGAGTTATAAAGAAAGACTAGCCAAACTGTGTTTGTTTACATTAGAAGGATGTCTTAGGGGTAATATGATTAGCATTTTCAAATATGTTCAAGGTCAATACAAAGAACTATCCAATTCATTATTTACACAAAGAGCAGAGCTAAGATAGAGATGTTATCCATTAAGACTAGAGGATTTTTTTTATTTATTTATTTATTTTTTTTAAATATTTTTATTGAAGAATAATTTTGCATAACAGAGAAACAGAAAGGCACCATGGGTACAACATTTGGTACAATCATAATCATGAACAACCAAATAGGCCTATGGCCATAAAAATATGTCCCAGTCTGGTACACAGCTAACAAATCGTGAACAGCTTCATATTACCACAAACAGGTACAAAGGGAAGACGATCTTGAAGGCCCTCAGAGTACATATTAATGGGATAGTACCCTAGGGACAACAGTGAAATAAGCCATGCTGTAATGAGTACACTTACTGGGAGTGGAAGGGATTGAGAGAGGCAGAGGAAAAAGAATAATAAGGGGGACAGCAAAGAAAAGAGGACTAGAGAAATAAAGAAGAGAAACAGAACAGTGATTGTGGGGACGATGGGGGGGGAAGGAAGGAGGAAAACTGGAATGGCACAAAGATGGAGTGAACGTTCCCTATCAGGGTGCTCCATAGTGATTCCAAGTGAAGCACACCAGATAATATAGATCCATCCAGGAGGTGGTAAAATAACCCAGAATCTACAAATTGAAACATTGCATTATCAAATGACATAGTTCTCTTTTGGTTGGGATGGTTGAGGATCTCCAGTTCCTGGCAAGGAGAGTCTTAGCTGCTAGCAAGATCTGGCACATCAGTAGTTTCACAAAGACTGGAAGGGTAGTCCGTGAGACATGAAGTAGGGACACTTCAGGAGTCAATGGCAGACAAGTAGAGATTACTCTAGCCATCTAATCAAAGACTTCCGTTCAATAACCATATAACTTGGGGCAAGAATACCAAATATGTTCCATGGTACCAGACCACGAGCAGTCACCAACACAAGTTGGTAGTAGCTGAGTAAATCCGAGCCAGACGTGAAGGCACTAAGTACCATCTATGCAGAATTTTTCTAGGGAGTTCAGTATGATTAGTGCAGTGGGAGAACGGAGAGGGGAATGATATCACCTCCTCCCACTGCGAGGGGGACACCTGATGTCCCAACTCCTCCTCCCAAGCAACCATAAAAGGGAACTTCAGAGGTACCTCAGCAGTAAATAAGGTTTCATAACAGAGCAAAAAAGTGTTTTGGTGGAGGACAGAGGATGCATACAACCCCTAAGCAGTCTATGAACACAAAGTGCCAGCCTCGACAACGTATCTAAAGAAGAGGAGAGTGTGTGGCGTAATTGGAGGTACTTGTAAAAATCACAGTTGGATTTGAGGTCTTCAAATGTCCTGAAAGACCCACCCACCATAAGTTGCTCCAAAGAAGTAACCCCAGCTCTAGCCAAGCCTGATAGATTGCGGGATAACAAGTTCCGTTGTTTGCAATGGGGTGGTCAAAGAACTTTGAAAGCTCCAGGCAGACCATACATGCAAGGAAAGACAAGTGCTAGGTAGTAAGCAGGAGGTTACTGGCCTATGTTTGGTGGGTAACCAGAGGACATAGCATTCTTGCCGCCTTAAAATAATGAAGCAAGGAAGGTACACCCAAGCCCCTCCTCTCCTGGTGGGCAAGACTAGCCACTACTTAGAGAACCGTGGGCTATGAATAAAGCACTCAAGACCAGACTGCATTTCTGGCAAGAATTGTAATGGGACCTGGACAGGCAAAGCTCTAAACTGATAAAAGCAGTCTATGGGAGAAGGCAGGGGGGATCTTGCCAGCAGAAAAATGAGTCTCTCGTATGCAAAGGATCTGGGAATGAAACTTAGTAGCATCCTGAAACAGGCACCTCTTGTGAGGGGTGTTAAGCCCCTTCACATTCATAGAAAGTATCTAATGCTCATCGTACAGGTAAAATACTACAATAGTCATAGGGCCGCACCTCCATAATCGCAGACATAAGTAGTAAGTAAAGGCCGTCATGTGGGCCAACAAAACAAGGATATCAGAATATGTGTCGCACCACACCAGGGATGAGATCTCTCGGTCGACTCTTGAGCCATTCAGGGGGAACAGACCAGGACAGGGAACAAGGGAGGGCAAAACACAAGGGAGCGGGTAAGGGAAGGGACAGAACAGTCCAAGTAGAGAAGGAGAGACTCGCTAGGTAAAAACCCAGTGAGTGAGAGGTAGAAAAGAGGACATAATAGAAAAGAATAGAGGTAAAATGAGCAAACAGCTACCTACTAAGGCAAACTATAAAAAGCGCAACAGTTCTCAAATATATGATGACAAACCTTAAAGGGATAGTAATGTTTCATAATAAAACAAGCTCCAATTAATCATCATAGTATTTGGACCTTGGAGAGTGTTATTTCAATTCTGTCAGAGTTGTAGTTCAAGAGTAATTCAATTACAAAGTATCACACTCCCACCCCTTTTACTGATGCAACACTGCTCAGCCAGAGCAGAAGGGAGTTGCCCAGGTAGACTGCAGAGAGGGACAATCTTCAATTAAGATAAGGGAAAAAGCTGAAAAACTTGTCAATGGGGGTAGGGTTTTCATTGTTCTCATAGGAAGAAGATTGTCCCCCCTGCTGTTATCTGTCTGGTCTTACAACCAGATTCCACATCTGAGAAGAGATGGCTTACACTAGGAAAAAGGGGCGGGAGGGGGAAACTTTATCCTTCAATTACTCTTGAACCACAACTCTGACAGTATTGATACAGGGAGTGCAACAGAGACTGCAAAAAGGCAATTAGGGTAGCACAAATAGCTAATGAAACTCAAATTGCAAGGGAAAAAGACTAATCCACAAAAGTTTTTCAAATATATAAATAGCAAAAAACTTAAGAGGGAGTGCATTGGACCATTCAAAAATGAGATGGGTGAGTTGGTTAGTGAGGAAAAGGAAAAGGCAGATGTTTTAAATTCTCTCTTTGCATCAGTATATACAAGGGAGCAAGGAATGGTAGAAGAGCCTCCGCAAGTAACAAATAAAACAATACAATTAATAGATATTGGGTTAACTCAAGGAGATGTCATGGGAAGACTGAACAAAATTAAGACCGACAAAGCACCGGGTCCTGATGGTATACATCCAAGGGTTCTTCAGGAACTTAGTGCAGTGTTAGCAAAACCCCTATATTTACTCTTTAAAGATTCTATTACCACAGGCTCAGTGCCACAGGATTGGCAAAGAGCTAACATAGTGCCTCTATTTAAGAAGGGAACTAAAACAGAACCTGGGAATTATAGACCAGTGAGTTTGACCTCTGTAGTGGGAAAAATGTTAGAGGGGATTATAAGGGACTATATTCAGGATTACAACACAAAAAATAAAATCATTAGCACGAATCAACATGGTTTTATGAAGAATAGATCATGCCAAACTAATCTTTTCAGCTTCTATGAGGAGGTAAGCAGCAACCTTGACAATGACAAGGCAGTAGATGTAGTATATCTAGACTTTGCAAAGGCATTTGATACAGTGCCACACAGAAGGCTGGTGTATAAAATAAGGAAATTGGGGCTAGGAGATAACCTTTGCAATTGGATACAAAACTGGCTGAAGGATAGGGAACAGTGTGTGGTTGTAAATGGAAAATTCTCCAGTACAATTAAAGTGGAGAGTGGAGTACCTCAGGGTTCAGTATTAGGTCCGCTGCTTTTTAACATGTTTATAAATGACCTGGAAATAGATATAGCAAGCAAAATATCAATATTTGCAGATGATACTAAATTATGCAAAGTCATTAATTCAGAACAGGATATTTTCTCTCTACAGAGGGACATACATACAATGTCAGATTGGGCAAACATGTGGAATATGAAGTTTAATGTGGGGAAGTGTAAAGTCGTGCAATTGGGAGGAAACAATCCCAAGGCTACTTATAAACTTAATGGAATAATTTTAGGTGACTCAGTGCTAGAAAAAGACCTGGGTATCCTTGTCAACTACAAACTTGGAAACAGTGACCAGTGTCAAACAGCAGTAGCAAAGGCAAACAAAGTCCTGTCTTGCATAAAAAGGGGTATTGAAGCAAGAGTGGATAACATTATTTTGCCATTATACAAATCATTGGTAAGACCTCACCTTGAGTATGCAGTGCAATTTTGGGCACTGGTTCTGAAAAAGGATATACTAGAACTAGAGAGGGTACAGTGGAGAGCAACAAAATTAATTAAGGGAATGGAGGACTTGACATATGAGGAACGACTAAACAAACTTGGTTTATTTACTCTAGAGAAAAGACGACTAAGAGGAGACCTTATCACATTGTACAAGTATATGAGAGGTCAATACAAGGATCTCTGCGGTGAACTATTTATTCCAAGGCCTGATCAGGTGACCAGGGGGCACCCCTTGAGATTAGAGGAAAGGAGGTTTAAACTTCAGCAGAGGAAGGGATTTTTTACGGTAAGGTCTGTCAAATTGTGGAATTCATTGCCCAGGGAGGTAGTTATGGCAGATACAATGGATACATTTAAGAAAAGATTAGATGCATTTCTTTCAAAAGGGAACATACAGAGTTATACTGTTTATCAGACCTTCCTGATCAGCATACCGATAAAGACTAATTTAATTGGTAGCAGGAAAGCTATAAAATTCTCAGTTACTGAGGTATGAGGCGAAGGATGAACTTGATGGACTCGTGTCTTTTTTCAACCTAATTTACTATGTTACTATGATATAACACTCTCCATGGCCCAAATACTATGAAGATTAATTGGAGCGGATGTTTTTGTGAAACATTACTATCCCTTTAACAAAGGTACTAAGCTCATACCCAGATCAGTAGGGTGTGACAAAAACAGCAAAAGTAGCTGTAGGCAGGCCTGGAGAAAAACTACCCTCAGACCAGGGAAAGTGGTGCATAGAATGCAAGGCAATGGCACCAAATCAACTAAAGATGTAAGTCAGGGAGACTGGTCAAGCGGGGGGGGGGCCACAAACTGTGCAGGGCAAGGCAAAACCTGGGAAGCAGCGCCTTGAGCAGAGTAATTAGATAGGGAGCGAGAGGGATATGAAAAGAAGTGTGCACAGTCGGTAAAGCACAAAATAAAAAAAGGAACACTAGTGAACTGCTGGGTATGAGCTTTGCCTCCTTCAACCTGTCAGATCCTAAAAACGGACACCGGTACAGTATATAGAGGGACCGCGATAACTAGCATCACTTTTGGCTAATTTGGCTCCTGAGCAGCCTGCACTTCTGTAACTCTCTCCATCCAATCTCTATGTTCATGGACTAAAGAAGTGTTACGGATCCAGTACATGTGCAGTGATGGACTGGAGCTTGATGAAGGTGGTGAGTATGGACCCCCAAGTGGTTGAAACAACTGTGATTGTATCTTAAGTGTTGTCATTTTACCAAGTTCTTTAGTTTAATTCATTTAATTTGCTTATAATATGTTGTGGTTTGGAGTGAGGCGGAGGGGCCCTTGGGCGAGGTGTTATACACTGTTATCATGTTACTTTTGTCCCGGGGCCTTGCTTGGGCCCGGGCCTCTGGGGGAATGTGGTGCGGGGGTTGTTTCGCCTACCTTCGGTGGGCCTGGTGCATGCGAGTAAGGTCGGGAATATATATGATAATGATTTGGAAGGGAGATGAGAATCCTTTTAATAATTTTTTTTTAAATTCTTAATAATGAGTTGGGATTAACATTCACAGGATAACATGATAAAAACTTCAATAGCATTTTTAGACTTGATTTTTAAAAGGAGATCGAAATACAATTATTCCTAAAAACATTGTAAATCAGTTGACAGCAATGGATATCTTCTTGCAAATAGCGGACATTTTAGGAGGTGGATTAATAATATCCCTTATAGCCAGATGCAGAGAATATGTAGAAACTGCTCCTTGGGCACAGATTAGGACATGGAAGCTGGTATCCTGCGAATAAATTAATTAATAAAGGCTATGAAGTGGATGTGGTTGACCAGGCCTACATAAAGAGCAAAAGTATGACTTGAGAGTCATTGCTTAAATATATACAAAGTAGAACATAGAAGACCCCCAGAGTTCCGCAACAGATAAGATATGACATTAAGGATAACATTAATTGTAATGACACGTGTTGCATACCTTATTACCTGTGTGTGTGGCCTACAATAAGCGGGCCACACAAAAATAAAATTTAAAACCAGAATTAATGAGCATTTACATAATATCAAAACCAGGATGGCTACCCATAGTGCACCACTACACTTTCAGGATGCCCCTAGTTGTAGCACAGAAGGAATGAAAGTTCAAGCTATAGAGTCCAAGAGAGGTGGTGACTGACTCATGTCCCTTAGGAGACACATTGGTTATATGAGTTACAAACTTTTGCTCCTAAAGGTTTAAATTTAGATGTTGATTTAGCTTTCATTTAGGCTAAGGTATATGCCTTTCCCTATTTTAAGGGCATGGTCTTATTTATCTTGGTTTTTATTATTTTATAATTTATTCATTTGTATTATTATTATTTATTTTTTTATTATTATTATATCTCCGTTTTGGGTCTATAGGACATGCCGATTTTGTTTTTATGCTGTTCAATATTTTATCGGGCTAAGGATGCCCAACATGCATGTATGAAAATTCTGGTATCACCGATTATCTTTTTCTCTTTTTTTTTTCTTTATCATATAAATCTAATATGGTTTGTAGCATCCGCTGGATCCTCTGTTAGCAACCTATGGTAATCAAAGTAATTTACATTGCTTTTAGATTGCATTATTTATTTTGCTGACCATGGTTTCCGTGGATGCTTGAATAGTTATTGGAGGCAAAGTATCTCACGGTCTCACTGAAAGATCGTTATATCCTTTTTTTGGTCTTTTGAAAACTACTATTGTTTGGTTACACCAGTGTTATTAAAAAATGTTACTAGGCTATATAGCATCTGTGGTGGTCTGATCTGTAGGGCTATCGGATCTACCCCCCTTTTATATTTTTTGTTTATAATTGGCGGTTTGCCTTTTTTTATGAGGGAACTGTGACCCCCTTTGGTGACTAAAATAGATGCTATGTCTTTTATAATATTAACCCTGCTGGATAGGTCTTAAATACCCAATCATTATATAATTTTATTATATAAAAACATTTTCTTTAGATTAGATATATATTCTTGTGTTGTGGTTTTTAGTGTGTGCGATTCCGTTGAATGATTCAATATGTATATTTTATTTCATATACTTGTGTGTTTTTTTTTTGTTTTCCTTTCTTCTTTCTTGACCCTTTTATTGGTAATTTGAACTATTTACACTAGGAAGAGTATAAATAGGAGGAAGTGGGAGGTGTCCTATGAAATTGCTAGGGTAACTGACCATACACTCACTAAGGATCAGGTTCTACCCCACGTCCCCTAAGAGGCTCTTCCCTTGCCCGTGGCATAGCCAACATAACATCAATACTAAGGCCCTGACCGCACAGATGGAGAACGCTGGAAAGTACTCTCTTAGTGGTCTGGAGACACAGAGGTATTTGGGACAAAAAGGAAGACATGGCTCGAGACTGTTTGGGGGCTGGGACCCCGAGATGCTTTCCTGCCAAGGTGGCATATTGTGTCTGTGCATTTGTCTTTTTTGTATTTGTTTCAAATAAATAATATTACACTTAGATATTCGCATTATTCTCTTCCATTCTCCCTTTTGAGTGCTGACTTCTACATCGAGGTGGGGAATATGTTGACCATCCGGCCTCTCTGGGATTGTGCCCAGCTTTCAGGTCGGGGGTTGGTGCTCTTGCTGGTTTGCCTGTTTGGCCTTTGGTTGACTGGGTTTAGTGAATTGGAGCAGCCCTTTCTGGGGCATGTCTGGTGATATGACATTGTTTTTTCTTGAATCCTAACTGTGCCGTGTGTTTTATCTCGGTCTTACGTTTCTCATTCTTTTGAAAATTGTACCGTATGCAGCATAAGGTACAATTTTCAAAAGAATGAGAAACGTAAGACAGAGAGAACACCTGGCACAGTTAGGAGTCAAGAAAAAACAATGTCATATCACCAGACATGCCCCAGAAAGGGCTGCTACAATTCACTAAACCCAGTCAACCAAAGGCCAAACAGGCAAACCAGCAAGAGCACCAACCCCCGACCTGAAAGCGGGGCACAATCCCAGAGAGGCCGGATGGTCAACATATTCTCCATCTCGATGTAGAAGTCAGCACTCAAAAGGGAGAATGGAAGAGAATAATGCGAATATCTAAGTGTAACATTATTTATTTGAAACAAATACAAAAAAGACAAATGCACACGCACAATATGCCACCTTGGCAGGAAAGCATCTCGGGGTCCCAGCCCCCAAACAGTCTCGAGCCATGTCTTCCTTTTTGTCCCAAATACCTCTGTGTCTCCAGAACACTAAGAGAGTACTTTCCAGCGTTCTCCATCTGTGTGGTCAGGGCCTTAGTATTGATGTTATGTAGGCTATGCCACGGGCAAGGGAAGAGCCTCTTAGGGGACGTGGGGTGGAACCTGATCCTTAGTGAGTGTATGGCCAGTTACCCTAGCAATTTCATGGGACACCTCCCACTTCCTCAGGGGTAAAGCAATGTTCAGTAAAACTGCTAATGCTCCTATTTATACACTTCCTAGTGTAAATAGTTCAAATTACCAAAAAAAGTGTCAAGAAAGAAGAAAGGAAAACAAAAAAAAACACACAAGTATAAGAAATAAAATACATATTGAATCATTCAACGGAATCACACACACTAAAAACCACAACACAAGAATATATATCTAATCTAAAGAAAATGTTTTTATATAATAAAATTATATAATGATTGGGTATTTAAGACCTATCCAGCAGGGTTAATATTATAAAAGACATAGCATCTATTTTAGTCACCAAAGGGGGTCACAGTTCCCTCATAAAAAAAGGCAAACCGCCAATTATAAACAAAAAATATAAAAGGGGGGTAGATCCGATAGCCCTACAGATCAGACCACCACAGATGCTATATAGCCTAGTAACATTTTTTAATAACACTGGTGTAACCAAACAATAGTAGCTTTCAAAAGACCAAAAAAGTATATAACGATCTTTCAGTGAGACCGTGAGATACTTTACCTCCAATAACTATTCAAGCATCCACGGAAACCATGGTCAGCAAAATAAATAATGCAATCTAAAAACAATGTAAATTACTTTGATTACCATAGGTTGCTAACAGAGGATCCAGCGGATGCTACAAACCATATTAGATTTATATGATAAAGAAAAAAAAAAAGAGAAAAAGATAATCAGTGATACCAGAATTTTCATACATGCATGTTGGGCATCCTTAGCCCGATAAAATATTGAACAGCATAAAAACAAAATTGGGATGTCCTATAGACCCAAAACGGAGATGCAATAATAATAAAAAAAAATATATATATATATATATATATATATATATATATATATATATAATAATAATAATAATAATAATAATAATAATAATAATAATAATAATAATAATAATAATACAAATGAATAAATTATAAAATAATAAAAACCAAGATAAATAAGGCCATGCCCTTAAAATAGGGAAAGGCATATACCTTAGCCTAAATGAAAGCTAAATCAACATCTAAATTTAAACCTTTAGGAGCAAAAGTTTGTAACTCATAACCAATATGTCTCCTAAGGCACATGAGTCAGTCACCACCTCTCTTGGACTCTATAGCTTGAACTTTCATTCCTTCTGTGCTACAACTAGGGGCATCCTGAAAGTGTAGTGGTGCACTATGGGTAGCCATCCTGGTTTTGATATTATGTAAGTGCTCATTAATTCTGGTTTTAAATTTTCTTTGTGTGTGGCCGCTTATTGTAGGCCACACACACACACAGGTAATAAGGTATGCAACACGTGTCATTACAATTAATGTTATCCTTAATGTCATATCTTATCTGTTGCGGAACTCTGGGGGTCTTCTATGTTCTACTTTGTATATATTTAAGCAATGACTCTCAAGTCATACTTTTGCTCTTTATGTAGGCCTGGTCAACCACATCCACTTCATAGCCTTTATTAATTAATTTATTCCGCAGGATACTAGCTTCCATGTCCTAGTCTGTGTCCAAGGAGCAGTTTCTACATATTCTCTGCATCTGGCTATAAGGGATATTGTTAATCCACCTCCTAAAATGTCCGCTATTTGCAAGAAGATATCCATTGCTGTCAACTGATTTACAATGTTTTTAGGAATAATTGTATTTCGATCTCCTTTTAAAAATCAAGTCTAAAAATGCTATTGAAGTTTTTATCATGTTATCCTGTGAATGTTAACCCCAACTCATTATTAAGAATTTAAAAAAAAATTATTAAAAGGATTCTCATCTCCCTTCCAAATCATTATCATATATATTCCCGACCTTACTCGCATGCACCAGGCCCACCGAAGGTAGGCGAAACAACCCCCGCACCACATTCCCCCAGAGGCCCGGGCCCAAGCAAGGCCCCGGGACAAAAGTAACATGATAACAGTGTATAACACCTCACCCAAGGGCCCCTCCGCCTCACTCCAAACCACAACATATTATAAGCAAATTAAATGAATTAAACTAAAGAACTTGGTAAAATGACAACACTTAAGATACAATCACAGTTGTTTCAACCACTTGGGGGTCCATACTCGCCACCTTCATCAAGCTCCAGTCCATCACTGCACAAGTACTGGATCCGTAACACTTCTCTAGTCCATGAACATAGAGTTTGGATAGAGAGAGCTACAGAAGTGCAGGCTGCTCAGGAGCCAAATTAGCCAAAAGTGATCACTAGGGTTGCACCGATACTGGTATCGGTGCCAATACCAGCATTTGCGCGAGTACTTGTACTCGCGCAAATGCGGCCGATGCAAGCACCGATACCCTGTGTCAGGGTCGGTGCTGCAGAGAGGGAGCCCGGGGAGCTGCTCACAATGCTCCCCGGTCACCTCTCTCACTCCTGTAGCGTCGGATCCTTGCCACGGGTTACCATGGCAACGCTCTGACGCTTACCTCTGCCGGGGCTTGCGAGAGAACAGTGAGCCCCCGGCAGAGGAGAGTAAGGGAGGCAAGATAGGGCAGCGGGAGGTGAAAGACTCAGAGAAGGGGGCCAAGAGGGAGAAAAAGAGGCAAAAGTAGGGGGGTCAAGAAGAGGCAAAAGGAGGGGGGGGGGATCAGGAGGGAGAGAGAGGCAAAAGGGTGAGTCAAGGAGAAGAAGGGGGATCAAAAGGGAGAGAAAAAGCCAAGGCAAAAGAAGGGGGCTCAAGAGGGGTAGAATGAAGCAAAAGTTGGGAATCAAGTGGGGGAGCGAGTCAAAAGGGGAGAATCAAGAGGTGGTGTGTATGTGTGTGTATATATATATTTCAAGTACTCACCAATACCAATTACCGATACCTTTTTTTTTTTGCGGTAATTTGCCAGTTTTCCAAGTACCTAAAGCATATAGGTACTTAGAAATCTGGCAAATGACCGCAAAAAAAAAAAAAAAAAAAAAAAGGTATCGGTAATTGGTATCTGAGTACTTGAAAAAAGTATCGGTACTCGTACTTTTTTTTTTTTTTTTTTTTTTTTTTTTTTTTTTTTAAAGACAAACGGTATCGGTGCATCTCTAGTGATCACAGGCATCCGATGGGCCAGGAGCCTGAGACAACGATTCCATCCTGGGGTTTGCCGATGAGGCCAGGACGTCGGTCCACTCCCTTGAAGAGCTCCATTTTTCATCATCACCAACTTAACTGGAAATCCCCACTTCTATTTTATATCTGCCTGCTGAAGGGCTGCTGTAATAGGCCGGAATTGCCTCCGCAGCTGCAGGGTGGTGGAAGAAAGATCAGCAAAAACCTGAATATGGGAGAAAGTACACAGCAAGACATCCTGCCTGTTCCAGACTCACAGAATTTCCTCCTTAACACTGAAGAGTAGATTCCTGGGCTTTGGCAGGCTATGAATGCAATCAATCAAGAGGTTGTGATCTGAAAAGTCTGGCAATAAGCTGGCAAAGAATTCTTGGGCCCAAGCTTTGAGGTTCGTAGGGCCAACTTCTTCCGACACACCTCGCACCCTGAGATTATTGCGGTGAGAACAGTCCTCCAGATCGCATACTTTTTCCCGTAGTAATTTAACTTCTTCCTCAAGAGCTGCATGGCTATCCGCAAGGCCATTATGCAAATCTACGACCTCATCTACCTTCGTCTCCAGTCGGGAGATCCGTTCACAAATATCTTAAATATCTTTTCGCAGTTCATTCGCTATGGATTTCAACTCACTCTTTATTTGAACACGCAGCTTATTTAGCAGGGATTTCATCTCCCCATGGAAGGGTTGCATTACCGGGAAGTAGAAGTGGCGTTGTCAAGGTCAGACAACTACTATTCATCAAACTCTGCGTGGGCACCATCTTGGGAGTGTTTGTTCAGGAGCCTTTGAGCTTTTTTCTTTTCCTTCGGAGCTAGATATTTAAGCATCTGCTCCTGGTGTCATTTGTTCCACTGAGTAGCCACCTAGACTCAGATGATTTTTTTTACCCACTTGGAGTTTAATTGGAAATGGCTTCAATGGGTTATTTTGCCTTCCCCTGGATCAAAACAGGATGATATTTAACATGGGCTGGACTTGATGAACGAATATCTTTTTTTCATCCTCATCAACTATGTTACTATGACCTACAGACACCTCTGACTATAACTGAATAAATGATTTAGAGTAAGACCAAAGTATTTTATTTACATGACTAAAATTCAGTATGTTACTAAATTAAACAAACATTAATATGAGTTTTATTGGCGTGGAGAAATGCAATACCTTCATATCCACACACCACAAAACCTGATCTCCTAAAAGAGACACACAAGGGTAGGAAAGGGTGACATTACCCCCTCCCTAAAAAGGGACATTTGGGTTTTATCCAGTCACAGTTGAAAAATACAATAATTGAGAACAATTTTTTTTGTTTGTTTTTTTTTTTGTTGTTTTTTTTTTTTTTTTTTTTTTTTTTTTTTTTTTTTTAATTCATTTCACTTTTACATTATCAAATGAAATGATGGGTTATACATATAACTGTAGAAAAGCACTACTTATCTTTAAAGGGTAGTATTGTTTCACAAAAAAGCAGCTCCAATTAATCTTCCTAGTATTTGGGCCATGGAGAGTTATTTTTAATACTGTCAGAGGTGTAGTTCAAGAGTAATTGAATGATAAAGTATCCCGCCTCTTTTACCTAGTGTAAGCCACCTCCCTTCAGATGTGGAATCTGGTCATAGGACCAGACAGCTCATAGCAAGGGACAATCTTCTTATTGTGAGCATAAGCAAAACCCTGCCCCCCCCCCCGACAAGGTTTTTCCTTATGATCACAGAAGATTGTCCCTCTCTGTGATCCATCTGAACAGTCTTGCTGCTCTGAGGTAAGAAGTGTTACATCCATAAAATGGGATGGGAGGGGGATATTTTATCATTCAATTACTCATGAACCACATCTGACAGTATTGAAAGAATACTCTCCATGGCCCAAATACTATGAAGATTAATTGGAGCTGCTTTTATTGTGAAACATTACTATTCCTTCAAATAAATTACATATGGTTGAACAAAAGCATATTATGAAGGCCAAAACTGTTCTTGTCCTATAGTGTAAAAAATTCCTGGTCATGAAAGGGTTATGTTAACTTCATCAGGTTTTAATAGGTCATAAAACTGATCCCCTCGAATCAGGCTGAAATGCAACAAAGAAGTATCTGGCCCACAGCCTGCTTGCAGTCCCTACAGCTCTAATGGGTTGGGCTTGGAAGTCGTTCTCTAAAGACAGTGGAGGTTGCAAGTACAGCCCCAAGAAAACAATTTTGAGACTTCAGTTTTGCAGTTCAGTTTCTTTTTGTGGGACTGGCAAGGGTGTGTACTGAAACTGAATTATAAAAAATTCCCCACCCCTTTTACCTGCTGTAAGCTGCCTCCCTTCAAATGTGGAATCTAGTCACTTGACTGGACAGCTCACAACAAGGAACAATCTTCTGGCTGTGAGCATAAGGAAAACCTTGACCCTTTGAAGGAGGGGGGCAGGTTTTTCCTTACGCTCATAGAAGATTGTCCCTTGCTGCAATCCATCCGGATGGTTTTGTCATACAGAGTTACATAGGTAAAGGAGAGGGAGGAGGATACTTTAGAATTCAATTACTGTTGAACTACACCTTGGACAGTATTGAAATACAGCTCTACATGGCCCAGAACCTATGAAGATTAATCGGAACTGCATTTATTTTCAAGCACTAATATGCCTTTAAAGGACAATTTTGACCATTTTTTTTTTCTATTTCTTTAATTTTTTAAACCAAATTAACCCATATGCTGCAAGTGCAGCTAATTCTAGCCACACCATCAATGGAGAGGTTAATCTTGTTTGGATGGTATGGTAGGGGATATTTTCTTTACATGTAGTCAGTTAACCCCATCTGTTGCTAGTACAGCAAGGTTACCGCTATTGGCATTTGGGGATACTGGGGAGCAAACAGGGGACTGGATGACGTACCTGATCCTGCCCAAAGGAAGCAGCCCATAATCAGCCACTTCCTTTGGGGTTCTTGACCACAGCTTTGGAATGTTTAGTGTGCGCATGTGCGTAGTGTTGTTTCCGTGTTCTCTTTTTAAAAAACGACATATAAAAAGTCAAATTATGGCCCTCTGCCAGAATGGGACTGCAAATGAACAGGCAGATTTTTTTTTTTTTTTTTTTTTTTTTGGTGACTGAATGGAATATGCCTTCTTAGTACTGGCTGCTAACATTCTGACCCATAATAACTTTTGAATGAAAACTCACATAAATGGAAATACCACTTTTGCTCAACATGAAAAAGCCCTATAATAAAGTTTAATCACCTAAAGCTTGGGGTACACTTTGCTTTTACAAGTCATCCCCAACAGCATGCATCATATTGGTCTCTGTACGTAAGGGCAGTGTACTTACTAGCATGTTTATCGGCTAGAGAAATGAGTGTGCTGGAGATATCTCTCCTCCTGTAGAAACAGACAACCTTTGCTTCCACATTTCCATTTGCAGTCTGTTAATAAAAGAGAACAGCTTTCAGAATAAAATAGTGTCAGAACTGTTAAAGAGGATCTTTCATATATGATTAATACAGAGCCCCAAATCATCATTACATTAGCAATATGCCTAGATGTACGTTTATTTTCAAGTATAATTGATGCATTAAAGAAAAAATAGAACCTTTTATGCAGGTAGGCACTGGCAGAGACCTTGCTGTAGGCGCTCTCTGCTGCTGCGCTATCAGTCCCTTCCGGTGTCTTTCTGCACAAAAGGCATTCAACTCTCCAATCGTGGAGCTGAAGGGGACAGACCACGCACATGCAGAGATACCGGATCCGCATGATGTCTGTGCTGTTCCCTGCTACCTGGCTGCCGAAAAGGTTCTATTTTTCTTTAATAAAACAATTTTACTTGAAAACATTCCTACGTCTATGCATATCGCTAATGCAATGATGATTTATTATATTAATCATATGAAAGTTCAACTTTAAGATTAGCATAAAAAAGTATCACTTTACTATCAAGAAGCCTGTATGAACAGAGATTCAGCAAGAAGTTCAGTTAACACCACCAACACACACAATCAATGAGCACTGTTTATTCATATGTGCCTCTCTAATGTGAGCCTCAGCACAACACAGATATATACTAAACTTCATTCCCACCAGTGTGGAATCCAATGACTTTGCAAGCTGTCTTGGTCAATAAATGAGCACTTTGTCTAAAACACTGGGAAAGCTTATCAGAAGCTGAGAAACATGAACAGAGCTCATTCATGGAGCTCCTAAGAGAATGAGAAGTCTTAAGAGATATGTGGAAGACTGGAGAAACCTCATCCAGACAAGTAACATGTGGGGGGGCAGCCTTTGTTCATAATTACATGAACCTAATACATCAAAGTTCAGATTTTAGCAATACAAATATCTATTAGCTCATATACCAGCTGTCAGTCCTTATTCAGTTCAGTGCTCAGATTCAAAGACTGCAATAGTACTACACACAAATGCACAGCTTAATTGCTTAACTCCATACTGAAAGACACAGTTTTGGAGGTGCTCTTCCTGGTGGAAATTAGGATCAACATATCCCCCAAAAACCAGGAGTGACATCCGAACAATACTATATTAGTACTCTGTAGCAGTTATCATTAGCAAATTTGTGTACCAAGTAAAAATATTAGGTCCCTATTATCATTTTCCTATAAAGCACCAACAGATTATGTAGCACTGTAAAACAGAAAAGAAAACAGGACAAAATTCAATGGGACAAAATATAGAACAACATTGAAAGGCATTGGAAGGAGAAGGATAAGAGCCCTGCTTGCTAGATATTACATTCTATAGGAATAGAGGGACTGGAAAAAAAAAAAATGCCTAAGCACTTGGAATAGCAGAGTGAATAAGACATAGGCTGTGGCACAATATGGAGAGGAAACTGACAATTTCTATAATTAACTATAGGGAGGAATAGTATACAGGTAGGGGCACTCAACGTATATGCATCATAACCATATTAATCACGTACCAAACTTTTAACTTGCATGTTAATTACTCCGGTTTCTTTCCCACACAAACCAGATAAGCACTACAGTGGAATTTAGAGCTGCCCCAATTAGACAATCGGTCATGCAATAACAAGTACACATAGATCTCAAGTTTAAAATCTTTAAATCAAATTGACACGTTTCTGAGCTACATCTGCTCTTTCCTCAGAATACTGTGGGATTTTAAACTTAAGATCTACTTCTACTGGTGGTTACTGAGTGACCGATTCTATGATCGGGGCAGATCTAAATTCTGCCGTAGCGCTTATCCGGTTTGTGTGGGAAATAAACCTGAAGAATTCACACGTGAGTTAAAAGTTTCATACATGATGAATATTGTTTTGATACATATATATTAAGAGCTCCTCTACCTGTATACTATTTGCTGGTGTTTGTATTTATTTTCAAGATAAAGAAAAATATTAAATTAAGGAGGGAGCATCTGTGCGGGCATGCAATACCCTCCATAAGTGCATCAGCTACTTGGATTATATTCAGTAGCCAATTTTAAATGTGGATACCAAAATAGGGACTTATAGAAAATCCAGTGTAGTTTGAACGTTATTACCCTATGAGGTGCCCTCTCTCTTATTTGTTTTATAGGGTGGAATATTCAG
Organism: Rhinophrynus dorsalis; assembly: GCA_037306005.1. Taxonomy (NCBI): domain Eukaryota; kingdom Metazoa; phylum Chordata; class Amphibia; order Anura; family Rhinophrynidae; genus Rhinophrynus; species Rhinophrynus dorsalis. Next base: position 35,903,460 of record CM074728.1, on the reverse strand, counting down.
TTGATAGCATCATGGAGAAATTCTGAGGAGTAAAAGAGGAAGAGGGTGAGTGGGTTGCAGGAGTCAAGTAAAAAGGGGATTTTTGCATACATACCAATAAATCATTTTTTCTTACACCATGTGAAACACAAACCATGGGGGTGATGTTTCATCTGCAGAAGGGCAGGGCACTTGTAAAAAGAACTCTCTGACACAGGCACCAAGTCCGCACCTTTTCAACCAGCCCTGACATGTCAGTTTGATGGACAAAGCCAATATAAATAAAAAGAAGAGTTACAAGACATGGCATTCCCTGACAAACAACCCAAGATGAACCACCCTGCCTGGGGCTCAAACCAGTGTTTTTCTCTGGTAGGGATGACCTGTATTCCATGTGGAACAAGAGAAAAGCATTTATCTGTAAAGTACATAAAACTCAAATGTTCTCTTTTATTCTGTGTAGAACTCCAGAACCATGGGGATATACAAAAGCATCCACCAAGATTCCAGGGAGGGAGAGAGGAATAACCCCCTTAGAACATAGACCAGATGCAAAGAAAATTAACTTTTACAACAAACCTCAGATGTCAAACCAAGGAACTGAAACAAACAGTACTGGTCCAACAGGAGCCAGTAAGAATACCTACAAGGCACAGCAGCCAGTAGGATCTTCCATTCAAAGCCAGCTACAGCCAAAGCAAAACACATTAACATGGTAGTGTCTGACAAAAGTGTGAAAGGACAACTATGGGGCCACCTTACACAACTGTTCAGGAGACTCTAGTAGGACCAGAAGCACCCACCAACCTGGTGGCATAATGCATATCCCAAAAGATTACTGGCTTCTTCCACAGAATATACATATATGACGAATAGTAGTATTGATTCAAGAAGCTACTGTAACCTTAGACACAGAGCTGATGAAAAGCCAAGAAGGGAGGTTTACAAGACAAACCATGCAGTTTGGCTACCAGCCAAACAGAGATGACTTGCAAATGGAATGCTGTTTTGAGCATCAGAGCAGAAGACAAAGACTGAAATAGAGCCTTCTGAAGAACTCCAAAAAACAGCTTTAACCCACCTCAGTGGCAGCATGTGGAGCACAGGCCTGACCTTCTGTACTTGCAAGGCCAAGTCTGTGCCCCCACCCTCCCATTTTTTTCTTTTTACAGTTATAGTATTCAAACAGGGGGGTAAGCATTAGGTGCCTCAGCTACTGATCTCCCAGGTGGGTTGTGCTGGGAGATAAATTCTGGTGACACTGCTATACACCTACCCAAATTTCTGGACAGGAGTGGGCAGGGTCAGGAAAGGCCTCCACGTATAACCAGCGACATGCTCACTGGTGGTGTGAGAAGGCTGATCATACCATTTCCCGATTCGGAGCAGGGGAGCACACTGCTCTCCTGCATCACCAATATTGACCTCCCAGTGTGATGCCCTGATGCCCCTCCCCAAAAGAGTACTTTTAAAAAAAAAAAAAAAAAAAAAAAAAAAAAAAAAAAAAAAAAGCCAACAACCCACCGTTTAACACAAATTAATTTTTTCCCTTCCATTATTTTGTATTCAGATCTTGTTGGGGGAGCATCAAGAGGTGTCCTGATGGCACCAGAGCGCTGAATTAAACTAAAAAACTCCTGTGTGTGTCAAGGTGTGTGTGTGGGGGGGAAGACACCCCTGTGGTATGTACGCCTGGGCTAACCCCCAGCCTGTTTCCACTACCTACTGATAGTGTAAGATCTCCACATACACCGTCTGAACTCCAAGTCTGGCTCCACTGCCACCTGAATCACAGACACACATATGCAGATCTAACCCCTCGCCCACTTTACTTCCATTGGCCACCTTGCAGAACATATGCTGTTTGATCCTCTCCCCCCACCCCACCCACACACATTCCACTGCCCACCGGTAATCACATATTCCCTCAAGTACTGTCTGACCCCCAGGTACAGAATCGGAGGGGGCTGCTTCCCATTCTTCCCACTGGTAGCCAATCACTATGGTATGTCAACCCATATCAATAGGGCACCATTTTTTTTAGGGTGCGATACTGAACACTCTAGGAAATACCATAGCTGAATCTTAGTATTTTGTGAGTGATGCCTCATACCAACTGGCTTCACACCAAGGAATACCAAAACCTGGGATGATGAGAAGACTTCTTGTGATTGAGACTCAAAACCGCGATGCCCCAGAATACGGGCACTCTTGGATATGGTGAACCAAGAGTTTCTCTGAAGGAGCTTTGCTACCAGTAGCATTGCTAATGATCTGTTTCAGAGCAGACCCAGAGAGAGTCATGCCCTGAAAAGGCAACGACACCAGTGACTTCTTAGAAGATTGGTCCACAGACAAAATCTTAATCCACAAGGTGCGGCGCACAGAAGACATAAAAGCTGAGAATTTGGCAGAAACTCTGGCTGCATTAAAGCCTTAGTGACGTAGGCATTAGCTTACATGATGTTGACCACCAAAACTAACGTGTCTTCATTGGGCACGTCAGCATGCATGGCTTCTGAGAGCTGCTCAACCTAGACAGCAATTGCCCTACTGACCCATGCAGAAGTCCATCTCCAACTACACTCACTACTGCCAATATTAGTAATGGAGGATAACAAAGTCTCACCATCCCTCTCCATGAATGTAATACTAGAGAACATCTCCAGCTGGATCATCACATTATTACCAATAGCCACTTTGCTTTTGCAGCCAAGTAGATCCCTACCCTGGTACTAACACAATATGTTAATTTAGATTTATAGGCAGGGCAATATTTTAGGTCTATGTTTTCAAGATATTTCACCTACTGAATATTATAAATAGCTAGCATGTTTAATTAAAATGTAACTCACACTGAAAATGTGTGTGTGTGTGTGTGTGTGTGTGTGTGTGTGTGTGTGTGTGTGTGTGTGTGTTGGGGCATTATGCAAGACAATCAAAATATTATGGTACAACTTACATACAATACACTTGATAAAAAACAAACAAGGCATACAAAACATAATCTGTGTACACATATGTACCTTGTTAAGTTCTTCAATTCTTCGTATTAAATAAGGGTTACTGGAGGAATTTTCAAAGTAGACATAATCTGAAAAAAATAAATAAATAAATAAAATATTTTAAACACACATACTGCAAAACCCATGAATTTTACCTTTATAACTATAGGTCTTCTAATAAGAATTAGGGATGTGGAGAGAGAGAGGGAAACAAAATAAACACACAACATGTAGCCCTACATGCAATATATCCCTTAAAAAGGCAATTCTAAATTTCAGTTGCTACAAAACCAGCAAATACAACAATAATACCATAATAGGTTTGGTAACTAGATACTACCTGATTAAATGGTACACTGTTGGAATGGAGTTGACATACAGGGAAAGGGTCTTCAACAAGCAGTTCATTAGCTACTAGTAGCTCTTTGACTACCAGTAAGTAGCTTTTTCCAGTCCAAGGAGGTATCAAGCTATCTTGCCTGCCAAAGACAGGTCCAGTAGATGAAATCTTCTCCCCATTTGGCTGCAGCCAAATCTGGGCACACCTTTCATCTGTCGTAATAGGAGTCAGAACTGATAGTAATGCCTCAAAGCATTTTCATCTTTTTCCTGCCCACTGCCATAATAGCCGCTTACAGATTATTCTGCATGCCTGTAGAGAAGACTTATGTAGTAAATGTTGTGAGAAATGTGGTATCAAAGTGGATAACTACCATAGAAAAGCACTCATTCTAACAAAAGTTGCCAGCTGTTATATTCATTAAGATCCATGGAAGTGCCAGGACTGTCACAACTTGCAGTCCGTTAAGGACTGGTGATGGTCCTGACACATCAGGAGTTTAAAAAAAAACAAAAAAAACAAAAAAACAAATTCAAAGCGCCCCAGAGGGCACGCTGTGATCATGTAGAGAGTCGAAAATGGATTGCTCCTTGAGTGGTTATGGTTTTCTGTGCAGTACTGTTATTGGAAGGTGTGTGAAGGACGACAATTAAATAAGAACAGCTTTTGGAAATGGATTAATAAGTTATATTGAAAATATTTGAGGAAAGGAGATTTCAACTTCAGCAGAGGAATGTTTTTTGTTTTTGTTTTTTTTACAGTAAGGTCTCTTAAACTGTGGGATTCCTTGCCCAAAGATGTGGTTTTGTCAGATACAATGGATACATTTAAGAGAATATTAGACATTTATTTCAAAGAGGGAACATACAGGGCTATACTGTGTAACAGTAGGCACAAAACGGGAGTTCAGATAAAGATAAACTTATTTGGCAGCAGGCAAGCTTATAGAATTCTCATTTCTCTGGACCTGTGTCTTTTTTTCAACCCGGTTTACTAGTATACTATGAATTGGGAAGGACTTCTGCAGATTCGCAATCCACCCATGTTGGACTACCATGAGGGTGAAAGTCCTGGATGTGACGAGCAAGAAGGTCCCTCTTACGGGCTCATAATAAGGAGATCACCCAGATAAGACATCAGAGAGATACCTTAAGCATGGATGAAGGCCTCTAGGGATGCCATAACCCTTGTGAAGATGCGAGGCTCTGAAGCCAGGCAAAACGGCAGTCCTGTGTATTGCTAATATTTGGAGCCAAAAGCATAACACAAGCAGTATTGGCTGTCTCGGTGAATCAGGATGTGCAAGTACACGACCTGAAGGTCCAGGAGGGCCAGAAACTCCCCCCGGCACATTGCTGCTATGACAGAATGCAAAGATTCCATCTTGAAGCGTGTAGGGCCACATACTTTTTGAGGCATTTGAGGTCCAGAATGGGTCAGCAGGTGCAGTCCTCCTTTGGAACCACAAACAGGTTGTAACAGAAAACTGAATAGCGCTCAGGAGATGTTGCTAGCACCAGGACCTTCTTTTCCAGCAGCAAGTCCACCGCCTCCTGGAGCAGCCTTGCCTTTTCTGGTTCTTTTGGAACCCTTGAAAAAAATGGGACACATTATGGAGGGAGGATTTGGTACCCTTCTACATGAGCTTTTATTTTAAAGTGATAGTAATGTTTCACAATAAAAGCAGCTCCAATTACATAGTAAAATTAGGTTGAAAAAGACAAGTCCATCAAGTTCAACCTTTGCCTCATAACTCAGTGACATGAGAGGATATAGCTTTACCACTGCCATATAAGTTAGTCATTTATAAGAACTTCCTGATTTGCCTATTAATAAACAGTGTAACCCCGTATGTTCCATTTTGAAAGAAATGTATCTAATCTTCATAGTATTTGGGCCATTTAGAGTGTTATTTCAATACTGTCAGAGTTATAGTTCAAGAGTAGTTGAATTATAAAGTATCCCCTTCCCGCCCTTTTACTGATGTAACATTGTTCACCGCAGAGCAGAATGACTGTCTGGATGGATCACAATCTTCAGTGAGCATAAGGAAAAGTCTTTCAAGGTGGGGACAGGGTTTTAATTATGCTCACAGTAAGAAGACTGTCCCTTGCTGTGATCTGACTGGTCAAGGGACCAGATTCCACATCTGAGGGGGAGGTGGCTTATACTAGGTAAAAGAGGTGGGAGGGGGGAAACTATCATTCAATTAATCTTGAACTACAACTCTGACAGTATTTAAACAACACTCTCCATGGTCCAAATGATATGAAGATTAATTGGAGCTGCTTTTTTGTGAAACGTTACTTTACCTTTAATACCAGAGTTGTGAATAACATTTTTGATATTTATATTTTAGACTTGCCTTGTTAAATTCATTTTCTCTTAGTCCACATGGAATACATGCACCATGGGGATTTATCTTCCTTTGGAAGGGGGAACACATCTAAAAGAAAAGATCTTAAGGGTGGAACCTTCCTCCCCTTCTCCAGGCCACCTTAGCCCTGCCTCCAATTTTTGAAGTGAGACAAATTCACCCTCACCAGTTAAGGACACTGAGAGAACAAGTAGTAAGCTCATGTGAGCCTTAGAAGGACTCCCACATCCAGATAGGGACCTCCTTTGGTCTTGCCTTTCTCTGGGTGGGAGACCTGTAATCCATATGAACTAAGAGAAAATGATTTAACAAGGTAAGACTAAAATCCAATTTTCTCTGTCGTCCAATATGGAATACAGGTAGTATGGGGATATACCAACACTAGGATCCCAGCGGTGGGAAGGAGGAGAAAGGACCTCACGCCTCTTCCTGAGTTTGTACACCCTATGATTGGTAGACTTGATCCATGAGGCAACGGTGACCTTGGAAGCAGCCAGACCTGTCCTGGGAACCTCAGGAATGACAAACAGGGAATCTGTCTTACAAAACGACTCAGTACAATCCACACACTCAAAATGCTATCCACTTAATCCTACAATATATAATGTTCTGAGTGCTGCTGGGCAGCATTGGCCCTTACCGTATGTACCACTGCCGCCGCCTCTGACACCTGGGAAGAGTCTGAATGCAAAAAGATTAGTGGGAGGGAGCCTTTTTAACTGCTCCACTGCTTCGCAATCGCGTGACCAACACATCTGTTCCCTCCCTCCCTCCCACCCATATGTGCGCATGTGCCAAGATCCGGTAACAGGAAGAATTCCTGACACGTGCACTTACTACTAAGAGGTGCGGCCTAAAGGAATGTATACTTGTACCTCAGTGATTGGGATGCGACAATGCCCAACCACTTTCAGGACCGGTGCAACCCTAGGCAAAACCTCATTTTGCCACCCCCTTGTGTCCAACCCTTTATGCCGAGGCTGAGGTGCATGGTGCTCTTAGGATGACCAGATTTCCTTTCAGGGACGCTGCCAAGGCAAGATTGGCAGAGTACTTCTCATGGCTTCCTGTGCTGCTGTGAGGCCACGGTCACACAACATTATGTGAACCTGCTCTTGTGTTCCTGGCAGTCAATGTGAAAATACGCTTTCTCCAGAGCACGTCGGAGTGGTTCATACACACGTGTATTTTTTTTTTTTTTTTTTTTTTTTTTCCCCCCCAGTGGACAGTTTTGTGTTTTCAGATCACCACATCATTCTGGGCCTATTGATTCACACACAAAAACTAAACATATGCAACATACAACATTTGGTACTGTATGTTTAAATAGCAATAGGAACTTATTTTGCATCATTAGGAAGGTCATTATTTTCCCAGTATTGTTTGGCTTAAAATACCTGGAATTTCTCAAGGGGCACAGGTTGCTCCACTCTGTTTTCCAGAGAACAAAGCACGCAAAAGTGCATCAGTTCTGGAACAAACCAACTACTCCAGAGGGTGCATATAAAAAATAGGATTTTAGTCTTACCTGTTAAATCCTTTTCATTTAGTCCACACAGGTTACTGGTACACTGGAGGCGATCCGCCCCTTTAAGTAGGCAGGAACATTCATCTAAACGTATGCAGGGGGCGGAGCCTAACCTCCCTCTTAGGCTGCACCTCAGTCAGAACAAGCCAGAATGATTTTAGACACTAACACGGACCAGAGATAGGAGAGAAGAAGACGACCCCTGTGAGCATGCCCCAAGGACTCCCACGGAGTGCCACAGGAGAGCCAAGCATGATCCCTTGACAGGGTGGGAGACCAGTAACCTGTATGGACTAAGTGAAAAGGATTTAGCAGGTAAGACTAAAATCATATTTTCACTGTCGTCCAATACAGGTTACTGGTACAATGGGATGTCCAAACATTGAGTTGTCCCAGAGGCGGGAAGGAGGCAAGGACCAGGCGTAAGGCCCCTAGAGTCACAGAACCTCCATGAACCAACCGGTCACATATCCCAACTAGCAAAAGTGTCAATGCACACCAACTAGGGGTAAGAACGATCCCCAAGAACAAAACACAGCACACTGAACCGAGCCAACAGGGCTCAACAGTAAGGAAGCACTGATAATCTCAGAAGAAAGAAGATCCTAGACAGGCAAAACTGCCTCCAGGACCTTCCTCCCAAAGCTGGCATCAGCCGAAGCCAGCACATCCACACGGTAGTGCTTTGAGAAGGTGTGCACAGAGGACCAAGTGGCCGCCCGGCACAGCTGATCAGCAGATGCTTGATTCGTATAGGCCCAAGAGGCCCCAATTGATCTGGTGGAATGAGCAGTGACCCGAAAGGGCGCATGTTTATTCCGCAATTCGTAAGCCTTACGAATAGTAGACTTATCCAAGATGCAATAGTCACCTTGGATACCTGTCTCCCTGCCCTAGGCCCCTCAGGAATGACAGACAGAGCGTCAGACTTCCTGATAGACTCAGTACGATGAACATAAAATTTGAGACAACGCACTACATCCAACAAATGGAGATCCCTCTCCTTGTCAGAGGAAGGTTTACGGCAGAAAAAGGGCACCGCAATATCCTGATTGATGTGAAATTCGGAGACAACCTTAGGTAAGAATTCCTTGGAAGTGCGAAGCACAGCCTTATCCTTGTAATCCTCCTTACCTGGTGTTCCACAAGACAAGGCTTGTAACTCTGCCACCCGGTGAACTGAAACAATGGCCAAAAGGAAGGCCATCTTCCAGGTCAAAAGGCGTAAAGGAATAGTAGCTAAGGACTCAAAAGGGGGACGTTGAAGGACCCCCAGAACCAGACTGAGGTCCCACTGAGGAGCTGGACTCCTGAAAGCGGGCCGAACATGAGCCACACCCTGGAAGAAAACTGACATCAGGGAGAATGGCAATGCGCTCCTGAAAAAAGACAAACAGAGCAGACGTCCGAACCTTGAGAGAACTAAGGCTGAGGCGTTTCTCTACCCCGTCCTGTAGAAAAGCCAGGACAGTTGGAAGATGGAAATCAAGTGATAGATCCCTATCAGCACACCACGCAACAAAGGTTGACCAGACTCGATGATAAATCTTGGAAGACACTGGCTTGCGAGCTTTAAGCATCGTAGACACCACAGAAGAGGAAAACCCCTTCTTCAGGATTGAGGATTCAACCTCCAGGCCATCAAATGAAGACGATGAACATCCTCCTTCCACAGGTACCCTTGTAACAGGAGATCTGGACGAGCAGGAAGCAGAAAGGGTTCCACTACAGACATTTCCATCAGGTCCGGATACCAGGACTGACGAGGCCAGTTCGGAGCGATTAGGATGACCGGACAATGCTCCACCTTCAGCTTCTGGATGACTCTGCTCAGCAGAGGAAGAGGGGGAAAGATGTAGGCTAGAGGGAAGTCCCAAGGTATGGACAAGGCGTCCACTGCCAGGGCCAGTGAATCCCTCCACCGGGAGTAGAACACTGACACTTTCCTGTTGTGCCTGGTTGCCATCAGATCCACTACAGGAACCCCCCACATCTGGGTTAGAAGGTGAAACACCTCTGGATGAAGAGCCCACTCTCCGCTGTCGACTGTGTGACGACTGAGGAAGTCTGCCATGACGTTGTCTACGCCTGGAATGTGTACAGCTGAAATGACGGGAACATGTGCCTCTACCCAAGATAAAATGGCCTTGACCTCTAACCAAGCGGCGAGACTTCTTGTTCCGCCTTGTCTGTTGATGTAGGCCACTGCAGTGGCGTTGTCTGACTCCACTCTGACTGGACAACCCTCCAGTTGAGACTTCCAATGTCTCAGGGCAAGGAAGATGGCACATAGCTCCAGAACATTGATGGAGAGAAGAAACTCCTCCAATCCCGACTTCCCCTGAGCACTGAAACGACCCAACACTGCCCCCCATCCCAGGAGGCTGGCATCCGTCGTGACTGTGGTCCAATATGGGATCTGGAAGGATCTCCCTTTCAGGAGATGACAGGTCCAACCACCACTCCAAGCTCAACTCGACATGAAGGGGCAGAGAGACTGACAGGTGCAGATGGTCTGGATGATTCCTGCACATCTGGATCACAAACCTCTGAAGTTCCCTGGTGTGTGCCATAGCAAATGGCACTGCCTCTATCGTGGAAATGAATTTCCCCACCAGAGAAGTCAACTTCGGCACTGGAACCCTTTCGAGCTCCAGGATCTTGGATACATGGAGAGCAATCTTATGAGCCACTTCCTCTGGTAAAAACACCATGCACTGCTGAGTGTCGAAAAGGAGACCCAAGAAAAGGATCTGTTGAGATGGGACCAAGTCTGACTTGTCCAGATTCACGATTCATCCGTGGCGATTGAGTGTCTGGATGCACAACTGAACCTGCTGGTGAAGGATCTCCGCAGATGAAGCTTTCAAGAGTAAATCGTCCATGTAGGGAGTCACCTTGATGCCATCTTGATGGATCACCGCTATCAAAGCGCCCAAGACTCTCTGAAAAACATGCAGGGCTGTAGTCAGTCCAAAGGGAAGAGCCGAAAATTGAAATAGACCTTTGTGGCAGGCAAACCTGAGATACCGCCTGCTCTCTAGATGGATAGGGATGTGCAGATAAGCATCCTGAAGATCCAGGGAGGCAAGGAACTCCCCCGGGGACATAGCAGCTATCACAGAGCGCAGGGATTCCTGACGATAGTGGGTACTCACAAGAAAGGAATTGAGATCTTCGAGGTCCAAAATAGGACGAGCGCCACCGTCCTTTTTGGCCACCACGAACAGGTTGGAATAGAATCCTGAAGCTGTGTCCTCTGTAGAAACTGGTTCCAGGACCTCTTTGTCCAAAAGATCCTGAATAGCGTCGAAGAGACGCCTTTTTATAGGTTCCTGAGAAGGACGAGTAAAATGGAACCAAAAAGGAGGGAGAGAGGAGAAAGGGATCCTGTATCCCTCTGACACCACCTGAAGAACCCAAGGGTCCGCCACTGACTCCTCCCAAGTCCAGTGAAAGATGTGAAGGCGCCCACCTACAGCTGGATGCGGATGCAGTCCCCCAACACACTCAAACATACAACCGGATGACAGAGCAAGGGAAGACAATTAAAATGAGCCCTCTGAAGTCGCTATGTGAAGCGGTTCCAGAGATACGTCCCACAGAGTGTAAGTCCATAGAGAGTAAAGGAGCAATGGCATCTATGCGGGAAAAGCGCGCTTAAAGACGCGGAACGTTATTCTAATAAATTTTGGAATAAAGTTCCATAACATATAGCAAACAGATATACTATAAACAGAAAACTTTACCCAACCAAGGTAGACAATGTAAATACCCATAAAATAGACAAAACCAGCAGAGAGAGGGTTAAATCCCACATAAACTGCTCCAAAACTCAGACATACACCAATACTAGCATTAGTAAAGTATATAAAAACACCCAATGAGCACTGGAGTGCACAATGAGAACTCCCAAACACAATCCCAATGAAGGGACACTGAGGGACAAGTGGACCTTCGGCACTCAAAGGGTGGCTCACCTTTCCTGCAGGACTTCTGTCTTCAGGTTACCAAGATTAGAAAGGAACCACCACAGAGAACAATTCCCCCCAGGGAAGTTACTTGAAATCAAGTTATTCCCTCTTCAGGGCAAAAGATCCACCAGAAGTACCCTGGAAGCTGTGCTATCCACTTTAAATAGGGCATTTGACAGCCTTGGTAACCCGCCTAATGTTGGTATTCTATATTTGTAAAAATAACAAAGAAATTAAAACTTGGAGAGCTGTTCTCTGCCTGGTGTGAACACACAGAGGAACAAATCATTCTGGCTTGTTCTGACTGAGGTGCAGCCTAAGAGGGAGGGGAGGCTCCGCCCCCTGCATACATTTAGATGAATGTTCCTGCCTACTTAAAGGGGCGGATCGCCTCCAGTGTACCAGTAACCTGTATTGGACGACAGTGAAGTTAGCATTTCTCACAATGTTAAATAGGAGGTTTTACTCTTAATGCAAAACAATTTTTGGAAATCTCTAGCATTGAAGGGGCTAAAAGCTCTATTGTAATTTGGATTTTTGTTTATCCCCGGATCAAGGTCCTGGTCTACCCGGAATTGCGAAAGCAAATATAACTGAACGGCACTTCTCTGCAATACCTTGGGTACATATTTAGCATTCATGGGGTTAAACTCAGCTGCCAATTCAAAATGGCATGAATCTTCTTACAAAGGGATGAGCAACTTAGGGCCCTCCATCTCTGGAGGACTACAACTCCCATCATCCCCAGCCAGCTTGGTGGGGGGTGGGAGACACTGTAGTCCTCCACAGCTGAAGGACCTAAAATCAAATCAAAATCTTTAAATCTCCCGGGCAACCTCTTCTCAGCAGTTATACAGTTGTCCAAGATGAAAGATAAGAGAACTTGGAGATAGCAACACCACTAGGCTCGCTACTTATATTCCCCGGCATATTAAACTTTCAATGGAATCGATACTCATACCAGCATAACCATTGGGTGGGTTGCCGTGGAAGGATACAGAGAAAATACAAATATTGGTGAGTAAATTTCCCCTTTTCCTCTGTGTCCAATCCATGGCATCCTGTGGCACTTACCAGAGCAGTGCCTCAGAGAGGGGTGGGGAAGCATGAAAGTTCAGACAGGAATGGCTGCTTCAATCACCTTCCGTCTGAACTTTGAGTCTTCAGATGCTTGGAGGTCCAGTCTGTAATGTTTTATAAAAGTAGAGACTGAAGACCAAGTAGCCACTTTACAGATTTCCGCAGGGGAAGCTCCTGCCTTCAGAGCCCAGGAAGTAGATATGGCTTGAGTTGAGTGGGCCTTGATGCCTGGAGGGGGATCCTGATTTGCTGTCTCGTATGCCAGCTTAATACTATTCCTGATCCAGAAGGCAATGGAGAGTTTTGAGGCTGCAGACCCCCTGAATCTGCCACCAAAGTGGACAAATGGGGAGTCAGATTTCCATAGTTATTGAGTCATGAACAGGCTTAGGACAGAAAAAGGGTAGTATGATGTCCTGATTAAGGTGAAACTGTGATATCACCTTAGATCGAAACAAAGCTTTAGGTCTGAGAACCACTTTGTCTTGAGGGAAATTAATGAAGGGTAGAACAGCTATTAAGGCCTGTAATTTGCTAACCCTTCTAGTTGATGTCACTGCTGTCAGAAATAGTTTTCAGCTTAAGAGGTTTTAATGAGACATCTTCCAGTGGCTCAAAGTATGGATGTGATGCTATTTGCTGTAACACCAGGTTAAGCTCCCAAGGAGGTATTGTTTCCCTGATAGTCAGCTTGATTTTGGAAATCTACATAAGGTAATGTCTACTAAGGTAATTTTCTGCAAACGAGGTGGCCAGAATAGCGGATATGACTGAGAGTTGGAGTTTGAGAGAAGGCGGCTTCAAACCTTTTTGAAAATCTGTCTGCCGAAAGTCAAGAATAGTAGGAGGGGATATGGATGGACGGTCTAGCTTATGCAGCGTGCACCATCTGTGAAAAATCGACCAAGCCCTATAATATATTTTTGTAGTGGATGGTCTTCACTCCCGGAGAATGGTTTCTGTGACTGGTTCAGATATACCCTGGATCTTCAGTGACTGCCACTCAGCCTCTAGGCCTTGAGCTGGAAGAATGCAGGATCCGGATGATACAGAGGACGCTGAAGCAACAGGTCCAGAATGTCTGGCAGTGTCATAGGGGGTCTGCATGACATCAGAAGGATGTCCGAGTACCAAGGCTTTCTTGGCCAGTTGGGCGCGATGAGGATTACCTCTGCTTTGTTGAGCCTTATTTTCCTGACGACTTCTGTTAATAGGCGTAATGGCGGGAACAGATAGGCTAGCCGGAATTTCCACTGGATCCGTAGTGTATCCTGGGCCAGTGCCTGGGGATCTTGCCATCGGGACAGATAAAGTGAATGCTTTTTGTTTTGATTTGCGGCCATTAGAGCCACTTCCGGGAGTCCCAGATGGGATACTACTGGCTGGAAGACACATGGATTTAACTCCCATTCCCCTGGATCTGTCTTCGACTGAAGTAGACTGCCTGTACATTCTTGTGCCCCGAGAGGAAGGAGGCTGTGAGAGACAAAAAGTTCTGTTCCACCCAGCAAAGGATTCTTAATGACAGATGGAGTCGCTGGATGCTCCTTGTACCTCCTTGATTCAGGAGATACTGGACCGCTGCAGCGTTGTCCGATCTGATGAGGACTGCTTTTTGTTGAAAGCTGGGGCTGAAGTACCTTAGAGACTTCCAAACTGCCAGTAACTCCCGAACATTGATATGGAGTCTGGCTTCCTAAACTGTCCAAGTGCCTTGGATGGTGGTGTTTTTTCCAAATTCCACCCAAACCATGGCTGCTTTCATCCACGTTCAGAATCTCCCACTCTAGTTCTGTGAGAGAGTGGCCTTTTGCTAGATTTGGCAGTTGAGCCCACCAGGCCAATTCTTTTCTTGTGGTCTTGAAAATCTGTATTTTCTGGAAGACATTTGCTGGTTGTTTCTTGTAGTATTGTAGGTAATTTGGCAGAGTTAGGCACAAATGGACTCTTGCCCAGGGGAGAATCTGGTATGTCAATGCCAGGTGTCCCAGTACTCTGGAAACGGCTTTTGTAGTCTGTGTGTGAGATTGGAGAAACAGACAACAGCAAATCCAAAACAGTGTACGCATGTCAACAGACATGGATGCCTGACCTTCCTGGGTGTTGAAACGTATTCCCAGGAACACCAGATCTTGTTTGGGTGTCAGGGAACTTTTGTCGTAATTTAGAATCCATCCCAGGGACTGCAACAGGGAGATGCAAATATTTGTGCTGTGAACTGATCCCAGTATTGATGACTCTATGAACAATATGCCATCTAGGTACGGGATCACCCTGATCCGATGTTGCTTCTTGAGATATGCCATCATGTTGGCCATGATCTTGGTGAAGATTCTCAGGACTGATGCTAGCCCGAATGGCAGGACCTTGTATTGATAGTGTCTGCCGAATATGTGAAACCTGAGGTACCTTCGATGGTATTCTCTGACTGGAACATGGTAGTATGCATCAAGTAGATCTATTTGCGTCATATATGCCAATGGCTGTATCAGTTTCAGAGTGGATGTAACAGTCTCAATCTTGAAGTGTTGTATTCTAAGGAAGGAGTTGAGGTTCTTTAAATCAAGAATGAGGCAAGGCTCCCCAGAAGGCTTGATAGCATAGAAAAGAGGCCTCTGAATCGTTGTTGAATTGGAACTTCCTCTATCACCTTGTTGTACAGCAAAGGATTGTAGAGCTAGTTTCATTTGCTGGGTTCTTGCCTTCTGCCTGAAGATGGATGTCCTGAACTGATGAAGATGGATGTCCTGAACTGATGAAGATGGATGTCCTGAACTGATGAAGATGGATGTCCTGAACTGATGAAGATGGATGTCCTGAACTGATGAAGATGGATGTCCTGAACTGATGAAGATGGATGTCCTGAACTGATGAAGATGGATGTCCTGAACTGATGAAGATGGGGGGCCGATTGGAATTCCAGTGAATACCCCTTCTGTATAATTTCCATGACCCAGCTGTCTGGTTGAATCTGTGACCAGGCCACACGGAAATCCTCCAGTCTGCCCCCTACTGGAGGAGAAGGGGAACGGCTGGCTTCATTGTGAGAATTGCCCTCTTCGCTGGAAATCCTTCTGATTTCCAGGCCTTTGGGTGTTCTGTGAACCTCTTCTTCGTTGCTTGAATCCACTTACAGGTTGATAACTCCGGGCCTCCTGAAAGGATTGTCAGCTCAACTGACCTATTCGCACAGGAGATCTTCTGGCTTTATCTTGAGGCAAGAATGGGCTCTTAGCCCCAGAAGACCTCTTGATATCTTTGAGCTGGTCACAGAATAATTTGGCTCCAGTGAATGGCAGGGACACCAATCTGTTCTTTGAGGATGGATCAGCTTCCCATGCCTTGATCCATAAGGCGCGCTGGGCTGTAATCGATAATGAAGATGATCTCACCAACATGCAAATGTTGTCCAGAGGCATCACACGAGTAATTGATTGCATCTTTAACAATGGATAATCCTTTTAGGATGCGAGCCCTGGATATGGAAGACTATCTTCTCCTTCAATTTGGTAAGCCATATGCGTATTGTACGGAATATGGAAGCCATGGCTGTGGCTGTTTTGAGATGGAGTCCGATAGAGCTGATAGTGTTTTGAAGAAAGAGTTCTCTACTCTTCTCCATTGGGTCCCTGAGTGATGTTCCATCTTCTAAGAGAATAGTGGTTCTCCTTGAGGTCTGAGCAATTTCTGCATCTACTTTAGGTAGTGTATGCCAATTTGCCGTTTCCTCTTCCGCGAATGGGTACATGGGCTGGAAACATCTAGAGGTGGTACATCTTTCTTCTGTTCGCTTCCACTCATTCTGAATTATTTCTTGGATGGAAGTATGGATTGGAAATTGTGGGTTAGATTTTTTTTTTTATATCCCATCAATAATGTTTAAGTCCTTCTGGACTTCTGATAATCCCAGAGATTTTCTCATGGCTTTGACAAGATTATCCATTTTTTCCAGACTAAAGCTGCCTGTGTCCTCTGCGAGTTCACCTTCCTCCTCTGAAGAGGCTACCGATTCAATCTCAATATAGCGGTCATCATATTCTTCCTGGGCACCAGATGGACCTTCATCAGGGTCATATGCCCTGGGACACTCCCTAGCTGCCTCGAGCATGGAGGAAAAAGTCTCTTGCATAGAAGTCTTCATCGAGAGAGAAAGAGGCCAGAGCCTCCATCCTCCAGCTGAGTAGGATAAAAATTAACTGCTATTGGGAGGTAGCCTGGGAGAGTTAAAGATTTTGATTTGATCCTACCAGCTGGAAGGCAGAGTCTATAACCCACAGTATGCTGTGGATTTGATACAGAGGAAATAAAAGTGTCCAGTGATTGTGGTGGAGAGGAGGGAGTGGTCTCCGTCGGGCCCCTTCAAGTTTACCGGGCCCTAGGCAGGCGCCTTGGGTGCAATCCGTCTGAGCATTAGACTCCATCATACTGGCCAAAAAGGCTAACAAGTCCTCCTTGGGAGCATTCTCTCGGACAGCCTTTATCATTTCCACACCCCAGAATGCAACAGGTCTGTTGACCCAGGCACAGGCAAATATAGGACTCAAAGCAGCTCCAGCAGCCGCAAAATTAGACCGGAGGCTTCTTATCCCGCAGCTTCCGACAATGACAGAGCAGTGCACTTGGCTAGCCTGGAAATTGGGGGATCCACATCCACCAAAGCTGCCTCAGAAAAGGGGTACAGCTTAGAAAAATCTCTTAGAGATGGACAACATACTCAACATAAGTGCAAGAACACAAGGTTCAGAGGTACCCCTGCAAGAAGAGGTGCAATTAGGGACAAAGTGGACCAAGGCACCCAAAGGGTTACTCATCATTCTTCATCTTTTGTCTTCAGGTTACCACTGTGAAGACAGCAAAGCCTCAGACAGGTTCTACTAGGAGTGAAAACTTCGGTTGCAAGAGTCTCTCCATAGGTCTGCAAGGGTCCACACAGCACACTGGTCAGTCCACTCCAGGGAAGACCAGTAATGGTAACCACACTTAAATGAGAGTATGCTGGCGTTTTTGTGTGCCATTTTTAATAACCGTTACAGTAATCATACTATTGGGGCACCCCCCTCTTTTTTGTGTGTGTTGAGCCATTTTTACTGTTTGGAGAGGACAAGAGGAGGAGCAGCAGCTTGTGTTTGCAGATACTTAGAGCAGTATCCTGTATCTGGGTCATGGATATTACTCTGTACTGTGTGTTTGCAGTCCTTCATATATGTGATAGACAGCCTCTACGTTTGAGAACACCCACGAAAGAGGTGTATATGAGGTGCTGAATTATAGTTGTGGTCGGGGCTTCCAGTGCAAGTATCGTATGGAGGATTGCTATGTCCCTGAGCTTCTCAGCTTCAGTGGATGAGCGACGAAGGGGACCTGAAAAGAGGCCACCTTATAAAGCCCTTGAAGAAAAAGGGGTGATGGAGGGTGAGCACACAGACGATGCGCTCCGTGGGAGAGGCTGCGGCCCATTATTTACAGGCTTGCAGCCCCTCCCACAAATGCAGGTCCAGCCTTTTACTTGTGGTCAGGGCTTCCAGTGTATCGTATGGAGGATTGCTGTGTCCCTGAGCTTCTCAGCTTCAGTGGACGAGTGACGAAGGTGACCTGAAAAGAGGCAAAGAAGCTGGAATAGATATAACTGGTTATTGGCTTGCATAAAGATGACATTTGGTAAGGTTAGTCAGGGTTCTACGGATTTCGGTTTGGAATATATCTGTTGACGAATGTAGACTGCCATCTGCTGAGTTTCTGAATAATATGAGCGGGTACCTGATTCTTGGAAGCTGATGTGGCTGCTCCAATTCTGAACGAGTGTCCGGAATACTGACTGGAATAGTAACTTAGGCGTGTCAGGATGTTGTGTATGTAGTAAGTGAAAGTGGTAGTGATGAGAGGGCCCGACAGTAGTGGAAGGAGTGGGCCATCATCTCGGCATGGTTGAATTACAGCAGTGAGGCGAGTTAATGATTTGTAGGGGCACCATTGGTCGTGAGTGGCGAAGTACGGGATAGAGTGACCTGTATGAGACTGATCGGTTTTAGAGTGCGTGATTAGTAGAGTGAAGTGATCTGAGTGACAGACAAGTTGTTCCTTCCACACAAAATCCTTAGATCCCGCCCGACAGGAGAACTCGCCTGGGCGGAGAAAGCAAAAAAAAAAAAAAAAAAAAAAAAAAAAAAGCAGCTAAACATACTGCTGCTTGGAGAACTATGTTAGTTTGGTGTCGAGGTAATCATAAATGAGTCTAAATAAGTGTCCTGTGATGGAAGGAGAGTGTGAGGGGAGTGGTGATGAGTGTGAGAGATGCCTCTAAGGAATAATTTGATGCTGTACATAGAAAAGAAAGATGGGTGGAATGGGTGGTGCAATGCATAGATGATGAATGCCAGCTAGATAAACTTTGATGGTGGAGGCTGATAACCTGAGACAGAAGTAGCAATGTGTGGTGGAAGAGAAAATGCTGGATTGACTGTATGGATTGTTAGATTTGGAGGCTGAAATTAAATTCTTGAAATATTCCCATGCCGTTCATAGGTCTTCCTGGTGTTTGGTGCCAAGGCTTGACTTATAACAGAAGAAGCTTCTGTGAGTAGTGAATTTAGATCAATCAGTTCCGTGAAAGCTGGAAGTGTGACTGTTTGTCTGCTGTTGGATATTTGTCGAAGAACTGCTGAAACAGAAATTGTGAGAGGACATTAGCTTGCTGATTGTCTTGGCTATTGAGGAGATTACTGTGAATGGAGAATTTGTGAAGGATAGCCATGTGAGCTTCCTGAGTAATGGTGTGGTCTGGGTAGTTGAGGATCTACCTTTTATAATAGTTCTGTAGGTGGCTAGACTTATAGTGTGGAAGGTAATAGATTGCCCAAACCATGAATGGCCCCATATAGAGGCTGCTACCACCATTGGGTAGATATCTAGCCGGGTATAATCGGGTGTGGCAGATGTAGCTCTGGCTATCGAGTGGACATGGATTAGAAAACCATTGTGTGCCACATATGCCTGAGAAGCCTAGGCCTATGGTTGCGTTAGAATACACTGCTGGACTGGATAAGATGGGTGATGGGGGAAACATTGTCCAGCCATTCCAATGATTGAGGAAGTTTACCCACATTCTGAGGTCACAGAGCTGGTTGGTCTAGGGTGATGTTAGAGTTTGAATTGTTAGTGGCAGAAAGCAGAGAGAAAAGGTGAGAAATGAAGGAGCGTCCTTGTGGTATGACTCATGATGAAGCTAAGATAACCTATTACTGTTTGAAGGTCAAGTTTAGATAGGTAAGGTTTGGCCATTAGTTCTTGTATGACTGTGTGCACTCTATTTATTTATCTATGGGTACTAGAGTTTCTAATGATTCTGTAGAGATACTCAGGAACTCAGTTTTGGTGGGGCCGCTTGTCTTTTGATTTGACAAAATTCTAAGAGTTTTTTGTAGACTATTAGGAAATTGTCTAAGTAATGGACCACTGCAGTGACTGAGCAGAAGCCAGCATAGGATGTCTACAAAATCAAAGATTTTGGGACTGTTGCGGCAGCCAAAGGCGAGTTTGGTAGCAAAGTAATATTGACCCTTCTATTTGACTCCTTGTAAATGCCAGAGTGAGGGATGGACAGGAAGAAGTTTGAATGCATTTTTAATATCTGTTTTGGCAAGCCAGCATTCGGGGAGGACTTGTTTGATGAGGCTAATGGCGTGGTCTATAGCAGCGTATTGCAGAGTGAAAGCATTGGGGGGAATAAGTGAGTTGATGCTGGGGACCAAGGTAGAGTGGGGGGCAAAAAAGTTGATTGTTAGGCGTCTTTTAGAAGAGAATTTCTTTTTTGCTAGACCTATTGTATTAATGCGCCAAACTGGAAAAGGGGGGATGGGAACAGGCCTATTAGAAAATCCTGTTCTGCTTCTATTGATAAGAGGGTAGAGACTACTGTTGGTTCGGCTAAGGCGGCTAGTAGGTTAGGGCATTCCACGGAGCTGGATGGGCAGGCTATGATGTCAATATGGAAGCCTTCCCTGAGACCTGTGATTATGTAGTCTGTCAGAACTTTGTCAGAGAAAAATAAGGAGAAATAAGGAGAGAGACTGCAGCAAAGGGATGTAAATTCCACCCAGACTTATTTATTGAATTGAATCTTGGAAAGATGGCCCTGAAATGAGACTTCATGCAATTGGAGCATACGTGGGAAAGACTGCAACCAGTGAAAAAACACCCCTTCAGATTAAAGTTGTTGCAGATTGGTGTGTTTCCTATGTAATGCATAAAAGTCTGTCTAGCTTGTCGTGCATGATGAGCTACTAGAATGGGTTGACTGATGAGTGGCTGGGTAATCATACTGGTTGGGTTGGTTACAGAAAGGAGGGGCAGAGATACGAGGACTGACAATGGAGGCACAACAGGGTTTTGAGTCCGGCGAAGTGCCTGCAAAACAGTTCCGTATCCAGACTGCTCCAATCGGCCACAAAGTTGAATTGGGCTAGAGCGGAGGCCTACTTGTCAGCAAAAGACTGGTGGTAGTCATAAAAGGTGCTACCACCTTACATGTGTGCCAAGTCAACCACGATGTGGAGGTAACGGTCCAGCTCTTGGCATCTATGAGGGAAAGCTGTACAGAGTATATCCCCGTAGAAGCCAAAAGCTAGGACAAACTCCGTGACTGATAGCTTTTTGGACAGTCTGGGATCCTTTGATTTAAGTGTGACGGAGACATCACCGCAATTTATCGTTTTATTATCAGAGAGATCTTGGGAGGCGATCAGTAATGAGACTAGATTGATCTCCTTCCCCTCGATGATGTCTCGCCTGAGGTTGGACCGGCTCATGTGCGCAGAAAAACTTTGGGGCAAGTAGCTTGAGATGTACCTGGTATGTTAAATTCAGCTGCTTGAATTTCTGGATACTGTTGGCGAGAGGGGTGTTCGAGGGATGCCACTCTAGTTGAAGTTCGGTAAATGCTGATCCCATGTGTTAGGAGGTGGGTTATATGGGCTAACTGCTCACTGACCGAGGGGTTAGTAGGGTTTGGCGAGATGGAAGGTTAAGTGGGAGGTGGATGTTGGGCTGCACTAGTTGATGAACATAAAAGCCGATATAGTTCGGCCTTTCTGGCAGAGGCTGGGAAGGGAATGTGAAGTCTGTTGAGTCCAGCCATTAATTTCCCCACTGTCCATCCACTGAGAGAGGGACTTCCACATGGGGTGCTTCGGTGTCAGATAGTATTTGGTTTTCAGGGTTCTCCATGTTAACTGGAAAACAAGAGAGGAGAGGGGAAAATACTTGGTATGCGATGACTTAGATATAAGTAACCGGTACCACTTACCTATGTCATTGCAATACTTGATAAAGGTTCTTGGAGATCAGAGGGAGGACCTGGGGTCTGGGGAGTCCGAGGCCTCACGAGGAGGTAAGGCTACTAACAGGGATCCGTTAGTCTCCTGAAATGAGACTGGTAGGGGAACCTTTGGTCTTCCTTATGAAAGTAAGGTGACTTTAGCTGGGGAAAACTTTGGCCTCTGTGGTAAGGTAAAGCAACTACTGGGGCCTTCGGCCTAGCGCGAGGTAATGCTATGACTGGGTATCTTTGGCCTCTGTGCAGAGGTAAGGTTACTAACTGGGGGAGCCTTCATCCTCTGCAAAGAGGTAACGCTGCTGCTGGGTAACCGTCGGCCTCTACTGAGAGGTAAGGTTATTATCTGGGGAACCTTCGACCTCTGATGAGGTAAGGCAGTGACTGGGTACCTGAACCTTCGGCCTCTATGATGAGGTAAGGTTGTTGGTGTGGGGAACCTTCGGCCTCTGCGGAGAGGTAAGGCTAAGGATGGGGAACCTTCAGCCTCTGTGATGAGGTAAGGTTAGGTTGAGTGCGTGACGTGAGGGCTAGGATAAGGGTAAGTGATTTAATGTTTCATGACCATCTCTGGACGGGATTGATGGTTACCAGCCTGTAGCTTAGGGCAATAGCTGGACCATCTAGAAGTTTTGAGGAGGGGTTGTGTAAACTGATCAGTATGGAGTGAGTTGAGGTAGAGAAATCAGGGAAGACGGAGCCCAGAAACAGCCTGTTGTACCCTTCTGTGTAGGGTACAATGGCCTGATTGGGTGAATCAGTCTTATGACTCAGCCCAGTGAAAAAAATGAGGATAGTACTTCAGTAGAGACTGGAACTTTTATTTTTATTATTTATTTTTTTTTTTTTTAATGTGACGTGCCTGTGACAAAGTGAATAACTATACATCTTACCTTCTCTTTGTCTAGTTGAGGTTCTAAAAGAGAAATAGCTGTGAGAAGACTGGTATTGAGTTAGTAGTTAATGAGCCTATGGTTTAATTATATGGGAATGCTGAAGTTATTATACATTGAACTATGAATATTGAGAAGTCCTGTAGTACAGTAGGTTGATAGCAGAAAATGTGAGCTGTATAATAGACCGAGAGGGTAATCATGAATATCACGTACTAGTACATAAGCTTATTAGCGCGTTTTAAATGCAAAAATACCAATTTTTAAAAGTGGAGACCATATGAAACCTACTTATTTGAGAATAACTTCGGATTCTGATATTGTAGGACCAGAGATGGTCCTGGAGTTTCTGCAACAAAGAAAATAATCAGAAGAAGCTTAAAGGGATAGTAATACTTCGTTTTAACTTTATTTTATTTTGTAGGCATTAAAAAAACATGAAGAATGATATAAGTCTTATCTCTCAAACCTTTATGGTTTATGAGATATTCACAAGCAAAGTTTCCCTCCCCGCCCCTTTTACCTAGTGTAAGCCATCTCTTCTCAGATGTGAGTCTGGTTGTATGACAGGACAGATAACAGAAGGGGACAGTTTTCTTTGTATGAAAACAATGAAAGTCCTTCCCCCCCTTGACAAGTTTTTCAGCTTTTTCTCTTATCTTAATAGAAGATTGTCCCTCTCTGCAGTCTACCTGGGCATCTCCCTTCTGATCTGGTTGAACAGGGAAGGGATACTTTGGTTGTGAATATCTCTTAAGCCATAAAGGTTTCAGAGATAAGACTTATATCATTCTTCATGTTTTTTAATGCCTACAAAATAAAATAAAGTTAAAACGAAGTATTACTATCCCTTTAAGCAGGTAATTGCTATGTGGCGTACCAATTACACATACTGAGTCATATAGGACTATAGACACTTTATCTGTTAGTTGATACCATGTAAGTTGTATCTAGACCAACTATAGTATGATTACAGCAACCAATGGCCTACCATACTATGACTTTCTGTAACAATAGTAGGCAGTGCGTGATAGAAGGCATGTTGTATATAGTTACCGATAAGAGATATGAATAGAGGAATGAATGGGATTACCGTTCCCATGATACTTAGTTACTATGTGTATAAGATTGCATAGTACCCATACTGACCTTGTCGTGCTAAGTATAATAGGCTTGGGAACATTCCAGATGAGCAATTATAATAATAACATGGCGATTTAAAAAATAGAAATACTTAACCCAGGCATGTATGTGTACCACATAGTATGACCTGTTGGTATGTTTAATAGTGTGGTAGAGGTAAATGACGAGACTAAATAAGTTGTTGAAAGCTAATGCCTGTGACAACGTAGTATATTAATACCATGCTATGCGCACGTGTATATTTAAATGTATGCGTCGCTAGCAATAATGAATTAAAAGTAAATTGCAGGTTTAATCACGATATTGTAATTACGGTTGGTAGACTACTAAAGTGACCAGAAGGAACGTTGATGCTGTGGAGGCATTGCCGCCGCTAGCGGCCTTGATGCTGGGATCGTGGACCGGAAGTGACATGCCCCGAACCTCCTTGTCGGCTGATGATGAGTGGCAGCAACGGACGTGAGGAACACACAGACGATGCGCTCCATGGGAGAGGCTGCGGCCTGTTATTCAAGGGCTTGCAGCCACTCCCACAAATGCAGGACCAGCCTTTTACTTATCTCATTGATTGAGCTAGGGCGCTCCCTTGTGCTCTTCCTGTGTTTACTTTGCAAAGCATGAATAGTCTGTTGGAATCTCCAGATAGTGACGTCCTTGTAAAAAGAAATTTCCATGTCTCCATTAAATTCACACTTTTATAGAATGAACATCTGTCTCTGGGAGACTGCCCAAGCACCAAACTCTGGCTTGATATTTTCAAATATATTTGGTTGTTATGGCACCTGTTACATTAGTAACAGTGGGTTCATCATGTCTCCCATATTATTACAAAATGTACAGATACCACAACACCAGTCTACCTGTCTGCAAGTTGACACATTCTTATTCCTCAGGCCCCCTTTTAACACTTTCCTGCCATGCTTCCCATCAGTCTGGAGGGCACACTGCCAGCACACAGAACATGTTCTTGCCACAAGTTTACTACAAAAACATAAGCAGATTTCTGAGAACTATGAACATGTTAGGTGCAGTGTCCCCTAGTGTCTGGTCCTTGTAAGATTTTATGGTGATCTGCATCCTCTCTCTGCCCTGATTGGAGGCTCTTGGACAACTGATCTTACAAGCTCTGGCCAGCTTTCTAAATAACATTTATGGCAGGATCTGCCATTCAACAGACGCATTTAGATACTAAGGGGCACATGCAAGAGGCTTTGTTAACCCTTTGAGTGCCAGAGGGGTACGGAATGCATTGCAAAGCAATGCATTCTATACCCCTCTGGCACTCAAAGGGTTAAGCTTTCCTATACATTGAAATAGATTAACTTGGGCATTTGCATAACAACGCTTTAGAGGGATCTTGTTACACTGTATAAGTAGCTCTAAGTGAGCTTTTCATCCAAGGCCTGATCAAATAACTAGAGGCCACTCCGAATGATTACAAGAAGAGTTGATACATTTATTTCAAGAGAGAACATACCAGGTTATACTGTGTATTAGTAGGTAGAACAGGAAGTTCCAGTAAATGGACACTAATTTTGGGAGGCAAGAAGGCTTACTCATTTCTTATTCTTCTGGGTTATGAGGCAGATTTGGATTTTTTTTTTTTTGGGGGGGGGGGGTTGGCCCTACCTCTCTCCTCCATGATACAACCCTCCTCTCTTATCTTTAAATACATCTTTATATATTTTCACAGAATCTGATTACTTAGAGAGGCTGCTCATGTATTGGCAAATATTTTAAAGCAGGAAGAATGCAATTGATTATTGCTTTTAATGGACACTGCGAGGATCCTGCTCAAAGCTTGCTAATGTCAATCAATAGCTCAGAGGCAGAGTTTTTTTCCAGCTGTGGGCCACAATCACATAATTTCTTTATTGTTAACAATGGTGATTGGTAGCTTGTCAGCTATTCAAAATTGTCTTTAGCAGCTATACAAAAGCAGTACTATATTATACATATATAGATTATATATTGCACATACAAAACAGACATTCTCAAACTGTTCTACAGCCTACTAGTGTGCTAGCTAGTTAGGATAAATAAATAAACAAAATACCAGATGGGCCACATACTGGATGCCCATGCACTAACTGGTTCATAGAAGTCACTCTTGTAAGATCAGCAATGTTCCTCAGTTTTTTCTGCATAAATATCAGTGGAAGAATCTCACCAATTCTTGCCCCAACACAACTTATCAAAAGGTTTCAGCTGCTCACACATTATTTGTCTTTGATCAGACGACATTTTCTGCCTAAAAACTTCCAGTTTTCATTGTATAATCACTAGTGCCTTCTGTTCAGACACTAACATACACTGTGGAATTCCACCTGGTAGGGACCTCAATTTTACACTGGTGATAGGGCAGACTGTTACATTCTTGTATGGAATAAAATGCATAGCGAGCACCGTACAAGTAGGTAAAATGGGTACAGATTTTTTGTGCAATATACAGCATCTCTCTGAGGGTTTCGAATTATGAGAAGAACCTAGTCAGAATTAAGTATAGGACATAAGCAAAGCAGGGACCACGCACCATATCAGCCATTCGTAAGGCAGCTATTATGGTGAAGCCATTATTCACTATAGTTTATTTAGCACAACTATAATAAGATTTTAGTGCTCTTACCTGTTAAAGCCTTTTCTCTTTAGTCCATAAGGAGCACAGTTACCATGGAGTGGAGTCCCTCCTTTTGGAGGAAGGCAGGGCACATCACAAGAGACAGGGTCTTTGGGATGGAGGCTCCCTCCACTTCCAGCTCAACCCTCTGCCTACTAACTCCCAGAATTCACGTGACAAAAGGCACTCAAAAAAGTAGTATGCAGGAAAAGAAAAAGAAGAAATTTACTCACCGATATTTGTATTTCCTCTGTGTCCTTCCACGGCATGTACAGTGGGAGATTGGCTCCGCCCTTCAGCTGGTAGGACCAATGAAATCTTTAAAAGACCAACCTCTTCCTCCTTTACTCAGTTAACTTTTGTCCAAGCTGAAAAAACAGAAATGTTAGATTTTAATCATAGCGCTTATAATAGGTCATAGATATCAATGGAACAGTCAAATTAAGGAACGATACCAAATACCAGTATACCAAAAAGGGAGGGTTGCCGTGGAAGGACACAGAGGAAATACAAATATCGGTGAGTAAATTTCTTCTTTTCCTCTGTGTCCAATCCACGGCATGTACAGTGGGACTTACCCAAGCAGTAACAATGTCGGGAGGGTAGACCCAGATAACGGTTCAGGAGGAAATAGCTGCTTCAAGCACTTTTCGTCCAAATTTGGCGTCTCCTGATGCTTGAAGATCTAGTTTGTAATGTCTGATAAAGGTGGAGACCGACGACCAGGTGGCAGCCTTACAAATGTCTTGAGGAGAAGCTAGCGCTTTTACCGCCCATGATGTAGCCACTGCTCTTGTGGAATGGGCTTTAATCCCCTGAGGGGGTTCTATGTTAGCAGATTCATATGCTATTTTAATGCAATCCCTCAGCCATCTGGCAATGGATGCTTTAGATGCTGGGGAGCCTTTAAATTTTCCGCAGAAATGGACATATAGAGTTTCAGATTTTCGGAACATTTGGGTTCTTGAAATATATATCTGACGGAAACGTACGAGATCCAGATTATGTAATCTTTTTTTCAATTTCATGTGTCGGATTTGCACAGAATGAGGGCAGAATAATTTCTTGATTGAGGTGGAACTGAGATACTACCTTTGATCTGAAGGATAGTTTTGGACGCAGAACCACCTTGTCTTAGTGAAAGGCCAAATATGGGGGAACTGACAGCAATGCCTGTAGTTCACTGACCCGTCTAGCTGATGTTATAGCTGTAAGGAAAGCCGTTTTCAATGTCAGATGCTTTAAGGATATTTCTGATAATGGCTCAAAAAAGGGGTGTGATGCCAACTGTTGCAGGACTATATTCAGATCCCAAGGTGGTATCACGTCTCGAATAGTTGGTTTGATCTTTGAAATGGATTGGAGATATCATTTGATTAAATAATGATCTGCAAACAGAGTGGCTAATACAGCCGAGATTGCCGATAGCTGCACTTTTAAAGATGCTGGCTTCAACCCTTTTTTGAAACCTTCTTGGAGAAAATCCAGAATCTTTGGCGCTGATATGGTTCAGCGGTCTAATTTGTTGTCCATGCACCATTTATGAAAAATGGACCAGACTCTATAATAGATTTTGGATGAAGACTTTTTTTCTTCCCTGTAATATGGTGTTGATAACTTCCTCTGATGCACCTTGCAACTTTAGGGACTGCCTCTCAGCCTCCAGGCCTTTAGATGAAAGAAGGATGGATTGGGGTGCCATAGAGGTCCTTGTATCAGAAGATCTGGTACATTTGGCAGAACTAGAGGATCCATTATGGACATCTGCAGCAGATCTGAATACCACAGCTTCCTTGGCCAATCTGGAGCTACCAGAGGGCTTTTTGTTCCTCCCTGGTGAAGTAGATACTGAACTACTGCTGTGTTGTCTGATCTTATCCTTACCGCCTTTCCCTGAAGGGCACGGCTGAAATGTCTGAGAGCTTTCCAGACCGCCAGTAGTTCTCGGACATTGATGTGTAATCGTAGTTCCTGCTTTGTCCAGGACCCCTGTATGATGTTGTTCCAAATTCCCCCCCAGCCTGCATTGCTTGCATCTGTAGTTAGGATCATACAATCTGGCTCCACTAGGCTCTTTCCTTTTCCCAGGTTCAAAGGATTTGTCCACCAGGATAGTTCTTTTCTTGTTGCACTGAGCACTGGAATCTCTCTTCCCAGCCAATGTGGATTCTGTCTGTAGAACCTCAAGTAGTTTTCCTGGGTGTAACGTGAGTGTGCCTTGGCCCATGGAAGAATCTGATAGGTTGATGTCAGATGACCCAGAAGTTTCTGAAACTGATGTAGACTGTTTAATTTCCTGCTGATAAACTGTCACTGCTTGTAGAATGCGAGATTTTCTTTCCGCAGATAATGTTATGCCGCTGCATGTGTTCAGTACTAGTCCCAGGAATGCCTTATTCCCAGTCAGAATCTGGGAACTTTTGTGAAGATTGATAATCCATCCTAATTTGGAGAGGATATTCAGACATAGGTTTGTGCTTGCTATGGATTGTTGAATGGATGTCTCCATGATTAGAATGTCGTCCAAGTATGGCACAATCTTGATCTGATGTTTCAATCTGATTTCTGCCATTACTAGTGACATTATTTTGGTAAATACCCAGGGGGCCGTTGCGAGTCCAAAGGGTAATACCCTGAACTGGAAGTGTTGATTGAAGATGTGAAATCGCAGAAATTTCCGATGAGATTCCCTGATTAGGATATGGTAATAGGCATCCCGAATATCTAATCTGGTTAGATATGCTTGCGGATAAAACGTTTTCAGGGTGGATGCTATTGTTTCCATTTTGAAATGTCTGGTTTGGAGAAACTGATTCAAGTCCTTTAAGTCCAGAATTAATCGAAGTTCTCCTGTAGGCTTGGTAACATAAAAAAGCGTTGAGTAAAATCCCTTGAATTTCTGAATGTTGGGGACTTCCTCTATTACTCTGTTCTGTATCAAAAGTGAGATGGCTTGTGTCATTTGTTGATATCTGGACTTGTGACGAATTCTGGAAGTTTTGAACCAAGGAATCTTGGGGGCTTTCTTGAATTCCAACGCATATCCCCTCTGAATGACTTCTAGAGTCCAGTTGTCATGAAATATGAGACTCCAGGCCTCCTGAAACTCCTCCAGTCTGCCCCCCACTGGAGGAGGAGGGGATGAGCTGGCATCATTGTTGATAGTTGCTTGCGATTTCCTCCCCTCTGTCCTTGAGCTCCCCTTTTTCTATATTCGAATCCTCCACCTGGTTGATAGCGCTTGGAGTCTCGAAAGGACTGGCGTCTATATTGGTTTGCTCTGGCCGGAGATCTTTTGCGTCTTCTGTCTTGAGGCAAAAATAAGGATTTTCCATCTGATGATTTCTTAATTATCTGTTCCAGCGGATCTCCAAACAATGTTACCCCTGCAAAGGGTAGAGATACAAGTTTGTTTTTGGAAGAAGGATCCGCTTCCCAGGATCTAATCCACAGTGCTCGTCTAGATGTAATAGACAGCGATGAAGCTTTAGCTAGTAATCTAATGTTATCCAAAGACGCATCACAAGAATAATTGATTGCATCTTTTATGAGGCTTAGATCCTTCAAGATGCGGCTTCTGGATACTGAAGATTCTATTTTTTCTTCCATTTCTGAAATCCAAATTCGTAATGCACGGAAGACTGATGTCATTGTTGTAGCTGTTTTCAGGTTATGTCCTATGGTGGAGAACTGTTTCTTTAAAGCGCTATCTACCCTTTTATCCATGGGATCTCTAAGCGCTGTCCCATCTTCTAATACAATAGTAGTACGCCTGGCTGTTTGAGTTATCGCTGCATCAACCTTAGGTGGATTATACCAAGCACTGGTCTCTTCCTCATTAAAAGGGTACATTTTTTGGAATCTTCTGGATACCGAACAGCGTTTATCCCCCTGTTTCCATTCTGATTTGATCATCTCCTGGATGGAGCTATGAATAGGCATCTGGGGACAAGACTTTTTGTATCCTAAAAAGACTGTGTCCATAACATCTAATTCTTTTTGGGTTTCTGACAACCCTAATGATTTTCTCATGGCTTTTACCAAATTGTCTACCTTCTCCAAAGGGAAATTTCCATCTTCTGTAATTTCTCCTTCTTCCGCTGAGGAATGTTCTGATTCCAGATCTATATAGCTTTCTTCCTCATCTTCTCTAGATGTGCCTTCATCTGGATCTGAGTGCCTAGGTCTCTTTCTGGCAGCTTCTTGCACTGATGAAAAAGTTTCTTGCATGGAACTTTTCATCCAATTCAGAAATGTTTGAAACTGAGCTGGAACCTCTCCTCCAGCAACTTTCTGAAGACAGGACTCACATAACTTAGCTGGGTCAGATATAGATTAGGTATTATCACAGCTCATACAGGGTTTAGTCTTACTTCCAGTTTTGTCTTCTTTTAAAGCCTCCTGTTTGGTTTTATCAGCTTTCTGATCCTTAGATGCAGACATGGCAACAGAAACTGTGTATATTCTACACTATGCAATAGTGCTAGACATTTAAAAAAGCATTAATCAGACAATCAGGCAATATCTGTAGCGAATAACAATAAATTTCTTACCCTCCACCTCCTTAGGCAGCATCCTCGGCTGTCTTTTATCCCCAGTGTGTTCCTCCTGCTTGATCTCGGCGTGCGTTCCATCGGTGGAACGCATATCACCACTTCCGGTTCCTGCTTCCGGTCTTGTCTTTAGTATGGCGGCGCGGCTCGCCCGCGTACCGCCTGGGGAGTGAGCGGATCATGTGGGCACGGAGCTGAGCAACCGGCCGAAAGAGGAGGTGGGAGGGAGAGAGCACTACGCAGCAGAGCGCGGCTTGGAAGCGGCTGGCTGATGCGGGCAACTACTAAATGACCGCGGTAAGGCTGGCCATTTGAGAAAAAATAACAAATTATTAACAACAGTGGGAGAACCTGGTTCTCTGTCCTCCAGCTAGGTAGGACCAAAATTAACTGAGTAAAGGAGGAAGAGGTTGGTCTTTTAAAGATTTCGTTTGTCCTACCAGCTGAAGGGCGGAGTCAATCTCCCACTGTACATGCCGTGGATTGGACACAGAGGAAAGAAAGCCCTCCAGACTAAGACCCTAAGAGGACTCCTCTGCATGGAAAAAACAAACACAAAGGGTTTTTGTCCAGATGGAAGACCGATGTTCCATATGGACTAAACAAATAAGAAGCTAGGATTCCCAGGGAGGGAAAGGAGAAGAAGAAGAAGAAGAAGAAGAAGAAGAAGGAAAAAAAAAAAAAAAAAAAAACACACACACCACCACACCTCTCACACCTTCCCATGATACCGGAGTTCCCCAGGAATATTCAGTATCTGAAAAAAAAAAAAAAAAAAAAAAATCAAGTGTCAACTTGTGACACTGAACTAGCACAGAACAAACCAGAGCCAATGGGTCTCAGAAACCACTGAACAACTGGCAGTAGGAAACAGAAATGACAGGCCATTAAGCAGGGAAAACCAGCCTCAGCTGAGGCAGAGACATTGACACGGTAGTGTTTGGTGAAGGTATGCAAGAGGACCAAGTTGCAGCTTTGCACAGCTGTTCAACCTAGACCTGCTTCTTGTAGGCCCAGAAAGCAGCCACAGATCTGGAGGAATGCGCTGTGAACGTTAAAGGATCGGTTTCTTTCTGATCTCATATGCTTGGTGTATGGTAGCTTTAATCCAATAGGAAATGGATACCTTGGAAGTAGCCTAACCAGCCACGGGACCCTCAAGGATGACAGTCAGCCTAAGGAAGGAAAAAAAAAAAAAAAAAAAAAAGACAGGCTTAGTATGGTGCGCATAGAAACTAAAGGCAGTGCACCAGATCCAACAGATGGAAATCTCGCTCTTTAGTAGACGAAGGGTCAGGACAAAAATAGTAATCTCCTGAAACACTGACACCACCTTAAGAAGAAGCTCCTGAGAGGATGAAGTACCGCCTTATTCTTGTGAAACACCAGAAAGTGAGGTTTACAAGACAGAGCTTGTAACTCAGCAACCCTCCACACAGAATACTGCCAAGAGGAAAGCCATCTTGTGCATCAGTTGGAAGCTAAAGGATTAAAAGGGAGGCCTCTGCAAGATACCCAGAACCAGACTGAGATCCCACAGAGGAGTGGGATCCTTGAAGGCAGGAATGAGACACCTTCTGCAAAAAAACCTTAATCTCTGGTATGAAAGCAATCTCCGAAATAAAACAGCATGGAGATCTGAACCTTAAGGGAACTCAAGCAGAAGTCTTTGTCACTCCATTCTGAAGGAAAAATAAATAAATAAAATACATCAACAAGGGAAGGTCAAAGACCTGTGGGGTGACATTCTTATCTGTGCACCACTTATGAAAAATATACCATACCCTATGGTATTGCCTTGGAAGAAACAAGCTTCCGTGCCTGAATCATGGTGGATATTACCTCAGCAGAGAAAACTTTCTGCTTCAGGATATCTGCTTCAAGAGCCATGCAATCAAAGCCAGCTTCTCCACATAATCGTACCACAGGTGACCCTGGAGCAAAAGATCTGATATGGGAGGCAAATGAAAGAGTCCTGAATAGGCAGGCTGACCAGGTCCTCAAACCACTCTTTCCTGAGCCAGTAATGAGAAAGAAAACATCGGTAATAAACTTTGGCCCTTTTCATTTGTGTCCTCCATGGCTATGTACTGTGGGTATTGTCTTTGCCCATTTGCTGGGGTAGGACCAATCAAATGAAGTTCTAAGGAAGCTCTCACAACAGTTGGAAGTCTCACTTTTATCCAAGGTAAAAAATATAAATAGTGACAGGTTAAGGGTAGTGTGAGCAGTGAAAGGACACAGAAGAAAAGGAACTATCAGTAAGTAAATTTCACCCTCTTGTTTCCTATCCCCGGCTATGTACAATGGGATATACCAAAATGGAGGGGGAAGAAATAGCCCAAAACATCCAAATAGCTAACAGCCACGTGAATGAATAAGAAAAGAGGAAAGGACACCACAAAGTGAAAATAGGCAAATAAGAGGATTTTTTCTTACCTGTTAAATCCTTTTCTCTTAGTCCATATAGCTTACAGGTAACTCTGGGAAGGCCACAGTCCCTATAAGTAGGCAGGAACAATTCTTGGAAAGAATGCAGGGTGATGTCTTCCTCTCCTCTTTAGCTGGTGACTAACTAGTCACCTCCCTGTTAGATTTGAGACACTAACCTATCTAGCTAGAGAGCAAGAACCTGTGAGCATGAACCCAAAAGGACCCCCCCACATCAGGACCAAGCATGGTCCCTTGATTGGGTGGGAGACCTGTAAGCTATACAGACTAACAGAAAAGGATTTAACAGGCAAGACTAAAATCCTCTTTTCTCTGTCCTCCGATATAGCTTACAGGTAACTCTAGGATGTAACATTGAGTTGCCAGTGATGGGAAAGAAGGAAAGGACCAGGCGACCGGTCCCAATGATACCAGAGCTACATGGACTAATAAGGACATAGAATAGCCCAACTGACAAAGTGTCAACAGGCACTGAACAAGAGCCAACAGGGCTCAACAGGTAAAGATCTCTATGACACAGGAAACAAAGTCCTATACAGGCAGAGCTGCCTCCAGGACTTTCCTGACAAAGCTGGCTTCAGCTGAAGCCAGAATACCAACACGGTAGTGTTTGGCAAAGGTGTGAACAGATAACCAAGTGGCCGCCTTGCACAGCTGATCAGCAGAAGCCTGATTCTTACAGGCCCAGGAAGCCGCTATAGACCAGATGGAATGATCTGTAACACAAAAAGGAATAGGTTTCTTCTGGAATTCATAAAGCCTTGCGAATGATAGACTTGATCCAAGACGCAATAGTCACCTTGGACGCAGACTTAACAGCCCTAGGACCCTCAGGGATGACAAAAAGTGCATCAGTCTGATGGACAGATTCCGTGCGGTGCACAAAAAAACTTAAGGCAGCACACCACATCCAACAAGTGGAGATCCCTCGCCTTGTCAGATTTAGGGTCAGGACAAAAAGAAGGCACAACAATTTCCTGATTCATGTGGAACTCAGAAACCACCTTAGGAAGAAATTCCTGGGAGGTACGAAGAACCTCCTTGTCCTGTGTGGCTGTGGTCAGACCAAAGGGGAGAGCCGAGAACAGAGTTGTGGCAGGCAAACCTGAGGTATCGCTTACTTTCCAGATGAATAGTGATGTGCAGGTAGGCATCCTGCAGATCCAAGAAATTCCCCTGGAGACATCGCCACAATGACTGACCGTAAGGACTCCTGGTGGTAACAAGTCTTGACCACAAAGGAATAGAGATCCTCTAAGTCCAGAATAGAACGGCAGCCTCCATCCTTCTTTGAGACCACAAATAGTTTGGAATAGAAGCCCAAACCTATTTCTGTTTCGGGAACCAGTCCTAGAACTTCATAGTAACATAGTAACATAGTAGATAAGGCTGAAAAAAGACATGCGTCCATCAAGTCCAGTCCACGCCAATAACACTCCTGTCCAAGAGAGTCTGGACGGCTCCGTTGAAAAGACTAAGCTTTCCCGGTTCCTGAGGAGAGTGAGAAAGGAAGAACAGGAGATGTGAAGGGAATCCTGTACCCTTCAGAAACCACCTGTAAAAACACACTGATCCGCAATGGTGTCTGTGCAAAACACTGAGAAAGTGCCGCAGATGACCACCCACTGGTGCGTGCGGTCCGGGGTTCGGCGAGTCATGCCGATGTAGGTTTGGGCTTGGTGGAGGACTGCTTGGGGCTCCACTGCTGTTTGGGCTTGGTGGGACAGCATGAGTCCTGAGGAACCTCCGGGGTCACTCCATGCGTCTCACCTTGGTAGGCACAGTATTTTTCGTGCCTTCGATGTTTAGGTTTCTTCTAAGGGATCAAAAGGCAACAAAGTGCTCTTGCCCCCAGTAGCCTCACTGATAAGAGTCTTCTACTCAGGGAAAAAAAAAAAAAAAAGGGGACGTGCCCAGAAAAGGAAAGGTAGGGAAACCAAAGATTTCTTGGAAATAGAGTCAGCAGACCAGATCTTAAGTCAAAGGGAACAACTGTCAGCCACAGACAGGGCAGAGGCCTTGGCCTCAAGCCTGACAGTATCAAAGATGGCATCAATAACATAATGTGGAGCCTCTGAAATGTTAGCCAAAAGACATAAAAGGTCAGCTGTAGGGACACCTTGATGGACAGCACAGTCAGCTGCTCCATTCAAACTGCAATGGCCCGGTTAACCCAAGCTGAAGCAAAAGGTGGGTCTCGGACGCACCCATGATCGCAAAAGTGGCCTTCAAAATAGCCTCCAGCTTCCTGTCAGTCAAAACCTTGTGATCAGAAGCATCCGCCATGGATTTAGAAAGGCCGTGGATTTAGAAAGCCTAGAGATAGGGGCATCAACTTTAGGAGGGAGAGCTCACTGAGCCAAAGCCACCTCTGAGAAGGAGTACAATTTAGCAAATCTCTTAAGCAGAGATAGACATTTGTCATGGGTCTTCCACTCATCTAGAACAACCTGGTCGAGAGTGGGATTAGGTGGAAAGATACAATGCTTCTTGCATCTTTGAAAGACGTCAGAAGTAGACTGAATATCCCTGCAGCTTCTGAGGAGCCTCAAAGTATCCAAGACAGCATTAATGAGACCCTCAGCAAAAGGGCTCAGGGTCAGCCTCAAAAGGGGTCCGAAAAAAATTGAGTAAGCTCCTTCAGAGCATTCACCCTAATCAGAATACACAAATAGCTCCTCAGAGGAATTTGACACATCAGGGATACCCTGAGGTTTAGGGGCCGCAGACCTGAATAATGCCAGAGGCTTCCAGGGCTGGAGGACCCCAGGAAAGTGCATAGGGAACTGTGTCAAGGTAGTCTTTAAGTCTTGCATCCAGGGTGGCTCTTGATCATGGCCGAAAGGCCCTGGTGGAGACCCAGGGGCCACAGGGCATGAAGGGCATAAATGACCTTAGTATTCTCTAGGGAGCCCTGATTGACATGAGGAACAGTGAGTAATGGGTGTCTAAGACACCCCAGCGTCCTCAGTCTTAGGTCTAGCCCCAGGTCCCAACGGGTCTGACATCCTGACAGGAGAAAGTGTCTAGCAGTACAAGGAAGAACCCAATATTGTATGTATCTTTATTTATATAGTGCCCTACATGTACAGAGCACTTAACAAAAGTTGAAACAATATAATACAAAAACTACAGAACTGGGTTAAGAGCATGAAGATTAAGTGCAATCATTTCATTATTTGTGGGGGAAAGTGCAGCAAGTGAATCCTAGACTGGGAAAGGAACCCTGTCCCAAGGAGCTTACAATCTAAGTGTACTATAACCCAGATCAAATAATTCACCCCAGAAAGAGCAAAAATACATTTATCTGGCAAGCAAAGGGTTAACCTGAAAACAGAAGGATTCAAGCCCTGCGTAGGATACTCATAGGAGGAAAAAGAAAATGGTGACTGAACTGTAATCCAATCAGAAAACAGCCTGCGAACCTGGCGTTTATGGGAAAAGTAGTTTCCTCTCAGAATACCCCAAAAGCAGTGCCCGCATCACCCCATGCCCCCAAGACACCGAGGATGTGCACTGAAGTGTAGGACAATTGTAGACAAGAAGAACCCATAAGGGTTTGAGAGATGCTACTGGGGGCATTTTTCTTTTTTTTAATGGCTACAAAACAGGGATTAGTAATTTTTAAGTATTACTATCCCTTTAAGCAGAACTGTTCTCTGTAGCCTCTCTGTACAAGGAACAAATCTAACTGGGAGGGAACTAGTTAATCGCTAGCTACGGAGGAGAGGAAGGCTCCACTCTGCATTCTTTCCAAGAATTGTTCCTGCCCACTTAAAGGGGCTGTCGCCTTTCCAGAGTTACCTGTAAGCTATATTGGACAAAAGAGAAAAAAGGAATTCTCCTACCAGATTAGTCAGGGATAACCGCCTGCAGGACTTTTCTCCCGGACCTGACGTCTGCCAAGTCCTCGACATCGATAGTGCCTGATGAATGTCAATAAGGATGACCAGGTAGCAGCCTTGCAGGTATCATCTGAAGAGGCATAAGCCTTACAAGTCCATGATGTAGACAGGAATCTTGTAGAGTGTGCCTTGATCTTAAATGGGGGAGGAATTTTGGCTTCCAGGTAAGCTAATCCGATACACTGCGAGATCCATCTGGATATAGAAGCCTTAGAGAAGGAGAATCACTTAAACTTCCCAAAGAAATGGACAAACAAGGAGTCTTTTCCTGAACCTCTGTTAGCTTCAAATAACAGGAGATGCAACGCACTAGATCAAGATTGTGGAATTTCCACTCTATTGTTCTGCGGATTAGGACAAAAGGAGGGGAGAACAATCAGATTTAAATGGAAAGAGGAAACATTTGAGCTAGAAGAGGGATTTTAGTCCTAAGACTACCTTACCCTGGTGTATAACTAAATACGGGGACCTACAGGATAAAGCTTGCAGCTCAATAACCATCCTAGCTGAAGTGATGGCTGTCAACAGGATAGTTGTATACGTTAAAGTGATAGTAATGGATCATTTGAAGTTACTTTAAAGGGATAGTAATACTTCGTTTTAACTTTATTTTATAGGCATTAAAAAAACACGAAGAATGATGTAAGTCTTATCTCTCAAACCTTTATGGTTTAAGGGATATTCACAAGCAGTTTCCCCTTCCGGCCCCTTTTACCTAGTGTAAGCCATCTCTTCTCAGATGTGAATCTGGTTGTAAGACCAGACAGATAACAGCAGGGGACACTCGTATTCCTATAAAAACAATGAAATCCCTGCCCCCCTTGACAAGTATTTCAGGTTTTACCCTTATCTTAATTGAAGATTGTCCCTCTCTGCAGTCTAGTGGGCGCCTCCCTTCTGCTCTAGCTGAACAGTGTGACATCAGTAAAAGGGGTGGGAGGGGGACACTTTGTCATTGAATTACTCTGGAACTATAACTCTGATAGAATTGAAATAACACTCTCCAAAGTCCAAATACTATGATGATTAATTAGAGCTGCTTTTATTATGAAACATTACTATCCCTTTAATATTGTAGGTATTAAAAAATAAAAGTAATTGAGGGCAGTCTCCTCTCTCAAACCTTTATGGTTTGAGAGATATACGATTACAAAGTTCCTCCTTCCCTCCCCTTGCACCGACGTCAGGCTCTTACAGCAAAAGATCCCTGTCTGCAGACCCGACACTTTGTACATCATTCCAATGAAGTATTTATTTTTAGATCATGTCATTTCATCTTAGCTGAAGAGCCACCTGCGGTCCGGGATCTCCTGCTCCAAGACAGAGCCTGACATCAGTGCAAGGGGAGGGAAGGGGGAACTTTGTAATTTTAGATCTCTCAAATCATAAAGGATTGCGAGAGAAGACTGTCCTCAATTACTTTAATATTGTAGCTATTAAAAAATAAATACATAAAGTAACTTCAAATGATCCATTACGATCACTTTAATACCTTGACAGAGGAGATATCCAGAGACTCAAAAAACAGAAGAACTGGATAGCTATTACAGGACCAAGTTCAAATCCCATGGGGGAACAATTTCCTTAAAGTGGATGTGGTCACCTTTACAAGACTTAAGCTAAATAGTTAGGTTATATCAATAACAGCACTAAAAGTGTGTTTATTTTTAAAATTACATTTTGACAAAACAAAGATTTATAAAGTATGGGCTGCAGGTACTTCCGGACAGACTGTGGTTACCTGCTTTGTAACCGCAGTGCGTCGCTCTGCCCCTGCTCCCCTCTCTGTAGCCAGCCTCCTCAGATGACGGAGGCTTTAGTCTAAGCTGGAGCAATCTCATTGGCAGAGATTGATATCTAGCCAATGAGACCGCACCAGCTTAAAGACAGAAACCTGGCTACAGGGAGAGGAGCAGAGCAATGGGCTGCAGTCTATGCACAAGTAACTGCAGCCCATACTTTAGAAATTTAATTTTGACAAAACAAAGCTTTATTTTAAAAAATAAACACACTTTTAGTGCTATTATTGCTATAACCTAACTATTTAGCTTAAGTCTTGTATAGGCGACACATCCTCTTTAATACAGCTCTTGACGTCTCAAAAGCCTTGATGTACTTCCTAACCAGGAAATTAGCAAATTGTTTACATAACAAAAACTGAAAAGGCTGAGAGCTGCACCGTAATGGATGGAGGTTTTATACAAGCCTCAAATCCTTTGTGAAGGAAATCCAGAATCCGGCCAGCGTTGATATCTGCAAGTTTTAGGTGACTCTCAAAGCACCAGCTCTTGAACGCTTTCCAGATACTGCAGTAGATGGCTGTAGCAGAAGTTTTTCTACCAGAGGCAATGACCCTAGCTACAGTGGCTGATAGATGTCTCTGTAGTAATATCTGCCACTCAACATCCAAGCCTTCAGATTTAAGAAGGCTGGATTTCGGTGAAACAGAGGTCCCTGAGACAAAAGATCCTGTCTGAGAGATAAGGACATGGGATGATGCACTGACAACTTAACTAATGTTGCATACCAGATCCACATTGGCCAGTGTGGAAAAATGAGTATTACCTCAGACTTGTCTGAGATTATCTTCCTCAGTACTTCTTGGATCATAGGAACCAGAGGGAACACACAGGCCAGGGGAAAAAAAAACAGCTCCAGACTAGGGCATTCTGTCATAAGAGGATACTGGATCCTGCCACTGAGAAAAGCACTTCCTGAATTTGGTATTTTGGCTGGAGGTCATCAGTTCTACCTTTGGGACGCCCCATTTGCTGGTGATCTGGAAAAAAACTTCCTGGTTTATGTACCACTCTCCTTGGCCCAGACGTGTTCTGCTTCCCTTGATGTGGGAGGCTGTGATCACTTTTAGATTCTTTTCTGACCAATGAGGAATCTTTTCTATTTCCTCCCTGATTTTGTGTGTGTAGGACTGCAGCTGTGTTGTCTGAACACACCAGGACTGATTTTTGAAAAATATGAGATGTGAGACATTTCAAGCAGTTGGGTATCACCTTCAGCACATTTATGTGCATGCGTGATTCTACTAGAGGCCACCTACCTTGTGCTGCCAGGCTCCTGCAAGTGCCTCCCCATCCTGTGGGACTGGCATCTGTGGTGACCATCTTCCAGACTTGATCCTGCAGAGGAAGGCCCTTTGATATATTGTGTGTGCTTGACCACCAAAGAGAACTCTTTCATGACCAGATAAGGGAATCTTCTGTGTCATGTTTTTGGCTTTGCCCCAGATGTTCAGGAAATAATTCTGCAGGGATATTAAATTAAACCTTGCCCACTGAAAAAAATTGATCAAAGGGGTCAGCACTCCCAAAAGCCTCAAATAATCCTGAGCTGTACACAGAATCTCCATCCAGGACAGTTGAAAAGAAAATATATCTCAATGTATTCTTCCTGGTGAAACATTTTCTAAATAAAAACATTTCCTGACTGCTGCCTTGATTCTCCATGCCAAACTGATTTCGAATAAGGCGTTGTAGGAAAAAGATGACTGCTTCCTTAAATCAGCTTTGAGCGGGACACTGAGGAATCTAGATTCTAAATCATTAAGCCATATTCTGATTGTTCTGGTTATGCAAGCAAAGGTCGTAGCAGATCTTGTGTTATGACTTATGACAGAGAATTGCTGAGAATCAGATAGGCCTAAAGTCTTCCTCATATTTTTAAGGAAGGGCTCCATCGGTTCAGATTAAATGTGCCAGATTCCTCTGGAATCTATCCCTCTTCTGATTAGAATTCAGAAATGTTGTGCAAACTCCCCTGATCCTCAATTCTTGTAGAGTTACCTTCTTCAGGGTCTTCCATGCATGGATGCTTCTTAGGGCTGAGGCTTCTGGTATGGCAGAAAAAGTATCCTGCATGGATGACAATGCATGCTAGGAAATCCTGGCACTGATTGGCATATCCTGCCAAGAAGATTTTCTTAGACACTCCTTAGAGTTGTCAGAGGCAGAGATTTTCCCATCACAGATCTTAGCCTTAGGGACCGACTTTTCCTCATTGGAAGAAACCTCTGGAGAAGGAGATTTGGCAGGGGCAGACACACTGAACACAACTAAAATTAGACTAATTGTGTATAATTATATATATATATATATATATACACACACACACACACACACAGTATCTTACATAAGTGAGTACACCCCTCATATGTTTGTAAATATTTTTATTTTATCTTTCATGTGACAACACTGAAGAAATGACACTCTGCTACAATGTAAAGTAGTGAGTGCACAGCCTGTATAACAGTGTAAATTTGCTGTCCCCCTCAAAATAACTCACACAGTCATTAATGTCTAAACCTTGGCAACTAAAGGGGGACAGCAAATTTACACTGTTATACAGGCTGTGCACTCACTACTTTACACTGTAGCAGAGTGTCATTTCTTCAGTGTTGTCACATGAAAAATAAAATATAAATATTTGCAAAAATGTGAGTGATGTACTCACTTATGTGAGATTATATCTAATTTTATACACACACCTCTACATCTACCCTAACCAGCTGGAGAAAAAGCAGATGGAGACACCATTTAAAGCCCAAACAAACCAGAGCAGCAGGAGTGACGATAAGATAAGGGGAGACATATTTGCTCCTTACCTTTAATAAGTCTCCGGGTCCCAGTACAGATCAAAACACTCCAAATGGGGGCATGTGGC
This sequence comes from Rhinophrynus dorsalis, assembly GCA_037306005.1. Lineage (NCBI taxonomy): Eukaryota > Metazoa > Chordata > Amphibia > Anura > Rhinophrynidae > Rhinophrynus > Rhinophrynus dorsalis. The sequence goes on along the minus strand of CM074728.1, from coordinate 35,861,610 downwards.
TTTTAAATCCTGTCCTAATTCATACATTATATAGTTACTTGGATTTTGAACAGCTCCATTAACTCCTCGGATGGGACTGTGATATACGCTGAAAGTGCACAACAAGGTCTTTAACCCCTTAAGGACCATTGTCGTATCAGGGCCGTCACGGCAGTCCGGCACTTAAGGACCACTGACGGTCCTGGTACGTCATGGAGTTCAGGGCTCCCGGAGCGACTGCACGCCTCCCCGGAAGCCCTGAACCGAAATTGCAAAAAAAGCCTTGTGGTCCTCAAGTGCCGGCCACGCGTGCCGGTCCTTAAGGAGTTAAACAAATTTGCTATCGCTTTATGCTATACTAGTGTAAAAGCCAGTGTACACGGCCCATGGAGCAGTTAGGTAATGGCAGTACACAGAGCAGGTCCGGGTAATGTTAACCCTTTTAGTGCCAGAGGGGTACACAACACATGCGTTGTGTACCCCTCTGGCACTCAAAGGGTTAACACTACCCAGACCTGCTCTGCGTACTGCCGTTACCCAACTGCTCTACGCAATTGCGCCACCTCACTCATGCGATGCAATCATGCACAGTAGAGACTGGCCGAACGCTGGAAGTCTGTACTGCGCATGATTTACAGTATTGTTGTTTGACCACCTGGCTGCTAGTATACATTTATACCATTGATCACAAATCAGATTACAGAGAACTGTTTGGGGATTAACTATTACTGACATTCATCATTATCACTAATTACAGATTTTTTGGGATCAGCCATTGAATTACTAACATTTATCGTTTCACCTGGATTTTATTCATAACATTTGGTCATTTAACTCATTGGAACTGTCATCCATTCAGTCACAGATCATTCCATTGGGATTAAACATTTCATAATTGCCATTTATCATTCTATTGGGATTATGTTTATTTAGTATTGCTTATTATCCATTTGTCCATTCAGTTCATATGCATTTGTATTGTCAGTTTATTATCCATTTAGTCAGTACTACTGTATATATGTGCGATTAATGCTATTACGTATATATTTTGTGGTCACCATATTTAGTTTTATTAACACTATTTTATTCGGATATTATTTACAGTTTATCCGCATTTCTTATTATCGCATGGTATTTAATTACATATTTAATTTTCACAGTCACTTTTCTTTCACTTATTACTTTCAGAATCATTTATTTTATATTTCGCACAATTTGATATAGGGACATATACTGGTATTTTTCTTTTATACTGGAGGCATCTGTATGTGAATGTAAGGCACGGGGCTTAATAAATGGAGAGCGACAGTCTGACATCTGAAAGATACAGAGTTATTCTTTATAATAAATGTTGCAGTTTCAGTGACCTAAGTGAGTTGATTATCTACAAAATGTACACAATGGGGCACTGAATGGTGGCATATGGATAGAGGAATCACATGGGAAGCTTTTTTAGTCAATAAAATATTATATACACAGTACACACATACATACATACACACACTTATTTGGGGGGTTGTTACTATTGTGGAATTTGCACGTTCACCCTTATTTAGGGTAAATAAGCACTTTATATTATGTAGATAAATGTTTAAATGTGTCTGGTCACATACAGCTTAAGTTACATTATTCTAATCAGATTGCTTTGCATACACCTGCTGATGGATATTGCATTATATATTTGATTCTAACATGCTATTTTAACTTTTTAATCATTTTAAATAAACTTTTTATCTGTTCGCAAATCTAGTGTTTGCTGTCATTCAACAGAGATTAGCTCTATTGGATTTCTTTTATATAATAAATAATTATGGCACTTCCCACTTGTGTGTGTGTGTGTGTGTGTGTGTGTGTGTGTGTGTGTGTGTGTATATACATATATATATTTATTTATTTTTTATTAAACTTGTTTTAACTTTTTTGCACCTAAGTGTCAGAAATGAGCCACCTGTGCTCAGTAAGCAGAGTGGAGGTGCAGCGAACTTTCTGGGGGTCTCCGAGTCAAGAAAACTTCAGCAAGACTTTTTGAGGGCCACCCCAAGTCTGGCAGGCGCCTCCACTATGTCTCTGGGCTGCTCTCTCCCCCTTCTCTGCTGAAGATCTGGGGTATGATTTCACCTACAGTTAAGTTCCTTAGTAGGAGAAAGAGCCGCTTTGATATATTGATCACATAAGTAATTGAATGGGGGGGGGGGGTTTGATGACAGCTCCACTTGAATATATTAACTGACAGTGGAAGGATTTTACTTAACCCTTTAAGGACCACATGCTGTTCTATGACCATCACATGGCTTTTGCCTTAACCCCTTAGTGACCAGCCACGCACACGTGGGGACGCAAAATCCGAGGAAGTACATGTACGTCCTCTATCTTTAAGGGACATCAGCTCGGGAAGTACATGTCCGTCCTCGGGCGTTAAGGACTGGTGATGGTCATAGCACTTCACTGACAATGCTCCTCCGGGAGTGCTGTAAGTAAAAACAGGGACTGAAATTGACCTCTCCAAAACTGGAGCAGTCTCACTCTGTCCCCAAAGTGCTGCACCAATGCACACAACAGGTAACATGTACAGGTGTGTTGGAAAGGACCAACATGCAATTCCAGAGCCAACAACTGCACTTTTAAGGGAGTGAGGTCTCACACTGATTGAAAATGTAGCATTTAGCCCTTTGAGTGCCAGCAGGTAATCAACACACTGCAATGCATTAATCCCCCAATTGGCAGAGAGATCTCCAACTTTACAAGATGTGAGTGTCCTGTCTGGCATTTAATGGCTTAAAGAGATGTCAAGTAACATCTCTATATGATTTTCCCATTTATTTTTATAATGCATAGTACATCTCTGGCACTCAAAGGGTTACAATTATACTATGCATTAAGCAAAAAAATAAATAAAATGGATCATACCGATTATTTGACATTACTCCTAAAACCCATGGTAATGTGCATTTCAAACTTATGGTACAGCATGCTGGCTCTGGAATTGCATGCATCGCTGCAGCTTGTTGAATAATACCCACAGTCTGCTCTAACAAGAGCTAATTAATTCTGGAGCAAACCAGCTACACCATAGGAGATAAAGATTACAGAAATTCCCACAGATTTAAAATGGGCTTAACCCACTAGATGCTATAAAAAAGTATCCAGTGCACTGATTCGCAATAAACCGGAGACCTCTAGCATTAAATTAACGATAACTTATTTGTCCCTATATGGTGCATGTCGTTTCCCCCCTGAAAGATGTAGTCCTCCTCATTAAAGAGCAACTCGACAAAATGTACACACATTTTCACGTGCTTAGAAAGACTATTAAAATGCAGAATATCCAAATAAACTCTATTCGTTAGATCCATCTTGGTCTGCTTCTGCTCTCGTTCTACCTGTCCGTCGCCCATAATGGTGTTCGGCCTCTTTTGTGTCACGTTAACACCATCACCCGCCATATTAGCTCCCGCTCCCCCCAACATACACACTTAGCATAACGCCATAAAATCCAATCCAGAAAACCAGCGTTTAATCCACACGCTTCAATAGCATGAGCAAGATCACAGCAATAGACTACATTATTTAGGGAACAGGCATGCGAGTTCAGTATACATAAAGCAATGAAATCACAAAACCGCAGCATCACTCTACAATAAGAGTGACAGCAGGAGCAATTGGAATTGAGACCCTGGGCCTTCTGTAAACATTGCAGGCCCTTCCCATATTTACTAATGCGCATCAAATGAAGATAACTGAAAAATGTATATATAAAAAGGTAGCGTATCAGTGAGTTAATTAACCCTTTGAGTGCAAGAGGTGCGTGTTGCATACTCCTCTGGCACTCAAATGGTTAATGGAACTGTACTCTTACAGCGAAGGTTGCCATGATATTCCACCAAGAGGAAATTAAACTCGCTTTAACCAAATTCCTCTATATTTTTGGTTTATAATATGGGCGACATAGGTACAACTTCATTCTTTGAATGCCAGAGAGGTATCTAAGTCACCTTTCTGGCACTGAAATCTTGGATTCTTATTGGGGTACACCCTCATGGGACAAATACAGTTGCACTATATTTAACAAAAATCGTTAAATTTAGATTTTTTTTTAATATTAAAATCGCAAAGAAAACGTGCTAAGTAAAGTTAACATATCCTCCAACATTTCACGAATGTAAAAGGGTACTCAGCGGCTGCATGTAACATCTAAAATACACATTCTTCGGACTATACTGATCAGTTTAACGGCTAGATAACACACAACTGCGGTGTGTACGGAAAGGTCAGACTAATTAATGCGCTATTCTTTACACGGCATGTTTTCTGTCTGTTAAATTAATTCTCGTTACAGAGTATATCGATCACTCTTGCGCCCGAGTTGCTCCGTTACCTGCAGAATGAACCCCGCAAACCCCTTTTTTTCCTTCTGAAAGGCACAACGTACTCGGGGTGTTTTATAAACATAAAAGCGCACACAAAATAAAATAAAAAAGTAAGTTTGGGTTACGTGTTAACTATTTAATCACCAAAGATAATGAATTACGTGTACACCGAAAGCGGGAACAAGGCAATATCGACATATCCCCTAATTGTTTACGGAAGTCAGATCCCCATTTAATGTTACAAGTACTAAAAAAAGAAAAGACAAAAATAAAGTTTTTACGCTCATATGTGCTTCACATTCCTATCGTAAACCCCATTCCTTCCAGGGGAAGAAAAAGAAGGGTGAGCCAAGCGCCCACGTGATCAGAAAAGGGGGCAACTTAAGTTCTGTACCGACATATGTCTACAAAGTGTCCCGGCTTTTACCTCCCCAGTGGTCACTTACACGAGAGTCGAGTGGGTGTACTGTACACAAATACAAACGTTACGGCTAATATGAAAACCATAAAAAAATTAAATTGCAAAGACTCTCGTCTTGCCCCAAATCCCCATAGTAAAGGTAGTTGAAAATGGTGGTGTTTAGCCATGCTTACTAGATATTGTCTCCCAAATGCTTTACACAAAAACCCCTCAATGCAAGAGTTGGTTACTCTCAAGGCCCCAAAAAAGCTACTTGTTCACGCATTAAATAAGGCGGATCTATCTTACCTCCGACCCTGTACATGTTCGCAGCCATGTCTAACAGGAAGGGAGGGGGGATCTCAAAGGCACTCCCCCCCTCAGTGCCTTCTCCTCTTCAAAAACTGTAGTCTCCCCTTTTCCTTTCTTTGGATTTTAGAAATATGTCCAGCCACGAACAATCCCAAAAATCTTCCTCCTTCAGGTGGGATTACTAACTCCTTTTTGGAAAATGGTGGATCGATCACTTGAGTAGGAGGAGAAAAGGATGTATTTAAAGGGGCAGTGCTTTGCCTCCTGGTGGTAATGTGCTTTGAGGAAAAGAAGAGAAGGAACAGCAGTACCAACAGCCCTAAACAAGGGGAGGGGGGAGGGAGAAGTCACTTATTCAATACAACTATTTTCTTTCCTCAGTCAAAACTGTAACAGTTGTATCCATACTGTACATAGCAATTTTACAGCATTGTAATGATAAGATGTTTCATGTTACATACAGTTTTTATAAAATATTTCTGCGACCTACACAGTGTATTTATGTATGTATTATATTGGGCGTTTTTAATGAACATTGTCTGACTTTATTAGTACATTATCCCAAACTCTGAGATATATTTATAAAACAGATTTTTTTTTTATTTGCATTAATGAGAAAGTGCTAGAAATGGTGGATTAATCAAATCCTTTGTTATTCAAAAGCATGCTCTGTCTTGATCAACATAATGAAAAAGGATGTGACTGTTGAGGGAGGGCTTCATGGAGATGGGGGACTTATAAAATTAAAGTTTTATGATTAATAAAGGCTTTGCCCATAATAAGGTTTCTGTCACTTTAAGAAAACTGGAATTATATTAGTAATTAAAGGTATTGACAAAGGTTTAAGCAGTAGATTTTTCAGAAAAATGCAGCCTGATTGGCTAGTGAGGAGGGAACAAAGTGTATATAAATAGCCATTTCAAGTCCCCTCTCTCCTCACCTTGTGGAGAACCAGCTCTCATCATCAAGTCTCCCACCCAAAAGGAAAAGAAAAAGGGCAAATTTTAAAAGAAAAGTTATATTTTGTTTATGCTTTAATGCTTTTACATGTAACATTTTATTCAAAGGGATAGTAATACTTCGTTTTATCTTTATTTTATTTTGTAGGCATTAAAAAAACATGAAGAACGATATGTCTTGTCTCTCAAACCTTGATGGTTTGAGAGATATTCACAAGCAAACATTCCCCTCCCGCCCCTTTTACCTAGTGTAAGCTATCTCTTCTCAGATGGAATCTGGTTGTAAGACCAGACAGATAACAGCAGGGGACAATCTTCTTCCTATGAGAACAATAAAGGCCCTGTCCCCCTTGACAACTTTTTAAGTTTTTTCCCTTATCTTAAGTAAAGATTGGCCCTCTCTGCAGTTTACCTGGGCACCTCCCTTCTGATCTGGCTGAACAGTGTTATATCAGCAAAATGGGCGGGAGGGGGGTACTTTGTCATTGAATTACATTTGAACTACAACTCTGACAGAATTGAAATAACACTCTCCAAAGTCCAAATACTATTATGATTAATTTGAGCTGCTTTTATTATGAAACATTACTATCCCTTTAACAAAAAAATGTGTTTGTTGAAATTGATTATTAAAATTGCTATTGTCACAGCATGGAAGGTTTTTAATTAAAGTTTTTGGTCTTTAATGTATGATAGGTTTCTGGCTGTGAGGGTGGATAACTTTCAGTGGATTTATATTGTTTTTTTATCAGGCTCTTAGGGTTGATAAAGAATTTTGGTTGGAAAGTTATTAATTATTTAATACATGCTGCTTCACTAATGATACAGAGCTTACAAATGAATTGGATTCACTCTAGTGATACAACAGAGCTTACTACAGAAATGGAGATGTACTAGTAATACCAAAGAGCTTAAAATTTAAATGGCGTTACAAGCGATGCTGCAGAGCTTACAACTGTGATGGAACCACACAGACGTGTGGGAGGCCTGTTCGTGCAGCTCTCATTGATGGAGGACCGGTGTGCTCTGGCATCCTTCCAGGTGACCGTCCTCCTCTTTGCTACCTCTGGCGACTCCAGCCGCATCTGAACCAGGCGCGCGTCTCAAGGATTCCCTGATGACGTCACGACCTGGTTCTTAAAGTTACAGCGCCTGTTCTGCTCCACCTCTAGGGGTGGAGCAATTAGGTTAAAAACTGCCTGGACACCACTTCAGTTGCCCGTTCATGGTGTTACAGTGCAGTTGTACTTTTGGGCTCTGTGTGCAATCCTGTTTTGTCTGACTATCTGTTCTGGTGTTGACCTGTGGCTCTGTCTGACTACCTGCTCTGTGTATGACCCCTTGGCCTGTCTGACGTCCAATCTGGTGCAAACCTGCGGCTCTGGCTGACCAAGCATCCTGTGTTTGCTCCGGTGTGTCTGACCATCACCTTGACATAGCCCGGGATTGTCCACTGTGCATCCAGCATAAAAACACTCCAGTGGATAACCTAGGGTTGTCCTTGGTGGTGTGGCGGACTTCCTCTAGCCTTTGTACCTCTGTGGCTTCCAGGTGCGGACCTGTAGCGCAGCCGGTCTATTTGGTACGTGGTCTGTACAGGTGCGAACCTGCAATATCCTCCGTGCACATTTGGTCTCTGGATCCGTTGTCTGTACAGGTGCGTACCTGTAGTGTCCTCAGGTGCAGACCTGAGTCTTCCTTCCTCTACCCGCTGGATTCCGTCAGTACCATTGCACCAGGTGGATCCATTCTGAAGTCCTCTTCTTGCTTGTGTTTTGTGCTGTTTCCATTATCCTGTCGTGTTGCTAAATAAAGATTGTGTTACCTAAGTACTGGTCCATTTTCGTTATTGAATCCGTGACAGTACGAACGGGCCATGTCTACGGACGGTACTGGTAACCCTTCTGTCCAGCACTTACTAAACAGGGTTGAGGCTCAGGAGCAGTGTATGGATCAGATCACGATGGCTTTGCAAACACTGTTGAACCGCACGGCTCATCTTGACCGTTCTGTTGGACAACCGGTGGCCTCCCTTGTTAGTACGGCACCGGTAATGCATGCTTCCTCTGATGCAGGCGTGATCAGGGGCTTTTCCTGTCAAGCACCACCTCCGGAGTGGTATGGAGTGTTAAAAGCAATTCAGCATTTTCTTGGGTTTGAATTATTACAGGAAGTTTATCCATAACTTCTCTACCATTGTTAAACCTCTGTCTGACCTTACGCACAAGGGCGCTAATCCCTCCCAATGGACTGATGCTGCTGAGCTTGCTTTCCAGACACTAAAATCTGCTTTTGCATTTGCCCCGGTACTGTCCCACCCTAACCCCTCCCTTCCATTCACGTTGGAGGTTGATGCTTCTGAGATAGGGGTTGCGGCAGTACTATCACAACATCCAGTGGTGGGGGGTACTCGGAGACCATGTGGGTTCTTCTCTAAAAAGCTGTCCAGTGCCCAGAATCATTATGAAATTGGCGACAGAGAACTCCTGGCTCTCATTCTGGCTCTGAAAGAATGGCGCCACCTGCTGGAGGGTACCAGAACTCCTGTACTAATTCTTACTGACCACAAAAACCTAACTTATCTTTCGGAGGCTAAAAGATTGTCGTCTCGTCAGGCCAGGTGGGCCCTGTTCCTATCTCGTTTTAATTTTGTAGTATCCTATTTGCCGGGCTTCAAGAATGTTAGGGCCGATGCCCTGTCTAGACAGTTTGGGCCAGAGATGGAGAAGGATGAGGTTCCCGTACCTATCATTCAGCCTGATCGCATCCTGCCCACCCTACGCACTAGTATCACTTCACCACTGGGGGGAGAGATTCTGGCTACCCAGGCTACGGCACCCCCAGAAGTGGCTAAGTGTTTTGTGGATGAGCCATTTCGTACACGGTTGCTGGAGACATACCATTCTTCTAAGGCTGCTGGACATATTGCGAGGGATCAATTAATATGGTCTCTCTCACAAGTTTTCTGGTGGCCTTCCCTACGGGCTGACTGCTCCACTTTTACCACAGCCTGTACCACCTGTGCCCGTGCCAAGACCCCTAGACATCTCCCGGCGGGCCTACTTCAACCAGTGCCTAATGGTGAACATCCTTGGTCCCACGTGTCCATTGATTTCCTGGGAGAGCTGCCAGTGTTACTCATTCATTCTTATGGTGGTCGATAGATTCTCTAAGATGGCTCATTTTGTGCCACTTCGTGGTCTTCCCTCTGCCCAGGAGTTGGCTGTTGTCTTCGCTAAGGAAGTGTTCCGGTTGCATGGGGTACCCAGAGTCCTGGTGTCTGACCGTGGGAGCCAGTTTGTGTCCAGATTTTGGAGAGCATTTTGTAACCAGATGGGCATTCAGCTGTCTTTTTCTTCTGCCTACCATCCCCAGACCAATGGAGCCGCTGAGCGTGCCAGTCAGGGTTTGGAAAAGTTCCTGCACTGTTTTGTCACTGATCATCATGATAATTGGGCAGACCTGTTGCCGTGGGCAGAGTTCGCCAGGAACTGTGTGGTTAATTCATTGTCCAGGAGCTCTCCGTTTCTCATCAACTACGGGTTCCAGCCATGCTTGCTCCCGGACTTATTCCAGTCGCAACAGATTCCAGCTCTGGATGAGCACATCGAGCAGCTCTGCTCCACATGGGCACAGGTTCAGAGGGCCCTCAGTCAGTCGTTCCAGCGTTGTCAGCGCCACGCTAACAGTAGAAGGCTGCCAGCGGTCTCATTTCAGATTGGGGACAGGGTATGGCTCTCCTCCAGAAATCACAATTTGCAAGTTCCGTCTAATAAGTTGGCTCCCAGGTTCATTGGTCCTTTCAGGGTGATTCGTAAAATTAACCCTGTGTTATATACATAGGAGCTCTCACCATCTATGCGCATTCACAATGTGTTCCATGTATCCTTACTGAAACCTCTGGTATGCAATCGCTACACTACCACTCCTGTGGTGCCCGGTCCTGTGGAGGTTCAGGGCCAGGAAGAATACGAAGTCCAAAGCATAATTGACTCTCGCAGATTTAGAGGAAAATTGCAATATTTGGTCCATTGGAAGGGTTATGGCCCTGAGGAACCTTCCTGGGTTGATCAGAGCGACCTTCATGACACAAGTCTTCCGCACAGTTTTCACTCTAAATATCCTCAGAAACCAGGCGCCTCTTCCAGGAGAGGGGGTCTTTGAGAGGAGGGTACTATCACGGTGCCCGTGCTCTTTTTTTTTTTTTTTCTGTCAGTCTAGTCTGTGCCTTGCTCCCATTAGCTACCGTGTGTTAGTCCCACCCAGTATGACCTTTATATACTGGGCTAGGGGCACCCCTCCGGTGCCCTTTCGTGGTGTTCCTGTGACAGTGCTTATTTCTGCTCAGTGTTTTCCAGTGTAAAGACTTGGCCTGCCTGACTACTCTGCATATTGTCTGCTGCCCTTGTGTACCGACCCGGATTGCCTGACTATTCTTCTGAAGTTCCTGCTCCGTGATTTGACCCAGCTTGGCTGACGTTCCTGCTCCGTGACTCTGACCCGGTTTGGCTGACGTTCCTGCTCCGTGATTCGACCCGGCTTGGCTGACGTTCCTGCTCCGTGATCCGACCCGGCTTGGCTGACGTGCTGCTTCGAGTATCTACCCAGCTTGGTTGGCATTCCTGTGCTGTGTCGCCTAGGCGACATTCTGTCTGGCATTGGGTTATTTCCTTGTGCAGAGTATCAGCGGCCAGTCTCCGTTACTACTTCGGCAGTTGAGTCACCGGTTGCCTCCGGTTATACTTGTGCAGAGTGCAAGTGTTGTCTCTGTTACTGCTACGGCAGTTTACCTTGGGCCTAGTCTCCGTTATTGCCTCTGCTCAGAGCAAGTGTCTGCCTCCGTTACCACTCCGGCTGTTGAGCCACCGGTTGCCTCCAGTTATACTTGTGCAGAGTGCAAGTGTTGTCTCCGTTACTGCTACGGCAGTTTACCTTGGGCCTAGTCTCCGTTACTGCCTCTGCTCAGAACAAGTGTCTGCCTCCGTTACCACTCAGGCTGTTGAGCCACCGGTTGCCTCCATTAGACTTCAGCAGTGTGCAAGTGTTGTCTCTGTTACTGCTACGGCAGAACCTCACGTGTCTCTGTTCCCAGTATTGCCTAAACAGCTCATGCTAGTTCTGCTTATCTGACTTTTGGCGTTACGAGTTCCACATCTGTTTATATGCAGGGAGTCCCGTCACTGACCTCTCTGCACATGGGACTGTTTACACTCTGAAGATCTTCAACCCATGCAAGACCTTACTCCTGGGAGTCCATCACTCTGCCTGACCTGTGTCAGTATAGACTATTGTGGACTTATTGTTTATGCTGGACCTGTGTAGGCCTATGTATCAATAACCTGTCGTGCGTCTGTACTATTCTGCTGATATACTACAGGACCTGTGAAGTTTATTTATTTTAATAAAACTGTATTTTATCCTAAACCACTATGTCTGTGTGTCAAACAAACCATTACAGGAGGAGACCCAGCGCTGTATCGTGGGTTCCCGAATCAATTGGGCATCTATATGGAGATGGTACCTCAAGCGTTCCCCAACAAGCGCAGTAAAGTCGGATTATTGGTCTCACTGTTGTCGGGCAAGGCCTTGGCATGGGCAAATCCACTTTGGGAGAACGATAAACCCATTATTCATGATTTTTCAAGTTTGTGTTGGCATTCAAACGAGTGTTTGATGTACCCGCCCGCTCTGCCTCTGCTGCTAAAAATCTCATGTCTATCCACCAGGGCAGTCGTACGGTGGCCAAGTATGCGACTGAGTTTCGCACATTGGCAGCAGAGGTAGGTTGGAATAATGAGGTACTGGTAGCCTCCTTCTCGCAGGGCTTGAGCGACATCATCAAAGATGAAATTGTGGCCAGAGATTTGCCTTCGGACTTAGACCAATTGATCTCGTTTACCATACAGATTGACACCCGTATCAGGGAGAGACCCTCCTTTAAGGAAAGAACACGGAGGCCTCCAGCACGTCTGGCTCCGAGTTTCAGTTGCCCACCCATTCCTCCCTCTCCTCCCATGCCTCCTGGGTCAGAGCAAGGAGGGGGGAACCCATGCAGTTGGGGTTCACCCGGCTTTCTGCTCAAAAAAGAACATATCGTAGAAGGGAGGGACTTTGTCTATATTGCGGCAAAAGCTGGACATTTGTTGCGTACTTGTCCCATACGTCCGGGAAACGGGCGCACCTAGAGTCACGTAAGGGACAGACTCTAGGTGGAGTGTCGAAGTCCCCAGGAGGTTTCCAGGAGAAGCCTACTCTGGCAGTTATACTTTCTTGGGCAAATTATTCGGTTTCTACTCCAGCTTTAATAGATTCTGGAGCTGCGGGCCATTTCATTGATGCCGGTTTTGCGGAAAAACATGCGATCCCTTTAGTACCTTGGGCTTCTCCATTGTCCATTGAGGCTATTGACGGTAGACCTCTACAACCGCCTCTGGTTACTCGTGAGACGGTTACGTTAACCCTGATGGTTAAGCCCTTCATCATGAGGTACTCCAATTCCAGGTCATAAGCTCGCCTCATTTTGCAGTCATTCTGGGATTTCCGTGGCTCCAAAAACATAACCCCAGAATGGACTGGCACAGTTGTGACATTTTGTCTTGGTCTCTGTATTGTACGGAATCATGCTTGACTCGTCCTATCAATGTTTTAGGCATGACTTCCTCCTCCTCCTCCTCTACCTCCTCCGCTTTACCCGAGGAGTATCATGTCTTCTGTGATGTATTTAACAAGATACAGGGCACTACCTTACCTCCTCATAGGCCGCACGATTGCTCAGTTGATCTGGTGCCAGGGTCTGTTCCTCCGAAGTGTGGAGTATACCCTCTCTCCATGGCAGAAAACCAGGCTATGGAGGAATATGTAAAAAAACACAAAAAGATGAGCGGCACAGAGGATTTTCTCTAAGTGCAGTATTCAAATAACTTGATCCTTCACCAACACCTTAAGTGTGAATTCTTTGGAAATGTACTCACATTCTTCTGAGGCTATATCCAGCCTCCAGGAATTTTCACTTTTACTGGCTCACACCCCAGTCTGGTATCCTTGGCACAACTCCAGTCTTTAATCCAGAGGCAATATAAATGTGGAAGTGTCAGCCAGCACGGAATAATTCCAAAACCCAACGCTTAGACTTAACACCACCTATTATTTTGGATACTAATAGAATATGTTGGCCTCAAACCAGACAAGAAAAAGGGGGGGGGAGGGAGAAATCTCCATTGACACCAGTAACTAAATACCCCAGGTATACACTGGATAGACTGGAAAAAAACTTTTAATAAAACATATATATAAAAAACAACAAACAAAAAAAGGGGTGTTTTACAATAAGATGAATAAAAATCAATCAAAATTGACAATTTTATAAAAGAAAAATAACATTTGCTTAATATGTGACTGATGCTCTCGCCAGAGGGATTATTCAGAAATCTTCAGTGTTCTTCTTTGTGAAAAAGAAGGATGGCGAGTTGAGGTCATGTATTGATTTTCAAGATCTTAACAAGCTCATGATGAAGAATGCGTACCTTTGATCATGGAGCCGTTTGACCGGTTACAAGGTTCTACGCTCTTTACTAAGCTAGACCTGCGGGCAGCCTATAATCTGGTGAGTATCCGTAACGGCGATGAGTGGAAGACAGCATTCAACACCAGGAGTGGCCATTATGAATAGTTGTTAATGCCCTTTGACCTATGCAATGCTCCTGCTGTCTTCCAGGAGTTCATTAATGATGTTCTGAGGGACTTGTTGAGTTGTGTGTTTGTATACCTTGATGACATCCTCATCCACTCCGCTAATTTGGAACAACACCGTAAGGATGTTGCGAAGGTGTTGTCTCTCTTGAGGGCCAACAATCATTTCTGTAAACTAGAAAAGTACCAATTTCACCACTCACAAGTAACTTTTCTAATCTAATCCTCGTCCGGGTTGGCTATGGACCCCGGGAAGCTTTCGGCAGTACTACAATTGCCCCTTCCTGTGGGACTTAAAGCAATTAAGCGTTTCCTGGGGTTTGCCAATTCCTACAGGAAATTTATAAGTTAGTTCTCCACGATTATCAAACCCCTTACTGACATGACGCACAAGGGTGCTAACGCTTCTGTATGGTCCCCAAAGGCTTTACAAGCTTTTGAACGCCTTAAGGCTGCTTTTGCTGCTGCACCTGTGCTTTGGCATCCAAAACCAAAATTGCCGTTTACTTTGGAGGTTGACGCGTCTGAGTCGGGAGTAGGCACCCTCCTGTCTCAGCGGTCCTCTCCAGAGGCTCCACTTATGCCATGTGGCTTCTTCTCCCGCAGACTATCTAAGGCTGAGACTCTGTATGACATTGGGGATCGAGAGCTGTTAGCCATTATCTTGGCCCTTCGTGAATGGCGGCATCTACTCGAGGGTACTTCTGTACCTATTTTTATTCTCACTGACCACAAGAACTTGACGTACCTATCCGAGGCTAAATGCCTGTCTCCTTGACAGGCTAGGTGGGCTTTGTTTTTATCCCGCTTTAATTTCATAGTTTCTTATCTGCCAGGTACTAAGAATGTGAGGGCCAATGCTTTGTCCTGTCAGTTCAGGGCCTTATCGAAAGAGGATTGCAATCCTACACCCGTGATTCCTCCGGACCGCATCCTTGCTACGATTCGTACCAGCATTACATCTCCATTGGGGATGGAGATATTGGCTGCTCAAGGGACAGCCCCAGCCTAGAAACCACAAGGGAGATGCTTTGTGCCTGAGGGCTTAAGGGCAAAGTTGCTAGAGACCTATCACTCTTCCAAGGCTGCTGGACACATTGGAAGAGATCAGTTGCTCTGGTCTGTATCCCAACTATTTTGGTGGCCTGGTATCCGTACTGATGTATCGGCTTTTGTAGCAGCGTGCCAGACTTGTGCTACTACCAAGACTCCTAGGCACCTTCCAGTGGGCCTCCTTCTTCCTGTGCCTAATGGGGAGCGTCCATTGTTGCACATTTCGATTGATTCTATGGTGGAATTACCTGTTTCCGAGGGCTGCACGGTTATTCTGATGATTGTAGACCGTTTTTCGAAATTGGCTCACTTTGTACCCCTCAAAGAATTGCCAACTGCTCAGAAAATGGCTAAGTTCTTTTCCAAGGAGGTATTTCGTCTCCATGGGGTGCCTAAAGTCATTGTGTCAGAGGTAGTCAGTTTGTGATTGATTTGGGAAAGCATTTTGTGCACAATTGGGTATCCAGCTCTCCTTCTCCTCCGCCTATCACCCTCAGTCAAATGGTGCGGCCGAGAGAGCCAACCAGGCCTTGGAACAGTTTTTGCGTTGTTATATTTCGGACCATCACGATGACTGGGCGAGCCTGTTACCCTGGGCGGAGTTTGCTCAGAATTGTGCCATGAACTCCTCTACTCAGATGTCTCCATTCATGATTAACTATGGCTTCCAGCCTTAAATGCTTCCCGAGTCATTTGTGGCACAGAACATTCCAGCTCTAGAGGAGCATTTAAGGGAACTCCGTTCCACATGGGTACAGGTTCAGAGAACCCTGCAATGGTCCACTCTGCAGCAAAAGAGTCAGGCCAATCGTAGACGACTTCCAGCACCAGTGTTTCAGGTGGGGGAGAGAGTCTGGTTATCCACAAGAAACCTGAACTTACAAGTACCATGTAGAAAACTGGCTCCTCGATTTGTGGGTCCCTTCCGTGTCTTACGGAGGATTAATCCTGTTGCTTATGCCCTGGAACTACCAGCCAATATGCAAATTCATAATGTATTCCATGTCTCCTTATTGAAACCCTTGGTTTGCAACAGGTATACCTCAGCTCTGGCACGTCCGGCTCCCACGAGAGTTGCAGATCACGAGGAATATGAAGTACAAAGCATTCTCGACTCTCGTTGGGTAGGGGCTCGATTACAATATCTTGTACACTGGAAAGGTTATGGACCTGAAGAATGTTCTTGGGTCCCATTCACTGATATTCATGCTGTTGTGTACCCTTGTTATGCCAGAGATCATTAAGGAATGTCCACAAATATGTGAGGTCAATGGAGCAGCAACATGCTGGCTCCGTTTATTAAGGAGTACACAAAAACTGTTTGCTAACTGTAATACCTCCGTATGACCACCGGAGGCTTAGTGAGTCCTTGCTAGTTAAGTAGCTAGCCTTAACTGCAGAGCGGCAGTGGGGGATCCTTCTGGAGCGGAGACTCGCACCCAACTGAGACTTCCGGGTAAAGCATCTGCTTTATGACGCGCCGGCTGCTGACGTCATCAACCGGCGCCTGCACTCCCGCATCAGCAACAGATCTGGATCACTCCACAACACCTCTCTCTTTCCTGAAAGAACAGAACACAAACAAACAACAAAAACACAGGGGTGGGAGAGAGATAGAGAGAGAGACTGGAACATCTTCATGGCCGCCGCCAACTTCTGAGAACCTCATCTGGTTCCCATCTCACCGGAGGACGGGATGCTCGTATTGGCCGTGCTCTTACAGTTGGTGGTGGTATTTCTCCTGGACTACTAGTAGCTGCACTAGTCGAAGGTAACTCTGAAGTACTCGATGGAGTCCCCTGACTTTCAGGCATAGGTGGCCCAGGTGTCAGAACAGGAGAGTCTACTGGCCAAGTGATATCATCATCAACTCCGGAGTCATCTACTGAAACTGCCCCACGAGAACCTGGCCGCAACTGGTCCACATGCCTTTTCCACTGTAAACCTTGAGTGGTGCGGACTATATAAGTCCGAGAACCTAGCACCTTCAATATTTGGCCAGCCACCCATTTCCTTGAATCGTGGTAGTTGCGGGCCCACACCCTATCCCCTGTTTGGAAAAACAGGAGCCGGCAACCTCACCCCGGAGCAGACCTATGCGGAGGGCTATTGGGAATGGAGGCAGGCCGCAGAATGTCCAGTTTCGTGCGGAGAGGCCAGGCAAATATCAGAGAAGCAGGAGAAATGCCTGTGGCAGCATGAGGAGTCGTCCGGTAGGAAGACAAACTCCAAAATGGTCAGCGAGAGGTCATCGGAGGGCGCAACTGCAGACAGAGCAGCCTTGAAAGTCTGCACAAACCGCTCCGCTAGGCCATTAGTAGCAGGGTGATAAGGAGCAGAGGTGCGAAGTTGAACACCAATGGAGGAAAGGTAAGTATGGAAAGCATACGCAGTAAACTGAGGGCCATTGTCCGTCACCAACACCTGGGGTAAGCCAAATACTGCAAAAATCTGTTGAAGGACTTTGATTGTCGCATCTGTAGTGGTTGAAGACATGGGCCAAACCTCCGGCCATTTCGAATAAGCATCCATTAGGACTAAATAGGACTTGCCCCGCACTGGCCCAGCAAAATCCAAATGCAAGCGTACCCATGGACCGGGTGGACGGGGCCAAGGAAGGACAGGAGCAGGACTACGATGTTTCCGAGTCTGAGCACAGCCAGCACACGCACTGACCCAGACATCAATATCAGCATCTAGGGAAGGCCACCACACAGAAGCACGGGCATTTGTTTCATCCGAACCACTCCTGGATGACCTTCATGAAGAATGCGAAGAGTGGTATCCCGTAAAGACACCGGAATGATGACCCTGGAGCCCCACAAAAGACACCCCTCCGATGTACTGAGTTCCAGCTTCCGATTCCAATGAGGGCGACACTCAGAGGGCACAGAGGAGGGCCAGCCATGATGTAAGAACTTGTAAATCTGCCGTAAAACGACATCCGTCTTCGTGGCCTCCGTAATGGTTTGTGAGGTACATACAGTGGTATAACAAATGTAATGCTGATCAGACGTCATGGAAACTGAAGACGACGGGGTAGAGACCCCACAAGGTGGCAGCACTAGAGGCAGGCGAGACATAGCATCCGCATTGGCATGGTGGTGATGAGAGCGATACTGGATGGAATAATTGAAAGCGCCAAGGTACAGAGCATAGCGCTGTAAACGGGCAGCCGCCGTTGGTGAAATACCCTTTTTAGGGTTAAAAATAGCCAGGAGCGGCTTGTGATCCGTAATGAGAGTAGAGGTAATGATCCGTAATGAGAGTAGAGGTACAATGTAAACTTTTGCAGCGCCCACACTATGGCCAAAGCTTCCTTATCAATTTGCGCATAGTTGCTCTCCGCTGGCGTCAAGGACCTGGAAGCAAAGGCGACGGGCTGCTCAGACCCATCTGGCATAAGATGTGAGAGCACAGCTCCGAGGCCATATGGTGAGGCATCACAGGCGACCGTCACAGGTTTATGCAGATCATAGTGGACCAAAACTTTAGAAGACAAAATCATCTCTTTGGTATTCCTGAAGGCTTGCTGGCAAGTAACATTCCAGTCCCAAGGGGTATTGGACTCCAGCAACCGGTGTAAAGGATGCAAGACATGTGCCAAATTCGGCAAAAACCTGTGGTAGTAATTTAACAACCCCAAATATGAGCGTAATTGGGAGACATCCTTTGGAGCTGGAGCATTTACAAGAGCCTGCACCTTCTCACTGGAAGTATGTAAACCGTCCTTGTTAATCACATGACCACAGAAGGTCAAAGTAGGTTGAAAGAATTTACACTTCTCCAAATTTGCTTTTAATCCAAATTCTTGCAGCCTTTGGAGAACAGCTATGACATTGTTGCGATGGTCTTCATGCGTTTTCCCCGTTATTAGCATGTCATCTAATAAACATTTAGTATTCGGAATCCCTTCCAGGATAGTGTCCATCGTTCTCTGCCAGATGGCTGGGGCAGAGGCTACTCCAAAGACCATCCTTTGGTACTGGTATAACCCTTTATGGGTATTGATCGTTAAATACTGACGACTATCCGGGTGCAGTTCTAATTGCAGGTACGCCTGTCGTAAGTCCAGTTTTGTAAACGTCTGGCCACCCGCCAAAGATGCAAATAACTCTTCAAGTCGTGGCAGGGGATACTGTTCGATATCCAGTTGGCTATTGATGGCCATTCTAAAATCTCCACACAGGCGAATTTCCCCTGTCTTTTTAATCACAGGAACAATCGGAGATGCCCAGTCACTGCAGGGTACTTTTTTTTATGACGCCTTGATCTTCCAAACGGAGCAACTCTCTTTCCACTCGAGCTCTGATAGCAAATGGCACAGTGCGGGCCTTGCAGAAGCGCGGAATGGCTCCAGGTTTCATCTGTAACTGTGCCTGCATGCCTTTAACAGTCCCCAGAGTAGGGGCAAACACGTCAGCAAAAGTCTGTTGGAGCTCGTATACCCAATCCTGAGGGCAAGAAGCATGAACAGCCGGAACACAGGAACGGCTACGCACAGTATCTGGCATTCCAATTGCTTGAATCCACGCTCTCCCAAATAGTGGAGGGCCACCCTCCTCCACAACATACAGCTGTACCCTATACGTAGAGTCTCGGTAAGTCACTTTCACCCAAGCAAAACCTAATGGATGAACAATATGGCCACTGTAGGTACAAAGGCTCATAGTAGTAAACTCCAGGGATAGGGTAATGTGCACTTCTTGTAGTTGTCTGCGGGTCATTAAGGACACTGCGGACCCAGTGTCCACATCCATAAGTACCTCCTTATCGTTAATCTTTACAGTCACTTGCATATTAACATCAAGACAATCCAAATTGTTGACAGTAAGATGAGCCAAGCAATCTCCATCCTCAACATAACATATTAGTCGCAGTGCGCCTATTGCCCTTATCTGCGCCTCGTGGTGAGCGAGCACTCCTGCAAACCTTGCTCAAATGTCCTTTCTTGGAACAGTGAAAACAAACTGTCTCTTTAAACCTACATTGATTGGCATCATGGCCACTGGCGCCACAGCGAAAACATTTTCTCAGTGCTTTAGCTTGCGGAGTAGTTGGTTTAGATGGAGTTAGCTTCAAAACAGCGGTGGCCCCTTCCAGGGTAGGTGACACATGTTGAGCTTGTAAATGGGTTGCGTCACGGTCTGCCATCTCCATACCCACTGCAATATCTAGGGCAGATTGATCTGTTAACGTTTTCTCTGACAGCAGACGCTTTTGGATGCTTTTATTTAATAGCCCACAAACGAACTGATCTCTTAACCCCTTCAGTGCCAGACGCTTGGGCCATTTCCTGTACCCTGCAGGCCAGACACTTTTTCAGCATTTTTGCTATCCTTCTGTTTATGCTTGATTTCCTCTGGGGATTTTTAGTTAAATATGGAAAACTATATATTGTTTTTTTCAGAACGAATTGAGCTTTCTCGTGGTACCTTACATGAAGAGAATTTTACATTGTGCAAAAAGCTATGATGTCATAATGACAAAAAAAAGTGAAAATTTACTAATTTTCCTAAAATCACATAATATGTATCAAAAACATTTACCTTGATTGAAAAAGTTTCAATTATTTGAAAAAGCCCCAAGTTCCCAGAGTAAAAAAATACCAAATTTGTATAGTTTTACCTACGTCCATGGCTAGCGTAGAGCCCTAATCACCAGCAGCGCAAAATGACATTTTCAACTTTATAAGCTAATATGCGCATTCTAGGGTTTTTGTGGTAAAACTACCCTAAAACAGTGGAATAACTATATAAAACTATATATTTCGGAAAAGTAGACAACCTGCCGCATCTAATGAGGGGTAACTTGCCTTCTTACCCCAAGCCTGGTGTGCACAAATGCCTCCAGAAGATGGCGCTAATGAAAAAAAAGGCTACAACCTCAAATTTTTCTAACATTTTCTCAAACGTTACTTGTCTGTACACAAATGGTTATAACAACTACAGAAGTGAAGAAAGGGTACACAAACCATACCATTTTGAAAAGAAGACACCCTACCGCATCTAATGATGGGTGACTTGCCTTGTTACCCCAAGCCTGGAGAGCACAAATGCCTCCAGAAGGTGGCGCTAATGAAAAAAAAAGGCATTTTCTTACATTTCTGCCCCTTCAAATGTACTGAAATTTGTGCAAACCATGGCATTCCCAACTGTATTCATTAGCTAGTGCTCTTAGGAGAAAAATGACACCCCATTGGTATGAGTTTAACTACCTCAGGGGGCGCTAGAAGTGCAAAACGACACCTACTACAACCTCAAATTTTTCTAACATTTTCTCAAATATTACTTGTCTGTACACAAATGGTTATAATAACTACAGAAGTAAAGAAAGGGTACACAAACCATACCATTTTGAAAAGAAGACACCCTGATGCATCTATTGATGGGTAACTTGCTTTGTTACCCCAAGCCTGGAGTGTACAAATGCCTCCAGAAGGTGGCGCTAATGAAAAAAAAAGGCATTTTCTTACATTTCTGCCCCTTCAAATGTACTGAAATTTGTGAAAACCATGGCATTTCCAACTGTATTCATTAGCTAGTGCTCTTAGGAGAAAAATGACACCCCACTGGAATGAGTCGACCTACCTTAGGGGTGCCAGAAGCACATCACTACACCTACCTGTTTGCTTCTTCGAAAATGGCGGCTTGTACTAAAATGTCCATAACTGTTAGAGACATGAAGGAAAGGTATAAAAGGTATACCATTTTGGAAAGTAGACATTCTCCCGCATCAATTGAGGGGTCACTTGCCTTTCTACCCCCTGGGCTGAAGTGCACAAATATTTCCAAAAGGTGGCGCTATGGGAATAAATACATGTTTTTTTACATTTCCACCACTTCAAAGATACTAAAATCTTTGAAAACCATAACATTTCCTGCTGTATTCAGTACCTGCTACCAACATGAGAAAAATGGTAGCCTATTTGTGTGGGTTAACATACAATATGTGGGTGCTAGGAACACGTACGTAAACCTGACACTTTTGTTTTTGAAATTATCTGCTTGCACTAAAATGGTTATAACCATAATAGATATGCAGAAAAGGTAGAGAAACAATGCCATTTTGGAAAGAAAACATTCTTCCGCATCTAATGAGGGGTCACTTGCCTTCTTACCCAAAGGCTGGTATGCACAAATGCTTCCAGGAGGTGGCGCTAGTGAAAAAAAAAGGCATTTTCTTACATTTCTGCCCCTTCAAATGTATGGAACTTTGTAAAAACCATGGAATTTTCAACTGCATTCATTAGCTAGTGCTCTTAGGAGTCAAACGACACCCCATTGATATGAGTTGACCTACCTTAGGGGGTGCTAGAAGTAGAAAACTACACCTACTACAACCTCTGATGTTTCTAACATTTTCTCAAATGTGACTTGCCTGTACAAAAATGGCTATAACACATTCAGAATTGAAGAAAAGGTAGATAAACCATACCATTTTGGAAAGAAGACAACCTGCTGCATCTAATGAGGGGTCACTTGCCTTCTTACCCCAATACTGGTGTGCATAAATGTTTCCAGAAGGAGGCGATATAGGAAAAAAATTGCATTTTTTTACATTTCTGCCCCTTCAAATGTATGGAGCGCTGTGAAAACCATGGAATTTTCAACTGCATTTGTTTGCTAGTGCTCTTAGGAGTCAAATGACACCCCATTGGTATGAGTTGAACTACCTTAGGGGGTGCTAGAAGTAGAAAACTACACCTACTACAACCTCTGATGTTTCTAACATTTTCTCAAACCTGACTTGCCTGTACGAAAATGACTATAACACCTTCAGAATTGAAGAAAAGGTAGATAAACCATACCATTTTGGAAAGAAGACAACCTGCCGCATCTAATGAGTGGTCACTTGCCTTTTTACCCCTAAGTTAGTTGGCACAACTATTTCCGGAATGTGGTGCTACAGGAAAAAAAAAAATTTGTTTTACACATCAGTCACTTCAAAGATACTAAAATGGTTCAATGGCGTGGGATTTCCTAGGAGGACTTCTTGCCAGCCTAAGAAAAATGGTACCCCACTGCTGTGGGTTGACATACCAATTTACGCTACAGGAGCGTAGCTACCAGTGAAACAGAAATGGTAAAGCAAACAGTGTATGTGTGATTTTATGGCTAACAGATGAAAGAAGCTAGGGCATCAGCCGGTGTACGTGCGGACCTGTGACTACAAGTGTAACAAAGTATGTGGGAGGGTGAGGGATTAGGCAGTGTGTGTGGGTATGAGCAGAGGAGCAAGGATGGTGGTGATGGTGGGGCAGTGTTTGATAGTGTGTATGGGAGATCTGTGACTACCAGTGTGCAATGTATGTCCCCTCATACAAAGCACTGCGTTGGACCCCCTCCCTCCTGTGGCATGTGCATTTTTTGGGGCTTTTTCCCACAATATTTTTGTGTAGACCTCGTTGGGGGCATCAGAACCCATACAATGAGGTCTAAATAAAAAATAAAGGGGGTGGTCCAGTGGATTGCAAAGCAATGCATTTGGGCCCCTGTGGCACACAAAGGGTTAATTTTTTTTATCGTTACTTTGTATTCAGATGGCCACCAAACAAGCTCTGATCACAAAGTAATGATAAAAAGTCCTGTGTGTGCCACAGGAAGGGGGTCGGCATTGAACTCCCCTCCTAGTGGCACACACAGGGTTAATTTATGTTTTAATCATTTTATCATTACTTGGTAATCAGAGCTTGTTGGGGGGCCATCAGGACCAATCATGATGGCCCCCCAACAATCTCTGATAACGAAGTAATGATAAATGCCCTGTGTGTGCGCCGCAGAAGGGGGGCTGCATTGGCCCCCCTTGTGGCACACACAGGGTTAATTTTTTTTTCTTTACTTTTTTTTTATTATGGACCTCATTGGTGGGTATCAGGACCCCTTTGATTCCCCCCAATGAGGTCTTAAAAAAAAAAAAAAAAAAAAAGGAATCAAAATAAATGTCCCTGTGAGTGCCAAAGGGGTCTCCAGCGCATTGCAAAGCAATGCATTGGACCCTTCTGGCACTCAGAGGGTTAATTTTTTTTTTTATTATTACTTTGTAATCAGAGCTTGTTGGGGGGCCATCAGGACCAATCCTGATGGCCCCCCAACAATCTCTAGTAACAAAGTAATGATAGAAGCCCTGTGTGTGCCACAGGAGGGGGGGGGGTGCATTGGACCCCCCCTGTGGCACACACAGGGTTAAAAAATGGTTTTTTTTTTTCTTAATAGACCTCATTGAGGGGCATCAGGATCCCCCCTGATCCCCCCAATGAGGTCTTTCAAAAAAAAAAAAAAAAAACCCCAAAGAAATGACCCTGTGAGTGCTACAAGGGTCTCCAGCACATTGCAAAGCAATGTGCTGGGGACCACTGCGGCACTCACAGGGTTACTATTGTTTTTTTTTTAAATGTATTCAGACCTCGTGGGGGACATCAGGACCCCTCCTGGTGTCCCCCCAGTTATTGATCTCCCAGCCGATAGGCTGGGAGATCAATTTGGCGACTGCAGGAGAGCAGAAGCTCTCCTGCCTTTCACTCCTACCACCGGTAGGAGTGAATCAGGTAAGGGAAACTTCCCTAATGTCATCGGTGATCATGTCACCGATGACGTTAGGAGGTTTCCCCCGGTCCCGCCCACTCCTACCCGGAAGTTCGGGTAGGAGAGACGGAAGAGGAGAAGCTGCGCTTCTGCTGCGCTTCTCCTCTTCTTTTATTGATCTCCCAGCGCGATCGGCTGGGAGATCAATAACAGGGGGGACATGAGGAGTGATCCTCATGTCCCCCCACAATTGCCCAGCTTTTTTTTTTTTTTTAAATGCGGCCACTGCATGCCGGTTATACCAGCTCATGCAGTGACCGCATTTTAGTGGGTACATTGTACGAGCTTGGCACAGCGGGTACAGCTGTCCAAACTCGTACATTGTACCCACCTGGCACTCTAGGGGTTAAAGCTCTCGGGAGATGAAGTCCAAAATTGCACGTGACCGCCAACCGTCGCAGTTCCACCATATATGCCTGCACAGATTCACCCTGATGCTGTTTCCGTGAGTAGAAGCGAAAACTCTCAGCAATTTCTAAAGGAGGAGGTTGATAATAATTGGTAAGCATGTCCAGCAACTCTTTCAGAGGTTTATCACCAGGCTTCAGTGGTGCTAAGAGATTCTGTAAAACTGCGTAAGGTTTCATCCCCACCACAGTGATAAACACAGCAGTCTGTTTCTCTGCAGGGATATCATTTGCCTGCATAAACTGGTCCAGCCTGTCAGCATAGGAGGACCACGTTTCCACCTCCTCATTAAACTCCTGCAAGGCGCCAAACACATGCACCATCAAGGTAGCGCTTCAGAACGCAGCAAAATAGGAAAATAAGGAAAGCCCCAGGAATGTAGTAATAGGCAGCAACCAAAAGTAATCCCCCCCACACAGAAACAGAGGGTGTTGGATCCAGGAAGTTGTAATCACTAAACAGGAATCTGCAGCAATGTAAATGTAATTGTATTCCACCAACAGCAACAGGAGCAAGGATCCAGGAAATTGTAATCCCCAAACAGGAATCTGCAGCAATGTAAATGTAATTGTAGTCCACCAACAGCAACAGGAGCAAGGATCCAGGAAATTGTAATCCACAAAGAAGAATTTGCAGCAATGTAAATGCAATTGCAGTCCACCAACAGGAGCAGGGATCCAGGAAGTTGTAATCCACAAAGAGGAATCTGCAGCAATGTAAATGTAATTGTAATCCACCAACAGCAACAGGAGCAGGGATCCAGGAAATTGTAATCCACAAAGAGGAATCTGCAGCAATGTAAATGTAATTGTAATCCACCAACAGCAACAGGAGCAGGGATCCAGGAAATTGTAATCCAAAAAGAGGAATTAGCAGCAATGTAAATGTAATTGTAATCCACCAACAGCAACAGGAGCAGGGATCCAGGAAGTTGTAATCCACAAAGAGGAATCTTCTTGCAGGCAGGAGAGATTCAGGTGAGTCCAGGTATTATAATCCTCGTTGCCACTGTTGTGTACCCTTGTTATGCCAGAGATCATTAAGGAATGTCCACAAATATGTGAGGTCAATGGAGCAGCAACATGCTGGCTCCGTTTATTAAGGAGTACACAAAAACTGTTTGCTAACTGTAATACCTCCGTATGACCACCGGAGGCTTAGTGAGTCCTTGCTAGTTAAGTAGCTAGCCTTAACTGCAGAGCGACAGTGGGGGATCCTTCTGGAGCGGAGACTCGCACCCAACTGAGACTTCCGGGTAAAGCATCTGCTTTATGACGTGCCGGCTGCTGACATCATCAACCGGCGCCTGCACTCCCGCATCAGCAACAGATCTGGATCACTCCACAACACATGCTCCTGTTCCCATACGGAGATTTCACTCTCGTTTTCCTTCTAAACCTCGACCACCCCCACAGGGGAGGGGGCGTTGAGGGGGAGGTACTGTAAGCGTAGCTTACCTCGCCGACTGCCAGATCTGTGGGCGGCCGGTTTGTGCAGCTCTCATTGATGAAGGACCGGTGCGCTCTGGCGTCCTTCCAGGCTACCGTCCTCCTCGTTGCTCCCTCTGGCGGCTCCAGCCGTATCTGAACCAGGCGCGCATCTCAGGGATTCCCTGATGATGTCGCGACCTGGTTCTTAAAGTTACAGCGCCTGTTCTGCTCCACCTCTACGGTGAAGCAATTAGGTTAAAAACTGCCTGGACACCACTTCAAGTTGCCCGTTCGTGGTGTTCCAGTGCAGTTGTACTTTTGGGCTCTGTGTGCGATCCTGTTTTGTCTGACTATCCATTCTGGTGTTGACCTGTGGCTCTGTCTGACTACCCGCTCTGTGTATGACCCCTTGGCCTGTCTGACATCGAATCTGGTGCAAACCTGCAGCTCTGGCTGACCAAGCATCCTGTGTTTGCTCCGGTGTGTCTGACCATCACCTTAACATAGCCCGGGATTGTCCACTGTGCATCCAGCATACAAACGCTCCAGTGGATAACCTAGGGTTGTCCTTGGTGGCCTGATGGACTTCCTCTAGCCTTTGTACCTCTGCGGCTTCCAGGTGCAGACCTGTAGCGCAGCCGGTCTATTTCGTACATGGTCTGTACAGGTGCGAACCTGCAATATCCTCCGTGCGCATTTGGTCTCTGGATCCGTTGTCTGTACAGGTGCGTTACCTGTAGTGTCCTCAGGTGCGGACCTGAGTCTTCCTTCCTCTACCCGCTGGATTCCGTCAGTACCATTGCACCAGGTGGATCCATCCTGAAGTCCTCTCCTTGCCTGTGTTTTATGCTGTTTCCATTATCCTGTCGTGTTGCTAAATAAAGATTGTGTTACCTAAGTACTGGTCCATTCTCGTTATTGAATCTGTGACATCCCCAGGCCGAGCCCACCCCCGTTTACACATACTAATTTACAAACATTAATGTGAGTTTTATTGCTGTTGTGCAATATACACAGTATGATACTAGGATACAAAAGAGGGACAGAGGGATTTGGGTCACAAACGGGGACACTTGGGAGTTGTGGAAAGGATGTGTATACTTGCTTCACTTTTTTGTCTTATCTTTCATACATTGTGGAACATAGAAATTGTAGGATTAAGTAGCTACCAATAGAAGGCAGGGCATTTGCACTTCAATGCTAAATATCTGGTAGAGGAGATTCTTGTCCAGCTCCACTTAATTACCCCTGCCCAGCAGTAGCAGCCTTTATTTTTATGTGCTCTGCCCAAGAGAGCCCAGGGCTAATTCTTCTATGCAGATTTTTTCTATTTCGCTTTATTTATTTGTTTCTCTTATGTCCCACATATTCATCCCCCCCTTTTGACTGGCTCCTTCCACTTGTACGTCATCTAGCATTCACAGCAGACCACAGCTCCCAAGTGTCCCTCTCTGAGACCCCAATTCCTCTGTCCTATTTTCCATCCTGGTGTCCCTTTTTTTAGGAAACCAGACTGTGTGGTGTGTATATAAGTGTATCACATTACTCCACAGCAATAAAACTCACATTAATATTTCTTTAAACTTCAGTAAATGTGTTTGTAAATGAGTCTGTGTAAATAAAATACTTTAACCTTGCTCTAAATCACATATAGAATTACACAAAGAGGGGTCAGTAGATCATGAATTAACCCAAAAATTCCCAGTAATGCTCTGCCCACCAGCCACTACTTAAAACAAAAGTGTCCCTTTTTTGGTCATTTGAAACGTTACAAGGTATGGCAGAACAAGAAGTATACAGCTGTACTGAGCAATACATAGTTCAAGTTGAAGCAGACAACTGTACTGAATAATATGTCTTCCAAGTTGATGCTACCCTCTAGGCCAGTTTAGAAGGAGCCAAAGATTCCAGGTTTTGTGAGTGTGCCCTGTCCCTATGTCTCTCAGCTGGCCACAATCTGAGCTCTGTTTGTGGTACATTACTCATTTCCTTTACTTCTGCTTTATTTTATTGTATTTGTTTTATATTTTTCACTTTATATATCATTTTCTTTCATGTACCTATGTCCCTTTATTCTTAGGGATATTTTTGCTGATGACTCTAAGCTTTGCAGGGACATACATACAGGGTTGGATGTTTTTTTCTGCAGAAGGATTTAAATATACTGAGTGAATGGGCAGAAAAGTGGCAGATGACAATTAATGTACATAAAGGGATTGGAGGATCTGAGTTATAAAGAGAGACTAGCCAAACTGGATTTGTTTAAATTAAAGAAGAGATGTCTAAGGGGTGATATGATTACCATTTACAAATACATTAAAGGTCAATACAAAGAATTATCCAATTAATTATTTACTCAAAGAGCTGAGCAAAGAATGAGAGGCCATCCATTAAACTAGAGGAAAGGAGCTTTCGACTAAAACAAAGTCAGGGTTTTTTTACAGTAAGGGGGGCAAAGCTATAGAATTCTTTGCCTTGGGATGTTGTACTTGCAGATACTGTAACTGCTTTCAAAAAAACAACGGATGCCCGTCTAGCACAGAACAATATTGATAATTACGTCAGATGGCTGCAATACAGATAGGTTGTTGATAAAAGGAACTATCTGACTGCTATTTGGAGTCAGGAATGAATTTTTTACCCACTTGGGGCTAAACTGGAAATGGCTTCAGAGGTCAGAGTTTTTTGTTTTTTTCCTTCTTCTGGATCAACAGGGGATTTTGGCATGGACTGGACTTCACTGACTCGTCTTTTTTTTCAGCCTATTCAACTGTATTATTATGTTACTATGTATGCTTTACGGGACTGTGGGCACGTTTAAGATTTGTTGGGTGGTGGAACATTTAAGTTTCACTGCTTGTAGCCCCCATCCTGGTATTACGGCTGCGTTTTTCATCTCTTGCTGCTCCAGATGGGCTCTGGACCAAGGGAATGCCACAGGTCTGTTGTGTCCTTCTCATATATGTGTAGGACCCCTAATTTGAGGTCCCCCGACACCATGGCAGCTCGTAACATGAGTGGCTAGAAAGCCACTGCTCCAAATCATTTTTAAACATACTGATCCCAGTTTAATGAGCTCTGAGACAGGAAGGGGGGGAGTTTCTTCTCACTTCCTTCCTTTCTATTTTGACATCACACCAAGGAGGTATCTCTACACCAAGCTTTCTAGATTGTCTTCTTGTGTCTACTAACCCCCTTATTGTCACAGATACATTTTTTCCTTCATCTTTCTGCTTGTCTCTGTCCATTTTGGCTAGTTATTTGGAGATTTATTTGCCATGTCAAATTCCAGAGGGGAAATGTGAAATTCCAAGACCACCAAATTTGTCTGAGCTTCTTCTGCAGTGGTCAGTTATCTGTCATGCCACAGTAGTGAGTCAACCAGGGCAGCTATATCTCTCATGTGTTGTGGCACCTACACAGACCACTCAAGGGCCCAGTCTCTCTGATCAGGACCTAGCTTAGGTTAAGGCCTTTAGCTCATCTCCGTCAGATTTTCAGGCCCTGTCTATTCAGTGTGTCCTGAAAAGGTAGATCAGGTTCCCCTTGTTCCCTAAAGAAAGAGGGTCTATTTTTCAGTGGAGAGAATTCTTCACTAGAGAAAGGAGAGACAGGCTGAATATGCAGATAACTCTTCCCTCCCTCCTGGGGATATCTTTGAGGAAGCATTATCTGGAAGGCTTGATTTGGTTGGTATGAGACTGTCCAGATCTGTACATGTCATCTTTAAAAGGAATAGAAGGTATGCTATTCATGTTCCCTCGTGATTCTTATGATCAGATTATCTTTGAGGAGTAAAAATTACTAGTTAGGGAGGTCTTCCTGCTTTACCATTGCAGCTGTAGGGTACTCCTACCGAGGTTGATCTCACTATTTCTATCCTACCTAAACACACAGCTGTACCTGTAGTTGATGGAGCAGCATTTAAAGACCAGGAGGATAGACACCTATATGTTAGTCTCAAAATTAATTTTACATCCGCAGGGGATACATTGCGCCCAGCCTTGACTACATCCATGTCCATTTTGTGTGATTGCTTAATGGAAGCAGTCCAAGATGAGTCAGATAGGGCAGATCTTGTTCATATGCTGTCCAAGGGGTATAAGCAGTAAAGTTCAATAAAGATTAAGTATGGGGATGTTGTGTTGAATCTTTGCCAAAAATATATTGCCAGTATATGCACTTAGATGGCTTTGCTATTATATTCCCATCAGTCCGCCACAGTCCCTTGACACTTCCATGAATTGGAAACAGAAAAGGGGGACAGCGCAAAATGTCCCTCTAAGTGTGATCCGCTTGTTGTAATTCAATCTCCCCCCCTTTTTCCCGATGGGTACTCACTTGGTGAAGAGGCTTCTTCCGCCTCCATGAATTCACCACCAATAAGACACATCTCTGCTTTGACAATGTTCACATCACCAAGAGGTGATTAGCATATGGAAATGCAACTGTCTTCATATGTTAATGTCTATTCACCGTATGCTGTAAGTGTCAATGGAAAGTCAGGGAAAGTGTCTCTCTTGTAGAATCCCCTTCATCAACTTGAAGTAGGCAATGTATCCCTCTCCACCATTGTTACCAATTAATTTCTGCACCAATTGGCTGATGATTCTAAGGCTAATCAAGTCCACACAGAAGGCTGGGGTATAAAAATGAAATCGGGGCTAGGAGATGACCTTTGCAATTGGATACAAAACTGGTTGAAGGATAGGGAATAGTGTGTGGTTGTAAATGGACAATTCTCCAATACAGTTAAAGTGGAGAGTGGAGTACCTCAGGGTTCAGTATTAGGTCTGCTGCTGTTTAACATGTTTATAAATGACCTAGAAATAGATATAGAAAGCAAAATATCAGTATTTGCAGATGACACTAAATTATGCAGGGTAATTAATTCAGAACAGGATAATTGCTCTCTACAGAGGGATCTATATAAAATGGCAGATTGAGCAAACAAATGGAATATGAAGTTTAATGTGGGGAAGTGTACAGTCTTGCATTTGTGTCACGGTTACTCAGAGAAGTTCAGGAGTCAGTACGGTACAGTAAATGCAATTTATTAACAATTAGATAGAAAGAACAAACAATATACAAGAACAAGCAGAGGGTTACCAGCCAGCAAGCACTATTATCAGTAATAATAGGCTGCAAAGCTAGACAACATATCACGGTGCCTGTGATTGCTGCCTTTTCCTGTCAGTTATCTGTGAGGGCTCTCCATTGGCTGCTTGTCTTTCGTTCGCCCAGTGTTGCCTAAATAGACTGGGTTCTGGCACCCTTTGGTTGCCCTTTCGTGGTGTCTGTATGTCAGAAGCCACCTGCATTAGTGTTCCTGTGATCCTTGGGCCTTGGCTGAATCCTCTACTCTCCAGTATCGCCTGCTTACCTGACTGACAGCCATCTCTGCTGAAGTGGTTCCTGCCTCCGTTCCTGATCCGATTTGGGCTGACGTTCCTGCTTCCGTTCCTGATCCGGTTTGGGCTGACGTTCCTGATCCAGTTGACTGCCGTTACTGTTCCAGCTTCCTGTCCTGGCCTGGATGTCGCTCCTGCTCCTGGATCGTATTGGATTCTCTCCTCTTTCATGTCGCTTGGGTGACATTCTGATCACTGGGCATATTCTCTGTAGTCCAGTACGCGGGTACTGGTTTGCTCCATTTCACCAGTTGCTTGCTGCCTCCTATACAGCACCGGCAGTGTTCTTGTGTAGTCCAGTACACGGGTACTGGTTAGCTCCAATATATCACCGGAAGCTTACTGCCTACCATACCGCACCAGTAGGGCCTCCGTGTGTCCAGTACGCGGGTATTGGTTTGCTTCTAAGGCCCACCGGTTGTTTGCTGCCTCCCATTAGCACCGGTAGCGTTTCCTTGTAGTCCAGTACGCGGGTACTGGTTGGCTGCATCTCGCCGGTTGCTTATTACCACCTATACAGCACTGGTAGCGTCTCTTTGTAGTCCAGTACACGGGTACTGGTTTGCTCCATTTCACCGGTTGCTTGCTGCCTCCTGTACAGCACCGGCAGTGTTCATGTGTAGTCCAGTACGCGGGTACTGGTTAGCTCTAATATATCATCGGTTGCTTGCTGCTTCCTATACAGCACCGGAAGTGTCTGTGTGTAGTCTAGCCGCGGGTACTGGTTTGCTCCAATATTCACCGGTTGCTTGCTGACTTCTTTACAGCACCGGTAAGGCCTCCGTGTTGTCCAGTCTTGCGACTGGTTTGCTCCACCACTTTCACCAGTCGCTGAGGCCACCTCCGTTACAGCACCAGTACTTGCCTACTCCGTGTCCTTGTTAGGCTGCCTTACCCGGTATTTTGGTAAGGCCGGTAGAGCCAACTGTTCCTGTATGTCAGTATCTAGGCTGCCTTGCCCGGTATATTGGCAAGGCCGGTAGAGCCTACTCGCTCGCTGTGCCAGTCTTAAGGCTGCCTTGCCCGGTATTTTGGCAAGGCCAGTAGAACCTTCTCCATCTCGTTTTGCCAGCCTCCAGGCTGTCTTGCCCAGTATACTGGTAAGGCCGGTAGAGCCGGTTTTCATGTTGTGCCAGTCTTTAGGCTGCCTTACCCGGTAATTGGCAAGGCCGGTAGAGCCTATCCATATTCACTGTACCATTGTTCACTATTACATTGTACTACTGTGTACTGTTATATACTTGTATGTCGGACCTGCGAGGGTTCTCATTAACTTTCAATAAAGTTGTGTTTTTATCTTACTCTGTGTCTGAGAGTCAAAACAAACCGTGACAGTACGAAAGGGCCATGACCTCAGACAGTAAGAGTGAGGGTAATGCACAGAACATCCATTGGAGGATGGATGTACATGAGCAGCGCCTGGATCAGCTAGCGTTGGCGATCCAAACCATTCTTGAACGTACAATACTCACGGACAAGTCCTTTCCGAGTCCGGTGGTCTCCCCAGGTTCGACACCGGAGAACAATACTATGCCCTCAGTGGCTGCAGTTAAAGGGCTAACTGCTTCCGCTCCATTACCACTAAGATATGATGGCGAACCCATCCTGTGCAGAGGGTTTATCAACAACTTGAGATATTTTTGGAATTAACCTCTCATGCCTTTCCTAACGATCGCAGTAAA
The DNA here is from genome assembly GCA_037306005.1 of Rhinophrynus dorsalis. NCBI lineage: Eukaryota > Metazoa > Chordata > Amphibia > Anura > Rhinophrynidae > Rhinophrynus > Rhinophrynus dorsalis. Next base: position 35,828,336 of record CM074728.1, on the reverse strand, counting down.
GTTCGGTTCATGATATCCCTACTGACTGGCAGAGCCCTGGCATGGGCCAATCCCTTATGGGAAAGTGCGAAACCTTGCACAAAGAATTTCAGGGAATTTGTGCAAACATTTCAGAGAGTGTTTGAGATCCCTGGTAGAACTGCCTCTGCTGCTAAACGCCTAATGGAGATACAAAAGGGCAAGCGTACTGTGGGCGATTAGGCCATTGAATTCCACACATTGGCAGCAGAGGTAGGTTGGAATAATGAGGCGTTGCTGGCAGCCTTTGCACAGGGTCTGAGCGAGCAGATCAAAGATGAAACCGCAGCTAAAGAGTTGCCTACTGATCTAGACGAATATATTGATTATGCTATCCTAATTGACACTCGGATCCGTGAGAGATTGATGGCTAAGGACCGTAGGCTACGGTCAAAAAGCAACGGATCTAGCAGTCCATTTTGCCCACCCACCCCTCCCTTGGTGCCTAAATCCAATGACCAGTTACGGGAACCTGGTGAACCTATGCAATTAGGCTTCACTAGGCTAACCAAGGAGGAAAGAGCACACTGCAGAAGGCAGGGGTTGTGCCTATACTGTGGCAAAACTGGGCACTTGCTAAGATCCTGTCCCATAAGTCCGGGAAACGAACACACTTAGGGTACCTTGGGGGACAGGCCCTAGGTGGTGTTCAACCGTCCCCAGGTTTGATCATACAGAAACCCAACATACATTTGTTACTCTCGTGGGCAGATTGCTCGGTGGAGGTTCTGGCCCTGGTTGATTCCGGCGCAGCCGGCTACTTTATGGATTGTGCCTTTGCTGAACGGCACAAGATTCCGCTGGTTGAGAGAGAATCCCCTTTTGCTATTGAAGCCATTGCCGGCAGACCTCTAGAACCTGCCCAGGTTACCTTTGAAACGATGCCATTACCTATGACTATTGGGGCGCTTCATAAAGAGGAACAGCAGTTCCAGATTATCAATTCTCCACGCTACGCAGTCATTCTGGGATTTCCCTGGTTGCAGCTTCATAATCCTCAGTTTGATTGGCAAAAGTGTGAAATTTCTGCTTGGTCTCAGTATTGTATGGAATATTGTGTGTCCCACCCGGTTAAGATTCTGTGCACCTCTCCTTCATTGCCAGACAAGTACCAACAATTCAGTGATGTGTTTAGCAAAGGAGAGGCTGGCATCCTACCCCAGCACAGATCTTATGATTGCGCTATTGAGTTGCCTCCGGGGGTGGTGCCCCCTAGGGGACGCACATATCCATTGTCATGTGATGAGAACCAGGCTATGGAGGAATATAATTCAGATGCCCTCAAGAGAGTGATTATCAGGAAATCCACCTCCCCGGCTGGGGCTGTATTCTTTTTTGTGAAAAAAAAGAATGGCGAGCTGAGACCGTGTATTGATTACCTTGGCCTAAACAAATTAATGCCAAAAAATGCTTATACGATACCACTCATCACCGAATTATTTGACAGGTTAAAAGGTTCCTCAATCTTTACTAAACTGGACCTACGTGCTGCTTATAACCTGATTTGGATCAGAGCTGGTGATGAGTGGAAAACGGCTTTTAACACTAGATCCGGGCACTATGAATATCTAGTTATGCCGTTTGGCCTCTGTAATGCACCCGCAGTGTTCCAAGAACTGATTAATGATATCCTCAGGGATATGCAGCAGTCCTGTGTTGTTGTCTACCTGGACGATATACTGATTAATTCAGATAATGTATCACAACACGTTAAAGATGTGTCTGAAGTGTTGCTCCGCTTACAAAAAAACAAGTTGTATTTGCAAATTGGAAAAATGCGAGTTTCATAGATCCAGTGTGCCCATTTTGGGGTTCGTGATTGCCAAAGAAGGGATTGTCATTGATCAAGAAAAACTTGCTGCAGTTTTGCAATGGCCAAGGCCCAAGGGCTTCAAAGCAATCCAGCGATTTCTGGTCTTCGCTAATTATTCCAGAAAGTTTATTAATAACTTTTCCACGATTGTTAAACCATTGTCTGACCTTACTCATAAGGGTGCTATTCCTTCCCAATGGTCTGTGGCAGCTGAAGATGCTTTTGAGACATTGAAATCCGCCTTTGCAGCTGCTCCCATGCTATCCCACCCCAACCCATCTCTCCCGTTTACATTGGAGGTTGATGCCTCAGAGATTGGGGTTGGGGCAGTACTCTCTCAATGACCAATTAAAGGGGGAACTCTCAGACCATGTGGGTTTTTCTCCAAGAAATTGTCTGTGGCTCAAAGTCACTATGAGATAGGTGACAGAGAACTACTGGCTATCATTCTCGCCCTGAAAGAATGGCGTCACTTATTGGAGGGCACCAAAAATCCAGTATTAATTCTGACTGACCACAAAAACCTGACCTATCTTTCTGAGGCTAAAAGATTGTCCTCTCGCCAGGCCAGATGGGCGTTGTTCCTCTCTCGATTTAATTTTATTGTATCATATTTGCCTGGGTCCAAGAATGTTAGGGCTGATGCCCTGTCTAGACAATTTGAGCCTGAAGTTGACAGGGACGAGGTCCCAGCACCCATAATACAGCCTGATCATATATTGGCTACCTTACGCACAAGTATCACTTCGCCACTGGGGGAAGAGATTCTGGCCTCCCAGGCTACCGCTCCCCCAGAAACCCCAGTGGGCAAGTGCTTTGTTGATGAGCCATTCCGCACTCGATTACTTGAAACATATCACTCCTCTAAAGCTGCGGACATATTGGTAGAGATCAATTGATTTGGTCTCTCTCACAAGTATTCTGGTGGCCTTCCCTGAGGGCAGACTGTGCTGCGTTTACTAATGCCTGTACCACCTGTGCCCATGCCAAGACCCCTAGACACCTTCCTGTGGGCCTACTCCAGCCGGTACCTAATGGCGAACGTCCCTGGTCTCATGTTTCCATTGATTTTATGGGAGAATTGCCAGTGTCTAGAGGGTATTCCTTCATGCTTATGGTGGTTGACAGGTTTTCTAAAATGGCTCATTTCGTGCCTCTCCGTGGCCTTCCTTCTGCCAAGAATTAGCGATGGTTTTAGCTAAAGAGGTATTTCGGTTGCATGGAGTACCCAGAGTGCTGGTGTCCGACTGGGGGAGCCAGTTTGTGTCTAGATTTTGGAGAGCATTTTGCGAACAAATGGGCATCCAATTGTCCTTTTCCTTAGCCTATCATCCCCAGACCAATGGGGCCGCTGAGCGTGCCAATCAGGGACTGGAGCAGTTCCCGCGCTGTTTTGTCACTGACCATCACGATAACTGGGCTGACCTGTTGCCTTGGGCAGAGTTCGCCAGGAACTGTGCAGTTAATTCTTCATCTAGGAGCTCCCCTTTTCTGATCAATTATGGGTTTCAGCCTTGCTTGCTCCCGGATTCATTTCAGTCTCAGCAGATTCCATCTCTGGATAAGCATATCGAGCAGCTACACTCCACATGGGCACAGGTTCAGAGGGCACTCAGTCAGTCTTTTCAGCGCCATCAGCGTCATGCTAATCGTAGACGGCTGCCAGCGGTTTCTTTCCAGGTTGGGGACAGAGTATGGCTATCCTCCAGAAACCTCAAATTACAAGTCCCATCTAACAAATTGGCTCCTCGGTTTACTGGTCCTTATAGGGTGATTCGTAAAATCATCCCTGTCTCTTATGCCTTGGATATCCCTGCATCCATGCGTATTCATAATGTGTTCCATGTGTCTCTCCTCAAACCTCTTGTATGCAACCATTATACCACTAACCCTGTGGTGCCAGGGCCTATAGAGGTAGAAGGTCAGGAGGAGTACGAAGTTCAGAGTATCATTGATTCCCGCAGACTTAGAGGAAAATTGCAGTATTTGGTACATTGGAAGGGTTATGGTCCGGAAGAACGATCCTGGGTGGATAGTAAGGACCTTCATACTCCCAAATTACTGCACATTTTTCATTCTAAGTACCCTCAGAAACCAGGTCCCTCTTCTAGAAGGGGGGGGTCTTTGAGAGGGGGGATTACTATCACGGCGCCCGTGATTGCTGCCTTTTCCTGTCAGTTATCTGTGAGGGCTCTCCATTGGCTGCCTGTATTTAGTCCACCCAGTGTTGCCGATATAGACTGGGTTCTGGCACCCTTTAGTTGCCCTTTCGTGGTGTCTCTATGTCAGAAGCCACCTGCATTAGTGTTCCTGTGATCCTTGGGCCTTGGCTGAATCCTCTGCTCTCCAGTATCGCCTGCTTACCTGACTGACAGCCGTCTCTGCTGAAGTGGTTCCTGATCCAGTTTGGGCTGACGTTCCTGCTTCCGTTCCTGATCCGGTTGACTGCCGTTACTGTTCCAGCTTCCTGTCCCGGCCTGGCTGTCGCTCCTGCTCCTGGATCATATTGGATTCTCTCTGCTTTCATGTCGCTTGGGCGACATTCTGATCACTGGGCATATTCTCTGTAGTACAGTACGTGGGTACTGGTTTGCTCCATTTCACCGGTTGCTTGCTGCGTCCTATACAGCACCGGCAATGTTGTTGTGTAGTCCAGTACGCGGGTACTGGTTAGCTCCAATATATCACCGGAAGCTTACTGCCTACCATACCACACCGGTAGGGCCTCTGTGTGTCCAGTACGCGGGTACTGGTTTGCTTCTACAGCCCACCGGTTGCTTGCTACCTCCCATTAGCACCGGTAGCGTTTCCTTGTAGTCCAGTACGTGGGTACTGGTTGGCTCCATCTCGCCGGTTGCTTATTACCACCTATACAGCACTGGTAGCGTCTCTTTGTAGTCCAGTACACGGGTACTGGTTTGTTCCATTTCACCGGTTGCTTGCTGCCTCCTGTACAGCATCGGCAGTGTTCATGTGTAGTCCAGTACGCGGGTACTGGTTAGCCTCCGTGTTATCCAGTCTTGCGACTGGTTTGCTCCACCACTTTCACCAGTCGCTGAAGCCACCTCCGTTACAGCACCAGTACTTGCCTACTCCGTGTCCTTGTTAGGCTGCCTTACCCGGTATTTTGGTAAGGCCGGTAGAGCTAACTATTCCTGTATGTCAGTATCTAGGCTGCCGTGCCCGGTATATTGGCAAGGCCGGTAGAGCCTACTTGCTCGCTGTGCAGTCTTAAGGCTGCCTTGCCCGGTATTTTGGCAAGGCCGATAGAGCCTTCTCCATCTCGTTTTTCCAGCCTCCAGGCTGCCTTGCCCGGTATATTGGTAAGGCCGGTAGAGCTGGTTTCCATGTTGTGCCAGTCTTTAGGCTGCCTTACCCGGTAATTGGCAAGGCCGGTAGAGCCTATCCATATTCACTGTACCATTGTTCACTATTACATTGTACTATTGTGTGCTGTTATATACGTGTATGTTGGACCCGTGAGGGTTCTCATTAACTTTCAATAAAGTTGTGTTTTTAACTTACTCTGTGTCTGAGAGTCTGTCACGCAAAAGAACGCTGGAGCAGAATGGACCGATGGAGTGAAGAAACCCCTACAACTAAACTGCAGAAGGTCAGTCTCCTCCAACAAAGGATTAGGGAGCGAGATGCTACAGTGCGACACTAGAGGGCGTAGCTCAGGCGCGGTGGTTGACTGTACAGTGTTGTGCTGCGGCAAAAGCCGGGTAAAGGTGCTGGCCGCGAAGCCAGATTGGTCCCCTTCGGATGAGCCAAAGGGGGCCCGCAATAACACTGTACAGCCAAGCTCTACTACCCAATCCCCAAGGAGGAATGAATCTCCAAGAAATAACAGGGTACTCACTCAGGTTAATGGAGGCCACAGGTGGACAGGACTGGAGGGCTCAAACAGGATCCCAAGTAGGTTGGAGGTGATCTAGACAGGAGACAGACAGAGCTCAGATAACCAGATAGCTGGCAGGTGGACAGGAGGAATCCAGGAAACCCGAGAATCTGCTGGGAGACAGAGGCAGGATAAGGAGTCAGGAAACTAATCCAAGAGGAATGGCTGGTAGCAGTGGTTCCAGTAGTCTCTAGAACTAGAAGGAACTATTCAGGAGGCAAACGGATAAAACGCTGGAAACCACAGACTAGACTAACATAGAGGACACTTGTCACAGTATTTGAAGACTCTCAGACTTAAGGTTTGGTAAAAACGTAACTTTATTGAAAAAGTTAAGGCAATCCCTTAGGGAATCATACATATATAACAATACAACACGTAATGACAATATGAATGGGTTCTACCGGCCTTGCCAATAATACCGGGCAAGGCAACCAAGTGACAGTTGCAAATATAGCAGTAGGGTCTACCAACCTTGCCAATACCGGGTAAGGCAACCGTGAGGTGTAACGTACCGGTTCTTCCGGCCTTACCAATACCAGGCAAGGCAGCCTGAAGGAGCACTGAGAGTAGGCTCTACCGGCCCTGCCTATACCAGGTAAGGCAACCTTAGAGATGTACCGTAAGTAGGTTCTACCGGCCTTACCAATGCCGGGCAGGGCAGCCTGAGGAGACACCGATAGTAGGCTCTACCGTGATAACGCTATACTAACGCGTCCGACAGAGGATACAGGCATCCTAAATACCCACAGATCGGAAGCTACCGAAGTGTCCCTGGAGACAACGCCGCAACCCAGCACGACATCACATCCGGCCACACGACGGAGCGACAAAGGAAGCGAACAACAGGACGGTAAGGAAAGAGAGAGCCCCGGACATGACAGAGTCAAAACAAACCGCAACACCACACTGCTGGAGACTAGGCCTTAGCCACTGGTAGTCTCAACAGGAACCAGGGGTAGGAGTAGTAGCAGGAACCAGAACTCAGGATCTTGATCCGATGTAACGAGTGAACTGACTCACGCCTGCAGTCAGTAGGGAACGAACTGACTCATGCCTGAAGTAAGATGCAAGTCTACCAGAGCCCCAGGCCCGCACTATATTGGGTGTCTGATCACCAGGGGAAAAGACAAAAGAATAGTCAGACAGAGCCACTAGTCAGCACCAGAGGGGGTAGTCAGACAAGCCGGGTCATACACAGTTCAAGTAGTCAGCCAGAGCTACAAGTCTGCACCAGATTGGATGTCCACTATTAGGGGGGAGGCAAAAGAATAATCAGACAAAGCCGCAGGTCAGCACTAGAATGGATGGAAGACTAATCAGTTCATACACGGAGCCCAAGGTACAGAACTGCTTTGAACAACAACGCAAGGGCATCTGAGTCAGGCCTCAGTCAGCCTTTTAAACCCCTCCACAGGAAGTAGGAGGAGCAGCTCAGAGGGAGGAAGTAGGAAGTTGGTAGGAGGAGACTACAGTAAGGAAACAGATAAAACAGAGGTCTGCAGCATGCTTGCAGCCTCACACCTGTAATTATGCTGAAGTCAAGGTAAGCTGTAACAATTTGGGAGGAAATAATCCCAATGCTACTTATGAACTTAATGGAATCATTTTAGGGGACTTGTTGCTAGAGAAAGACCTGGGTATCCTTGTCAACTACAAACTTGGAAACAGTGACCAGTGTCAAAAAGCAGTAGCAAAGGCAAACAAAATCCTGTCTTGCATAAAAAGAGGTATTGAAGCAAGAGTGGATAACATCATTTTGTCATTGTACAAATCTCTGACAAGACCTCACCTTGAGTATGCAGTGCAGTTTTGGGCACCAGTTCTGAAAAAGGATATACTAGAAGTAGAGAGGGTACAGCGAAGAGAAACAAAATTAATTAAGGGAATGGAGGACTTGACTTATGAGGAATGACTAGACAAACTTGGTTTATTTACTCTAGAGAAAAGACGACTAAGAGGAGACCTTATCACATTGTACAAATATATGAGAGGTCAATACAAAGATCTCTGTGGTGAGCTATTTATTTCAAGGCCTGATCAGGTGACCAGGGGACACCCGTTGAGATTAGAGGAAAGGAGGTTTAGCAGAGGAAGGGGTTTTTTACAGTAAGGTCTGTAAATTGTGGAATTCTTTGCCCAAGGAGTTGGTTATGGCAGATACAATGGATACATTCAAGAGAGGATTGGATACATTTCTTTTAAAAGGGAAAATACAGGGTTAAACTGTTTATTAGTAGGCAGATCAGGAAGGTCTAAAAAAGACTAACTTATTTGGTAGCAGGATAGCTATACAGTTTTCATGTCACTAGGGTATAAGGCAAAGGTTGAACTTGATGGGCTTGTGTCTTTATTCAACCTAATTTACTATGTCACTATGTTACTAAGTCACTGAGATCCACTTGTTTTCCATTTTCACTTGTGCTCCAGGTTCAACATCAAGTGAATCATACATATGAATGTTGTCACAGCAGAAATATATTTCCATCAACTAAGCACGCTGGAGCATGCCAGAGGGATAGACAGGGAGCTGATCTTGGCCCATTTACTGTACCCACGTTTGCATGATGGAGCCCTCTGCACCACTGGTGTGGGTGATCATGCAGGAAGAGGAGTCTCATGATCTGCAACAACCCATACCCCAGCATATGTACCTAAGGAGGCAGGTGAGGGAGCTCCTGCAGACAGGATAGCAGTCAGACCAAGGCTTTTACCACAGAGGACCATGTTGTATGGTATGCATGAAGATGAAGTCATCCATTGTTGTAGTCTCAGTTGCGCAGCTGTTATGCAGTTATATGATTGTATTTAGTACTCCTAAATCCTTCTCTAATGAGGATTCCACAAATTGTTTCCCATTTGGTGTATATGTTGCATGTTTGTTTCTACAGCCCAAATGCATAACTTTACATTTATCTGCATTAAATGTAATCTGCCACTTTTCTACCCATTCACTCAGTTTATATAAATCCTTCTACAGAGAAAAACATCCAGCTCTATATGTATTTCCTTACACATCTTAGTCTCATCACCAAAGGTTGAGACACTACTTTCAATTCCCACTTCTAGATCATTAATAAACAAATTAAAAAAGCATTGGGCCCAGGACTGAACCCAGTGTTAACCCACTTACCAGCTTGAAAAGTTTCAATTTACAACCACTCTCTACCATCTATCATTTAACTAGTTATCAATTCATGTACAGATGTCTACTCCCAAAACAAAGCATTTTAATTTATGCAATAACCTGTTGTGAGGCACTGTATCAAAGGCTTTTGCATAATCCAAGTATACTACATCAACAGCAATCCCTTGACCAAATTACTTCTTACCCTTTCATAAAATGCAAGTAAATTAATCTGACATGAAACCATCCTGTCAGACTAATTGTCACACATTCCTCATAAACCCTTCCTGGTTCCTACTAATAATAATGTTTGTCTTCATGTAGTTCAGAATACTGTCAGTTAGTATCCCTTCTAATATCTTACCTACTATGGAAGTCAAGCTTACACATCTATAATTTCCTGGTTTTGATCTTGCCCCCTTTTTGAATAATGGTACTACATCAGCTTTCCTCCAACCACGGGGGAATATGCCTGATGAAAGTGAATCAATAAATATTAAGTATAATGGTCTTGCTATTACTGTGCTAAGTTCCTTGAGTACAATTGAGTGTATACCATCAGGTCCAGGTGTTTTATTCACCATGTCATTTTCCAGTCTCTTCTGGACTTGGTCCTCAGTAAGCCATGTATATGATGTAGGGAATTCTGTGGTTTTGTCTGTTTGCCCATAGCCTGTAATTGTTGCTTCCATTATATATGCAGAAGAACATAATATTTTAAGCTGTCAGCCATAGCCTTATCCTCACTAATCAATTAACCTGTCTCAGCCTTAAGAAGCACTGTAGTGGAATGGATTTAAGTGCTCCAAGATGGAATGGAGGATGATATGTAAAAAATGAAGATAGTAAAGGAATATCTAAGTGTAGTATGGTCTTTAAACCATCGTAATATGCAATATCAGTTATTAGAAAAACTGGAAATATTGACTATAGCTAATGCATGTATGCAAAAAACAGTTTACCATAAGCGTAAAAAATATATATATATTTGGTTGAAAGAGATAAAAGAATACTAATATATCATAGGGATAACTACTTGACAAAAAAGAAAAAGAAGAGCGCTGTTAATGTACTTTACATCCAATAATTTATTATTAAAAATAATATTATAAACCTCAATATTTTCAATCCAATTGTTTGAAAATAAGCGCTAAACAGAACATTTATATTAATATCAAAGCTCCGGAGCTTAAAAAATAAAAAAAATATAAAAAATTCAATCTTATTAAAAAATATTGGAATGAAAAATAAAAATACAATAACTAGTGAGAGTACCAGTCTGTATTCTACAAATACTCCAAATAAAAGATAAGTATATACAGATTAGTTTGGTATATTAACGTTGTTTTTCCCTTAAACAAGAACAGACGGATTATATATACAAGATCTTGATATCCTAATGTTAGTGTGCCGCAGGCATGTCTATACCAAACTCTTCTGTGTGCACTCTATAGATCCTTATACATTTATCTCAATTTCAAAGGCAGTCTTTTTTATTATATGTGTGGCTGATGTAACTCCCCAATACAGACACTCTACTTCAATACCGTTCTTTAAGGGGTATATAAAATGCCACACAGTAACTCTGTGTTTAATCAACACACTTATATGTTACAATGAAACAATAAATACTCGCGATTGTTTGTAACACTTTTATACTGTTTCCTCCAGCCGGCCGCCTTTATACATGGATCTTCTTTGCACATCTTAATACCAATACTCAGTCCGACCTCCTGTCCTTAGGCACAATCACCACAAGCGCTACTAATCGATGTGTGTAGCGTGTATATATAGAACCTCCAAACAATCTCTCCTTGTTAGGTTTTACACCAAAATTCTTTTATTTCTTTGGATCTGGTACTTCAACTGATTCAACACAATCTGATAGATAGTAATAATCCAACGCGTTTCGTCCCGTACGCTGGGACTTCTTCAGGGAAAAAATCTGATGTGTCCTCCTTCAGCGTTCTTTTATATATATTTTTAGCGCCTTCATGGCGCCATTTTGACGTAACGCTTCCGTTCATTTTCTCTTTACACATCACTTAAATTAACCCTTAATCGTTGAATATAAGGAACCTAATGAGATATAGCCATATTGCCATAAGATCTCCCTCAAATATAAAATCTCACACTAATAATACCCCTATATAGATAAAAATATAATATGTCAAAATAAATAATGAATACAATAGAAATGAAGACAAATATATAATCAAAATAATATATATATATATATATATATATATATATAATGAATCATATATAATATAGATACTAAAACGAAAAAAATAGAAAAAAATAAGAAATAATGAAAAATCATGTTGTAATTCGGTTTCAAATTGTGATATGATTGAGTTTTTAGCATAGATTATGGTGTCATCTGCATACATGTGTACTGAAGATGATTTGCAAACCTTGGGCAGATCATTTATAAAAAGAGAAAATAGAAGAGGGCCAAGAATGGAGCCTTGGGGAACTCCACTTGTTACTTTGAGCGGAAGGGAGTCATTGTTTGCAACTGACACATACTGCATTCTGTCTGATAAATAGGATCGGAACCAGTTTAGAGAATTATTACCCAATCCTGAGTTTTGGAGTTTGCTGATAAGAATGTTATGGTCTACTGTGTCAAAGGCCTTAGCGAAATCTAGGAAAATAGCTCCAGTGAGTTCACCATTTTCCATGCCAGTCTGGATATCATTGGTTACTTTTAGAAGAGACGTGACTGTTGAGTGGTTTGGTCTAAACCCTGATTGAAGAGGGGTGAAGAAATTGGTCTGTTGGTAATATTTATGTAGTTGCACATGTACACATTTCTCTATGATTTTAGATAAAGTGGGGAGGAGAGATATTGGTCTGTAATTTGATACTACATTTTTATCCCCACTTTTGTGGATTGGTACAACTCTTGCCACCTTCCAGGATTTGGGCATATACCCTGATGTCAAAGAGGCATTAATTAGAGTTGCTATTGGTTGGGCTGTGACCATAGCACTGAGCTTTAATAAAATTGGTGGTAGATGGTCAGGGCTCGATTGCGATTTCAGTTTTGGGTTGAGGAGGTGATCATATATTTCACTTTCATTTACTGGCATGAAATTGAATTCATTTGCACTGTTGGACCAGGCAACAGAACTTGGTGGAACTTCAGAGTGGCCTTTGTTTTGTTTAATCAGTGTGGTGGCACATCCAACAAAATAGATGTTGAATGCATTGGCTATGGCTGTGGGGCACTGTATGGTTTCTTTGTCTATTGTTATATTTGATGGGTGAGAGTGGTTAGGTGGGTTGTAGATGTTTTTTATAACCTTCCAAAAGTTGGCTGGCTTTGAAATGTTATTGTCCAAGTTGTTAGTAAAATATTGGGCTTTTGCTAGTTTTGTTTGTTTTGTACATGTATTCCTTACTTGCCTATATATCGTGTGGTCATGAGGGGAGCCAGTTTCTTTAAATTTTGTCCATAATGAATCTCTGAGACTGTATAATTGAATCAAGTCAGCTGAGACCCATGGTAGATGTGTCCCCCTAACCCTGACCTTTCTTAGTGGGGTATGGGTATTACAGACCTGTAGGAATTCTGAGTTAAAAAAGTCAATCGCTGAATCAAGGTCAGGTATTAGATGTAATCTATGCCATGAGCAATTTTTTAAATCATTTAGGAAGGACTGAAGGTTAAATTTTCTAAATGATCTCGTGAGTATGACTTTGAAACTTGATTTGACTGGTTTTATTTTGCGGACACAGTAAACTATGGAGTGATCACTAAACACGTTAGCTAGTACATCTGAATCTTGGATTCTGCTTGCGCAGGATGAGAGGATCCAGTCTAGCAGGGTATGGTTGGATGTTTTAAGATTTATGCGAGTAGGGGAAGATATTTGTTATGATAAGTTCAATGCTTTAAACAATTAACAATATTTTTCATTCCTGGAATCAAGCCAATTAATATTAAAGTCTCCAAGAACCATCAGCTCCCTTTTCTTGTTTTGTGTGGCAATCTCCTTTAAGTGTTGAGCTATGTCTGATATGGTGTGTGCTGGGGTATTTGGCGGTCTGTAGATGCCTACAATTATGATTTGTTTTGAGTATGGAAGACAAATTTTGCCAGCTATGTATTCATAAGAATCAGTGTTGTGAGAGTCTTTTAAAAGTGTAAAGTTTATTGGCTGCTGTATGTAAATGATTACACCACCTCCTCTCTTTGCACGGTCTTTTCTAAAGCATGAGTATCCATCTATGGCAACAGCAGTGTCTGGAATGTTTTGGGGATAACCAGGATTCAGTAAGAATAAGAATTTTTGGTTTGTATGCGTAACACCATGCTCTTAATTCAACCATTTTGGGCAGTATACTGCGTATGTTGCAGTGCACGAATGACAGACCCTTTTTAAAGGGGAGGTTGCCATTTATTTCTATTTTAGGGCCATGGTTGGTTTCTATATCATTTGCTAAGGCAAGTAATAATATGCATAAAAATTTAGTGAGTTGTTTGCGGTGAACATATAGTGAGAGGGTGCGTCTGTTGCTATAATTGCTGGGGCTGGGTGGACTTGATTTTAGTACTCTCCACCAGCATTCAGTTGGTAGTGCACATGTATGCAGAAGTCCATGATGAATTATTATGTTATGGTGAGGGTGCGGGGCATGGTTGCAAGGATGAGAGCAAATCTCTGTTATTAGTGGAATGGTTAGAACAGAGAGTATTAATCTTTTCATGTTGGCATGCATGAGGAGGATACTAGGGGAGATGTAGGTAGACCGAAACAAGCTGAGATTAACCTCTAATTATTGTGAAAAAAAAATTATATTAGTAATATTTAGCTATTCTCACTAGTTCCATTTCATTCCTTATTTGTTTACTTGCCTGTGGTTTAAGTGTTGCAGTAGCTGTCATTCTTTCCTGTCCACTCTCCTGTCAAACTCTCATGTTTAACTCTCACTGCACTTTTGCTCCGGTGTACTTTGCTCCCAGGTGTAGTGGGTCCCCTTGAAATTCCCCCTATCTGTGCCTGAATTTAAACTGGTGAGATCTCCATTCAGAGGCTGAATGAGTATCTGTTTCCAATTACAAGCTAATATGTATAGGGATTGCCAAGTCAAGTGTGACTCCCTTAAAACAGCTGATAAGGAATAGAACAGACACAGACAGATGTAGGATGGGAGTGGGGGAGGAAAGACTGTGTAGAGTCAGAATCAGGATGATTGATTAGCACATACCACAAAGAGTTAAATTGAAGCATGAAGGCAGGATCAGAGTTGGGGTGCTGAGATGGTACAGGGGTGGTATAGAGGTGATTAGCACATACCACAAAGAGTTAAATTGAAGCATGAAGGCAGGATCAGAGTTGGGGTGCTGAGATGGGACAGGGGTGGTATAGAGGTGATTAGCACATACTGTGCTCCCAGGTGTAGTGGGTCCCCTTGAAATTCCCCCTATCTGTGCCTGAATTTAAACTGGTGAGATCTCCATGCTGAAGCTGAATCTAGGAATGTAGGTATTGAAGTAGAGTGCCTGTATTGGGGAGTTACAGCGGCCACACATATAATAAAAAAGACTGCCTTTTAAATTGAGATAAATATATAAGGATCTATAGAGTGCACACAGAAGAGTTTGGTACAGACCTGCCTGCAGCACACTAAGGGCTCGATTTAAAGGCAGCCGTTAGTAAAAAAAAATCACTAACGGGTGCGTTAAGTGTCATGTTGCAATTCAAAGATCCGTCTAAAGAACAGCTAACGGCAGTTGCAGAATCCTAACGGCCGATACACACGTGCATTCAGACGCATGGAACAACATACCCCAGAGCTATTCAAATGGGAAAATTAACCCGTGCAATGCCAAAACAACACAAAAACATGCACACACAACACAAATCACTCCACACACAACAACAACCAACACCACAGGGACAACGACACACAAAAAAACAACAACACAGCATGGCACGGAACAATGGGGGTTATCACACAAAGCGGACACCTGCAAATACAAGCTCACCTGGGTAACATCAACACGCGACCTGCACCCCACAACTGCGCACCCGCAAATGGCACACACATAACAAGCACAACACACCACATCTTATAACACACACACCTGCAAACACTTACCTGCACAAAAACAACACACCATTGGTTAGCACTCACCTCATCACCACACCTACACAACGCCCTAGCAAGTACTTAAAGGGACAACTCAACACACTCACTTGTGGCTTGTTTTCCACTCAGGGAGGGAGAGAGAGAGATAGAGAGAGAGAGAGAGAGAGAGAGACAGACAGACAGACAGACAGAGAGAGGTAGAGAAAGAGAGACAGATAGAGACAGATAGAGCAAACAGTATGTTGGGTTACATACATACATCAGCAACCTCCAAGCACGCCTGATCAACAGCCTCCACCTGTTGCAAGTGAGGAGGCTCTGGCTCAGCAGCCACAAAGGAGCCCATCCCCACCCGGAGGACACCTGCCTGCAGATGCACAGCTGCAGCAACAGGATGCTCACCATCAACAGGATGCTCCCCAGCTGCCACAGGGACCCCTGCAGCAGCCCAGGATGCATAGACGACCACCAAGGCCCAGGGTATACCGCCCAAGGGTCACTCTCTTTGGAATGACCGATGACGAGGTTATTGATCGCTACAGGTTGAGGCCACACAGCATCATTGCCCTGTATGAGGTCATCAAGGATCAGGTGGATCCCATATGCACCCACAACCATGCTCTAACTGGCCTTCAAAAACTCCTGTGTGCCATACACTTCATGGCAAGTGGCGCCTTTCAGTCGACAGAGGGTTACGCATCTGGCATGTCCCAGGCCACATTGTCCAAGGTGCTGGCCCAGGTCTTGCCAGCCCTCAAAGGCAAGGCCAGTACCTACATACATTTCCCCATCACCGATATGGAGTGGGCACATCTGAAGCAGGGCTTCTATGCAAGGGGAGGCATGCCCAGGGTCATGGGTGCAATAGATTGCACCCATGTCCGTATCAAAGCACCAGCACGTCAGGGACATATGTTCCTGAACCGCAAAAACTTCCACTCCATGAATGTGCAGATGGTGTGTGACAGCAACCTGGCCATCATGAATGTCTGTGCGAAATTTCCTGGGAGCTGTCACGATTCACATATACTCAGAAATTCATCTGTGCAGAGGGATTTCGAAAATGGGACCTATACAGGCGGATGGCTTCTGGGTGAGTTAACAGCACCAAATGACACCACATACACATGTGCTAGTACGTTCACCACATAAAACATCATTCACACAATATGTGCTCCTTGTCACACCATGTCACTCACTTTCCACAGGTGATGCTGGCTATGGATGCAAGCCATGGCTCCTCACCCCGGTCGCCAATCCCCAAAACGATGCCCAGGAACGATATAACCAGGCTCATGCCAGAACACGGAATGCCACTGAGCGGACCTTCGGCCTCCTGAAGTCCCGATTCTGATGTCTGGACCAATCGGGGGAGCATTGCAGTATGCACCAGGCAAGGTCTGCGACATCATCATGGCATGTGCCATCCTACATAATATCGCGGTGGACACCAGACTCATCGACGATGTCCATCCCCCACCCAGACCTGAAGACCCTGTGGATATCGTTGAGTGTGAGGAAACCCCAACAGGGATGCAGACAAGGGACAGATTGATCAGGGATCACTTCTGCTGTGAGTATAATACATGTATGCACACAATCCATGCATACACACCCACCACACCACACATATTCTGTTTCACCCCACAGGATCAGTGACACAGCCCTGACACTGGCTGCAGTATGGACCACCAGCATCAACTATTCCGTGGACCAGTCAGATTGGGCCTAGAGATTCCGATTACATCTGACAACCTGTCGTCCATGTTGATACTGCTACCTCAAGGATATCATGCATGCCCCCCTGGAAACCAAGGTACAACACTTTAACCTTGTTCAGCATATCCCACAGCTCCCTAGGCACCAACTAAAGTTTTTTTGCTAGGATCAGACCCGTAGCAACCATGGTACCCCTGTAGCGAGGGAGTCTCATCCAAGCCAATGCATCGGATAGCACTCTGTCATATAAGGGGTTCAGGGGGAATTCGAGGGGACATGGGACCAGTAGCTTGCTACAGCTGAAGAAAGCAGCAGAGGGGTGGATCTACAGTAATAGTGTGTTTCACAACATGGAGCTCATGAAATGTAGATCACATCTCCAGGGACACCATGCTGCCCTGTGTGTGTGTGTGTGCAGTGATATGTGCCCCAGAAAAAAATACACACATTAACAAATATGTCCTACTAGCTCCATGAACCAAACATATTTGGGCTGTCTCTGACAGTGGCAGCCCAAATACATTGTTGTCAGGAAGCTATTAGGACATATTTGTTGATGTGTGTAACCATGTCAGGGGCAAATATCCCTAAGGATGGTTAACATCCCCTTAGTTCCTGTTAGGGAATCTTTACCTGGATCGCTGCCTGAAGAGATACCTTTCACCCTATTATTATTAGTCTATCTATGAAATCTATGTCAATTACCGGTATACCGGGGGCCTGTATGGTTCGCAAAGAAAAACACACACAACAGCGTATACAATACAAGCTCTCTCTTTATTCTTATCATACAAAACCTTTATAGCCCTATACAGCCCCCTCCCCTACAGGGAGGGGCGAGGTGCACAGTTTCACAGTTTCAACATAGAACAGAAAATTATAAAAAAAAACAGAAAAGCAAAACTTGTTCACAGGAAGGGGGGGAAGGGGAGAGAATGCAGATAACAGCTCCTGCAGTATCCTATCACCTCCCCCGTGGGGGTTTTGGATATTCTGCACATTCTATCATAACGGCCTTGAGGAACTAGAACAGACCAGTCTGGTGGTTTCCTCCCTAGTACATAGATTTCTGCAGAATCAGTCAAATGTAACTATTAACCCTATAGGTACCGAACATAAGTATTACACACCTTATCCCTGTTCCCTTCAATCCCTTCTTTGAATCAGTACTAAACTGATTCACCAAACTAAACTCTGGGAATTACATTGGGCCCTGGACATCGTCATAGCAAGGGGTGGGAGAGGTAGGGCGGCGGGATAACATTTTCAAGTAAGGGGCATACGGATTGGCAGGGGAGTTACGGGCGTGGTATGCACAGCAACAGAGCAGCAGTTTAATGATCAGATATATAATGAGAATGAACAAAAGAACAATGCCTACTTTGGCCAGAATACCCTTCCAGCCGGAGAACCAGTCTAGGAAATATCTGTCCCAGGGGTCGGTTATGCCTGAATTCCTTTTTAATTCAAAGGATAAGTCTTCTAATTTCTGAATTGCTTTAGTTACCTTACCAGTGGGTCCTGTATTATCAGGGATGTAAGTACAGCAAGTTTCCCCAATCATTTTACAGACTCCCCCTTCCTTTACTGAGGGGGGGGCAACACTACAGTGGAAGATCTGCAAATTTTCCAAGACAGCCTTGAACACATATCAGCATTTGTATTTAGATGATACGTATGACTTGGCAGTCAATCTAGAGGGTTATTCACTTTTTAGGAGGGACAGGGTTAATAAAAGGGGAGGAGGGGTATGCCTATATGTAAAGCAGGCCTTAAAACCTAGTTTAAGGGAAGATATAAATGAAGGGTTCAATGAAAAGGTAGAGGCCTTGTGGGTTGAAATACACACTGGGGGCACACATAATAAAAAGATATTGGTGGGGGTTTGCTACAAGCCACCTAATGTTGGGGAGTTGGAGGAAGCCCAGCTTTTACTGCAAATGGAAAAGGCTGCTAGGTCAGCAAAGGTAATTATAATGGGAGATTTCAACTACCCTGAAATTGACTGGAGCAATATGACTTCAGGCACAACAAAGGGAAATATTTTTCTAAGTATGATAAATGATAATTTTATGTCCCAACTAGTAGAGGAGCCAACTAGAAAAGAGGCCTTGCTTGACCTAGTGCTCTCAAACGATTCTGACATTGTAAACAGTGTGCAGGTAAGGGAACATTTGGGCAGCAGTGACCATAATATTGTATCCTTTGAAGTTTGTTATGAGAAACCCAATAGCAAGAGTTTAACCAAAACATTCAATTTCAAAAAGGCTAATTTTACAAAGTTAAAAGAAGCTTTAAAGGATATCCAATGGGATGTAATTTTCAAAGATAAAAATGCACAAGAGTCATGGAATGTATTTAAAATGCTCTTGGGCAAATATACACGTCAATATATACCATTGGGGAATAAGCACAAGAGAAGTAAAGCAAAACCAATGTGGATTAATAATGTGGTTAGCAGGGAAATGAGAAATAAAAAGCAGGCTTTTAAGGTGTTTAAGTCAAATGGGTCAGATGCATCATTTAAAAAATATAAAGAATGTAATAAAATCTGCAAACAAGCAATTAAGCTAGCTAAAATAGAAAATGAGCGAAACATTGCAAACGAGAGCAAGAAAAACCCTAAACAATTCTACAAGTATATTAACAACAAAAAAGTTAAGGTTGATATTGGTCCTCTTAGGACTGAAACAGGTGAATTGATTAGTGAGGATAAAGCTATGGCTGAGACCCTAAATACGTTCTTTGCTTCAGTATATACAAAGGAAGCAGAAATGACAAGCTATGGGCAAACAGACAAAACCATGGAATTTCCCCCAACATCTACATGGCTTACTGAGGACAAGGTCCAAAAGAGACTGGAAAGGGTTATAGTGAATAAAGCGCCTGGACCGGACGGTATACACCCAAGGGTACTTAAGGAACTTAGTTCAGTAATAGCAAAACCATTATACTTAATATTTATTGATTCACTTTCATCAGGCATAGTGCCCTGTGATTGGAGGAAAGCTGATGTAGTTCCATTGTTTAAAAAGGGAGCAAGATCCAAACCAGGAAATTATAGACCTGTGAGCTTGACTTCCATAGTGGGTAAGATACTAGAAGGGTTATTAACTGACAGTATTCAGAACTATGTGAAGACAAACAATATCATTAGTAGGAATCAGCATGGTTTCATGAAGAACAGATCATGTCAGACTAATTTACTTGCATTTTATGAAAGAGTGAGTAGTAATTTGGACAGGGGAATTGCTGTTGATGTAGTATACTTGGATTTTGCAAAAGCCTTTGACACAGTGCCTCACAACAGGTTACTGCATAAATTAAAAGGCTTCGGTTTGGGTGGTGGTATCTGTACATGGATTGAGAACTGGTTAAATGATAGATGGCAGAGAGTTGTTGTAAATGGAACTTTTTCAAATTGGTCTAGGGTTATAAGTGGGGTACCGCAGGGTTCAGTCCTGGGCCCAATGCTTTTTAATTTGTTTATTAATGATCTAGAAGTGGGAATTGAAAGTAGCATCTCAATCTTTGCTGATGACACTAAGCTATGTAAGGAAATACATACAGAGCTCGATGTTTTTTCCCTACAGAAGGATTTAGATAAACTAAGTGAATGGGCAGAAAAGTGGCAGATGTCATTTAATGTAGATAAATGTAAGGTTATGCATTTGGGTTGTAGAAACAAACTTGCTACATATACTCTAAATGGGAAACAACTTGGGAAATCCTCATTAGAGAAAGATTTAGGTGTACTGATAGACAATAGTCTTCACAGCAGTGTGCAGAGTCACTCAGCTGCTGCAAGAGCAAATAGAGTACTAGCCTGCATAAAAAGAGGTGTAGAAGCAAGGGATGCTAATATTATCCTACCTCTGTATAAATCCTTGGTTAGGCCTCATCTAGAATATGGAGTACAATTTTGGGCGCCTGTTCTAAAAAAAGACATTACTGAACTGGAAAAGGTGCAGAGACGTGCAACAAAACTGATAAAGGGATTGGAGGATCTGAGTTACGAAGAGAGACTAGCCAAACTGGGTTTGTTTACATTAGAAAAGAGACGTCTAAGGGGTGATATGATTACCATTTACAAATACATTCAAGGCCAATACAAAGAACTATCCAATGAATTATTTATGCAAAGAGCTGAGCTAAGAACAAGAGGTCATCCATTAAGACTTGAGGAAAGGCGCTTTCGACTAAAACACAGGCAGGGATTCTTTACAGTAAGGGCGGTAAGGCTATGGAATTCTTTGCCTCGGGATGCTTTGCTTGCAGATAATGTAACTGCATTCAATAAAGCAATGGATGCCTATCTAGCACAGAACAATATTGACAGTTATGACAGATGGCTTCAAAGCAAATAGGATATTGAGCCGGGGAACTATTTGACACACTCACACACACACACCTACATTGGAAATTGCTCCAGAGGGCTTTTTTGTTGCCTTCCTCTGGATCAACAGGGGTGTTATTGGCATGGGCTGGACTTGATGGACGCATGTCTTTTTTCAGCCTTATCTACTATGTTACTATGTTACTATGTTACTATTTCTTGCAAAGAACAAGCATGGCCCTCAACGAATAGATAAGAAAACGAGAACAAACAGGATTTGGCTGGCTGTATTTGGGTTAGTCATTTCTCCTTTATACAGGTTTCTGCAAACCTTAGCAAATGTCAGTTTTAACCCTAGTATTGCTGCGTCCCTTTATAATGTTAACATGGCCTGTTTGACAAATATGTAATGACTTGTTACACAAACAATTTAACCCTAAGAATATTTAACCCTTCTATATGTTATACAATCCTTTCAATCCCTTCTTTGAGTCCGGGTGTACCCGGACTCACACAAATCTTACACTCTGGATAAGGCATCATCATATAGAGGTGCAGGACTGTGGAGGTGACTTAAATACTGGGTGTAAGGGCCTGACCCAGGGGAACAACACCTTTTGGCAATGAGGCAAAGCAAAAAACTTAAATGGGACATAAAGAACAATAATACTTTTGGATTACAGCTAGCGAAACAAACACGCTGATGAGGCAAATGGTCATAACGTCAGTAGGGCTGACCATGTTGCACAAGCAAAAGTTCGTAATGTTCATAACATGCTGGTGCTAAGTAGATCCAGACATTGGAGTTCTCATGGGTCTCTGGGGTGTCTCTGCAGTCCATCTGACCCCAGTGCAGAAGTGGCCATTTAGAAATCCTTACGTGAGTGAAGGTGAGACATAAGTTGCATACATAAGCCAGCCTTCCACCCCCCACACTTATAATGTTAATACACATTAGACCATCATTTTCTATCTGTAGGGGCACCTCCCCAAGCAGGCCACTTTCACTGCCAGAGGGTGCTAGCTTGATGATGGTCTTGTCCCACGGAGGCAGGTGGTCAGGGATTATTATGCCCGTCAAAACACCTACTTGATGATCTCACGGTGGCAGGCGATGCAATAAGCCTGCTTACTGGTCCCACGGAGGTAGGCGATGCAATAAGCCTACTTACTGGTCCCACGGAGGTAGGCGATGCAATAAGCCTACTTGCTGGTATTTCCTGAACAAAAGCCTCAGACCTTCACCCTGTTCTGCCTCCCTCTGGGCATCTGCTGGGCACTGGGAGGGCACAGGGCCTTTATCCTGTTCAGGCTCTGGTGCAGCTGTCACTCTGGCGTGGTATATCCAGGTCTTTCCTTTATGCAGCGTGACTGCGCTGTAACTTGTCAACAGAAGCTGCAATGCACCCTTCCACTGGGGCTCCAAACACTCTGTTCTCCATGTCTGTACATATACCCACTCTCCAATCTGGAAACTTGCACTGGGCCAGCCGAAAGCAAAGGCTGTTGAACAGAAAATCTGTGAAGAAAAGAAAGGGTATGCTGCAAAGCAGTTACATAATCCATAATCTGCTGATTACCAATCTCTAAGGTAGATCCTTGATACATCACAATCCTATTCCAGGGCCTACCGAAGAGGATCTCATAAGGAATAAGCTTTTAAGGATCTGGAAGGGGTCACCCTGAAGTGAGTCAAGGCACTGGGAAGCGCCTCTGGCCATTTGAGTCTTAGTTCAGTACATAGTTTGGTCCGAGAGCGCTTAAGAGTCTGGTTCATCCTCTCAACTTGTCCAGAGGATTGAGGCCTCCAGGGGGTGTGATATTTCCAGTTCACCCCTAGAGTGACACAATTACTTTTAACAATTTCAGCTGTAACATGTTTTCCATGGTCTGACTCAATGACTCGAGGCAAACCAAACCTTGGAAATACTTTTCTTATTAACACCTTAGCTACTGATCCCGCAGTAGCTCCTTTCAAAAGAAATGTCTCTAGCCACTTAAACAATTAATCAATCATTACAACAGCATACTAAAATCCCAGTACAGGCTGCAAAGCAACCCAATATAATCTATCTGGAGCCGTGCAAATGACACCCAAGCCCATGGCCTGGCCCCAGTGATTAGAATATGTCACATTTTAGGATTTATTTACAAGTATATATCACACAAATCCCAACAATTTCTAACTTACTTTGTACAGATCTGGTCTGGGTAAAGTCACTTCCTCCAGGGCTTCTACACAGTCATGCTCTGGAGGATCATTTATGTCCACGGGCAATAGGGTAACTGGTTTTGGCAGAGCTAAAGCAGGGGCGAACATCAGCACCCGCTTCAGTTCATCCCATACTATCGTATCAGGAGAATCATAGTCATAGTTTGTCATACAATCCTTCAGTCAAAATATTGGCCACTATTAGCTTAACCCTTGCCTAGCCTCTTTGCTGATGGGGTACTATCTGTCCTAGACCGGTCCTGCATTAGGCTGCAAGTCAATAACGGGTCGGGCATCTCTACCAACCCCTGGCTTTCCAGCTGCTCAAACAGCAGAGGCCACTGAGCGCAGAACCTCCTCCGGGATGTCTGAATCGTGACTATCCTGGGAAGTGTGTCTCAGTGCCATCTGGAAAGTCAAGTCATAATAGTCAGGTACATATACTTCTATCTTGTCAGCGTCAAAAGTTATCTCTGTCCTCAATCTGGTCAACAGATCCCCTCCAACAGTGCAATGGGGCATGACTCTGATAGGAGAAAACCATCTTGGACCATAGTCCCTTCTATGGTAACTTCCATAGGTTGTATATATGGCATAGAGGAGGGAATTCAATCCACCCCTACTATACTGATAGTTTTCTTCACTATGAATTCCACCCTCCTGCACTATAGGATAATGCTAAAAAAAATCTGATCCTGATCCCTTCCTATTCTGTCTTGTGAGGTGAGTCATTTCTGTCTGCATCACCACTAACAGATACACCTTCTTCCTGGGGATTTCTGTCTGTATATCTAAACTTATTCCTCAGCTTGGGGCAATTTCACTTCCAATGTCCTTCCTGTTTACAGTAAAAACATGTATTCTTTCCTACCTGCTTAGATCTCGCTGTACCACTTACATTATTCTTTCTACCTGCTTCAACAGTGCCAACTTTACCTGCAAATGCTAAAGCACTAAACTTTACATAGTCCTTCAATATCTGCCTAGTCTTTGTGTCTCCCTCTGTATCTCTGTACATAACTTCTGTCCTTTCTTTCTCCATTACTTCACTTACTGGCTTGCTCAACACACTCTCAGTGTTTCCCTAAATCCATACAAAGATGCGGCAAGGGACTTATCCCTCTGCTGCACAACCTACTGCACCCCAGGAAGATTCAAATGAGGTTTCCCACATGTCCGCACGGACCCCAGGATCAGAGAACAGTAAAAAAATTATACATTATCAGTCACGTCATTAAGAGGGAATGCATCTGCAGTCCCTACTTATCTGTCTCTAATTTCATTAGAAGTTAATTTCTTATATGTGTCAACAATCTTTTCTCTTTCATTCCCCCATAACATTATTACAACTGGGAAGGATTTACACAGGAGAGGGAGGGGTCTGATGCTGCGCGATCGTCTCATAGTGGCAGAGAATCAGCACACAGGCATTTAACCCCTTCCTGTCATTTTCAGGGAAAGCAGGATTGCTGTTTCTCTAATTAACAGTTAACAGGTTGCAAAGGGCACATATACATAACTACAATTTGTTCTTATGGAGGCTAAATCACAATTCAACAAATCTTCAGTTGAACATATACATATATACACATATATACACATACACATACACATTGGGTGCACCACTTCAGTTGAAACATATGTTTCCCAAGAAGTCAAAACAGGAGAGGAAGGGGTGCCCGTGACCGTGCCGGGTGGACTGGCTGGACTACTCGGTCTTAGATCACTGAGAACCATTGAACCAGTAAGACCAATGCCAAAACCCCCTCAGACACTTCCAGCAAGACAGCCCCCACATTCCTGCCTCTTCTCACTCAAGAACATAATTTCAGTTCTATTATCTATAACACATTGACAATTTCTTTAACAAATCCATATTTTTACTTTGCTTGGATCCATACAATTGATTACACAAAATTAGGATTGAATTTACCTAAATGTTGCAACATTTTATCTCAGAACCAATACCGTGTGCCTGTCCAGGCTAATTACTGGTGGCCTACCAGTACCTTATCCTGGCAATACATTTCCACATAAATGTACAGAAACCTGCCCCTGTCAGCTGTTAGTTCCCAGCTACTAGACAACATCTTAACAATAGGACCTTTAAGAAAACAGCAGCGTTGGTGACCTTGAAATTCCGTTACTTGTGTCTTATCTAAGAACAGAGAGAACAAGGGGGAGAGGCAGAATGAAAGAAAAGGGAGAGGGAATCAGAGCTGCGCTAACTTTCTCATAGCATCAACATTTTACAAGCATGGCGGCTTAACCCCTGCCTA
The DNA here is from genome assembly GCA_037306005.1 of Rhinophrynus dorsalis. Taxonomy (NCBI): domain Eukaryota; kingdom Metazoa; phylum Chordata; class Amphibia; order Anura; family Rhinophrynidae; genus Rhinophrynus; species Rhinophrynus dorsalis. The sequence continues at coordinate 35,802,826 of CM074728.1, read as the reverse complement.
GCTGTCACTAAATGAATGCATAATGTGTTAGTACCTGATTTTGATAGCAATAATCCACACACTCTAAATAACTTCCCCGTTTTCTTACAATGTTCCTTCTCCTCTCAACATCACCAGATCCCGGGCCACTACGCCCTTAAGGGGCTTCCCTTGGGTGACCCCCATTCCCTACTTGTCTGTATCCTACCGTGTAACTACTTAAACTTAGTCCCTCAAGTCTCTCTCTCTGGTGATGTGGGCACGCTCTCCCTCTTTCTGTGCTCACTTACTATATCCCTCCGGAACAGGGCACGTATCTACCCCAGACAAACGACACATAACATGTATGTAAAACAGGTAAGCCATGCGCAACAAATACGAGACAGTTGTAAATTTTCACAGTGATCAGGGGGAGAAAGTCAGTGGGTGGTATCTTGCAGGACCAAATTAGACACGAATGGAATAGTGTAATAGGAACCCCCTGTCAGTCTCTCTACATAGTGTATACAATCCTCACCTATTTCTGGGGTCTTACTCTCTTGACCACCCATCTTACAACAAGTTGTACAATACAATGCAATCACAATGTCAAATAAACGAGGAAAAGAAAAGGAGTAAAAATTCAGGTGCTCACCTTCACCTGGAATAACACCCGGTCCCAGTGCTTACCTTCACCTGAACCGGGGACAGCACACAATAACACAATACTTATTCTTAGCCTCTAATATCCTTTGATACAATACTTAATTGACATCTCTACAAACATCCATATCTCAACACCAGTGCATAGTAATCATATAGTATCACGAAACAATTTGACAGACAAGAGAGGACAGAACAGTAGATTATTGACATAGACTCACAGAGGGACCCTATAGTGGAGAGTGTTCTGCTGTCTAATATTCGGTAGTCAAATGCCACTCACTTAATTTACAGGGCAGTCTCCCGGTTGTCATCCACGGTGACCTTCCGAGACTGCCAAGGGCCGAATCCTGTGGTCATTCCCGACTACAGTAGTTCCCGAACCACCCCTAATGTGCTCGAACATCGGTTCCCGAGTCTACCTTATAGGTTCCTCGAACCGTGGCTCCCGAGTCTGCCAGTCTGATTTCTCGAACCTTGGTTCCCGAGTCTATCAATCTGGCTCCTCGAGCCTTAGTTCCCGAGTACGGTGGTTCGAACTATACTGGTTCCCGAGTCCCTATGCCTCGAACCTCATATCTTGGTTCCCGAGTCCCTATGCCTCGAACCTTATTTCTATAGCGCGCTGATATATTAGACTAACAGAAACTCACTCCCTATCTCCCTATTTCACTCAACCCTTAACACGGCAGTGTGATCCCTGGGACGGCGACAACATATAGTCACTTACCCATGGATGCACACCGCCCGCATTCTCCACCAAAAACTGTTAGGGAATCTTTACCTGGATCGCTGCCTGAAGAGATACCTTTCACCCTATTATTATTAGTCTATCTATGAAATCTATGTCAATTACCGGTATACCGGGGGCCTGTATGGTTCGCAAAGAAAAACACACACAACAGTGTATACAATACAAGCTCTCTCTTTATTCTTATCATACAAAACCTTTATAGCCCTATACAGCCCCCTCCCCTACAGGGAGGGGCGAGGTGCACAGTTTCACAGTTTCAACATAGAACAGAAAATTATAAAAAAAAAACAGAAAAGCAAAACTTGTTCACAGGAAGGGGGGGGAAGGGGAGAGAATGCAGATAACAGCTCCTGCAGTATCCTATCACCTCCCCCGTGGGGGTTTTGGATATTCTGCACATTCTATCATAACGGCCTTGAGGAACTAGAACAGACCAGTCTGGTGGTTTCCTCCCTAGTACATAGATTTCTGCAGAATCAGTCAAATGTAACTATTAACCCTATAGGTACCGAACATAAGTATTACACACCTTATCCCTGTTCCCTTCAGTTCCCCCCATGATGGTTCATAGACCAGTACACAACACATTACAAAGCAGTGGTTTGTGTAGACTTATGTAACGAGAAAGATTAAGAGGATCATGATGTTGTAGCTGTTGCATGACGATCACTTCGAGGGTGATGTTCCAAATCCTGTCCTCTTGTCCCACAGGCATCCATAGCACGATCCATCCTTGAACAGAGGAGTTTCCATATGACTGGACTGAAGTCTGGACAACACTTCCATGAAGCTCACCCCTTGGTGTTTCAAGTGATTGTGTTGGTGATGCAATGTTTGACCTGATGTTCACAGCAACCTCTACTGGAACATTCACATATGGACACAAATTAATGTGTGTACTAACATCCAGGTATCAAACCTGTACAGTAAGACTGCTCATACACAGATGCCAAACTATGTGGACAACGCATGAGCAGTTCACTAGCATTTCTAATGTATTCCTATTTAGTTCAGATGTACCTTTAAGTGCTCATACAAGTGTTTAATGCATATTGGCTAAATACACAAGAATCATCACTACTCAATCCGTGTCTGTATGAATGAATGTTGGATCAAACACCTGTCAATGTGGAACCGTACCCAAGGCTAGAGTATCCCTCATACAAAGGAAGGCATGATCTACATCACAGGAGTCCACTAGTTGCCTGACCATGAGTGGACTTTGTGATGTATACATGCAATGACATGATGGCAGTGATACACTGATGTGTGTTGTGAGTGATTAGCTGGTGATACAGGGGACACACTTCCACTGTGATGTGATGTCCACGGTTTGTGTGTTGCTCAATATAATAAATGTCCTGAGTCTGCTGTAGGTTGTCATATCTCAGTACATGGGCTACATCAACAAACAACCATGTGGACAAGTGTTATCACTGGTGAAGTGTGTTACAACCTTAGTTAAACAACAACACAACTTAAAGGGATAGTAAACCTTGAAAATAAGTTTATTTCACATTGTAGCCCTTTAAAAAACATGAAAAATGATATAAGTCTTCTCTACCAAACATATATGGTTTGGGAGATAAGACATATCATTTTACATGTTTTTTTCAGGGCTACAATATAGAATTAACTTATTTTCAAGGTTTACTATCCCTTTAATACATAAGCCAATGCTCAGCCTAAGGTTCCAATGTGCGTGCTACACAATGAAATCTTAGGAAGATCATTGGGTTATCCAGTAAGTTAGGCTGTGATTCAAACTCCTGTTGTGCAACTGACTTGCTGGAGAACACAATGCTCACCCTAGGATCACAATGTGTAACACACACATTGAGATCCTAGGGTGTACATTGTGTTCCCCAGTAAGTCAGCTGCACAATAGAATTTTGATTTAAAGACCATATTGATGCATGTTCCATCTGTCCTGCTTGTTATTTCCCTGCTAAGTCGCATAGCTGTTTGTTTGGTTTTCCCCTCAATCACAACAATTGATGCAGACGAATGTTCAGTGTTGCACCAGTTGTTGTGCTAAGGGGTATGTTCTGATCAAATCTGACACACATCATGGCCATGTAACACTGTCGTGTTATATGGCTACAGGGATGGGTTGCCAGGTGAAATTGGACAACGGTGTAGGTGTGTGTGAACCCATGTTGTAACATCACACAAACATTTCCCCCAGGCAGGAGTTGAGTTCACTGCATTGTTTGGCAATGCATTGGAGACAACTCTGCCACCCAATCTATAACTGAATACACAGCAGATCAGATAGGATTCAAAAGCACAATTTTCCTTTATTGAGGGGGCAGATGACAGGTTGGGCCTTTCATTTCTTTTTTTTTGGGGGGGGGCCTTAGACTTGGTGCCAGAGGTGGATGCCCTGGCTGATTGCCTTGTCACCCTCTGTCCCCTAGGTGTGGCTTCTGGGGTAACACTGGAAGGGGTGGTGGGTGCAGTGGACCCCTCTGTGGAACGCAGGTTCTCCCTCTCCATCCTCAGGTTCTCCCTACGGTTAATCTCTCGCAACTCCACAAGCACCTGTGCAAACATGTCCATCATCCCCGTATGGAGCTGGTGGAGTTGTGTGTTCCCCCTGGCAACCTCTGACTCCAGAGCTTGGATTCTGGTCTCCAACCTGTTCGTATTCCTCCGGGATTCCCTCCGGTTCCTCGTGAGGTTGTCGTTGGTGGCGTGGGTTGCCCGGAGCTGTCCTCTTTGAAGGGCCATGCACTCAGCCTCCAGATCCGTGGTGCGTTGACTGCTGGAGATGGGAGTGCCCGGTGACACATGTGCTGTCTCCCCAGCTTCAGCTGTCTCCTCAGCCTCTGTTTCCCCAGCTTCAGCTGTCTCCTCAGCCTCTGTTTCCCCAGCTTCAGCTGTCTCCTCAGCCTCTATCTCCCCAGCCTCTGCTGTCTCCTCTGCTGGTACTGGGTGTGCTGTGGCTGCTACTGCGGTTTGTGTTGGTGGAGTGGCTTGCACAGACAGTGTGTGGGTGCCCACCACATCAAGGGACCCACTGTTGCCCACTGATGTCTGTGCTGGTTGAGGTGGTGGGGTGAACAAGTCCCTCGGCTGAGGGCGCTGGGGCTCCCCAATCAGGCCCAGGTGTTGGTAGTCAAGTGGCCAAGGGTCATACCTTGGTCACTGGTAGGTGCTTGGCCCCCACCTGGGATCATACCTGGGGCCATGCTGGGGAGCCATCCAGGAGGGTATATCCATCTCGGTGGAATATGGCCCATATTGGCTGGTGGCCACATTCCCGGGCAGCCATTGCCTCCCTGGTGGGGGTGGTGCTGCTGCTGGAGGGTAATAGCTCCCGGAGGTAGTGGGATGCATCCATCTCTCCCCCTGAATCCAGCCGCTGTACATTTGTGGAGCATCCTGTGGTGGTGCAGCCAGTTGAGGGGCAGGCAGTTGAGGGGCAGGCAGTTGAGAGGCAGGCAGTTGAGAGGCAGCCAGTGGTGATGCAGCCAGTTGGGGAGGAGGTGTGGTGGTTGTAGACGGTTCCCATTGGCTAGTCCCCTCCTCTGTATACTCCTCACTGGGTGGTGTGGTCGGCTGCTCCACGGGCTCCTGCTGCGATGGAGGCCCATAAGCTGTGTGGAGAATTGAGATTGTGTGATTAGTAAACGTAGCCATGATGGGATTAATGGGATACTAATACATGAAATGCGGAAAGGGAAATATATGTTGTGTGGTTTATCACCCTGAGTGAAACAAGGGTACTCCCACTGCTGGAGGGGGTTTTTGTTCAAAAAGTCTCCCAGCTCAGAACAGAATTGCTTTGCTATATCCCAGTTGCTACATTATCCTATGGGAATTTATGGCGTCTGGACGTAAGCTGTCCATAGGATGGTCTAGCAACATCGCCATTGTAGAGTTCCAGGCCACTGTGATATTGCCCCTGGAGTAGTCAACTATGAGCTGTGCTACTTTTTGAATGAAACACCTTTCAGCAGTGGGAATACCCTTGTTTTGCTCGGGGGATGAACCCTGCAATATATTTTTCTTTTCACATGTTAGGTATTACTATCTCTTTAACGGAATAGCAATGGTTAATTTCACCATGATGTAATATTGTAGGCATCGTAAGAAATAGATGTGGATCGATGTTAGTCCTATCCCTCCAAACCACATGGTTAGACAGATATTGCTCTATTTGACAGTCATTTTGACATGTTTGATAGTCATTTCACCACACAGAGGCTCTTCAGCAGAGTCTAAATTGCCCCATTCAGAGATGTAAACTTCATTGGAATGGTGAACAGAGTGTGCTTGCAAACCAGGCACACTTTGTTGACCATCTCAAAGATGTATTCATCTCTGAATAGGGCAATTTAGGCTCTGCTGAAGAGCCTCCGTGTGGTCTAATGACGGAAATCTCCAGCTGTCAAATAGAGCGATATCTGTCTAACCATGAGGGTTGGAGGGATAGGACTAACATCGATCCACATGTTGGTGAAATTAACAATTGCTATACCATTACAGTTACATACAAGGAGAAATGGTCATATATGCATGTGGATATGTACCTTTCATATGTATATGAATATATCCTTTCCAGATATGAAGCCAGAGATCATTTCAGTAGGTGTGATTGCCTTACTGGCTATATATGTGCACCCATCAAAATATACATTGGATTGATATGATGGATATGAACATACCTCGTATATCCCATCTACGTAGAGTGGGATATACTAGGTATGTGTATTTGGATGGTATCAATGTAAGTTAGTTTCTGATGGATGCACATATCTGGCCAGTAGGGCAATCACAGGCAGTGAGATGATCTCTGGGTTCACATCATGTTGGGACATATTTTGAGCCATTTGAAAGGTACATATCTGACCATTTTCCTTTGTGTGCATATCTTTTTTGAACAGATGTGCAGTGGGAATCAAGTGTTATTCAACCCTATCTTCTTAGCTGATCCCGTACAATGCACAATTTTTCATTACTTGACAGGTGACTCTCTGGTTGTCAGGATCATATCCTATGCATTGCATTGTAGGGCATGGGATATCACCCTGGCAATCAGAGATTGATGAACTGGACAGGATCCTGTCCATGTCGTGTGTTCCAGTTGAATCCTGAAGGGCAACAATCACGCCAGTAGTGAGGGATATCTTTGATTGAGGCCTGTTTTTCTTTGAGTATGAGCCCATCCATCCTTCTGAGTGAGGCAACCGTACTCAATCCGAGATATCCATCATTCATGGCCTGTTGGTGACCAAGGTACAATGGTTGATATTTGGTTCCCATGTGTATCCTGCAAACAGTGGCTGGTGTACCATCCATCCATGGCATCAGCACCCCTGAGGATCCATGTGGGAATCAGATGTGAGATATGTAATTTCAAGTTAGAGTAAATGATTGCAGACACAACACCAAGGCCTACTTTTTCCACCTGGGGTATTGTTTGAGGCCTGTGTGTTGCACATACAAGCAGTTTTTCTCAGTGACACTGTGATGTGTGACCTGCTCCATCCTTTTTGTGATTCAGTAAGCGGTGTTGTCTACATGATGGAGTGTACATGATGCTGACTTCTCCAGTGATCTCATTTCCCCATTTCCAGTGTTTTCTATGGAGTCTATACGATGAGACCTTAGCAACTTGATTCATGTTATTGCATATTCTCCATAGACTAACACTGCTATTGGTGAAGTGACGATGTGTAAGGGTGAATTTCTCTCCACCATCTGTTTGTCACTGCTTAGTGAATGTCCCCTGTGTAGCATGTGATTGTTGGCCTATTGACTTGATTGTTGTCTGGTTAACCCTTTGAGTCCCAGAGGGGTTGCCAAAGCATTGTTGATAGATGCATTGATGATCCCTCTAGCACTCAAGGGGTTAAGTGCTAACTTCCCAGTGGGGATATGGGTGACATTGTGTGTGAACAGTGATGATCTTTAACAGACGACATTTTGAACAGCATGGTTTGTGTATTGTGTGTGATGAGCACAGCGACAGGAGGGTTGAAGTAGGACTTGGACAGGTTTGTTCCAAGTTGGACCTTGATATTTGTCCTTGTGTTGTGTCCTGTTTTTAACCCTCAGGGTACTGTGTTGGTGCAGTTGTGTGCATGAATGATGGGCATGTGTTGAGGTGTGACTGTGTGTGCAGCTGGTGTTGGTTGCTTTAGTGTGTTTTTCTGTAGTGTTGCACTTACCGGTAGTGTGGAGGCTCCTCTCATCCCCAGTGTCAGCTCCTCCAACAACCCCCTCGATCAGGGTTGGGGACATATTCTGGCGCACCATCTCCTCCCAGCCGCAGAAGGTGATAGGGACAGGTGGGCCACCTCCAGTGCCTAGGGCGTGCTTGGCGAGTTCTGAGAGCTTGTTCTTGACCACCCTCCGGCAGTCGCCCCATCGCTTTTTGATGGACTCCACGTCCCGCCTGCATGGAGCCACCGCATTGACCCGGCTGCAGATCTGGTTCCAGGCTGCCTTCCTCCTCGCTGACAGGCCAGGGACCTTCGCTGTCGGGTGGAGAACACTCTGCCTCTCCAGGACAGCTTCCACGAGAGCCGTGTTCTGCTCCTCTGTATACTTGGGGTCTCTGATCCTGCCCTCGTCACCTCCGGCATGGGATGACTCAGAGCCGGAGTGCCTGCCTGGTCTGACCCTGACTGTGTGGAGTGCTCCCCAGCAACTACCCCTTGTCCCACTGCAGGTTCTGTCCCTGTCCTGCGTGTTCCTGCTCTTGTGGGCCAGGTCCCCCTCCGCCCTGCGTATCTCCCTCTCCCACCCCTGCTCTGCTGAGGGATCCCCTCCTGACCTTCCTCCTCCTCCTCCACTACTCTCCCCATCCCTCTCTCCTGTCCTCCTCTCCTTGCCATCACTCACCCAGTCACACCCAGGCACTCCCACAGGCCCTCACAGACACACTCGATCCACTCACTCTCTGTCACACACTTTCACTCCCAGATTCACACTGTCAAAATAAAAAGTAAAATGTGTAAGGTGTTATAAAAAAAGGACTATGTGTATGTGTTTGTGTTTGTATGTGTGTATGTAATATGTGCAAAAGTGTAATATGTGTATAGTAAGTGCACCTCTCTCCAAACTCCAAACTCCAAACTCAAAAATCTCCTTCTACCTCCAATGAATGCTCCTTTCTCCCTCTCTCTGATCACTATCCTCTGCTCCTGGGTCCTGATATCTAGCTCTGAAGAACTCGATAACAGACAGTGTGTGACGGTTATTTTTGGGTATATATAGGTGTATTTGAAGTTATTTGATACATTGGGGCTTTGTTATTGGCTGTGTGTTTGAATTTGTTTTGGCATCAATCATGGTTGCTTGACAGCGGCGGCCGTTATGTTAGATGTTGTTTTGAGCGCAGTTATCGTGTGATTTGGCCGCCCGTTGTGCATTAACATGAGTGACAACGGCTTTTGTGTTACGTGTTTTTTGTGTGCCTACGCTCGATAGCTATTCTAGTAGAGTACCTATTGAATCTGCCGTAACTCCTGTATTATTTGCGAGCGATGTGCGTTTTTCACTTAGCGGCTGGTTTAACCCCTTAGTGACAGCCGCGTTCGTACGCGGCTGTCACGTTAACGCCCGCCTAACATTTTTTTTTTTTTCTCAAGGAAGTCCTGAGTCTCTGAGCGGCGTGCAGCCGCACGGAGACGCGGACTTCCGTGACTTACCACGTACGTCCTCTGTCACTAAGTGACAGTTTTTGCGGGACGTACCTGGTAAGTCACATGTCGTTAAGGGGTTAACGGCTGCCTTTAAATCTAGCCCTAACATTAGGATATCAAGATCTTGTATATATAATCCGTCTGTTCTTGTTTAAGGGAAAAACAACGTTAATATACCAAACAAATCTATATATACTTATCTTTTATTTGGAGTATTCGTAGAATACAGACTGGTACTCTCACTAGTTGGTGTATTTTTATTTTTCATTCCAATATTTTTTAATAAGATTGAATTTTTTATATATTTTTTTATTTTTTAAGCTCCGGAGCTTTGATATTAATATAAATGTTCTGTTTAGCGCTTATTTTCAAACAATTGGATTGAGAATATTGATGTTTATAATAGTTTTAATAATAAATTATTGGATGTAAAGTACATTAACAGCGCTCTCCTTTTTTCTTTTTTGTCAAGTAGTTATCCCTATTTTTTAGCCCTTAAACACTGACGGGGCTAGGATTGATGCACTATTGGTGTTACTTTAAAGAAATATGGGATTTATAGTCAGCCGCTGCGATTACGGGGCGCCGTGATCACAGATAGTGTGGGGTACTAATATATCATACTTCATGTATAAAATTGAATACAATAGACTGCAATCAGTATGCTAAAAGTGCATCTCCAGAATAAGTGATCGCAGTTAAAACATTGTATTTAATAAAAAGCAATCAAGGTATCTACAAATAGAAGATGTAGCAATATATTAGCACAGTTATAGTGGGATGAAGGGATGTGATACACTTTCTTCCAGCAAATCTATCTGGTTATTGTATACGCAAAAAGTCCTAATTTCCAGAGATCTGATATATATCACACATATCAATATACAAGACTACAATAGTTACTGCATTTCATAGACATAGCTCTTTGTGATATTGCTCTTACTTTACAATCCTCTTGTATGATAGCCTTGAGAATCATTTTTCAACACGCCTTGTGATGCCTTGGTCTCCCCTTCTGATAACACCAGTCAGAGTCGTCCTAGTGTTCCAGGTGTTGTAGGAAAGAACTTGGCGGGCCTCCTCATCCAAAGCATTTCGAGGTAACAACCTCTTCCTCAGAGATGTGTTTGAAATGTATATATCACGGACTCTCAGTAAAGAAACACACAAAACAGTACAAGTGATTTTAAACCAGTTTATTGAGCAATAGATAATAAGAATACTAGTAGTAATAATGAACACTTCCTCAGTCAGAAGGGAGATAGACGTGAGGACAGTGTCTAGTCCACTACCCATGAGCTGACACTGAACCACCATAGGTCTATGGTACTGAGTCTTAGAACCAGACTTGGCTCTACCACAACAGGTAGGTATGATAAAATTATTACAGGAGTGTACCTAGCGGAGGCACAGAGCGTGTATAGACCACCGATACCAATAATGTAACTGGTAGCACCACTCGAGGCAACAGAGTAGGTGCTTAGATAGATGCAGCCAGATAGGAGCACGCTACTGAGACAAGGAGCAAGACAAGCTGCACTCTGTCTTACTGAAGGCAACTAGGAGGCACAGAGCATAGGTAGCACCACAAGTGCTAAGCCAGGCAACAGGTAAGCGTAAGAGAGCGAGCGCCCAGGAACGAGACTAAGTTGCACTAACTGCTTGGAGGCAAACGGAAGGCACCAAGTGGAGGCAGCCTGCAAGCGACCAGCTGGTGGCTGAGCTACTAGGTAAAGGAGTGCACCCTGGATCGGACTAGGGGTAGTCAGACAGGAGGGAGGCACAAACAGAGCATCAGTCAGACAGGCCATGGTCATGAAACCGGATCGGGTAGTCAGCCGCAGCAAAGTTCAGCACGGAGCGGGTAGTCGGACAAGCCAGAGTCATACATGAATCAGAAAGTCAGCCACAGCCAAGGTCACAACCGGAAAGCGTAGTCAGACAAGCCAAGGATCGAACACCAGGAGATAACGTAAGCCAAGCAAGGGTCAGAGGGACAAACTAGATGCACACAGGAACATCAGGAAAGGGCAACAAGTCCTAACCTCAATGAGGTTTATAAAGCAGCAGAAGGAGGCAGGACCCAATTAGGCCCAACAGCATAGGCCCATAAACAGACGTCCGTGCCAGTGCTGAAACATGACTATAGCAATAAGGAAGTGGCCGAAGGTCATGCCAGCCGTCGGCCATACAGAGGTAAGAGTACAGGATCCCTAGGCTTCAAAGGGAGACTGTGATAGTACCCCCCTTTAACGACCTCCTCTGGTGGAAGAGGACTGGGCTTAAGGGGAAAATGAGCATGGAATCTGAGGAGCAAAGCAGGAATGTGCACATTTTCAACAAACACCCAGGAATGCTCCAATGTACCAGGTATTGGAGGTGACCTCTACTTCTTCGAGAGTCCAGAATAGACTGTACTCGTACTCCTCCTGGCCATTGATTTGAACTGGCCCAGGCAGGACAGGTACCGAGGTGTAACAGTTGCAAACCAAAGGTTTAAGGAGGGACACATGGAAGACATTGTGGATACGCATACCAGCCGGAAGCTCCATGTCACGGTCCTTGTCCCTACCTCCGTCTTAGTCCGTCCCTGCCTGCGCTTCTGGCAGCAGTGTCTCCTTGCCTCTCCAGTCCTCTTCTTCTGGGCTGTCTCTGTGGGTGCCCAGGTACTTCCGGTTTCGGCCTCGTCTTGCCAGTGATGTTATCTGCAGGCGCCGATATCTGGCACGTCTTCTTACTAGTTGGTGCACTCTCACTGTGTTTCCTGACTCAGTCCTTGCGTGCTCTTGTCCTAGTCCTGTGTATTGTTACCCATTGTGTACCGAACCGGCCTGCCTAACTACTCCTTTGCCTGATCCCTGTACTCTGCCTCTGATCTACCCATTGTGTACCGAACCGGCCTGCCTGACTATTCCCTTGCCTGATCCCTGTACTCTGCCTCTGATCTACTCATTGTGTGCTGAACCGGTCTGCCTGACTACTTCTTAGCCTGATCCCAGAGCTTCTGCTAGCTATCTGCCTGACTGGATTTTCCTTCTGAACCCCTTCTCCTGGTCAGTGTCATCTGTTCCGGGTGTCCGGGTCTTCTAGGGGAGTTTCAGCTACCAAGTGGCCTTCGCTCTCTAGCTACGCCCGCTACTCTACGCACTCCAACCTTCCCTCCCCCCCCTGCAGGGGAGCTTGTACTGCTAGTAGTATTGCCATCCAGGTCTGGGTTACGGCTCAACCGGGATCGGAAATCTGGCTTCATGGCCAGCAACTCTACCAGACCTTGGCCGCAGCAAGGCTTTGCTCCTAGCAGTCCCAACTCACGAGCTCTGAACCCCAGCGACGCTCCCCAGTACTCTCTTGCAGGAAGATACCTGCGCCGCTTGTGCACATACAGGTTGTGACACTCCATGTATGTATGTATCTTTATTTATATGGCGCCACACAGTGTACGCAGCGCCTTACAATAGACATATGTTACAATAAATAAGAGGGGATGAAATAAGTGCGACATTCATAGAAACAATGGGAGAGAGGTCCCTGCCCCAAGGAGCTTGCATAAGAGACAGGGTTGATCCTACACAGTATCCTGTATGGGCCTATGAACCAAGGAGCCAGCTTCTTACAGGGCACCTAGAAGTTGAGGTTATGAGAGGACAGCCATACCCTATCCCCCACTTGAAACACCGGAGTAGGCCCACTCTGACAATCCACGTCTTTTGTAGCACGAGTGGACCTTTGAAGGGATCTTTGAACTTGAGCCCAAGTGGAGCGGAGCTTCCTAAGATGCTCGTCCAGAGTCGGAATTTCTTATGCCTCAAATGAGTCAGGTAGCAGAGCAGGCTGGAAGCCATAATTAATCAAGAATGGTGAATTCTGGGAAGAAGAGTTAATGGCACCATTCCTGACAAACTCTTCCTACGGTAACAAGCTCGCCCAGTCACTGTGATGGTCCGATATAAAACAGCGCAAGAACTGTTCCAGGCTCTGATTTGCTCTCTCAGAAGCACCATTAGATTGGGGGTGGTAAGCTGATGAAGATGACAACTGAATGCCCATATGCCCACAGAAGGTCCTCCAGAAATGGGACACGAATTGGGTCCCCCGGTCTGAGACTAGCACCCTGGGCACTCCGTGGAGCCTGAATACCTCCTGGAAAATATCTCGGCCCTTCAGGGGTACAAAGTGGGCCATCTTAGAGAACCTGTCGACAACCTGTCGCCTTGGAAACCGGCAGCTCAACCATGAAGTCAATAGATACATGAGACCAAGGATGATCGCCATTTGGTACCGGCTGAAGCAAGTGCATGAGAAGATGCCTGGGAGTCTTGCTGCGAGCACATGTGACACAAGCTGCTACAAAAGCAGAGCAGTCAATTCTTAGGCTCGGCCGCCAAAAGATCCTAGATATGGACCAAATCGTTTGGTCGAGCCCAATATGCCCTGAGGCCTTGGAAGAGTGATAGGTAGACATTAAATGAGTTCTCAGGTGCTCAGGGACAAAGCATCTCCCGCTAGGTTTGTCAGTAGGAGAGGTGGCTTGTGAAACCAAGATCTCCTCCCCCAAGGGAGAGGTAATACTAGTTCGAATGGCAGCCAGAATGTGATATGTCGGAATGATAGGCACGGGAACACTATCAGCCTCAGGATCTGATCCGAATTGCCTGGAGAGGGCATCTGCCCTGACATTCTTAGTACTCGGAAGGTACAATACCACATAATTAAACCTGGAGAGGAATAAAGCCCATCTGGCCTGCCTGGGCGACAACCTCTTAGCCTCAGAAAGATAGGTCAGGTTTTTGTGGTCAGTGAGGCTTAGGACTGGAGAACTCATCCCCTCCAACAGGTAGTGCCACTCCTTGAGGGCAAGGATAATAGCCACCAACTCTCGATCCCCTATATCGTATACTCTCTGAGCCCTGGACAACTTCTTAGAAAAGTAGCCGCATGGCAGTAGGACCTCCCCCGGAGCCGAACGATAAGACAGGAGGGCGCCTACTCCTGACTCACACGCATCGACCTCCAGAGTTAGGGGCAGTGCGGGATTAGGATGAGACAGGATGGGAGCCTTAGTGAAGGCAACCTTCAAATCCTCAAATGCTCGGACGGCCTTGGGGGACTAGTAGGACATGTCTGCCCCCTTGTGTGTCATGTCGGTAAGTGGCTTGACCACTGACGAGAAGTTCTTGATGAACCTTCTATAGTAGTTTGTGAAACCCAGAAACCTTTGAATGGCCTTTAGACCCACTGGACGAGGCCACTCCAGCACAGCGGACAACTTAAGTGGATCCATAGCCAGTCCTAAAGAGGAGATCACGTACCCCAGAAACGTGACTTGAGACTTGTGAAACTCGCACTTTTCCAGCTTGCAAAACAGCTTGTTGTCACGCAGGAGTTGCAAGACCTGTACCACATCCGCTCAATGTGCCTCTATGGTAGCTGAGTGGATGAGAATGTCATCCAGATATACTACTACACATTTTTGCATTAGATTTCTCAATACGTCATTGATAAATTCTTGAAAAACTGCCGGAGCATTGCATAGCCCAAAGGGCATTACCAGATATTCATAATGTCTGCTAAGAGTGTTAAAGGTGGATTTCCACTCATGCCCTTCCTTTATTCTCACCAGATTATAGACCGCCCTTAAATCGAGTTTGGTGAATACTTTTGAGCCCTTAATTCGATCAAACAACTAGGTGATCAAAGGCATGGGGTATGCCTTTTTTACCATCAACTTGTTTAGCCCTCTGTAGTCTATACATTGTCTTAACTCCCCATCCTTCTTTTTGACAATAAAGAAACCAGCGCCAGCAGGTGAGTAGGACTTGTGAATGATCCCTCTGGCCAGGGTATCAGACACATAGTCCTCCATAGCACAGTTCTCCTCCACAGACAGAGGATAAATACGTCTCCTTGGAGGTATGGCTCCGGGAATCAAATTAATAGTACAGTCTATGGCCTGGCAAAGTACTAGCCTCTACCTTATTGAATACCTCCTTGAATAATTGGTACTCTGCAGGTACCAAAGGAGAGGTACAATGTATTCTGGTAGGCTGCTGCAAACACATACCAGTGCAATAAGGGGAGCAAGCTATAATATCGCAAGTCTGCCAGTCTATCCTGGGATTCTGAGTCTGGAGCCATGGAAAGTGTGGAGACCTTATTATTTGAAACTGTAGGGTCTCCACATGGAGTGGCCCTACCCTCAGGAACAATGGCATAGTCTCATGAGTAACATGTGATGGCTGCAACGGCCTACCGTCAATGGGTTCAATAGCCAAAGGAGAAGAGCGAGGCAACAATGGAATCTTATGCTGGGCCGCAAAGTCAGCATCCATGAAGAAGCCAGCAGCTCCTGAGTCCACCATGGCCAAGATCGAAGAGGTGGACCAAGACTCTACTACTTTGAGAATCGGTTTCCCAAGCAGTGAATCTGGGGACTGTGATACTCCACCTAGGGTTTGCTTACACAACCCTAGGTGTGAGCCTTTCCCGGATGGGTAGGACAAGAGTGCAGCAAAGGTTCTGCCTTTCCACAGTAAAGGCACAGACCCTCTCTCCTTAGAAATGCCTTCTGCTCCCCTGAGAGGTGCGTAAAGCCCAATTGCATGGGTTCCATCCTACCTGGCTCGGAACCCTGAGTCATGGGAGGGGATGAAAAGTTAGGTGCTAGCCTTTTGACTTTGACCTCTGAACGCACGCCTTTCTCTGAGTCTGGTATTGATCAGAATTGTGAAGGAAATTAATTGATTCAGATCTCCTGGCATCTCGAGGGCTGCTATTTCGTCCTTCATATTGTCGCACAAGCCCTGTGAAAATGCTGCCACTAACGCCTCATTATTCCAGCCCACCTCTGCAGCCAAAGTGCGAAATTCAACAGCAAAATCAGCTACAGTGCACGTGCCCTTTCGTATGGTCATTAGCCGTTTTGCTGCAGATACTGCCCTGTCTGGAACATGAAAGGCCCTGCGGAATTCTCCCATAAATTCAGAGAAATTGTCCACAATAGATTTCCTTGTCTCCCATAATGGATTAGCCCAAGGAAGAGCTCTCCCAGATAGCAGGGAAATCACAAAACCGACCTTGCTTCGTTCACTAGGAAAGGCCTGCAGTACCATCTCCAAGAAAATGCCCACTTGGTTCAAGAACCCTCTGCGGAGCATAGGCTCCCCCTAGTATCGTTGAGGCAAAGGAACTGTACCAGACAATCCTCTACTGGTACTACCTTCAGAGTTCAAAGATACCGCCGGTGCCAAATCTGAGGAGGCCACCGGTTGGTGAGGGGTTTGCTCAAGATGTGCGGTTCGGTTCAATAGCATTTGCATAACGAAGGACAATTGATCGATCCGCTGATCCTGTGAGTCCATTCTGGCCAGAATACTCTGAACTGGGTCACTTGCACCTTCAGTACTCATGGCCCTTTTGTACTGTCACAGACTCTCAGACTTTTCAACACGCCTTGTGATGCCTTGGTCTCCCCTTCTGATAACACCAGTCAGAGTCGTCCTAGTGTTCCAGGTGTTGTAGGAAAGAACTTGGCGGGCCTCCTCATCCAAAGAATTTCGAGGTAACAACCTCTTCCTCAGAGATGTGTTTGAAATGTATGTATCACGGACTCTCAGTAAAGAAACACACAAAACAGTACAAGTGAATTTAAACCAGTTTATTGAGCAATAGATAATAAGAATACTAGTAGTAATAATGAACACTTCCTCAGTCAGAGGGGAGATAGACGTGAGGACAGTGTCTAGTCCACCACCCACAAGCTGACACTGAACCACTGTAGGTCTATGGTACTGAGTCTTAGAACCAGACTTGGCTCTACCACAACAGGAAGGAACAATAAAACTAGTACAGGAGCGTACCCAGTGGAGGCACAGAGCGTGAATAGACCACCGATACCAATAGCGTAACTGGTAGCACCACTCAAGGCAACAGAGTAGGTGCTTAGATAGATGCAGCCAGACAGAAGTGCACTACTGAGGCAAGGAGGGAGACAAGCTGCACTCTATCTTACTGAAGGCAACTATGAGGCACAGAGCGTAGGTAGCACCACAAGTGCTAAGCCAGACAACAGGTAAGCATAAGAGGTGAGTGCGCAGGAAAGAGACTAAGTTGCACTAACTGCCCGGAGGCAAACGGAAGGCACCAAATGGAGGCAACCTGCAAGCGACCAGCTGGTGGCTGAGCTACTAGATAAAGGGGCACGCCCTGGATCGGCCTAGGGGTAGTCAGACAGGAGTAAGACACAAACGGAACGTCAGACAGACCATGGTCAGGAACCAGATTGGCAGTTACCACAGCAAAAGTCAACATGGAGTGGGTAGTCAGACAAGCCAGCGTCATACACGGATCAGGAAGTCAGCCACAGCCAAGGTCACAACCGAAGCGAGTAGTCAGACAAGCCAAGGATCGAACACCAGGAGACAACGTAAGCCAAGCAAGGGTCAGAGGAGCAAACTAGATGCGCACAAGAACACCACAAAAGGGCAACAAGTCCTAGCCTCAATGAGGTTTATAAAGCAGCAGAAGGAGGCGGGATCCAATTAGGCCCAACAGAATAGACTCATAAACAGGCATCTGTGCCAGTGCCTGAAACATGACTTTAAGAGGACCAATATCAACCTTAATCTTTTTGATATTAATATACTTGTAGAATTGTTTAGGATTTTTCTTGCTTTCTTTTGCAATACTTTTCTCAATTGTAGCTAATTGCTTTGTTTGCAAATTGTATTACATTCTTTATATTTTTTAAATTATTTTTCTGACCCATCCAACTTAAACACTTTAAAATAATGCTTCTTATTTCCCTGAAGCCCCATTAGTCTAAATTTGCTCTTCTTGTAATTATTCCCCACTGTTTTATATATATATATATATATATATATATATATATAATATCTGTCTAGGATTATGCATGTGATGTCAGCTTATCCTGGGAGTGCACATGACTCCTATATTTGGTGTCTCTCCACTGTGTATTTGTTAAGTGGAGTGCCCAATGTAAGCCACCTGAATCTGAACTCTGTGGAACAGCAACTCCAAAGAGAAATTCAAGACTGCTACTTTATATAAAACAGGGCTGTCCAAGTTCAGTCCTCAAGGGCCACCACCAGGCCAAGATTTATGGATTTCCCTGATTAAGCACAGATGAGTTAATCAGTGGCTCATTCATTTTGACTAACTCACGTGTGTTTAAACAGGGGAGATCGTTAAATCCTGGTCTGTTGTTGGCCCTTGAGGACTGAACTTGGACAACCCCAATATAGGACAATGACCAGAGCTTAGGACACTCTGAAACACAACACAGCAACTCAGACAGTAGATATACAGCAAATCAGACAGTAGATATACACCAGGGAAGTCCCAAGTAGGCAAGATGCTGAGGTACTCAGAGTGGGGAGCAGAGCTAGCTGGCTTTGTATACCCCACTTTGGCTGTCTTGCTGCGGCCAAGGCTGGATTAAAGATGCTGATCACAAGGTCAGGATAGTGCTAACTGGAGGAGGTGGCCCGCACCACAAAAGACAGCCTAGGGAATAGCCACTACCTCCTAAGATAAAAGAAAGTGACAGATATAGGCACAGTTGAATATTGCTAGTTGGAGAGGCTTGAGAACAGGAATATTCGACCTCAGACATAAAGGTGTGATATTATTTAAAGTTTGTCTAGCTGGGCTGAAATCAAACTGGTAGTCGAATGGTAGCACAGGAACAACAGATGGTCGAGGAAGTCGAACTGCCACCACTTTTATGAACAGTGCAGGCAAATGAGTCGAATGGATGAAGGAATCATTAGTGTTGCAGATGGTTATACTAGCTGTATCAGGCAGGTAACAAAGCACATAAGCTGCATGAAGTAGTCAAATAGAGAAGCCAGGGTCACTTGTGGAGAATGGATCAAACCAAAACATGGTACCAAGTCAAAGAGCAATAGACTAGTCATGAAACAAGCGAAGGTCAATACACAGGAAGCACACTGGAGGAAGGGCAAGGGATCGTAGGAACAGGACTAGGAACTACTGAATAAAGTACTAGAATGCTATGATCGCTTGCCAGCACTGAGGTACTGGTGCTTGATAAAGGCTCACAGCTGAGCACAAAACAAGTTTTACACACTAGTCTCTTTATAATAAAAACTACAACTAATGATTTGTATATTGCCCACAATGTTTACGTCTCTTAACCATACTGGGTCAAAGGGAACATTCTGATCCATAAGCAAAATTGTTTGCAATGTTTATGCAATTCATCCCATTGAATATTTGTATCAAAATACAGTGAGAACGTGATCTGATCAAACTAACTCTCTGAGATTACAAAGTATCACCTCCCACTGCCCCATGTCAATTTTGGTTGGTGGTTTAGGGAATAAGTTAGGGAAAGTTGAATGGGCTAAATGGTACTTCCAGAAGAAGGTGCAGGTACAGCACTGAAATGTGTAGAAGCTACACGTGGAGCCATGGACGCTATCTTCCAGCTGCCATCGCAGAGGGAGAGAGAGAACGCAAAATAGGGTTGACATGGATGAGGAGAGACACCGAATTCGAACAAACACTGCAACATTTCGACTGATGCATTAAGACCTAACATAGATGTAAAATAAGAGGCCACCTATAACAGAGACACTGCATTGATTACTGCATGTATTTAATTGAATGAATGCAGAATCCATCTAAATGGGGTCATCTACTATATCTAATATCCTTTTGTGATTTATTGTGTCATATTCCCCTAAATGGACTTGATTTCAAGAAGGCCAGTAAAACATGCAGTAGTGCCAAACTGACTACCAGCCAACAGAATAAAATGTCTAAGTCGGTATTCAATAGCCCTTCTAGCTGAAAGCACAATGGATGTTAGGCCACAGAAATTGTCTTGTGGCCAAACTTCTGTTTTGTGCATTATATTGCCAAAACGCGGCTAAATAGCAGCAATAATGGGAACTTCAAAGGAAAAAAGCTAATGATCGTTGCCTGACATACTGTCGAGCACAGATTATTAACTTATCTGTGCTACACTTGCCTCTGTCTTTCTCCTTCTATCTTCATTCTTTCTCTTATCTTCTTTTTTTATTCTCTCTTTTTTTCTTCTACCTTTCTTCTTCTTTGGATTCATCATCTTTTCTTGAAACCTGTAATAAAAAGAGAGCCATTAATAAATAAATAAATAAATAAATAAATAAATAACCTGCACACCCATACATAGTTTAACCTGTTAAGTGCGAGAGTGGTGGGATATGCATATTGTTGTTTAACATAATTTGGATGTAAAAGAAACTAGCACAATTTCTTTAACACTTTGGGCCATTTACTATTTACCCACACACCTATACATAGTTTAACCCTTGGAGACCCAGAGAGGTTTGCAGCGCATTGATCAGCAATGTGATGCTTACCCCTCTGGTTTTCAATGGGTGACATAGTTACATAGTAGTTTAGGTTGAAAAAAGACTTGAGTCCATCAAGTTCAACCCTTTTCCTATTCTTGTTTACTGCTGATGATCCAAAAGAAGGCAAAAAAAAACCTTATTTCAGCAATTTCAAATTCTGCCTTGAATGGGGGAAAAATTCCTTCTTGACTCCAAATGGCAATCAGATTTCTCCTTGGATCAGCAAGCCCAAAATAAGCATTAAAGGGATAGTAATACTTCGTTTTATCTTTATTTTATTTTGTAGGCATTAAAAGAACATGAAGAACATTATAAGTCTTATCTCTCAAACCTTTATGGTATTATGAGATAAGAGATATTCACAAGCAAAGTATCCCCCTCCTGTTCAGCTAGATCAGAAGGGAGGTGCCCATGTAGACTGCAGAGAGGGACAATCTTCAATTAAGATAAGGAAAAAAGCTGAAACACTTGTCAAGGGGGGAAGGGCTTTCATTGTTTTCATACAAAGAAGAGTGTCCCCTGCTGTTATCTGTCTGGTCTTACAACCAGATTCACATCTGAGAAGAGATGGCTTACACTAGGAAAAAGGGGCGGGAGGGGGAAACTTTGCTTGTGAATATCTCTTAAACCATAAAGGTTTGAGAGATAAGACTTATATCATTCTTCATGTTTTTTTAATGCCTACAAAATAAAATAAAGTTAAAACGAAGTATTACTATTCCTTTAATCCCACAGGCTCAGTGCGATTAAGATTGGCGAAGAGCCAATGTAGGCCTCTATTTAAGAAGGGAACTAAAATAGAACCTGGGAATTATAGACCTGTGAGTTTGACCTCTGTAGTGGGAAAACTGCTAGAAGGGATAATAAGGGACTATATTCAGGATTACAACATGGTTTTATGAGGAATAGATCATGCCAAACTAATCGTTTCAGCTTCTATGAGGAAGTAAGCAGCAACCTAGATAATGGTAAGGCAAAGGCATTTGATAGTGCCACACAGAAGACTGGGGTATAAAATAAGGAATTGTGGCTAGGAGATAACCTTTGCAATTGTATACAAAACTGGTTGAAGGATAGGGAACAGTGTGTGGTTGTAAATGGACAATCCTCCAATACAGTGGAGAGTGGAGTACCTCAGGGTTCAGTATTAGGTTTGCTGCTTTTTAACATGTTTATAAGTGACCTGGAAATATATATAGAAAGCAAAATATCAATATTTGCAGATGACACTAAATTATGCAGGGCAGTTAATTCAGAACGAGATATTTGCTCTCTACAGAGGGATTTACATAAAATGGTTGATTGGGCAAACAAATGGAATATGAAGTTTAATATGGGGAAGTGTAAAGTCATGCATTTGGGAGGAAATAATCCCAAGGCTACTTATGCACTTAATGGAATTTTAAAATGGAAAGGAATTTTAAGGGACTCGTTGCTAGAGAAAGTCCTGGGTATCCTTGTAAACTATAAACTTGGAAACAGTGACCATTGTCAAACAGCAGTAGTAAAAGCAAACAAAATCCTGTCTTGCATAAAAAGAGGTATTGAAACAAGAGTTGATAACATTATGTTGCCATTGTACAAATCATTAGTAAGACCTCACCTTGAATATGCAGTACAGTTTTGGGCACCAGTTCTGAAAAAGGATATACTAGAAGTAGTGAGGGTACAGCGAAGAGCAACAAAATTAATTAAGGGAATGGAGGACTTGACGTATGAGGAACAACTAGACAAACTTAGTTTATATACTCTAGAGAGAAAATGACTAAGACCTTATCACATTGTACAAGTATATGAGAGGTCAATACAAGGATCTCTGTGGTGAGCTATTCATTCCAAGGCCTGATCAGGTGACCAGGAGACACCCGTTGAGATTAGAGAAAAGGAGGTTTAGACTTCAGCAAATGAAGGGGTTTTTACAGTAAGGTCTGTTAAATTGTGGAATTCCTTGCCCAAAGAGGTGGTTATAGCAGATATGGCAGGTACAATGGATACATTTAAGAGAAGATTAGATACATTTCTTTCACAAGGGAACATACAGGGTTATACTGTATATTAGTAGGCAAATCAGGAAGGTCTGATAAAGACTATCTTATTTGGTAGCAGGAAAGCTATATAATTCTCAGTTACTGGGGTATGAGGCACAGGTTGAACTTCATGGACTTTATTCAACCTAATTTACTATGTTACTAATATACATAGCCCTCAATAGTCTGCTCCTTTAAAAAAGTATCCTGGGCCTTTTTAATGGAATCTAATGTATTTGATAGCACCGCCTCTTCAGGCAATGAATTCCATACCTTTATTGTCCTTACGGTAAAGAATCCTTTCCACTGCTGAAGATTAAATCTCCTTTACTCAAGTCTTAATGGATGACCCCTTGTCCTTTGTACTGTTTTTGGTCTCTTTGGAGAGCCCTTTGTATGTGCCCTGAACATATTTATATAATGTCATCATATCCCCTCTAAGACGCCATTTCTCTAGTGTGTGCATGTTTAACTTTTCTAGCCTTTCTTCATAACTAAAACTTTCCATTCCCCTTAGTTTTTTAGCCCTCCTCTGCACTTTCTCTAGTTCCATAGTCTCCTTTTTCAGAAAAGGCGCCCAGAATTTAACTGTATATTCAAGGTCGGGTTAAACTATGCATGGGAGTGTGGGTTATTTTCATGACAAATTTATTAATGGCCCTCTTTTTTATTAAAGGTTTCATGAAAAGAAGATGGACCCCATGAAGAAGAAAGAGAGAAGAAAGAAGGGAGAATAATAATAAGACGGACAGTAACTGACCAGGATGCTGAGGACCCTGCAGGACATCAGGATTAAGGGTAAGTGATACTTTGCAGGGGCTGTTGCTTTGTACCTTAGTTGGGTTAACCCTATGAATTCCAGTGGGGTAATTATACCCCACTGGCACTCATGGGGTTGTCTACTAATACTGGACTGATTGTGTAATTGCCACTTTGTTTGCATAAAATGCTCCATGCCTGGTATGTGAGTGTATATATATTTCATAGTATCTACACTTTTTGAATTTCAGCTTTTATTCTATACATTCTATTTTATTGCAATTGTCGATTTTATTTCTATTTATTTATTATGTTTATGTGCTAATAAATCAAAACTACTCTTAGATCTTTGTTGTGCTGTCTACCCACCTCCCTATATTTTCTTTGCATGAGCTTCGCTATTCACAACATAAGTTTCATTGCTGAAAAAAAAAACACATAGAACAAGGAACTATTATAGGTCCTAAGGGACTGTATACTAAGAGACAAGACCACATATAAAGGATATAAAAACATATGTAAAATATATCCTGGACTACTAATATCCTTAATTGGACTCCTTGACATTTTTGTAACCCGCAAAGTACTTAGTCTTTGTAACCCTTACCCTGTTTAAGCAATTATACTCTCAACTCTTTTATGTATGGGCAATAGCTTTTCCTTTAAGATTAAGTTGGGACATATTACTTCGGGAGTTCTGTGTATTCTCTTCCTCTGCCCTTTAGAGTCTTTATGATAGCGAGCTCCTCGCATACATAAGTCCCGTTTACACTGAGCAGCACCTCTTAAAGGATAAGTCACACAAAAAATACTAATTAATATTAACACATTTATTTTCTGTGATTATATATACAATATGGAAACAGATTTTTTTTTGTGTGAAAGTAATTTACCGTGAAGAATACATTGAAATTGTCTCTTATTTTCAAGTATGCCCTGGATTCATTGTATCTCCCTCAGAAGGGTGAAAGGTTGAGCTGACCTTGCCAGGACTAGAACCTGCGACCTTGTGGCTTGAACAGATTCTACAGCTGGTGCATTAATAAACTTGAGCAATCTCACCGATGGGAAATTTGTTTAAATAGAAATTCCAGACGACAAATTTTATGACTTATCTTCTTACTCATGAAAACATTATATCAAACATAGACACTGTTGAGATTAATATAAAAAGCAGCTTCTTTTCCTTGAAAAAACTACTGAAAAAAGAAATGAACTACTGATGGGAAAGTATGACACTCAATATATACTGAGATGAAACAAAAGCCATGGTGTCTGAGATTATTAAAAGAACCTGCTTTTGGACTAAATGACAAAGTGTTCAATGACAGATAGCTAGAAATTATGGATGAATGTTCATTTAAATTAATCAAACAATTTTAGGGAACATAATCTGCAGCAAATAAATGCCAAAATTGAACAGATCAAGGACATTTTGGATGCCCTAAAAGAAACACAAGAGTTCTGTACACTGGATAGGATGATCAACAGTAATGTTGAGAAATTTGAACAAGAAGTAGCAGAAAAGGAACCAGAAGAAGATGCAGAGAGACTGTGATGATTATAAAGAAGATAGAGTAAGAAATTGGAAAAGAAGTAAACCCAACATGCATCATATGCATCAAAACCAGCACAAATGTAAAAATAGGTCAATGACCAAAGAAAGAAAAGAACCAACAGAGAAGAGAACACCAGAGACAATGGAAAATAATTTCACATTGACACCACAAATATTGGACAAAAAGAAAACTACAACCAAAAAAACTTACGAGGATGAGGAAGTTAAAGGGAATGCGACGTATCAAATCATTCAGACTACGATCAAGAGTTCCAATGATGCGATACAACAGAGATACGAAGAAATCCAACAAGTAAATGGAGTAAGCAATATGAATGCACCACGTGTACCAAACAAGGTAGCCTCAGGAGGAAAAGATGAGGAAACAAAATGATAGTAGAAAAGAGAAAACTCCACCTATTCCACCAACTATAGAAAACACCAACTCCAAACTAAGGGTAAGATCAGAGATAAACAAACAGCATTTTTTTTATTGCAGGGTAATCAGAAGCTGTTCCAAAACTGGATAAAAGAAAAATGGAAAAACCCCCAAAATCCACAGACCAGAGTACCCAACCAAAGAAAAAGGACAGAGAAAACGGAAGAGGAAGAAGAGGGGAAAAGGTTAATAAAAAAGAAAATACATGAATCAGGATCAGACTGGGCCCAAGGGATCTTATCACGGTCCCCGTGATCTCTCTGTCACTCTCACTTGTGCTGCTCCCTTATTGGTTGAGCTTGTTTGGCCCGCCCCTGGGGACCTTTTTATTCTGTCCATTGGCACCTGTCAGGTGCCCTTTCATGGTGTTCCAGAACCAGTGTTGCTGTTGCTGTGTTCCTGCGTTCCTGATCTCCTGTGTACCAAATTAGCCTGTATTGACTATGCTTCTGTGTTCCTGCTCCATGATCTGACCCGGCCTGGCTGACGTTCCTGCTTGTTGCTGATCTGGCTTGTATGCTAATCTCCTCCGTGATCCGACCCGGCCTGGCTGACGTTCCTGCTCGTTGCTGATCTGGCTTGTCTGCAAATCTCCTCCGTGATCTGACCCGGCCTGCCTGACTTCCTGCTCCGTGACCTGCACCGGCTTGCTACTGTTCCTGGTTACAGCTGCTGTTGTTGCCCCGGCGACATTCTGATCGCTGCAGCGTGTGTGTCAGAGCCGATCGAGATTGCTACCATTAACTCCTGCTGAGCCGTGTCTCCTGAGCTGAGCCTTCCGTTTCTCTTGTGCACTGTACTACCTATAGCTGAGACTCCTTGGCATTTGCTGTGCTATTCCGCTACTCACCGAGCCTCCAATCACTTGTATTGCTTACTCCTCTACCATTGCTGCTGTTGTTAACCCTGAGCCGTTGCCTTATTCGCTGCTTCTGCTGAGCCGGCCGCGTTGGGGGCCTTAGTTAGTCGGCGGCTCGTATTGTCAACTAAGCAGAGTAGCAGGTCTCCATTAACGTGCCCGTGGGAGGCGCTATTGGCTCAAGCACTTGCAGCAACAGGTGGTTACCGTTATACGCCCGTGGGGGCTATTGGCTCAAGCGATCTCAATACTGTTGGTCTCCGTTATACGCCCGTGGGGGCTATTGGCTCAAGCTATCACAATACTGTTGGTCTCCGTTATAAGCCCGAGGGGGCTTTTTGGCTCACGCTCTTGTAGTACAGCATTCTCCGGTATACGCCCGTGGGGGCTATTGGCTCAAGCGATCCCAATACTGTTGGTTCCCATTATACGCCCGTGGAGGCTGTCTACCAACTACCCTGCAGCTTCTGCCTCAGTCTCAGCTCTATCTAGCAGCTCTCTGCATAGATGGACTTAATGTGTTGTGTTATCTAGCACCTATAGCTGCCTCTTATCACCCTGGGCGTGCCTAACACCACATATGAGACTGACGATTTCTTGTATTTAACTACTCATTGCCAGTCGCTGTTCTATGCCTGTCCTGCGACAGTAAATGTATTGTCCCTGTTTCTGTATACTGGTCCTGTGAAGGCATATGTAGCCTATATTCTGCTATTTACTGTCCTGCCTGTAGAGGGCGATCTTATTCTTATTTTTTTTTTCTAATAAAACTATGTTTTATTCTAATCCACTGTCTGAGTGTCTGAGAAAACAGTTACAGTTCTTCAGTCTTTCAGAGTACTCATTAAACCAAGAAGAGATCAACTTCCTGAGTAAAAGCCTCAAATTTGCTCCATCCAGCAGCCCAAATAATCTTGAGTTATTCGTGGACTTCCACAAATTTGTCAGGAAATTACATTTGAAAAGTCACATCATAATGAAGGGTACAGATCAGGAATCAACTTCACCAATACTACATAAAGAAGATTCAGAAATGCTCTCATAGACTTCTTTTTGGAATCAAAGGTAGTGGATGAACAATCACCACCAGAAGAGAAGAAGACTATGACCCATACAACACTGGAGCCACCATCCAAGTTTTACCCCCTTCAATCAAAGGGGCAATTCATAGAAGATGTTACTGAATTGGTATTTAAGGACATTCACAAATTATGTGGAGGAACATGGCAGTATAGATTGAATTTAACACGGCAAGAAAAAGAGAGTCTACAATTCTAATGAAGAATCTAAATATCATAAAAGAGACACTGTCTACCCCGTCCGTATACTTCTTTTGCATGAACTTCGCTATTTGCAATGCAAGTTTCATTGCTGGAAAAAGGCAAGCAGTATAAGAAACTATTATAGGCCCTATCCATCCCCTATCCATCTAAAAAGGATATAAAAACATATGTAAAATATATCAGGGACTACTAATATCCTTAATCGGACTCTTGGACATTTTTGTAACCCACAAAGGACTGAGACCTTGATTCAATTCAACCCTGCCAGCATTTTTCAAGCACTGTAAGCAATTCAATTACCTCTACTAATGTTAGCTCCCATTTGACCCCATAGAACATACTACAAAAGGTGGAATTTGCAATTCAGTTGACTGCGTTAGCATGGGAAAATCTGCACTCAGTTTTTTTGGGCCGTAGAGTACCTTAATGCATCTGTAAACTGCTGATGCATCAATTAAATCAGTGGTTCTCAATTTTTTTTTGGGGGGCACCCCTAACACAAAATCTAGAACATTCGGGGCACCCTTGACATATTTAATGTACTTTATCAAGGGCATGAAAAGGGTACAATACATAAATATACAGTTATTATAAGATCTTATAATCATAACAAAACAAAACATATTGTTCATATCAATTTCTATAAATCTTTATTTAAAAGTCCATTATTGTTAGTCTTCATAGAAAACATGGGGCACCCTAAGTTGATGTCTGGGGCACACCAAAGTGCCAAGGCACCCTGGTTGAGAATCACTGAATTAAATGTATAAAAAGAGGAAAAAAAAATGTATAAAAAAGTCCCCAGTGGATGCATTCATATGGGGCCTTAAGCCCCATATCAATACATCCAAAGCACTCCCAAACTGTGTCCTAATGTTAGTAGAATTAACCCCTTAAGTGCTTGTGGGTTATTCTTACCTCACTGGCACTCGAAGGGTTAATCTGACTATGTTACAAAGCAACAGACCCTGAAAACTAACACTTGTTGATGCCATTATGTCACCTTTTGCAGCCGCCGCTGCTCCATTTGTGCCCGCCGCCAGGTCCTTGCTTCGGCACATGCATGTGTTCTTCTGGCTTCCCCAGCCGACGCTCATGCGCCCGCTTAGTAGCCCGCTGTGTGCGGACTTATAGGTGGCTCGCTCCCTGCCTCTCTCCTCCCCTCTGCCATTGGGCACAATCTTGCAGCCCAATGGGATTGTGGTTATGTTTCAGCCCATTGGACATATCATAAGTCCATTTGGGCTTTGGGCAGCCTTGTTGTTGTTTTGGGCTTGGCCCAGTAGCCCATTAGGGCTTTAGTCCACCTCTTCCTCCTATTGGAGGATTACTGTTTAAATTCTCAGCCATCCCTTTAGTCCTTGCCCGTTCCACGAGCTTGTTAGTACTCCTTGATTTCCTGAGTTTTTGATTGCTCTCCTGTGTCCTAACCTGGCTTGTCTGACCTCTGCTGCTGCTCCCTGGTACCCTGACCAGGCTTGTCTGACCTCCGCTGCTCTCTAATATCCTAACCTGGCTTGTCTGACCTCCGCTGCTCTCTGATATCCTGACTGGCTTGTCTGACATCCGCTGCTCTCTGGTATCCTGACCCAGCTTGTCTGAAATCTGCTGCTCCCTGATATCCTATCCGGCTTGTCTGTGTTCCCCTCTTTTGGCCTTAGGTCCTGGTTCACACAGTTCCTAGTTACTCCTGTCCTGGTTGCACCCCAGCTCAACTGGGGTGGAACAATTTGGTTTCGCGACCAGCACCTTTATCCAGCTTCGGCTGCAGCAAGGGAGTATCTGCCACGCCATCAATGCACCCGAGCATCGCCCCTAGCGTCGAACTCTAGCATCGACCAGTACCTAGGCTGCGAGGGACCCTGCTCCCCCCAGCAGTGACACATTAATCCTTATGTTCACCTTCTTTCTTCTCTCCTCTCCATTTTCTTTCTTCTTCTTCTGGTCCATCTTCTCTCTTCCATCTTCTCTTCATATACTGGTAAAAAAAAGAGGCTAATGAATAAATATGCCATAAAAAGAACACATACCTATGCATAATTCAAACCCTTGCATGCCAGAGGGGTACGCAATGCATTGCAAAGCAATGCATCACATACCTCTCTGGGACTCAAAGTGTGTGTGTTCTTTTTATGGCAACCAGCTTCAAGCAGGTTCCTCCAATCCCCCGCTCAAAGCTGATTGGCAGGGAGGTGCTTAAGCACACTACCCAGCCAATGGCTGTTAGGCATATTGAACAGAGACTGTCCATATATAAATGCAGTCTCTGTTCAAAATTCCCTCACAGTGGAACGGGCATCAGCCTGTTCAAAGGGTGGTGTGCTCGTTCTCTCTTTCTTCACCACCGCCGCCAACAATGGCAGAGAATTAAAAAAAAAAAAGACAAATATTTTTATTTCTCAGGTTTTTGCCATCACTAAAATTTTTGGATTTACTAGCACACATATCTAAAGGCTGCAAAACAGGGACATATGCTTTGTACTTTGGGCATGTTTTACAATATTCACTTGCACATCTGTGCATTGTTTAACACTTTGAGTCCCAGAGAGGTACCCCTCTGGCACTCAAGGGGTTAAAGTATGCACAGATGTGTGAGTTCTTTATATGGCATATCTATGCATACCTTACAGATATGTGAAGAGAAAACAGAAGATGGACCAGAAGAAGAAAGAAGATAGAGAGGAAGAAGATTATAGAAAGAAGATAAAAGAAGCACAGTGGATGACAGGTTAGTGTAACACAGATGAGCTAACAATCGGTGCTTGAAAGTATCTCAGGCACTGATAGTTAGCTTTTTTCCTTTGATGTTCCCTTTATTGCTGCTTTTTAACAGTGGACATTGTTACAACAGTGGACAAATGGACATTTGGCCTTAGGTCCTTTTCTGTGGCCTAAAGTCCTTTGTGCTTTCAGCTGTTAGCGCAATTGAATCGCTTACTAGCACTTTTTGCTAACGGGCCATTATCCAATTTTGCCCTACCGGCATGAATTAAATCGAGGCCTTAGTCTCTGTAACCCTTACCCCATTTAAAGGGATAGTAATACTTAAATATTACTAATCCCTATCGCAAAGTACTGCTTAAAAAAAACATATTGCCCCCAGTGTCATCTCTCAGACCTTTATGGTTTGAGAGATGAATGCTTCTAAAGTTGCCCTCTCCCTCTCCCTTCCCCGTAGTCAGCATTCTAGCTGACTCAGGGAAATCCGGTCAGAGATCATCAGGCGGCTCTGCAGCAGAGCCGCGATCGCGTTAACTAAAAAAAAACTTTCACTAAAACAGTCTTCTACGTGTGCTTGCAAACCAAGCACACGCAGAAGACCATTTCAGTGAAAGTTTTCTTTTTTAGTAACGCGATCCGGCTGTGCTGGAGAGCCGCCTGAAAGTCATATGACTTTCTTCCCTGCAGTCAGCTAGAATGCTGAATACGGGGAAGGGGGAGGGAGATGGCAACTTTAGAAGCGTTCATCTCTCAACCATAAAGGTTTGAGAGATGACACTGGGGGCAATATGTTTCTCAAAGGTTTCTCAAGACATTGTTCACCAGCCATTGGAATACAGTGGGGGCATTATGAAGGCCAAATGGCATGACCAGATGTTTGTAATGCCCAAACCTGTAATTAAAAGCAATCTTCCACTCGTCCCCTTCTCTCATCTTGATCCGGTTATAGGCACCATGAAGACTGAGCTTGGTGGAGAAGCGAGCCCCCCTGAGCCTATTGAAGAGCTCTGAATTCAGAAGCAACTTGAAGCCGTTCCTAAGGTTTATGTTGTTGAGAACTCTGTAGTCCATACAAGGACTAAGACCCCCGTCCTTTTTCTTCACAGAAAAGATCCCTGCACCAGCGGGAACATTGGACGGTCGTATAAGTCCTCTGACAAGTTTGTCCTTAATATACTCTTCCAACGTCTTTGTCTCTGAAGGAAGTGATGTCCTGTAACGCAGGGTCAAAGAAACAACAATTTTCTATACTATCTGAAGCTAGGGATAGAAGTTAGAGTGTGTCGCTTGGGAATATAGTCAGACCCCAATATACTCTTGCAGCAGCTCCAGCCAGAACATAAAGGTGCTGGCCGTGAAGCCAGATGTCTAACCCAGTTGAGCTGGGGTCGGGACCAGGATGAGTAGTGAGGATAGTATAGTGATGCCTGTGAATCTTTAAGAATGGGTCCCAATAGCAGGAGACTGTATAGAGATCATAGAAGTAAGGGAACCTCCAAAATAAGACAAAAGGAAGCTAGCAGTATAAGAAAAAAGAATATCAATGCACGCTGCTATGTAGTGGAGAAGATGAAATACACACAAAAATAATCACTGTGTATAAATGGAATACCAAGAGGAGTAGTCACAAAAACACACTGCTGGGTAGCGTAGATAGGATGAAATACACACAAAAATATATGACAGTGTATACATGGCAACAGTGAGGAGCAATCACAATACACACTGCTGGGTAGCGTAGATAAGATGAAATACACACAAAAATATATCACAGTGTATACATGGCAACAGTGAGGAGCAATCACAATACACACTGCTGGGTAGCGTAGATAAGATGAAATACACACAAAAATATATCACAGTGTATACATGGCAACAGTGAGGAGCAATCACAATACACACTGCTGGGTAGCATAGATAAGATGAAATAGACAGAAAAATATATCACAGTGTATAAATGGCAACAGTGAGGAGTAATCACAATACAAGCTGCTGGGTAGTGTAGATGAGATGAAATACACACAAAAATAAATAACTGAGAAGGTATTATATGCAGGGAAACCCTCTACGATAGAGTGAAGAAAAAATAAGGTTCTTATAGAGGCAGAGCTCATAAGGAGAAAGAACCAACATAACCCCCACGGTGAAAACACTGCTCCCAGAAAATCACAAGGTAGACCCAAAACAGAGAGAGACTGGTACTAACAAGCACCACAAGGATGCTAAACATAAAACAACCTCAAGGATGCTAAACACAAAATTAAGAGGCAGAGGAAGTACCACTGGAGTCGTGGAGAGCGTATAGGTAGATAAGCACAAAAGGATAGTCAAGCCAAGCCAGGGTCAATAGCAAGTAATCAAAAAGCATACAGATCTAATCGGAGAGACCAACGAGAGATCCAGGAGACAAGCCGTGATGGAATACCCTGACAAACCTGGTCCGGTGCCTCGGAGGAGGGGTCTTTGAATGGAGGATACTGTCACAGTACCTTGTTTCCAGCGCCGCCGCTTCAGCAAAGCTCGTCGTTTTTCCACGTGTCTGTCACGGTTTTAGATGAACACTCAGACAGATCGGTAAGGTTAAAATAACTTTATTAGAACAAAGTGCATACAAGAGTATGGGTTCTAGACTTATAAACAGAACAATAGGCTGCCAGGAGTACAGTAATAAAATATGTACAATGCAGTAGGGTACTGACAATACATACAACAGTATTTAACACAAATAGGAGGGCGCCCAATTGTGCCTATTATCCTTAGATAACAAATACAAATGTATATATATGTAATTATACTGACAAAGGTGAATGTTACTTAGGGGCTTATACCCTTCAGTAACTGATCATGCTCGCAGAGAAAATTAACCTGTCTCTGCTCAGGTCTCCCCAGGTCTCATAGGAATCCAGAAAAGGCTGTGCTGTAGTCGTTTTTAAAGTTGTATTTAATTAAAAAATATATTATAAAATAACAATTGCTCATAAGAGCTTACAAAAATAAAACACCACTATTAAAAGAAAAAGGTTCAACCAAGCAAAACGTTTCATGGCTCACTTGCCACTACTTCAGATGCAGAAGAACCTCACACTTCAAGATACAAACAAAGAAAAAACACACAGCAGCACAAGAGTTTTAAACCAGGAGCACACTCTGAATACAGCAAGCTTACCCCACCAGATAACACCAGTTTAGGTAAGACAAGAACTCTTGTTTATTGTACAACATACAGGGTTTAAATACATACACAACAAGTTATCCACCCAATAGGACACAATGGGGCTGTTGGTGGAGGGGCACATCATACAAAGAGGCACAATGGTGAAGTGGTAATATGCATCTTTACAAAATAGTCAACGGGTAGAGGGTGGTTTCAGTATAAACATGCAGTACACTGAACACAAGAGGAGTGTAAACATACTGTGTGATGAGACAATGGGTAGGTGACAACAGGATACAATGGCCAGACCTGAGTGAGTTAACTATACAATGGGACAAAGGAATATGGCTGGGTACAAGTGTAACAGAGGGACTAGAATACACAAAACAGGATGAGGTTCTGAAACATCATTAACATATTAGTCTTTTGGGAAGTCTGATATCCTTTGACAAGGCTGGGCAGAATGTTCACTGGGTTTTTTGGTCACCCTGTGCCCCCAATAAGTACAGGGTGACTTAGCCCCAAGAGGGGACTGGGAGGCTGCTAAAGGATCCTCCATGGCAAGGGGCCATCAGGGCAGAGATTAGTCTGAGGGGGAGGTCATACACTGTTCCAGGACTAGGTCCATAGTCTGGGGGCAGGAGGCTGGCCCTCAGGCCCCTCCAGGAGCCAGGGGCCCGGTGGTTCCTGTGACATTTCCCCCCCTTCCAAATAGGACTAACCTGGGGCCAGACCCTTACCGGGTCTGCCAGCAGGTTAGTTGGGTCCTCAGTCAGTCTCATATCCCATACAATCCTTTGGGTCTGTCTCTCACTCCGCCGGTACTGTGTTCTGTTCTGCGGGGGGAACTTTAAGTCGGCTGATTGGGGGCTGTTGAGGCCCGCGGTCCCACGCCCCAGGGTAGGGGAGGCAAAGTCACTGGTGAGGACTTCGGTCCCACTCACCAGGCCAAGGGTAGCAGAGCCGCTGGGGAGGTTCTTAATCCCACTCCACAGGGCAGGGGCAACGAAGCCGCTGGAGAGGACAGTTGTCCCACTCTCCAGGGCAGGGGTAAGGGAGTCGTTGGGGAGGGTCTCAATCACACTCCCCAGGGCAGGGGCAACAAGGCCGCTGGAGAGGACAGATGTCCCACTCTTCAGGGCCGGGGTAACAAAGCCACTGGAGAGGACAGTTGTGCCACTCGCCAGGGCAAAAGTGGCAGAGCCGCTGGGGAGGATCTCGATCCCACTCCCCAGGGCAGGGGCAACAAGGCCCTTGGAGAGGACAGTTGTCCCACTCTCCAGGACGGGGGTAACAAGGCCACTGGATAGGACAGTTGTCCCACTCTCCTGGGCGGAGGTGGCAAGCCGCTGGGGAGGATCTCAATCCCACTCCCCAGGGCAGGGGCAACAAGGCCCTTGGAGAGGACAGTTGTCCCACTCTCTAGGGCAAGGGTAGGGGCGACAGGGCCCTTGGAGAGGACAATTGTCCCACTCTCCAGGGCAAGGGTAGGGGCGACAAGGCCCTTGGAGAGGACAGTTGTCCCACTCTCCAGGGCAAGGGTAGGGGTGCTTGTGGTGATCGCCGTCTCATCCACGCTACCCCCTGTTACACCATCTGCCGCTGGGGAGAGAGGTCAACTACCTCCTCTCCCTGTAACTCAGACAGCCGCTGGGGCGAGACTCTGGTGCCACCTTCTTCTTGGCACTCCAAGGCTGCGACCCATTCTGGACAGAGGCTAACTTTCCTGCAAGCCGATGGGACCCCTGTTCTGTGAGTCGGTGCTTCCTCCGGGGCTGCATCTCGTGGTGTTGGGCAGAGAACAACATTCCTCGGACTCAACCTGTCCTCTCTCTCTCTTGGCCTCCAGGGCTGGGCAAATGACGCCAATCTTAATTGGGTTACCTCTCCAAGGACCTGTGTGATCACTTTGTGTGGGGGGTTTTCACCGTAGAGGGCCAGGCGCCGCAAAACCTCTCGCTGAAACTCGGCAAAGCTCATTACCCCGGATGAGGGGTTGCTGCTCTTCTCCCCCTCCATTAATTAACCTTTTAGGGTGCTGCGCTGCTCGCTGTGTTGCTGAGACCGGGGTCAAGCCAGTGGCTATATCTGCCCCTGGATGCTGGTCTCAGTTTTGCTGTTGCTCCATCCACTGCTCACTGCGTTGCTGAGACTGGGGTCAAGCCAGTGGCTATATCTCCCCCTGTATATTGGTCTCAGTTTCAGTTCCTTGGAAGAAGCCAAATCCCACCGCTTGCCACCAGATGTGACGGTACCAGCGGACACCCAGCCTTGGTGTCCCCGTCAATGGTCACTTCTTCCGCTACGAGCTAGATGGACATCCAACAGCATACCGCAATGTACCCCAAACTAGGCAGAACTAGTGTCAGGGTAACCAGGAGCACACTCTGAATACAGCAAGCTTACCCCACCAGACAACACCAGTTTAGGTAAGACAAGAACTCTTGTTTATTGTACAACATACAGGGTTTAAATACATACACAACAAGTTATCCACCCAATAGGACACAATGGGGCTGTTGGTGGAGGGGCACATCATACAAAGAGGCACAATGGTGAAGTGGTAATATGCATCTTTACAAAATAGTCAACGGGTGGAGGGTGGTTTCAGTATAAACATGCAGTAAACTGAACACAAGGGGAGTGTAAACATACTGTGTGATGAGACAATGGGTAGGTGACAACAGGATACAATGGGCCAGACCTGAGTGAGTTAACTATACAATGGCATAAAGGAATAGGACTGGGTACAAATGTAACAGAGGGACTAGAATACACAAAACAGGATGAGGTTCTGAAACATCATTAACATATTAGTCTTTTGGGAAGTCTGATATCCTTTGACAAGGCTGGGCAGAATGTTCACTGGGTTTTTTGGTTACCCTGTACCCCCAATAAGTACAGGGTGACTTAGCCCCAAGAGGGGACTGGGGGGCTGCTAAAGGATCCTCCATGGCAAGGGGCCATCAGGGCAGAGATTAGTCTGAGGGGGAGGTCATACCCTGTTCCAGGACTAGGTCCATAGTCTGGGGGCAGGAGGCTGGCCCTCAGGCCCCTCCAGGAGCCAGGGGCCCGGTGGTTCCTGTGACACAGGGTTAATGGAAAACGCCCAATTAAACTGGAACTCCCAAAAGAAGTGAGCCCAGCGATATTGGTGAGACAGACACAGAGAGTGATCAGAGTAACTCAGTCGGCATTGACAATACCGCACCGGTACTTGGATTGTACACACCACCGGATGGCAGTAGAGCAGCTTGAGCACAAAGCTCAGCCTAAGGTCGATAGAAAACAGCCCCGCCGCGGCGCACACCGACAATCGCTGCACAGTAAAGGAAATTGGTAACCACACGGGGTCACCTGAATGCTCAGACTAACACGGTATCAAGTGGATGGTATCCACTGAGGACAACGGCCACAATGAGGAGGCAGCACGCTACCATCAGCAGCGGAACGGTACTCAGCCAGGATACTGTCAGTGACGGAGCGGGTTAACAGCCAGGACAGTCAGCAACGGAGCTAGTTCTCAGCCAGGATACAGTCAGCAACGGATCGGTTCTCAGCCAGGATACAGTCAGCAACGGAGAGGTTCTCAGCCAGGATACTGTCAGCAACGGAGCGGTTCTCAGCCAGGGTACTGTCAGCAACAGAGCAGTTCTCAGCCAGGATACATTCAGCAACGGAGCGGGTTCTCAGCCAGGATACGGTCAGCAATGAAGCGGGTTCTCAGCCAGGATACGGTCAACAATGGAGCGGGTTCTCAGCCAGGATACCGTCAACAACGGAGCGTATAACCTGGAACACAGGAACAGAAGCGTAGTCAGGCAGGCCAGGTCATACACGAAACAGCCAGAGCAGACTCAGGAACTCGTACACCACGAAAGGGCGCCTAAGGGAGAACGTCCCAGAGTGTATATATAGGCAAGCCCTAGTGGTAGCAATAAAGGCCAGCCAATCAGGGGACTGCAGTGTTAATAATGTCGCCGTTCACAGAGGGAAAGCACTGGCACCGTGATAGTACCCCCTCCAACGACCCTCTCCCCTCAGAGGAGGACCAGGCTTAGATGGAAACTTGGCATGGAACTGTCTTAATAACAACGGAGCATGAATGTCGGCATACTTGACCCATGATCGTTCTTCTGGGCCGTACCCCTTCCAATGAAACAGGTACTGGTTTTGTCCATGCACCCTGCGTGAATACACAATACTTTGGACCTCATACTCATCGTGGTCTTGGATGCGAACTGGAGCCGGCACCACCGGAGCAGAGGCATAGCGATTACAGACAAGAGGTTTAAGTAGGGATACATGAAAGACATTGTGGATGCGCATATTAGCGGGGAGATCCAATGCATAGGAAACAGGATTAATTCTCTGGAGAACTTTGAATGGACCAATAAACCGTGGGGCAAATTTGTGACTAGGAGTTTGTAAATTCAGATTCTTTGAAGAAAGCCTAGTATTGTCCCAGTTTGGCTCTACGGAGTGCCTCTGGCCTAGTCCTCCATTCTGCAAAGCCGGTTGAAAGTGTTGCCTCCGTGATAGCACCGGTACATTGCCATTGCCTACGCTCCACTCTGTCTAAACCAGTTGCCAGTGTTGCCTCTGTGATTGCACCGGTACATTGCCATTGGTTACGTCCAACTCTGTCAAAGCCGGTTGCAAGTGTTGCCTCTGTGATAGCACTGATACATTGCCATTGGCTACGCTCCACTCTGTCAAAACTGGTTGCCAGTGTTGCCTCCGTGATTGCACCGGTACATTGCCATTGGTTACGCTCCACTCTGTCAAAACCGGTTGCAAGTGTTGCCTCCGTGATTGCACCGGTACATTGCCATTGGTTACGCTCCACTCTGTCAAAACCGGTTGCAAGTGTTGCCTCCGTGATTGCACCGGTACATTGCCATTGGTTACGCTCCACTCTGTCAAAACAGGTTGCAAGTGTTGCCTCCGTGATTGCACAGGTGGCGCTCCTGTTTACTTCAGTGGACTGGTACTCGCTGTGAACTCTGCCTTTGGCGTGTTTAAGAAGCAACTCTATACCTTCACATATGGGACTGTTTTCCTATCTTGATGAAAGTTAACTCCTGCATTGCTGAAACCTGGAAACTGCCTGACCCGTGTCAGCATAAACTGTTTGTCTCCTATATTTGTGCTGGACCTGTGTGGGCCTAATTTACCTGTCGTGTGTCTGTACTATAAGATATATATTACAGAACCTGTGAGGGTTCTTTGTGTATTATTGTATTTAATAAAACTGTGTTTTTATCCCAACTCTGTGTCTGTGAGTCAAACAAACCGTTACACATCCGGAAGCAATGATGGTTGGTACCCATAATTGACAAGGAATGGGGAGCTTCCGAATGAGTTATTAATCGCACAGTTCCTTGCAAACTCAGCCCAAGGTAGCAGTTCAGCCCAGTCATCATGATGATTGGAAACAAAGCAGCGGATAAATTGTTCGAGCCCCTGGTTAGAGCGTTCAGCAGCTCCATGTAATGGTTTGTTTTGACACTCAGACCAGCAGGTAAAATAAAACAATCTTTTATTGAAAGAAAATAAATACAAAGGATCGCCCTCTACAGTAGACAGCAACAATTGCAAGTGATTACACAGTACACATAGCTTTAATATAATGGATAGAAGGCACCCAACATAGGAATAGAAAATAGGGAACTGGCCCCTAAAGGGTGAATGAGAACAATTTGTCAGTCTCAGCTGTGGGGTTTGGCACGCCCGTGTGGTGTAGTAATAAACTGAGCAAATGTGCACAGCACAGAGTTCATGTAATGATGGGTAGTAGATGTTCAGTGACCAATGTGAGTTATAGCAGCACAGTAACCCAAAATAGCCCCCACGGGCGTTCGTCAATAGACCACTGAGCCTGCAAGTGCAAGAGTATGTAGCCCCCAGGGGCGTGATCGAGACTAGCCTGAGATGCGAAGCTGGCGTTTTAACCCCCACGGGCGTATAAGTGAGCACAACACGAGCCAATAGCCCCCACGGGTGTTTACCTACGGATCTAGCAAGAGCTTGGAGCCTAACCTTGCCACCAATAGCCGCACCGGACACCTCCGTTATTAACAGTGAGACCAAGAGCCAAAGACGCCCAACCGGCCTAACAGGATAGACTACTCTGCAAATGTAACAGGGAGTCGCCGTCCAAGTAGCGGCCAACTCAGCAGCAGTAGACTTACGAGGTAACGGATCTGTACTTAGAAAGGAGGTCCGGCCAGAGAGAAGCGGCACTGCAAGGTTTAATAGCTACGTTTGAATCTCCCAGGCTCGGTATGGTAGCTTAGCTCTGCAGCGTATAGAGGCTCGGTACAAGAGGCACAGCTTATGCAAGTCAGCAAGGAACTCTGCACAGATGGATGGGTTACCCAGGAGGGTAATGGTCACACTCGATTGGCACAGCAACGCAGGATTCAGAATGTCGCGGCGGCGACAACAAGCCAAGCAGGCCGCGATGATCTTGAAGCAGGAAGTCAGCCAGCTGGGTCGTAGCACGTAGAGGGTTCTCAGACAAGCCGGGTCGTAGCACGTAGAGGATTCTCAGACAAGCCGGGTCGTAGCACGTAGAAGATTCTCAGACAAGCCGGGTCGTA
This sequence comes from Rhinophrynus dorsalis, assembly GCA_037306005.1. Lineage (NCBI taxonomy): Eukaryota > Metazoa > Chordata > Amphibia > Anura > Rhinophrynidae > Rhinophrynus > Rhinophrynus dorsalis. The sequence goes on along the minus strand of CM074728.1, from coordinate 35,763,007 downwards.
GCAGGTAGAGGATTCTCAGACAAGCCGGGTCATACACGGTCAGGAACACTGGAGCGTAGTCAGGAAAGGCCAAAGTCGGTACACAGGAATCCGGATACAGGAACACAGCAACAGCAAGTCTGGCTCAGAAACACCACGAAAGGGCATCTGACAGATGTAAGAGTCAGGTATAAAAAGGTCACCAAGGGGCGGGCCAAACCAAGTGAACAAATCACAGTCTGCCACAGATGAGAGTGACAGAATAATCACAGGCACTGTGATACTCCATTAGTCTGTGGATGGTATGCACATGAATAAGACAACTGGATACCCATTTGGCCGCAGAATGCCTTCCAGAACTTGGAAATGAATTGGATGCCTCGGTCTGAAATCAACAACTGAGGTACCCCGTGGAGTCTGAATACCTCACGAGCAAACACAACTGCCAACTCTTTGGCTGAAGGCAACCCGGGCAAGGGCACAAAATGGGCCATTTTTGAATATCTATCTACCACCATCAATATGTAAGTGAAACCCTTCGAGACGGGTAATTCGCCCAGAAAATCAATAGACACATATGACCATGGACGGTCCCCGTTAGGCACCTGTTGCAGTAGGCCCACAGGCAAATGCCTGGGTATTTTGGAACGGGCACATACCGCACAAGCTGCTGTGAAATCAGCGCAATCTGCCCTTAGTGTGGGCCACCAGAAGATATGAGATAATGACCAAATTTATTGATCTCTGCCCACATGGCCAACTGCTCCTGAGGCATGATATGTTTCAAGGAGTTTAGCCCGAAAAGGTTCAGCTACAAAACATTTGCCCATGGGTTTTTCAGCCTGAGTAGCCAAGATCTGTTGACCCAAGGGAGACATGATGCTAATCCGCAGGGTGGCCAGGATGCGATCTTGTGGAATAATGGGTACAGGCTGTTCCTCAGACTCCAATTCAGGACCGTACTGCCTGGACAGCGCATCAGCTCTAACATTCTTAGAGCCGGGTAAATAGGAAACAAAGTTAAAACGAGAAAGGAAGAGGGCCCATCTGGCTTGTCTAGGAGACAATCTTTTAGCTTCAGAGAGGTACAACAGATTCTTGTGGTCAGTTAATATGAGAATCGGTACCCTGGTGCCCTCCAACAAGTGACGCCACTCATGTAAGGCCAAGATAATTGCCAATAATTCATGGTCACCAATCTCATATACTGATTGCGCTTTAGTTAATTTTTTCGAAAAGAAACCACATGGCTTGAGTGGTTGGCCCGGCCCAGACCTCTGAGAAAGAACTGCCCCTACACCAGTCTCTGACGGGTCTACTTTGAGTATAAATGGTAGTTCTACTTTGGGGTGTGACAGGACTGGTGCAGAAGCAAATGCTGCTTTGAGTGCCTCAAAAGCCTCCTCAGCCTCCTTGGACCACTCTGATGCCTTAGCGTCCTTATGTGTCAGGTCTGTAAGGGGTTTGACAATTCTGGAAAAGTCACGGAAGAATTTACGGTAATTGGCAAAGCCAATAAACCTTTGAATAGCCTTGAGGCCCTTAGGATGCGGCCAATGAAGTACTTCAGACAATTTCTCTTTATCCATGGAAATGCCCTGACTCAAATAACATATCCAAGGAATGGTACCATGGATCTATGAAACTCACACTTATCAAGTTTACAAAATAATCTATTCTCCCTTAATCTCTGAAGTACGGTAGTCACATGCAAGCGATGGGTCTCTAAATTGGGAGAATAGATTAAAATGTCATCCAGATAGACAACTACACAGGACTGCAGCAAGTCACAGAGAACATCATTAATTAGTTCTTGAAATACTGCTGGGGCATTACACAACACGAATGGCATTACCAAGTACTCATAGTGCCCATTGCGAGTATTAAAAGAGGTTTTACACTCATCACCTTCCTTGATGCGGATGAGGTTATAGGCTGCTCTCAGATCTAATTTGGTGAATATTGTCGCCCCCTTGAGGCGATCAAACAGCTCGGTGATGAGTGGAATTGGGTAGGCACTTTTAACCATCAACTTATTAAGGCCTCTATAATCAATACATGGCCTTAATTCCCTGGCCTTCTTTTTTACGAAAAAAAATCCAGCCCCTGCTGGCGAGGATGATCTGCGAATGATGCCCATTGCTAGGGCATCAGAGATATACTTCTCCATAGTCAAATTCTCATCATATGAGAGGGGATATGTTCTGCCCCTAGGAGGGACAGCACCAGGTGCAATATCAATGGCACAGTCATACGCCCTGTGCGGTGGCAAAGTGCTAGCCTCTCCCTTACTGAAAACATTGCTGAAGGAATTGTATTCAGGCGGTAGGGAGGGAGAGGTACACAACATTCTCTTGGGTTGGCGCAGACAATGATTAGAACAATGCTCAGACCAGGCCACAATCTCACAGGAGTCCCAATTAATTCTGGGATTATGTGTTCTTAACCATGCAAACCCCAAAATCACCGCATAATGGGGAGACTGAATGATCTGGAAAGATAGCGTCTCGAAATGTAATGCCCCCGTTTGTACAGAAAGCAGACAAGTTTCATGGGTGACCTGAGGTGGCGCCAAAGGTCGTCCATCAATGGCTTCGATATGCAAAGGATTGTCTAGCAATACCAGCGGAATGTTATGTAAAGAAGCAAACTCCTGGTCCATAAAATATCCCGCTGCTCCAGAATCTAGCATCGCGGATACCATCACAGAAAGGTTGGAGGAGGAGATAACCACATCCACCACTGGTTTGGAAGGCACGACCTCTGGGGACTGCTGAATACCACCTAGGACCTGTCCCCTAAGGAAACCTAGGTGCGTGAGTTTCCCGGCCGGGTTGGACAATTACGCAGCAAATTACCTCCTTTACAAACATAGGCCATTGTTGCGACAAAATGACCTTTCTTCTTTAGTGAGTCTGGTAAAACCCACCTGCATGGGTCCGGCAATCTCAGCATGACCAGGAGGCATGGTAGAAGAGGGAGGCAAGGGTGGGAAAGAATTTTTGTGCCCCTGTCCAACAGGAGACCTTGGTTTGCGGTCTTTATACTGAGTTCTTTCCCTGATCCGGGTATCAATTAAATTAACAAATTCAATGAATTTGTCCAATGACTCGGGTAAATCTCGGACCGCAATTTCATCTTTGATACTATCATTAAGGCCATGAGCAAAAGCCACCACCAGCGCCTCATCATTCCATTCTAATTCGGCTGCCAAGGTATGAAACTCAATTGAGTAATCAGCAACTGTACCGTGGCCTTGTCGGATACTCATGATTTGTTTGGCAGCCGAGATACTACGCCCAGGGATTTCAAAAACATTTCGGAAGGCCCTCACAAACTCGCCAAAGTTAGTAATGGGTTTAGCTGTTTCCCAAATCGGATTGGCCCAGGATAGAGCCCATCCTGTCAATAATGAAATCATGAACCCAATTTTGCTTCTCTATAGGAAAGGCTGGGGGCGCCAGTTCCAAAAAAATCTCTAGCTGATTCAGGAACCCCCTACAGAGGGTAGGTTGCCCATCATATCTCAACGGTAATGGTGCCGAAGCAGAAAGCCCTTTATACTGCATAGAGACGTTCAAATCTTGGACTGTTGGTGCCAGAACTGGTGTGGCCACCGGGGGCGGAACGGATCTGTCCAAGTGTTCGGTCCGCTCCAGCATAGTTTGCACTGCCACAGACAACTGATCTAGACGTTGCTCATACATATCCATTCTCCAGTGGATATTGACCAAACTTCCTTCACCGGACTTGTCTGAGGTCATTGGCCCTTTCTTACTGTCACGGTTTTAGATGAACACTCAGACAGATCGGTGAGGTTAAAATAACTTTATTAGAACAAAGTGCATACAAGAGTATAGGTTCTAGACCTATAAACAGAACAATAGGCTGCCAGGAGTACAGTAATAAAATATGTACGATACAGTAGGGTACTGACAATACATACAACAGTATTTGGCAACCTAGGAGGAGAAACCTAGAGTCCCAAGCAGACGGTAGGTATCATGGTGCCCGTGATTGCTTGTTTTTCCTGTCAGTTAGCAATGGGTGCTTCCCATTTGTTGCCTGTGGTTAGCCCGCCCAGCCTTGCCTATATAGACTGGGCTCCTGAACCCTTTCACTGCCCTTTCGTGGTGTTTCTATGCCAGTGCAACGCCTGTCTGTGGATTCCAGTGTACTTCCTTGGCCTGCCTGACTTCTCTCCTGTTCCTGCGCCTGTGTACCGACCCGGATAGCCTGACTACTCTCCTGTATTGTTCCTGTGTACTGTTCTGGCCTGGCTGACGTTCCTGCTCCCGTATCCGACCCGGTTTGGCTGGCGTTCCTGCTCCGGTATCCTGACCCGGCCTGGCTGATGTTCCTGTTCCTGGATCCCGACTTGGCTCTGTTCCTCTTTGACTCTGGTCGCCTCGGCGACATTCTGACTTCTGGTGCCTTCCTGGTTTGGCACTGCTGCCAACAGGCTTGTCTTGCCTCTGTGATTGCACTGGTATTCAGTAGTTGGTTTGCTCCACTCAGTTACCGGTTGCTAGTGCTGCCCCCGTTATAGCACCGGTAGGGCCTTCGTGTTTGTCCAGTACGTGGTACTGGTTAGCTCCACTCTGACCTTACAGTCGCAAGAGTAGCCTCCGTGAATGCACTGGTATTCAGTAGTTGGTTTGCTCCACTCAGTCACCGGTTGCTAGTGCTGCCTCCGTTATAGCACCGGTAGGGCCTTCATGTTTGTACAGTACAGTACATGCTACTGGTTCACTCCACTCTGTCCTTCCAGTCGCAAATGTTGCCTCTGTGATTTCGCTGGTATGCCGTCGTTGGTTTGCTCCACTCCATCTAACCGGCTGCTTTGCTACCTCCGTTATAGCACCGGTAGGGGCTCCACTACACCGTGTCGCATCAGTCATAGGCTGCCTTACTCGGTATTTGGTAAGGCCGGTAGAGCCTCCTCAGTTTCTTGTTGTACCAGATTAGGCTGCCTTACCCGGAATTTTGGTAAGGCCGGTAGAGCCTCCTCAGTTCCTTGCTATACCAGTTTAGGCTGCCTTGCCCGGTATATTGGTAAGGCCGGTAGAGCCTCCTCAGTCCTATTGCACCATCTTCTAGGCTGCCTTACCTGGTATTTTGGTGAGGCCGGTAGAGCCTATATATGTGTACATTGTATGCTATATTACTTGAACCTGTCGTGTGTTTGTAACATTTGTTGATGTTCAGGACCTGTGAGGGTTCTTTATTATTTTTCTTTCAATAAAGCTGTGTTTTTATCTTAACTCTGTGTCTGTGAGTCAAACAAACCGTGACAGTACGAAAGGGCCATGACCTCATACAATAAGGGTGAGGGTAATGCACAGAACATCCATTGGAGGATGGATGTACACGAGCAGTGCCTGGATCAGTTGGCATTGGCTATACAAACCATTCTCGAGCGTTCAGTACTCGCTAACAAGCCTGTCCTGAGTCAGGTGGCCCCCCCAGTTTCGACACCGGAGAATGCAACCGTGACGTCTGTGGCCGCAGTCAAAGGGTTAACCACTTCCGCACCATTGCCACTCAGATATGATGGCGAACCCAGTCTATGCAGAGGGTTTATCAACCAACTTGAAATATTTCTAGAATTAACCCCTCATGCTTTTCCTAATGATCGCAGTAAAGTTGGGTTTATGATATCGTTACTGACCGGTAGAGCCCTGGCATGGGCCAATCCCTTATGGGAGAGTGCAAAACCATGCACAAAGAATTTCAGGGAATTTGTGCAAACATTTCAGAGAGTATTTGAGATCCCTGGTAGAACCGCCTCTGCTGCTAAATGCCTTATGGAGAAACAACAGGGCAAGCGGACAGTGGGCGACTACACCATAGAATTCCGCACACTAGCAGCAGAGGTAGGTTGGAATAATGAGGCATTGGTGGCAGCCTTTGCTCAAGGTCTGGCCAACCACATTAAAGATGAAACCACAGCTAGAGAATTGCTTAATGATTTGGACGAATCTATTGATTATGCAATTCTAATTGATACTCTGATCCGTGAGAGACTTATGGCTAAAGACTTAGGCTACGGTCTAAAAACAGTGGGTTCAGCAGTTCATTATGCCCACCCATCCCTCCCTCGTTGCCTAAACCTAATGACCATATACGAGAATCCTGTGAACCTATGCAGTTAGGTTTTACCAGGTTAACTAAGGAGGAATTAACACACCGCAGGAGGCAGGGGTTATGCTTATACTGTGGTAAAACTGGGCACATGTTAAGAACCTGTCCCGTATGTCCGGGAAATTAACGCACCTAGGGTACCTTGGGGGACAGGCCCTAGGTGGTGTTCAACCGTCCCCAGATCTGATCATACAGAAACCCACCATCCAGGTGGTACTGTCATGGGCAAATCGCTCAGTGGAGGTTCTGGCCCTGATTGATTCCAACGCGGGCAGTTATTATATGGATAGTGCCTTTGCTGAACAGCACAAGATCCCGCTGGTTAAAAGGGAATCGCCTCTTGCCATTGAAGCCATAGACGGCAGACCACTAGAACCAGCTCAGATTACTTTTGAAACTATACCACTACCTATGACTATTGGGGTTCTTCACAGGGAAGAACAGCAGTTCCAGATAATTCATTCTCCTCACCATGCAGTCATTCTGGGATTTCCTTGGTTGCAACTGCATAATCCTCAGTTTGATTGGCAGAATTGTGAGATTTCGTCCTGGTCCCAATATTGTATGGAGCATTGTGTGTCTCACCCGGTTAAGATTCTGTGTGCCTCTCCCTCATTGCCAGTTGAATATCAACAATTCAGTGATGTTTTCAGCAAGGGAGAGGCTGGCACTCTGCCTCAGCACAGGTCTTATGATTGTGCCATTGATTTGCCTCCGGGGGTGGTACCCCCTAGGGGATGTACGTATCCATTATCATTCGATGAGAACCAGGCTATGGAAGAATATATTGAGGATGCCCTCAAGAGAGGGATCATCAGGAAATCCATCTCGCCTGCTGGTGCTGGGTTCTTTTTCGTGAAGAAGAAGAATGGTGAGTTAAGACCGTGTGTTGATTACCGTGGCCTAAATAAATTGATGCCCAAGAATGCCTATCCGATACCACTCATCACTGAATTATTTGACAGGTTAAAAGGTTCCTCCATCTTTATGAAACTAGACCTACGTGCGGCATATAACCTGATTCGGATTAGAGCTGGTGATAAGTGGAAAACGGCTTTTAACACTAGATCCAGGCACTATGAATATCTAGTTATGCAGTTTGACCTCTGTAACGCACCTGCGGTGTTACAAGAATTTATTAATGATATCCTCCGGGATATGCTGCAGTCCTGTGTTGTCTACCTGGCCGATATACACTCGGCTAATTTGTCACAACACATCAAGGATGTGTCCGAAGTGTTGCTCCACTTACGTAAAAATAAGCTGTTTTGTAAAATGGAAAAATACGAGTTTCATAGATCCAGGGTGCCTTTTTTGGGGTTCGTAATTGCCAAGGAAGGTATCGCTATGGATCAGGAGAAACTCGCTGCAGTATTGCAATGACCACGGCCCAAAGGGTTAAAAGCGATCCAGCGATTCCTGGGGTACGCTAATTATTACAGAAAGTTTATTAAAATGTTTCCACGATTGTTAAACCATTGTCTGACCTCACACACAAGGGCGCCAATCCTTCCCAATGGTCTGAGGCAGCTGAACATGCCTTTGAGACACTGAAATCCACTTTTGCAGCTGCTCTGGTGCTATCCCACCCCAACCCATCTCTTCCGTTTACACTGGAGGTCGATGCCTCAGAGATTGGGGTTGGGGCAGTACTTTCTCAACGAACGGTGACAGGGAGCATTCTCAGACCATGTGGGTTTTTCTCTAAGAAGTTGTCAGCTGCCCAAAGTCACTATGAGATAGGTGACAGAGAACTACTGGCTATTATTCTGGCTCTGAAAGAATGGCGTCACTTATTGGAAGGCACAAAAAATCCAGTATTGATTCTCACTGATCACAAAAACCTGACCTATCTGTCAGAGGCTAAAAGATTGTCCTCTCGCCAGGCCAGATGGGCTTTGTTTCTTTCCCGATTTAATTTCATTGTATTATATTTGCCGGGTTCCAAGAACGTTAGGGCTGATGCCCTGTCTAGACAATTCGAGCCTGAAACTGAGAGGGACGAGGTCCCAGTACCCATTATACAACCTGACCGCATATTGGCCACCCTACGTACGAGTATCTTTTCGCCACTGGGGGAAGAGATTCTGGCCACCCAGGCCACGGCCCTTCCAGAAACCCCAGTGGACAAGTGTTTTGTTGATGAGCCATTCCGCACTCGATTATTTGAAACATACCACTCCTCTAAGGCTGCTGGTCATATTGGTAGGTATCAATTAATATGGTCTCTCTCACAAGTTTTCTGGTGGCCCTCTCTGAGGGCTGAATGTGCTGCATTTACCAATGCCTGTGCCACCTGTGCTCATGCCAAGACCCCTAGACACCTCCCTGTGGGCCTACTCCAACCAGTACCTAATGGCGAACGTCCCTGGTCTCACGTTTCCATCGATTTCATGGGAGAGTTGCCAGTATTTAGAGGGTATTCATTCATACTTATGGTGGTTGACAGATTTTCTAAAATGGCTCATTTTGTGCCTCTCTGTGGCCTTCCCTCTGCCCAGGAATTGGCTGTTGTTTTCGCTAAAGAGGTATTTCGGTTGCATGGGGTACCTAGAGTTCTGGTGTCCGACCGGGGGAGCCAGTTCCTGTCCAGATTTTGGAGAGCATTTTGTGAACAGATGGGCATTCAACTGTCCTTCTCCTCTGCCTACCACCCCCAGACCAATGGGGCCCCTGAGCGTGCCAATCAGGGACTGGAGCAGTTCCTGCACTGTTTTGTCACAGATCACCATGATAACTGGACCGACCTGTTGCCATGGGCAGAGTTTGCCAGGAACTGTGCGGTTAACTCTTTGTCCGGGAGCTCCCCGTTTCTTATCAACTGCGGGTTCCAGCCTTGCTTGCTCCCGGACTCATTCCAGTCTCAACAGATTCCAGCTCTGGATGAGCATATCGAGCATCTCCGCTCCACTTGGGCACAGGTTCAGAGGGCACTCAGTCAGTCTTTCCAGCGTCATCAGCGCCATGCCAATCGTAGACTGCTGCCAGCGGTTTCCTTTCAGGTTGGGGACAGGGTATGGCTATCCTCCAGAAACCTCAAGCTACAAGTCCCGTCTAATAAATTGGCTCCCTGGTTTATTGGTCCGTTCAGGGTGATTCGTAAAATTAACCCTGTCTCTTATGCCTTGGATCTCCCTGCGTCCATGCGCATCCATAATGTGTTCCATGTGTCTCTCCTGAAACCTCTGGTATGCAACCATTATACTACTAACCCTGTGGTGCCAGGGCCTATAGAGGTAGAGGGTCAGGAGGAGTACGAAGTTCAAAGTATCATTGATTCTCGCAGATTTAGAGGAAAATTGCAGTATTTGGTACATTGGAAGGGTTATGGTCCTGAAGAACGTTCCTGGGTTGAGAGTAAGGACCTTCATGCTCCCAAATTACTGCATATTTTTCACTCTAAATACCCTCAGAAGCCAGGTTCCTCTTCCAGAAGGGGGGGGTCTTTGAGAGGGGGGTACTATCACAGTGCCCGTGATTGCTTGTTTTTCCTGTCAGTTAGCAATGGGTGCTTCCCATTTGTTGCCTATGGTTAGCCCGCCCAGCATTGCCTATATAGACTGGACTCCTGCACCCTTTCACTGCCCTTTCGTGGTGTTTCTATGCCAGTGCAACGCCTGTCTGTGGATTCCAGTGTACTTCCTTGGCCTGCCTGACTTCTCTCCTTTTCCTGAGCCTGTCTACCGATCCGGATAGCCTGACTACTCTGCTGTATTGTTCCTGTGTATCGTTCCGGCCTGGCTGACGTTCCTGCTCCCGTATCCGACCCGGTTGGCTGACTTTCCTGCTCCGGTATCCTGACCCGGCCTGGCTGATGTTCCTGGATCCCGACTTGGCTGTGTTCCGCTTTGACTCTGGTCGCCTTGGCAACATTCTGACTTCCGGTGCCTTCCTGGTTTGGCACCGCTGCCCACAGGCTTTTCTTGCCTCCGTATTCAGTAGTTGGTTTGTTCCACTCAGTCACCGGTTGCTAGTGCTGCCTCCGTTGTAGCACCGGTAGAGCCTTCGTGTTTGTCCAGTACGTGGTACTGGTTAGCTCCACTCTGACCTTCCAGTCACAAGTGTTGCCTCCATGATTGCGCTGGTATACAGTAATTGGTTTGCTCCACTCTGACACCGGTTGCTAGTGCTGCCTCCATTATAGCATAGGTAGGGCCTCCGTGTTGCTCAGTTTATGGCACTGGTTCGCTCCACTCTGAACCTCCAGTCTCATGTGTTGCCTCCGTGAATGCGCTGGTATACAGTAGTTGGTTGCTCCACTCCATCTAACCGGCTGCTTTGCTACCTCCGTTATAGCACCGGTCATAGGCTGCCTTACCCAGTATTTGGTAAGGCTGGTAGAGCCTCCTCAGTTCCTTGTTGTACCAGATTAGGCTGCCTTACCCGGTATTTTGGTAAGGCCAGTAGAGCCTCTCAGTTCCTTGCTGTACCAGTTTAGGCTGCCTTGCCCGGTATATTGGTAAGGCCGGTAGAGCCTCCTCAGTCCTATTGTACCATCTTCTAGGCTGCCTTACTCGGTATTTTGGTGAGGCCGGTAGAGCCTATATATGTGTACATTGTATGCTATATTACTTGAACCTGTCGTGTGTCTGTAACATATGTTGATGTTCAGGACCTGTGAGGGTTCTTTATTATTTTTCTTTCAATAAAGCTGTGTTTTTATCTTAACTCTGTGTCTGTGAGTCAAACAAACCGTGACAGTACGAAAGGGCCATGACCTCATACAATAAGGGTGAGGGTAATGCACAGAACATCCATTGGAGGATGGATGTACACGAGCAGTGCCTGGATCAGTTGGCATTGGCTATACAAACCATTCTCGAGCGTTCAGTACTCGCTAACAAGCCTGTCCCGAGTCAGGTGGCCCCCCCAGTTTCGACACCGGAGAATGCAACCGTGACGTCTGTGGCCGCAGTCAAAGGGTTAACCACTTCCGCACCATTGCCACTCAGATATGATGGCGAACCCAGTCTATGCAGAGGGTTTATCAACCAACTTGAAATATTTCTAGAATTAACCCCTCATGCTTTTCCTAATGATCGCAGTAAAGTTGGGTTTATGATATCGTTACTGACCGGTAGAGCCCTGGCATGGGCCAATCCCTTATGGGAGAGTGCAAAACCATGCACAAAGAATTTCAGGGAATTTGTGCAAACATTTCAGAGAGTATTTGAGATCCCTGGTAGAACCGCCTCTGCTGCTAAATGCCTTATGGAGAAACAACAGGGCAAGCGGACAGTGGGCGACTACACCATAGAATTCCGCACACTAGCAGCAGAGGTAGGTTGGAATAATGAGGCATTGGTGGCAGCCTTTGCTCAAGGTCTGGCCAACCACATTAAAGATGAAACCACAGCTAGAGAATTGCTTAATGATTTGGACGAATCTATTGATTATGCAATTCTAATTGATACTCTGATCCGTGAGAGACTTATGGCTAAAGACTTAGGCTACGGTCTAAAAACAGTGGGTTCAGCAGTTCATTATGCCCACCCATCCCTCCCTCGTTGCCTAAACCTAATGACCATATACGAGAATCCTGTGAACCTATGCAGTTAGGTTTTACCAGGTTAACTAAGGAGGAATTAACACACCACAGGAGGCAGGGGTTATGCTTATACTGTGGTAAAACTGGGCACATGTTAAGAACCTGTCCCGTATGTCCGGGAAATGAACGCACCTAGGGTACCTTGGGGGACAGGCCCTAGGTGGTGTTCAACCGTCCCCAGATCTGATCATACAGAAACCCACCATCCAGGTGGTACTGTCATGGGCAAATCGCTCAGTGGAGGTTCTGGCCCTGATTGATTCCAACGCGGGCAGTTATTATATGGATAGTGCCTTTGCTGAACAGCACAAGATCCCGCTGGTTAAAAGGGAATCACCTCTTGCCATTGAAGCCATAGACGGCAGACCACTAGAACCAGCTCAGATTACTTTTGAAACTATACCACTACCTATGACTATTGGGGTTCTTCACAGGGAAGAACAGCAGTTCCAGATAATTCATTCTCCTCACCATGCAGTCATTCTGAGATTTCCTTGGTTGCAACTGCATAATCCTCAGTTTGATTGGCAGAATTGTGAGATTTCGTCCTGGTCCCAATATTGTATGGAGCATTGTGTGTCTCACCCGGTTAAGATTCTGTGTGCCTCTCCCTCATTGCCAGTTGAATACCAACAATTCAGTGATGTTTTCAGCAAGGGAGAGGCTGGCACTCTGCCTCAGCACAGGTCTTATGATTGTGCCATTGATTTGCCTCCGGGGGTGGTACCCCCTAGGGGATGTACGTATCCATTATCATTCGATGAGAACCAGGCTATGGAAGAATATATTGAGGATGCCCTCAAGAGAGGGATCATCAGGAAATCCATCTCGCCTGCTGGTGCTGGGTTCTTTTTCGTGAAGAAGAAGAATGGTGAGTTAAGACCGTGTGTTGATTACCGTGGCCTAAATAAATTGATGCCCAAGAATGCCTATCCGATACCACTCATCACTGAATTATTTGACAGGTTAAAAGGTTCCTCCATCTTTATGAAACTAGACCTACGTGCGGCATATAACCTGATTCGGATTAGAGCTGGTGATAAGTGGAAAACGGCTTTTAACACTAGATCCAGGCACTATGAATATCTAGTTATGCAGTTTGACCTCTGTAACGCACCTGCGGTGTTACAAGAATTTATTAATGATATCCTCCGGGATATGCTGCAGTCCTGTGTTGTCTACCTGGCCGATATACACTCGGCTAATTTGTCACAACACATCAAGGATGTGTCCGAAGTGTTGCTCCACTTACGTAAAAATAAGCTGTTTTGTAAAATGGAAAAATACGAGTTTCATAGATCCAGGGTGCCTTTTTTGGGGTTCGTAATTGCCAAGGAAGGTATCGCTATGGATCAGGAGAAACTCGCTGCAGTATTGCAATGACCACGGCCCAAAGGGTTAAAAGCGATCCAGCGATTCCTGGGGTACGCTAATTATTACAGAAAGTTTATTAAAATGTTTCCACGATTGTTAAACCATTGTCTGACCTCACACACAAGGGCGCCAATCCTTCCCAATGGTCTGAGGCAGCTGAACATGCCTTTGAGACACTGAAATCCACTTTTGCAGCTGCTCTGGTGCTATCCCACCCCAACCCATCTCTTCCGTTTACACTGGAGGTCGATGCCTCAGAGATTGGGGTTGGGGCAGTACTTTCTCAACGAACGGTGACAGGGAGCATTCTCAGACCATGTGGGTTTTTCTCTAAGAAGTTGTCAGCTGCCCAAAGTCACTATGAGATAGGTGACAGAGAACTACTGGCTATTATTCTGGCTCTGAAAGAATGGCGTCACTTATTGGAAGGCACAAAAAATCCAGTATTGATTCTCACTGATCACAAAAACCTGACCTATCTGTCAGAGGCTAAAAGATTGTCCTCTCGCCAGGCCAGATGGGCTTTGTTTCTTTCCCGATTTAATTTCATTGTATTATATTTGCCGGGTTCCAAGAACGTTAGGGCTGATGCCCTGTCTAGACAATTCGAGCCTGAAACTGAGAGGGACGAGGTCCCAGTACCCATTATACAACCTGACCGCATATTGGCCACCCTACGTACGAGTATCTTTTCGCCACTGGGGGAAGAGATTCTGGCCACCCAGGCCACGGCCCTTCCAGAAACCCCAGTGGACAAGTGTTTTGTTGATGAGCCATTCCGCACTCGATTATTTGAAACATACCACTCCTCTAAGGCTGCTGGTCATATTGGTAGGTATCAATTAATATGGTCTCTCTCACAAGTTTTCTGGTGGCCCTCTCTGAGGGCTGAATGTGCTGCATTTACCAATGCCTGTGCCACCTGTGCTCATGCCAAGACCCCTGGACACCTCCCTGTGGGCCTACTCCAACCAGTACCTAATGGCGAACGTCCCTGGTCTCACGTTTCCATCGATTTCATGGGAGAGTTGCCAGTATTTAGAGGGTATTCATTCATACTTATGGTGGTTGACAGATTTTCTAAAATGGCTCATTTTGTGCCTCTCTGTGGCCTTCCCTCTGCCCAGGAATTGGCTGTTGTTTTCGCTAAAGAGGTATTTCGGTTGCATGGGGTACCTAGAGTTCTGGTGTCCGACCGGGGGAGCCAGTTCCTGTCCAGATTTTGGAGAGCATTTTGTGAACAGATGGGCATTCAACTGTCCTTCTCCTCTGCCTACCACCCCCAGACCAATGGGGCCCCTGAGCGTGCCAATCAGCGACTGGAGCAGTTCCTGCACTGTTTTGTCACAGATCACCATGATAACTGGACCGACCTGTTGCCATGGGCAGAGTTTGCCAGGAACTGTGCGGTTAACTCTTTGTCCGGGAGCTCCCCGTTTCTTATCAACTGCGGGTTCCAGCCTTGCTTGCTCCCGGACTCATTCCAGTCTCAACAGATTCCAGCTCTGGATGAGCATATCGAGCATCTCCGCTCCACTTGGGCACAGGTTCAGAGGGCACTCAGTCAGTCTTTCCAGCGTCATCAGCGCCATGCCAATCGTAGACTGCTGCCAGCGGTTTCCTTTCAGGTTGGGGACAGGGTATGGCTATCCTCCAGAAACCTCAAGCTACAAGTCCCGTCTAATAAATTGGCTCCCTGGTTTATTGGTCCGTTCAGGGTGATTCGTAAAATTAACCCTGTCTCTTATGCCTTGGATCTCCCTGCGTCCATGCGCATCCATAATGTGTTCCATGTGTCTCTCTTGAAACCTCTGGTATGCAACCATTATACTACTAACCCTGTGGTGCCAGGGCCTATAGAGGTAGAGGGTCAGGAGGAGTACGAAGTTCAAAGTATCATTGATTCTCGCAGATTTAGAGGAAAATTGCAGTATTTGGTACATTGGAAGGGTTATGGTCCTGAAGAACGTTCCTGGGTTGAGAGTAAGGACCTTCATGCTCCCAAATTACTGCATATTTTTCACTCTAAATACCCTCAGAAGCCAGGTTCCTCTTCCAGAAGGGGGGGGTCTTTGAGAGGGGGGTACTATCACAGTGCCCGTGATTGCTTGTTTTTCCTGTCAGTTAGCAATGGGTGCTTCCCATTTGTTGCCTATGGTTAGCCCGCCCAGCATTGCCTATATAGACTGGACTCCTGCACCCTTTCACTGCCCTTTCGTGGTGTTTCTATGCCAGTGCAACGCCTGTCTGTGGATTCCAGTGTACTTCCTTGGCCTGCCTGACTTCTCTCCTTTTCCTGAGCCTGTCTACCGATCCGGATAGCCTGACTACTCTGCTGTATTGTTCCTGTGTATCGTTCCGGCCTGGCTGACGTTCCTGCTCCCGTATCCGACCCGGTTGGCTGACTTTCCTGCTCCGGTATCCTGACCTGGCCTGGCTGATGTTCCTGGATCCCGACTTGGCTGTGTTCCGCTTTGACTCTGGTCGCCTTGGCAACATTCTGACTTCCGGTGCCTTCCTGGTTTGGCACCGCTGCCCACAGGCTTTTCTTGCCTCCGTATTCAGTAGTTGGTTTGTTCCACTCAGTCACTGGTTGCTAGTGCTGCCTCCGTTGTAGCACCGGTAGAGCCTTCGTGTTTGTCCAGTACGTGGTACTGGTTAGCTCCACTCTGACCTTCCAGTCACAAGTGTTGCCTCCATGATTGCGCTGGTATACAGTAATTGGTTTGCTCCACTCTGACACCGGTTGCTAGTGCTGCCTCCATTATAGCATAGGTAGGGCCTCCGTGTTGCTCAGTTTATGGCACTGGTTCGCTCCACTCTGAACCTCCAGTCTCATGTGTTGCCTCCGTGAATGCGCTGGTATACAGTAGTTGGTTGCTCCACTCCATCTAACCGGCTGCTTTGCTACCTCCGTTATAGCACCGGTCATAGGCTGCCTTACCCAGTATTTGGTAAGGCTGGTAGAGCCTCCTCAGTTCCTTGTTGTACCAGATTAGGCTGCCTTACCCGGTATTTTGGTAAGGCCAGTAGAGCCTCTCAGTTCCTTGCTGTACCAGTTTAGGCTGCCTTGCCCGGTATATTGGTAAGGCCGGTAGAGCCTCCTCAGTCCTATTGTACCATCTTCTAGGCTGCCTTACTCGGTATTTTGGTGAGGCCGGTAGAGCCTATATATGTGTACATTGTATGCTATATTACTTGAACCTGTCGTGTGTCTGTAACATATGTTGATGTTCAGGACCTGTGAGGGTTCTTTATTATTTTTCTTTCAATAAAGCTGTGTTTTTATCTTAACTCTGTGTCTGTGAGTCAAACAAACCGTGACAGTACGAAAGGGCCATGACCTCATACAATAAGGGTGAGGGTAATGCACAGAACATCCATTGGAGGATGGATGTACACGAGCAGTGCCTGGATCAGTTGGCATTGGCTATACAAACCATTCTCGAGCGTTCAGTACTCGCTAACAAGCCTGTCCCGAGTCAGGTGGCCCCCCCAGTTTCGACACCGGAGAATGCAACCGTGACGTCTGTGGCCGCAGTCAAAGGGTTAACCACTTCCGCACCATTGCCACTCAGATATGATGGCGAACCCAGTCTATGCAGAGGGTTTATCAACCAACTTGAAATATTTCTAGAATTAACCCCTCATGCTTTTCCTAATGATCGCAGTAAAGTTGGGTTTATGATATCGTTACTGACCGGTAGAGCCCTGGCATGGGCCAATCCCTTATGGGAGAGTGCAAAACCATGCACAAAGAATTTCAGGGAATTTGTGCAAACATTTCAGAGAGTATTTGAGATCCCTGGTAGAACCGCCTCTGCTGCTAAATGCCTTATGGAGAAACAACAGGGCAAGCGGACAGTGGGCGACTACACCATAGAATTCCGCACACTAGCAGCAGAGGTAGGTTGGAATAATGAGGCATTGGTGGCAGCCTTTGCTCAAGGTCTGGCCAACCACATTAAAGATGAAACCACAGCTAGAGAATTGCTTAATGATTTGGACGAATCTATTGATTATGCAATTCTAATTGATACTCTGATCCGTGAGAGACTTATGGCTAAAGACTTAGGCTACGGTCTAAAAACAGTGGGTTCAGCAGTTCATTATGCCCACCCATCCCTCCCTCGTTGCCTAAACCTAATGACCATATACGAGAATCCTGTGAACCTATGCAGTTAGGTTTTACCAGGTTAACTAAGGAGGAATTAACACACCACAGGAGGCAGGGGTTATGCTTATACTGTGGTAAAACTGGGCACATGTTAAGAACCTGTCCCGTATGTCCGGGAAATGAACGCACCTAGGGTACCTTGGGGGACAGGCCCTAGGTGGTGTTCAACCGTCCCCAGATCTGATCATACAGAAACCCACCATCCAGGTGGTACTGTCATGGGCAAATCGCTCAGTGGAGGTTCTGGCCCTGATTGATTCCAACGCGGGCAGTTATTATATGGATAGTGCCTTTGCTGAACAGCACAAGATCCCGCTGGTTAAAAGGGAATCACCTCTTGCCATTGAAGCCATAGACGGCAGACCACTAGAACCAGCTCAGATTACTTTTGAAACTATACCACTACCTATGACTATTGGGGTTCTTCACAGGGAAGAACAGCAGTTCCAGATAATTCATTCTCCTCACCATGCAGTCATTCTGAGATTTCCTTGGTTGCAACTGCATAATCCTCAGTTTGATTGGCAGAATTGTGAGATTTCGTCCTGGTCCCAATATTGTATGGAGCATTGTGTGTCTCACCCGGTTAAGATTCTGTGTGCCTCTCCCTCATTGCCAGTTGAATACCAACAATTCAGTGATGTTTTCAGCAAGGGAGAGGCTGGCACTCTGCCTCAGCACAGGTCTTATGATTGTGCCATTGATTTGCCTCCGGGGGTGGTACCCCCTAGGGGATGTACGTATCCATTATCATTCGATGAGAACCAGGCTATGGAAGAATATATTGAGGATGCCCTCAAGAGAGGGATCATCAGGAAATCCATCTCGCCTGCTGGTGCTGGGTTCTTTTTCGTGAAGAAGAAGAATGGTGAGTTAAGACCGTGTGTTGATTACCGTGGCCTAAATAAATTGATGCCCAAGAATGCCTATCCGATACCACTCATCACTGAATTATTTGACAGGTTAAAAGGTTCCTCCATCTTTATGAAACTAGACCTACGTGCGGCATATAACCTGATTCGGATTAGAGCTGGTGATAAGTGGAAAACGGCTTTTAACACTAGATCCAGGCACTATGAATATCTAGTTATGCAGTTTGACCTCTGTAACGCACCTGCGGTGTTACAAGAATTTATTAATGATATCCTCCGGGATATGCTGCAGTCCTGTGTTGTCTACCTGGCCGATATACACTCGGCTAATTTGTCACAACACATCAAGGATGTGTCCGAAGTGTTGCTCCACTTACGTAAAAATAAGCTGTTTTGTAAAATGGAAAAATACGAGTTTCATAGATCCAGGGTGCCTTTTTTGGGGTTCGTAATTGCCAAGGAAGGTATCGCTATGGATCAGGAGAAACTCGCTGCAGTATTGCAATGACCACGGCCCAAAGGGTTAAAAGCGATCCAGCGATTCCTGGGGTACGCTAATTATTACAGAAAGTTTATTAAAATGTTTCCACGATTGTTAAACCATTGTCTGACCTCACACACAAGGGCGCCAATCCTTCCCAATGGTCTGAGGCAGCTGAACATGCCTTTGAGACACTGAAATCCACTTTTGCAGCTGCTCTGGTGCTATCCCACCCCAACCCATCTCTTCCGTTTACACTGGAGGTCGATGCCTCAGAGATTGGGGTTGGGGCAGTACTTTCTCAACGAACGGTGACAGGGAGCATTCTCAGACCATGTGGGTTTTTCTCTAAGAAGTTGTCAGCTGCCCAAAGTCACTATGAGATAGGTGACAGAGAACTACTGGCTATTATTCTGGCTCTGAAAGAATGGCGTCACTTATTGGAAGGCACAAAAAATCCAGTATTGATTCTCACTGATCACAAAAACCTGACCTATCTGTCAGAGGCTAAAAGATTGTCCTCTCGCCAGGCCAGATGGGCTTTGTTTCTTTCCCGATTTAATTTCATTGTATTATATTTGCCGGGTTCCAAGAACGTTAGGGCTGATGCCCTGTCTAGACAATTCGAGCCTGAAACTGAGAGGGACGAGGTCCCAGTACCCATTATACAACCTGACCGCATATTGGCCACCCTACGTACGAGTATCTTTTCGCCACTGGGGGAAGAGATTCTGGCCACCCAGGCCACGGCCCTTCCAGAAACCCCAGTGGACAAGTGTTTTGTTGATGAGCCATTCCGCACTCGATTATTTGAAACATACCACTCCTCTAAGGCTGCTGGTCATATTGGTAGGTATCAATTAATATGGTCTCTCTCACAAGTTTTCTGGTGGCCCTCTCTGAGGGCTGAATGTGCTGCATTTACCAATGCCTGTGCCACCTGTGCTCATGCCAAGACCCCTGGACACCTCCCTGTGGGCCTACTCCAACCAGTACCTAATGGCGAACGTCCCTGGTCTCACGTTTCCATCGATTTCATGGGAGAGTTGCCAGTATTTAGAGGGTATTCATTCATACTTATGGTGGTTGACAGATTTTCTAAAATGGCTCATTTTGTGCCTCTCTGTGGCCTTCCCTCTGCCCAGGAATTGGCTGTTGTTTTCGCTAAAGAGGTATTTCGGTTGCATGGGGTACCTAGAGTTCTGGTGTCCGACCGGGGGAGCCAGTTCCTGTCCAGATTTTGGAGAGCATTTTGTGAACAGATGGGCATTCAACTGTCCTTCTCCTCTGCCTACCACCCCCAGACCAATGGGGCCCCTGAGCGTGCCAATCAGCGACTGGAGCAGTTCCTGCACTGTTTTGTCACAGATCACCATGATAACTGGACCGACCTGTTGCCATGGGCAGAGTTTGCCAGGAACTGTGCGGTTAACTCTTTGTCCGGGAGCTCCCCGTTTCTTATCAACTGCGGGTTCCAGCCTTGCTTGCTCCCGGACTCATTCCAGTCTCAACAGATTCCAGCTCTGGATGAGCATATCGAGCATCTCCGCTCCACTTGGGCACAGGTTCAGAGGGCACTCAGTCAGTCTTTCCAGCGTCATCAGCGCCATGCCAATCGTAGACTGCTGCCAGCGGTTTCCTTTCAGGTTGGGGACAGGGTATGGCTATCCTCCAGAAACCTCAAGCTACAAGTCCCGTCTAATAAATTGGCTCCCTGGTTTATTGGTCCGTTCAGGGTGATTCGTAAAATTAACCCTGTCTCTTATGCCTTGGATCTCCCTGCGTCCATGCGCATCCATAATGTGTTCCATGTGTCTCTCTTGAAACCTCTGGTATGCAACCATTATACTACTAACCCTGTGGTGCCAGGGCCTATAGAGGTAGAGGGTCAGGAGGAGTACGAAGTTCAAAGTATCATTGATTCTCGCAGATTTAGAGGAAAATTGCAGTATTTGGTACATTGGAAGGGTTATGGTCCTGAAGAACGTTCCTGGGTTGAGAGTAAGGACCTTCATGCTCCCAAATTACTGCATATTTTTCACTCTAAATACCCTCAGAAGCCAGGTTCCTCTTCCAGAAGGGGGGGGTCTTTGAGAGGGGGGTACTATCACAGTGCCCGTGATTGCTTGTTTTTCCTGTCAGTTAGCAATGGGTGCTTCCCATTTGTTGCCTATGGTTAGCCCGCCCAGCATTGCCTATATAGACTGGACTCCTGCACCCTTTCACTGCCCTTTCGTGGTGTTTCTATGCCAGTGCAACGCCTGTCTGTGGATTCCAGTGTACTTCCTTGGCCTGCCTGACTTCTCTCCTTTTCCTGAGCCTGTCTACCGATCCGGATAGCCTGACTACTCTGCTGTATTGTTCCTGTGTATCGTTCCGGCCTGGCTGACGTTCCTGCTCCCGTATCCGACCCGGTTGGCTGACTTTCCTGCTCCGGTATCCTGACCTGGCCTGGCTGATGTTCCTGGATCCCGACTTGGCTGTGTTCCGCTTTGACTCTGGTCGCCTTGGCAACATTCTGACTTCCGGTGCCTTCCTGGTTTGGCACCGCTGCCCACAGGCTTTTCTTGCCTCCGTATTCAGTAGTTGGTTTGTTCCACTCAGTCACTGGTTGCTAGTGCTGCCTCCGTTGTAGCACCGGTAGAGCCTTCGTGTTTGTCCAGTACGTGGTACTGGTTAGCTCCACTCTGACCTTCCAGTCACAAGTGTTGCCTCCATGATTGCGCTGGTATACAGTAATTGGTTTGCTCCACTCTGACACCGGTTGCTAGTGCTGCCTCCATTATAGCATAGGTAGGGCCTCCGTGTTGCTCAGTTTATGGCACTGGTTCGCTCCACTCTGAACCTCCAGTCTCATGTGTTGCCTCCGTGAATGCGCTGGTATACAGTAGTTGGTTGCTCCACTCCATCTAACCGGCTGCTTTGCTACCTCCGTTATAGCACCGGTCATAGGCTGCCTTACCCAGTATTTGGTAAGGCTGGTAGAGCCTCCTCAGTTCCTTGTTGTACCAGATTAGGCTGCCTTACCCGGTATTTTGGTAAGGCCAGTAGAGCCTCTCAGTTCCTTGCTGTACCAGTTTAGGCTGCCTTGCCCGGTATATTGGTAAGGCCGGTAGAGCCTCCTCAGTCCTATTGTACCATCTTCTAGGCTGCCTTACTCGGTATTTTGGTGAGGCCGGTAGAGCCTATATATGTGTACATTGTATGCTATATTACTTGAACCTGTCGTGTGTCTGTAACATATGTTGATGTTCAGGACCTGTGAGGGTTCTTTATTATTTTTCTTTCAATAAAGCTGTGTTTTTATCTTAACTCTGTGTCTGTGAGTCAAACAAACCGTGACAGTACGAAAGGGCCATGACCTCATACAATAAGGGTGAGGGTAATGCACAGAACATCCATTGGAGGATGGATGTACACGAGCAGTGCCTGGATCAGTTGGCATTGGCTATACAAACCATTCTCGAGCGTTCAGTACTCGCTAACAAGCCTGTCCCGAGTCAGGTGGCCCCCCCAGTTTCGACACCGGAGAATGCAACCGTGACGTCTGTGGCCGCAGTCAAAGGGTTAACCACTTCCGCACCATTGCCACTCAGATATGATGGCGAACCCAGTCTATGCAGAGGGTTTATCAACCAACTTGAAATATTTCTAGAATTAACCCCTCATGCTTTTCCTAATGATCGCAGTAAAGTTGGGTTTATGATATCGTTACTGACCGGTAGAGCCCTGGCATGGGCCAATCCCTTATGGGAGAGTGCAAAACCATGCACAAAGAATTTCAGGGAATTTGTGCAAACATTTCAGAGAGTATTTGAGATCCCTGGTAGAACCGCCTCTGCTGCTAAATGCCTTATGGAGAAACAACAGGGCAAGCGGACAGTGGGCGACTACACCATAGAATTCCGCACACTAGCAGCAGAGGTAGGTTGGAATAATGAGGCATTGGTGGCAGCCTTTGCTCAAGGTCTGGCCAACCACATTAAAGATGAAACCACAGCTAGAGAATTGCTTAATGATTTGGACGAATCTATTGATTATGCAATTCTAATTGATACTCTGATCCGTGAGAGACTTATGGCTAAAGACTTAGGCTACGGTCTAAAAACAGTGGGTTCAGCAGTTCATTATGCCCACCCATCCCTCCCTCGTTGCCTAAACCTAATGACCATATACGAGAATCCTGTGAACCTATGCAGTTAGGTTTTACCAGGTTAACTAAGGAGGAATTAACACACCACAGGAGGCAGGGGTTATGCTTATACTGTGGTAAAACTGGGCACATGTTAAGAACCTGTCCCGTATGTCCGGGAAATGAACGCACCTAGGGTACCTTGGGGGACAGGCCCTAGGTGGTGTTCAACCGTCCCCAGATCTGATCATACAGAAACCCACCATCCAGGTGGTACTGCCATGGGCAAATCGCTCAGTGGAGGTTCTGGCCCTGATTGATTCCAACGCGGGCAGTTATTATATGGATAGTGCCTTTGCTGAACAGCACAAGATCCCGCTGGTTAAAAGGGAATCGCCTCTTGCCATTGAAGCCATAGACGGCAGACCACTAGAACCAGCTCAGATTACTTTTGAAACTATACCACTACCTATGACTATTGGGGTTCTTCACAGGGAAGAACAGCAGTTCCAGATAATTCATTCTCCTCACCATGCAGTCATTCTGGGATTTCCTTGGTTGCAACTGCATAATCCTCAGTTTGATTGGCAGAATTGTGAGATTTCGTCCTGGTCCCAATATTGTATGGAGCATTGTGTGTCTCACCCGGTTAAGATTCTGTGTGCCTCTCCCTCATTGCCAGTTGAATACCAACAATTCAGTGATGTTTTCAGCAAGGGAGAGGCTGGCACTCTGCCTCAGCACAGGTCTTATGATTGTGCCATTGATTTGCCTCCGGGGGTGGTACCCCCTAGGGGATGTACGTATCCATTATCATTCGATGAGAACCAGGCTATGGAAGAATATATTGAGGATGCCCTCAAGAGAGGGATCATCAGGAAATCCATCTCGCCTGCTGGTGCTGGGTTCTTTTTCGTGAAGAAGAAGAATGGTGAGTTAAGACCGTGTGTTGATTACCGTGGCCTAAATAAATTGATGCCCAAGAATGCCTATCCGATACCACTCATCACTGAATTATTTGACAGGTTAAAAGGTTCCTCCATCTTTATGAAACTAGACCTACGTGCGGCATATAACCTGATTCGGATTAGAGCTGGTGATAAGTGGAAAACGGCTTTTAACACTAGATCCAGGCACTATGAATATCTAGTTATGCAGTTTGACCTCTGTAACGCACCTGCGGTGTTACAAGAATTTATTAATGATATCATCCGGGATATGCTGCAGTCCTGTGTTGTCTACCTGGCCGATATACACTCGGCTAATTTGTCACAACACATCAAGGATGTGTCCGAAGTGTTGCTCCACTTACGTAAAAATAAGCTGTTTTGTAAAATGGAAAAATACGAGTTTCATAGATCCAGGGTGCCTTTTTTGGGGTTCGTAATTGCCAAGGAAGGTATCGCTATGGATCAGGAGAAACTCGCTGCAGTATTGCAATGACCACGGCCCAAAGGGTTAAAAGCGATCCAGCGATTCCTGGGGTACCCTAATTATTACAGAAAGTTTATTAAAATGTTTCCACGATTGTTAAACCATTGTCTGACCTCACACACAAGGGCGCCAATCCTTCCCAATGGTCTGAGGCAGCTGAACATGCCTTTGAGACACTGAAATCCACTTTTGCAGCTGCTCTGGTGCTATCCCACCCCAACCCATCTCTTCCG
The DNA here is from genome assembly GCA_037306005.1 of Rhinophrynus dorsalis. NCBI lineage: Eukaryota > Metazoa > Chordata > Amphibia > Anura > Rhinophrynidae > Rhinophrynus > Rhinophrynus dorsalis. The sequence continues at coordinate 35,738,633 of CM074728.1, read as the reverse complement.
TTTACACTGGAGGTCGATGCCTCAGAGATTGGGGTTGGGGCAGTACTTTCTCAACGAACGGTGACAGGGAGCATTCTCAGACCATGTGGGTTTTTCTCTAAGAAGTTGTCAGCTGCCCAAAGTCACTATGAGATAGGTGACAGAGAACTACTGGCTATTATTCTGGCTCTGAAAGAATGGCGTCACTTATTGGAAGGCACAAAAAATCCAGTATTGATTCTCACTGATCACAAAAACCTGACCTATCTGTCAGAGGCTAAAAGATTGTCCTCTCGCCAGGCCAGATGGGCTTTGTTTCTTTCCCGATTTAATTTCATTGTATTATATTTGCCGGGTTCCAAGAACGTTAGGGCTGATGCCCTGTCTAGACAATTCGAGCCTGAAACTGAGAGGGACGAGGTCCCAGTACCCATTATACAACCTGACCGCATATTGGCCACCCTACGTACGAGTATCTTTTCGCCACTGGGGGAAGAGATTCTGGCCACCCAGGCCACGGCCCTTCCAGAAACCCCAGTGGACAAGTGTTTTGTTGATGAGCCATTCCGCACTCGATTATTTGAAACATACCACTCCTCTAAGGCTGCTGGTCATATTGGTAGGTATCAATTAATATGGTCTCTCTCACAAGTTTTCTGGTGGCCCTCTCTGAGGGCTGAATGTGCTGCATTTACCAATGCCTGTGCCACCTGTGCTCATGCCAAGACCCCTAGACACCTCCCTGTGGGCCTACTCCAACCAGTACCTAATGGCGAACGTCCCTGGTCTCACGTTTCCATCGATTTCATGGGAGAGTTGCCAGTATTTAGAGGGTATTCATTCATACTTATGGTGGTTGACAGATTTTCTAAAATGGCTCATTTTGTGCCTCTCTGTGGCCTTCCCTCTGCCCAGGAATTGGCTGTTGTTTTCGCTAAAGAGGTATTTCGGTTGCATGGGGTACCTAGAGTTCTGGTGTCCGACCGGGGGAGCCAGTTCCTGTCCAGATTTTGGAGAGCATTTTGTGAACAGATGGGCATTCAACTGTCCTTCTCCTCTGCCTACCACCCCCAGACCAATGGGGCCCGTGAGCGTGCCAATCAGGGACTGGAGCAGTTCCTGCACTGTTTTGTCACAGATCACCATGATAACTGGACCGACCTGTTGCCATGGGCAGAGTTTGCCAGGAACTGTGCGGTTAACTCTTTGTCCGGGAGCTCCCCGTTTCTTATCAACTGCGGGTTCCAGCCTTGCTTGCTCCCGGACTCATTCCAGTCTCAACAGATTCCAGCTCTGGATGAGCATATCGAGCATCTCCGCTCCACTTGGGCACAGGTTCAGAGGGCACTCAGTCAGTCTTTCCAGCGTCATCAGCGCCATGCCAATCGTAGACTGCTGCCAGCGGTTTCCTTTCAGGTTGGGGACAGGGTATGGCTATCCTCCAGAAACCTCAAGCTACAAGTCCCGTCTAATAAATTGGCTCCCTGGTTTATTGGTCCGTTCAGGGTGATTCGTAAAATTAACCCTGTCTCTTATGCCTTGGATCTCCCTGCGTCCATGCGCATCCATAATGTGTTCCATGTGTCTCTCCTGAAACCTCTGGTATGCAACCATTATACTACTAACCCTGTGGTGCCAGGGCCTATAGAGGTAGAGGGTCAGGAGGAGTACGAAGTTCAAAGTATCATTGATTCTCGCAGATTTAGAGGAAAATTGCAGTATTTGGTACATTGGAAGGGTTATGGTCCTGAAGAACGTTCCTGGGTTGAGAGTAAGGACCTTCATGCTCCCAAATTACTGCATATTTTTCACTCTAAATACCCTCAGAAGCCAGGTTCCTCTTCCAGAAGGGGGGGGTCTTTGAGAGGGGGGTACTATCACAGTGCCCGTGATTGCTTGTTTTTCCTGTCAGTTAGCAATGGGTGCTTCCCATTTGTTGCCTATGGTTAGCCCGCCCAGCATTGCCTATATAGACTGGACTCCTGCACCCTTTCACTGCCCTTTCGTGGTGTTTCTATGCCAGTGCAACGCCTGTCTGTGGATTCCAGTGTACTTCTTTGGCCTGCCTGACTTCTCTCCTTTTCCTGAGCCTGTCTACCGATCCGGATAGCCTGACTACTCTGCTGTATTGTTCCTGTGTATCGTTCCGGCCTGGCTGACGTTCCTGCTCCCGTATCCGACCCGGTTGGCTGACTTTCCTGCTCCGGTATCCTGACCCGGCCTGGCTGATGTTCCTGGATCCCGACTTGGCTGTGTTCCGCTTTGACTCTGGTCGCCTTGGCAACATTCTGACTTCCGGTGCCTTCCTGGTTTGGCACCGCTGCCCACAGGCTTTTCTTGCCTCCGTATTCAGTAGTTGGTTTGTTCCACTCAGTCACCGGTTGCTAGTGCTGCCTCCGTTGTAGCACCGGTAGAGCCTTCGTGTTTGTCCAGTACGTGGTACTGGTTAGCTCCACTCTGACCTTCCAGTCACAAGTGTTGCCTCCATGATTGCGCTGGTATACAGTAATTGGTTTGCTCCACTCTGACACCGGTTGCTAGTGCTGCCTCCATTATAGCATAGGTAGGGCCTCCGTGTTGCTCAGTTTATGGCACTGGTTCGCTCCACTCTGAACCTCCAGTCTCATGTGTTGCCTCCGTGAATGCGCTGGTATACAGTAGTTGGTTGCTCCACTCCATCTAACCGGCTGCTTTGCTACCTCCGTTATAGCACCGGTCATAGGCTGCCTTACCCAGTATTTGGTAAGGCTGGTAGAGCCTCCTCAGTTCCTTGTTGTACCAGATTAGGCTGCCTTACCCGGTATTTTGGTAAGGCCAGTAGAGCCTCTCAGTTCCTTGCTGTACCAGTTTAGGCTGCCTTGCCCGGTATATTGGTAAGGCCGGTAGAGCCTCCTCAGTCCTATTGTACCATCTTCTAGGCTGCCTTACTCGGTATTTTGGTGAGGCCGGTAGAGCCTATATATGTGTACATTGTATGCTATATTACTTGAACCTGTCGTGTGTCTGTAACATATGTTGATGTTCAGGACCTGTGAGGGTTCTTTATTATTTTTCTTTCAATAAAGCTGTGTTTTTATCTTAACTCTGTGTCTGTGAGTCAAACAAACCGTGACAGTACGAAAGGGCCATGACCTCATACAATAAGGGTGAGGGTAATGCACAGAACATCCATTGGAGGATGGATGTACACGAGCAGTGCCTGGATCAGTTGGCATTGGCTATACAAACCATTCTCGAGCGTTCAGTACTCGCTAACAAGCCTGTCCCGAGTCAGGTGGCCCCCCCAGTTTCGACACCGGAGAATGCAACCGTGACGTCTGTGGCCGCAGTCAAAGGGTTAACCACTTCCGCACCATTGCCACTCAGATATGATGGCGAACCCAGTCTATGCAGAGGGTTTATCAACCAACTTGAAATATTTCTAGAATTAACCCCTCATGCTTTTCCTAATGATCGCAGTAAAGTTGGGTTTATGATATCGTTACTGACCGGTAGAGCCCTGGCATGGGCCAATCCCTTATGGGAGAGTGCAAAACCATGCACAAAGAATTTCAGGGAATTTGTGCAAACATTTCAGAGAGTATTTGAGATCCCTGGTAGAACCGCCTCTGCTGCTAAATGCCTTATGGAGAAACAACAGGGCAAGCGGACAGTGGGCGACTACACCATAGAATTCCGCACACTAGCAGCAGAGGTAGGTTGGAATAATGAGGCATTGGTGGCAGCCTTTGCTCAAGGTCTGGCCAACCACATTAAAGATGAAACCACAGCTAGAGAATTGCTTAATGATTTGGACGAATCTATTGATTATGCAATTCTAATTGATACTCTGATCCGTGAGAGACTTATGGCTAAAGACTTAGGCTACGGTCTAAAAACAGTGGGTTCAGCAGTTCATTATGCCCACCCATCCCTCCCTCGTTGCCTAAACCTAATGACCATATACGAGAATCCTGTGAACCTATGCAGTTAGGTTTTACCAGGTTAACTAAGGAGGAATTAACACACCACAGGAGGCAGGGGTTATGCTTATACTGTGGTAAAACTGGGCACATGTTAAGAACCTGTCCCGTATGTCCGGGAAATGAACGCACCTAGGGTACCTTGGGGGACAGGCCCTAGGTGGTGTTCAACCGTCCCCAGATCTGATCATACAGAAACCCACCATCCAGGTGGTACTGTCATGGGCAAATCGCTCAGTGGAGGTTCTGGCCCTGATTGATTCCAACGCGGGCAGTTATTATATGGATAGTGCCTTTGCTGAACAGCACAAGATCCCGCTGGTTAAAAGGGAATCACCTCTTGCCATTGAAGCCATAGACGGCAGACCACTAGAACCAGCTCAGATTACTTTTGAAACTATACCACTACCTATGACTATTGGGGTTCTTCACAGGGAAGAACAGCAGTTCCAGATAATTCATTCTCCTCACCATGCAGTCATTCTGAGATTTCCTTGGTTGCAACTGCATAATCCTCAGTTTGATTGGCAGAATTGTGAGATTTCGTCCTGGTCCCAATATTGTATGGAGCATTGTGTGTCTCACCCGGTTAAGATTCTGTGTGCCTCTCCCTCATTGCCAGTTGAATACCAACAATTCAGTGATGTTTTCAGCAAGGGAGAGGCTGGCACTCTGCCTCAGCACAGGTCTTATGATTGTGCCATTGATTTGCCTCCGGGGGTGGTACCCTCTAGGGGATGTACGTATCCATTATCATTCGATGAGAACCAGGCTATGGAAGAATATATTGAGGATGCCCTCAAGAGAGGGATCATCAGGAAATCCATCTCGCCTGCTGGTGCTGGGTTCTTTTTCGTGAAGAAGAAGAATGGTGAGTTAAGACCGTGTGTTGATTACCGTGGCCTAAATAAATTGATGCCCAAGAATGCCTATCCGATACCACTCATCACTGAATTATTTGACAGGTTAAAAGGTTCCTCCATCTTTATGAAACTAGACCTACGTGCGGCATATAACCTGATTCGGATTAGAGCTGGTGATAAGTGGAAAACGGCTTTTAACACTAGATCCAGGCACTATGAATATCTAGTTATGCAGTTTGACCTCTGTAACGCACCTGCGGTGTTACAAGAATTTATTAATGATATCCTCCGGGATATGCTGCAGTCCTGTGTTGTCTACCTGGCCGATATACACTCGGCTAATTTGTCACAACACATCAAGGATGTGTCCGAAGTGTTGCTCCACTTACGTAAAAATAAGCTGTTTTGTAAAATGGAAAAATACGAGTTTCATAGATCCAGGGTGCCTTTTTTGGGGTTCGTAATTGCCAAGGAAGGTATCGCTATGGATCAGGAGAAACTCGCTGCAGTATTGCAATGACCACGGCCCAAAGGGTTAAAAGCGATCCAGCGATTCCTGGGGTACGCTAATTATTACAGAAAGTTTATTAAAATGTTTCCACGATTGTTAAACCATTGTCTGACCTCACACACAAGGGCGCCAATCCTTCCCAATGGTCTGAGGCAGCTGAACATGCCTTTGAGACACTGAAATCCACTTTTGCAGCTGCTCTGGTGCTATCCCACCCCAACCCATCTCTTCCGTTTACACTGGAGGTCGATGCCTCAGAGATTGGGGTTGGGGCAGTACTTTCTCAACGAACGGTGACAGGGAGCATTCTCAGACCATGTGGGTTTTTCTCTAAGAAGTTGTCAGCTGCCCAAAGTCACTATGAGATAGGTGACAGAGAACTACTGGCTATTATTCTGGCTCTGAAAGAATGGCGTCACTTATTGGAAGGCACAAAAAATCCAGTATTGATTCTCACTGATCACAAAAACCTGACCTATCTGTCAGAGGCTAAAAGATTGTCCTCTCGCCAGGCCAGATGGGCTTTGTTTCTTTCCCGATTTAATTTCATTGTATTATATTTGCCGGGTTCCAAGAACGTTAGGGCTGATGCCCTGTCTAGACAATTCGAGCCTGAAACTGAGAGGGACGAGGTCCCAGTACCCATTATACAACCTGACCGCATATTGGCCACCCTACGTACGAGTATCTTTTCGCCACTGGGGGAAGAGATTCTGGCCACCCAGGCCACGGCCCTTCCAGAAACCCCAGTGGACAAGTGTTTTGTTGATGAGCCATTCCGCACTCGATTATTTGAAACATACCACTCCTCTAAGGCTGCTGGTCATATTGGTAGGTATCAATTAATATGGTCTCTCTCACAAGTTTTCTGGTGGCCCTCTCTGAGGGCTGAATGTGCTGCATTTACCAATGCCTGTGCCACCTGTGCTCATGCCAAGACCCCTGGACACCTCCCTGTGGGCCTACTCCAACCAGTACCTAATGGCGAACGTCCCTGGTCTCACGTTTCCATCGATTTCATGGGAGAGTTGCCAGTATTTAGAGGGTATTCATTCATACTTATGGTGGTTGACAGATTTTCTAAAATGGCTCATTTTGTGCCTCTCTGTGGCCTTCCCTCTGCCCAGGAATTGGCTGTTGTTTTCGCTAAAGAGGTATTTCGGTTGCATGGGGTACCTAGAGTTCTGGTGTCCGACCGGGGGAGCCAGTTCCTGTCCAGATTTTGGAGAGCATTTTGTGAACAGATGGGCATTCAACTGTCCTTCTCCTCTGCCTACCACCCCCAGACCAATGGGGCCCCTGAGCGTGCCAATCAGCGACTGGAGCAGTTCCTGCACTGTTTTGTCACAGATCACCATGATAACTGGACCGACCTGTTGCCATGGGCAGAGTTTGCCAGGAACTGTGCGGTTAACTCTTTGTCCGGGAGCTCCCCGTTTCTTATCAACTGCGGGTTCCAGCCTTGCTTGCTCCCGGACTCATTCCAGTCTCAACAGATTCCAGCTCTGGATGAGCATATCGAGCATCTCCGCTCCACTTGGGCACAGGTTCAGAGGGCACTCAGTCAGTCTTTCCAGCGTCATCAGCGCCATGCCAATCGTAGACTGCTGCCAGCGGTTTCCTTTCAGGTTGGGGACAGGGTATGGCTATCCTCCAGAAACCTCAAGCTACAAGTCCCGTCTAATAAATTGGCTCCCTGGTTTATTGGTCCGTTCAGGGTGATTCGTAAAATTAACCCTGTCTCTTATGCCTTGGATCTCCCTGCGTCCATGCGCATCCATAATGTGTTCCATGTGTCTCTCTTGAAACCTCTGGTATGCAACCATTATACTACTAACCCTGTGGTGCCAGGGCCTATAGAGGTAGAGGGTCAGGAGGAGTACGAAGTTCAAAGTATCATTGATTCTCGCAGATTTAGAGGAAAATTGCAGTATTTGGTACATTGGAAGGGTTATGGTCCTGAAGAACGTTCCTGGGTTGAGAGTAAGGACCTTCATGCTCCCAAATTACTGCATATTTTTCACTCTAAATACCCTCAGAAGCCAGGTTCCTCTTCCAGAAGGGGGGGGTCTTTGAGAGGGGGGTACTATCACAGTGCCCGTGATTGCTTGTTTTTCCTGTCAGTTAGCAATGGGTGCTTCCCATTTGTTGCCTATGGTTAGCCCGCCCAGCATTGCCTATATAGACTGGACTCCTGCACCCTTTCACTGCCCTTTCGTGGTGTTTCTATGCCAGTGCAACGCCTGTCTGTGGATTCCAGTGTACTTCCTTGGCCTGCCTGACTTCTCTCCTTTTCCTGAGCCTGTCTACCGATCCGGATAGCCTGACTACTCTGCTGTATTGTTCCTGTGTATCGTTCCGGCCTGGCTGACGTTCCTGCTCCCGTATCCGACCCGGTTGGCTGACTTTCCTGCTCCGGTATCCTGACCTGGCCTGGCTGATGTTCCTGGATCCCGACTTGGCTGTGTTCCGCTTTGACTCTGGTCGCCTTGGCAACATTCTGACTTCCGGTGCCTTCCTGGTTTGGCACCGCTGCCCACAGGCTTTTCTTGCCTCCGTATTCAGTAGTTGGTTTGTTCCACTCAGTCACTGGTTGCTAGTGCTGCCTCCGTTGTAGCACCGGTAGAGCCTTCGTGTTTGTCCAGTACGTGGTACTGGTTAGCTCCACTCTGACCTTCCAGTCACAAGTGTTGCCTCCATGATTGCGCTGGTATACAGTAATTGGTTTGCTCCACTCTGACACCGGTTGCTAGTGCTGCCTCCATTATAGCATAGGTAGGGCCTCCGTGTTGCTCAGTTTATGGCACTGGTTCGCTCCACTCTGAACCTCCAGTCTCATGTGTTGCCTCCGTGAATGCGCTGGTATACAGTAGTTGGTTGCTCCACTCCATCTAACCGGCTGCTTTGCTACCTCCGTTATAGCACCGGTCATAGGCTGCCTTACCCAGTATTTGGTAAGGCTGGTAGAGCCTCCTCAGTTCCTTGTTGTACCAGATTAGGCTGCCTTACCCGGTATTTTGGTAAGGCCAGTAGAGCCTCTCAGTTCCTTGCTGTACCAGTTTAGGCTGCCTTGCCCGGTATATTGGTAAGGCCGGTAGAGCCTCCTCAGTCCTATTGTACCATCTTCTAGGCTGCCTTACTCGGTATTTTGGTGAGGCCGGTAGAGCCTATATATGTGTACATTGTATGCTATATTACTTGAACCTGTCGTGTGTCTGTAACATATGTTGATGTTCAGGACCTGTGAGGGTTCTTTATTATTTTTCTTTCAATAAAGCTGTGTTTTTATCTTAACTCTGTGTCTGTGAGTCAAACAAACCGTGACAGTACGAAAGGGCCATGACCTCATACAATAAGGGTGAGGGTAATGCACAGAACATCCATTGGAGGATGGATGTACACGAGCAGTGCCTGGATCAGTTGGCATTGGCTATACAAACCATTCTCGAGCGTTCAGTACTCGCTAACAAGCCTGTCCCGAGTCAGGTGGCCCCCCCAGTTTCGACACCGGAGAATGCAACCGTGACGTCTGTGGCCGCAGTCAAAGGGTTAACCACTTCCGCACCATTGCCACTCAGATATGATGGCGAACCCAGTCTATGCAGAGGGTTTATCAACCAACTTGAAATATTTCTAGAATTAACCCCTCATGCTTTTCCTAATGATCGCAGTAAAGTTGGGTTTATGATATCGTTACTGACCGGTAGAGCCCTGGCATGGGCCAATCCCTTATGGGAGAGTGCAAAACCATGCACAAAGAATTTCAGGGAATTTGTGCAAACATTTCAGAGAGTATTTGAGATCCCTGGTAGAACCGCCTCTGCTGCTAAATGCCTTATGGAGAAACAACAGGGCAAGCGGACAGTGGGCGACTACACCATAGAATTCCGCACACTAGCAGCAGAGGTAGGTTGGAATAATGAGGCATTGGTGGCAGCCTTTGCTCAAGGTCTGGCCAACCACATTAAAGATGAAACCACAGCTAGAGAATTGCTTAATGATTTGGACGAATCTATTGATTATGCAATTCTAATTGATACTCTGATCCGTGAGAGACTTATGGCTAAAGACTTAGGCTACGGTCTAAAAACAGTGGGTTCAGCAGTTCATTATGCCCACCCATCCCTCCCTCGTTGCCTAAACCTAATGACCATATACGAGAATCCTGTGAACCTATGCAGTTAGGTTTTACCAGGTTAACTAAGGAGGAATTAACACACCACAGGAGGCAGGGGTTATGCTTATACTGTGGTAAAACTGGGCACATGTTAAGAACCTGTCCCGTATGTCCGGGAAATGAACGCACCTAGGGTACCTTGGGGGACAGGCCCTAGGTGGTGTTCAACCGTCCCCAGATCTGATCATACAGAAACCCACCATCCAGGTGGTACTGCCATGGGCAAATCGCTCAGTGGAGGTTCTGGCCCTGATTGATTCCAACGCGGGCAGTTATTATATGGATAGTGCCTTTGCTGAACAGCACAAGATCCCGCTGGTTAAAAGGGAATCGCCTCTTGCCATTGAAGCCATAGACGGCAGACCACTAGAACCAGCTTAGATTACTTTTGAAACTATACCACTACCTATGACTATTGGGGTTCTTCACAGGGAAGAACAGCAGTTCCAGATAATTCATTCTCCTCACCATGCAGTCATTCTGGGATTTCCTTGGTTGCAACTGCATAATCCTCAGTTTGATTGGCAGAATTGTGAGATTTCGTCCTGGTCCCAATATTGTATGGAGCATTGTGTGTCTCACCCGGTTAAGATTCTGTGTGCCTCTCCCTCATTGCCAGTTGAATACCAACAATTCAGTGATGTTTTCAGCAAGGGAGAGGCTGGCACTCTGCCTCAGCACAGGTCTTATGATTGTGCCATTGATTTGCCTCCGGGGGTGGTACCCCCTAGGGGATGTACGTATCCATTATCATTCGATGAGAACCAGGCTATGGAAGAATATATTGAGGATGCCCTCAAGAGAGGGATCATCAGGAAATCCATCTCGCCTGCTGGTGCTGGGTTCTTTTTCGTGAAGAAGAAGAATGGTGAGTTAAGACCGTGTGTTGATTACCGTGGCCTAAATAAATTGATGCCCAAGAATGCCTATCCGATACCACTCATCACTGAATTATTTGACAGGTTAAAAGGTTCCTCCATCTTTATGAAACTAGACCTACGTGCGGCATATAACCTGATTCGGATTAGAGCTGGTGATAAGTGGAAAACGGCTTTTAACACTAGATCCAGGCACTATGAATATCTAGTTATGCAGTTTGACCTCTGTAACGCACCTGCGGTGTTACAAGAATTTATTAATGATATCATCCGGGATATGCTGCAGTCCTGTGTTGTCTACCTGGCCGATATACACTCGGCTAATTTGTCACAACACATCAAGGATGTGTCCGAAGTGTTGCTCCACTTACGTAAAAATAAGCTGTTTTGTAAAATGGAAAAATACGAGTTTCATAGATCCAGGGTGCCTTTTTTGGGGTTCGTAATTGCCAAGGAAGGTATCGCTATGGATCAGGAGAAACTCGCTGCAGTATTGCAATGACCACGGCCCAAAGGGTTAAAAGCGATCCAGCGATTCCTGGGGTACCCTAATTATTACAGAAAGTTTATTAAAATGTTTCCACGATTGTTAAACCATTGTCTGACCTCACACACAAGGGCGCCAATCCTTCCCAATGGTCTGAGGCAGCTGAACATGCCTTTGAGACACTGAAATCCACTTTTGCAGCTGCTCTGGTGCTATCCCACCCCAACCCATCTCTTCCGTTTACACTGGAGGTCGATGCCTCAGAGATTGGGGTTGGGGCAGTACTTTCTCAACGAACGGTGACAGGGAGCATTCTCAGACCATGTGGGTTTTTCTCTAAGAAGTTGTCAGCTGCCCAAAGTCACTATGAGATAGGTGACAGAGAACTACTGGCTATTATTCTGGCTCTGAAAGAATGGCGTCACTTATTGGAAGGCACAAAAAATCCAGTATTGATTCTCACTGATCACAAAAACCTGACCTATCTGTCAGAGGCTAAAAGATTGTCCTCTCGCCAGGCCAGATGGGCTTTGTTTCTTTCCCGATTTAATTTCATTGTATTATATTTGCCGGGTTCCAAGAACGTTAGGGCTGATGCCCTGTCTAGACAATTCGAGCCTGAAACTGAGAGGGATGAGGTCCCAGTACCCATTATACAACCTGACCGCATATTGGCCACCCTACGTACGAGTATCTTTTCGCCACTGGGGGAAGAGATTCTGGCCACCCAGGCCACGGCCCTTCCAGAAACCCCAGTGGACAAGTGTTTTGTTGATGAGCCATTCCGCACTCGATTATTTGAAACATACCACTCCTCTAAGGCTGCTGGTCATATTGGTAGGTATCAATTAATATGGTCTCTCTCACAAGTTTTCTGGTGGCCCTCTCTGAGGGCTGAATGTGCTGCATTTACCAATGCCTGTGCCACCTGTGCTCATGCCAAGACCCCTAGACACCTCCCTGTGGGCCTACTCCAACCAGTACCTAATGGCGAACGTCCCTGGTCTCACGTTTCCATCGATTTCATGGGAGAGTTGCCAGTATTTAGAGGGTATTCATTCATACTTATGGTGGTTGACAGATTTTCTAAAATGGCTCATTTTGTGCCTCTCTGTGGCCTTCCCTCTGCCCAGGAATTGGCTGTTGTTTTCGCTAAAGAGGTATTTCGGTTGCATGGGGTACCTAGAGTTCTGGTGTCCGACCGGGGGAGCCAGTTCCTGTCCAGATTTTGGAGAGCATTTTGTGAACAGATGGGCATTCAACTGTCCTTCTCCTCTGCCTACCACCCCCAGACCAATGGGGCCCCTGAGCGTGCCAATCAGGGACTGGAGCAGTTCCTGCACTGTTTTGTCACAGATCACCATGATAACTGGACCGACCTGTTGCCATGGGCAGAGTTTGCCAGGAACTGTGCGGTTAACTCTTTGTCCGGGAGCTCCCCGTTTCTTATCAACTGCGGGTTCCAGCCTTGCTTGCTCCCGGACTCATTCCAGTCTCAACAGATTCCAGCTCTGGATGAGCATATCGAGCATCTCCGCTCCACTTGGGCACAGGTTCAGAGGGCACTCAGTCAGTCTTTCCAGCGTCATCAGCGCCATGCCAATCGTAGACTGCTGCCAGCGGTTTCCTTTCAGGTTGGGGACAGGGTATGGCTATCCTCCAGAAACCTCAAGCTACAAGTCCCGTCTAATAAATTGGCTCCCTGGTTTATTGGTCCGTTCAGGGTGATTCGTAAAATTAACCCTGTCTCTTATGCCTTGGATCTCCCTGCGTCCATGCGCATCCATAATGTGTTCCATGTGTCTCTCCTGAAACCTCTGGTATGCAACCATTATACTACTAACCCTGTGGTGCCAGGGCCTATAGAGGTAGAGGGTCAGGAGGAGTACGAAGTTCAAAGTATCATTGATTCTCGCAGATTTAGAGGAAAATTGCAGTATTTGGTACATTGGAAGGGTTATGGTCCTGAAGAACGTTCCTGGGTTGAGAGTAAGGACCTTCATGCTCCCAAATTACTGCATATTTTTCACTCTAAATACCCTCAGAAGCCAGGTTCCTCTTCCAGAAGGGGGGGGTCTTTGAGAGGGGGGTACTATCACAGTGCCCGTGATTGCTTGTTTTTCCTGTCAGTTAGCAATGGGTGCTTCCCATTTGTTGCCTATGGTTAGCCCGCCCAGCATTGCCTATATAGACTGGACTCCTGCACCCTTTCACTGCCCTTTCGTGGTGTTTCTATGACAGTGCAACGCCTGTCTGTGGATTCCAGTGTACTTCCTTGGCCTGCCTGACTTCTCTCCTTTTCCTGAGCCTGTCTACCGATCCGGATAGCCTGACTACTCTGCTGTATTGTTCCTGTGTATCGTTCCGGCCTGGCTGACGTTCCTGCTCCCGTATCCGACCCGGTTGGCTGACTTTCCTGCTCCGGTATCCTGACCCGGCCTGGCTGATGTTCCTGGATCCCGACTTGGCTGTGTTCCGCTTTGACTCTGGTCGCCTTGGCAACATTCTGACTTCCGGTGCCTTCCTGGTTTGGCACCGCTGCCCACAGGCTTTTCTTGCCTCCGTATTCAGTAGTTGGTTTGTTCCACTCAGTCACCGGTTGCTAGTGCTGCCTCCGTTGTAGCACCGGTAGAGCCTTCGTGTTTGTCCAGTACGTGGTACTGGTTAGCTCCACTCTGACCTTCCAGTCACAAGTGTTGCCTCCATGATTGCGCTGGTATACAGTAATTGGTTTGCTCCACTCTGACACCGGTTGCTAGTGCTGCCTCCATTATAGCATAGGTAGGGCCTCCGTGTTGCTCAGTTTATGGCACTGGTTCGCTCCACTCTGAACCTCCAGTCTCATGTGTTGCCTCCGTGAATGCGCTGGTATACAGTAGTTGGTTGCTCCACTCCATCTAACCGGCTGCTTTGCTACCTCCGTTATAGCACCGGTCATAGGCTGCCTTACCCAGTATTTGGTAAGGCTGGTAGAGCCTCCTCAGTTCCTTGTTGTACCAGATTAGGCTGCCTTACCCGGTATTTTGGTAAGGCCAGTAGAGCCTCTCAGTTCCTTGCTGTACCAGTTTAGGCTGCCTTGCCCGGTATATTGGTAAGGCCGGTAGAGCCTCCTCAGTCCTATTGTACCATCTTCTAGGCTGCCTTACTCGGTATTTTGGTGAGGCCGGTAGAGCCTATATATGTGTACATTGTATGCTATATTACTTGAACCTGTCGTGTGTCTGTAACATATGTTGATGTTCAGGACCTGTGAGGGTTCTTTATTATTTTTCTTTCAATAAAGCTGTGTTTTTATCTTAACTCTGTGTCTGTGAGTCAAACAAACCGTGACAGTACGAAAGGGCCATGACCTCATACAATAAGGGTGAGGGTAATGCACAGAACATCCATTGGAGGATGGATGTACACGAGCAGTACCTGGATCAGTTGGCATTGGCTATACAAACCATTCTCGAGCGTTCAGTACTCGCTAACAAGCCTGTCCCGAGTCAGGTGGCCCCCCCAGTTTCGACACCGGAGAATGCAACCGTGACGTCTGTGGCCGCAGTCAAAGGGTTAACCACTTCCGCACCATTGCCACTCAGATATGATGGCGAACCCAGTCTATGCAGAGGGTTTATCAACCAACTTGAAATATTTCTAGAATTAACCCCTCATGCTTTTCCTAATGATCGCAGTAAAGTTGGGTTTATGATATCGTTACTGACCGGTAGAGCCCTGGCATGGGCCAATCCCTTATGGGAGAGTGCAAAACCATGCACAAAGAATTTCAGGGAATTTGTGCAAACATTTCAGAGAGTATTTGAGATCCCTGGTAGAACCGCCTCTGCTGCTAAATGCCTTATGGAGAAACAACAGGGCAAGCGGACAGTGGGCGACTACACCATAGAATTCCGCACACTAGCAGCAGAGGTAGGTTGGAATAATGAGGCATTGGTGGCAGCCTTTGCTCAAGGTCTGGCCAACCACATTAAAGATGAAACCACAGCTAGAGAATTGCTTAATGATTTGGACGAATCTATTGATTATGCAATTCTAATTGATACTCTGATCCGTGAGAGACTTATGGCTAAAGACTTAGGCTACGGTCTAAAAACAGTGGGTTCAGCAGTTCATTATGCCCACCCATCCCTCCCTCGTTGCCTAAACCTAATGACCATATACGAGAATCCTGTGAACCTATGCAGTTAGGTTTTACCAGGTTAACTAAGGAGGAATTAACACACCACAGGAGGCAGGGGTTATGCTTATACTGTGGTAAAACTGGGCACATGTTAAGAACCTGTCCCGTATGTCCGGGAAATGAACGCACCTAGGGTACCTTGGGGGACAGGCCCTAGGTGGTGTTCAACCGTCCCCAGATCTGATCATACAGAAACCCACCATCCAGGTGGTACTGTCATGGGCAAATCGCTCAGTGGAGGTTCTGGCCCTGATTGATTCCAACGCGGGCAGTTATTATATGGATAGTGCCTTTGCTGAACAGCACAAGATCCCGCTGGTTAAAAGGGAATCACCTCTTGCCATTGAAGCCATAGACGGCAGACCACTAGAACCAGCTCAGATTACTTTTGAAACTATACCACTACCTATGACTATTGGGGTTCTTCACAGGGAAGAACAGCAGTTCCAGATAATTCATTCTCCTCACCATGCAGTCATTCTGAGATTTCCTTGGTTGCAACTGCATAATCCTCAGTTTGATTGGCAGAATTGTGAGATTTCGTCCTGGTCCCAATATTGTATGGAGCATTGTGTGTCTCACCCGGTTAAGATTCTGTGTGCCTCTCCCTCATTGCCAGTTGAATACCAACAATTCAGTGATGTTTTCAGCAAGGGAGAGGCTGGCACTCTGCCTCAGCACAGGTCTTATGATTGTGCCATTGATTTGCCTCCGGGGGTGGTACCCCCTAGGGGATGTACGTATCCATTATCATTCGATGAGAACCAGGCTATGGAAGAATATATTGAGGATGCCCTCAAGAGAGGGATCATCAGGAAATCCATCTCGCCTGCTGGTGCTGGGTTCTTTTTCGTGAAGAAGAAGAATGGTGAGTTAAGACCGTGTGTTGATTACCGTGGCCTAAATAAATTGATGCCCAAGAATGCCTATCCGATACCACTCATCACTGAATTATTTGACAGGTTAAAAGGTTCCTCCATCTTTATGAAACTAGACCTACGTGCGGCATATAACCTGATTCGGATTAGAGCTGGTGATAAGTGGAAAACGGCTTTTAACACTAGATCCAGGCACTATGAATATCTAGTTATGCAGTTTGACCTCTGTAACGCACCTGCGGTGTTACAAGAATTTATTAATGATATCCTCCGGGATATGCTGCAGTCCTGTGTTGTCTACCTGGCCGATATACACTCGGCTAATTTGTCACAACACATCAAGGATGTGTCCGAAGTGTTGCTCCACTTACGTAAAAATAAGCTGTTTTGTAAAATGGAAAAATACGAGTTTCATAGATCCAGGGTGCCTTTTTTGGGGTTCGTAATTGCCAAGGAAGGTATCGCTATGGATCAGGAGAAACTCGCTGCAGTATTGCAATGACCACGGCCCAAAGGGTTAAAAGCGATCCAGCGATTCCTGGGGTACGCTAATTATTACAGAAAGTTTATTAAAATGTTTCCACGATTGTTAAACCATTGTCTGACCTCACACACAAGGGCGCCAATCCTTCCCAATGGTCTGAGGCAGCTGAACATGCCTTTGAGACACTGAAATCCACTTTTGCAGCTGCTCTGGTGCTATCCCACCCCAACCCATCTCTTCCGTTTACACTGGAGGTCGATGCCTCAGAGATTGGGGTTGGGGCAGTACTTTCTCAACGAACGGTGACAGGGAGCATTCTCAGATCATGTGGGTTTTTCTCTAAGAAGTTGTCAGCTGCCCAAAGTCACTATGAGATAGGTGACAGAGAACTACTGGCTATTATTCTGGCTCTGAAAGAATGGCGTCACTTATTGGAAGGCACAAAAAATCCAGTATTGATTCTCACTGATCACAAAAACCTGACCTATCTGTCAGAGGCTAAAAGATTGTCCTCTCGCCAGGCCAGATGGGCTTTGTTTCTTTCCCGATTTAATTTCATTGTATTATATTTGCCGGGTTCCAAGAACGTTAGGGCTGATGCCCTGTCTAGACAATTCGAGCCTGAAACTGAGAGGGACGAGGTCCCAGTACCCATTATACAACCTGACCGCATATTGGCCACCCTACGTACGAGTATCTTTTCGCCACTGGGGGAAGAGATTCTGGCCACCCAGGCCACGGCCCTTCCAGAAACCCCAGTGGACAAGTGTTTTGTTGATGAGCCATTCCGCACTCGATTATTTGAAACATACCACTCCTCTAAGGCTGCTGGTCATATTGGTAGGTATCAATTAATATGGTCTCTCTCACAAGTTTTCTGGTGGCCCTCTCTGAGGGCTGAATGTGCTGCATTTACCAATGCCTGTGCCACCTGTGCTCATGCCAAGACCCCTAGACACCTCCCTGTGGGCCTACTCCAACCAGTACCTAATGGCGAACGTCCCTGGTCTCACGTTTCCATCGATTTCATGGGAGAGTTGCCAGTATTTAGAGGGTATTCATTCATACTTATGGTGGTTGACAGATTTTCTAAAATGGCTCATTTTGTGCCTCTCTGTGGCCTTCCCTCTGCCCAGGAATTGGCTGTTGTTTTCGCTAAAGAGGTATTTCGGTTGCATGGGGTACCTAGAGTTCTGGTGTCCGACCGGGGGAGCCAGTTCCTGTCCAGATTTTGGAGAGCATTTTGTGAACAGATGGGCATTCAACTGTCCTTCTCCTCTGCCTACCACCCCCAGACCAATGGGGCCCGTGAGCGTGCCAATCAGGGACTGGAGCAGTTCCTGCACTGTTTTGTCACAGATCACCATGATAACTGGACCGACCTGTTGCCATGGGCAGAGTTTGCCAGGAACTGTGCGGTTAACTCTTTGTCCGGGAGCTCCCCGTTTCTTATCAACTACGGGTTCCAGCCTTGCTTGCTCCCGGACTCATTCCAGTCTCAACAGATTCCAGCTCTGGATGAGCATATCGAGCATCTCCGCTCCACTTGGGCACAGGTTCAGAGGGCACTCAGTCAGTCTTTCCAGCGTCATCAGCGCCATGCCAATCGTAGACTGCTGCCAGCGGTTTCCTTTCAGGTTGGGGACAGGGTATGGCTATCCTCCAGAAACCTCAAGCTACAAGTCCCGTCTAATAAATTGGCTCCCTGGTTTATTGGTCCGTTCAGGGTGATTCGTAAAATTAACCCTGTCTCTTATGTCTTGGATCTCCCTGCGTCCATGCGCATCCATAATGTGTTCCATGTGTCTCTCCTGAAACCTCTGGTATGCAACCATTATACTACTAACCCTGTGGTGCCAGGGCCTATAGAGGTAGAGGGTCAGGAGGAGTACGAAGTTCAAAGTATCATTGATTCTCGCAGATTTAGAGGAAAATTGCAGTATTTGGTACATTGGAAGGGTTATGGTCCTGAAGAACGTTCCTGGGTTGAGAGTAAGGACCTTCATGCTCCCAAATTACTGCATATTTTTCACTCTAAATACCCTCAGAAGCCAGGTTCCTCTTCCAGAAGGGGGGGGTCTTTGAGAGGGGGGTACTATCACAGTGCCCGTGATTGCTTGTTTTTCCTGTCAGTTAGCAATGGGTGCTTCCCATTTGTTGCCTATGGTTAGCCCGCCCAGCATTGCCTATATAGACTGGACTCCTGCACCCTTTCACTGCCCTTTCGTGGTGTTTCTATGCCAGTGCAACGCCTGTCTGTGGATTCCAGTGTACTTCCTTGGCCTGCCTGACTTCTCTCCTTTTCCTGAGCCTGTCTACCGATCCGGATAGCCTGACTACTCTGCTGTATTGTTCCTGTGTATCGTTCCGGCCTGGCTGACGTTCCTGCTCCCGTATCCGACCCGGTTGGCTGACTTTCCTGCTCCGGTATCCTGACCCGGCCTGGCTGATGTTCCTGGATCCCGACTTGGCTGTGTTCCGCTTTGACTCTGGTCGCCTTGGCAACATTCTGACTTCCGGTGCCTTCCTGGTTTGGCACCGCTGCCCACAGGCTTTTCTTGCCTCCGTATTCAGTAGTTGGTTTGTTCCACTCAGTCACCGGTTGCTAGTGCTGCCTCCGTTGTAGCACCGGTAGAGCCTTCATGTTTGTCCAGTACGTGGTACTGGTTAGCTCCACTCTGACCTTCCAGTCACAAGTGTTGCCTCCATGATTGCGCTGGTATACAGTAATTGGTTTGCTCCACTCTGACACCGGTTGCTAGTGCTGCCTCCATTATAGCATAGGTAGGGCCTCCGTGTTGCTCAGTTTATGGCACTGGTTCGCTCCACTCTGAACCTCCAGTCTCATGTGTTGCCTCCGTGAATGCGCTGGTATACAGTAGTTGGTTGCTCCACTCCATCTAACCGGCTGCTTTGCTACCTCCGTTATAGCACCGGTCATAGGCTGCCTTACCCAGTATTTGGTAAGGCTGGTAGAGCCTCCTCAGTTCCTTGTTGTACCAGATTAGGCTGCCTTACCCGGTATTTTGGTAAGGCCGGTAGAGCCTCTCAGTTCCTTGCTGTACCAGTTTAGGCTGCCTTGCCCGGTATATTGGTAAGGCCGGTAGAGCCTCCTCAGTCCTATTGTACCATCTTCTAGGCTGCCTTACTCGGTATTTTGGTGAGGCCGGTAGAGCCTATATATGTGTACATTGTATGCTATATTACTTGAACCTGTCGTGTGTCTGTAACATATGTTGATGTTCAGGACCTGTGAGGGTTCTTTATTATTTTTCTTTCAATAAAGCTGTGTTTTTATCTTAACTCTGTGTCTGTGAGTCAAACAAACCGTGACAGTACGAAAGGGCCATGACCTCATACAATAAGGGTGAGGGTAATGCACAGAACATCCATTGGAGGATGGATGTACACGAGCAGTGCCTGGATCAGTTGGCATTGGCTATACAAACCATTCTCGAGCGTTCAGTACTCGCTAACAAGCCTGTCCCGAGTCAGGTGGCCCCCCCAGTTTCGACACCGGAGAATGCAACCGTGACGTCTGTGGCCGCAGTCAAAGGGTTAACCACTTCCGCACCATTGCCACTCAGATATGATGGCGAACCCAGTCTATGCAGAGGGTTTATCAACCAACTTGAAATATTTCTAGAATTAACCCCTCATGCTTTTCCTAATGATCGCAGTAAAGTTGGGTTTATGATATCGTTACTGACCGGTAGAGCCCTGGCATGGGCCAATCCCTTATGGGAGAGTGCAAAACCATATGTTGATGTTCAGGACCTGTGAGGGTTCTTTATTATTTTTTTTTCAATAAAGCTGTGTTTTTATCTTAACTCTGTGTCTGTGAGTCAAACAAACCGTGACAGTAGGATGCCAACACAGGAGGTACACAAATAGGACAGACTGCCCAGACACCTGGGTACTGGAACCCGTACAGATAGATGGATAGAACTGGTGCTTGCTGACAATCAGACCTCTGGCAGAACCAGTAAGGCATCGCGTGCACAGTCCTGGAATGGCAACAGGACTACAGTGGCACGGAGCCCACAATAGAGGACTGGCACTTGCAAACAATCAGACCTCTGGCAGAATCGGTAAGACAACGCGTGCACAGTCCTGGAATGGCAACAGGACTACAGTGGCAGGGAGCCCACAGTAGAGGACTGGCACAACCCAGACGCCTGGGTACTGATCCAACAGAAACGAGGCAACGCTGACCAAGGACCTAGCCGACTGACTGGAGGCAACCGTGAACATGCAGCCCAACCCACAAAGGGTTAACAGAGACCTAGGCAACTGCTACAGGAAAGCCCTAGAACGCTAGGGGTGGATCAAGAGGAGGTAAGTACCGGAACACAACCAGTGTCTCTCAACCTGTAAGCTGGAAGTGCAACGCTGGCTCTTGAGTCCAAGACTCTACAGTCAGAAACAGTAGAGCTCTTGTATCTGGAATCCCCAGGTACATAGAGGGTTAATGGAAAACGCCCAATTAAACTGGAACTCGCAAAAGGAGTGAGCCCAGCGATATTGGTGAGACAGACACAGAGAGTGATCAGAGTAACTCAGTCGGCATTGACAATACCGCACTGGTACTTGGATTGTACACACCACCGGATGGCAGTAGAGCAGCTTGAGCACAAAGCTCAGCCTAAGGTCGATAGAAAACAGCTCCCCGCGGCGCACACCGACAATCGCTGCACGGTAAAGGAAATCGGTAACCACAGGGGGTCACCTGAATGCTCAGACTAACACGGTACGAAGTGGATGGTATCCACTGAGGACAACGGCCACAATGAGGAGGCAGCACGCTACCGTCAGCAGCGGAACGGTACTCAGCCAGGACTCCATCAGTGACGGTGCGGGTTAACAGCCAGGACAGTCAGCAACGGAGCTAGTTCTCAGTCAGGATACTATCAGCAACGGATCGGTTCTCAGCCAGGATACAGTCAGCAACAGAGCGGTTCTCAGCCAGGATACCGTCAGCAATGGAGCATATAAACCAGAACACAGGAACAGGAGCGTAGTCAGGCAGGCCAGGTCATACACGAAACAGCAAAGATACAGAGAAGACTCAGGAACTCGTACACCAAGAAAGGTAGCCTAAAAGAGAACGTCCCAGATTATATATAGGCAAGCCCTAGTGGTAGCAATAAAGATCAACCAATCAGGGGACTGCAGTGCTAATAATGTCGCCGTTGACAGAGGGAAAGCACCGTGATAACGTCATCTGCAGACAAGAGGCTTCAAGCATGCTGCAGGCCTCTATTTTATGTGTGTTTGTTTCCTGTAGTCTCCTCCTACCTACTTCCTCTCTTTGGCTGCTCCTCCTACCTACTTCCTGTGGAGGGGTTTAAAGGGCAGACTGAGTCCTGACTCAGTCACCCTTACGTTGTTGTTCTGAGCAGTTCTTTTCTAGTATTCCTTATTCCTGTGTAAGATCCGGCTTGTCTGTCCATCCATTCTTGTGTTGACCTGTGGCTTTGTCTGACTATTCTCCTTGGAGTTCCGATTTGGCTCAGATATCCTTTCTGGTGCAAACCTGTGGCTCTGGCTGACTAACTGCTCCGTGTATGACCTAGGCTTGTCTGACTACCCACCCTGGTGTTGACCTGGGGCTCTATCCACTGCGCATCCAGTATTCCATCGCTTCAGTGGATATCCTTTCTGGTGCAAACCTGTGGCTCTGGCTGACTATGCTCTGGCTGACTACCCGCTCCATGTATGACTTTGGCTTGTCTGACCATCCTATCGGGTGCTTACTAGAAGGCTCTGTCTGTTCGCTCAGTTTGTTGGTTCTGTTATTCAGACATCCTTCCTAGTACTGACCTGTGCTCTACCAGACTCCTAGCTACTGACTACAGGCTGAGTGAGTATCTCCTGGGCGTTACCTTACCAAGAGACTCCAGTGGGCTGAGGCATAGTCTCAGTGTGGTGCAGAAATTGAGTGTCACGGTTTTTGATGAACACTCAGACCAGATTATTAAGGTTAAAATGATTTTATTAGGGTAAAGTACAAACACTTAGTTAGGCCCTTAGACCCACAATAACAGAACATATATAAATGGATATGTATATACAGCAATAGCAAGCCAGTCTTAGAACTATATCAGGAAATGGATACAATCACTGACTAACGAGAGTTCTGGTTTGAACCTGGATGACTGAAGGCAATGCAGCCCAGGAACTGACAGCAGGACTCAGATGACAAGTAGTCCAGGAGCAGGTAACCGGCACAAATCCAGACACCTGGGAGGCACTGAACCCAATAGGAGCGAGGTAACACTGACCCTGGCACTAGGGCCACAGGGAGTCTGAGGCAACCGCTGTTGGTAGGCAGCACTGACCCTAGAACTAGGGTCACAGGGAGACCAAGGCAACCGCTTATGTAGGCAAACCCTAGAATGGTAGGAGTGGATCGCAAACACTTAAGGAAGGCAACCCGTGTCCCCTCACACTAATAAGTATGATGTAACGCAACCGCTGGCTCTTGAGCCCAAGGCTACTGCAGTGAGGAATGGAGCACTGGCCCTGTCTAGATGATCCAGGCACTGAAAGGGTCAATTGGTAACGACCAGAGAGATTACTGCAACTCCCAGAGGGAGTGAGCCCAGCGATGATCGGGAGGTGGACACAGATAGAGATCAGAGTAACTCAGTCAGCGCTATGCAGCACTGTACAGTACTTCGCGTGTGCATTCCACCTGAGGCGGTTAAGAAAGCGGCTATAGCACGAATGCTCAGCCTATGGTCGGCAGAGAATGATAGCGCCACACGGCGCACAACAGACTAGCGTAACAGGCCACAGAGGGTATCACTGGCCAGAAAGAGGCAACCAAGTGGTATAGACAGACACTGATGGCAACAGTGTGGGTAATCAGCCAGATACGGTCAGCAACGGAGCGGGTTCTCAGCAAAATACGGTCAGCAACGGAGCAGCAACACAGGAAGTGCAGGAACATGGTCAGGCAGGCCAGGTCATATACGATCAGAGAGACTCAGAAACAAACGTCAGGAACTAGTACAGCACAAAAGGGCGCCTCAGTATAGACATGACAGAGTATATAAACGCTAGCCCTGGGCGGTGACAAAGATACCTGGCCAATCAGAGAAAGGTAATGAAATTGGAAAATCGGAATGTCGCCACCTGCGGCCAAGAGCATGGGCACCGTGATATTGGGAGACTGCTATTACTGATACAGTGCTCGCCGTTTCAATCACCCACTATGTGTATACTTATATATTGCATTACTGCCATTATTATCATTCTCTCCTGGTTTTGCTTGCCAGCTGTAACAATGACAGTCTAAGCTTTTGGAGGATATTCACACTGCCTCCAGATAACAAACTGGACAGAGCTCTCTCCCCAGAACACCACAATCCTCCGACTGGGCTTAAAGAGACAGGAAAAGTGCAAGGAGAGCTGTCCTAATGTTAAACATATATTGCGTTATATATTTAGATATAATGATGGTATACTCACAACAGGACTCAAACTGGGTCTAAGGATTTGGACACCGGTCATATAGGCCAGTGGGGAAACCTGGCGCTGGTTCTCCCTGCAAAAGAACCTCACAGGTATGCACCCACCAATAATGACCGTTATTTCTCCAATGGATGAAAAATAAAAATATGAACTTTCTCACAGCAGACCAAAAGATGATGAAAAAGTGTTAACATTTTATTAAAAATCTTTCAGATCCCTCAACATGTTTCATGACATTCAATCCACTTCTTCAGGAGGACAAAAATTAAATGATAAATAATCATTTGGTCTGCTGTGAGAAAGTTAATATTTTTATTTTTCATCCATTGGAAAAATAACAGTCCTTACTGGTGGGTACATACCTGTGAGGTTCTTTTGTGGGGTGAACCAGAGCCAACTTTCCCCGCTGGCCTATATGACCGCTGTCCAAATCCTTGGACCTGTTTTGACTCCTGGTGTGAGTATACTATCATAATATCAAATATATAACACAATATATGTTTAACATTAGGACAACTCTCCTCTCATTTTTCATGTGTTAGTCTGAGATGTAGTCAACTTAAAGCATATTACTGGTATTTTTGACTTTTTTTTGTCAATGTTGTTGTTCTTTGCAATTGCTGCTTTGTTTCTTGTAATATGCATTACTTTTCAAGAAAGTTTAAAAAATACCCAAACAAACAAACTTACGAGTATCTTGAAATGGTGGCCATTAGAACCGCTGATCAAGTAGCTCAGTGGTTTTCTGAATACCAGGTTGATGAGCCACGGGGTGGCATGCATCCATTGAAATATGTCAAGCAGGTAACGAGGAGGGACAAATTGAGTATCAGAAGGTTGAGAGTCAGAGGGAGTGCCTTGAGCTTTGGTAATCTTCTTCAAAATGGATGTGGACAATGTTGCCAGAATATGGTAGGTAGGAATGATGTTTTCCGGACTACCATCAGAGTGAAGTTCAAATTGGTGAGAAAGTCCATCTACCTTGGAGTTTTTTTAACCTAGAAAATAAGATATTATGAAGTTGAATCTTGTCAATAACAAGGCCTGCGTAGGATTTAGGTGTTTGGCTGATTCCAGGAACTGAAGGTTCTTATGGTAGAAAAATTGTGGATGAACTTCCTATAATAGTTTGAGAAGCCCACTATCACGGTGCCCGTGCTATGCGGTCGACATTCTGTCAGTTTCCTCTATTGATCTCGCTCATTGGTAGAAGTAACTTGTCCCCGCCCAGTATTTGTCCTTAAATACTGGGCCTTGTCACTTATCCGGTGCCCTTTCGTGGTGTTTCTGTATCAGCACTAGTTTCTGTATTTCGTGTGATCTCTGTGTACTGACCTGGCCTGCCAGATGACTCTGCATCTTGTTCCTGCCTGTGTACCGACCTGGACTGCCTGACTATTCTGCATCTCGGTCCTGTCCTGTGTACCGACTCGGATTGGCTGACGTTCCTGCTCAGTGTACCGACCCAGCCCGGCTGACGTTCCTGCTCTGTGTACCGACTCAGATTGGCTGACGTTCCTGCTCTGTTTACTGACCCAGCCCATCTGGGCCATTGTGGTTACGTATCCCTTCTGTTATGCCTTATCCGGCCTCCGGTTGGGGTTGTGACAGGATCCTCGCTGTCTCCGGACAGTCATTCTCTGCAGTCTAGTCTCCATTGCATCAGTGTCGCCCAGGCGACATTGCTGTGTGTTCCTTCCATCCTTGCAGTCACTGGTTGGGTGCCTCTCTGGGCAAGTTGCTCTAGTCTCCCTTACTGCTGCGGCAGTCCACAAGTTGCCTAGTCTCCGTTACTGCTACGGCAGTCCACAAGTTGCCTGGTCACCGGTACTGCTACGGCAGTCCACAAGTTGCCTGGTCTCCGTTACTGCTACGGCAGTCCACAAGTTGTCTAGTCTCCATTACTGCTATGGCAGTCTACAAGTTGCTCTGGTCTCCGTTACTGCTACGGCAATTCATAAGTTGCTCTAGTCTCCGTTACTGCTATGGCAGCCTACAAGTTGCTCTGGCCGCCGTTACTGCCACGGCAGTCCAAAAGTTGCTTTGGTCCCGTTACTGCTTGGGCATTACTCGAGATTGTGCTCTCTTTTCAAGACTGAGCTTCTTAAAGGTCCTCCCACTATTAGGGCCTGTCAGTCCTCCCGGCCTAATAGTAACCCATTCCGTGCTGTCTAACTTGAGTATCATACGAAAACTGCCTGACCTGTGTCAGTATATTGTATGCTGTATTACTTGTATATACTGGACCTGTGTGGGCATACTTCATTGTAACCTGTCCTGTGTTTGTACTATATTGCTGATATATTACTGGACCCGTAAGGGTTATTGTTATTACAACTGTTCAATAAAACTGTGTTTTATCCAAACCTACTGTGTCTGTGTGTCAAACAAACCATTACAGTACGAAAGGACCATGGCCTCAGACGGTACACGTGAAGGTAATGCACAAAGCATCCATTGGAGGATGGATTTACATGAGCAGCGTTTGGACCAGTTGGCACTGGCCATACAAACTATTCTTGAGTGCACTGTTCACCTTGATAAACCGAATCAAGCCTCGGTGGTCCCCCCTGTTTCGACACTGGGAGCTCAATCCATGACGCAAGTGGCCTCAAGTAAGTGGTAAACCGCCACATTTCTGTTACCGCTAAGATACGATGGCGAACCTACCCTGTGCAGAGGGTTTATTAACCAATTGGAGATTTTTCTGATATTAACTCTCCAAGCCTTTCCTAATGACCGTAGTAAGGTGGGCTTTATGATATTGTTACTGACGGGCAGAGCCCTGGCATGGGCTAACCCCTTGTAGGAATCTGCCAAACCTTGCACTAAGAATTTCAAGGAGTTTGTGCGTGCCTTTCACAGAGTATTTGAAGTCCCAGGTAGAGCCACCTCTGCTGCCAAACGATTAATGGAAATCCAACAAGGTTCTCGTACGGTGGGGGAATACGCTATTGAATTTCGTACATTGGCAGCAGAAGTAGGTTGGAACAACGAGGCGCTGGTGGCAGCTGACCGTATTAAAGATGAAACGGCAGCCAGAGATTTGCCTAACGATCTAGACAAGTTTATTGATTTCACTATACTGATTGATTCCCGCATCCGTGAGAGACTCGCGGCTAAAGATCGTAGGCAGCGGGCCAGAGGTGTCGGACTAGCTAATCAAAATTTGCCACCCATACCTCCCATGCCTCCTGAGCGTACCCAGGAGACAAATGAACCTATGCATTTAGGGTTCACCAGGTTAACCAAGGAGGAACGGGCGCATCGCCGTAGGCAGGGCCTATGTCTGTATTGTGGCCAACCCGGACACCTGCTACGTACCTGTCCTGTACAGCCGGGAAACAAACGCACCTAGGTTACCTTGGGGGACAGGCCCTAGGTGGCGTTCAGCAATCCCTAGATCCTATTAAGCAGAAACCCACAATTCAGGTGGCATTTTTTGGCCCTGGTTGATTCCGGCGCAGCCGGATACTTTATGGACATTTCCTTTGCTGTTCTGCACCAGATTCCGTTGGTGGAGAGGGAATCTCCCTTAGCCATTGAGGCCATAGATGGCAGACCTTTGGTACCAGCTCAGATCACTATGGAAACGATACCGCTGTCCATGAGTATTGGGGCTCTCCACACTGAGAAACAGCGGTTCCAGATTATCCAGTCTTCTCACCATGTGGTCATTCTGGGGTTCCCATGGTTACATTTACACAATCCCCAGTTTGACTGGCAGACTTGCGAGATAACATCATGGTCTGAGTATTATATGGGGCATTTCGTTTCTCATCCAACTAAAATTATGTGTACCTCTCCCTCCTTGCCGGCTGAGTACCATCAATTCAGCAACGTTTTTCGTAAGGGAGAGGTTAGTGTTTTGCCTCAGCATAGGGCGTATGATTGCACTATTGATCTGCCTCCTGGTGCCGTTCCTCCCCGAGGTTGCACGTACCTGCTGTTGTGCGAGGAGAATCGGGCTATGGAGGGATATATCTCAGATGCCCTCAAGCGAGGCATTATCAGAAAGTCAACCTCGCCCGCGGGGGCTGGTTTCTTTTTTGTAAAAAAGAAAAATGGCGAGTTAAAACCCTATATCGATTACCGTGGGTTGATTAAGCTTATGTCTATGAATACCTATCTGATACCACTCATCACTGAACTGTTTGACAGGTTGAAAGGTTCCTTTATTTTCACCAAGCTAGACCTACTAGCAGCATATAACCTGATCAGAATTAGAGCCGGGGATGAGTGGAAAACGGTGTTCAATACCAGTTCTGGGCACTACGAATACTTAGTGATGCCTTTTGGACTATGTAACGCACCCACAGTGTTCCAAGAATTTATTAATGACATTCTCTGTGATATGTTACAGTCTTGCGTAGTAGTTTATCTGGATGATATACTCATTCACTCGTCTAGTTTGTCTCAACACATTAGGGATGTGTCTGAAGTTCTGCTCAGATTGCGAAAAAATAAATTATTCTGTAAAATCGAAAAGTGCGAGTTCCATCGGTCCATGGTGCCTTTTCTGGGCTTTGTGATTTATAAAGATGGCATTGCTATGGACAAGGCTAAGGTGGCAGCAGTGTTGCAATGGCCACGACCCAAGGGACTGAAAGCTATACAGCGCTTTCTTGGCTTTGCCAATTATTACAGAAAATGTATTCGAGATTTTTCCACGATTCGTTAAGCCATTGTCCGACCTTACACATAAGGGTGCCAACACCTCCCAATGGTCTGAGGCAGCAGACCGAGCTTTCAATACAGTCAAGTCCGCTTTTGCATCCACTCTTATACTATCCCACCCCAACCCTTCTCTTCCATTTACCCTAGAGGTTGATGCCTCTGAGACTGAGGTAAGGGCAGTGTTGTCACAATGTCCGGCCTCTGGGAATGCGCTAAGACCATGTGGGTTCTTCTCCAAAAAGCTGTCTAGTGCCCAGAGCCATTATGATATTGGGGACAGAGAACTCCTGGCTATTATCCTCGCTCTTAAAAAATGGCATCACTTACTGGAGGGTACTAGGACCCTGGTATTAATCCTGACTGACCACAGAAACCTGACATACCTTTCGGAAGCTAAGAGGTTGTCATCACGACAAGCCCGATGGGCCTTATTTCTGTCCCGCTTTAATTTCATTTTATCTTACTTGCCTGGTTCCAAGAATGTTAGGGCAGATGCCCTGTCTAGGCAATTTGGCCCAGAGTTAGATAAAGATGAGGTTCCTATACCCATCATTCAGCCTGATCGCATTTGGCATTTTGTAACCTGTCCTGTGTCTGTACTATATTGCTGATATATTACTGTACCAGTGAGGGTTATTGTTATTACAACTGTTCAATAAAATTATGTTTTATCCAAACCTACTGTGTCTGTGTGTCAAACAAACCGTTACACTCACAAATCATTGAATAGCCTTAACGTCTGTGGGAATTATCCATTGCGTGACAACAGACACTTTAGAAGGATCCATCTCTAGTCTGGAAGGGGAAATAATATACCCCAAGAAGCATATTGCAGTTTGTTCAACCTGATATTTTTCAAGTTTGAAAAAAAGGGAGTGAGTATGTAGACGCTCCAAAACAAAGCAAAGTGATCCTTATGTTGTGACAATGTAGATGAGTAAATCAAGATGTTATCAATATATACCAAAACATGAGATAGTAACATATCTAGAAAAATATAATTGATTAGAGTCTAAAATATGGCTGAGTCATTACAAATGCCGAAGGGCATTACAAGATGTTCATAATGCCCATACAGAGTATTGAAGGCCATCTTCTATTCATCCCTAGCATGTCTATGTACCAGTTTATAAGCACCTCTTAAATACAAGTTGGAAAACACTGTAGTACCTCTGAGTTGCTCCAAGAGTTAAGCTATGAGGGGTAATGGATAATGATTTTTTATTGTAGTCTTATTTAGCCCTCTGTAATCCACACAAGGGAGTAAGGTGCCATCCTTCTTGGAAATAAAAAAGAACCCGGCTCCAGCCAGGGAAGAAGAGGGCCTGATGAACCTTTTATGGAGATTATTATGAATGTAGGTGTCTAAAGCTTGATTCTTCAGACTTGAAAGAAGATAAGTCATTGGATGACATAGTCCCTGGAAGTAAGTCAATGATACAATCACTAGAACAATGAAGAAGAATATCTACTTTTTTGTTACGTAGTGCAATGCTTTGCGTAACCCTCTGGCACTCAACTGGTTAAACTATGCACAGATGTCAGAGTTATTTTGGGGGCACATCATTTAATATCTTTTTTCTTTATTTCACAGGATTGATGGAATAGAAGAAGATGTAGAGGAAGAAGTAAGGAGAGGAAAGAGAGACGATAGAAGACAAAGATTAGAGAAAAAAGAAGGAAGAAGAAGACATTCAGTGGATGACAGGTAAGTGTAACACAGATTAACTAATGATCAGTGCTTGAAATTATCCCATCTTATTTCCTTTGATGTTCCCATTATTCACACTAGTTAGCGTGAATTTTGGGAACTTATCACACAAAACAGAGGGCTGGCCAAGAGTCCTTTTCTGTGGCTTAACGTCCATTTTGCTTTCAGCCGGTAGGGCAATTGAATACTGACTTAGACATTTTTTCTGTCGTTCGTTAGACAATTTAGCCTTACCGGCTGTTTTATCATAAAAAATTGAATTGAGGCCATGATGTCATAGCACCAAGTAGTGTGGGAAACAGAGCATCAGTAGTCATAGATGCCCATATGGGTTTGGGGGATTTCAAAAGCATCAAAAGCAAGTTAAATGAACCCCATGAGTGCCAGAAAGGTTTCCAACATTATGAGCTCCTTTCCACATCTTCTGATCAGTTATTTTAATCACGGTAACAATTGTAAATATAACGCCATATGTTTCTAAAACTATTTTCCCAATCAACAAAAAAAAAAAATGACTGTTTTGACTTCACTGCAGATTTTATTCAGTATTAATGAATCTAGCAATATTTAATTTTCAGTAAGATAAGGTGTGAGAAAATGAAGAAGAGATAATAACGTAACATCTTCTGACTTTTCGTGAATACAGCCCATTAAGGGCTTGATCCAAATGTTGGCTTTAAAACCATCATGAAAAAAAGGCCATCGTGAGCTAACCAAGACTGGGTAACGTGAGATTCAAATCTCTGTGAGTCAGAAAGGCTAACGGGCGACGGCCTACAAAATACACTGAAACTACAAAATCTGCGTCGCCTAAAATATGACCTCATCACCATCTCAAAAAATGCGATAAATAACGTGAGATACATCCCAATCAAAGAGAGAAAAGAAACGTTTGAAGTTACCCAGCGCCCCAGTGTCACAGATTGCCTATATCCAGCGCCGCCTCTTTGGCTGGAGCTGGAGTCGTATCTCTGCAAATGACGCTTCGACATCATTCCACGCATTACTTCATGGACTGGGCCTGAGCGTGCTTGGAGTCAATAGCGGCCACCCGTGTCATCTTGCTATTCAGTGCTGTGGCTCCAGATGACGCGGCTGAGTTCCTGTTGGACGCATCTCGGTGTTGTGCGTCAATTCGGGCATGAGGCTGCGTATTGACTCAGGCTCCAACCTTATACTAGGTAGTCTGCTTTGTCTCCTCCCATCTACTTCCTGGCCTTCGGAACTTAAGGGAACTGGATTCTTATCCAGTTACCCTTACGTTGGTGTTCTATATAGTTCTATATGCCTTATTCCTGATCTTAGTGTATTACCCCGGCTTGTCTGACCATCCATTCTGGTGCTGACCTGTGGCTCTGTCTGACTACTCTCTTGTGTTGACCTTGTAGTGGACACCCAGTCTGGTGCAGATCTGTAGCTCTCTCTGATTACCCGCTCTGTGTATGACCCCAACTTGTCTGACCATCCATTCTGGTGCAGACCTGGGACTCTGGTAGACGACCATCCTTTACTGACTGCAGGCGTGAGTCAGCTCCCAGCTTACCGACTGCAGGCGTGAGTCTGGTTTCTCCTGGTGTGTTCCTGGTCGAAGTATCTTGTTCCAGTTCCTGGTTACTGTGAGAGACTACCAGTGGCTTAGGCCTAGTCTCTGGCAGTAGTGGTGGAATTGTTGGCAGTTCCTATTTCTGATTGAGCCCTTGCCTCTCTTGTCACCCTCTGCTGATTTTCCTATTGCTTATCTTGCTAATAAAAGTTATTTTACTATACTGTCTGACTCCGTGTCTTTGCTCGCCAACCGTGACACCCAGCCAATCACAGCACACCAAAGTATCAAGTTCAGTCGAATAAACTATATAGAGACCCATAATAACCGATGGTGCATCGGTTATTATGTCTGTGTTTCGAGTTCCATGAGCTAGATCACAGGACCCAGGTGCGCAGGTTAGCGACAAGTGCTAGATTAGAGAGGAGCATTACACTACAGACAGAAGGAGACATTGGAGAGTGCATACACATAATATACATAATACACTTTATCACATATCCATTACATGCATTCAAACACACACACAAACCTAGCCCAATTTTTTTCTTAATAAACCACATACACTTTTACCTTTTTTTTGACAGTGTGAGTCTGAGAGTGCAAGTGAGTGACAGTGAGTGAGTGTGTGAGGAACTGAGTGAGTGCCTGTGCGTGAGTGGGTGAGAGGAATGGAGAGGAGAGAAGGACAGCAGAGAGGGATGGGGAGAGGAGGAAGAGGAGCAGGTGGGCATCTCTGGTCAGGGAAGGAGAGGGAGATCCCTGGGGAGTAGGGAGAGCCATGCCAGACTAGGCACACATAGTGCAGGGACAGTGGAGAGAGTGGGACGAGTGGTAAGACATGGGGTGCACCATGCACAGCCAAGGCCATCACAGGCAGGGCTGGAGAGCCAAAGCCAGGGCTCCCAAAGAACCTCTGGGGGTGAGGAGGAGGACAGGGTGAGAGACTCCAAATATATAGAGGAGCAGAACCTGGTCTGGTTGAAGACCATCATCAACATGGAGAGGATCCTGTTCCCCAGGGGGAAGGTTGTTGGCATGGGGGCCAAGAAGAAAGCAGCATGGAGGGAGGTCCTTGCTGCTGTAAATGCAGTTTCCAGCTACAGCCATTCGCTGGAATCTATAAAAAAGAGGTGGGTGGACTGCAAGGCCAAGGTGAAGAAGAAGATGGGACAGGAGGCCCTACATGCTGTCAGCACAGGGGGTGGGCTGCCCCTGCTCTACTCAGAGTGGGAGAAGGCAGTGCGCAGGACCATATCTGCATCAGCAGTGCAGGGGATCCTGGGATGGAGCACCTGACACCTGAACACATGGTCAGCATTCCACATCACAAATTCAGCAACACAGCTTGAAGGGGCTTCAAACAAGAACGGAATACATGACAAACCCAGCCCAAATGGTAATGGTCAAGTCCCTGTTTAACCCCCTTCATGCTTTCTCCAACAACATCATGCATAGCACAAAAACAATGTACACCATCATGTTTTAGTCAAAGATATAACTGTTATGTGTATCACAATGTCATACATAGAGTGACAAAGAGGTCAGCACATAACCTCTTGAGTGCCACAGGGATAAGCAATGCATTGTTTGACAATACATTGGCTAGTCCCCTGGCACCCAAAGGGTTACAGATGATAGCAGGAGGGGAAATGATATGGTGTTTGTTGCTGCATGTCAGGGCTAGGCGTTGTACATGCAGGTAGTTAGTCCAAGCGGAATAATGAAGGTTCAGCTTTCAGCATCAAATGTAGCCTGCAGAGTGTGGATGGACAGGGGGTATTCACTGCCATTACCACTCTGCAGGACATATGTGTTTCCCAAGGCTCAACCATGCAGGGGGG
Source organism: Rhinophrynus dorsalis (assembly GCA_037306005.1). NCBI lineage: Eukaryota > Metazoa > Chordata > Amphibia > Anura > Rhinophrynidae > Rhinophrynus > Rhinophrynus dorsalis. The sequence continues at coordinate 35,704,977 of CM074728.1, read as the reverse complement.
ACATTCAGTAGGGGGTAAGAAAGAGGTGACAATGTGTATATGACAACTGCAGTGTAATCACAATTGCAGTCCCTGTGTTAGTCTGTATAGCCAATGCAATGAGAGTTAAACAACCTGGGACATATCAGTGCTTAGGCTCCATAGTACAACATAGGGAAAAAGTAGAAGTCATTTCCATTAGTGTTGAATAACCCTGCCTATGTTTGCTGTGTGTTTGGATTCTAGCTGTCCTGGGGTCTGTTTTGATGTGTCCTCCAGCTGATTGGGTTGTTGAGTTCCACTGTTCATCTTTGTTGGTGTGCTTGCTGTGTCTGTTAGTGTTGCTGACATCATTGGTTGTACTCCGTAGTCATTGGTCATCACTGATGTGTTCAAAGGCCCTAGTGTGTTTGCTGTTGAGGCCTAGGGGTTGGATATGCAATGGGTTAATGTCACTCAAGGTGTGATGCTTCAGTTTTGTTCACCACATGGATCCTGGTGATTGGGGATAGCAAGGAGGTAAGCCTTTCCACCCTAACCGGTCGGGATACACATGATGACCAAAGCTACACCACTGTAGGTTAGTAGAATCAATGTATGGGATCATGTCAAGCTCATCGATGTGTGTCAGAATGGTAACCAATGCATTGCAAAGCAATGCAATGGATACCATCCTGCCACTCATCACTTCACATGTCAATGTAACCGTCTTGCAGCACTCCTGTCTTAGCTCACATAACTAATTACATCATGTCATTTCCCCACACAGCATACATGCCATCACATGCGGAGGACTCGGGAGAAACCTCCACTGAGGAGCCCACCACCTCCAGGGCACTGCCACCACCACCATGTACACCACACCAGCAGCAGCAGTGACCTCACCATGGCCCCCAGGCACCACACCAGCAGCAGCAGCAGTGGCCTCACCATGGCCCCCAGGGCCTACAGCCACCACAGCAGCGGCAGCAGTGGCCTCATCATGGGCCCCAGGGCCCACAGCTACCCCACCAGCAGCAGCAGTGGCCTTACCACAGTGCCAGTGCCACCTCCTGGACAATATCATCCTACACCCAGGCCCCGGCCTCACGTGTGGCATGAAACAACGCAGGAGGAGAGGTTTGAATGGCCACTGGACTATGAACACTTGGGCCTAATTGGCGAGCCACAGCGTCCCTAGGACCAAGACGTTTTCACCCCACCGCCACCACCCATACCCTCAGGGGGTGGTATGTCACAGGCGAGTGAAGGGTCCGGGATGACCTCCAAATGTGCCCACACTCCCCACACACAGGTTCTCAACCTCATGAGGCTGTCCACTTTAACACGAGATCTGGACATTATGAATATCTAGTCATGCCATTTGGTCTGTGTAATGCACCCGCAGTATTTCAGGAACTAATCAATGACGTTCTCAGAGATATGTTACAGTCATGTGTCGTGGTCTACCTTGACGATATACTCATTCACTCCAAAGATTTGTTGCAACACATCAAGGACGTGTCTGAAGTATTGATACGATTACGTAAAAATAAATTATTCTGTAAATTGGAGAAATGTGAGTTTCACAGAACCAGTGTACCATTCTTGGGGTTCGTAATTGGCAAAGAAGGCATTGACATGGACAAGGAAAAGTTAACAGCAGTCTTACAATGGCCACGGCCTAAGAGTCTGAAAGCTATCCAGTGATTTCTGGGCTTTGCCAATTATTATAGGAAGTTTATTAAGAACTTCTCTTCCATTGTTAAACCTCTGTCTGACCTCACGCATAAGGGCGCTAATCCATCTCTTTGGCCAGTGGCTGCAGAGGAGGCCTTTGAAAAACTGAAATTAGCTTTTGCTAATGCTCCTGTGTTATCCCACCCCAACCCATTACTCCCGTTCACCTTAGAGGTTGACGCCTCAGATATTGAGATTGGGGCAATGCTTTCTCAACGGGACATCAAAGGTGGAACTCTCAGACCTTGTGGGTTCTTTTCTAAAAAGTTGACTGGAGCTCAAAGCCATTATGAGATAGGGGACAGAGAATTATTGGCCATTATCCTCGCTCTTAAGGAATGACGTCATTTACTTGAAGGCACAAAAAAATCCTGTTTTAATCCTGACGGATCATAAAAATCTGACTTATCTCTCTGAGGCCAAGAGATTGTCCTCTCACCAGGCCAGATGGGCATTGTTCCTATCCCGATTCAATTTCATTGTATCATATTTGCCAGGATCTATGAATGTTAGGGCTGATGTGCTGTCAAGACAATTTGAGGCTGAAATTGACAGAGAAGAAGCACCAGCACCTATCATTCAACCTGATCAAATATTGGCTACCATACGAACCAGTTTCACGTCACCATTAGGGGAGGAGATCCTGGCCTCCCAGGCCTCCGCTCCCCATGAAACCCCGGCGGTCAAATGTTTTGTCGCTGAACCATTCCGTACTCGATTACTTGAAACTTACCATTCCTCTAAGGCTGCGGGACTGTCACGGTTTATTATGACTCTCAGACACAAGTTTTAGGTAAAAAATCAATTTTATTGAAATAATAAATTGATAACTTAGGATGGCAATAACATACATATATATATATATACAGAATATAGCACAGACAGAAGGCAGACTCTACCGGTCCTGTCAATATACCGGACAGGACAGTCTTTAGGCTCTACCGGCCTTGCCAATACCGGGTAAGGCAACCTGCAGATGGAATAGCATAACGGTTCTACCGGCCTTACCAAATTACCGGGCAAGGCAGCCTCAATAGATACACAATGTCGGCTCTACCGGCCCTGCCAATACCGGGTAAGGCAACCTTAGATGGAATGTGGCAAAAGGTTCTACCGGCCTTACCAATACCGGGCAGGGCAGCCCAGAAATAGTAGCAGCAGTCGGATGAAACTGGCAAATTAGCAGAATCGTTAAGCAGCTAGGCTTTGGAGCAAACCAGCATCCGCACGCTGGGAACAACACAGATTTGTATAGATGATAGGCTTTGGAGCAAACCAGTGACCGCACACTGGTGTAACAAGCGAGCTTGTATAGCCGCAAGGCTTAGGAGCAAACCAGCGTCCGCACGCTGGGACCAACACAGATTTGTATAGCTGATAGGCTTTGGAGCAAACCAGTGACCGCACACTGGTGTAACAAGTGAGTTTGTATGGCCGCAAGGCTTAGGAGCAAACCAGCGTCCGCACGTTGGGACCAACACAGATATGTAGAGCTGATAGGCTTTGGAGCAAACCAGTGACCGCACACTGGTGTAACAAGTGAGTTTGTATAACCGCAAGGCTAAGGAGCAAACCAGCGTCCGCACGCTGGGACCGACACAGAATTGTAGCAATGTCACCAACGCGACCAGGCAGAAGGTCGCCAGGATACTGAAGACAGGTGATGAGATGACAGGAACCAGCAACCATCAGTCAGGTCAGGAAACAGCATAGCAGAAGTTCAGCAGTAACTGCAACACCAGAGACTAGGCCGGAACCAGGACTGGAGTAACTCAGCATCCAGGAAACACTGGAACAGTAGAGATCAGGAACACAGGAACACAGGAGATCAGGAACTCAGGAACACTGGAACAGAGGCCCAGCTATCACTAGCATAGTGATAGCAAGAAGGTCAGAAACAACACGAAAGGGCACTCAAAGGGTGCCCAATCCAGGTTTAAATAGGCAACAAGAGGCGGGCTAACTGCAGACAGCCAGTAGAAGCCCCCTACTGGTGACAGACAGGGAACTGCAGCAATCACGGGCACCGTGATAGTACCCCCCTCTCAAAGACCCCCTCTCCTAGAATAGGGTTTAGGTTTCTGTGGGTACTTGGCATGAAAGATCCTAGTTAGCCTAGGTGCATGAAGGTCCTTACTATCCACCCATGAACGATCCTTAGGACCGTACCCTTTCCAATGTACCAGGTACTGTACCCCTCCTCTAAGCCTACGGGAATCAAGAATGCTCTGAACCTCGTACTCCTCCTGGCCCTCGACCTCAACAGGTCCTAGCACCACAGGTGTGGTAGTATAGCGATTGCAAACCAGAGGCTTAAGAAGAGACACATGGAACACATTATGGATACGCATGGATGCAGGTAGGTCTAGTGCATAGGAAACAGGGTTAATTTTGCGAATAACTCTGTATGGACCAATAAACCGGGGAGCCAACTTATTAGACGGAACCTGCAGCTTGAGATTTCTGGAGGAAAGCCATACTCTATCCCCAACCTGAAAGGAAACCGCTGGAAGCCTTCTGCGATTAGCATGGCGCTGATGACGCTGAAATGACTGACCAAGTGCCCTCTGAACTTGTGCCCATGTGGAACGGAGTTGCTCGATATGCTCATCCAGAGCTGGAATCTGTTGCGTCTGAAAAGAATCTGGAAGCAAACAGGGCTGGAACCCATAATTAATCAAAAACGGAGAGCTCCCAGATGAAGAATTGACCGCACAGTTCCTGGCAAACTCTGCCCAAGGCAACAAGTCGGACCAATTATCATGATGGTCAGTAACGAAACAACGGAGAAATTGTTCCAATCCCTGATTAGCTCGTTCAGCGGCTCCATTGGTCTGGGGATGGTAGGCAGAAGAGAAGGACAGCTGTATGCCCATCTGTTGGCAAAATGCCCTCCAAAATCTAGACACAAACTGGCTCCCCCTGTCAGACACCAGTACCCTAGGAACTCCATGCAACCGGAATACTTCTCTGGCGAATACCATTGCCAATTCCTTAGCTGAAGGAAGGCCACGGAGGGGCACGAAATGAGCCATTTTAGAAAACCTATCCACCACCATGAATATAAAAGAGTACCCCTTAGACATAGGCAATTCTCCCATAAAATCAATGGAAACATGAGACCAGGGGCGTTCGCCATTAGGCACCGGTTGAAGCAAGCCCACTGGGAGATGTCTCGGGGTCTTAGCGCGGGCGCAGGTGGCACAGGCATTCGTAAATTCGGCACAATCGTTTCTCATGGAAGGCCACCAAAATAACTGAGAAAGGGACCATAACAATTGGTCTCTACCAATATGTCCCGCAGCCTTAGAGGAATGGTAGGTTTCGAGCAGCCTAGTACGAAATGGTTCAGCGACAAAACATTTGCCCACTGGGGTTTCATGGGGAGCGGACTCCTGAGAGGCCAGGATCTCCTCCCCTAAGGGAGAAGTGATACTCGTGCGTATAGTAGCCAGTATTCTATCAGGTTGGATGATAGGTGCTGGTGTTTCCACTCTGTCACTGTCGGCCTCAAATTGTCTTGACAGTGCATCAGCCCTGATATTCTTTGACCCCGGTAAATATGATACAATGAAATTAAATCGAGACAGGAACAGTGCCCACCTGGCCTGACGGGAGGACAATCTCTTGGCCTCCGAGAGATACGTCAGATTTTTATGATCCGTTAGGATTAAGACAGGATTCTTAGTACCTTCAAGCAAATGACGCCATTCCTTAAGAGCGAGGATAATGGCCAATAATTCTCTGTCACCTATCTCATAGTGGCTTTGAGTGACAGTCAACTTTTTAGAGAAAAATCCACAAGGTCTGAGAGTTCCACCTTTATCGTGTCGTTGCGAAAGTACTGCCCCGACCCCAATATCTGAGGCATCAACCTCTAACGTAAATGGAAGTAGAGGATTGGGGTGGGATAACACAGGAGCCGCAGCAAATGCCAGCTTCAAATTTTCAAAGGCTTTCTCAGCAGATACCGGCCAACAAGAAGGATTAGCACCCTTGTGCGTAAGATCGGACAGAGGTTTGACAATGGAAGAAAAGTTCTTAATAAACCTCCTATAATAATTAGCGAAACCCAGGAAACGCTGTATGGCTTTAAGGCCCTTGGGTTTTGGCCATTGTAGGACAGCTGACAACTTATCTTTGTCCATGGCAATGCCATCATTGCCAATTATGAACCCCAAGAATGGCACACTGGTTCTATGAATCTCACATTTTTCCAATTTACAAAATAATTTGTTCTCACGGAGTCGTAGCAATACTGCAGATACATCCTTGATGTGCTGTGCCATGTCTTGGGAGTAAATCAGTATATCATCAAGGTAAACCACAACACATGTCTGTAACATATCTCTCAGAACATCGTTTATCAGTTCCTGGAAAACTGCGGGTGCATTACACAGCCCAAATGGCATTACTAGATACTCGTAGTGCCCAGCTCGAGTATTAAAGGCAGTTTTCCACTCATCACCTGCTCGAATGCGAACCAGATTGTAAGCGGCCCGTAGGTCCAATTTGGTAAAAATCGAAGCGCCCTTAAGCCTGTCAAAAAGCTCGGTGATGAGTGGTATTGGGTATGCGTTTTTTGCCATTAGTTTATTCAGGCCCCGGTAGTCAATGCATGGTCTTAATTCGCCATTTTTCTTTTTTACGAAAAAGAACCCAGCCCCAGCTGGAGAGGTAGATTTTCGTATGATCCCTCTAGCAAGGGCATCAGAAATGTAGTCCTCCATAGCCTTATTTTCTTCACAAGATAATGGATAAGTGCGTCCTTTAGGAGGTACTACTCCAGGCTGCAATTCAATGCAACAATCATAAGGTCTATGCTGGGGTAGCATACTAGCCTCTCCTTTGCTAAAAACATCGCCAAACTGTTGGTACACATCCGGTATAGCAGAGGAGGTGCATAGGACCTTAATAGGCTGGATGACGCACTTGTCCATACAAAACTGGGACCAAGCAGCAATTTCACACTTTTTCCAATCAAATTGTGGGTTATGTAACTGTAACCACGGAAATCCCAATATTACCGCGTGGTGCGGAGAATTAATCAGTTGAAACTGCTGCTCTTCTCTGTGAAGTGCCCCAATAGTCATAGACAGTGGCATAGTTTCAAATAAAACCTGAGGCGGTTCTAAAGGTCTACCATCAATCGCTTCAATAGTCAAGGGGTTTTCTCTTTCAATGCGTGGAACTCCGTGCAAGTCAGCAAAGGTATTATCCATAAAATACCCTGCTGCACCAGAGTCAACCAAGGCCAAAACCTCCACAGATCGTTGTGCCCAAGACAATACCACCTGAATGGTGGGTTTCATTATGCCCGACACTGGGGACGATTGTACACCACCTAGGGCCTGTCCCCCAAGGTACCCTAGGTGTGTGCGTTTCCCGGACGTACCGGACAGGAATATAGCAAGTGCCCTTTTTTACCGCAGTATAAACACAACCCTTGCTTCTTGCGATAAAGTCTCTCTGCCTTGGTTAGTCTAGTGAAGCCTATTTGCATAGGTTCACTTGTTTCCCGTACAGGTTCACTAGACTTCAATGCCAAGGGAGGGATGGGTGGGCAAAATATGCTACTAGGCTCATTATCTTTTGACCGTATTTTACGATCTCTGGCAATTGATCTCTCACGTATTCTGGAGTCAATTATCATAACATACTCAATGTAATCATCTAGATCAATAGGTAGATCTTTAGCAGCGATTTCGTCTTTAATGTGGTCATTCAGGCCTTGAGAAAAAGCTGCCAATAATGCCTCGTTATTCCAACCTACCTCTGCTGCCAATGTGCGGAATTCGATGGCATAGTCGCCCACTGTACGCCTGCCCTGTTGTATCTCCATAAGGCTTTTGGCAGCAGAGTTGGTTCTACCAGGAGGCTCAAACACTCTTCGAAAGGATTGCACAAATTCTCTGAAGTTTTTAGTACAAGGTTTAGCATTCTCCCACAAGGGGTTAGCCCAGGCCAATGCTCTGCCAGTGAGCAGTGATATCGTGAACCCCACTTTACTACGATCATTGGGAAATGCGTGTGCCGTCAATTCCATAAAGATTTCAAGTTGGTTGATGAACCCTCTGCAGAGACTAGGGTCACCATCATATCTTAGCGGCAAGGGTGCAGAAGCCGTTAAACCTTTAACAGTACCCTCTAGGGGCCTGGTATCACTTTCCGGTGTCTGACTTGGCGAGACCACCGGGCTAGCGCTCGATTTGTCAGCGAGTACCGTGCGTTCAAGGATCGTTTGGATTGCAACTGCCAACTGATCCAAACGTTGCTCGAGCACATCCATCCTCCAATGGATATTCTGTGCGTTACCTTCACCCTTGCTGTCTGAGGTCATGGCCCCTTTCGTACTGTCACGGTTTATTATGACTCTCAGACACAAGTTTTAGGTAAAAAATCAATTTTATTGAAATAATAAATTGATAACTTAGGATGGCAATAACATACATATATATATATACAGAATATAGCACAGACAGAAGGCAGACTCTACCGGTCCTGTCAATATACCGGACAGGACAGTCTTTAGGCTCTACCGGCCTTGCCAATACCGGGTAAGGCAACCTGCAGATGGAATAGCATAACGGTTCTACCGGCCTTACCAAATTACCGGGCAAGGCAGCCTCAATAGATACACAATGTCGGCTCTACCGGCCCTGCCAATACCGGGTAAGGCAACCTCAGATGGAATGTGGCAAAAGGTTCTACCGGCCTTACCAATACCGGGCAGGGCAGCCCAGAAATAGTAGCAGCAGTCGGATGAAACTGGCAAATTAGCAGAATCGTTAAGCAGCTAGGCTTTGGAGCAAACCAGCATCCGCACGCTGGGAACAACACAGATTTGTATAGATGATAGGCTTTGGAGCAAACCAGTGACCGCACACTGGTGTAACAAGCGAGCTTGTATAGCCGCAAGGCTTAGGAGCAAACCAGCGTCCGCACGCTGGGACCAACACAGATTTGTATAGCTGATAGGCTTTGGAGCAAACCAGTGACCGCACACTGGTGTAACAAGTGAGTTTGTATGGCCGCAAGGCTTAGGAGCAAACCAGCGTCCGCACGTTGGGACCAACACAGATATGTAGAGCTGATAGGCTTTGGAGCAAACCAGTGACCGCACACTGGTGTAACAAGTGAGTTTGTATAACCGCAAGGCTAAGGAGCAAACCAGCGTCCGCACGCTGGGACCGACACAGAATTGTAGCAATGTCACCAACGCGACCAGGCAGAAGGTCGCCAGGATACTGAAGACAGGTGATGAGATGACAGGAACCAGCAACCATCAGTCAGGTCAGGAAACAGCATAGCAGAAGTTCAGCAGTAACTGCAACACCAGAGACTAGGCCGGAACCAGGACTGGAGTAACTCAGCATCCAGGAAACACTGGAACAGTAGAGATCAGGAACACAGGAACACAGGAGATCAGGAACTCAGGAACACTGGAACAGAGGCCCAGCTATCACTAGCATAGTGATAGCAAGAAGGTCAGAAACAACACGAAAGGGCACTCAAAGGGTGCCCAATCCAGGTTTAAATAGGCAACAAGAGGCGGGCTAACTGCAGACAGCCAGTAGAAGCCCCCTACTGGTGACAGACAGGGAACTGCAGCAATCACGGGCACCGTGATAGGGACATATTGGCAGAGACCAATTGTTATGGTCCCTCTCTCAGTTATTTTGGTGGCCTTCTATGAGATCAGATTGGGCCAATTTTATTAATGCCTGTGCCACCTGTGCCCGTGCTAAAACCCCTAGACATCTCCCAGTGGGCTTGCTTCAGCCGGTACCTAATGGTGAATGCCCCTGGTCTCATGTTTCCATTGATTTTATGGGAGAATTGCCCATGTCTAGAGGGTATTCCTTCATATTGATGGTGGTGGACAGGTTTTCTAAAATGGCTCATTTCGTGCCCCTCCGTGGCCTTCCCTCGGCTAAAGAATTGGCAATGGTGTTTGCTAAAGAGGTTTTTCGGTTGCATGGAGTACCCAGGGTACTGGTATCCGACAGGGGGAGCCAGTTTGTGTCCAGGTTCTGGAGGGCATTTTGCGAACAGATGGGCATACAGCTATCCTTCTTCTCCGCTTATCACCCCCAGACTAACGGGGCCGATGAACGTGCCAATCAAGGTTTGGAACAGTTCCTACGCTGCTTCGTTACTGACCATCATGACAATTGGTCTGACTTGTTGCCTTGGGCAGAGTTCGCCAGGAACTGTGCAGTCAACCTCTCATCCGGGAGCTCTCCGTTTCTGATCAGTTATGGGTTCCAACCCTGTTTGCTCCCGGATTCCTTTCAGACACAACAGATTCCAGCTCTGGATGAGCATATCGAGCAACTCCGTTCCACATGGGCACAAGTTCAGTAGGCACTTGGTCAGTCATTTCAGCGCCATCAGCGCTATGCTAATCGCAGAAGGCTTCCAGCTGTTTCCTTCCAGGTTGGGGACAGAGTATGGCTCTCATCCAAGAATCTTAAACTCCAAGTCCCATCTAATAAGTTGGCACCTCAGTTTATTGGTTCTTACAGAATTATCCACAAAATGAATCCTGTTTCCTATGCTTTGGACATACCTGCATCCATGCTCATTCATAATGTTTTCCTTGTGTCTCTCCTTAAGCCTCTCGTATGCAACCGTTACACTACTACACATGTGGTGCCAGGGCCTGTTGAGGTTGAGGGTCAGGAGGAATACGAGGTACAGAGTATCATTGACTCCCGAAGGCTTAGAGGAAGAGTACAGTATTTGGTGCACCGGAAAGGTTATGGTCCTGAAGATCGATCCTGGGTGGATAGTAAGGACCTTCATGCACCCATGTTATTGCGGATTTTTCATGCTAAATACCCTCAAAAACCCAGACCCTATTCTAGGAGAGGGGGTCTTTGAAAGGGAGGTACTATCACGGTGCCCGTGATTGCTGCAATCCAGTGTCTATCTCCTGTAGGGGGCTCCCATTGGCTGTCTGCCTTCAGCCCGCCTCACATTGCCTTTTTAAACTCAGTCTGGGCACCCTTTGGTTGCACTTTCGTGGTGTCTCTGACAGCATCCAGTTTCACCTTGCTACAGTAGCAGATTGGGCCTGTTGCTGTGTTCCTGAGTTCCTGAGTCGACCTGTTCCTGAGTTCCTGCCTGCTATGTCAGTTCCAGTCAGGTTCTGGTTGTATTCGTCAGTAGCTGATGTTCCTGCTGCCAGTCTTCATTGTCGTACTTGATCCGGTTGATATTCGCTGCTGGTTCCTGTTGTTTCCTGCTTCCAGTTCCTGCATCTGTGGCGACATTGTTCCTCGTCACTTCGTCGACATTCCTCCTGTTGGTTCCAGCGTGCGGACGCTGGTTCGCTCCACTAGCCTTGCGGCTACATCTAACACCTGCTGGTCCCAGCGTGCGGACGCTGGTTTGCTCCACTGACCTTGCAGCTATACCTAACACCTGTTGGCCCCAGCGTGCGGACGCTGGTTTGCTCTATTAAGCCTTGCGGCTACTCTCACAACCTGTTGGTCCCAGCGTGTGGAGGCTGGTTTGCTCCTTTAGCCTTGCGGCTACTCTTACACCTGTTGGTCCCAGGGTGTGGGCGCTGGTTTGCTCCTTGGCCTTACGACTGTATATACTACATTGCTGGTTCCCAGCGTGCGGACGCTGGTTCGCTCCACTGGCCTTGCGGCTACTCCTTGCTGCCTGTTGGTTCCAGCGTGCGGACGCTGGTTTGCTCTACTAAGCCTTGCGGCTCACTTCACTGCCTGTTGGTTCCAGCGTGCGGGCACTGGTTAGCTCTACTAAGCCTTGCGGCTACACCTCTCAGTTTGTTGGTTCCAGTGCGCGGGCGCTGGTTTACTCCTTGTTCTTACAGCCATATTACAGTACTGTTAGTCCCAGCGTGCGGACGCTGGTTTGCTCCACTGCCTTGTGGCGACATTTCTTTGTTTGTTGGTTACCAACGCGCGGGCGTTGGTTAGCTCCATGACCTGTGGGTTTACTCAAGATCTTTTTTTGATGTTTCCCAACGTAAGGGCGCTGGTTTGCTCCCGGTTTCTACACTCATGTACCTGATGGTCCAGAGTGCACTGTCCAGTCCTAGACAGCTATGATTCCTACAGTACAAGGGTACTAGAGTTTCAGATTACAGTGAAACCACTTGACCTGGTAGTGTTTCTGCTCTACTGTCATTGCCATCTGACAGTCTCTAGGTCATTGTGGTGGTCACCTTCCCTTTGGGCTGCCCTTGCCCGGTATATTGGTAAGACCGGTAGAACCATTCACTATTCCATCTTAAGGTTGCCTTACCCGGTATTGGCAGGGCCGGTAGAGCCAACTACATTGGTATTCCATCAGGCTGCCTTGCCCGGTATATTGGTAAGGCCGGTAGAACCGTTTACTATCCCATCTTAAGGTTGCCTTACCCGGTATTGGCAAGGCCGGTAGAGCCTGCTACTCTGGTATTCCGTTAGGCTGCCCTGCCCGGTATATTGGCAGGGCCGGTAGAGCCACCTGTTCCAGTCTCGCCCAGGTTGCCTTGACCGGTATATTGGCAAGGCCGGTAGAACCTGTATTACTATTGTCATTATCGTCTGCCTATTCTATGTATTGTTTTTATGTGTATAAAACCCTATGGGATTATCTTAAACTTTTAAATAAAGTTGTGTTTTTACCTTGAGGAAGATGGGAAGTTCCTAGGACGGTGGTAGCCAATACATTACACTTGTCTCTGTAACATACGGTGATCCAGTTCCACAAAGTGGTGGAAGGTGGAGTAGTAGAGATGGCTGATCCCCTCAGGATCTCTAGAATAGCATCCATCTTCCTTTCCAGATTATGCAGGTGAACTTCGCGAGAAGTCAGAATCTGCTTCTGAGGATCTTATCTAGCGATTAGCATAGAAATGTCTGCAGGGTCCATAATCATGGCACAATTATTGTGTCAAGGTTCGGTATCCGGGTGTCCAAATGTCCGGACGCTGATGTAGCTGGAGAGCGGCGCTGGGGAGTGTAGTTCGGGAGTGTTAACAGTGGCACCTATCCCTTGCTGTGGCCAAAGACAAATAAAGGTGCTGGCCGTGAAACCAGATGTCCGATTCTGGTTGAGCCGGGACTCTGACCGGGATGGGAGCAGATGCACACCGGTGTTGGTTTCGGACAAAGAACCCAGTGAGGACCCCAGATGCAGACCTTAGCTCACACCAGAATGGATCTGCCCAAGATAGCAGGCTGAAACTGCTTAAGGTTTGCCAATAGGACAATAAGGACTAGCCTTTTAAACAGGTGCAGGGTAACTGAACTATGCTCCTGTCTCTTTCACCTCTCAGTCTGATTTCCTTAACCACCCCACAACACGCCAGACTGTCATTTGACATCTCTGATACAAAACGTTCTGACAAATCACAAAGAGCATATCCCACTAGGCTGATGAGAGGTGTGTATCAGGCATGTTCCACCTCTGTGTGTCTGGCAGGAGCCTGGGTACTCTGCATGGCAGAAAGGTATCAGTGGTAAGTGGGTATATGTTGTAAAATATGTATAATTATAGTGATTTTAATGTAGGGAATCAGAAGCTCTACAAGCTGTTGAATTGCAACTCCCAGCCTCAAAACTGACTTTCATGGGAGTTGCAGTCCAACAATAACTGGAGAGCCATGGGTTGTCCTCTAGATGATTCATACACCATGCTGACAGTATAGTTAATTATGCAATAAATCAATATATCTGTTTATGGCATGATATAATAAAGTTCAAGGATTTAAATTATGTATTAGTTCCAGTGGTGCTTGTAGCACAGTACCATTGTACTTTAAGAAAAACTGTTATGATCGCAGTCGTCACCTTGTATAGGTTATCATATTGAACTTAGTTAAATGTGTATAGTAATAAAGCTAGTGTTGCCCTATTATCCTTATGTAATAAGCTACTGAAATTCCGCAGTTTCAAGCAGTAGATCTCTGCCATGTTGCTCACGTTCTGCATGAGAGGCAGCGCTCTTATCTGTCAATCTTCTTTGTAGCGTGTTGCTATTCACTGGTAAGAGAAGACATCACAGGCTACAATGGAACATGAATATCTTCATTTAAAAAGTGTTCTTAAAAAATAAATGCCAGATCAATGTTCCTACAAAGCATAAAAACAAATTGGGAAAAAGTTTTTATAAGGTGAAAGATCCCCTTTTAGTTCTTGTCAATTTGATGTATTAGACACTAACTCATAAAAACTACCAGAAAGACCACACCTTTGAAAACAAAAGGGGTAAACTTTCCCTGAAACGTGTTGAACTATACATATTTAACCCCTTAAGGAATGAGGTGTTCAGTGTTGCAAACCCCTCTGGACCTCTTTAGGGGTTATAAAATCAGATTGTAGCTTTACTTTCAAACAGCATAGGGCAAATACTTTTCCTTCTGAATGCTGTTCATACTCCTCTGGTTAGTAAAGGGTTAAAGGACATTTGGAACGTGCTGTAATAGCAGGATGCAGCCAGCCCCTTTCATAACAAAGTAGTCATCATTATTTTTCTTTAGTTGTTGTATTTTGTATGTAATAGAAGCTTAGCATGCAGGGATACTAATTTCCAAGCTGCTCTTATTCACTGAAAAATAAGATTGCACCTGGGCACCTTGAAATGTACGAACCCTGAGAGTTTTGACATTATGTGGCAAATACACTTTTGTGTATTACTGATGTCAGTTTCACATAATTGTCTATAAATTCTTGCAAAACACTTATATACCTGGGGCTCAATTTAATAGTCACAGGTAAAACTGTTGGCAGGGCAAAAATGGATACCGGACCGTAAACACACACTGTGTTTCCATAAGAATCCAACTGCCCTACCAACAGGAACCACAATGAACGTTTAGACATAGAACTAGACATTTGACCCAACATTCATTGTGGGTTTTTGTCCCCAAAACTCACACTAAATAGGGTGAGAAATGGGAACATCAAAGATTTTCTTTGACAGAAAACACTGCTTGGTGTTTGACAGTGTCAAACACTGATCGTGAGCTAGAACAGTCACCCTCTCAAACACTAACCCTACACTACCCCTAACAATAAAGTGAAATAATAGTAGCCCTAACACTATCCTAACACCCATACCCCATAGCAGTATAACACTTACCTGAAATCCAGTTCAAGTCTTTGTCTTTATTCTTCAATCATGCATCTTCTTCAATTGTTTTCTTATCTTCTCCTTTTCTTAACTTCTTTTTCTAAGCTGCCAAAATAGAATGCCACAATGAATGCCCCCAAAGATATAGATGAACTTTACTCTGCCACGGCGGTGGCAGGGAATCAGAGCAAAAACTCCCCCTCCCCCTTAGATACTTCGCTGGCCGTTTCTCGAGCCATTCTGTGGGAAGTTTGAACAGAGACTGACTTTTAAATGGCCAGTCTCTGTGCAAAATGGTTCCCACATTTCCATTTGCTGGGATGTGGGGTTACACACCTCCCAGACAATCAGCTTCTAGTGTGTTTCATCATCCCTCCTGCTAGAAGCTGATTGTCTGGGAGGTGCGTAACTCCACATCCCAGCCAGTAGAAGCCTCTGTACCATTTTGAACAGAGACTGGCCATATAAAAGCCAGTCACTGTTCACATTTTCCTCAGAATGGCTTGGGCAACTGCCCAAGAAGTATTTAAAGAGGGGGATTTTTGCACTAATTTCTTGCCTCCACCACCAGGGACAGCAGCAGTGGCAGAGTACAGTTCAGCAATATATTTGGGGGCATTTCTTCTGTAAACATGGGATATTCTTTTAATTCATTGTGGCATTCTAGTTTGGTAGCTTAGCAGACAGATAAGAAGATGAGACGATAAGAAGACAGAAGAAGATGGAAGATAGCAAATTAAAGACGAAGACATGAACTGGATGACCCGGCTGGACATCAGACTTACAGGTAATTGTTTATTTTCAGGGGATGATGTTAGTTTTAGTGGGATTAACCTGGAGATTGCCAGTGGGGTATGCAATGCTCTGCAAAAAAAAAAAAAAAAAGTTGGTGCAGATTTTTGGCAATAATGTGGGGTCCCTTAACACGTTACTGCCAATGCATGGAATTGAATAGGGAATTCACAATATTTTTAATTGCTTCCAGTGGGCGCAAAATTTGGTGCCTGACGTGTTTTTTTTTTTTTTCATACTGTAGTTCTTCACAACACAGATATTTGGATGAGTTACTGTGCTTGAAAAACAACTACTAGGAGGCATGCGGTCAGGTGTATTATGTCTGGGGTTCATGGCACTGAGGCATATGTACAAGCTGCAGCTAATGTTGTGAGCCCTTCTGCAGTTGTAGCAGCCAGCAAAATGTACAGAAAAGACCCAGGGATCTATTGGTGGCGTTAGCTCTAAATGTACCTAAAGTCATGATAATATTACCTCCCAAAACACTTGGTACATTCTCCTATAACACAACTGATAATTAAATTGTAGATATGACATCTCTACCAGCCAAAGGGTTAAATTATTATTAATAATGGTAGTGTACTACAAATATGGCTATAACAAATTACACAGAGCCGAGAGAATGATTGTGTACTGGTTAGGATACTTTTTTGACCCTCTGAGTGCCACAGGGGTGTGCAATGCACATTCCTATGACACTCATGGGGTTAAGGGAGTGATGCTGCTCGTGATGCTGAAAGGATTCTCTCCACTCCCCCCACTGTCCAAGTGAGGAAGCAGAGAGAAATGCTCTCAGACTTCAGGGTTGTCTGATGCTGGTGATGCTTAAAGGGATAGTAATACTTAAAATGTAAAAATAAATATGTTGTAGGGTTTATCCCCCTGAGTAAAACAAGGGTACTCCCACTGCTGAGAGATATTTTATTAAAAAATTATAACAGCTCAAACTTGAATTTTTTTAGGTGCAATATCACAGTGGCCTGAAAATTTACAGTGGCGCTGTTGCTACACCATCCTATGGACTGCATTGATCCATAGACATAAATCTCCATAGGATGGTGTAGTAACAGCTCCACTGTAAGTTTTAAGGCCACTGTGATATTGCACCCAAAAAAATTCAAGTTTGAGCTGTTATAATTTTTTAATAAAATATCTCTCAGCAGTGGGAGTACTGTTGTTTTATTCTGGGACGTAAACCCTACAACATATATTTTTTTACATCTTAAGCTTTACTGTCCCTTTAAGGGAAGGCATCCCTTCAACACAGCTTGCAGTTTGACAACCCTGTATTCTAATAGGGAACTTTCCTCCCCTTACACCCTTAAATTTTAGCACATATGGCAATATGTGTTTACATCGAAAAGGCGATGTGCTCCCCACACATTGCCAGATACATCTCCACAGCATCAAACTTTAGTGCATATCCCCCATGGAGTGGGATACATTATTTAAAGGAAAAAATACTGAGGAAAAATGGTTAGAATTTAAATTTACGTTGCAATAATATATTCATCGGTATAAAACATTGGGGAACAAATGCAAAAGAAGTAGATCACAACTAATGTGATTAAATGCAAATGTAAAGAAATAAATGGCAAGGAAAAAAAGGTATTTAAGCTATTAAAGTAAGAAGGAACAGGAAATTATTTTTGAAATACAGGCTCTGCAACAAAGATTGCAAAAAGGAAATTAGGTTATCAAGAATCCTATATAATAATTTGCTACGATGTTTGTCAGAAGCCATCATGCGCAGTAGAGACTGCCCGAACGCTCAGAATGCTGAGAGTATTCTCTGTGTTCGGGCAGTCTCTACAGCACATTGGGTGCATGACGGCAGTACACAGAGCAGGACCTCCCTTTTAACCCATTGCGTACTCTCTGCCACTCAAAGGGTTCACATCACCCAGACCTTGTCCTGTGTACACGGCCTTTTACACTAGTAGATAATAAAACTTGAATTGCAAGGGAGAGCAAGACTAATCCCAAAATGATTTTCAGATACATAAGTTGTAGTTCATTGGACCATTCAAAAATTAGATGGGTGAGTTGATTAGGAAGGAATAGAAAAAGGCTGATGTTCTGAACACTTTTGCATTGGTTTATACCAGGGAACAAGAAATGGTAGAAGATCCTCAACAAATAACAAACATAATCATATATTGGTTTAACACAAGAAACATCCATGGGAAGTAATAGATCTTGCCAAACTAATCTTTTGAGTTTCTATGAAAAATAAGGAGCACTGCGGAATTAGTTGGCGCTATATAAATAAAGAATAATAGTAATAATAATGTAGTATATTTAGCTTTTGCAAAGGCATTTGATACAGAGCCACACAGGAGGCTGGTGTACAAAATAAGGAAATTGGGGCTAGGAGTTAACCTTTACAACTGGATAGATTACTGATTGAAGGATAGGGAAGAGTGTGTTGTTGTAAATGGAAAATTCTCCAGTACAGTTAAAGTTGACAGTGAAGAAAAGACAAAATCCTGTCTTGCATAAAAAGGGGTACTGAAGCAAAAGTGGATAACAACATTTTGCCATTGTACAAATTGTTGGTAAGACCTCACCTCAAATACGCAGCACAGTTTTGGGCAGTACAACACTTGACACCACAGACCCTCCCACTATTTGCCCACAGGGCTGGTATCTATCTTCATCACTACTGAGCAAGACACGGTGCCCCAATATCTTTCTCACACCCTCCAAACCAGAACACCAAGAAATGTAACTGCACTCTTGGTGATACCAGAGACTATGACAGAGGAGGCTGAGGATATCAACCTATTTTCATTCTAATTGCTGCATTCACAACAACAGTGACACAGAGCTTACATGTTATAATGCTGGTATGGAATATTAACATAGAGGCCCTAAATGGGTAAGGTTGGAGGGTGTTGGTTAGTGAACGATGCTGGCAGGCGAAGATACCCAATTAATCAGAATACAACAGAGACACCATAAAAACAGTAGCAACAGACTAACCCCTGGATAACTCTGGGACACCCCAGTAGGCAAGATGTTAGGGAACTGAGAATGGAGAGCATTACTGACTAGCTATCACAGTGCCTGTGATCTAGCTGTCACTCTCTGCTATGTACAAGGGTGATTTGTTCACTTAGTTTGGCCCGCCCCTTGGTTTCCTTTTTATACCTGGCAATTCCATCTGTCAGGCGCCCTTTTGTGGTGTTTCTGAGCCAGTTGTTCTGTTGCTACGTTTCTGATTCCTGTGTACCGATTTGGCTAGCCCTGACCATTCTCCAGTGTTCCTGCTTGTGTATGACCCGGCTCGTCTGACTATCTCCTCCGGATCTCGACTCTGCTTGGCTGACGTTCCTGCTTGTGTATGACCTGGCTCGTCTGACTCTCTCCTCCGGATCTCAGCTCTGCTTGGCTGACGTTCCTGCTTGTGTATGACCCGGCTGGTACGACTACGTCCTACGTGCTCCGATCCGGCCTTGCTGACTTCCTCCCGCAAGATCACCTCCAGCGTGTTCCAGAAGACCCACGTTCCGGTTTGTCGCCGTTGCGACATTATCATCCACTGTTCCAGTACTGGTGTGGCTGTCTTGCCTGGTGTTACTTCGTGCAGTGCAGTGTTACTATCGTGCAGAGCTGTGTGCGCCTCCCTCAGACCGCAGTGCTGTGCTACCGCAGAAAAGCCTTGTGTAAACGTGCCTTTTAACCCTACCAGTGCTGTCTCGGTCCCACTCTCCCTACTCCAGTGTGAGCCTCGTTCATAGTGAAACTCTTGCTGAGTTGGCCGCTCTCCATCGGCAACTCGATACCATCCCAGTAGAGTGTTCACTTCCTATTAGGCCGGTTGGGCGTTTTGGCTCTCTATCTCTCTCGTTGTATACACTGGGCGATTCCGTTATACCGAGTGGTGACGGGCACAGGCTTCAGCACTAGCATTCCGGCACTACTTCTGTTGGGCTTTGGGCCCTGTCTCATTATACTCAGTCCGGTAGAGTCTGAAGAGGCTTGGGAGCTCTTGCACTGCAGGCTGGTTCGATACACGCCCGTGGGGCTAAGATCACTTGCACCAGCAGTAGCCATTCCTGTAGGTATGCCCGTGGGGGGCTATTGGGCTCTGCTATACTACACACCGTGGCGAGACAGTCCCTATCCACTCGTTGGTGAACATTCCTTCAGCACAGCTTATCTACACCTTGGGCGTGCCAAGCATTCACTTGAGAGACTGATCATAATCAAGGACTTAACCCTTTGTGGTTACCTTAAGCGTAACCTACTCATACCCAGGGCGTGCCAAACAGTTCCTTTGAAACTAATATTTATAAAGGACTTAACCCTCCGGGGTTATACCCCTTCCTTGGTGGTAAATGTGTACTTGCTTTCCGTTGGTGCATTTAACTTTGTATTTTCCAGTCACTATCATTTATGTACACCCAACCGCCACTAGAGGGTGAACTTATGTGTTATTATTGCTAAATAAAACTGTGTTTTATTTTACATACTGGTCTGAGAGTCTTTAAAAAACACCGTGACACTAGCATAGACTACCCCTATGTTGTGGCTGAAGCCAGATTAAAGGTTCAAGTCGTAAGACTAGTTTACTGCCGCCTGGAGGAGATGGCCGTACCCAGGATGACTGCGTAGGGATAGTAACTATCTACTGGGGATAATAGCAAAACAAGAAGGTAAAAGAAACAAGGTACTTATCACAATCTCCCTAAGGAGGCCTTAGTGATCCTGTGCTTCCTTCCTCTGTTGGGATGTCGGCTGGCATGATTGAGGCTACTTCCACATTTCTGACGTCATGGAACGGGCACTGGTCCTTGTGCCTGTTTATGGACCTGTTCTTTTTGCCTAATTGGTTCCCGCCTTTATCAGCTCCTTTATAAACCTCCTTGGACGTAGGAATCATTGCCCTTACGTGTTGTTTCTGCTAGTGTCTCTTATGCTCCATGCCTTATCTGAGAATCCTCTCCCTGTATGATCCGATCTTTTTGCCTAATTGGTTCCCGCCTTCATCAGCTCCTTTATAAACCTCCTTATACGTAGGAATCATTGCCCTTACGTGGTGTTTCTGCTAGTGTCTCTTATGCTCCGTGCCTTATCTGAGAATCCTCTCCCTGTATGATCCGTGTATGGCCCCGGTTTGTCTGACCTCTGGCTCATGCTGACTAACTCACTCTGTGTAGTCCCTGGCTTGTCTGATCTGTGGTTCTGGCTGACTATTTGTTCCGTGCACTCCTAGCATGCCTGACCATTAGTCTTGGTGTCCCATGGCTCAGGCCTGCTCTCGCTACCTGTTGCCATCGGTCCCGTGAACTGGGGTGGAGACTTGTGCATTGTACACTGTTTCCACTGGTGTTCCACCCGAACCTCTGTCCTAGTCTCTGGTATCTCACATTAGTGCAGTGCACTGTACAGTGTGCAGCTCCAGATAGGAGCCTGGGTCCTATCATCCATGGTCTGGGGTTGTGTGGGCAAATACTATTATTGCTGTATATAATAAATAAAGGTGGTTATATATATTTTATAATTGTGTCTGTCCTTCTTTGCCTGATTACCGTGATAGTACTTTAACTCTTGTTGAATATCTGGTGTCAAGAGGAGTCAAAGTCAAGCATCATCTGAGCAGTGTCAAGGTTTGGCTGAGCAGCTCTAATTCTGCTAATTGATTCTGCTGTCTGAGCTAATCTAGAGCTCTGCTATCCATTGCTGTTGCCTTCCCTGTTCTGGGTTAGGCTGAATCAGCTGACCTCTCTGTGATTACTCACCTGACTGTTATCAGCCAACCCTCCCAGGGTATTTAAATCAGCTTGGCTCACTTCCTGTTTGCCCTTGTGTCTGATTGTGGCTGCAAGCGTGTTCTCCTGAGTTGCTGATTATCTGTTCATGACCTGGCTTCCTGTGATGTCCTTTGTGGCTCCTGACTCCTGGCTTGTTCCTGACATCGTTGATCTCCATATTCCTGACCCCGACTTGGCTGAGTACCTGTCTTGATTCCTGACCCCAGCTTGTCTTTTGGTTTATGCTTCTGGATCATGGTTTTGCTTTGTTTGCTTTTGTTATATTTTAATAAAGGTGTTTTGCATTTTACAAGCAGACAATGATCATCGAATCTCTGATGGATAATGGCATGGTTTCAAATGTAACTTGAGCAGGTTCCAGGGGTCTACCATCAATTGCTTCAATAGCCAGAGGGGTTTCTCTTTCAATACTTGGTACCCCATGTAATTCAGCAAAGGTATTATCCATAAAATACCCAGCAGCACCAGAATCAACCAGGGCCAGAAACTCTACTGAACGTTGCGCCCAAGATAGTACCACCTGTATGGTGGGCTTAAGTGTGCCAATCTATCACGGTGCCCGTGATTGGTGCTGTTCAGTGTCAGTCACTTGCTGAGTATCATGATTGGCTGTCTGTGATTAGCCCTCCTCACACAGCCTTTTTAAACCCAGGCTGAGCACTTCCAGGTTGCCCTTTTGTGGTTTTTCTGACTCCACTCTGCCTGACCTGCTTGTCAGGCTTCTGGGCCTGTTCCTGCTGTTCCTGCTGTACTTGCTGATCCTGTGTTCCAGTGTTCCAGTGTTCCTGTATGCTAGTGTTCCTGTGTTCCAGAGTTCCAGTGTTCCTGTGTTCCAGCACCTCGCGGGTTAATCTTACTGAGTTCCTGTGTTCCTGTGTTCCAGCACCTCGCGGGTTAATCTTACTGAGTTCCTGAATCTCCTGCTCCAGACGTCGCTCTGGCGACATTGTTCTTCTCGCTGCTGATCATACTTTGTTGGTTTACTCCACTAAACCTGGTTACGATATACATTGTTGGTCCCAGCGTGCGGACGCTGGTTTACTCCACTAAACCTGGTTGCGATATACATTGTTGGTCCCAGCGTGCGGACGCTGGTTTACTCCACTAAACCTGGTTGCTATATCATTGTTGGTCTCAGCGTGCGGACGCTGGTTTACTCCACTAAACCTGGTTGCAATATACATTGTTGATCTCAGCGTGCGGACGCTGGGTTACTCCACTAAACCTGGTTGCGATATACATTGTTGGTCCCAGCGTGCGGACGCTGGTTTACTCCACTAAACCTGGTTGCTATATCATTTTTGGTCTCAGCGTGCGGACGCTGGTTTACTCCACTAAACCTGGTTGCAATATACATTGTTGATCTCAGCGTGCGGATGCTGGGTTACTCCACTAAACCTGGTGGCGATATACATTGTTGATCCCAGCGTGCGGACGTTGGTTTACTCCACTAAGCCCGGTTGCGATATACATTGTTGGTCCCAGCGTGCGGACGCTGGTTTACTTCACTAAACTGGTTGCGAGATACATTATTGGCTCCAGCGTGCGGACGCTGGTTTACTTCACTAAACTGGTTGCGAGATACATTATTGGTTCCAGCGTGCGGTCGCTGGTTTGCTCCATTGATCCTGGTGGCGCTATTACCATTAGTCCCAACGTGCGGACGTTTGCTCCTGAACATCCAGTACTGTGGTCAGTCGCTGTCCACTTCCTTGCAGTTGTCTCAGTATCCCTGGCAATAGACTCCTGCTGAGTAAGACCTCTATACTTATGCTCTATGCTGTCTTAGTCACCTGACAGCTGGTCTACTCGCTCAGGCTGCCCTGCCCGGTATTGGTGAAGCCGGTAGAACCTTGACGATACCATCCTGTAGGTTGCCTCACCCGGTATTGGCAGGGCCGGTAGAGCCTACTCCAGTACTCCTTTGAGCTGCCCTGCCCGGTATTGATAAGGCCGGTAGAACCTTGTAATTCACCATCTTTAAGGTTGCCTTACCCGGTATTGGCAGGACCGGTAGAGCCTACATTCAGCATTCCGTGGGGGCTGCCTTGCCCGGTATTGGTAAGGCCGGTAGAACCGGTATATGTCATCTCACGGTTGCCTTAACCGGTATAGGCAAGGCCGGTAGAGCCTGTCATTAAAACTGTCACTTGGGTTGCCTTGCCCGGTATTTAGGCAAGGCCGGTAGAACCTATTATATGTTATATTACTGTTGTATTGTTATGTATGTTTACCCTCCGGGGACTGCCTTTAACTTTTAATAAAGTTAAGTTATTTTACCAAACCTTAAGTCTGAGAGTCTTCAAATCCGTGACAGTACGAAAGAGCCATGACCTCAGACACTAAGAGTGACGGTAACGCACAGAATATCCATTGGAGGATGGATATGCACGAGCAACGTTTGGATCAGCTAGCGGTTGCTATCCAAACTATTCTTGAACGCACGGTACTTGCGGATAAGTCCGGTGCTAACCCGGTGGTCCTGCCAATTCCGACACCGGAGAATGAGTCTAAGCCCTCAGGGGCCGCAGTCAAAGGGTTAACGGCTTCTGCACCCTTGCCGCTGAGATATGACGGGGACCCTCAATTATGCAGAGGGTTTATTAATCAACTTGAAATATTTATGGAATTGACGGCACACGCATTTCCTAGTGATCGCAGCAAGGTTGGGTTCATGATATCCCTGCTGACTGGCAGAGCATTGGCCTGGGCTAACCCACTTTGGGAAAACGCTAAACCTTGCACAAAGAATTTCTGTGATTTTGTGCAATCCTTTCGGAGAGTATTTGAGCCTCCTGGTAGAACTACCTCTGCTGCTAAACGTCTCATGGAGATACAACAGGGCAGGCGCACGGTTGGCGATTATGCCATTGAATTCCGCACCTTGGCAGCAGAGGTAGGGTGGAATAATGAGGCCCTGTTGGCAGCCTTTGCTCAAGGATTGAGTGACCAGATTAAAGATGAGATTGCAGCAAAAGAGTTACCTACTGACCTAGACGATTATATCGAATACGTGATTCTAATTGACTCCAGAATACGTGAAAGATTAACCGCCAGAGAGCGACGAGTATGGTTAAAGAATAATGGGTCCAGTAGCATATTTTGCCCACCCAACCCTCCCTCTGCATCCAAACCTAGTGAACCTATTTCGGAACCAAGTGAATCTATGCAGGTGGGTTTCACTAGGTTAACTAAGGAGCAGAGAAGATATCGCAAGACACAAGGATTATGTCTGTACTGCGGTAAAGATGGTCACCTGTTAAGATCTTGTCCGGTACGTCCGGGAAACGAACACACCTAGGGTACCTTGGGGGACAGACCCTAGGTGGTGTCCAATCGTCCCCATTGTTGGACACACTTAAACCCACCATACAGGTGGTATTGTCATGGGCACAACGCTCGGTTGAGGTTTTGGCCTTGGTTGATTCTGGTGCAGCTGGGTATTTTATGGACAATACCTTTGCTGAATTGCATGGGGTACCACGGATTCAGAGAGAAACCCCTCTTGCTATTGAAGCAATTGATGGCAGACCTTTGGAACCCGCCCAAGTTACTTTTGAAACGATGCCCTTGTCCATGACTATTGGGGCTCTTCACAAGGAAGAGCAGCAGTTCCAATTGATTAATTCTCCTCACCATGCCGTGATTTTGGGCTTTCCTTGGTTACAGTTGCACAACCCACAATTTGATTGGCAGAAATGTGAGATTGCTGCTTGGTCTCAGTTCTGTATGGATAAGTGCGTTACCCATCCTATTAAGGTCTTGTGCACCTCCCCTTCACTACCTGATGCCTACCAGCAGTTTAGCAATGTTTTCAGTAAGGTAGAGGCTGGCACCCTACCTCAGCACAGACCATACGATTGTCGCATAGAACTGAGTCCTGGAGCAGTACCACCGAGGGGACGCACGTATCCATTGTCTTGTGAGGAGAACCAAGCTATGGAGGAATACATAGCAGATGCCCTCAGTAGAGGGATCATAAGGAAATCTACTTCTCCGGCCGGTGCCGGGTTCTTTTTTGTTAAGAAAAAAAAGTGGCGAACTGCGACCTTGCATAGACTATTGTGGGCTGAATAAGCTGATGGCAAAAAAATGCCTACCCAATACCACTCATCATCAAGCAGTTTGATAGACTTAAGGGGTCCTCGATTTTCACCAAATTGGACCTAAGGGCAGCCTACAATTTGATACGTATCAGAGCCGGTGATGAGTGGAAAACTGCCTTCAATACGAGATCTGGGCATTATGAATACCTAGTCATGCCATTTGGTCTATGTAATGCTCCTGCAGTATCTCAAGAACTGATCAATGACGTTCTTAGAGATATGTTACAATCTTGTGTTGTAGTCTATCTTGACGACATACGTATCCACTCCAAAGACCTGTCACAACACATCAAGGATGTGTCTGAAGTCTTGCTGCGCTTACAAAAAAATAAATTATTCTGTAAACTGGAGAAATGCGAGTTCCACAAAACCAGTGTACCGTTTCTGGGGTTTATAATTGGCAAAGACGGCATTGCCATGGATAAAGAGAAATTGACGGCAGTCTTACAATGGCCTAAACCCAAGAGCCTCAAAGCCATCCAACGATTTCTGGGCTTCGCCAATTATTACAGAAAGTTTATTAAAAACTTCTCCTCTATCGTGAAACCTCTGTCTGACCTCACGCACAAGGGTGCTAACCCATCCCTCTGGCCGGTGGCTGCTGAAGAGGCCTTTGAGAAGTTGAAGGTAGCCTTTGCTGAAGCGCCTGTGTTGTCCCACCCTAATCCAATACTCCCCTTTACTTTGGAAGTTGATGCCTCAGATATTGGGGTCGGGGCGGTGCTCTCTCAGTGACAGGTTAAAGGCGGTACACTCAGACCCTGTGGATTCTTCTCAAAAAAACTGACTAGTGCTCAAAGTCATTACGAGATTGGTGATTGAGAATTACTGGCCATTATCCTCGCTCTTAAAGAATGGCGTCATTTACTTGAAGGCACAAAAAACCCCGTTTTGATTCTAACTGATCACAAGAATCTGACGTATCTTTCTGAGGCCAAGAGATTGTCTTCTCGCCAGGCCAGATGGGCACTGTTTCTATCCCGATTCAATTTCGTTGTATCATACCTGCCGGGATCAAAGAATGTTAGGGCTGATGCTCTGTCTAGACAATTTGAAGCAGAGGTTGACAGAGAAGAGGAACCAGCCCCTATCATTCAACCCGATCGAATATTGGCTACCATACCTACTAGTATTACTTCACCACTAGGGGAGGAGATTTTGGCATCCCAAGCCTCTGCTCCTCATGAGACTCCAGTGGGCAAATGTTTTGTCGCTGAGCCATTCCGTACTCGATTACTTGAGACCTACCACTCCTCTAAGGCTGCGGGACATATTGGTAGGGATCAATTGTTCTGGTCTCTCTCTCAGCAATTTTGGTGGCCTTCTATGAGAGCAGATTGTGCCAATTTTACGAATGCCTGTGCCACCTGTGCCCGTGCCAAAACCCCTAGACATCTCCCTGTGGGCTTGCTTCAGTCGGTGCCTAATGGTGAACGCCCTTGGTCTCACGTCTCTATCGACTTTATGGGAGAATTGCCCAGGTCTAGAGGGTACTCCTTCATATTGATGGTGGTAGACAGGTTCTCTAAAATGGCACACTTCGTACCCCTCCGTGGCCTTCCTTCGGCCAAGGAACTGGCAATGGTATTCGCTCGAGAAGTATTTAGGTTACATGGAGTACCCAGGGTGCTGGTGTCTGACAGGGGGAGCCAGTTTGTGTCCAGATTCTGGAGGGCATTTTGCGAACAGATGGGCATACAGCTATCATTTTCCTCGGCATATCATCCCCAGACTAATGGGGCCGCTGAGAGGGCCAATCAAGGATTGGAACAGTTTCTGCGATGTTTTGTGACTGACCATCATGATAATTGGGCCGACTTGTTGCCTTGGGCAAAGTTCGCCAGGAACTGCGCAGTTAATTCTTCCTCCAGGAGCTCTCCGTTTTTGATCAATTATGGGTTCCAACCCTGTCTGCTCCCGGATTCCTTTCAATCACAGCAGATTCCAGCTCTGGATGAGCATATAGAGCAACTCCGTTCCACATGGGCATAAGTTCAGAGGGCATTGGGCCAGTCTTTTCAGCGACATCAGCGTCATGCCAATCGCAGAAGGCTTCCAGCGGTTTCCTTCCGAGTCGGGGATAGAGTATGGCTGTCCTCCAAGAATCTAAAGCTCAAGGTCCCATCTAATAAGCTGGCACCTCGGTTCATTGGTCCGTACAAGATCATGCCGGGTAAGGCAACCTAAAGGTGGCAACGTGAAAGGTTCTACCGGCCTTACCAATACTGGGCAGGGCAGCCCAGGAAGGGAGACACCACTAAGACCAGTGACTGTCAGATGACAATGACAGTAGGATGGTAAATAGAGTATACGGTCAAGCTGTCTCACCCAAGGAGAGGCTAGTGTCGGTACACATCTGAAACAAGTGCTGCTAGGACTGGACAGCACCAGAAACCTGACTGCAAGTCAGGGAGTAAACCAACGTCTGCACGCTGGGACCAACAACTGTACCTTGAGCCGCAAGGCAAATGGAGTAAACCAGCATTCACACGCTGGAACCAACAGGCAGTAGAATGAGCCACAAGGGCAATGGAGCAAACCAGCGTCCGCACGCTAGGACCAACTGACAGTATTGTGAGCTGCAAGGCTAATGGAGTAAACCAGCGTCCGCACGCTGGGACCAACAGACAGTATTGTGAGCCGCAAGGCTAATGGAGTAAACCAGCGTCCGCACGCTGGGACCA
Organism: Rhinophrynus dorsalis; assembly: GCA_037306005.1. Taxonomy (NCBI): domain Eukaryota; kingdom Metazoa; phylum Chordata; class Amphibia; order Anura; family Rhinophrynidae; genus Rhinophrynus; species Rhinophrynus dorsalis. The sequence goes on along the minus strand of CM074728.1, from coordinate 35,676,819 downwards.
ACAGACAGTATTGTGAGCCGCAAGGCTAATGGAGTAAAAGCACGCTGGGACCAACAGACAGCACAGTGAGCCGCAAGGCCAATGGAGTAAACCAGCGCCCGCACGCTGGGACCAACAGACAGTATTGTGAACTGCAAGGCTAATGGAGTAAACCAGAGTCCGCACACTGGGACCAACAGACAGCACAGTGAGCCGCAAGGCCAATGGAGTAAACCAGCGTCCGCACGCTGGGACCAACAGACAGTATTGTTAGCCGCAAGGCCAATGGAGCAAACCAGCGTCTGCACGCTGGGACCAACAAACAGAATGTCGCTGGAGTGACAGGAGAGAAATATCGCCACAGAAACTGAACACAGGAAACAGCAGGAACAGGCCGAGGCTCAACCGGGTCGAGCACCGCAAGTCGGCTGGCAACTGGAACGACAGCAACCGGAACTGGACTGGAACTGACAAACAGGCAGGAACACAGGAACAGGTAAACTCAAGAACTCAGGAACTCAGGAACTCAGGAACAGGCCCAATAGCTTCAGGAGACAGGCAAAGTGAGTGCTGTCAGAGACACTACGAAAGGGCAACTAAAGGGTGCCCAGACTGAGTTTAAAAAGGCAACCAGAGGCGGGCTGACTGCAGACAGCCAATGGGAGCCCCCCTGCAGGTGATAGACAGAGAACTGCAGCAATCACGGGCACCGTGATAGTATTACATACTATTAGTCTTGCAAAGAAATAATCTTTCTCTCTCCTTCTCTGTTCTGTAAATTATACTTGTACCATTATATATATATATATATATATATATATATATATATTTATATATTTGTGAGTAAGCTTTGTCACACCTTGTTTTCTGCTTCTAGTAAAAATTCTATATTTCATTTAAAAATAAGGGATTTTGGTGTAAAATTTTCCACTTGTATTCAGTTGCCCTATCAGCATAATGTTACTAAAGGTTAGTGCCAAGTGTGCAACAAGAAACATGAAAAAAATTAAAACGCCTTGTTTACCATGCAGGAGATGTTCTATAAAGAAAGATAAGGCTCTAAACAGACCTAGACACTAGAAGCAATAAGTATAAACAAAATGTTTGAACGATAATATACCCAAAACTTAGTTTTATTGATCCCAATACCAGACTAATCATAATCAGCGATTACACATAACACCTCCTTCTTCAATTTCAGAATGACAATCAATAACATGATTAAGTGGTCCATCCATAGGAATAATAGTAGGAGACTGCATACTTACAGAACTGGCAGCATCATAAGTATGGGGAATCATAAACAGATTTATCTGGTGGAGTATTAAAGCAATGACAGAAAATACTATCAGTATGAGTACAACAAATTATTATGTCTCTATCGCAACTTGTAAAAGTCCCAAATGTAACTATACTTGGGCAAGGAGGATGATAAAGACTTGAGATTGTACCTTGCTACCATGGCACCATAGCAAGCATCATGAGGGTTACCAAGGCAGGCAAACAGGGTAGAACAGTCCAATGTCCCATGGCTCACAAGACTCATAGAGCCAAAAGTCTTAGAAGAGGCCCATATATGAAAGACTCGATTAGTTCTGTCCACACATTGAAAGTGAGGGTATTAAAAGTATTCATCAAATCCTTGGTCAGCCAAAAACTGCAAAGTATCTCTAGACTCCTTGGCATCAACAACCTGTTCGGTCTCCACACTGAATGAGGGCCATCTGTCTCTAGTGGAAACTGATACAGAAAATCTTTCACCATCAGAACTTTGGATATTATTGGAGGTGGCTGGAAAGGAATGGTTATTCAGTGTGGATAGGAATTCATTGTTATAAGAAGAGCTTGGGGAATCTGGCAAGTTAATTGTTTTGTGTTAGAATGAATTGTGTCTTTTTTTTTTCCTACACAAAATAGGACAGTGTGTAGTATGATAAAATGTAGGTTTTCTTTGTTTATTAGAAGCACTACTTTCAAAACCTAGTGTATGAAACACAAAAGGGTCTGCAAATTCTCTTTTGCATTTCTTACATTTTTGAAAAAATCGATAAGCAAATACTTGCTGATAAACTTATTTCCAATAGATCGTGGAATAACGCTAAGGACATAGCATGTTGTAAGAGAACATTTATTCATCATGCAATCCTTTTTGTTCACTTAGGAAGAAGGTATAAAACACGTGTGAAAAAGACAATTATAATACCAATGATAAAAAATAGTATGGGTTTAACCCCTTAATGACCCATAACGTGCCAGGACAGTCATGGGTGCACTTCCCATAAGGACCCATGACTATCCTGGAACGTCATGGGTTAAATGATAGCAGCTCTCCTCGGTGCACGCTGCTATAATGCTTTTCAGGTTGAAACTGAGTGCTCTGGAACTGGAGAGCTTATCTTCAGTCCTTGTCTGTTCTGCCAGTTCACGTGATCACACCAGGAACGATCACATGTACCGGCATTTTTATTCAAAAAGGCAGTGTTCTTGACAAACTGCCTTTGTGGCTGCTCTGTGCCTCTATCTTCCTTACTATTAAAGTAAGGGAGAGAGAAGCAGAGAGCAGACACATGGTAAAAACAAATAATGCAGTAGTTGGGGGTATTAACCCCTTCAGTGCTGCTGCTGGGGGCTGGCTGGATGCAGGTATTAAAAAAGATACAATGTTAATTAAACATTCTATTTGCAAACTAAATCTAATAAGTTTAAACAATAAATAATGGGAGTGTGATTGTTGTGGAGCCATGTAATACAGTTATACACACCGCCAAATCTTGTAAATGAAAAAGTGGGAAAATAGGGAGAGAAAGAGGGACATGGGGATTTTCATCCAGGGGAAACAGTTCCCACTTAAAACTGGCCATTTTGTAGGTATAACTGACCAGTCATACCTTTCACTCAGTCTCCATAAAAATGTAACCCATTGCTCCAAAATGATGCCAAGAGAAAATAAAAATGGTGTTTTTTTTACTTTTTTTTTTAAAGTTTTCTTTAATTTCATTAAAGTAAATGGTGGGCTATCCATATAAGTGTGGTATCAAAATAAAGCCCTAATTGTGTGCGAAAAAATGTTATATAATTTGCTTGGTTTAAATAAAAGCCTTATAGGGAAAATACTATTGAACAAAAACATAGTCAAAAAGGTCAGAATTGCTCCGGTCCTTAAGTTCAATCCACCCCAGATTTTCCCGTTCCTTAAAGGGAAAGTAATGTCCCATAAATTTTTTTAGAGTTTTGTAGAGCTTAAAGGGATAGTAATACTTAAAATGTAAAAAAAAAAAATGTTGTAGGGTTTATCCCCCTGAGTAAAACAAGAGTACTCCCACTGCTGAGAGGTGTTTTATTCAAAAGTTATTAATTTTCAAAGTTGAATTTTTTAGGTGCAATATCACAGTGGCCTGAAATTGTACAGTGGCGCTGTTGCTACACGATCCTATGGACAACTCTGGTCAGTTGACCATAAATCTCCATAGGATGGTGTAGCAACAGCGCCACTGTACAATTTCAGGCCACTGTGATATTGCACCTAAAAATTTCAACTTTGAAAATTAATAACTTTTGAATGAAAGACCTCTCAGCAGTGGGAGTACTCTTGTTTTACTCAGGGGGATAAACCCTACAACATATTTTTTTTACATTATAAGTATTACTATCCCTTTAAAAAATGAGTTAATGCCACAAATCTTATCTCGCAAACCGCTATGGTTTGAGAGATATCATCCGCTAAAGTTACCCTCTCCCTCCTCTTCTCCTGACATCAGCTGTAAGCTGACAGCAGGAGTTCCTGGTCTGGGGACCGACAAGTGGCTCTTCAGCAGAGCCACAATAGCACGATTTAAAAAGAATTACTTCTTTGGAACAGTCTACAAAGTGTGCTTGGTTTGCAAGCACACTTTTTAGACCATTCCAAAGAAGTAATTCTTTTCAAATCGCACTATTGACGCTCTGCTGAAGAGCCTTCTCGTGTGGGCTGACATGGATCTCCTTTAATGGGTTAAAGTTTCCTAGAAGACAAAATACACAACCAGTCTCACCCAAAATTCCTCCTTCTATGTTACTTAACCCTCGAGCTAGGGATGCATTCACTTTTCTCATTGTTGGGAAGAAACTTTCAAGGGACTTACCAACGGTTTGATGACTTCATGCAAGTCATCTCTAAGCAAAACAACATGTACTCTTTGCACTACAATGTCCACTTTTTCATGGGCGGAGCCTTGAGTAATTTTCATGTTTTTTAACTTACTTAAAGGGATAGTAATGCCAGAATTTACGTTCATACAGTATGGTAGATTTGAAAAAAATAAAGTATGTGGAGAAAGTCTTATCTCTCAAACATTTATGTTTTGAGTGATATTTGCCATTAAAGTTCCCCCTCCCTCCCCTTACAGCTGACAGCAGGAGATTCGAGTTGGCTGAGTCGAGGAGGCTCTTCAGCAGAACCAAAATAATGATCTTTAAAAAGAACTACTTCACTGGAACGGTCTACAAAGTGTGCTTGCAAACCAAGCACACTTTGTAGACCTTTCCAATGAAGTAATTCATTTTAAAGATTGCAATTTCTCTCTTCTGAAGAGCTGCTGGCTGGTCCCAGGACTGTAATCTCCTTCTGTCAGTACAGCGCTGATGTCAGGAGAAGGAGAGGGAGGGGGAACTTTTGCGGCGAATATCTTTCAAACCATAAAGGTTTGAGAGATAGGGCTACTACTAGGTGTCCTAGCAAATGTGTTTAGCGATCACTCCATAGTCTAAAGTGTTTGTAAAATAAAACCAATCAAATCATGTCCAAAAGTCATAATTACTAGATTATTTAAAACATTTGATCTTCAGTCTTTTCTAAACAAATTAAGAAATTGCCCATGGTATAGAATACACCTTATACCTGATCTAGACTACTCAATTTACTTTTTTGACTCAGAACTCTTACAGGTCTGTAATACCCATGCCCCTCTAATGATAATTAGGGTAAGGGGGAGCCATCTACCCTGGATCTCTTCTGACCTGTTAGAATTATACAGTTTCAGAGATGGATTATGGACAAAATGTAAACAAACTGGCTCCCTAATGATCACACTGCAGGCAATTGTGTAATACTTGCACAAAGCAAACAAAACTATCGAAAGCTCAATATTTTTCTAACAACTTGAACAATAACATATCAAAACCAACCAACTTCTGGGAGGTTATTAAAAATCTCTACAACCCTCCTAACCACTCTTACCCATCATTTATAACCATAGGCAAAGAAACGATACAGTGCCCCTTAGCCATAGCTAATGCATTTAACAACTGCTTTGTTGGATGTGCCACCACTCTGATTACACAAAACAAAAGTAATTCTGAAGTAGAAACATGCACAGGTCAGCTCATGACACCTGATCCAAGTCTAATGTTGATAATGAATTTAATTTCATGCCGGTAAATGAGAGTGATATATATGACTACCTGCTAAGCCCAAAAATGAAATCACAATCTGGCCCTGACCAACTACCATCAATGTTATTAAAGCTCAGTGCTTTGGTCACTGCCTACCCTATCACGACATTAAAATATGATAATTCTCCACACTTGTGTGAGATATATTGGTAGAGTTGCTGGACTTGAATTAGGGCTAAGAGACCAGTTGATTTCATTAAAGGGATAGTAATACTTGAAAATTATTTTATTTTATATTGCAGCCCTTAAAAAAACATTAAAAATTATATAAATATTATCTCCCAAACATTTATGGTTTGGAAGATATTCACAAGTAAAATAAAGTTCCCGGTTCCTGGCTGTTTCAGCCAAGTCTGCCATCTAGTGGACAGATTTGGAATCCAGTCCACAAATCAACCAGCAGCTCTTTAGCAGTGCCGAGTTCATGATCTTTAAAAAGAACTACTTAATTGGAACTGTGTACAAAGTGTGCCTGGCTTGCAAGCACACTTTGTAGACCATTCCAATGAAGAAATTATTTTTAAAGATCGTGATCTCGGCACTTCTGGAGAGCCACGGCCGATCAAGGGACCGGATTCTAAATCTGAGCGCTAGAATGGTGATGTCACTCAGGGGGAAACTTTGCTTGTGAATATCTCTCAAACCATAAAGGTTTGGGAGATAAGACATATCATTTTTCATGTTTTTTAAGGGCTACAATGTAAAATACAATTATTTCCAATTATTACTACCCCTTCAATGATCAATGCTTTCAACTTCCCAATTAGTAGTAAAGATTTTGTCAGGGATAATAAGTGCATAAGAAATTAAGAGTTCCCATTGACAGTCAGTAGAATTATTAACTGGCCTATGAGTTAGTTCATTAACATTTTATATCATGGTTTTAGAGACGTCATTATTTCTGATTGTTTCGTATTCAAGGATAAGTGCTTACTTATCCATTCAATATGTAACAATGTGGTGTCAATTTTTCCAGACTGCTAAATTAATCTCATAGCTGTAAGTTTATTTAACAAAAAATAGCCTTAAGTTCATCAAAGAGTGTAGTGATATCTGGGCCTAGATGCACTAAAGGTCGAAGAGGGCTATGAATCTCAATGTTCTGTCGAGCAGTGTCGTAGGTACATCCACAGTATTCACCAAACTGTCTACGACATTACATCACCAGCACTCTGACAAAAAGATGCACACATAGATCCGACAGATTTATGAATTTTCATTCATCACATCGACAATGGCCTATTTCCATATGGTAATGAAGCATAATGACTCATTTCAATATGGAAATGCTGAATAATGAGACACATTCATTTGCAACAGGGTGTGTTGATATGATAATGTGACACTTTGACTCATTCAGTAAACTCCGATAGCAGCCTCTGCTGTTGGAGTTCACAGTCTCCACTTGCCTTAGGCTGTCGTAGTTGGGATCTCCCCTGTACTTTCCTATGGAGTAACAGCAGGGAGAGCGATGACAATTCTGAATAGCATTCTCTGTGATTTCCTACCCAGCCAGTAGGGGAATAAAGAGAAGGCTTTCAGCACCATGGACAGCAATGAATGACATAGGGATGCGCACTGCTCACCTCTGTCGCATTCAAAGGTTTAAAATACACTGAAACAGTACACCAAGCACTACACAATGTCCCCCCCCCTTTGACATATCCTCCCCCTTTAGTATGTCAACATATATTGCATATATTTGACATACTAACTCCATTCGACTTTCATCTCAGAAACTGCCATTTAGTCAATGAAACTGTCCTTTGTTCGACACTTAACCCTTTAAATACCAGAGAGGTAGGAAGGCATTTCTTAGCAATGTGTTTCTTACCCCTCTGGTACTCAAACGGTTAGTAGGCAAGGTATGCGGCCGCATACCTTGCCTTTATATATGTAAAACATGTCATGTGTAAAACATTTAAAGGGATAGTAATACTTCATTTTAACTTTATTTTATTTTGTAGGCATTAAAAAAACATGAAGAATGATATAAGTCTTATCTCTCAAACCTTTATGGTTTATGAGATATTCACAAGCAAAGTTCCCCTCCCCGCCCCTTTTTCCTAGTGTAAGCCATCTCTTCTCAGATGTGGATCAGGTTGTATGACAGTACAGATAACAGAAGGGGACAATTTTCTTTGTATGAAAACAATGAAAGCCCTTCCCCCCTTGACAAGTTTTTCAGCTTTTTCCATTATCTTAATTGAAGATTGTCCCTCTCTGCAGTCTACCTGGGCATCTCCCTTCTGATGTGGTTGAACAGGGAAGGGATACTTTGTTTGTGAATATCTCTTAAACCATAAAGGTTTCAGAGATAAGACTTATATCATTCTTCATGTTTTTTTAATGCCTACAAAATAAAATAAAGTTAAAACGAAGTATTACTATCCCTTTAAAGCGGAACTACCATGTCACAAAATGTTTAGCTTAACTAAGTCCCCTTCTGGCAACTAGCTGCTTAGTAGCGCTAGTCGCCAGAATTATTACCTGATTTAATAGATATATGCTTTATTCCCCAGCTGTCAGTTGCACAGAGTGCGGACATCTTGCCAGAATGACGTCCGTGCACCTGTGCTGTCAGTCCCAGCCGGGTCTAGGAGGTGTTGCTAGGATCTGTTCGGCTCCGGAAGGGACTGACAGAGCAGGCACTCGGACGTCACTATGGCAAGACGTCCGCGCTCCGTGCTACTGACAGCTGGGAAATAAAGCATATATCTATTATATCAGGTAATAATTCTGGAGACTAGAACTACTAAGCAGCTAGTCGCCAGAAGGGGACTTAGTTAAGCTAAACATTTTGTGACATGGTAGTTCCGCTTTAATGATAAGTATAATATAACATGTTTAATGTGCTGAATGTGTTTAACCAAAACATAAGACCTCAAGGGGAGGTTTCATGACCCCTCATGGCACCCCCTAGCGACAATTGCCCGTTTACTAATTAAAGTGCATCTAACCTATGTTTCACATAGGTCATATGCTCTTTTCATAATGAAATAAAACTTTCAGACCTCCAGGGGGCACCAGAACCCCTCCTGATAGCCCCCCTATCATGGATCATCTATACAAAAGGATAGATGATCCATGGGGCGACCAAAAAGGAATTTTCTGCCTTCTCGATGCTGCCGGCAGCTGTATAAGCCGCTTGTAGCATCCATGAATTAACCTTGCTACCGGGTTAATTCTTGGAAAGAGCAGTGCTCAATGATAAGTGCTGCGCTCTTATCATTGACTCAGTCACCTGGTCTAACCCCGTTATGGTTATGGTTTGGAATATTGACATAATAAATGCTGCGGCCTTACCAGCATTCTCTATGTGTGTGATGTGTCTTTAATTTAGGTCATGATTATAGGTTTGGGAAAGTGCGGCCATCCACCATCTATGGTAGGTTGGGGGGTTTATTTTTGATTATTTCCTGTCCTATCTAGGTGGGGGCAGAGCATCTCTCAGGTGTGCTAGGTGGAAACCCTGAAGAAAATGAAACGTCTTAATGATTTCAGTGGCATAAATTGACATAATAAATGCTGCGGCCTTACTCTGTGGGTGATGTGCCTTTAATTTACTCAATGGTTAAAGGTTTGGGGAAATGTAGCTATCCAACTTCCATGTTCAAGAGAATAGAGATGGGTGAAAATGTTTCGCTCAAACTGAAATCAGCGAATAATGACACTTCCTGCTTCGTGAATAATTTCCAGTGCAAAGTGCAGTTGTTCTGCTTTTTTTTGCCTAGCTCTTCCCATTGAAATCAATGGGAATATTGAATTTACACACAATAAATAGCAAAATATTATTTTATTTCCCAAAGGCATAGTATAAAAGGGACATGAGGGTGCCTGTGTTGGTGGAGTATGGGGAAAGAATCATTTGAAAATGGAATGTTTTTTTGGGGGGGGTTGTTTACTGGGATTGGGGTGCAGTTAATAAAAAATAAATCCTAAATACAATTAAAAAACCCCATAAAACATGGTATAAAGGGTGTGAGAAGGGTGTCTGTGTTGGTGGGTAATTCTGGGGAACGAATCAGTTGAACAGGGAATTTGTTTTGGAGGGGTGGGTTGTTGACTGGTGTTAGGGGGGGTGTTAGGGGGACTGTTAATAAAAAAATAAATAAAATAAAACAAGAAATTTGCACGTAAACTGATAGATACAGGAACCTCCTGACATAAGCTGCCACTGGGTTGGATTGATACTTGACTTAATAGAGTATTTTGTAGAGGACGATTTGTTAGATTTGTTGTTAGAGGCCAAAGCCATGAGGAAACATTGATTTGTAGGACTTAAGCTTGTTAGAAACAACCCCCCAAAATTGAGCATTTTTTTTTTGTAGGACTCTGTGGTTTGTTACATTTTTTTTGTATTTTTTTTTTTTAAAGCACAAGCCCTGAGTAAGAAAAATGCCCTACTGGCCTGGTGACAGCAGGTCTTATTGGGTTGGCTACTGGCCACTGGCCATTGTCAAATGCCCTGATGTAGATGTGGAATTTGCGACTGCAGTTCTTGCTGCTTCTGCTGCTGCTGCTGGGTTGTTTAAGCAGCAGGATGATTAGGCAGCTCAAAGGGAATGGGATCAACAACAGCAGTAATATGGGTGATGGATGACGAAGATTTCACTTGCCACGACTAGCTCCAGTGATGTGCCCGAGGCAATAGCAGCACAAAAGTAGGTTGGCCAATAATTCTTCTCCACCTGCCCCTCCTCCAAAATTATGGGTGTGTTGTTACTAGAACATCAATTTTTCCCTTGAGAGCATGAACTGTGCCTCTCATCAGCAACTGCAATGTGCACAGTGGTAAATAACACCTGGCACAAATGTATTCAAACATCATGACACTAGAAACCAAGTTCTGCTGCTGTCACTATTCTTCTTGTCCTCACTCTGCTAAGGACACATGAGAACTTGCTGACAGTTTAATAATAATGATAAACCCTTCCTGCCACCAGCTTATCATATTCTTCAGGACTGAATCTCCTCAGATGCGGCTTGATGCACTGCTTGCGATTCTCCTCCACCACACTGCAATGTGTGGTCAGTGCACCACACAGCGTGCAATGGGTGGACACGAACTACCACATCCTAACATCTACAAGTGGCTATCATTTAGCAGGGGAGGAAATGATGAACAAGGTGGATTGTCAGAAGATGTAGTTATCCTAGAGGAAGAAGGTGAAGGGCGGGCTAGTTGTTTCACTCGTCATTGAACTTCCAGCCTCAGAGTGGGTTTCTCTATTCTTCCCCCTCTTTGATTTCCACCTCGCCTCTTGTTGCCTTTCTGAAGAGTAAGGGTGTACAGAAATAGCAGTGCTCAATTTCTGTGGTGGGTGCTTGGTGTCACGGGAACAGGGCCATCATAGCCTTGCCCAACCACCTCCCAAAAAACTATAAATAATTTGAAAGATATGAAGATGCTTCAGCCCAAAGTACATCATCCTGTTTTGTGTATTCTGACCCCTCTGTGACACTTGTACCCAGCCCTATTCCTTTGTCCCATTGTCTAGTTAATTCACTCATGTCTGGTCCCATTGTATCCTGTCACCATTGTTCTATCATGCAGTATGTTTACACTCCCATTATATTCAATGTACACCAAGTTTCTACACTACTGTTTCTTCCCTCCACCTACTGACTCTTTGTAAAGATGTGTATTCCCATTGTACCATTGTACCTCTAACCCCAGTCCCATTGTCTTCCCATATGTGATTTGCAGTACCTGTGTCCTATTGGATCCTAAGGTGGGTGGATAACTTGTTATGTGGGTATAAAAACCCTGTTTGTTCGCCAATAAATCAGTTCATGTTTGCCTTCACACTAGTGTTGCCTGGTGACTGGGAGTACTCTGTGGGATACCGGCAGAGGTTTTTCTTGTTCCAGAGAGGAAGCTGTGACTGACGGTGACACCCAGGTGGGGTGTCAGCTGGTACCGTCACATTTGGTGGCAGCAGTGGGATGCTTCCTAGCCTTATGGAACATCCAAACCACCGCCGGGATCGTTCTGCCCGTAACGGATGGAGCGTTGCTACGGCGGCCTAAAAAGAAGCACTCTAAAGAATATTCTGGAATCCAGAGGACAAGTGGTGAGCAACAAATCCAAAGCCACCCGGATTGCAGAATTAATGGGAGGCGACCAAGTCAGCAACCCTGTCTCGGCAGCCACTGAAATATCTGAGGTCCAGAGAGAGGTTCAGTGGTGCCTGGCCCTCTATGGTTCTACTCGCCCCCAGGAGGTGATTACTTAGATCCTCAGCAATGTCACCAACCTAAGGATGGCTGACCTTCAGCGGACAAGGGAGGAGCCGGCGAAAAAAGAAGCTGCCGTACTCTGCATTTAAAATGTTTACTGATGCGGAGGATGAAATTGATGGTTACCTACATATTTTCGAAAGACAGTGTGCCCTGCAGGGAATTGAAGAGGCAGATTGGGTCACACTCCTCATATGCAAGCTGTCGGGGAGGGCAGCCTAAGAGTACCAGGTGGTGCCCACGGAGGACTGTAATGACTATAAGCGGGTCAAGGAATGGCTCCTCAGCTGATATGCAATTACCCCTGAGGCACACCACTTGAAATTCCGTAACCTGAGACAGAAAGACGGGCAGCCTTTCACCGATTGGGCACATCAGATGACAAGGGCTGCTGAGAGCTGGATGGCTGGCTGCCAAGGTGTTACCCTGGCTGATGCCTTACAGCTCATCCTTATGGAACAGTTTTTTGAGCACTTCCCAGTGTCAGTATGGGACTGGGTCTGTGACCACTGACCTCAAACTGTAGATCAAGTGGCAATACTGACAGACCAATACCTGGACTCCAGACCACAGGTTTGAGTTTTTCAGCCCCCTTCCAGGGATCTGGGGCCAGCGCGCCCACATCATCCCCAGCCTCTTCCCTCCAGATCACCGGCCAGTGGGGTATCCAGGAGGCGGGGAATACGCTGCTATGGATGTGACCAAGTGGATCACATGAAAGCAAACTGCCCTAAGAACCCCCCCAGGGACACCTGGGTCCAACAATCCCCCAGGCTTCCCCGGTATCACGGTGCCCTTGCTCCCCTTGTTATTGTTTTCCTGTCAGTCTACACTGTGTGTGCTCCCATTTGCTGTCCTGTGTTGGTCCCGCCCAGTATGGCCTTTATATACTGGGCTCCAGCACCCATACAGTGCCGTTTTGTGGTGTTCCTGTACCATTGTTAGTTTCTGCTCAGTGATTCCCAGTGTACCAACTTGGCCTGCCTGACTACTCTGCATCTGTTCTCCTGCTCCTGTGTACTGACCCGGATTGCCTGACTATTCTTCAGTTCCTGCTTCTGTGTACCGACCCAGCCTGGCTGACATTCCTGCTCCTGTGTACCGACCCGGCTTGGCTGACGTTCCTGCTCCTGTGTACCGACTCGGCTTGATTGACGTTCCTGCTCCGTGATTCGACCCGGATTGGTTGGCGTTACTGTTCTGACAGCCTATTGTTGCCTTGGCAACAGTCTTATTCTCCAGGCTATCCAGTTCCCGTTTTGTTCAGCAGAGAGCGAGAGTCAGTTTCTGTTACTGCTATGGCAGTGTGTCTTTGGCCTAGTCTCCGTTACTGCTCCTGCAGGGTGCAAGTGTCTGCCTCTGTTACTGCTCCGGCAGTGTGCCATTGGCCTAGTCCTCCGTTACTGCTCCTGCAGGGTGCAAGTGGCTGTCTCCGTTACTGTTCTGGCAGTGTGCCATTGGCCTAGTCCTCCGTTACTGCTCCTGCAGAGTGCAAGTGCCTGCCTCCGTTACTGCTCCGGCAGTGTGCCATTGGCCTAGTCTCCGTTACTGCTCCTGCAGAGTGCAAGTGTCTGCCTCCGTTACTGCTCCGGCAGTGTACCGTTATACCTTGTCTCCGTTATTGCTCCTGCAGAGCGCAAGTGTCCGCCTCCGCTACTGCTACGGCAGTGTCCTCCGTTACTGCTCCTGCAGAGTGCAAGTGATTGCCTCTGTTACTGCTACGGCAGTGAGTCATTGGTCTAGTCTCCGTTACTGCTCCTGCAGAGTGCAAGTGTCAGTCTCTGTTACTGCTACGGCAGTGTTCTACATTACTCTATTCCTGTTAGTACTCTGGCAGTTCACGTTTGTTCTGCTAGCCTGTTCCTGGCCGTTAAGCATCCTGAAGCTCTATATATGGAAAGAGCTCTATCACAGAACTCTCAACACATGGGACTGTTTACACTCCTTGAAGAAGACCTTTAACCCATGCAGTACCTTTGTCCTGGGAATCCAACATATTCTGCCTGACCTGTGTCAGTATATGTCATACCGCGATCACCCGGGCGTTCTGTCTCTCCGGGTAGTGTGTCGGCTTCCGGGGTTTCCTGTTTGCCATGCGACCGCTTCTGGTGGCGGTGCGCATGCGCATGTTGGCGGACCATAGAGAGGAGTTTGCTGAAGGTCCGCCGACATTCTAGCCTCTCTTCCAGGGCTCCTTCCGGCTGGGGGCCTTTATCTTCCGGATTCCTGCCTGTCAAAGACGCGTTTGTATAGCGTCTTTCTGTTACTAGTTTTGAGTTCTCATCTCCGTGTAAGACCCGGATCTGTAGACTTTGCCTTGTCTGTCTTCTCTGCTGCTAGAACCTCTGTGTATGACCAGGACCTATCTGACCATGCTTCTGCCTGACCCCTCTGCTGCTAGATCACCTGTGTATGACCTGGACCTATTTGACCACGCTTCTGCCTGACCCCTCTGCTGCTAGATCACCTGTGTATGACCCAGACCTATTTGACCACGCTTTTGCCTGACCCCTCTGCTGCTAGATCACCTGTGTATGACCTGGACCTATTTGACCACGCTTCTGCCTAACCCCTCTGCTGCTAGATCACCAGTGTATGACCTGGACCTATTTGACCACGCTTCTGCCAGACCCCCTTGATACTATTTCAGTGTATGACCCGGACCGATTTGACCTCACCTCTTCTGTTCCAGCCTCCAGAGGATCCTCAAGGACCGTGCTACCTTTTCTTCTTCAGCCAAGGAGTGTCCCATCAGCAGTACCTTCCTCGCGGGAGTCCTCTTCCACGGAGTCCTGAGTGAGTACCTTTTCTCTTGGAGATTACTTTCCTCCCTGGGGACCCCTGAGTATAGTTTGTCTGGGTTGGGGTTATCTGGGGTTACCCAGCAGCTCCTCTGCTGGGGGCCATTACATCTGGCTTCGCGGCCAGCACCTTTAGGCGGCTCAGCCGCAGCACAACCCTGGCTTAGGCAACCTCCGCACCCTAGCACCTTGCTCAGTGGCCCCTTGTTGGAGGAGCATCCTGTTCCTGCTCCTAGGTACTCCAGTCCCTTCTCTTTCCTCTCCCCGGGCCGTGACAGTATAGACTGCTATGTACCTTATGGTTGTACTGGACCTGTGTAGGCATATATATTGTTAACCTGTCGTGTGTCTGTATTATACTGCCTGTATACTACAGGTCCTGTGAGGGTTCTTATTTTATTGTGATTTCAATAAAACTGTGTTTTATCCTAAACCACTGTGTCTGTGTGTCGAACAAACCATTACAGTACGAAAGGGCCATGACCTCAGTATCATGGTGCCCATGCTGTTTTATGTCACTCTCTGTGTGGTGCGCTCCCATTGGCTGAACTTAGTTTGGCCCGCCCAGTATGGCCTTCTTATACCAGGCCTCTGGCACCTGTCAGGTGCCCTTTCGTGGTGTTCCTGTACCAGTGCTACTGTGTTGCTGTGTTCCTGCGTTCCTGTGTACCGACTTGGCCCGTTTGACTACTCCTTCTGGTTCCTGCTCTGTGATTCGAACCGGCCTGGCTGAAGTTCCTGCTCCGTGACCTGACCCGGCTTGTCTGACGTTCCTGCGCTGAGATCCGACCAGCGATTCTGATCCTGTTCTCCGTGTCGCTTGGGTGACATTCTTACTTCCGCATTGCTGGCCTAGCAGACTGAGTGTTGTGGCCTCCATCCCACTGAGCCTTCTGTTAACTCTTGCAGAGCACTGTTGCTTCCGTTAACAATGAGCCTTCCATTAACACTTGCAGAGCACTGTTGCCTCCGTTACACTGAGCCTTCCGTTAACTCTTGCAGAGCGCTGTTGCCTCCATTACACTGAGCCTTCCGTTACCACTTGCAGAGCACTGTTGCCTCCGTTAACACTGAACCCTCTGTTAACCCTTGCAGAGCACTGTTGCCTCTGTTACTGCACTGGTCGGGTGCTATTGGCTCCAGTCCATCAGCTCTTGCAGAGTACAGTGTTTCCGTTATTGCACTGGTCGGGTGCTATTGGCTCTAGTCCATCAGCTCTTGCAGTGTACAGTGTTTCCGTTACCGCATCGGTCGGGGGCTTGTGGCTCAAGTTTATTCTAGCTCTAGCAGAGTATTGTGGCCTCCGTTTCTGCTCAGCACAGGGTATCGTCTCAGTCCTGCTGTACAGACTAGGTGCTTCCACACCTCGCACCACAGTCTCTTGCTACCATTACCATCATACTGGGCATTGTCAAACACACCACATCAGAGACTGATTACGATCTATGAACTTTAACACTTGTGCTGAAGTTGCCTGGTTATGCCTGACCTGTGACAGTATCTAACTCTATACCATTGTATACTGGGCCTGTGTGGGCATATGTACATGATTGATATTTTCCTGTGATTCACTATAGCCCGTAGTGGGTATTCACATTGTGTCTTTCAATAAACTGTGTTTTATGCTACCTACTGTGTCTGAGTGTCGTACAAACCGTTACGGTATGAAAGGGCCATGACCTCAGACAGTAAAGGTGAAGGTAATTCACAGAACATCCATTGGAGGATGGATGTGCACGAGCAACGCCTGGACCAGTTGGCACTGGCCTTGCAGAAATTACTTGAGCGTACGGTACAACTTGACAAACCCAATCAGAATCCGGTGGCCCCCCCAGTTTTGACACCGGAGAATCATTCCGTGATTCCTGCTGCACCGACCAGAGGTTTAACGGCGGCGGCACCGTTACCACTAAGATATGATGGCGAACCTACCCTATGCAGGGTGTTTATTAATCAATTAGAAATATTCCTGGAACTAACGCCTCATGCCTTTCCTAACGACAGGAGCAAGGTCGGGTTCATGATATCCTTGCTAACGGGCAGAGCCCTGGCTTGGGCTAATCCTCTTTAGGAAAATGCCAAACCCTGCACTCAGGACTTCAGTGTGTTCATATGAATGTTCCGGAGAGTGTTTGAGGTTCCTGGTAGAGCCGCCTCTGCTGCCAAAAGATTGATGGAGATACAATAGGATAATCGTACCGTAGGCGATTACTCCTTAGAATTTCGGACACTGGCAGCAGAGGTAGGATGGAATAATGAGGCGTTAGTGGCAGCTTTTGCCCAAGGTCTGGCTGACCTTATGAAAGATGAAATAGCTGCTAGAGATGTACCCAGTGACTTGGACGAATACATTGATTATGTCATGCTAATTGACTCTCGTATTCGTGAAAGACGCATGGCTAAAGATCGGAGGGCAAGATCCAGAAACTATGGGCAAGGCAGCCTTTTGAACCCACCCTCGCCTCCCATGCCTCCTGACCGTTCACCCGAGCCCAGCAAACCAATGCAACTCGGGTTCACCAAATTCACAAGGGAGGAATGGGCACACCGCAGAAGGCAGGGTCTATGCTTATACTGTGGCAAAGCTGGGCATTTATTACACACTTTTCCTGTACGGCCGGGAAACAAACGCACCTAGGGTACCTTGGGGGACAGGCCCTAGGTGGTGTACAGCAGTCCCTAGATCCAAGTACACAGAAACCCACCATCCAGGTGGTATTTTCCTGGGCTGAACAGCTTGTTGAGGTGTTAGCCCTGGTGGATTCTGGCACAGCCGGTTACTTCATGGATTGTTCATTTGCCGAATTACATAAAATTCCTTTGGTCAAATGGGACACTCCCTTAGCCATTGAAGCCATTGACAGCAGACCTTTGGAACCTGCATTGATTACTATGGAAACTATTCCTATTACTATGTCAATTGGGACCCTCCACAAGGAGGAATTACGTTTCCAGATAATTCATTCCTCTCATCATGCGGTCATTCTGGGGTTCCCATGGCTACATCTGCATAATCCCCAGTTTGATTGGCAGAGATGTGAGGTCAGATTATGGTCTGAGTATTGTGTGAAGCACTGTTTGTTGTACTCTGTTAAGATTTTATGTACCTCTCCCTCCATGCCAGGTGAATACCGTGAATTCAGTGATGTATTCAGTAAGGGAGAGGCTAGCGCATTGCCTCAGCACAGACCGTATGATTGCGCTATTGATTTGCCTCCGGGAGCGGTGCCTCCCAGGGGTCGCACGTACCCATTGTCCTGCAATGAAAATAAGGCTATGGAAGACTACATTGAGGATGCCCTTAAAAGAGGGATTATACGCAAGTCTACTTCTCTGGCTGGTGCCAGTTTCTTTTTTGTAAAAAAGAAAAATGGCAAACTAAGACCTTGTGTTGATTACCGTGGACTGTATAAACTCATGTCTAAGAATGCCTACCCCATACCACTTATTACTGAACTATTTGACAGGTTAAAAGGTTCCTCCATCTTTATGAAACTCTATCTACAGGCCGCTTATAACCTGATAAGAATTAAGGCTGGGGATGAGTGGAAAACGCCATTTAATACTAGGTCTGGACATTATGAATACCTGGTGATGCCATTTGGCCCCTGTAATGCACCTGCGGTATTTCAAGAGTTAATCAATGACATCCTCTGTGACATGCTTCAGTCTTGTGTGGTCCTATACCTCGATGACATACTTATACATTCTGCCAACCTAACCCAACACATCAAGGATGTGTCCGAGGTCTTGCTTCGTTTACGCAAAAATAAACTATTTTGTAAATTGGAGAAATGCGAGTTTCACAGGTCCAAAGTGCCTTTCCTGGGGTTCGTGATCTCTAAAGATGGCATTGCCATGGACCAGGAGAAACTTGCAGCAGTCTTACAGTGGCCACGTCCCAAGGGGTTACAAGCTATCCAACGCTTTCTGGGCTCTGCCAATTATTATAGGAAATGTATCCAGAACTTTTCTACGATTGTTAAACCTCTGTCTGACCTTACCCACAAGGGTGCTAATCCATCTCAATGGTCCGAGGCAGCTGAAAACGCTTTTGAGACATTGAAGTCTGCTTTTGCATCTGCTCCTGTACTGTCCCACCCCAATCCTGCTCTGCCATTTACCTTGGAAGTCGATGCCTCCGAAATAGGGGTAGGGGCAGTACTTTCCCAGCGCCCAGTTGCGGGTGGCACTCTGAGACCTTGTGGGTTCTTTTCTAAAAAACTTTCGAGTGCCCAAAGCCATTATGAAATTGGTGACAGAGAACTCTTGGCTATTATTCTTGCATTGAAGGAATGGCGTCACCTACTGGAGGGCACTAGAACCCCTGTGTTAATTCTAACTGACCGCAAGAATTTGACGTATCTCTCAGAAGCGAAAAGGTTGTCCTCCCACCAGGCTAGATGGGCACTGTTTCTATCCCGATTTAATTTTGTAGTATCCTATCTACTGGGCTCAAAAAATGTTAGGGCGGATGCCCTGTCAAGACAATTCGGGCCAGAGGTAGAGAAGGATGAAACCTCCGTGCCTATTATTTAGCCCGATCGTATTCTGGCTACTGTACGTACAAGCATCACTTCGCCACTGGGGGAAGAAATTTTGGCGACCCAGGCTACGGCACCTCCAGAGACCCCAGTTGGCAAGAGTTTTGTGGATGAGCCATTCCGTACCCATCTGCTTGAGACATATCACTCGTCTAAGGCTGATGGGCATATTGGGAGGGATCAATTAATATGGTCTCTCTCAAGTATTTTGGTGGCCCTCCCTTAGAGCCGATTGCTCCACATTCACTGCAGCCTGTGCCACCTGTGCTCGTGCCAAAACCCCCAGACACCTCCTAGTGGGCCTACTCCAACCTGTGCCTAATGGCGAACGCCCTGGGAGAACTGCCAGTGTCTAGGGGGTATACATTTATCTTAATGGTTGTCGACAGGTTCTCGAAGATGGCTCATTTCGTGCCTCTCTCTGGCCTTCCCTCAGCCCAGGAACTGGCAGTGGTTTTTGCTAGAGAAGTGTTCCGCTTGCATGGGGTTCCCAGAGTTGTGGTGTCTGACCGGTTCTGGAGGGCATTCTGTAGTCAGATGGGCATCCAATTGTCCTTTTCCTCCGCCTACCATCCCCAGACCAATGGGGCCGCTGAGCGTGGCAATCAGGGACTGGAGCAGTTCCTGCGCTGTTTTGTGACTGATCATCATGACAATTGGGCTGGCCTGTTGCCGTGGGCAGAGTTCGCCAGGAATTGTGCAGTTAATTCATCGTCCGCCCCGTTCCTCATCAACTACGGGTTTCAGCCATGCCTGCTCCCGGACTCATTCCAGTTGCAGCAGATTCCAGCTCTGGACGAGCATATTGAGCAACTCTGCTCCACTTGGGTACAGGTTCAAAGGACCCTCAGACAGTCATTCCAATGACATCAGTGGCATGCCAATCGTAGCTGGCTGCCAGCGGTCTCCTTCCAGGTTGGGGACAGGGTATGGCTTTCCTCCATAAATCTTAATTTGCAAGTTCCATCCAATAAGTCGGCTCCCCGGTTCATTGGTCCTTTCAAGGTGATCCGCAAAGTTAATCCTGTTTCTTATGCATTGAAACTCCCAGCATCTATGCGCATACATAACGTGTTCCATGTGTCCCTGTTAAAACCTTTGGTATACAACCACTACACTACCACTCCGGTGGTTCCTGGGCTGGTGGATGTTCAAGGCCAAGAGGAATACGAAGTTCAACGCATTATTGATTCACGAAGATTTAGAGGGAAATTGCAATATTTGGTCCATTGGAAGGGCTATGGCCCTGAAGAGCGTTCTTGGGTCGATCAGAAGGACCTTCATGCTCCTAGGTTATTGCGCAATTTCCACTCTAAATATCCCCAGACACCAGGACCCTCTGCCAGGAGATGGGGTCTTTGAGAGGGGGGTACTATCACAGTGCCCGTGCTCTTTCTGTCACTCTCTGTGTGGTGCGCTCCCATTGGCTGAACTTAGTCTGGCCCGCCCAGTATGGCCTTCTTATACTGGGCCTCTGGCACCTGTCAGGTGCCCTTTTGTGGTGTTCCTGTACCAGTGCTACTGTGTTGCTGTGTTCCTGCGTTACTCCTTCTGGTTCCTGCTCCGTGATTCGACCCGGCCTGGCTGACGTTCCTGCTCCGTGACCTGACCCGGCTTGTCTGACGTTCCTGCGCTGAGATCTGGCCAGCGATTCTGATCCTGTTCTCCGTGTCGCTTGGGCGACATTCTTACTTCCGCATTGCTGGCCCAGCAGACTGAGTGTTGTAGCCTCCATGTCACTGAGCCTTCCGTTAACTCTTGCAGAGCACTGTTGCCTCCATTAACACTAAGCCTTCCGTTAACACTTGCAGAGCGCTGTTGCCTCCATTACACTAAGCCTTCCGTTAACACTTGCAGAGCACTGTTGCCTCCGTTAACACTAAGCCTTCTGTTAACCCTTGCAGAGCACTGTTGCCTCCATTACTGCACCGGTAATGAGTACAGTGTTTCCATTACTGCACCGGTTGGGTGCTATTGGCTCTAGTCCATCAGCTCTTGCAGTGTTCAGTGTCTCCGTTACCGCACCGGTCGGGTGCTATTGGCTCCAGTCCATCAGCTCTTGCAGTGTACAGTGTTTCTGTTACTGCACCGGTCGGGTGCTATTGGCTCTAGTCCATCAGCTCTTGCAGTGTACAGTGTCTCCGTTACCGCACCGGTCGGGTGCTATTGGCTCTAGTCCATCAGCTCTTGCAGTGTACAGTGTCTCCGTTACTGCACCGGTCGGGTGCTCATGGCTCAAGTTTATTCTAGCTCTAGCAGAGTATTGTGGCCTCCGTTTCTGCTCAGTACAGTCCTGTACGTCCGGGAAATGAACACACCTAGGGTACCTTGGGGGACAGGCCCTAGGTGGTTGAAACCAAAAACAAACACACAAAAGGGGCGCCAATGGTGAAGTATATCTAGATAAACAATCTATTAATAAATAGAAATATATGCACTCACAATTGGAAGAGGTCAGGGCCCTGTTATCAGAGTCTACTGACAATTCAGGCACACTGAGAACTTATCCCGTCTCCGTTTGGGTAACTTCTCTCCCTATTTGGGAATTTGAAGTGTTCCTGAACATAGGGAGAGAAGTTACCCGAACGGAGACGGGATAAGCTCTCTGTGTGCCTGAATTGTCAGTAGACTCTGATAACAGAGCCCTGAGCTCTTCCAATTGTGAGTGCATATATTTTCTATTTATTAATAGATTGTTTATCTAGATATACTTCACCATTGGCGCCCCTTTTGTGTGTTTGTTTTTGGTTTCATCCATGTTTTACCTCCAAGAGAGAGTGTGACGAGGGAGCTTCCTATGGTCCTACATCCTATATGTGGATACCTACCGGATCTGGAGACGGTTCTAATTTCTCCAGGTGTCTGTTTAGTCAGTACTGGCATACACTGTAGCTGACAATACACGTTTGTGAGTACGCACATTAGGGTGCGGTGGTGGTTTAACCTTTGCAGTCTGATATACACAAGGGGCGCCCCTTGTTGTTTGTCTCTCCTTTCTCTTCTGTAGGCCCTAGGTGGTGTTCAGCAGTCCCTAGACTCGATTATGCAGAAACCCACGATCCAGGTGGTATTTTCTTGAGCAGAACACTCCGTGGAGGTTCTGGCCCTGGTTGATTCCGGCGTGGCTGGTTACTTCATGGATAGTTCATTTGCTGCGCTACATAAAATTCCGTTGGTTAGAAGGGAATCTCTCTTAGCCATTGACCGTTAGATCACTATGGAAACTATTTTGCTGTCTATGACTATTGGGGCCCTCCACATGGAGGAACAGCAATTTCACATAATTCATTCCCCTCACCATGCAGTCATTCTGGGTTTCCCATGGTTACATTTGCATAATCCCCAGTTTGACTGGCAGAGTTGTGAGATCACGTCCTGGTCCAAGTACTGTATGGAGCATTGTGTGACTCATCCCGTTAAGATTTTGTGTACCTCTCCCTCCGTGCCAGCCAAATATCACCAATTCAGTGACATTTTTAGTAAAGGAGAGGCTAGCACATTGCCCCAGCATAAGGCATACGATTGTGCCATTGATTTGCCCCCTGGGGTTGTGCACCCTAGGGGGAGCACGTACCCACTTTCGTGCGATGAAAATCGGGCTATGGAGGAATACATTGATGATGCCCTTAAAAAAGGGATCATTAGAAAGTCAAGCTCACCTGCTGGTGCTGGTTTCTTCTTTGTGAAAAAGAAGAATGGCGAGTTAAGGCCGTGTATCGATTATCGAGGATTTAATAAACTTATGTCCAAGAATGCCTACCCCATACCACTCATCACCGAACTATTTGACAGGTTAAAAGGTTCTTCCATTTTTACAAAATTAGATCTACGAGCTGCCTATAACCTGATCAGGATAAGAGCTGGAGATGAGTGGAAAATAGCATTTAATACCAGATCTGGGTAGTTATGCCATTTGGCCTATGTAACGCACCTGCTGCGTTTCAAGAATTTATTAACGATATCCTCCGTGATATGCTACAATCCTGTGTAGTATTTTACCTTGATGATATACTCATACACTCGGCTAATTTGTCCCAACACATCAAGGATGTGTCTGAGATCTTGGTTAGTTTACACAAGAATAAGCTATTCTGTAAGATGGAAAAGTGCGAATTTCACAAGTCCAAAGTGCCTTTTTTGGGTTTAGTGATCTCTAAGGAAGGTATTGCCATGGACCAGGAGAAACTCGCAGCAGTATTACAATGGCCACGGCCCAAAGGGTTAAAATTGATTCAGCGCTTTTGGGGTTTGCCAATTATTATAGAAAGTTTATCCCAAATTTTTCCACTATTGTTAAACCTCTGTCTGACCTTACGCACAAGGGTACTAATCCTTCCCAATGGTCTGAGGCAGCTGATCATGCCTTTGAGACACTGAAATCCGCCTTCGCATCTGCTCCTGTACTGACCCACCCCAACCCTTCCCTTCCATTCACATTGGAGGTCGATGCCTCTGAGATTGGGGTAGGGGCAGTACTGTCACAGCACCTGGTGGCAGGGGACAGTCTCAGACCATGTGGGTTTTTCTCTAAAAAACTGTCTAGTGCCCAGAGTCACTATGAAATTGGCAACAGAGAACTCCTGGCTATTATTCTCTTTTAAAGAGTGGCGTCACCTGTTGGAGGGTACCAGAACTCCTGTGCTAATTCTAACTGACCACAAAAACCTGACTGTCCTCTCATCAGGCCAGATGGGCCTTGTTTTTATCCCGCTTCAACTTTGTAGTATCCTATTTGCCGGGTCCCAAGAATGTTAGGGCCGATGCCCTGTCTGGACAATTTGGGCCATAAATAGAGAAGGATGAGGTCCCTGTACCCATCATTCAGCCTGATCACATCCTGGCCACCGTACATACTAGTATCACTTTGCCACTGGGGGAAGAGATTTTGGCTACCCAGGCTAAGGCTCCCCCAGAAACCCCAGTGGGCAAGTGCTTTCTGGATGAGCCATTTTGTACCCGTTTACTCAAGACATACCACTCTTCTAAGGCTGCTGGACATATTGGGAGGGATCAACTAATATAGTCTCTCTCACAAGTTTTCTGGTGGCCTTCCCTACGGGCCGACTGCTCCGCATTTACCGCAGCATGTACCACCTGTGCCCATGCCAAGACCCTTAGACACCTCCCTTTGGGCCTACTCCAACCAGTGCCTAATGGTGAATGTCCTTGGTCCCACGTATCCATTGATTTCTTGGGAGAACTGCCAGTGTCTAGGGGTTACTCGTTCGTCCTGATGGTGGTTGATAGATTATCTAAAATGGCTCATTTCGTGCCCCTTCCTGGCCTTCCCTCTGCCCAGGAGTTGGCAGTTGTTTTCGCTAAAGAGGTGTTCCGGTTGCATGGGGTACCTAGAGTTCTGGTGTCCGACCGTGGGAACCAATTTGTATCCAGATTTTGGAGAGCATTCTGTAATCAGATGGGCATTCAGCTGTCCTTCTCTTCTGCCTACTATCCCCAGACCAATGGAGCCACTGAGCGTGCCAATCAGGAATTGGAACAGTTCCTGCTCTGTTTTGTCGCCGATCATCATGATAATTGGGCAGACCTGTTGCCGTGGGCACAGTTCGCCAGGAACTGTGCGGTCAATTCATCGTCTTGGAGCTCCCCGTTTCTCATCAACTACGGGTTCCAGCCATGTTTGCTCCCTGACTCATTCCAGTCACAACAGATTCCAGCTCTGGACGAGCACATCAAGCAACTCCGCTCTACTTGGGCACAGGTTCAGAGGGCCCTCAGTCAGTCGTTCCAGCGTCATAAGCGCCACGCTAACCGTAGACGGCTGCCAGCGGTCTCCTTTCAGGTTGGGGACAGGGTATGGCTCTCCTCCAGAAACCTTAAGTTGCAAGTTTCGTCTAATAAGTTGGCTCCCCGGTTCATTGGTCCCTTCAGGGTGATCTGTAAAATTAACCCTGTTTCGTATGCCTTGGATCTCCCTACGTCTATGCGCATTCATAATGTGTTCCATGTATCTCTGCTGAAACCTTTGGTATGCAACCGCTACACTACCACTCCTGTGGTTCCTGGTCTGGTGGAGGTTCAGGGTCAGGAGGAGTACGAGGTCCAAAGCATTATCGATTCACGCAGATTTAGAGGAAAATTGCAGTATTTGGTCCATTGGAAGGGCTGTGGCCCTGAGGAACGTTCCTGGGTTGATCAGAATGACCTTCATGCTCCTAGATTACTACGCAATTTCCACTCTAAATATCCTCAGAAGCCAGGTCCCTCTTCCAGGAGAGGGGGTCTTTGAGAGGGGGGGTACTATCATGGTGCCCGTGCTCCCCTTGTTATTGTTCTCCTGTCAGTCTACACTGTGTGTGCTCCCATTGGCTGTCCTGTGTTGGTCCCGCCCAGTATGGCCTTTATATACTGGGCTCCAGCACCCATACGGTGCCCTTTCATGGTGTTCCTGTACCAGTGCTAGTTTCTGCTCAGTGATTCCCAGTGTACCGACTTAGCCTGCCCGACTACTCTGCATCTGTTCTCCTGCTCCTGTGTACCGACCCGGCTTGGCTGATGTTCTTGCTCTTGCGTACCAACCCGGCTTGGCTGACATTCCTGCTCCATGATTCGACCCGGACTGGTTGACTATCCGGTTCCCGTTTTGTTCAGCAGAGTGCGAGAGTCAGTTTCCATACTGCTACGGCAGTGTGTCTTTGGCCTAGTCTCCATTACTGCTCCTGCAGGGTGCAAGTGTCTGCCTCCGTTACTGCTCCGGCAGTGTGCCATTGGCCTAGTCCTCTGTTACTGCTCCTGCAGGGTGCAAGTGTCTGCCTCCGTTACTTCTCCGGCAGTGTGCCATTGGCCTAGTCTCCGTTACTGCTCCTGCAGAGTGCAAGTGTCTGCCTCTGTTACTGCTCCGGCAGTATGCCATTGGCCTCGTCTCCGTTACTGCTCCTGCAGAGTGCAAGTGCCTGCCTCCGTTACTGCTACAGAAGTGTGCCATCGGCCTAGTCTCTGTTACTGCTCCTGCAGAGTGCAAGTGTCTGCCTCCATTACTGCTCCGGCAGTGTACCGTTATACCTTGTCTCCGTTATTGCTCCTGCAGAGAGCAAGTGTCCACCTCTGTTACTGCTATGGCAGTGTCCTCCGTTACTGCTCCTGCAGAGTGCAAGTGATTGCCTCCATTACTGCTACGGCAGTGAGTCATTGGTCTAGTCTCCGTTACTGCTCCTGCAGAGTGCAAGTGTCAGTCTCCGTTACTGCTACGGCAGTGTTCTACATTACTCTATTCCTGTTTGTACTCTGGCAGTTCACATTTGTTCTGCTAGCCTGTTCCTGGGCGTTAAACATCCTGAAGCTCTCTATATGGAAAGAGCTCTATCACAGAACTCTCAACACATGGGACTGTTTACACTCCTTGAAGAAGACCTTTAACCCATGCAGTACCTTTGTCCTGGGAATCCAACATCTTCTGCCTGACCTGTGTCAGTATAGACTGCTATGTACCTTATGGTTGTACTGGACCTGTGTAGGCATATATATTGTTAACCTGTCGTGTGTCTGTATTATACTGCCTGTATACTACAGGACCTGTGAGGGTTCTTATTTTATTGTGATTTCAATAAAACTGTGTTTTATCCTAAACCACTGTGTCTGTGTGTCGAACAAACCGTTACACCCGGGCAGATGCCCACTGCCTGGACACTGAAACTTCCCTGACACCTCACGGATGGGGCGAAGAGGACTTTGGGGTACTGCATGAAGGGGACCCCGTACAAGCTGCTGCGGCTTGTACATCACGGACAGCGGGGCTACCATCACCCTGGTTTAACCACAACTAGTGACCCCCACAGAATGTACGGGCCGATCTGTAACGGTCTAAGTGGCTGGGGGCACTGTGTTACAGATTACTACAGCCAAAGTCCAGTTGGATTGGGGTGTGGGAGCCCGAGAGGTGGAGGTGGGAGTCATGAAGAGTCTCCCTGCTGAAGTTTTACTGGGCAATGACCTAAGTTGCCTCACTTCCTCATTTCTTGTGGATATTCCCCCGGAGATTTGTGCCGTAACCACACGGCAGCAAGCACAGAATGCTGCCAATCCATTCAAGGAAGGGACCCAGGTGAGACCCCCAGACTCTGACCTTGAGATTGACACAGCCCCAACCCCGACCACTGCTATTATTTCCTGGGATTCCCATACTGACCTTACCCAGGAAACCCTCTCTGACCCCACGTTGGGGAGACCGGATAGAATGGGACCAGGGGCTACTATACCGGGTCACCGGAGGGAAAAAGGTGACTAGTGTGCCCAAACGTCAGCTGGTAGTGCCACAATAATATCAGCATGACCTGCTACGAATAGGGCATAACATTACCCTGGCTAGCCACCTAGGAATAACCCAGACCCACGACCGTCTTACCCAGTCCTTCTAGTACGAGATTACGGGAGATGTCAGGCAGCACTGCTGGACCTGAGATGCCCGTCAGTGGGTTGGCAAGATGGGGGACCATCCCAAAGCATCCCTGAACGCCCTGCCCATTATTGAGGAGCCCTTTAGCCGTATAGGCATCGATTTGGTAGGACCACTGCCCCGACCTAGTCCCTCTGGTAAGAGATATATTCTGACAGTGTAGACTATGCTACCCGCTATCCGGAAGCCATCTCCCTGGCAAACACCTATGCTGAAACAGTGGCTGATGCCTTGCTCCGGATCTTTGCCAGGGTAGATTTCCCTCAGGAAATTATCTCTGACCAGGGGACACAGTTTATGGCAGAGGTAACCCAGCAGCTGTGGAAACTCTGTGGCATCAGACCACTGCAGAGTTCCCCCTACCATCCCCAGACTAATGGCTTATGTGAGAGGTTCAATGGAACGCTGAAGCAGCTGCTTCGAACGTTTGCCACCTCTCACAAGGACTGGGAGAAGTACCTGCCAGACCTCCTGTTTGCCTATCGGGAGGTGCCACAGGAATCCACCGGGTTCTCCCCCTTCGAGCTAGTTTATGGTAGACAAGTATAAGAACCCCTAGATCTCCTTAGAGCCAAATGGGAAGGGGCGGTAGGGGCAGAAGGGACCTCTGTAGTGGACTATGTGCTAGCATTTAAGGACGGGCTAAAGGAACTCACCAACACAGTGCAGGAGAATCTTCAAGTCAGCAGAAAAGGTGGTCCGTCTGTACCGCCTGGATCCGCACGTTAGTAGTAGGACAGAAAGTTCTGTCCCTTAAGCCCGTGAAACAGGATAAGTTACAGGCCGCTTGGCAAGGGCCCTATCGGGTAGTGAAGTAGCTATGCGACACTACCTACCTGGTAGCCAAATGTTCAGATGAAAGAGTCCAGAGGACAATCCATGTGAACATGCTGAAGGTCTACCAGGCCAGGCCAGAGGAGGTAGCAGCCATCTGTGCCACCGCCGCAGAAGACACGGAGTGCCTCCCACTGCTGGAGCTCCCCAGGCCGAGTGAGGGGAAGACAGGGCTGGAGGCAGTAAGACTAGCAGAGCAGATAGGGCCAGTGCAGGTAGAGCAGGTTAAACAGGTACTTAGCCAGCACCATGAGATGTTTTCTCCCCTCCCAGGGTACACCACTTTAGCCCTCCACCGGGTAGAAACCCCAGGACAGGATCCCCTGCGACAGGCAGCCTACAGGGTCCTCGAGGCAGTCAGGGAAGGGATGCGCCAGGAGATCAGAGAGATGCTAGACCTAGGAGTTATAGAGCCCTCTAGTAGTCCATGGGCCTCCCCAGTCATCCTGATACCTAAAAAGGATGGGACCACTCAGTTCTGCATAGACTATCGCAAGCTGAATGACCATACCACCACAGATGCCTACCCTATGCCCCGGGTGGATGAGTTGCTAGACTGCATTGCCAGGGGTAAAATTCTGACCACTATTGACTTGTATAAGGGGTACTGGCAGATCCCGCTGGACAGTGAAGCAATCCCTAATTCGGCTTTCATCACCCCATTTGACCTGTACCAGTTTAAGGTCATGCCCTTTGGGATGAAGAATGCTCCGGCCATGATCCAGCAGATGATTGACCAGCTCCTCGATGGCCTCCAGGAGTATACCTGTGCCTACCTGGACGACGTGGAGATTTACAGCAACACCTGGGAGGAGCACCTACTCCCCTTGGGTGTTGTGCTGGATTGTATCAGGGCTGCAGGACTGAACCAGAGAAGTGCAGCATAGGGATGTTAGAAGTTCAGTATCTGGGTCACCGGGTGGGCAGCGGGCGACAGTGGCCAGAACCAGCCAAGATAGAGGCTGTCGCCAACTGGCCCATCCTCCGAACCAAGATACAGGTCATGGCTTTCTTAGGGACAGCAGGGTACAATCGTATGTTTGTCTCTGACTACAGCACCATAGCCAAACCCCTGACTGACCTGACTAGAAAGAACCTTCCCAGACAGGTCCTTTGGTCCCCAGAACGTGACACCGCTTTTCAAACATTAAAACGTGCCTTGACTTCCACACCAGTATTGGCTGCTCCTGACCCAACCAAACGTTTTTGTGTCCATACAGACGCCTCCATGTTCGGGTTGGGAGCGAGTACTGAGCCAGGTGGGAACCGATGGCAGTGAGCATCCAGTTGCCTACATCAGTCGGAAGCTCCTGCCCCAGGAGGTGGGGTATGCAGCAGTCGAGAAAGAGTGCCTGGCGCTAGTATAGGCATTGACGAAAACTACAACCCTACCTCTACGGGAGCTCCTTCTCGGTGCTCACGGACCACAATCCGCTAATCTGGCTTAACAAGGTTTCTGGGGACAATGGCCGATTACTACCATTTAACTTCACTGTACAATATAACCCAGGGAAACAGAACAGCAACGTAGATGGTCTGTCCCGGCAAACGGATTTAGAACACTAACCCGGACAGCCCTAGGCTGACCCATGAAGATCTAGCCGGATCTGACAGACTGTGGGTCAAGGGGGGAGCCCAGTCACGGGAACAAGGCCATAATAGCCTTGCCCAACTACCTCCAGCTATAAATCCTTTGAAAGATATGAAGATGCTTCAGCCCAAAGTACATCATCCTGTTTTGTGTATTCTGGCCCCTCTGTGACACAAATACAGTGTGCTCTTTGCTAAGTGCTCTGGAATAAGTGGACAGTTGTTCCACCCCACTTCCGCTGCCAGAGTACGGAATTCGATCGCGTACTCTGCTACCGTTCGGGACCCTTGGTGTTTCGTCATGAGGTGTTTGGAGGCAGAGACCTTATGCCCAGGCATGCCAAAGACTTTACGGAAGGAGTCCACAAATGCCAGAAAGTCATAAATAATGGGTTTATCTGTTTCCCACAATGGATTGGCCCACGCCAAAGCCTTGCAGAAAGTAGAGAAATCAAAAACCCAACTCTACTGTGATCACTGGGAAACGCCTGAGGGACCATTTCCATATAAATACCCAATTGATTTATGAACCCATGACACAGTGCTGGGTCTCCGTTATAAAGCTGAGGCAAAGGAGCATGTCCAGAAAAACCCCTGACCATGCCTACATCAGGGTTAGCTGGAGCAGCCGGTGCCGGGTTCGCAACAGGAGAGGCCACCGGTTGTCCGACAGGACGGTCAAGGTGAGCGGTACGGTTCAACAAGGTATGCAAGGCCATCGTGATCTGATCAATGCGCTGCTCTTGTACCTCCATCCTGGCCAGGAGGTCTTGGGTAGAAGAGTTACCAGTACCGTCCATAGACATGGCCCTTGCGTACTGTCACGGGTTCAATAACGAAACTGGACCAGTACTAAAGGTAACACAATATTTATTAATACACAATGCAAATAACAACAGTACAGCAGGTACACCATACAATATGGACAAGTCAGGAGGGAAAGTGCAGCTGTAATGGTACAGATGGAGTTCAGAAGGCCAGTAGAGAGGTCGCCACAGGTCCGAACCTGTGAACGTACTACAGGTCCGCACCTGTATATGAAGCGCACCAGCGGAGGAAAGAGTGCCACAGGTCCGCACCTGCAGAGACTAGGCACTCAAGAAGAGAACAGCTACAGGTCCGCACCTGTATGGAC
Source organism: Rhinophrynus dorsalis (assembly GCA_037306005.1). Lineage (NCBI taxonomy): Eukaryota > Metazoa > Chordata > Amphibia > Anura > Rhinophrynidae > Rhinophrynus > Rhinophrynus dorsalis. The sequence goes on along the minus strand of CM074728.1, from coordinate 35,645,853 downwards.
AATGTAACGGATATGGTGCTACAGGTCCGCACCTGTGAAGCACAGTATAGTCACTGGAATCAGGAGAAGTCTGCCAGAGCCACCACGGGCACCAGTAAGTTGTCCACTGAAGCGCTGGTATGCTGGGTGCGCAGTGGACAACCCCAGATAACCCCAAGTGGATAATCAGATGCTAGAAAGAGGTCTCGCAACCGTAAACCAGAGCCGCAGGTCTGCACCAGATTGGTTATCGGACTAGCCAGGGTCATACACAGAGCAGGAAGTCGGACAGAGCCACAGGTCAGCACCAGTACGGGTAGTCAGCCAGGCCAAGGGTCACACAAGGAGGAGTTAGTCTACTAGAGCCGCAGGTCCACACCAGAGGGAATGTCAGCCTAGTGAGGGTCATGCACAGAGCGGGTTGTCAGACAAAACCAAAGGCTGGCACCAGGACGGACAGTCAGACAAACTATAAATGCAACAGAGAACCAAACCAACTGCACTGGACACCACGCAAGGGCAACTGACCCTAGTGTCCAGGCAGTTTAAGAGAAAAAGGGTCAGGAAGAGGAGGAGTCTCAAGAGGTACACTGTATCTTTAAATGGAGCGCACGTCCAAATCTTGGCTGTGCGCCCAACAGAACCAACACAGAAGCAGCCCTGAGCGAGCTACCAAACACGCGGCTTCAACCTCCAACTAGATGTGGCTGAAGCCGCCAGACCGACTGTGGCTGAAGCCGCTAGAGAGGATGAGGCTGGAGCCGCCGAATGACGCCGCGGCTGAGGCCACCGGATAACACCGCGGCTGAAGCCGCAGGAGGACGCCGTGGTCAGCTCAAGCAGCCATCGCAAGGTACCGTGACAGCTTGACATCTGTGGTAGGGAAGCTGTTTGAAGGGTTGCTAAGGGAATATATTCAAGAATTCAGCTTGAACAGGAATATCATTAGCAGGAGCCAACATGGCTTTGTGAAAGACAGGTCTTGTCAAACTAGCCTGATCGCATTTTATGAAAAAATGAGTAAAAATATAGCTGTTATAGCGGTGGTTGATGTGATCTATTTAGACTTTGCCAAGGCATTTGATACAGTTCCACACAAGAGGTTACTGTACAAATTGAATGAAATAGGCTTTGGGGAAAATGTGCGTGGATTGGAAATTGGCTGAAAGATAGAATGCAAAGAGTGGTAGTAAATGGCAAGTTCTCCAATTGGATAAACGTGATAAGTGGAGTACCTCAGGGATCTGTCCAGGGTCCTCTTCTTTTTAATTTATTTATTAATGACCTCTCAGAAGGCATAGGGAGCCATGTATCAGTGTTTGCTGATGACAGAAAATTAAGTAAGGTAATAAAGTCTGAACTGGATGTGTCTTCATTACAAGAAGATTTGGACAAACCGAGTAACTGGGCAGGCAAATGGCAAATTATATTCAATATAGACAAGTGTAAAGTTATGCATTTTGGGTATAATAATAAAAATGCCACATATAGTTTAAATGGTGTTTCTATGGGAAAATCTACTAATGAAAAGGATTTGGGAGTAATGGTAGACAATAGACTTAGCAGAAGAGTGCAGTGCCAGCTTTACAGGTCCATGGTAAGACCCCACCTAGAATATGCTGTTCAATTCTGGGCACCCTTTCTGAAAAAAGGACATCATGGAACTAGAGAAAGTGCAGAGGAGGGCTACAAAGCTAGTAAGGGGAATGGAAAGTTTTAGTTATGAAGAAAGTCTAGAAAAGTTAAACTTGTTCACAACGGCGTCTTAGAGCGGATATGATAACACTATACAAATATGTTCAGGGCCCATACAAAGAGCTCTCCAAAGACCTATTCATTAACAGAACAGCACATAGGACAAGGGGCCACCCGCTTAGACTTGAGGAAAGGAGATTTCATCTACAACAACGGAAAGGTTTCTTTAGGGTAAGGACAATAAAGGTATGGAATTCACTGCCTGAGGAGGTAGTGCTATCGAATACATTAGATGTGTCACGGGAGGACCTGCTAAATCCAAGGATCTAAAGAAGCTAGGGAACAAAGCTAGCTCGCAAAGCTAGGGTGCAATGGAAGGTCCGTCTAGAGCTTGATACCCTCTAGGGCGCAGAAGCTAGAGAGCGACGCTAGAGGGCGATGCTCGGGTGTGGAGCCAGGTACCAGTCCCTCTTGCTGCGGCCCAAGCCGAGGTAAAGGTTCTGGCCGCGAAGCCAGATGTCCGACCCCAGTTGAGCTGGGGCCCTGACCAGAATAAGGGACCGGTAGAGCCGGAAAGCCCCAGAGACAAATAGGAGGATCCCTACAGCACGGCTAAGCCCCCACCACAGGTAAGGGCACCCCAAAGACAGGATTCCAGTACCTGGAGTGAGCTACCTCCTCTACTCAGGTCTCCCCTAGAGAGGGATTAGTGACCCCAGCAAAGTAGGCCTTCCCCAACAATGAAGCCAGTTGTTGCCAGCGTAGGATACCAGTAGGCCACCAAAACAGGGATTCACCGGCACCTGACAGGGAAACCCCTGCAGAGCTGGGATCGTGGAAACCTACCACCCCCACAAATGTCTGACCCAAATATAGGACAACCTAACGTCCCAACCCTAAAAGACCAAAACAGCCCTCTCAAACCCTGGGAAAATACCCCTAAGCCACTGGCCAAAAACCTCCCAAGCGAGCGGCCCAAGAATCAAAGGGGAATACAAAATGACCCCCCCCCAAGAGCCCAGGACCAGGAAAAGGCAGCAAGATAGGGCCAGAGGAGCAATCCAAAGGCCCTCCATATCCCCAGCTAAAAGGCTCCCTACCTCCCTGCAAAGCGGTAGCCTCCCCCGGGAACAGGCACGAGCCTGGAAGGAAGTTTCCGGGTATGAGTCCCTCCTCCCCGGACACCGAGACTACAGGCAGCAGAACTGCAGAAGCAGCCAAAATTCACGGCCTCCGGCCAGGGTATGGAATCCCACTCTACCCAAGACAGGCGCAGAATCAGGGGAGAAGGGCCCGGAACACACGGCTCACCGAGAGCACCACCGGATGCCCAGAAGGCCACGCCGAGACCCGGGAGAGCTCCCAAGCACTCGCAAGGAGGAAAAAGGCCAAGAGCAAGCACTTACCCGGTGATCGGAAGCTGATTTCCGCACGTCCAACACTCCTGAAGAGAGGATTCAGCCAGAGCACCGGGCCACGGGAACTCCCCAGGGAAGCAGAGGAAACAGGACGAGACGAGTCCCGGTCAGACTGGGGACAAGGATCCACTGCCACCGGGAAGCCAATACAAGAGCGGAGTCAAAGGCAGGAACAGCAAGCGAAAAGGAAGCAGCTCGATAATCGGGCTCCGACTACAGGCTGGAAAGCCCCTAAAACACCGCCAGGGCCAATCAGGTGCCAGACCGCCACAGGCCAGGTAGTCACCAACAGAACAAATCAATAGTCATAGGACAAAGTCTAAAATACAGTGTATAGGGCTGACACCATGCCTTTAAAAAGGGCCTGGATACTTATTTAAAAGAGCAGAACATAGAGGGCTATGTATGATAGTATTGGGATTAATATTTGATTACTGCTTGTTGATCCAAGGAGAAATCTGATTGCCGTTTGGAATAAAGAAGGAATATTTTCCCCCATTCAAGGCAGAATTTGAAATTGCTGTATTGAGGGTTTTTTGCCTACTTTTGGATCAACGATGGTAAACAGGAATAGGAAAAGGGTTGAACTAGATGGACGCAAGTCTTTTTTCAACCTAAATTACTATGTTACTATGTTACTTGTACCCAGCCCTATTCCTTTGTCCCATTGTCTAGTTAATTCATTCATGTCTGGCCCCATTGTATCCTGTCACCATTGTTCTATCATACTGTATGTTTACACTCCCATGGTATTCAATGTACACCAGGTTTCTACACTACTGGCTTCCCCCCACCAACTGACCCTTTGTAAAGATGTGTATTCCCATTGTACCATTGTGCCTCTATCCCCAGTCCCATTGTCTTCCCATATGTGATTTAAATACCTGTGTCCTATTGGATCCTAATGTGGGTGGATAACTTGTTATGTGGGTATAAAAACCCTGTTTGTTATTGTAACGGACACCGCTGCCACCCAGCCTTGGGTGACTCCGTTAGTCGCCGCTTCCCTCGCTCTGGAACAGGAAAACTCCACCAGCTTCTCCCAAGGTATCCCAATCGCCAGGCAGGACTAGTGTCAGGATAACAAGAACTCTCCCAGCATACCAGCAGCTTAACCTCACCAGACAACACTTGTGTAGGTTAAAACAAGAACTACTTTATTGGAACCAAGACACACATATTTATACAGGTTTACACAAAAGGCCAAGAGGGGTGGAGGGGCTTTACAATGGTGGCCAATCCAGTGCCTAGAATTGGCTGACCAATCCTGGTGGTTCTAGTCACGGCTAGCTCGGCCAATCAGATTCTGTAGGAGGGCAGCTAACCGACCAATCCCTGGGCTGCTTACTTTCCCCCATGTTAACTCTATGGGGGACCTTTAAACTCGTCACCCAGGGCATTGGCCAATCAGGAAGCCGCCTACTTCCCCATGTAAAGTCAATGGGGCTTTTGATTAGTTCTGCTGTCCTCGAGCAATGTGAATTTAGTCCTTTGGAGGAGCTGTTTCTCATGTAACCCCAACCAAGCTGCCAGGCTCTGATCCAGGCTTGTAACATGCCTCCGGTAGGATTAGTCTGTTGGGTCTGGCCGTGGTAGACCGGACTGGGTGTTCCCAGTCACCCTGTGCCCCCAATAAGCACAGGGTGACTTAGACCCGAGAGGGAACGTTGAAGGGGGCAAAGGAGCTTCCCTGGGCATGGAATCCACTGTCTTGTGGGGAAGGCCGGCCCCCAGGCCCCTCCAGGAGCCAAGGGCATGATGGTTCCCGTGACATTTCCCCCCTTCCAAATAAGACTAACCTGGGGCCAGATCCTTACCGGGTCTGCCAGCAGGTTAGTCATGTTCTCAGTCCATCCCATCTCCTGCACCATCCTTGGGATACCTGTCCCCCTCTGCCAGTATGGTATCCTGTTCTGCAGGGGAAACATGGTAGAGTCAGCAGGCTGGGGGTTGTTGAGGCCCGCAGTCCCACGCCCCAGGGTAGGGGTAACGACGTTGCTGGTGAGGACTCTGGCCCTACTCACCACGATAGGGGTAACGGCTCCACTGGGACGGATCTCAACCCCACCCACCAGGGCAGGGGCAACAAGGCCCTTGGAGAGGACGTTCGTCCCACTCTCCAGTGCTGGGGTAGCAAAGTCGCTGGAGAGGGCAGTTGTCCCACTCTCCACGGCTGGGGTAGTAAAGTCGGTGGAGAGGACAGTGGTCCCACTCTCCAGGGCAGGAGCAACAAGGCCCTTGGAGAGGACGGTTGTCCCACTCTCCAGGGCAAGGGTAGCAAGGCCCTTGGAGAGGACAGTGGTCCCACTCTCCAGGGCAAGGGTAGGGGCAACAAGGGCCTTGCAGAGGACAGTTGTCCCACTCTCCAAGGCTGGGGTAGCAAAGCCGCTGAAGAGGACAGTTGTCCCACTCTCCAGGGCAAGTGTAGGGGTGCTGGTGGCGACCGCAATCTCATCCACGCCACCCCCAGTTCCATCAGACATCTGCCGCTGGGGAGAGGGGTCGGCTCCCTCCTCTCCCTGTAACACAAACAGCCACTGGGGAGAGGGGTCGGCTCCCTCCTCTCCCTGTAACACAAACAGCTGCTGGGGAGTGATGCCAGACTCATCCACTCCCGAAATCCAGCACCTCAATGCAGTGGGGACCTCCATAAGGAAAGGGGTAGCGGCAGCCGTAGCTTCGCCTGCTACCCACTGACTAGACCATACCCGGTCGCTGGAGTCAGCCTCAGGGAGGGTCGGAGGTGCCCCCTCTTCCACTTGTAGAGTGCTCGCGGTGACCGTAGTCTCCTCCACGGCACCTTCCACGTCCATACAAAGCTGCTGTGGGAAATAGGTGTGAGTCACCTTTTCCTGGAGATCCCGACACTCCACCTCCAGTCCCCAATCCTGGGTTACGAGATCCTCCAGCTCTCTCCATACCTCGGGTATTTCTGACACCCCCAGCTGCATGGCTCGCCTGTCGCGGATCTCCCAGAACCGGCTTTCCCTGCGACTGCCAAAGTCCGGTTCTCAGCCCTGGCATGCCACAACGAGCTGGGACCCCTGTAGGCGAAGCTGCTGCACGGGAGAAGTGTTTTGGGGAACCCGAACCACTCAAATCCTGTCCTGTCGCAGAAAGCCCCATACTGGAGATCCAGGCAAATGACATCTCCGATGCAGGGGCTCCACTGCTGTCTCTCGCTCTCATGCCTCTCCGCATAAGGGATGAAGCCCTCGGAGGAGAATGAGTGTCCCTCTGCCTCCAGTGTGGCCCGCCGTAGTTCATAGCCGGATAGGGCTTGGCAAAGCATAGCCTCCATTTCCGTGTCATACCGGTTGGCGCCTGCAGGTGGAGAGCTGCTTCATCGGTCTCCCAGGAACTGTTGCTGAAACCTGGGGTCAAGCCCTGCGGCTATATCTCCCCCTGGATGCTGGTTTCAGTGTTGCTAAGACCGGGGTCAAGCCAGGTGGCTATATCTCCCCCTGGATGCTGGTCTCAGTTTAGTTCCTTGGCTTTATCTGTTTCAGTTGAAACGATCCTGGTGGTGGTTTGTATGTTCCAAACACAAACTGGGAAGCATCCCACCGCTGCCAACCAATGTAACGGATACCGCTGCCACCCAGCCGCTTCCCTCGCTCTGGAACAGGAAAACTCCACCAGCTTCTCCCAAGGTATCCCGATCGCCAGGCAGGACTAGTGTCAGGATAACAAGAACTCTCCCAGCATACCAGCAGCTTAACCTCACCAGACAACACTTGTGTAGGTTAAAACAAGAACCAAGACACACATATTTATACAGGTTTACACAAAAGGCCAAGAGGGGTGGAGGGGCTATACAATGGTGCTCTGAACAAAACACACAATGGTATAAACATTTGGTGTACACACCATACACTGGACCAGACATGATTGCATTATTTGGACAAAAGGGGACTGTTGTGGAGTAAACACTGGGACAAAGGGCTGAGGGGCTGGAATACACATTGTACAACAAATGCCAGGAGGTTGAAGCATCTTTGAATATTCCGCTTCAACCCCTGGCCAATCCAGTGCCTAGAATTGGCTAACCAATCCTGGTGGTTCTAGTCACGGCTAGCTCGGCCAATCAGACTCTGTAGGCGGGCAGCTAACCGACCAATCCCTGGGCTGCCTACTTTCCCCCATGTTAACTCTATGGGGGACATTTAAACTCGTCATCCAGGGCATTGGCCAATCAGGAAGCCGCCTACTTCCCCATGTAAAGTCAGTGGGGCTTTTGATTAGTTCTGCCGGTTGTCCTCGAGCAACGTGAATTTAGTCCTTTGGAGGAGCTGTTTCTCATGTAACCCCAACCAAGCTGCCAGGCTCTGATCCAGGCTTGTAACATGCCTCCGGTAGGATTAGTCTGTTGGGTCTGGCCGTGGTAGACCGGACTGGGTGTTCCCAGTCACCCTGTGCCCCCAATAAGCACAGGGTGACTTAGACCCGAGAGGGAACATTGAAGCGGGCAAAGGAGCTTCCCTGAGCATGGAATCCACTATGTTGTGGGGGAAGGCCGGCCCCCAGGCCCCTCCAGGAGCCAAGGGCATGATGGTTCCCGTGACAGTTCTTCAATAAATCAGTTCATGTTTGCCCTCACACTAGTGTTACCTGGTGACTGGGGGTGATCTGTGGGATACCGGCAGAGGTTTTTCTTGTTCCAGAGAGGAAGCTGAAACTGACGGTGACACCCAGGTGGGGTGTCAGCTGGTAACGTCACACTTGGCTTTAACATGTTTGATATAAATGTCATGGTGTCTATGTTTCATGTGTGTTATCGGGACAGTTGTGCCAGGGTGCATTCCCTCCTTTCCCCTTCTCACTGACTTGTCACAAATTGTGCACATTGCCATTGGGGATGACTGCACTGTGCCTGCCCCAAGATAAAAATAATTCCACACACTTCAGGGGGTAGGAAACAGGTGGAGAAGAATGGCCTCTTTCTTCTTCTCCTCCTCCTCCACATTCCCCTTCACTGGCTGGGGCAGAGGATGATGTTGCTGCTGTTGCTGCAACTGTCTCAGAAACAGCACTGTAACTAGGACCAGGAGTATTGCTGCTGCTAGCAAGAGGAACCTGTCCTAGTCCCACATCACTTGTCGACCCATTCCCACTGTGTCCACAGTGGTTTGTGGAACACTAGCCTGCTAATCAGAATCCTGCTGCACTTGCAACTCAGAAGCAGTAGGAATTAGAGCAGTTGCAAACTCTGCAAGTTCCAAAAGCTCACTGCTGGTGGTGGTGGTGCTCATTCTCATCCCTGCTGCTACTTACACCATCCAGATCAAGTTCAGTCCCTGAGACTTCCTCCTCCTCACAGTCATTAGTAATATGATTATACCCTCCTTCACTCCTAGCACTAACAAGCTGCTGGACCTTCTTAGTAGTAGTACCAGCACTGATGGGACTGCTTGGGGATAGCAAGTGTGACTTATGGTCCTCTGCTGTCACACTTGGAATCATCTTCTCCTCCAACCCACCTGAGTATTACAAGACACACTGGCAGCAGGTTCAGCACTGGAAGCAGGCACAGTATTGGTTGCAGCAGGGGTAGTACCTCTGACAGCAGGCATAGCACTTGTGGCAGGAGGGGCAGCATGTCTGACAGCAACCACAGTACTAGTGGCAGCAGGAGCAGCACATCTGACAGCAGGTACAGCAATGGTGGTAGCAGTAGCAAGGGCAGCATGTTTGACAGCAGGCACAGCACTAGTGGCAGCAGCAGGCACGGCAATGGCGGCAGCACTTCTGGCTGCAGGAAAAGGCAGCTGACCTGTGCTCCCACTACTACCCTTTTCTTTCTCTCTTGATATTATTGTCCCCAAGATCCCTAGGGGTGATTTAGGGGGACTGGTCAGAATTGGTTCTGTAGTGCTCACTTCCTCCTCAGACGCAGTTGACACATAAGGGTCCTTCCAGTTCCTCCTTTTATTAGTTTTAACATTTCTCATACTGATAGCAGTGTCTATGAGCCTTTCCTGCCTCAATTTTGCAAAAAAAAAATCCCAGCAGTACAGCACAGCACATTTACCTCGCTCTGTATCTGCTTCCATTGTGTTTCACTTCTGTGAATGTCACTTTTTTTTATAGTGAATAGGTGAAAAACACATAAATTAATGGGCGGGAACTTTCTAGCCATTGAAAAAATGGCAAAGAACTTTGGCCAGTGGGTAAAATACAAAGACTTTAATTGCTGTTTTTAAAGCGGATTTTCCTACAAAAAAGAGGACAACAATGTGGTTTTCACGGATTTTTTTGCAGGAACACGGAGGGACCTTTCATCCACCCCTAGTGGGGAATGTCATGATAGGGAGGGACCCTCATGGAGTTGGGGGTCGCCTTCCACCTTAAATGCTATTAATAAATACATGACCAGTATAGGTATGTGGCTAGGTAGGGAAGAAAGTTCTGGAAATTCTGTTCTTTCCCTTCGTGAACGTTGATTAACGAGGTGCAGTTACCTTGAGACAGATAGAGTTCAAGGGAGGGAAAGAAGGGTATAAATAGGACCACCTTAGTCTGCTTGTCAGCTCACTGGTATTTGGAAGAAAAGAAGAGTTTCCTCCTCCACCCTGAATAGTTTTGTTTAGATTTTGTTTATGTGCTATATTAAATTATGGTTTGCTATACAAACACACATGCCTAGCGCTCACTCTAAAACCAAGGTATATAGACAGATATTATATGGTATCTTACAAAAGGATATATAATAGAAACAGGAAAATAAGAATAGAGTCTCAGAGACTTCAATAAACTCCTCCACAAGGGTATGGACACGTCATGGCACTTAAATTCTGGACCTAGCTTGATTGAAAAGACTCCGGACAGGTTTTTCAAGGGTACTTACAAAGAAACACAAAAAAACAGCGCAGTCCTCTAAGTGCAGTATGTTAAAGTATCTACATCCACATTTCAATCAATCCTCCTCACAGGGTACTCACATAGACGAAAGACTAAGCCCACCTCTATGTATGTTCACGCTGACTGGATCAAACCCCCAGCCACGGTTATACTCCACCCTGTCTCAGGTCATCCTTTTTTCCTTGATGTGCCTTCTCCAAACCAAAACACCCTTTTTAGATTTCACACAGGTATGGGCCGTAGTAGGATGTACACAGGTGATAAATGCCCAAACTATTCAACCACTACTGGCTACCAACCATAAATGGAAAATAGAGAGTCGGACTCTGGAATACTTACAAGACTATCAAAATTTATCAAAATGCAGATCATAATCGACTTATCAATAAAATACAGAAATAGTAGCGTCCACCTACATGTTTCATAACGCAAGGTCAATTTTTCAAAGGAAATTTATAAACAAGCACACTTCAGCCATTATAAAGACTTTCCAAACAACTGAACCCTCCTCCATGTTTTCATGCTCCCATCATAAAAGAGCGGGTACATCCGGACACCACTACTGGAACGCAACCAAAACAACTTCCGGACTCCTTCCCACTTCTATGGCGGAAACCTCCAGCGCTCCATCAGCAGAACGCAAGAAGATGTCTCCTGTTGGTGTGTGTGTTTTTTTTGTCTGATGTGTTTGTGTCTGTAGTGTGGGAGCGAGTGGCAGCCGTTTTGTTTTTTCTGTTACTTGGATAGTGGTGGGTGGGCTGGATAGTGGGGCAGGCCAACTCCCTGCATGATTTAAATCACTCCCCCATTGAATCACCCAATGGGAGCAGTAACTCCTCCTTACTTAAGTTATGGTAACATAGCAATATAAAACACGGTGGCTCTTCAGTTGAGGCAGCGTAGCAATATGCTGAGGGAACAAATAGAAAGTGGTGTTTGAGGCTTGCCCTCTGTAACATACAGCAAAGCATCTCTCTCCCTTTAAGGAGAAAGGGCGGGAATCAGGAAGCAGGAAGTGGAGGAGTGGCAGTTGAAAACAGACAGTTAGTGAGGTGACTGAAGAGATGAAAAGCGTTAAATAAAAGAGTTGCTATTAAGTTTATCCCTGAGTTTGTATTTTATGGAAACATTACACCCTTGTACTGAAACAGAGTGTATGGAGGGTTACAGTTATGTGTCGCAGGTAACACAGTGTGTATGGAGGGTTACAGTTATCTGTGGGAGGTGATACAGAGTGTATGAAGTTATCTGTGGGAGGTGAAACAGAGTGTATGGAGGATTACAATTATCTGTGGGAGGTGAAACAGTGTGTTTGTGGGGTCATGATCCTGAGTGAGAGTGTGTGTGGACCAGGAGAAGTTATTGATATCCCCTACTTCAGGAGAGAGTGCCAGCTATATTTTTTTTTGTCAGTTGGATAGTGGTGGGCGGGTTGAAGGGAGTGGGCCAACTCCCTGTATGAGAAACATGCCCCCATTGAATCACCCAGTGGGAGCAGTAAAGTCCCCATTGAATCACCCAATAGGTGTTGTGTCTCCTAATGAGACATAAATTATGTAATGAGGCATTCTGTTCAATGTGTGTTTGTTTTCTGAGGAGACATAAATTATGTTCTGTGTGTGAGGTACCATAAATTATGCAATTAGGCTTATTCTTTTATATATATAGATTATATAATAAATGCTTCCACATGTTATCCAAAAGCAACCACTAAATTAACCCTCTACTCCATCTATCTTCAAGATCTAATTCACACCTCAATTAAAACAGAAAAACTCCACCTTTTCTGAAGTGAAATTACAGGAAGGGAGCTAGCTCCACTCCCTTATTCATCCCTGAAGGAGCCAAAGTATTTAGAGTCATAATCCAAAATGTCTCTTTTTAGCAGATCATACTATATTTATTAGGATTTGAAAAAGGGATAGCTTCTAGTCCCACAACCTTCAAATTTGGATCCCTCCAGACTGACAACCACCAAAGTGGCAAGGAATGCCGTGATCTCTATATGCGTTCATAATTTTCCTCCGGTGCTCCCCTATCCTCTCCCGTAGGTGTCTTACTGTTCTGCCAACATATCTGCCACCACATCCGCAAACAAGCATATATATGACATATCTAGTTTTACAGTTAATAAACTGCCTTTCCAGATATTCCTTACCATCTCTATCCATGAATGTCTGTGTTCGGTGGCACACTTGTTGGCAGGTAGCACAGCGACCTTTATTGCACTTATAGGTACCCAAAATGGGCTGCATACCTAAAAGACCATCCCTCTTTACTTTGGGCTTCTTGGGGCGACTGGAGGCCAGATAATTATGAATATTTTTTCCTTTTCTGTAAATCACTTGAGGTTTCTCTGATAGCTTATCTTTTAAAAGTAAATCCTGATGGAATATTCCTCAATGTTTCATGAAGATATCGCTAATATCCACCGAAAAAAAACATTGAATCTTGTTATAGAGGAGACACCCACATCAGGGTCACTTCTTTCTTTTCCCTTCATTCCAGATTTAGGCATCAGGATTTGATCTCTATCTAGGGCTCTTGCTTTAAGGCGAAGTGTTTCTACATAGGCGAAGTGTTTTCTCCATAACCCCTCTCCAGAAATCTTTTACTCAGCTCCCCTCCTTTCCTATCATAATCCCCCAGGGAGCTGCAATTGCAGCGCAAACAATGGAATTGGTCATAGGGTCTATTCCGGAGCCAACTGGGTAGATGACAGCTATTAACCCTACCTGTCAACCACCATATCCCTTTGGGATTCAAAATATTCCATAAAGAGATTGGCATATAAGGTCAAACCTGGTGCCTATAGCTGTGCACCTGATCTGGAGATAGTGGGAACCCTGAAATGTAAAGAAATTGTGGCACAAGATGAATTGAACACTTCTGAGTAGGAACTCTTTCTGAATGGGAGCCATCTGCAGATCTTGTTCCAGAAAATATCCCACAGTCTCCAGACCAAGGGTATAAATAGGCCCACCTTAGTCTGTTTGTCAGCTCACCATTATTGGGAAGAAAAGAAGATCTTCCTCCCCCACCCGGAATAGTTTAGAGTTTGTTTATGTGGTATATTAAATTAAGGTTTGTTATATTTAAAGATTGTTGCAGCAAGGAGGGTTGAAGTAATACTGATTTTGCATATAGTTCCTGGATAATAGGGCGGAGCAAATCATTTTTGTGTTTGTCTGCTAGTATGGCAGAGAGGTGGTTATGGTTTGGAATACTGACATAATAATGCTGCAGCCTTACCAGCATTCTCTGTGTGTGTGTTGTGTGTAATTTAGGTCATGATTATAGGTTTGGAAAAGCGAGGCCATCCAACTTCCATGGGAGGATGGGAGGTTTATTTTTGAATATTTCCTGCCCCATCTAGGTGGGGGCGGAGCAACTCTTAGATGTGCTAGGTGGCGACCCTGAAGAAAATGAAACATCTTAATGATTTAAAGGGATAGTAATGTTTCATAATAAATCAACTCTAATTAATCATCATAGTATTTGGGCCTTGGAGAGTGTTATGTCAGTTCTGTCAAAGTTGTAGTTCACGAGTGAATGATTGAATGATAAAGTATCCCCCTTCCACCCCTTTTACTGATATAACACTGCTCAGCTCAGAGCAGCAGGGAGGTACCCAAGTAGATTGCAGAGAGGGACAATCTTCAATTAAGATAAGGGAAAAAGCTGAAAAACCTGTCAAGGAGGGCAGGGTTTTCATTGTTCTCCCAGTAAGAAGATTGTCCCTTGCTATTATCTGTCTGGTCAAGCAACCAGATTCCACATCTGAGGTGAGCAGTGTTCAACTAGGTGAAAGGGGTGGGAGGGGGATAATTTATCATTCAATTACTCTTGAACTACAACTCTGACAGTATCGAAATAACACTCTCTATGGCTCAATACTATGAAGATTAATTGGAGCTGCTGTTTTGTGAAACATTATTATCCTTTTAAATTTCTGCTTGGCTTGAGTGTTAGAGAGTTCTACAAAGCTTTATGAAGACATTGTGTTGGACACCTCTAGCATTCAGTGGGTAGAAGACCCAATTTAATGTATGGGAATGTTGTGAGTTTTTATTCATTCCCTATTGTGCAGTTGATTTTGTCCCAAACTTCACTTTTCTGTTGTGAGAAAGCCTCATTGTATTATAATAATCCAGATCGTGAAGCTTCCTATTGAAATCTAATCGAAGAATACTGCACACAGTAAAACAGGAGATACACTGGAAATAGGGATGCATTGGGAGGTGGGGCAGTATGCTGCCTCCTCCCGATGTTTTTGCTGCATGCTGTCCAATCGGTGGATTGGTGTAGGTTGGGATGGTAGGAGAGGGGAGTGACAGGACCAGCATGTCACTGATGCACTACAGATTTGGCTGCAGATCGTGGGAGAGTTGACAGCAGCACAAGCGTAGAAATAGCTAGAGGTGCACAAAGGACTTTTCACAAACATGGCATCCAAGTGTCCAAAGTGTGAGAAGACGGTTTATTTTGGTAAGCTTAATTCCTCTTTAGACCTGTATACCAGCATTGTTCATTATGCTAGTTCAATTATTCATCTGACTCACTAGTATTCCTGCCTTCTTTTTCGATCCCCACTCAGACGTATTCTCAACGAATTATATTCATTCATGTGGGTACACAAAGCGCTGAAGCTGCTATTGAATATTTATTTTGGATTAATTATAGCTATCATCAATCTGCACAGTTGCGCAGTATCGTTAGAGGTACACGCACAGGGAAGGGCAAGTACGTATTCAGTTGTCTTCGCTGGATTTCCAGTGGTTAATTTCTAATTTAGACGAAAGCGTTGCGTTTAACACCTACACCAAACAGGGTGTATGCCATGTTAAAGTAAATGTATTCTATTAGTAGTCCTAATATAATTTTTTTTTGCTAACCTCTGTCACATAGTTGTGCAACGCATTCCAAAATAATGTGTTAAACGTCCTTAACGCAATCAAAGGGTTATATATCAGTTTTTCCGATACAATTAAATGCACGCGGGGCTTATAATATGTGAAAGCAAATGTGTAATAATTACAGATACAGCAAATAATGTAATTGTTTTAAATCAGTGTTTTTTATTTATACATATGGAGCTGCTCCTGTGCAGCAGAACGGCACGTTTGCTTTGTATTTGCCATGTGTTATATAACTGATAAGGCTGTGTAAAATAATGCTTATACGGGCGTTCAGGTTCTTTTTAGTACACAGTATTGTGCAGTTAGCACTAATGCGACGAGACATGTCAAACGAATGATTAAAGGATAACTGTATGATGTTAGCATTGCCAACTGACACATATGAAGAGATTTAGACTTAAATATCCTTTTTTATAACCACTCCAAATATCTATTGATACCTGTCCCTGTTGTTTTTGTTTTTCGCTTCTCACATTAGAAACGTCAGTTTGTGACTTGCAATATGTGCCTGTCACAGTGGTGTATGTATATAATATCATTATTATTAGTAGTAGTCATCCTATAGACCAGATCACAGGTTAGATTTTATTCTAAATTTAAAACTGCAGACTTGTATAAATCTGGGACTCAAATGTGCATATGATCCGTTATAACATTGTTTTATGTGGAGCATCTGAGTTGTGTCAAAAACGATCTCCATGATTATACTGGCATCTAAAATATGCAAACTGTTAATCCTGCTACTGTATATAAGGGCAGCTATGTCTGTAGGAATGTGAGACTACTGAGGTTTTTGTGATAATACCTGAAAAGGCAGTACTAATTGAAATTATATGTGTAATGTGATCCCATTATTGTGTGTAAATCCAGCAGTGCTAGTCTTCTCTCTTTATATAAAATTTGCATAAAAAGGTGGTGTCCATCATGTGCATCTTTTTTTCTCCCAGCTTATTTTAGCCCACTTTATTACTTGCAAGATCAATCTCCTTGCTACATAACTAGTGCCTATGTGTTTACCCACTCAAGTTTTACTCTCTCCTCCTTGCTCAGTTCTTGTTTTCATCCTTTGCAGGCAAAACACTGAGAACGTATTGTTTCATAGGCCATCTGTCTCTTTTCAGTATCAACCTGTTAGGGAGCATTTACAGTGTGCACCTTGCCCTTTATCCCATTTTTTTCCCTTAGACACCTCTAGATCCACCTCCACCTTAAGTATTTTTGTCTCCATAAGCTGTTGTGCGGCTGTTTTGTACCACTGTTCTGCTCAGATTTGATTGAGGGTTGGAATTATAGGACCAGTAAACTGCCATACAAATGAAGAATACTGGAGATTATCATCACTGAGGGGTGATTCTAAGAAGTCACTGGTGTCTTTGCCTTTTAAGTGCAAAGCTTTCTTTGGGCCTGATCTGAAACAGATAGGGATGCTACTGGGCCTAAGAGCACTTTGTTCCCACGACTTTGCACAAAGTGTTCCATTCTTGTGAGGAAAGTGTGTGGAGTTTGTACCCCCTGTCAGTCTGGGGCAGCGAGGCACAAACCCTTCAGATCTCTCAATAGCACCCCACCACAAAGCCCAAACAGACCTGGCAGCCCAAGCTATCAGCAGCAAAGTCTGACAATCTAACCTCCACATGACTTGTGAAATCCTGGTCCATTGTTGCCTGTAGGGGGCCATCTCTGCCTCTATTGAGATGCCTGTGGATGTTGTTTGATGGATCAGTGGGTTTTGCGGGTGGTATCAGAAGGGTACAACATAGATTTCAGATCCCTTCTTCCGTATTGCTACTTCTCCTCAAAGGTTCCAAAGAACCCAGAAAAGACAAATCTGTTCCATGAAGCCATGGCCACTCTGCTGAAAAAAAACAGGTTCTGGTGCCAGTCTTAGTCCAAGAGCTCTTTTCAAGTTTCTTTTACAAACTTTTGGTGGTTCGCAAGAAGGACGAAGGCTGCAGTACTATTCTGGACCTCAATTGCATCAACCATTACATGCTTTCTATTTGCTTCAAGATGGAATCTTAGCATTCTGTCATCGCAGGGATATGCCCAGTACCTGGCCTCTCCGGATCCTCAGAATGTGTACCTACACGTCCCTATCCACCTTTATAGCCAATGCTACCTGCATTTTGCTTTCAGTTCCAGTCATTTCCATTTTGCAGCTCTGCCTTTTGGCTTAGCTTCAGTGCCCAGAATCTTCACAAAGATCATGACAGCCTTGGCCTCTAATCCAAACTCAGGGCATTTCTCTGACTAAATATTTGGACAATTTTCTGCTCAAAGCTCCTTCAGAAAAACTTTTTATTCACCATATCCAAGAGTACACCAGCATTCTGGTGTATGTTAGCTGGATTCTGAATCTCAAGAAGTCTTCTCAAATACCATCACTGGGCATGGAGTTTGACACCCCTTCTGATGAGAGTCTTCGTGGCTTCATCTGCCACTCCTTTATCATTCCAGAGTGAATCTTGGTGATGATGGACGCCTGTCTGAGGGGCTGGGGTGTGGTCATGGGGCACTTACGTGCCCAAGGGAGGTAGCGCCTACTGTCCACCAACATTCTGCAGCACAGGTTGATTCATCTGCCCCTCTTTCTTTGGTTCCAAGTTCTCACAGGGATTCCGGTGAGAGTGCAGTTGGACAACACCACGGCCATGGTGTACATCAATCACCAAGGGGGAACCCACAGCGAGATAGCGTGGAGTGAGGGGCTGGGTTGGAACATGAGCTTCCACTAGGTGGAAGCTCATGTTCCAAACATCTCAGTAGTTTGCATTCCAGGTGTAGAAAACATACTGGCAGACTATCTCTGTTATCAAGACATAGACCCAGGGAATTGGGAGCTACATCCAGAGGCCTGTTACCTGACAGTTCAACAGTGGGGGTCCTAGCAATAGACTTCATGGAGACCAGGGGGGACAGGAAGGTTCCAACATTCTTTGCTTGCACAAAAAATCCTCTAGCCTTCTCAATGGATGCAATGTCCATCCCATGGAGTTTTCAACTGTCCTATGTGTTTCACTGATTTTTTTCATCCCCAGTGTGATCCAGAAGATCAGAATGCTCAGGGAGCTGGACAGTCTGATTGATCCATTCAGGCCCAGTAGAGCATGGTTTGCGGACCTGGTCAGCCTTTCTATTCAGGATCAGATTCATCTGCTGCCCAGACAGGATCTGTTACTCCAGGGTCCCTTTTGGTACGAGGATGTGGAGAGGTTGGCCTTGAAGGCATGGCTTTTGACGTCACTGTTCTGAAGAGGAAAGGATTCTCTGATGATTATATCTCCACCATGATACAGACGCAGAAGACGGTCTCTTCAAAGGCATCCCAAAGGTTAGTGATGGTGAACGTTTTTTGGGCCCAAGTGCTCAAATTTCTCTGTAGACTAGGTTGGAGATAAAGTGCCAATACTGAACGTTTACCATGGAAAAGAGGTTTCTTTGTTGAATACATATGTGAAAACACAGTTGTATAAAACTGTGTGCTCCCTTTGTTATCAGATATATAAACTGTGTTTTTTTCCGTAAGACTAAAAGCACATGAACAGTTTCTGCTGAATACATTTTATTGTAAATAATAGCACTATTATTGTATCAGTGTTGTGTACAACCAAATTAAAGGGATAGAAATTGATCTTTTCAAGTGAATTTCATGTTGTAGGTATTAAAAAAAAAAGAAAGTAATTGACGCCAGTCCCATCTCTCAAGCCTTTATGGTTTGAGAGATATTTGCAGCTAAAGTTCCCCCCTCCCTCCACTAGCACTGACTTCAGGGTCTATCTTACAGCAGGTGATCCTGGTCCGCAGACCGGTTGGCGGCTCTTCAGCAGAGCTGAAAACAAATACAGGAGGCAAATATAGCTGTTGATACCTTTATTGGCTAAATAAGCATATTTAGGATGCAAACTTTTAAGACCTTAGCTTTCTTCCTCAGGCATGTTATACAGATAACCTGGACTCCAAAACCATGTAGTAACCCTACACTGGACAGATACATAGAGATCTTCCGTAACAGAATCACTACAGAAATACTGTAGAAACAATGTGAACCAACACCCAACCTAACCTACAAGGAGCACAAAGCCATACAGTCATTAAAGAATATCCAGGACATTATTATTAAGCCTGCAGACAAGGGGGTAGCTGTTGTTATTATGAACACTGCGGACAACATTCAAGAAGCAAATAGGCAACTCTCTGATGAAATATACTATGTGACATTACAAGATTATCCCACAAAAAGTATACAAAACAACTTAATAGGATCATAAAGGAGTTGCCCTTCAACAGAGGAGAACAGATAAGGCCCCTAATAACAGCGGATCCAAAAATAGGCTCCTTCTACATGCTAACAAAAATACACAAAGAATCTGGCTGGGTGGAAAATACCCTGAAACCCCTGGTAAAGCGATCACCCAGCTTCCTTCAGGACACCAAGGATCTCTTAAACAAATTAGCTGGCTTAGGCCTCATTCCTGAGAGCACCATCCTGGCCACTATGGATGTAGAATCCCTTTATACCAGCATTCCACATACAGATGGCATAGCAGCATGCCAAGGATATCTGGAACAAAATAACACACCCATGGAACCGGTAACAAAACTCATACAGTTTATACTTGAAGTTTGGACAGGACCTCTACCTTCAAAAAATGGGGACTGCAATTGGTACCCGAATTGCACCACAATATGCCAACCTGCTTATGGCAAAATTGGAAGAGGACTTCCTGTTCATCTGCAGATAAAACCCCTGGTCTATCTCTGCTACATAGATGATATTATTATCATCTGGACCGCCAGTGAAGAGGAACTACTCAAATTCCATGAGAAGTACAATACATTCCACCCCAATATCAACCTAACACTCAGTCACTCATGCACAAACATTAACTTCCTAGATACAGCTATCAGTATTCAGAACAACTCCATCCACACACCCCTGTACCTCAAACCAACGGACAGACCAACCTACCTGAAAATAGCTACAACCCAAAACACACAAAGAACTCCATCATATACAATCAAGCCATCAGATACAACCGCATCTGTTCTGACATGACGGACCATAACAAGCACCTCCAGAAATTCAGAGGAGACTTTATAAAACAGGGTTAAAGTGCAAGGATTATTGACAGTCAGATGCAGAAGGCATCCAAATGCCAAGAAAAAATCTGTTGTGTTACAAAGAACTACATAAGGGAAACCGGATGCCACTGGTGGTCACTTACCACCCCTAGGTTGAAGTTCTACGCAAAATATCAAGAGAACTTCAAACAACATTACATACGGATGAAAGACTTAAGAACATATTCCCACAGACTCCCTTACTGTCCTTCAGACAGCCTCCCAGTTTAAAATAACTGATGGTAAGAAATGCTCTGAATAAAAATACAAAAAATGGCACATCTCCTTGCCTACAAAACAAGTGTGAAACCTCTGCACACATTTATACCACGGATAAGATACCCATTCCAAACACCCAGTTACACAAGAACAAGAAAGGGCGCAGACCTCTCTAAGAGTGCATCTGTTAATCATAAAAATCATAAACCCCTAACATATTCTGCTCACTGGATACAGGGAAATAGTCAACACATCAGGAGTCAATGATCTTCTTTACTGGATCTGCTCCCGATTTTGATAACCATAGATGCCAATATATAAATAGCACAACGCCAATAAAAGATACAAAATAATTATAAAATCAAATAAAAAGCATTTTATTTGATTTTATAATTATTGTATATCTTTATTGGCGTTATGCAATAAATTTATCTATTTATAACAATATATTAGTGTCTATGATTATCAAAATTGGGAGAAGATCCAGTAAAGAAGATCATTGACTCCTGATGTGCTGACTATTTCCCTGTATCCGGTGAGCAGAAAATGTTAGGGGGTTTATGATTTTTATGATCAACAGATGCACTCTTAAAGGGGTCTGCGCCCTTTCTTGTTCTTGTATTTTTACAGTTTGAATACACCTTCCACCGGTGTTTCTAGAGGTGCAGAGACCCCAGAGAGGGTGATAAGAATCGAAGCAGAAACCCTTCCTTGTACTGCAGAAGCTATTATCTGGTAAAGGAACTTAACTGACTTAAGAATTTGCCTCAGTGTGTGGAGTTTATGTACTTAAGAGACTTTAACTGGTTAAATTAATATTTTTGGACATATCTGACTACAAATATAGTTTTAGAGCACCAGAGCACTTCAAACACCCAGGTACCTCATAAGATAAATGGTACTTTCACCTGCAAATCATCCAATGTAATATATACACCTCATCATGTGTGCAAAATGCCCAACAGCTCTTTATGTGGGTGAAACTGGGCAGCCATTACATAAAAGGTTTAATTCCCACAGATCCAGTGTTAACAACAAAAAGACAGAGGCACCAGTGTGAGAACATTTTTGTCAAAATGGACATAGTATTAGTGACATTAAATTAACTGTACTGATGGGACTGTTCCGCACACAGAGTGACAGAAAAGTATGAGAAGTTAAGTTAATGTTGAAGTTTAATGCTGTTCATAATGGTTTTGAATAAAGACAGATAATTCTTGTCACATTATCACACTGTGGATTAGCCTTTCAAACAGTCCCATTGGGATTGTAAATACCACTAAAGCCTCAGAGGAAGACTGCAATTTACCATTGACTGCTCAAAGTATCTGGATCTGGACTGAGTTCTGTTATCTGATTTCCATCCTAAACAATGCAGTGTGTACTTGTATATAAGAGATGTTTTCATTTTTTTCTGTATAACATGCCTGTAGAAGAGACTGAAGGTCTTGAAAGCTTGCATCCTAAATCTGCTTAGTTAGCCAATAAAGGTATCAACAACTATATTTGTCTCCTGTAGTTCTATGGCATGGCTTAAGAAAAGGAAGATCTTGCCAAACAAATCTGGTTAAATTTTCTATTATGCTAGTAAAGGGGGAACAGTAGCTATAACATGGTTGGATTTTAGTAAAGTTTTTGACATACGACGTAGGAAGCAGATTTAAAATATGCATAGTTTGGGTTCTTAAGTGTAATTATTGGATAAATAATTGACTGAAGGATAGGAAACTGCATGTTATAATCAGGGATATTTATTCAGAGGAAGGAGGGGCTACTAGTGGAGTTAAAGAGGGTTAAGTGCTAGGGCCTGTTCTCTTCAATATCTTCATTGGTGCTATTACTGGTGGTATTCAAGGTTAGGTGTGTCATATTCTAATGATACAAAAATCTGCAGCAGGATTGACTCCCCAGGAAGGATAAACCAAATGCATGAGGGTTTAAGAAAACAGGAGTAGTGGACTAGAGTATGGTATCTAAAGTTTAGTGACAAAAAGTGCAAGGATATGAATTTAGGATGCAGAAACCCATAGGTAGAACACAGGTTTAATGGTACCGTACTGGCAAACTTCAGAGCAATGGGATTTGGGTGTTCTTATTAAATGTGACTCAAATTTAAGAAAGTGATGCCCTAACTCTGTGTGAAAAGCAAACTGGGATATTGGTTATATAGAAAGAGACATTAGCAGCAGAAACAGACAGGTACTAATGCCACTCTGCAGATCTCTGGTAAGATCTTACCCTAACCACAAAAATTAATTTGAGACAGTTCAAAGAAGAGCCACCAAAATGGTGCAGGGTCTTCATGACACAGGGTACCGGGATAGACACAAAGAACTTTATATGTACAGCTTGGAAGAAAAGAAGTAGGGGGGAACAACAATGTTTAAATATCTTAAGGGATTTAATATAGTTCAGGGTAGAATGTTTCAGAAAAAGAGGCATACTAAAATAATAGGTCATGTTTTAAAGTAAAAGGTAGAAAATACAAAAGTAATGTGTGTAAGTACTTTACAGAAAGTGCGATAGACTCATGGAACAGCCTTGCAGCAAAGGTTATAGAGAGAATACGGTTAAGAATTCAGAAGTGCTTGGGTTAGACTTACGTCTGTTCTTAGTATGTAAGACGGTGCCTTTTAATTAAATATAGAAATGGCAAACCAAATCGGTCAGATAGTTATTTTTTCCTTCAAAATCCTTTCCTATGTCCTAATGAGTAGGTAAAAATTGTGCTTTGTCATACTGAGAGCATGCACATGTAAGTTCTCACACATGCACATAAGAGAAAACCAGGAGCCTTGTGTTCCTTCTCATTACTAAGAACTACTCACTACTCTCAAAAGTAACAAAAAAGGAAGATATTGACCTAAATGTTAACCCTGTGTATTGTAGAGTATTGTATTGTATTGTAGGGTCCACATTTAAAGCAGAACTGTCATGTCAATAGAAGTCATCTCCGATTCATTGTTAGTATACATGGAATAATAAAAATAGGGTAATAAAGTTTGTAAAACGCTGGCATCATTTAAAATAATAACTTTGTATCTGACCTACTGTACATGAATAGGAGAGTGCGGCCATCTTGGAGAAGTGGAATCTGTGTACCTGCACTGTCTGTCCCTGCTGTACCTGCATGGTTCTAATGTATCTCCCCTGTTGGCAAATCCATGTGAGTGACAAAGACAGGGATGGACAACACAGGCTCACAGATCCCAGTTCGCCAAGATGGGTGCGCTCTCCTATTCATGTAGGTCCAATACGAAGTTATGATTTTAAATGATGCAGAGAGTTTACATCGTTTATTTTCATTATTCCATATAGAGTAACAATGAATCAAAGGTAACTTCTATTGACATGATAGTTCAGCTTTAAAGGGACAAGGACATCCAGTGCGTGCTCCAAATGAGAGTGTAGGCTGTTGCAGGTAAGCCACCCGTACCCACCATAACATAAAGTGTAAATATATAAAGCATATTAAAATATACAAATACTGTATATTTAGAAAACAGGAGAACTATGTATTTAAGGATATTTTATGATCGTGTGAAGGCAATAAAGAGGTAAAACAGTGTTTTTTTTATAATTGTATATCAAAAATAGGGAAATATTTTTACTTATGGTAACAAAAATACAGCAAACAATAAGAAAGTGCAAATAGCCATACATAATGGATCATAAAGAGCAAAAAAAAATAAAGAAATATACTCATCTATAGTGTCTCAAGATCACTGATCATGATGTAGCCAGAATTAGAGTAGTAGGAAGCTGCAGGTGATCAGTACCGGTGATATGCATGGGGCTTATGCTGGAGTGACTTGACGCTTCCTATTCCTCCTATTCCGGCTACATCATGATCAATGATATAGGCTACTTGAGTATATAGATGACTATATTTTGTTTTTTCCTCTTGATGATTTATCTTTTATGACCATGTTTGTTTTGGGAACGTATTTTACCAGGAAGAATACATTGAGATTGTCTCGTTTTCAAGTTTGTCCTGGACTCATTTTATCTACCTCAGAAGTGTAAAAGGCTGAGCTGACCTTGCTGGAACTAGAACTTGTGACCTTGTGGCTTAAACAAATTCCACAGCTGGTGCATTAACCAGCTGAACCATGTTTGCCTGGATTAGCACTTGCAACTTTATGGTGCATTTTATGTAACACACAGAGTTTCATTTTGCATGTGTTGTTGGATCATCAAGTAGGATATCATCTATATTTGTAATCTAGCCTTATTACTTTATTTATATTTTGATAGGAGGTTGGTGGATTTTGCCTATATACTCTATGTATCTGTGACATTATTGTGCATTTTCCACTGGTCTTAAACCAATTATTAGAGCTTTACAGTGTCCACCCTATGTTTAGGTGTGTTATTTTAATTGATTTGATCTATTATGGAATCTGTCAAAGAAGTAAACTTTCATATTACATCAAACAAAATTGCTACTTTATTGTTTTTGTGTCTAGCTGAGTGTCTAATTTCTATAGGTATACTGCGTTTAGGTTTAACCACTATTTCTTTGACTGTTTCTGATGTTAATTGTCTCTAATTCTTTGACTACAAGCATCCTATCAAATGTTTGTTGTATGTCCACTAAGACAGTACAACTCAACAAAAGATACTGCCTTTTAATTGATTATGGCCCTTTCACAATGGAGCTTTCTGGCAGTCAAAGAGATGGCTTACATTGTAGAAATCCATCACTGGGTTGCACGGACTTTATGCATACAGACTTTAGGATGTATCAGTATTGGACAGTTATGTTTGTATACTATTATAGCTGGTTATGTTAGAAGGCTGGGGTCTGTTGGTTTGGTTCCAGGACTGTTAGGCACAGTCCTGGATTTATGAGCATTGGCCCTGCATTTTTATTGATAGTTTATATCAGATGTGGTCTATGGTTACCGTGGTTACATTTCTACTTCTATATAGCGGGTAGAAGTGCTTACTTGGAATCAAGGTTTCCTCTATGTCTTTTTAAACTGAGAGCAAGCACCATGCTCTATGAGCAATGATTTGTGCTGACAGAGTTGTACTGACAGAGAGAGGGAGGATAGAGAGGGAAAGAAATTGGCCAGAGCAGTGATTATCTGCTCCAGGCCTTGGGACACACCAGTATTGGGGCCTTTCAGGATAACTTTAATTAAGCAAATCCAACTCAATCAGAATGACTGATTACTGATTAAGCAGTTTTAGCTTAAAAAAATAGTTAGCTTGTGTGCCCTGATGTCTAACGTTGAGAACTAGAGGGAGGGAGAGAGGAGATCGAAGGAGGGTAGGTGGGGAGAATGCCTGAGGGAGGGAGGAAGAGGGAAAATAACTGTTTCCCTTCAGTCTCTATCACTCTCGCTGTCATTCTGTTTTCCTCTTTGTCTTTTTCTTTCTCCCTCCCACTGGTGGGTATCCTTCTAAATCTCTCTCCTTGAAAATCTCGCTACTCTGCTCTTCACCATGCTAGGGATGCTGTGCTTGGCGATACTCTAACTGCTGTCAAAAAAAGTAATGGATATCTATCTAGCACAGAACAATATTGAGAATCATGACTGTTAGCTTCAAAGCAGATAGGATGTTGATCCAGGAAATGTCCTACTGCCATTTGGAGTCAGTAATTAATTTTTTACCCATTTGGGGCTTAAATGGAAATAGCTTTAATGGTTATTTTTGTTTTTGCCTTCCTTGATCAACAGGGGTGATTTGGGAATCATCAACTATTTTACTATGTTTCCAGCACTCCTCTGTGATCATTGATGGAACCCTTTAATAAAAAATTATGTAAATAGTTTAGTTCCAAAAATGCACATAGTGTGTACCTCTGTGTTTGTGTTCTCCTTCATTGATTGCAGTGGGATCCTCCAAATTGAAGCTGATGCATTGGGCCATTGCTTATTGATGAATAAGAAATAGCCAGATTCAATATGGCAGTTACATAAAGGGATAGTAATACTTTGTTTTATCGTTATTTTATTTTGTAGGCATTAAAAAAACATGAAGAACGATATAAGTCTTATTTCTCAAACCATTATGGTTTGAGAGATATTCACAAGCAAAGTTTCCCCTCCCGCCCCTTTTACCTAGTGTAAACCATCTCTTCTCAGCTGTGGAATGCAGTCCATAGACCAAACAGATAACAGAAGGGGACAGTCTTCTTCCTATGAGAACAATGAAAGCCCTGCCCCCCTTGACAAGTTTTTCAGTTTTTTTCCTTATCTTAATTGAAGATTGTCCCTCTGTGCAGTCTACCTGGGCACCTCCCTTCTGATCTGGCTGAACAGTGTTACATCAGTAAAAGGGGCGGGAGGGGGAGACTTTGTCATTGAATTACTCTTGAACTACAACTCTGACAGAATTGAAATAACACTCTCCAAAGTCCAAATACTATGATGATTAATTAGAGCTGCTTTTATTATGAAATATTACTAGATGAACTGCTAAAACACAAGGAAATCCTCTGATTTCCTTATGCATTGAGTCATTTGTTCCACAAAACCGTAAGTGAGCATGTTTTGCCTAATATAATGTTTTAATTTTACAAGGGGTGATATAGGAAGCCTAGCAAACTTGAGCTTGCTTACTTCAACAAATAAAGCCGGAGCATGTAAATATCCACTTCCTGTCTGTGAAAGGAAACTTGTAGTATCTGGCTTCCTCCTTCTCCACTCCATGTAACCAAGCCCAGGGTCTTTTTTCCTTTCCCAGCCAGCCCAGATTTAGTTAGCTCAGATTATATCTTGTAGCTTCACTGCCAGTAGTGAGATAACCTGACTAGCAGGAAGAACTGTTCTATGCCAGGGGAGTTTTTTTTTAATCTAAAATGCTATGTTAAAACTCACAAAGTATCTTATCTTATATATATAAAAGAATAACCCTCATTGCATAATTTATGGTACCCCACACACAGAACATAATTTATGTCTCCTCAGAAAAGAAACTCGCATTGAACAGAATGTCTCATTACATAATTTATGTCTCATTAGGAGACACAACTCCCATTGGGTGATTCAATGGGAGCATGTTTATCATAAAGGGAGTTGGCCCGCCCCTTCCAGCCCGCCCACCACTATCCAACTGACAAAAAAAATATAGCTGCCACTTGCTCCTGAGGTAGGGGATATCAATAACTTCTCCCAGTCCACACACACTCTCACTCAGGATCATGACCCCACAAACACACTGTTTCACCTCCCACAGATAATTGTAACCCTCCATACACTCTGTTTCAGTACGAGGGTGTAATATTTCCATAAAATACAAACTCAGGGATAGACTTAATAGCAACTCTTTTATTTAACACTTTTCATCTCTTCAGTCACCTCACTAACTGTTTTCAACTGTCACTCCTCCACTTCCTGCTTCCTGATTCCCACCCTTTCTCCTTAAAGGGAGAGAGATGCTTTGCTGTATGTTACAGAGGGCAAGCCTCAAACACCACTTTCTATTTGTTCCCTCAGCATATTGCTACGCTGCCTCAACTGAAGAGCCACCCAGGGCCGGCCCAACACATTGTGCTGCCTGGGTCCAAGGATGAAATGCTGCCCCCCCAAACTACCCCCACCAAAACACACCCATATGGCTGCTCTAAGCATATTTAACCCTTTTTTTGTGCAGGGGTATGCAGTGCATTGCAATGCGCTGCATACCCCTCTGGCACACTATGGGTTAAGCCCCAGGTCTTTCAAAGCCAACCAACTCCCCTGGTTACATTCCCTGTGCAGTTAGTATAATGTGAAGACAAATGGAAGAACTGCACATTTTAGATGATATTTTGCAGCAGTGTTAGATAGCAATCTTTCACATAGGACACCACTTTAACCCTTTCATAACCAGGGATGTCTGCTCCTGTACTCAAAGGGTTAGAATTTTCTGCTCCTGTACTCAAAGGGTTATAAAATCTAACAGTACAGGAGCAGACATCCCTGGTTATGAAATTGTTAAAGTGGTGTCCTGTGTAAAAGATTGCTATCTAACTCTGCTGCAGATGTAAAAAAAAAATGGACAATTATAAAATACCATCTATGTCTGTCTCCCCCCCATGTCTCTCCCTCCATGCCACCCATGTCTCTCTCTCTCCCTCCCTCCATGCCACCCATGTCTCTCTCTCTCTCTCCCTCCATGCCACCCATGTCTCTCTCTCTTCCTCCCTCCATGCCACCCATGTCTCTCTCTCTCTCTCTCTCTCCCTCCATGCCACCCATGTCTCTCTCTCTTCCTCCCTCCATGCCACCCATGTCTCTCTCTCTCTCCCTCCATGCCACCCATGTCTGTCTCTCTCTCTCTCTCTCTCCCTCCATGCCACCCATGTCTCTCTCTCTCCTTCCATGCCACCCATGTCTGTCTCTCTCTCCCTCCCTCCATCCCACCCATGTCTGTCTCTCTCTTCACCATGTCATACATGTGTCTCTCCTCTCCCTGTGTGTCTCTTTGCCATGTATCTTCTCCTCTTTTGTCTTTCTCTCCTCCATGTCTCTGTCTCTCTCCTCTTCCAACCTCTGTCTGTCTCTCTTCTCCCTCCATATGCCACAACCAGTTTGCCCATTAAATATGCCACTGCCAGATGCCCATTAAAACATGCCAGAGCACCCATATTGCTGACCCAGGACTTGCCTCATCACCCCAGAACATGCCCCATTGCCCACAAAGGACTTACCCCAGAACCCCAGAACATGCCCCATTTGCCCACCCAGGACTTACCCCAGCACATGCCCCATTGCCCACCCAGGACGTACCCCAGCACCCCAGGACATGCCCCATTGCCCATCCAGTACTTACCCCAGCACCCCAGGACATGCCCCATTGCCCACCAGAGAACTTACCCCAGCACCCCAGGACATGCCCCACTGCCCATCCAGGACTTACCCCAGAACATGCCCCAATGCCCACCCAGCACTTACCCCAGGACATGCCCCATTGTCCACCCAGGACGTATCCCAGCACCCCAGGACTGGCCCACCCAGGACTCACCTCAGCACCCCAGAACATGCCCCATTGCCCACCCAGGACTTACCCCAGCACCCCAGGACATGCCCCATTGCCCATCCAGGACTTACCCCAGCACATGCCCCATTGCCCACCCAGGACGTACCCCAGCACCCCAGGACATGCCCACCCAGGACTTACCCCAGCACCCCAGGACATGCCCCACTGCCCATCCAGGACTTACCCCAGCACCCCAGAACATGCCCCAATCCCCACCCAGGACTTACCCCACCAGCACCCTCTGTTGTCCAGCTCCCTGGTGTCTAATGGCAGGCAGCTTGATCCTCTCATGCTGCCTCTCGCACTCCCCGCGTGGTCTGATGTCTGAGCGCCGGCAGGTCACGTGAGCCCGGCGCTCTGACCTCAGTACAGCTCGGGGAGCGAGAGAGGAAACACGGGAGGATGTCTGTGCGCAAGCCGACAGCCCGCCCGCAGAGTGGCTGTTAAGTCAGCGCCTCTGCCGGCAAGCTTTTTTCTTTTTCTTTTTTTGCAGGAGACACCCTGCCAAGCGTGCCTGCTGTGAGAGTGATTAGTCTGGCTCAGCCTCAGTCAAGTTGACAGACTGAGGCTGAGCCACACTAATTACTGTCACAGCAGGCACGCCGCTCGCAGGAGGGAGTCAAAACTCTTTGTCCTGTGCCATGTGGACACAGACCTGGCGGCTGGCTGACATACAGTGGGCGGCAATTGCCGCCCCAGTCAAGGTGCAGCCTGGGTCCATGTACCCACCAGGACCCATGTTAGGTCCGTCCCTGGAGCCACTGTGTGTTATATTGCTATGTTACCATAACTTAACCCTTTGAGTGCCAGCTTTGCAATGTGTTGCGTACCCCTCTGGCACTCAAAGGGTTAAGTAAGGAGGAGTTACTGCTCCCATTGGGTGATTCAATGGGGGAGTGATTTAAATCATGCAGGGAGTTTGCCTGCCCCCACTATCCAGCCAGCCCACTATCCAAGTAACTGAAAAAACAAAATGGCTGCTACTCGCTCCTACACCACAGACACAAACACATCAGCCAAAAAACACACACACACACTCACACTCAATCACACACACACACACTCTCACACACACTCAATCTCAATCATACACACACACACACCCTCTCACACACACTCAATCTCAATCATACACACCCACACACTCACTCTCACTCACACACACTCTCACTCACACACACTCTCACTCACACACTGAATCACACACACACTCAATCACACACACTCACACTCTCACTCACTTTCATACACCCTCTCACTCACTCACACATTCTCACTCACTCACACTCACACATTCTCACTCAATCACACACACTAACTCACTCACATGCAATCACTCACATGCAATCACTCTCACGCACTCACTCACACTCACTCACTCACACTCACTCACACTCACTCACTCACACTCACACCCCGGAAGCCAGCACGATCCACCTTCCACCATAGTCTCACTCTCACTCACACCCCGGGAGCCAGCACTATCCACCTTCCACCATATTATGTGCAATTACCACATGCATTTCAACTAAATGAATGAATGCTACAGTTGAGGCATAAGTACAAACACAAACTCATTACAATGTGTACCTTATGATAAAATACCTTATGACTCACTTCTGTGTGTGTGTGTGTGTGTCTGTGTGTGCCTGTGTGTTTCTCACTGTGTGTGTTGCATGTCTGTATCACACTCTATGTGTCTGCATGTATGTGTGTATGACTTTCGCTCTTTAAGCATCTCAGTGCATGCGTGTGCATTTGCGTGTGTATCTTTGTGTTTGTCTTGCATCCATGTGTGTGCATTAATTCCCTATATATCCTTGTTAAAACTCATATATATAGTTACTTTATACACCATAAGGGAGATTAACTAAGCTGTGATAAAGAGGTGATAAAGTGGAGATTACTTCACCAGTGTGATAAACTCTTCAGTTTCCATGTTATTCCATGGGTCCAATGCACTAAGATTCCTCCAACATGAGAGATCTTAGTACATAGTTCCCACAGAATAACATAGTATTTGGAGACTTGAATACACTGGAGAAGTTATCTCCACTATATTATATCTTTATGACATTCACATCTTTAGCAAACCTTAGTGTATAACCCCCCTTATGTCTGTCTTTCTCCCCCCTCCCACATATTTAAGATAAAAACATATTTACATTTTATCTCCTGCAGTACTGGAAGTAAGAGTGTGTGTGTCTGTGTGTATGTGTTGGAGGCAGACTTTCAGATAGGTGTGCCCAGCTCACTGAAATTGTGTGGACCTGCAGAAATAATCTTGCAACCCAAGTTTTTCTTTCCAGCAGAGTCCCTTGGGGCTCTGCTCTCTTCACAATGGTAATCTGAAGAAAATGAAGATAGGTGAGTAACCCTTTGAGTGCCTTGGTCCACATTGTCCCTACCTTGTACCTCTCCATACAAAGTTTTTTTCTGAGCCCTTGAGCTCTTGCACTCATGTTGGATATTTTGTTATTGTGTTAATGTTCATTCCCTGAGTTACTGAGCAAGGATGGCTGCATTTGGGAGAGTTAACATTTTCCCTGCAGTTCTGTTTGGGTTGAGGACCTTTCCTGGGGTTTTCCCTTTAGGGACCTGTCTTTTGGGTGTCCCCCACATGTTCCCTGGGATTATTGGGTTTCTTGGGGTACCTCTAAAATGTGTCAGTTTTCTGGTGCGTGGCTTCTTTAAGAACGGTTACTGCGCTGCCGCCACCATCTTTACGCCATTGACTTCTATGGGCTACCTTCATTGGGACATATCTCTGCAACTATTTGGCATGCAGAAGTCAGAGTGGGCTGTTTCTTCTTGTCTCCTTATGCCCTTTAATTCAGTTCACATCATGAGTGTCTTGGGGGTCCATGGTCAAAGTTGTAGGCACTGCTAGGCAACAGCAGCAGAGATGACTACTTTGCCAGAATGCCCGTTTTGCTGGCCTACTTCCGATTGGCTGGCTGTTTTGCTGTCACCATTTAACTTCTCTCTTACTTATCATAAGCAGAGGCAGACTCTCCTTGTTCTGCTTCTCCAGATTAACCCTTTACCTGCCAGATAAGTACTTTCTGGGCTTTTCTTGGATAAATCATTAATCTGGAGAACTGTTACTAGTTGTTTATACTAGATTTAGACTTGACTCCTGTCAGGATGTTGGATTCTAAGGGACATGTTGCAAGAACTAAGACTAAGGACTCAGGTGTGACCCTGACCCCCCCTGCTTACTTTTCCTAATGTCAAAAGAGGCTCCCTAGAGAGAGTTCTGGATCTCTCTGCCCCTCCTTTTCTGTGCCCTTACTATTCCTCCGGTCCCCTCCAACTTTGAACACTAGCCAGCTTGGGTGAAATCACTGTTGTCCACAGTGGACCAACATCCTCTCTCCATCCAGGGGGTTCAAAAGTTCTGGAAGCACCCCCACAACCTTCAAGTATGTGTCTATGAGTATGCTGATTATCATAGGGGCCTCCTCTGAGGAGGAATTTTCAGGAAGGTAGCATGAGGAAAGGGAATATGAGGATATGAATTCTTCTTACTCCTATGGAGATTCTTATGAGGCTGACCCCCTTCCCTCGGCTGAAGGACTTATTAGGGATGTTTTGGAGACCCTTCAGGTCCGTGACACTTCTTATGAGGGGCCCTCCTGTGTGGATGTCTTCCAGGGGCATAGGAAATTATCTACTCTATTTTCCCTTAATGCCACTCTTGATCAGACACTAGATAAGAGGTTGTATATCACCAAGAGGTTTTCTAGACAGTACCCCTTTTCAGAGGCGGCTTTGGCACAGTGGGCCTCTCCTCTTAATGTGGTTCCCCCCAGTTTCCAGGCTACCCAAGTACACTGCCCTTCCTTTGGCAAATGCAGCGTGACTGAAAGACATGGCTAATCTGGTTGCCAATGTGGCTGCGTTGAGGCCTATTTTTGCCTCTGCTTGGGTTAACAGGGCTGTTACCGTGTGGGGTGAACAGATGGTGGAAGCTGTCCGTGCAGATGCTTTCAAGGAGGATCTTCTGGTCTTTTTAGCCAGCATAAAGGAGGCCAACACTTATGTTTCTGAGGCTCTTTTTGAGGCTGTCAGATTGTCTGCTAAATCCTCAGCCTTCTCAGTTACCAATTGAAGCACTTTGTGGCTTAAGATTTGGACCAATCTTCCAAGAAGTCACTGGTTTCCTTACTCTTTCAGGACAAGACCCTGTTTGGACCTGAGCTAAAGTAGATTATTAGTGATGCTCCAGGGAACAAGAGCACATAGTTGCCTCAGATACCCACTAAACCTCCAACTATGGTGAGGAAACTGCGTCTTTTTCATCTCCACCAAAAGGAGATGCAGAGGCCGCAAACTTGCAAGCCCCCACTATCACCCCTCCATCAAACAGCAGTGGGAGCTCAAGTGAACAGATTCAAGGGCTAAGTCGGTCAAGCCAGGGTCCCGTGGGAGGGCATCTTAGCCATTTTGGGACACCTGGGAATCCTCAGTCATGGACCAGTGGATTTTGGGGGTAATTTCAGAAGGGTACAGAATTGATTTCAGATGCCTTCCTCCTTTTCTTTCCTGCTTGTCCAGAGTTCCAGTAGTGCTGACCAAATTAAGGCTGTTCCCGGGAAGCAGTGATTTCACTGCTGGAAAAGAGGTTTCTGGTTCCAGTACCTCCCCAGGAGCAAGGTTTCTATTCCAACCTTTTTGAGGTCCCAAAGAAGGATGGTGGCTGCTGTCCCATTTTGGATCTCACATGTCTCAACAAGTACTTGGAGACTACACGCTTCAAGAGGGAATCCTTGTGTTCTGTCATCTCATCGATGTGCTCGGGCGAGTGTCTGACATCTCTACACCTTCAGGAATGTGTGCTTACACATCTCTGTCCACCAGACAGTCAATGCAGTCTGCATTTTGTTTTAGGCTCAGAACATTACCAGTTCATCACTCTGCCATTTAGTCTGGTCTCAGCTCCTCGGGTGTTACCAGGGTCATCGGGGCCTTAGTAGCCTTCATTGACACCTAGGCATTTCCATGACCAGTAATTTAAGGTATCAAAAGGCACTTACTGACTGTATTAATATCTTGCAGAGCTCTGCCCTGGCTCTCTCTCGCCTGGCTCTCTCTCCTTTTTTGCATGCAGAATGACAGGGAGGAGCAGAGAAGGGAATGAGAGCCGGAGCAGTGTTCTGCAATATATCAGTGCAGTCAGTAAGTGCCTTTTGATACCTTAAATTACTGGACTTTTTTCTTAGAATTCTGTACAAGTTCACAGTAGTAGCAAACGTCATTTGCATGTACAAAGAAATAAAAGAAAAACAAATTCAGCTTTTAGAATGAAGAAAGGAGGGTGTAACGGAAGCTGCGAAGGGACCACGTCACCTTCCGCCGTCGTTCCTGGGTCTCTCCTTCTCGACGCAGATAAGCGCCGTCGGATGCACCAGTTAAAGTATGGACAGTCACTGGAAACAGCCGCAGGATCGCTGGAAGCAGGGAGGAGTCCACGTCGCCGCCTGACAGCATATGAAGTTGGGACGCAGGAAGCTGGCAGCAGGCGGTCGGCGATTCAGGATACTTGGCGCAGATGGGTATCAGAGTGGATACTTTAGACCATAAGCAATACAAGACTCCAGGACTCCTTGTTCACTCCAAAACAGAACTCCCTTTATTGAACCAAAGCACACATATTTATACAGTTTCAAACCACACTAACTTAGAGCACAGTACAGGAGACTTAATTCAATCACAGTTCATCAATAGGACACAGCAAATGGTAGGGCAGAATACAATGGAGTAGTCACAGGGATAATTCAGTCACCACAAAGGGTCCAAGAACCAACAACAAATGATTCAGGGAAACATAATAGGGCAGACATGATTGGATTAATCACACAGCAGGGGGCCACAAGACAGTGCTCAATACAATGACTTGAGTAATTAAGCAAAAGGCTTGGGGGACTACAAAACATATTGAAAGTAAATATGCTCAAACTCAAATGATTAACCCTTTGCAGGTCAGAAGAGTTTGCAGCACCCAAGCCTTGAATTGTTCTTGCCTCTGGTACAGCTGCCTATCCACATAAGGCTAGCCAAAGTCTCTTAGTCCAGGATAAGGGCTTGAGAGATCGTATGCCAGGGCACAAAGGAGTGTCCAATATCCATAATCCTTGGGCCCAGGGGTGAATAAATGCCATGCCCAGACAAGAGCTCCCAGTAACGGGTAGGATCCGTTACATTTCTCCCCCTTTTGGTTCCAAGCCAGCGGGTGCGGTAGTAAACGCTGGCTGGGAGCTGTAGGAGGGCATGGAGGTGGTGAGGCACTTGTCTGGACAGTGCACTAGTCCGAAGGCCTTGGTCCTAGGCCAGTTTCTACTGAGGTGCCCCTTGTCCTGGGCCAGTGGTTAAAGTAGTCTTTCTGTTCTTGGCCAGGGGGAAACATGAGCCCTTTGTCTGGGCCAGGTAGGGGGAAACAAGGCCCTGGTCCTGGGCCAGGGAAACAATTGCAAGTCCCTTTGTCCTTAATCCTGGGCCAGAGGGTGAAGCAGTCTTTTTGACCTGGGCCAGGGGAAAACATGAGCCCTTTGTCTGGGCCCGGTAGCGGTGTACAGGGCCCTTGTCCTGGGCCAGTGAAGAAAATGCCAGTTCCTGTGTCCTTAAACCTGGGCCAGGGGAACTGATGCCTGTTTGTCCTGACAAACATCAAAACAGGTGGCCTCTCCTGGGCCCTTCTCCAGGCAGTGCTGAAGTCAAATCCTTCTGGGCCTGGGGCCAGTGGCTCAGGGTCAAGAGCCAGTCTATAAGGGGGATCTTCCTGGGGCAATTGTGTCTCTGGCTTCTGTGCATCAGAGTGTGGGGAGAGAGGCATATCTCCCCCTTTTAGTTGGGCCAGGGCCCCAGAGGCACAGGAGAGGATGTTTGTCCCACTCCCCTGTGCTGGGGCAACGTTCTGGGGCACATTCCCACCCCCCATGCAGAACTCAGGGAATTCAGGGGGCACAATCGTTGGGCTGGGGATGAGGACTGTTGTCCCATTCATCCCAGCCAGAGTTTCACAGGGCCTGGTGCGCTCGCTCCCACGACCCACGCCAGGGGTTACAAGGGTGCTGATGGGGAACGCATTCCCACCCATCAGTTCACAGTTCAAATCCACAGGAGGAAATGGGGTCTTGGGGCAACATCCAGGGTCTTCCGGGGCAGTAGCAGCACTGCAGTGAGGCAGTGTGTTGGACCCTTCTTCTTTCTGGCCCCTCACATCAGGGCCATCTCTTCTCTTGGGGAGGAGGGCACTCTCAATCCTTCTAGCCATCTTATCCATGTACCTGGAGAATACATTCTTCCCCTTCTCCAGGGCAACAGCAACAGGGGACGGACTGGGGCTGCTGGTGGGGACCTGCATCTCCTTCACCACAGCAGGGGTTTCCCAGACCCTGGTGAGCTCGCTCCCACTCACCAGGTCAGGGTTTACAGGGGGGCTGATGGGGCACTCTTCTCCACCCATCAGTTCACACAACATATCCTCAGGAGGGCCAGCAGCACTGCTCTCTTCCAGTCCGCTGGGGTCCTCCTCTTGTAGGCCATCACTTTCCAGGGCCTTCTCTGCCTTGAGGGAGACCGCAGTCCCATCCCTCAAGGCGGCATCCTCTGTGGCCCTGGAGAGCACATACCGCTCCACTTCCAGGGCGTTTTCCAACCCCACAGGGGGCATCATCTTGGGGCTGCTGGTGAGCTCTTCCACACTCACTACAGCAGGGGGGTCATAGGGACTGATGGGCTCTCTCCCACCCATCAGCTGGGACATACAATCGCTGCTGGTGGGGACCTGCATCTCATCCACCGCAGCTGGAAAGACAGGGGAAGGGGCAACATGCCTATCAGGGGAGACGTCTGTCCCATCCCCTGATGCCGAGGCATCTTCTTCACTGAGGAGGAACGCATTCCCACTCCTCAGCTCAGGGAAAATACAGTTCAGGGGCAAAGGGGTATCAGGAAGGACGATTTTCCCACTTCCTGATGCAGGGGCAACAACAGGGGCACTGGTGAGGAATGAATTCCCACTCACCAGTGTGGAGTGAACAGGGGAAACTCCATCCAGGTCCTCAGCTTCACTGAGGCCCTCCTCAGATGAGTGACCCCCCCAGTTTTCTTCTTCCTCTAGGGCCTCCCGAATTTCTTGCACTAATTTGGCATACATGTATTCCACCTCACACTCCCAACTGACTGTGTCGCTCAAGTCCTCTTGCAAGCTCATGGGGACGTACCCCCCTAGCATATCTTCTCGTTTGGCCAAAAGCTCCAAGAAACGGTCGTTTTCTGGACTGCCAAAGTTCGAATCCCACAGATAAGCATCCCATACCAGCCCTTGGATCTTACATCGCAAGCGGGCCGGGGAGAAGGTTACTGGGAGCACGGGGCCATACTCTTGTTCAATGTGATTTACCAGCATCCAGTAGGCATCTTGCATCCGTAGCTCCTCTGTGATGCAACCACCCAGTTCTGGAATAAAGTCATTTACAATATCGCCCAGCCAGAAACTCCACTGAGACCGGATTAATTCAAAGCGATCCTCATATGACCCAAAAGCATCCTCCATATCTCACTTGATGCAACCGATGAATGAAGGAGAAATCCCACCGCTATGCCACCAATGTAACGGAAGCTGCGAAGGGACCGCGTCACCTTCCGCCGTCGTTCCTGGGTCTCTCCTTCTCGACGCAGATAAGCGCCGTCGGATGCACCAGTTAAAGTATGGACAGTCACTGGAAACAGCCGCAGGATCGCTGGAAGCAGGGAGGAGTCCACGTCGCCGCCTGACAGCATATGAAGTTGGGACGCAGGAAGCTGGCAGCAGGCGGTCGGCGATTCAGGATACTTGGCGCAGATGGGTATCAGAGTGGATACTTTAGACCATAAGCAATACAAGACTCCAGGACTCCTTGTTCACTCCAAAACAGAACTCCCTTTATTGAACCAAAGCACACATATTTATACAGTTTCAAACCACACTAACTTAGAGCACAGTACAGGAGACTTAATTCAATCACAGTTCATCAATAGGACACAGCAAATGGTAGGGCAGAATACAATGGAGTAGTCACAGGGATAATTCAGTCACCACAAAGGGTCCAAGAACCAACAACAAATGATTCAGGGAAACATAATAGGGCAGACATGATTGGATTAATCACACAGCAGGGGGCCACAAGACAGTGCTCAATACAATGACTTGAGTAATTAAGCAAAAGGCTTGGGGGACTACAAAACATATTGAAAGTAAATATGCTCAAACTCAAATGATTAACCCTTTGCAGGTCAGAAGAGTTTGCAGCACCCAAGCCTTGAATTGTTCTTGCCTCTGGTACAGCTGCCTATCCACATAAGGCTAGCCAAAGTCTCTTAGTCCAGGATAAGGGCTTGAGAGATCGTATGCCAGGGCACAAAGGAGTGTCCAATATCCATAATCCTTGGGCCCAGGGGTGAATAAATGCCATGCCCAGACAAGAGCTCCCAGTAACGGGTAGGATCCGTTACAGAGGGGTGTAATTAACAGCATAAAGACTGATGTTATGTGTATTCTCATGTTGCTATTTTCAACACAGAAACATGGTGAATGCAGCTTCTAGCTGCACAATATTTTACATGCAACATTTTAAATGGATACCTTGGCCCAGCACGTCCAAGAATGTGCTTGATTCCTGGTCCACCATTGGTGGATCCTGAACATGTTGAAGTCTTCTCCAGTACCTTCCCAAGAGCTGGTGTTCCAATTCATGAGATTTGACACCCACCTAGGGAAGGTCTTTTTGCCAGAGGACAAGATCCTGCAAATTATGCAGGAAGTGTCTCCTTCCCTAGAGTGGTCCTTGGCCATGGTCAGGGAGTACACGAGATTTCTGGGCCGGCTAGTGTCAACTCTAGAGGCGGTTCCTTACTCTCAAGTGCACACCAGGGAGCTTCTGAGACATGCCATATAAAATTGGTACAGGAATTCTGCACTTCTGTATCAGCAGATCTTCCTCTCTCTGGATGTAAGATGGAACCTGCAGTGGTGGTTGCAACGGTGCAACCTGGAACAGGGGAAAAGTCCTTTGTGATCCCAGAATGGACTCTGGTCACTATGAATGCCAGCCTGAGCAGCTGGGGTGCGGTTCTGGGTTACCTGGGGATTCAGGGCAAGTGGACTGCGGAAGAGTGGACCTCTCAGTTGAAGGGTCATCAGTACGAGTTCAGTTAGGCAATGCCACGGCCGTGGCTTACATCATCTGTCAGGAGGGCACTAGAAGCACCAAAGCCTGGTACGAGGTGAGGTACATTCTAGGTTGGGCAGAAGCCTGGTTTACTGCCATCTTGGCCGTTCACATTCCAGGGGTAGAAAACGTACTAGCGAACTTTCTAAGCCACCAAGACATGGTCTGACTCAATCAATAAGTGTTCCATCTGATTTTGCTACAGTGGGGACTGCCAACAATCGACCTGATGGCCACGAGGGACAACAGGAAGGCTCTGGCCTTCTGCTCCCGGAGGGGGCGGTCCTCTGGCCTTTGCCACGGATGCAGTCTCGATTCCATGGAACTTCCACCTCGCTTATGTCTTTCCACAGATTCCTCTCTTTCCCAGGATGCTCAGAAAGATCAGAATGGATGGTGCATCTGTAATTCTGGTTGATCTTTATTGGACAAGGAGAGGATGGTTTGCTGACCTGGCTGACATGGACCCAGGCCAGACCTTCTTCTCCAGGGCTACCTTTATAAAGAGAATATGGAAAAACTGGCTTGGACAGGATGGTTGTTGAAGCCCACATCCTGAGGAAGAAGGGGTTCTCCACTGAGGTCATTTTTAGGCTAGGAAACCTGTCTCCTCTAAGGCCTACCATAGGGTTTAGTCTATTTTTCATTCCTGGTGTGTGGACAAAGACCTGTCTTCATAGGACTTTGACCTTCAGGTGGTGTTATCTTTTCTCCAGGATGGTATGAATTAAGGACTCAGTCAGGTTCAGATCTTGGCCCTTTCTGTCTTTTTCCAGAGATGTATTGCCACTATGCCTGATATCAAGGTGTTACTTCAAGGATTCACTCATGCTTTCCCTGCCTTCAAGGCTTCCACTCCTCCATGGGACCTTAATTTTGTTTTGGGTGTTCTGCAGAGGCCTCCATCTGAACCCCTTGCTATCATCCCTATGAGTCAGTTGATGTGTAAGATGGCCTTTCTTCTGACAGTGGTCTCAGTACACAGAGTCGTTGAGTTGCAGGCCTTGCCTTGCAAGCCGCTGTTCGTGTTTTTTCACAAGTATAAGGCAGTTCTTCGAACTTCTCAGGAATTTCTTCCCAAGGTAGTTTCTGAATTCCACATCAATTAGGAGATTGTTGTGCCTTCCTTCTGTCCTGATCCTAAATCTGACAAGGAGAGGGATCTCCACTTGCTGGAAGTGGTGCAGTGCTTTAAGTTCTATGTGCACTGTACAGAGACTTTCTGAGAGATGGAATCCCTGCTTGTCATTCCTGAGTGTCCTAGGACTGGTCAGGCTGCTTCAGAGGTCACCATGTCCTCCTGGATCAAGTTTACTATTTGATAGGTGTACAAACTAATGAAGAAACATGTTCCCTTCAAGATTACATCGCATTCCACTAGGTCGGTAGGGGCCTCCTAGGCCTATAAGAATCAGGCCTCAGCTGAGCATTTGTGCAAGGCAGCAACTTGGCCCTCCTTGCATACCTTTGCAAAGCATTATTGTGTGGATGTCCAAGCTTCAGCTAAAGTCAACCTTTGGCCGGAAGGTCCTTCAGGCGGTTCGCCTGTCTAGGGACCTGTTTTTTTCTTGCACCTTACTGATGTTCAGCTGTTCTTTTGAGCACCGTTGGCTCTTGTTATTGTGTGCTGTGCAAGTTTTAGTGTCCATTGACATTTAGTTTGGTTTGGGCTGTTCAGGTTCTAGATAGTTCTATGGAACTCTTGTCTTGTAGTGACTGGCTTGATGTCTTTTCTCCTTTTTCCCACATCTGGGAGCCTACTGTTGGCATATCCCCATGGTACCTGTGTTCCACATTGGACGAGAGAGAAAGTAGGATTTTAATCTTACCTGTTAAATCCTTTTTCTTAGTCCATATGAAACACAGGTCTCCCACCTCTGTTGGTCTCATCTGTCTGATAGTGGGAGTCCTTGCTTCGAGTCTTTATTCTCACAAGATCTTCCTTTTCTTCACTTG
The DNA here is from genome assembly GCA_037306005.1 of Rhinophrynus dorsalis. NCBI lineage: Eukaryota > Metazoa > Chordata > Amphibia > Anura > Rhinophrynidae > Rhinophrynus > Rhinophrynus dorsalis. The sequence continues at coordinate 35,604,495 of CM074728.1, read as the reverse complement.
CTGTCCCTTTTGGTGTGGTTTGATCACATCATAACTGGAGGCGGAGCAAGGGTTGAGCTAGAGGAGAGGCTGGTAGTCTCCACCCACAAGACTCTGTTTTTTGAGAATGTGTTCCGCCCTCCAAGGAGGATCTCAACCCCATGGTACCTGTATTCCATATGGACTAAGAGAAAAGGATTTAACAGGTAAGACTAAAATCCTATTATCTCTTATGCTCCACATTGAGAAAAACAAGTATATGCAAAATGTAATAGAATTTCTAACCATCTAAACTTTATTCTACATGACAGGGCCCCTTAAGTCATCATCATCGCATGTAGGAAACCATGTACCAAATAACTGCATGCATTAAGAAGCTTTATGAACTCAATACGATGCATAGGAATAGGGAGAGGTGAAAGTAAGTTTAACCCTTAGCTCATTGCGTTGCAGTGCATTGGATACCTCCTGGGCACTCAAAAGGTTAACCCTTTGAGTGCCAGAGGGGTATGCAACGCATTGCAAAGAAATGCGTTGCGTACCCCCTCTGGCACTCAAAGGGTTAATAGATAATTCCACCTCTGGGTTACATGTGCAGGAAATTTAAATTAGTGCGTGGGTGTTAAAAAAATGAATGCATGTCCAAGCACCTGCACGGCTTGAAGATAAAATTGATTGGACTAGGTGTGGGCAACATTGCTGTTTTTTCGTGGGAATCAGTTTGACATTTTTTCACTATTGAAAATATGTAAAATTTCTGCCTCAGACGTTGCTCTTTCCTACCTATGGCACACTGTTCTCTGGGCTGCCACACACACTTCTCCATCTTTGTAGGGTGCCATCAGGCAAACCTTTTGTTCCATAGATTCTCACCAATGTGTCAGCACACCTTCTCTTGAATAAAATGTTACATTTATTGAAACATTAAAAGCAATGCATCCATATTCTGTCTTTCATCAGGGACAAACTATCAATACAATTCCACACATCTTGTTATGCAACTCCATCTTTGAATATGGCACCAGACCAGCACGTGTGGATAATCATAGTAACCACAGACGCTGGTCGTGCTCCAGTCCCAAGCTTTAAGGGCTAGATTTAAAGGCTCATGTTAAACCAGCCACTAAGTGAAAAAGGCACATCGCTCGCAAATAATACATGAGTTACGGCAGATTCAATAGGTACTCTACGAGAATAGCTATCGAGCGTAGGCACACACAAAACACGTAACACAAAACCCGTTGTCGCTCATGTTAATGCACAACGGGCGGCCAAATCACACGATAACTTCGCTCAAAACAACATGTAACATAACGGCTGCCGTTGTCTAGCAACTCTGATTGATGCAAAAACAAATTCAAACACACAGCCAATCACAAAGTCTCAATGTATCAAAAAACTTCAAATACACCTATATATACCCCAAAATAACCGTCACACACTGTCTGTTATCGAGTTCTTCAGAGCCAGATATCAGGACCCAGGAGCGGAGGACAGTGATTAGAGAGAGGGAGACAGGAGCATTCAATGGAGGTAGAGGAGTTTTGGAGTTTGGAGAGAGGAGAGCATTACACATAATACGACACATAGCACACCTTTGCACATATTACATACACACATACAAACACAAACACATACACATACATACACATAGTCCTTTTATTTTATAACACCTTACACATTTTACATTTTATTTTACAGTGTGAATCTGTGAGTGAAAGTGTGTGACAGAGAGTGAGTGGATCGAGTGTGTCTGTGAGGGCCTGTGGGAGTGCCTGGGTGTGAGTGGGTGAATGATGGCAAGGAGAGGAGGACAGGAGAGAGGGATGGGGAGAGTAGTGGAGGAGGAGGAAGGTCAGGAGGGTATCCCTCAGCAGAGCAGGGGTGGGAGAGGGAGATCCGCAGGGTGGAGGGGGACTCGGCCAACAAGAGCAGGCACACGCAGGACAAGGACAGAACCTGCAGTGGGACGAGGGGTAGTTGCTGGGGAGCAACACACGCAGTCAGGGTCAGACCAGGCAGGGTACTCCGGTTCTGAATCATCACATGCCGGAGGTGATGAGGGCAGGATCAGGGATCCCAAATGCACAGAGGAGGAGAACACGGCTCTCGTGGAAGCTGTCCTGGAGAGGCAGAGTGTTCTCCACCCACCGGCGAAGGTCCCTGGCCTGTCAGCGAGAAGGAAGGCAGCCTGGAACCAGATCTGCAGCCGGGTCAACGCGGTGGCTCCATGCAGGCGGGACGTGGAGTCCATCAAAAAGAGATGGGGTGACTGCCGGAGGGTGGTGAAAAAACAAGATGACAGAGCTCGCCAAGCACACCCGAGGCACTGGAGGTGGCCCACCCGTCCCTATCACTTTCTGCGGCTGGGAGGAGATGATGCGGCAGACCATGTCCCCGACCCTGATCGAGGGGGTCGTTGGAGGAGCTGACACTGGGGATGAGAGGAGCCTCCACACTACTGGTAAGTGCAACACTACAGAACAACACACTACATCAACCAACACCAGCTACACACACAGTCACACCTCAACACATGCCCATCACTCATCCATACAACTGCACCAACACAGTACCCTGAGGGTTAAAAACAGTACACAACACCAGGACAAATGTCAATGTCCAATTTGGGACAAACCTGTCAAAGTCCTAATTCAACCCTCCTGTCACTGTGCTCATCACACACAATACACAAACCGTTATGTTCAAAATGTCGTCTGTCATATATCATCACTGTTCACACACAGTGTCACCCATGTCCCTACAGGGAAGTCAGCACCTAACCCCTTGAGTGCTAGAGGGATCATCAATGCATCAACCAACAATGCGTTGGCAACCCCTCTGGGACTCAAAGGGTTAACCAGACAACAAAAAAGTCAATAGGCCAGTGATCACATGCTACACAGGGGACATTCACTAAGCAGTGACAAAGAGATGGAGGACACAAAGTAACCCTCACACACCCTCACTTCACCAATACCAGTGTTAATCTATGGAGAATATGCAAAAACAAGAATCAAGTTCATAGGGTCCCATTGTACAGACTCCATGGAAAACACTGGAAATGGGGAAAGGAGATCACTGGAGAAGTCACCAACATTTTCACTTCATCAGTTCAACATCACCGCTTACTTAATCACAAAAAGGGTGGATCAGGTCACACATCACAGTGTCCCAGAGAATAAATGCTTGTATGTGCAACACACAGGCCGAAAACTATTCCACAGAATTCACAATGTCTACAATCTGACATCAAGATGGACTTAACCTTTGCCATCCCCCTGGAGGGATAGCCATCCCTACAAGTTGTGAAGACAAATATATGTTGTTGGATCCCCCCCCCCCCCCCCAGTTAAACAATGGTATTCCTACTGCTGAAAGGTGTGTTGATTCACAAGGTATCACAGCTCAGACATGGATATGTCAGGGGCAATATCCCAGTGGCCTGAAATTGTACAGTGGTGCTGTTACTACACTATCATATGGACAGCTCTGGTACAGAGACCAGATATCTACATGGGAGAGTGTTGCAACAGCCCCACTGTACTGTTTCGGCCCACTGTGATATTGCACCTCAAAATGAAACCTTCACCTGTAATAACTCAAACAACACCTTTCAGCAGTGGGAGTACCCTTGTTTACACAGGGGGATTAACCTAAACACATATATTTTTATTCACCACATATCAAAGTATAACTGTCTCCACAAACATATGACTAAGGTCACTAATCACAACATCTTATTTCTCCACACAGCTTATGGCCCACAAGCCCAGCGGGAGCCAGTGGAGGAGGCAATGTCACCCCCCAGTGAGGAGTACACAGAGGAGGGGACCAGCCGGTGGTCACCGTACCCACCATCACTATCCCCTCCAACACAGGCTGCACCACCACCTGCTACACCCCTTCAAGCTGGACCACCACCTACTGCACCCCTTCAAGGTGGACCACCACCTACTGCACCCCTACAAGCTGGACCACCACAGGCTGCATCCCTGCAAGCTGGACCACCACAGGCTGCACCCCTTCAATCTGCGCCTCCCTAGTACAGTGGCTGGATGCAACAGGAGGAGAGGTGGACGTATCCAGCCACCTCCACCAGCTACTACCCTCCAGCAGCAGCACCACCACCACCTCCAGGGAGGCAATGGCTGCCAGGGACAGTGGCCACCATCCAATATGGGCCATATACCTCCCACATCAACCAACCCTCCTGGATGGCGCCACAGCATGCCCCAAGGTATGATCCGAGGTGGGGTCCAAGCACTTATCAGTGGCCACCATATGAACCTTGGCCACTGGACTACCCACACCTGGGCCTGATTGGTGAGCCCCAGCACCCCCTACCCAGGGACATTTTCACACCTCCACCAGCACACACATCATTGGGCAGCTCAGGATCACTTGATGTGGTGGGCATATGCCCATCATCTGCACCAGCCACTCCAACAGCTGTCACAGCAGCCACAGCACCTCCAGCAGCAGCAGAGGAAACAGCACCCTCAGCAGCAGAGGAAACAGCACCCTTGGCAGCAGAAGAATCAGCACCCTCAGATGCAGAAGAAACAGCAGCACCAGGGACACCGGGCACATCCACCTCCAGCACTGCACGCCTCACAGGGATGGAGGCGGAGTGTATGACCCTTCAGAGGTGACTACTCCGGTCGAGCAGGAGTACTGACAGCAACATCACCAGGAGCAGGAGGCAATTCAGGAGGAACATAGCCCAAATGGAGACCAGAATCCAAGCCCTGGAGTCGGAGGTGGCCAGGGGGAACACACTAGTCCACCATCTCAGGACTGGTCTAATGGACATGTTGACACAGGTACTTGTGGAGTTGAGGGAAATCAACCGCAGGGAGAACCTGAGGATGGAGAGGGAGAACTTGCGTTCCACCGAGGGGGCTATTGCAACCACCACCCCCTCCAGTGTTACCCCTGAAGCCACACCTAGGGGGCAGAGGGTTACCAGGAGATCAACAAGGGCATCCACCTCTGGCACCCAGGCTAAAGCCCCCCACCCAAAAAGGAAAGAATGAAAGGTCCAACCTGTTAAATTTCCCCTCAATAAAGAAACCTTTTTTTTGGATTCCTGTCTGATCTATTGTGTGTTCAGTTATGGATTGGGTGGCAGGGTTGTCTCCAATGCATTGCCATACAGTGCAGTGAACACAACCTCTGCCTGGGTGAAATGGTTGTAGGATGCTACAACATGGGTTCACACACACACACACACACACACACACACACACACACCGTTGTACAAATTCAACTGGAAATACATCCCTGGAGCCATATTACACCACTGTGTTATATGGCAATGTTGTGTGTTGAATTAGCACAACAAATGGTACAACATTGAACATTCGTCTACATCATATGTTGTGTTTAACCCTTTGAGTGCCAGAGTGGTAGGCAACGCATTGCAAAGAAATACGATGGGGACCACTCTTGCACCCAGTGGGTTAATGGGATAACCAAACAAACAGCTATGTGACTTAACGGAGACATAACAAGCAGGACAGATAAATGGGACATGCATCAATATTGTCTTGGATTCAAACACTCATTGTGCAACTGACTTACTGGGGAAGCCAATGTTTTAACCTAGGATATCAATGTGTAGCACACACATTGATATCCTGGGGTGAGCATTGGGGTCTCCAGTAAGCTGAGTTGCTGTTTCCCTAAGGGTGTAACAGACTTTACCACTGATAACACATGTCCACTTAGTTTGGTTGTTCGTTGATGTAGCCCATGTACTGAGATATGTCAAAGTGGAGCAAAATCTCAGAACATTGATTATACTGAGCAACACAGTTACTGTGGACAGGAATTCACTGTGGAAGTATGTCCCCTGTATCAACTCTTTATCACTTCCACAACACATTAGTGTATCACTGCTACCATCATCTGTTTGCATGGCACACTGTGTCCACTCACTGACAAACAAATGGTGGGCTCCTGTGATGTGGGTGATGCCCTTCCATGTATGGGGGATTCTCTATCCTGGGTGTGGTTACGCATTGACAAATGTGTTATCCAATATATCCTCATACAAACACAGATAGAATGGTGATGGTTCATCTTTATTGTGTCTCAAAGTACATTAGAACGTACATGTGTTTTCTGTGTGTATTGCCTATATGCATTGAACACTTGTAAGAGAACACTGAATGTACTTTGAAACTAAATTGTACTACTTTAGTAACACTGCTGCCCTGCTCATGTGTTGTCCACAAGGTTTGACAACTCTGTAGATGAGCATCCTAACTGTACAGGTTATAACACTCGAGAATTTGTGTTTTCTGTGTCTATATGAGAATGTTACAGTGGAGGTTTGTGTGAACCTCAGGTCAAACATTGCATCACCAACAACAGCACCAGAAACAGCAAGGGGTGATCTTCATGAAGGTGTTGTCAAGATATCAATCCAGTCACATGGAAGATCTTCAGTTCAATTATGGATCATGTTATGAATGCCTGTGGGACAAGAGGACAGGATTTGGAGCAGCAGACCTGAACTGATAATCAAGCAACAACAATTTCGACTTTTTAATCCCCTCAATTTTCTTGATTACAGGTGAGTACACAAACCATTGTTTGAAAATGTGTTGTGTACTCATCTGTAACCAATTATGTGGAGAACTAAGGACATGTGCACCAGCCCTATGGATATGTGCCCCTGACACGCAATTTGCCACGTCCATGGTATGGTTGATGTTTGGGGCCATGCTGCTGCCAGTGCAGTGCTGTGTCAATGTTCCTGTGGTGTGAGACAGAACATAATGTGCAGTGTGGTTAGTGTCACAGGACTGACAGGGGACTTGCATGGATTTTTTGCATGGCTGTGTTATACTCACAGGTAAAGTGTTCCGTGATATGCGTGTCTCTGATCTGTGCCCCTCTCAAGGTCTCCTCCACATGGCCGATGTCCATGGGCATTTCATGTATGGGGGGGTCTTGGATGTGATCCAGCAGCCTGGTGTCCACTGCAATGTTGTGCAGTATTGCGCACTCCACAATTATGTCGCACACCTTAGCAGGTGCATACTGCAGTGCTCCCCCAGAGTGGTCCAGACATCTAAATCTTGACTTGAGGAGGCCAAAGGTCCTCTCAATGGCATTCCTCGTTCTGCCGTGAGCCTGGTTGTAACTTTCCTGGGCATGTGTTTGGGGATTGGCCACAGGGGTCAGTAGCTAGGACTTGCAGCCATAGCCAGCATCACCTGTGTAATGTGAGTGACATGGTGAGACAGGGAGCACATGTTGTGTGAATGATGTTTTGTGTGGTGGACGTACTAGCTGTGGGTCAGGTGCAAGCAGCGTTGTGTGTACGCCTGTGTATGTGGTGTGATTTTGTATTGTGAACTCACCCAAAAGCCATCCCCCTGTAAAAGTTCCATTCTCGAAGTCTTTGTGGACTGAGGAGTTTTGGAGAATGTATGAATCATATGAGCTGCCAGGATACGTTGCACAGACATTCATGATCCTCATGTTGCTGTCACACACCATCTGCATGTTGATGGAGTGGAAGTTCTTCCTGTTGATGAATAGCTGTGTGTCACGTGCTGGGGCTTTAATACAGACATGGGTGCAATCTGTAGCACCCATGACCCTGGGCATGCCTCCCCTTGCGTAAAAGGCCTGCTTGACGTGTCCAGTCCATGTCGGTGGTGGGAAAATGTATATAGGTACTGGCCTTGCTTTTGAGGGCTGGCAGGACCTGGACCAGCACCCTGCAGAATGTGGCCTGTGACATGCCAGATGCGTAACCCTCAGTGGACTGGAAGGCCCCACTTGCCATGAAGTGTGTGGTTCACAGTAGTTTTTGCAGGCCAGTTAGGGCATGGTTGTGGATGTAGATGGGATCCACCTGATCTTTGATGACCTCATACAGGGCAATGATGCTGTCAGGCCTCAACCTGTAGCGATCAATGACCTCATCATCAGTCATTCCAAAGAGGGTGACCCTTGGGCGGTATACCCTGGGCCTTGGTGGTCGTCTATACATCCTCTGCTGCTGTGGAGCATCCTGTTGCTGCAGCTGTGCATCTGCAGGCAGGTGCTGTCCTCCAGGTGGGGATGGACTCCTGTGTGGCTGCTGAGCCAGAGCCTCCTCACTTGCAACAGGTGAAGGCTGTTGACCAGGCGTGCCTGGAGGTTGCTGATGTTCCCTAGCTCTCTCCCTTGCACGCCTTCTCAGCAGTCTTCGCAACAATATGTAACCCAACATACTGATTGTGCTCTCTATCTCTCTCTATCTCTCCCTCCCTGAGTGGAAAACAAGCCACAAGTGAGTGTGGTGAGTTGTCCCTTTAATTACTTTGATAGGGCGTTGTGTAGGTGTGGTGATGAGGTGAGTGCTGACCAATGGAGAGTTGTTTTTGTCCAGGTAAGTGTTTGTAGGTGTGTGTGTGTTATAAGATGTGGTGTGTTGTGCTTGGTATGTGTCTGCCATTTGCGGGTGTGCAGTTGTGGGGTGCAGGTTGCGTGTTGATGTTGCACAGGTGAGCTTATATTTGCAGGTGTCCGCTTTGTGTGATAACCCTCATTATTCCGTGTCATGTTGTGTTGTTTTTTTGGGTGTCGCTGTCCCTGTGGTGTTGCTTGTTGTTGTGTGTGACAGTGATTTGTGTTGTGTGTCCATGTTTTTGTGTTGTTTTGGCATTGCACGGGTTAATTTCTCCATTTACATGCTTGTGTGGTAAGCATTTTGTGTATTTCCCTATGTAATGGGTGTTTTGTTTTGCCTGTTAAGTGTCTAACATCTGAGAAAAGTGGGTCTTAACTTTTTGCCGTTAGGTGTGTCTTTTTTTCAGCCGTTACCAGTACCACAAGCCTTTGAATGGCTTTGGGGTATGTTGTTCCATGCGTCTGAATGCACGTAAGAGTATCGGCCGTAAGGATTCTGAAACTGCCGTCAGCTGTTCTTTAGACGTATCTTTGAATTGCTACATGGAACGTAACGCACCCGTTAGTGATTTTTTTTTACTAACGGCTGCCTTTAAATCTAGCCCTAATTCTTTTGCTACACTGTATATCTCTAAAACATCAAAAAGGAACAGAATGGCAATCAATTCGAACAATTAGATATAACTAATGAGACTAAACTGTTCATTCAGTCTCTTCATAGCTAATGTTTTTAGAGTATGTATCCAATGCTTTTCACGTCTTGTTAATGTTTGCTCTCTATCTCCACCTCTGGGCGATGATGTAAAGAGGATGTATCACTGTATAAACATTTTTTACCATAGCTTTTGTTAATAATGTACTAATAGGAAATCTGTTTTTTTATGTAAGAATTTTAAAAGATATTACTTCTTCAAACTTTTCCGGTCAGCACTCTGATTGCAACCTCAGTATAATGCTAACTGGAGCTTGATATAACGATAGAAGCCATTCACGGCACACAGAAGGGAAGCGTGAATGCTCTTCCTGGGGCAGCTGGGAGGGAGGTGGGAGGAGAAGAAGAGCTGTACTGTGCACATTATGCAGAAGTGCACAGCACAGAAGATATAATATCTTTTAAAGTACTTACATAAAAAACAGCTTTCATATTACTACATTATTAACAAAAGCTATGGTAAAAAAATGTTTATTTGGTGATACATCCCCTTTAATTAATTCAATTGGGAAACATTTTAACTCTTTCACTCTATGTTTTTTCTCAATGAAATGTCTAGCCACCGGGGAAGGCTTCAGTTGTTGCTCATTTAACATGCCATTCAAATCCCTGACAATCAGAGACCTATGTTTATGCAACCTCATCTTAAATAACCTGCTGGTTTTCCTTGCGTAACAAAGATTGCAAAGGCACTTCAATAGGTATACAAGAAACTATGTAGTGCATATGATGTTACCTCTTACTACTGTCCTGTAACCTGTATTAGGCACAACAAATTTGTGTACATGTCACACAACCCTGATACCCCTTTCACCACTGCATCTCTCTATTTGGGTAATGTATATTTCTCCACTGGCTCTAATCTTAACTTCTCATCCTGTATACTTTTACCCCTTCAATAAAAGTAACATTGAATCTTTCTATGGTCAAGGTAATTCCCACCCTACTACTATAAAAATGTGGAACCTCCTGCAGTTTTGCTAGGGTAGATGAGAAAGTGAGAGTTATAGAAGTAGAGTGTGCTATATATAGAGAAAATAGTTTGGAGTAGTTGTGTAATCAGAGACAGCTGGCAAAACCAGTGCTGCTGCACTGCAGTGCCAGTGTGGGAAAATAAGTAATTAGAGTTGTAAGGCTGCTGCTGATGTGGATGAATCACATAGCAGCAGTACTTGTAGTGGCAGTGGTTAACAGAGCCTACCAGTAGCAGTTGCTGTTGCCAGTACATCCACTCTGACCCAGGTACCTCATTTTACCATTGTACAAATCGTTGGCAAGATCTCACCTTGAATATACAGGGCAGTTTTGGGCACCAGTTCTGAAAAAGGATATTCTAGAACTGGAGAAAGTACAGAAAAGTGCAACAAAATGAATTAAGGGAATAGAGGACTTGACACATGAGGAATGATTAGACAAACTAATCATTTTCTCCAAACTTATATGACTAAGAGGACAATGTATAAGTATATGAGAGGTCAGTACAGGTATCTCTCTGGTGAGTTGTTCATTCCAAGGCTTGATAACCAGGGGCCACCCCTTGAAATTAGAGGAAAGGAGGATTTGACTTTAGCAGAGGAAGGGTTTTTTCACAGTAAGGTCTGTTAAATTGTGGAATTCCTTGCCAAAGGATGTGGTTATGGCAGATACAATGGATACAGTTAAGAGAAGATTAGATACATTTAATTCAAAAGGGAACATACAGGGTTATACTGTGTATTGGTAGGCAAAACAGGAAGTTTTGGTAAAGACTAAATTAGTGGGCAGCAGAAAAGCTATATAATTATAATTTTTCTGGTTTATGAAATAAGGGTTGAACTTAATTGTGTCTTTTTTCAACCTAATTTATTATGTTACTACGTTAGACCGGAGACCAACAGCAAATTGTGCTGCTGCTGCCAACACCACATACCCTGTGATGCAAAGCCCACGAGCAGCATCAGGCAGGGTTGCACTTGTCACCACTCCAGAAGGTAGTGCAGCCTCCACATCCAAGCCACATCCAGAGTGCCCTGGACTGAACGGCTGAAAGGGGAAATGTCTGATAATATATGATGATGTTAGTCATAGTTCCTGAACTTTCTACTCCTGGGCCCATAAACATCACCAAAGGTTACAACAGGATGCGGCTGGTGTGTCCACCATGCTCAGTGCTGGTGATAGTGGGTTCATCATTCCCAACACAGGCTCTCTTGATGGTAGTGGAAGCACAAGCAGTGATTTTGGACAGGTGGATACTTCACTTCCTAGTATTAGAGCTAATGAGGCAGCAATAAAAGAAGCAATGCCGCGAGCCACCTCTGGTGCATCTGGTGAGAAGATGGGCAGTCAACAACATTGTTCTCTACCTTCCTCCATAAAATCATGGGTATGGGAATCCTTTTTCTTGGCGGTAGAGACTGTGAAATTGTCTTCAATCTCAATGTGCACAGGCTGTGAAAGGTTGTGAAGAGGGGCTACACCTTGTCTCATCTGCTGTAATAAAGCATATGAAGCATAACCACTTTGATATGTAGGAGTACAAAAATAATATGCTGTTGTCACTGTGCCTCCTGTCTACCACTAACCTTCAAGAACAATGTGGCACAAAAAGAAAGTCCAGCAAAAAACTTGTGAGGCAACAGTATAACAGCCCAGAAATTGACAGTGTCACTTGCCTCATCATCACCTCGTCCTAGTTGTAGGGTTGGGTTTCTAGTAATAGTATTCCAGTCCTCCCCCTCCCACAGCACCCTCAGGGTTCTCCTCAGTAGTGGTATTATCACCAGTATCAACAGTGAATGTACATATGTGAGGATCTGGTAGCTTGTCTCCACATATTGTACTGTGTATGGCGAATTGACCACACATGGCAATGTGGCGTAACCAGTAATATGCAGGGAATATGGGGGCATCTGCAGAAGGTTCACCATGCAGAATATGCCAAGCTCATAGCGGGTAGGGTCCATATTTCTGTTGAGTGGTAATGACCCATTAGAATTGTCAGTTATCCAACACCACCACTGCCATCTTCAGACTCTTGTTGTTTTTTTGTGGGATTAACAAGGGGCACAGTGTCTTGCAACATCTGGTGTTGGGGGACAGTTTCACATTGTCAACATTCTTAATTAGATCAGATGTGCCAAGTTGTGTACTCTCATTCTTTCATTCTCTTCACAACATTTTCATAAACTGTGCACATTGCAGTTTTCTCTTTATAACTACATGGGCCCTTGTCTGTCCAAAAAGTAATATCTTCCAACCTATGATTTTAGGAGAGGTGGAGGAGGAGAGGTTTATGGTGATTGGACATCTTTTAGCCCAGATGCATATGAAGTGGTGGCGGCTTGTTGAGGTGGTGGTGCTGCTTCCTCAGCACTAGGGACAATAATAGCCACCAACTACCTGTCCCAAGTCACTTGTGATGCTGGTTCTACCACTGCAATCTTGTGGTGATGAGGTTTCCAGTCCCACTCACACAACCACCTTTACTACTAATGGACATGGTGGATATACCAACCTACTTCTGTGAAGTGAAATTTAATGTTAAGATAAGTCATCAGATACAGTAACTAAATTAGAAAGCACCATAATATCACTGTTGGGTGGCACATAATGGTCCAGGTGGTTGCTTACCTGGACTTTTTTCAAGACTTGCCTTGCTGCAAGACTGCAAAGAATATTTTTCAACGCTTGCCTTGATGTAGGGTTTTTCGGTCTGTAAACCTACTTACATTTTTTTTTCAAAGTTTGTCTTGCTGTAAGCCTGCTTATGATTTTTTTAAATGATAAAAAAAAAATTGAATTTATTGTGGTGGATATGTTGGTGGTATTGCAAATATGATGACCATAATGAGTATGAATGAATTCTAAGTAAATTATATGCAGTATCCCTCCTCCACCTTAGTGATTCTCTTACTACATGTGCATGCTACTCTGTCTTGTGTGGCTGTTTTCCACTTTTGTTCCATGACACTTCTATGGCATTAGATGCTGATACAGTATAAAAATTAAACTCTTCCAACACTGCTGCTGGATAGACGTGTCTTGCAGTCATTAATAATTTAATCAACTGCACTGAAAACTCACTCTGCATTCTCACTGGAGAGCAGCTAAAGGTTTCCACTGCAGTCTGCGCCACATGCTGTTTTGTTGGCCAGTACATAGTTATTCTTCAGGTGTAGTATAACTATCTCACATGGTGTTTATGTGCAAAAGTTACTAATCCATATTCTGGCAGAAAGTTCCTTAGAGATTTGCCACTGCCACCACAAGTAGACTGTGATGATGAAGTGATCTGTAAAATGTTCTGCTGCTATTGATATAAGGATTTCTTTTTATAGCTTCACAGAACCTTCCTCAAAATGCAGCTACTCAATCCTTGATACAGATTCAGAAATGTTATGTTTAAAGCAGGGTTCCAGCAAGGTAGCAAGAATGTATTCCTCATTGCTTTAAATGATGAATGTGCAAGGATCCTGATTAAAGCATTCTAACATGTCAATCACAGGCTGGTTCATGGATGTGCTGTCATTATTGTAAGAATCATTGGCCATGCTCTTTATTTTTTTCTGTAGTAAATATATTATTTCTTACTGACTTCTGCACCTACATGACTAACAAACAAGGTGGCGTCCTTAGAAGGCTTCAGCAGCTCACATAAGTCACACATTTGCTGCTATTGAACTAGGTTCCAAAGAAGCCCACTACTAAGTTTTCTGACTTTGTATACACGCTAATGTCCTTGACCTGCTCAAACAATCACTTCAATATGTGCAGTGTGAAATTCCACTTGGTGATAAGGCAATGGTTATACTGTTGTATGGAATGTAATGCATTGAAAGCAGTTAAGGAGCAGCTAAAATGTGCACAGATTTTGCAGGAAATACTTAGCATTACTTTCAGGGTTTCTGTGAGGAACTGAGTGACAATTATATTAAGGTCTTGGATGAAGCAGGGTACATGCACCATATCTGAAGACAGTTCTTGGAGCCACTGGGGTACAAGTCATTTGTCTATGACCTGCTGCAGTTTTTAAAGCGGAACTTTCAACAGCTATAAAGTCGTCCTGCAATAATTAAGCATGTAGCAACTAACTTTATAATATATATGTTACCTCTGAATCGTAGCCCATTATAAAGAAATCCTTTATTGTACAAGACTGACGGCCAGGTTAGGGCAGTCTGCGCGCCTGCGCCGTCAGTCCTTCCCGGTTACCATGTGGCACACTGCAGTGCTTCTCAATGGAGAATGGGACTGACAGCGCAGGCGCGCAGACAAGATGTCTGCGCTGAAGCCTGGCTTCTGGTCTCCTACAATAAAGGATTTCTTTATAATTGGCTACATTTCAGAGGTAACATATATATTATAAAGCTAGTCGCTACCTGCTTAATTATTGCAGGGCGACTTTATAGCTGGTGAAAGTTCTGCTTTAAGTTCTCTTCTTAAACAGCGGCACTACTTTGGCTATACGCCAATCTTATGGCACTGAGCCTGTGGCTAGAGAATCTTTAAAGAGTATAAAGAGGGATCTTGCTAACACAGAGTTCCTGAAGGACCCTTGAATGTTTTAATTTTGTTCAGTCTTCCCATGGCCTCCTCTTGTGTTAACCCAATATCTGATAATGGTATGGTTTTATTTGTTACTTGTTGAGGTTTTTCTACCATTCCTTGTTCCCTTGTATAAACTGATGCAAAGAAAGTGTTTAGAACATTGGTCTTTTCCTTATCCTCTCTAATCAACTCACCCATCTCATTTTGAAAGGTCCAATACACTCTCTCCTAAGTTTTTTGCTATTTATGTATTTGAAAAACTTGCAATTTGATTTTCATTATCTATTTTTGCTAACCTAATTGCCTTGTTGTAACCTTTGTTGCATTCCCTGTATTTCAAAAAAAGAATGTTCTCTGTACCTTCAGATTTAAACTGTTTAAATACCTTTTTTTCCTTGCCATTTCCTTATTTACATCTCCAGTTAGCCACATTGGCTCTGATCTATTTTCTTAAATTTGTTCCCCACTGGTATATACTATTAAATACATTTCTGCAACATAAATTTAAATTCTCACCATTTTCCCTCAGTATGTTTGCCTTTAAATAATTTATATTGGTTGAACCTATACGGTTTTTACTTTGCCAAACTGATCTCAAATGTAACAATGTTGTGATCACTGTTTCCCTAGCTTAAAATTAGAGACCATGTCTATGTTATTCGTTATCACTATGTCCAATACATTGTTATTTCTTGTCGGCACTTCCACCATTTTTGACATGTAGCTATCCCTTAGCATGCTCACAGACCTGCTTCCCTTAGCACTCCAACAGGTCTCATGTTTCCAGTTGATATCTGCATAGTTAAAATCTCCCATAACTATAGTATGCCCAAAATCTGCAGCTCTCCTCATTTGCAATACCAGTTGGGCCTCAACATTCTCATCAGTATTTGGTGGTTTGT
Organism: Rhinophrynus dorsalis; assembly: GCA_037306005.1. Taxonomy (NCBI): domain Eukaryota; kingdom Metazoa; phylum Chordata; class Amphibia; order Anura; family Rhinophrynidae; genus Rhinophrynus; species Rhinophrynus dorsalis. Next base: position 35,588,958 of record CM074728.1, on the reverse strand, counting down.
AGCATATACTCACCAACATTTTTTTGCCTTGTTTGCCACAGTTGGCCTCAGTTTCTACCCACAAGGATTCCACATTATGGCCAGTCTCCTCACTAATATCGCAACTTAAATTTGGGTTATCTCTGGTTTCAAATGTAAGCATACAACTCCCCCTTTTTCTATTAATCCTGTCTCTCCTAATCAGTGAATAGCCCTCTATATTTACAGTCCAATCATGTGTATAATCCCACCATGTTTCAATTATACAAATTATGTCTAAATACTCAACCTCCAGTAGTTCTAGTTCTCCCATTTTATCTACCATACTTCTTGCATTTGCCAACATTAGGGTTACCACCTTTGTGGTGGCAACCCTAGCCAACATACAATTAATTTTGAAGTCTTTATCTATTTTACCCACTAGTTGCCTTATTTCTACATCTTCATTTAATATTAGTTCCTCCCTATTGACTACATTCATCCCCAACCTCTTCTCCACCATCATGATCATTTACTTGGACCCAGTTACAGTCCACTCTGCCTGCCCCATTTTTGCTATCTATACCCTCCCTCTTACCTAGTTTAAAAGCTCCTGCCGCCTTCTTAGCATTCTAGCTGTCACTGCCTAGGTACTGATAAAATGGGATGTACCTGTGGATGGATTGCCTGGTCCAGTAGCTAGAGATCGATGCTAGGGATTGTAGCTTGGATGTGTAGTGAGCTACAGATCTCCCTTGCTGCAGCCAAAGCCAGATAAAGTTGCTGGCCGTGAAACCAGATGTCCGACCCCAGTTGAGCCAGGGCCCTGACCAGGATGGGCGACCCATGAGCTGAAAGAGAACCAGACAATAGGCCCCTGAATGCAGATATTAGCAAAGAATAGATGTGCCGAGACCCAATGGATAACCGCCAGGGATGGGCGGTAACCGTAGATGGAAATGCGGCGGTATCCATAGAGTAATTTGATGGCACACCTTAGTGAAACAGTAAGGAAATAACCCTGATAGACAACAGCTCAGCAGGGTGCCTGTGTCACAACAGAGAATAGATAGTCTCAGGAGGGTAGAGAAAACTTTCAATAGGAGATCCATAATACCATACACAGCAAAACAGTCAACATCCTAAATATGCTCATGAGGTAGGGGTCTGCAGGTATCAGGAAACCCTCTCTAAAATAACAGAATACACAGAAAGCAGGTCAGGAATGCAACAAAATACCCAACCCCAGTATCATGTAACTACCACTGGGAAACCAAAAGGCCAGAGTCGGGTAGCACAACCCTTACACAGGAAGGGTGCCAGACCTCAGGCCAAGCAAGTATTCCCCCATAGATAAACTCTATTCCTGGTAGGAAGAGGGGAACCCTCTCACAGGAGGGACTAGCAGAAGGACTGAGCTGCCTAACAGCGGGACAAGACCGCAACTGGGGGGCAACAGGGAAGGAGCCTACACCTAGCTCCAGTAGCAATGGACCTGGGGAGACTAAAGCGGCCCAAGCCGCAACGGGAGGCCACTAAGTCACTTCCTGATCAGCACTGCAGGGCCTTCAGGAGGAGACTGCAGAGTCACTGCCCAGAGAGACCAAGTCACCCCAAGGAAACGATGCGGCAGAGCCACAGGGAGGAGAGAAGCAGAAACACTGCTACCACCAGGACTACCGGGAAGGGGTAAGGTGGGGAACTACTGAGCCATGAGGCTGCCGGGACAACAGTGGATACAGCGAAAGCTGCAAGAGGTAGTGGGGGGTAACCGGAGCTTCTAGCTCGGCAGGACACAACAGGAGGCCATAGAAAAATACAGGCGGGGCAAGACCTCCAACAGAGGCCTCAAAAAATAAACAGGCAGAGCAGGACCACCACACTAGGTGGACACTCACCCTAGGAGAAGTCAGGACAAGCCAGGTCAAAACGAATGATCCCTGAGGAGCAAAACAAAATGATCAGGCAAAAGAGTAGTCAAAAACTGCAGAGTCAAACAAACCAGGAAGCAAATCAAACAGGAGACCAGAATAATCAGGGCAAGAGGAGCTGATTCTCAGGCCAGATAAGGAGAGCCCCCTCCAATGGGAGGTATGGGAGTGACACTAGCTCTGTGGCTCCCCTACCATTTAGGTGCAATCTATCCCTTCCATATAGATTGTACCTAAGAGCAAAGTCAGCTCAGTGCTCTAAAAACCCAACCCCTCCTTCCTACACCAATACTTGAGCCATGCATTAAGCTCCCTGAGCTCCCTCTGCCTACCTACACTGGCGCATGGCACAGATAGTATTTCAGAAACACTACCCTGGAGGTTCTTGCCTTAAGCTTGTATCCTAAATTCCTGAAATCGCTTTTGAGGTACCTCCATCTTCCTCCAGCTTTGTCATTGGTACCAACATGTACCAAGACAGATGGATCATTTCCAGCTCTTCTCAGTAATCTGCTCGGGTTCGGCATATTGCATACAGGGCAGGCATACAGGAGACAACATTCTGTTCGGCATTCACGTTCCTGGCGGCAGATTACCCTATCTACTCGTCTAATAATAGAGTGCCCTATTACCACCACCTACCTTGGTTTCTGCCTACTCTGCTTCCCATTTAAACTGGAGGGATGACTGTTCCCCTGGCTGCTAGAGGAATCAGCCCTTCTCCAGTATTGCCAATTCTGAGCTGTCTTCATCCACATCTTTACACAATCTTGCAATTCTGTTGGACTCAGAACTGACCTTTCTTTCCCGCTGCTCATTACCTCCCCTCCTTACTGTTACCTAGCTGCCTACCTGTTGTTCCTCTGCTATATCTCCACCCTCTTCACCATTAACATCACATACTACCTGCTCTGTGAATTCTAAATTCCTTTCCAGGTTTCCAGTGTCACGCAATGTTGTAATATTTCCTTCCAGATCCAATATCTTAGATTCTAAAAAGAAAATATGCTCACATTTGGCACAGCGGTATGACTCCTGGAATGATTGCTCCAAGTATTCAAACGTGACAACTGTGTACTGTGTGAGATTGTCTAAACTGCTATCACTCGTGCTTAGTTTTACAATTCCACTAGTATTACACTGTCCTGTTATGCTCACTGTAAGGCAAAGTAAACAAATGTAAATGTGGGTGTAGTAAATCTCTTGAAATTACCTTCACCACAGAGCTCTGTTGATTTTCTATTCCTGCTTCTGTTCTAACGCCAGATTTGTTATAACTCCACTTGTCTGCACTCCACTTTGATGGAAGCCATAATGAACAGGCTCAAATAGGAGCTTATGGCCTGTATTTAAAGTAGAAATGCATCCAGGTGGATCTACTTTGTAATCAACCCTTTATCACTCAGGAGAGATAAAAAAATAAAAAAAACAGTAATAACAATAATTTGCTTTTTTTTAACCCTTTAAATAGTGATCGATATCTAGCCAATGAGATTCCTCCAGCTTACAGACAGAAGCCTCCTTCATTGGAGGAGGCTCGATAGAGGGAGGGGAGCAGAAGCAGAGTGATGGACAGTGGTTACAGAGCAGGTAGCTGCAGGGAAGACTTTATAATTTAAATTCACACCAAATAAAGCTTAAAAGATATCACACTTTCACTGTCGTCCAATACAGGTTACTGGTACAATGGGAGGCGATCCGCCCCTTTAAGTAGGCAGGAACCTTCATCAAAATGTATGCAGGGGGTGGAGCCTCCCCTCCCTCTTAAGCTGCCTTCAGCCAGAACAAGCCAGATTGATTTGTTCCTGCATGCTGTGCACACCAGGTGGAGAACATCTCTCAATCAACTTTAGTTTTTTTATTGTTTTCTTCAGATATGGAATACCACCATTAGGCGGGTGACCATGGCTGACAATTGCCCTCCCCAAAGTGGCTAGTGCAGCTTCCAGGGATTTTCTGGTGGACCTTATGCCCTGAAGAGGGAACAACTTGAGTCAAGTAGCTTCCCTGCTGGGGAATTTTCCTCTGGTTAATTCCCTTTTAACATGTTTACCTGAAGACAGAAGTCCTGCAGAAAGGTGAGCCACCCTTTGAGTGCTGAAGGTCCACTTGTCCCACAGTGTCCCTTCATTGGGCTTGTATTTGGGAGTTATCATTATGCACTCCAGCACTCATAGGGTGTTTTTCTTCATATTGCCTGTATTTATGCAATGTCTGTGTATTCCCTGGGTTTTGGAGCAGTTTATGGGGGTTTTAACCTTTTCCCTGCTATTTCTCTCATTGGGATTTTGTTTTATCATGTTTTACATGTGTTTTGTGTGTTTGGTAACTTTTTTCTGTCAGGGTAAATTTATTAAAAGTTAATGTTCCGCGCCTTTAAGCGCGCTTTTCCCACATAGACGCCATTGCTCCTTTACTCTCTATGGGTTTACACAGTGTGGGACGTATCTCTGGAACCGCTTGTCACAGCGACTTCAGAGTGGGCTCATTTTGTTGGTCTTCCCTTGCTCTATCATCCGGTTACATGATTCGGTGTGTTGGGGGTCTAGGGGGGCTTCGGGCACTGTTTTGGGGTACTTCTGAGAAAAACTAAGTTTCCCATGAGCACTGGTTTTGCGCTCGTTTTCTGATTGGCTACTGTTGTGGCAGCCATTTTGTGAGTTATTCTCAGCGAGTATACTACGCAGGGACCGAGCCTTCTCTCTCTCCTCTGCAGATTAACCCTTCGCTTGCCAGATAAGTTTAAATTTAAGCATTTCTGGGGTGAATTTTTAATCTTTCACACTTCAATTGGGTGATTCTTGTCAGTGGACTATATCTGACGCTGTGAGCATGTCTACTCCACTGGAGTCAGGGGCTAGACCCAAGACTAAGGAGGCTGGGGTGTCAGTTTCCCCCATTGCGTTTTGCTCCTCTTGTCACTCTGGGCTGCCTAGAGAATTTTCTGGTCATTTATGCCCAAAATGTGCAGAAAGCCATAACAGCAACCCAGGGCTTTCCAGTCACACCATTGAGCCAACTTGGGTGAAAGAGTTTAAGGCTGCCACTAGGGATCTCAGATCCACTCTTCAGCTCTTTCCCTCTCAGGTTCAGGGGGCTCTTCAGGTTTGGCAGACCCCCTCCACAGTCAGGACCTCCCTGCCCAAGCCACAGGGGGCTCCTGATATGTCTGATTCTTCTGAGGAAGAACTATTACAAGATTCTGATGCTGAGGAAGGCACTGTTATTGAGTCTACCAGGTCTGTTGGTGACCCTTTTGAATGTGACCCTGAAATCTCTGCTGAGGGTTTGATCAGAGCTGTGCTAACCACGCTCAACCTTCCTTTGACTCAGGAATCTACTCATGACGTTTTTCACAGAGAGCAGACGGTATCTCAGGTTTGCCTGTCACAAAGGCCACTTTCAGTTTTCAGCTCTTCCCTTTGGACTGACTTCAGCTCCTCAGGTTTTTCAGAGAGTATTGGGAGCTTTGATAGCTGTGCTTCATCGAGATGGTGTCAGGGTGACTCCCTACATGGACGATCTGCTCCTGAAAGCTTCATCTGCGGAGATCCTTCACCAGCAGGTTCAGCTGTGCATCCAGACACTCAATCGCCACGGCTGGATTGTGAATCTGGACAAGTCAGACTTGGTCCCATCTCAACAGATCCTCTTCTTGGGTCTCCTGTTCGACACTCAGCAGTGCATGGTGTTTTTACCAGAGGAAGTGGCTCATAAGATTGCTCTCCGTGTATCCAAGATCCTGGAGCTCGAAAGGGTTCCAGTGCCGAAGTTGACTTCTCTGGTGGGGAAATTCATTTCCACGATAGAGGCAGTGCCATTTGCTATGGCACACACCAGGGAACTTCAGAGGTTTGTGATTCAGACGTGCAAGAATCATCCAGATCATCAGCATCTGTCAGTCTCTCTGCCTCCTCATGTCGAGTTGAGCTTGAAATGGTGGTTGGACCTGTCTCATCTCCTGAAAGGGAGGTCCTTTCAGGTTCCCTATTGGAACACAGTCACGACGGAAGCCAGCCTCCGGGGATGGGGGGCAGTTTTGGGTCGTTTCAGTGCTCAGGGGAAATGGGGACTGGAAGAATCTCTCCTCTCCATCAATGTTCTGGAACTTCGTGCCATCTTTCTTGCCCTGAGACACTGGGAATCTCAGCTGGAGGATTGTCCAGTCAGAGTGGAGTCCGACAACACCACCGCAGTGGCCTACATAAACAGACAATGCGGCACAAGAAGTCTCACCGCTTGGTTAGAGGTCAAGGCCATCTTATCTTGGGCAGAAGCTCATGTGCCCGTCATTTCAGCAGTACACATTCCAGGCAGACTTTCTCAGTCGTCATACAGTCGACAGCGGAGAGTGGGCACTTCATCCAAAGGTGTTTCACCTTCTAACCCAGATGTGGGGGGTACCTGTAGTGGATCTTATGGCTACCAGACACAACAGGACGGTGCCAGTGTTTTGCTCTCGGTGGAGGGACCCTCTTGCTCTAGCAGTGGATGCCTTGTCAATCCCTTGGGAGTTCTCCCTAGCGTACATCTTCCCTCCTCTTCCTCTGCTGATCAGAGTCATCCAGAAGCTGAAGATGGAGCGTTGTCCTGTCATCTTAATCACCCCGAATTGGCCTCGTCAGTCCTGGTATCCGGAACTGCTAGCCATGTCAGTGGCGGATCCCTTCCCGCTTCCTGCCCGTCCAGATCTACTCCTTCAAGGTTATCTGTGGAAGGAGGATGTTCAACATCTCCATTTGACGGCTTGGAGGTTGAATCCTCAATTTTGAAGAAGAAAGGGTTTTCCTCTTCAGTAGTGTCTACGATGCTTAGAGCTCGCAAGCCTGTGTCTTCCAAGATTTATCATCGCATATGGTCAACTTTTGTTGCATGGTGTGCTGATAAGGATCTATCACTTGATTTCCATCTTCCCACGGTGCTGGCCTTTTTGCAGGATGGGGTTGAAAAGGGACTCAGCCTGAGTTCTCTCAAAGTTCAGACTTCTGCTCTGTCTGTATTTTTCCAGGAACGCATTGCTATTCTTCCTGATGTTAAAGTTTTCTTTCAGGGTGTGGCTCATGCCTTCAAGAGTCCAGCTCCCCAGTGGGACCTCAATTTGGTGCTGGGGGTTCTCCAGAGACCCCCGTTTGAATCCTTGGCTTCTATTCCTTTACGTCTCTTGACCTGGAAAATGGCCTTTCTCTTGGCTATTGTCTCAGTTCGCCGGGTAGAGTTACAAGCTCTCTTGTAAACCTCCTTACTTGGTGTTCCACAAGGATAAGGCCGTGCTCCGCACTTCCAAGGAGTTTTTACCCAAGGTTGTTTCAGGGTTTCACATCAATCAGGAGATTGTGGTGCCCTCTTTCTGTCCTAACCCTTCCTCTGACAAGGAGAGAGATCTCCATTTGTTGGATGTTGTGCGTTGTCTTAAATTTTACGTTCATCGCACTGAGTCTATCAGGAAGTCTGACGCCCTGTTCGTCATTCCTGAGGGGCCTAGGGCAGGGAGACCGGCATCCAAGGTGACTATTGCATCTTGGATAAAATCTACCATTCGGGAAGCCTACAAGCTGCGGAATAAGCACGTTCCCTTCAGGGTTACTGCTCATTCCACCAGATCTATTGGGGCCTCTTGGGCCTGTAAGAATCAGGCGTCTGCTGATCAACTGTGCCGGGCGGCCACTTGGTCCTCTGTGCACACATTCTCGAAGCACTATCGTGTAGATGTACTGGCCTCGGCTGATGCCAGCTTTGGGAGGAAGGTCCTGGAGGCAGTCTTGCCTGTTTAGGATCTTCTACTCTGTGGTTCTTAGTGCTTCTTTGCTGTTGAGCCCTGTTGGCTCTAGTTCAGTGTGCTGTGATAGTTCGGGGGTTCGTTTTTACCCCTGGTTGGTGTCCGTTGACACTTCTGTTATTGGGCTCTATGACTAATTGGTTCATAGCAGTTCTGGTGACCTTTGGGCCTTGCGCTTGGTCCTTGCCTTACTTCCCGCCTCTGGGAAAGCTCAATGTTTGTACATCCCATTGTACCAGTAACCTGTATTGGACGACAGTGAAAATAGGATTTTAGTCTTACCTGTTAAATCCTTTTCACTTAGTCCATACAGGTTACTGGTCTCCCACCCTGTCAAGGGACCATGTTTGGCTTTCCTGTGGCATTCAGTGGGAGACCCTCAGGGCATGCTCACAGGAGTCTTCCTTTTCCTTCTTACCTCTGGTCAGTTTTAGTGTCTCAAATCAATCTGGCTTGTTCTGGCTGAAGGCAGCTTAAGAGGGAAGGGAGGCTCCACCCCCTGCATACACTTTGATGAATGTTCCTGCCTACTTAAAGGGGCGGATCGCCTCCCATTGTACCAGTGACCTGTATGGACTAAGTGAAAATGATTTAACAGGTAAGACTAAAATCCTATTTTTAGTGATATTCGTTATAAAACCTAACTATTTAGACTAAGTTATATAGCGGTGATATATACCCTTTAAGAAAATAGGTAGACTCACAGCCACTGGCCACCGATAGATAGAATACAGCTATATTTGACAGATAGATTAGATAGATAGATAGATAGATAGATAGATAGATAGATAGATAGATACCGCACCTAAATATCATAACTACACCTATTGTCAACTGCTAAAACACAAATTCTGATTCCTCAAGGGACAGAGAGGGCAACATTTTACTCTGTAGGTCTATGACTATTTATGACACTGCACTCTGCAGAACCACTTCTTCCTTCTGTGCTGATAAATGTACATGCTGTTTTATATGGTACAATACCACAAATAAATTCTGTACCAGATAAAAAAGGCACAGTCTCCAACATTTCACAAGTAGAAAATGCACAGAACTCCCATAGATAGGCAGAGAAACAGTGAGCTATATCCACTATTGGGATTACACCATCTGTCTACAGAACTATTGATCTTTCATCTTGTTCAGGTCATTTCTACTGTACAATATAAGGGCTATATTTAAAAAAATGTTATGGCTGTTTCCATGTTATCTTTTTTTTTTTAGTATTCAAAGTTTATTGAAGATAAATGCAACATATGGTATCCAAATACATGTAAGACATACAATGTATAAGAAATTGAGATACATTCTGAAAACAAAGGATTAAACGGGATATACACCTATAACATCAGCAAATCCAGAGGTGTTGGAGTGTCAGAAATTCTTGTCATAGATGAGTCATGAAATATCCCCGCATTGGTTGTCTATGGAGAAGTAGATAGCGAGTGAATAGAAAAGGAAAAGATGAAAGGAAGAGAAAGGAGAGATAGGAAGTAAGAGTAGAGGGAGAAGGAAGGAGGAAGAAGGAAGAGGAGGGTCAGCAAATCTCTGATGCGGTAACTATCTGTGAAATATCTCAGAGTGATCGAGTAAGGCAATACCAGAGGTGTGATCAGTAGTGCCAGTCTCGACGGCACGAAACATAGGAGGACATATCTGAATTCACGATAGCATGGCAACGCTCCATAGATTGAATGCTCGCTACTTTCCCATACCACAGGGAGATGGGAGGAGCAGATGTCTGTTTCCAGTATTTTGGTATAAGGGATTTTGCCGCATTCAGTAAATGTGACCTAGAAAGCGGTGTGTGGAGGTGGTGCGGGCTAAAAAATAAAAAGAGGAGAGGATCTGTGGGGAGCGAGAGGTGTAAGGTTGTGTTGATTTTGAGCAGAATTTGTTCCCAAAAAGGAACAATAAGAGGACAAAACCACCATATGTGGGCTGGAGAACCAGCCTCAGTAGTATATCTCCAACATAAGGGATAGATTGTAGAAGAGAAGCTAGCCAGGCGTGTTGGCGTTAGGTGCCACCTTGTGAATATTTTATAATTCAGCTCCCTGGTGGCAGTGTCCCTTGAGAATCTGAAGTTGTGTTTCAAAATACGGGACCAACTGGAAGTGTCCAGTGTAAAAGAAAGCTCTCTCTCTTCGTGAAGTAAAGTTTAGGTGGGTTCGGGTTAGAGTGGAGTAAGTTATAGCAGAAAGAAAGAGGATGGAAAGATCCCAGTTTCTTTAATAATTGATTTTCAAATATTGTTAATTTCTGATTTCTGAATCCATTCCTCCATTCACTGTACACCCAGTGATGAACCTGAAGAAGACACTACCAAGGAGCAGAGGAAGATCTGATCATAGTTTTCAGGCTCGCGAGAGATGGAGGGGAGGTGGGTTCACTGAGGGTGCTCAGTGTATCAAGGTTCCTTAGCCTAAGAGAGTGGAAGAGGGCATGTTTCTGCCCAGCTGGAAAGTCCGGGTTCCCCGAAGGGGGGAAGGAAAGGGAGAAAAATCAGGGGAGTCACAGACATTGTCCCAAATGGAGAGAATATGACCATATACCAGATGAGTCGACCATGAGGAAGGGCGATTCCGCTTCTTGGCAAGCAGTGCCTGAAGAGGGTATAGAGCCCCAAGATGAGGGACGAGAGAATTGACCCATTATGGTGGGGGATCGCAGGTGAAATTGAAAACTCTAGCTACGGCGGATGCTCGGTAATAGTCAAAAATATCTGGAAAAGCTAATCCACCCTCTGTGATGGGCTTAGCTAGGATGTCTCTCCTCAACCTCGGTGTCTTGTTCATCCAAGTTAAAGTGTTGATCACAGTGTTCAGTGCTTTGGAATATTTTTTGGGGATGTGTATTGGTAAGGCAAAGAATAGGAAGATCAACTTGGGGAGTAATAAGCATTTTTACCATATTAATCCTTCCTATCCATGAAGTGTGAAGGTGGCGCCATCAAGCAATTTCCGTTGAGAGGGTGGTTAGTAGTGGGGTAAAACTGATGTCAAGTAGAGAAGCCAGGTTCTGCGAAATCCTGATACCTAAATATTTGATGAAGTCCTTCACCCAAATTAATGAATATTTTGACTTGAGGGAGTCCATCTGGGACTGTGGGAGATTTATGTTCAATATTGTGGATTTCGAGAGATTAATCTTAGCTTGTGAAAATGAGGAGTATTCGTCTATAAGGCCAAGTAACGAAGGGAGAGATGAGGATGGGTGAGACAGAAGAAACAGTGTATCATCTGCGTAAGCAGAAATCTTGAGAGACATGATACCATGTATGAGTCTGGTAATATCCGGAGATAACCGCACCAGACTTAAGAGAGGCTCCAAAGACAGAATAAACAAAACAGGAGATAAGGGGCAGCCCTGCCTTGTGCCATTACATATGTCAAAAGCTCTTGAGGGACTACAAATCCCATAACCCTCAGCCGGTCTAAGCCACAGATTAAGTTTTTGTTTAACCCCTTACATACTAAGCATTCTCCCTCCCTTTACCTTTGTCAATGGAGGCCGAGCCTAGACAATACTTGTAGGCAATCAGGCCCGGGCAGTGCTCTATATTCCCCAGCTGGCTGATCAGAGCATCTGGGCCCGCGGATCAGGGGAGAGCGAGCTTAAAGTGGCCTCAATCCAGCAATACATGGAGATGACATACAGAGGACAGGGTGGCAGCAGAAGAAATGAGGCAAACTCCTTGCAGACATTTTCACAGGAGTGAGCATGGGGCCTTCGCTCCTTGCAGAGAGCATATTACAAAGTGGTGTGACTCCCTGCACATATTTTCACAAGAGTGCGCACGGGGCCCTAGGAATCTTTGGAGCAATGTAAATGGCAGAGGATGCATATATCCTCCTCCTGACAACCCTGGGGTGTGTGCGGCATGTCTGGAGAATTGCTGGTCACATGACCAGCTTCTCCTTTATAGTAGAGATGTGTGTTCTATGTAAAACAATATATATGTATATTTATATAACGTTAATATTGTATAAAAGTAAATGTAGGTTATTTAAATGTATTAGTGAACAACTGAATTCTTATTTGGATTATACATTGTGTAATAATGTGATAGAAACATATATATATATATATATATATATATATATATATATATATATATATATAAAAAAAAATGTACCTAGTAATGTTCGAACATTTATGAAGACTGGAAAGTGTCAAAATGTTCATCTTAAAAAGCCAGTATGACTCATGATTAATAAGTCTTTGAGCTCTGTTATGGTGCACCGAGGGCGCTACCCACTCTACTGGGATTATAGATAAAACGGATGTAATTTTATTGTGTTGTAATGCACAATGACAGGATTTGTTGCCCAAATCTTGCACACAATTTTTGAATTGTTATACCTATATATTGTAGGCCACATATACAATTAATTAGATAAACTACAAATGAATTATCACAAGTCATATGATGTTTTATTTCAAAGGTTTCCCCTGTAGATTTCGATGTGAAACAGTTAATTTTGTGGCCAATGTTCTTGCATGTTCAACATCTGTTATGACCACATTTAAATGATCCACTGTTACATAATGGTCCAAATTTTCTTGTAGTACTATTAACCCTTTGTTGTCTTAATTTCCTAGGAGCTATACTAAACTAAATAAATAATACGGGGTCTTTTTGGTATTACAGACTTTAACAAAGAATATCTTTGTATGATGGTCCAATGTGCTTCTAAAATGGTTAGTATCTGTTTGTGTGCTACATTATATTGAGTTATAAAAGTTAAGTTGATTAGCATTTCTATTTGTATCATTTTTCTCTCGGATACCAATCCATCTGATACATTTTGTACTCTTTGTATGTTATATCTGTGAATCTCCTTAACTGTTTTATATTAATATTTTATTAAGTTCTTTGGATAACCCTTTTCACTAAATCTATTTGTCAGAACCTGATTTTGTTTTTCATTATCAGTATTCCCACTACAGTTTCTTTTGAGATATAAAGATTGACTATCGGTCACATCATTTAACCATTTTTTGTGGTGAGAGCTATTATAAAGCAAGTAGCTATATGTGTCTACTGATTTGAAAAGAGTACTACTTACGATCTTATTATCTACTCCAATTTTTAATTCTAAATCTAGAAATACGTATCAAATGTAGATGTGAAATTGATATTCCATGGATTGTCATTCCAGTACTCCACAAAAAGTTGGTATGTATCAGCACCTCCCTGCCAAATAATAAGTGAATCATCAATGCAGAGACGATAGAAGGCATGATTCGCAGCGAAGGGGCAATTATAGCCCATAAACAAATACTAAAAAAAAAAAAAAAAAAAAAAAAAAAATCAAATTAGCATATCTGTGTGAATCTCGTTCCCATCACTGCTCCCTTGATCAACCCATGGTATGTGTCCATTAACACAAAGTAATTATGTTCCAGCATGTACACAACAGAATCAACAATTACATTTTGTTGTTTCTTAGGGATAAGGATGTCTGTTTGGAGGAAATGTCTAACTGCAGAGCCTCCAGCTTCATGTGGAGTACTCGAATAAAATGCTGAAACATCTAAAGTGGCCCAACTATAGGTAGCTTCCCAATGAAACTCTTCCAATAAAGTCAATAAATGTCCTGTATCCCTCAAGTAAGAATCAAGACGTATTACAAATTTGTTAAAGTCTGTAATACAAAAAGACCCCTTATTATTTATAGAAGAGCCAAAACAATTAAGAACAGTATAGCTCCTAGGAAAATAAGACTACATAGTTAATACTAATACAAGAGAATCTGGACCACTATGTAACAGTGGATCATTTAAATATGATGCTTAACATGTATGAACACAAAATTAACTTTTTCACATTGAAAACTACAGGGGAAACCCTTGAAATAAAACAACATATGACTTATGCTCTCATTTGTAGTTTATCTAATTAATTGTATATTTGGCCTACAACATATAGGCAGAACAACTCAAAAATTGCCAAAGAAATTCTGAGAAGCATTTTATGTATGAATGTTTATCTGTTTTCATAACATTATTACACATCACATAAACCAAATAATAATTAACCTGTTCACTAATACATTTATATAATACATATATATTGTTTCACATAGAACACACATAAATATTCACACCTACAAACATATTACATTATAGGGTGATAGGGTAGAGTTGGAAGCACTTATAAACCATTATGAAACAAATAATTTTGGCATTAGGTTCACACATAGTATAGAGAAGGAGACCATTTGCTTCTTGGATTTAGAACTTAGTGTTTCCCCTGATAACACCATAAGTAGCACATCCACAGTAAACAGGTGGGTGCTAATCCATACTTAAGATCAGAGAGCTGCCACTATAACAAGTGGTTGGATAACATACCATAGAGAAAATTCCATATAAATGCCATAACTGTAGCAGTATAGAGGAATATTGGAGACATGGAGATTTCCTTAGAAAACAGCTTATGGAAAGAGGGTATAATGGTAAATTAATCAATCAGAAAGCAGAAAGAGCTGAGATAGAACATCTATACTCAAATCTAAAAAAGGGATCCTGTGAAAAATATAAAAACAATTGATAATTCAAATAGGGAGATCCCCATTGTGACACAGTACCACTATCTACAGATATCAGAAACATATTTAGTAGACACTGGAGTAAACACTACAAGATCCATTAGTAAAAGATTAATTAGGGGATAGGCCACGAGTCATTTATAAGAAAAACAGACATCTGAGAAATCATGTAGCCCCAAGCAAACTAAAAGATCTAAGCACTAGCAAAGGTATTTTTAAAACCTTAGTCATAGTGGGGAACTTTCGCTGTAATCACAGCTGGTGCTTAAAGGTTTGAGAGATATTTGCATGTAAAGTCCCCCCTCCCTCCCCTTCTCTCGATGTCAGCATCTAGCTGACAGCAGGAACACCCAGTCCTGGGACGAGCCGGTGGCACTTTAGCAAATGCAAAATCGCAACATTGAAAAATAACTAGTTCATTGGAAAGGTCTACAAAGTGTGCCTGGTTTGCAAGCACACTTTGTAGACCATTCCAATGAAGTAATTCTTTTCCAATATTGCTATTGTGGCTCTGCTGAAGAGCTTCTTCATGATGGCTGACATGGATCTCCTGCTGTCAGCTTTACAGCTGACACCAGGAGAAGGGAAACTTTACATGTAAATATCTCTCAAATCATAAGGGTTTGAGAGATAGGATTTGTGCCATATAATTTATTTTTTGAAACACTTAAAAACATAATTTTTTTATGGGACATTACTGTCCCTTTAAGTTGTAAACATATGCTGCATATGGGTCTGGGATTTGGTATCTCAGGTAACTCAAGTATTTACTGTGAAGCAATTTATAAACTGTGAAACACAATAAGTAGTATATTTGATCACATGCGGATGTGGAAAAAAGTATGTGGGTAGAACCACCCGCATGCTGATAGATAGATTAGTTGAGCACAGAAGAGGTATAATGAATAGGAAACAAGACCATGGAGTGCCAAGCCATTTTACTCAGTGCATTCAAGGGGGCCTAGAAGGTTTTAAAACCATGGGCATAGAAAAGTTCGATTCATTTATACCCAACTGAATGAGTCAGTTACGCAGCCGCGAGTCATTCTGTATTTTTAATTAGGTACCTTGACTCCACGTGGTCTCAATGAGGATATTGATGTGCAATGCTTGGTCTAATTTAAATCAAGGGTGATATTGTCTTAAGCCTGATTTACTATGTGTACATTTAGTCATTCCCCCTCTACACTTGTTCTATTAGGGATGTAGTCCCTTATGATTATTAGAGTTTTTTTAATAATGTGTTCATCTTAGAGTTAAGTATACTACCAATGCTGTATATCTCTGTTATTCAGATGTGATTTGTTATTACTTCATTTTATAAGCCTATATTTATTTATGTATAATGATTTTGTGATACTGTTCTTTTTCCATTACTGAAGAAAGGAACAGATATATGTTTTATATTTTAGATCCAAATCAGTCTGAATAGTTAGTAATCTTTGCCGGTACATCTACCATGTGTTCAGGATCTTATATATTTTTTATACTTTTCATCTAATTATGGATCATTTTAAATGCTTTTATTTAGTTTATCTAGTTAGTTTATATATGTATGGACTGTAAATGGTAAGGTAACATTGGTAGTCTTCCTCAAACATTCATCAGTGAGCCACAACACCGCCTTGATCTCAATATGAAATGGGGGCTTGGCTTGCAAGCGTACTCAGTAGCTACTTTTTAACCGATTTGGAATATATAGTAGCTATGGAATCGAGTCGTGAGTATAGGTGGCATGGAGGGCGTTTGATGAGACCGATGAAGACTGGCAGGTATATGGGGATTCACCTGTCAACCGAAATTTGAGGTAATATTTAGTACTAGCAGTGTGGGATGGCGTTGCCCGTCTGTTTTTTTTCCCTCTTTTATTTAAGTGGAGTTTGTGGATACAAGTGTGTTGTGAAGGGCATTACCTGTTACAATGGGTAGGGAGGGATGAAGAGTGTGCTCACAGGTGATCCTGGCTGTCTTGCTTGTAATTACTTTGTATTTCAATAGTTATTTTATATTTGTTTTTTAAATAAATAAATTGTAATACTTAGCTCGCTACTCCCATTAATGCATTTAGCTTTGGATATACTTTTGAGTATCGCTTGGATAGATCCAGTGCTGCTTGAATTCACAATACATATGATTTCACCATACAAGTGAACAAACATACACCAATTCTTCAAAATTAATGGTGTTTTATACACATGCACTTATAAATAAAAGTGACTTAACACTTATAAATTCCCTGTGGGGGGGTATCAGAAGGGTGTTCAGATGTATTGATAATGAAACGATACTGACCATTAATGACCTAAAGTAATTGAAGGGTTAATTGAAACCCAATAGTGTGCTGTTCACACTCACTCACAATACAAATGGTAATGTATAGAACCACTTGTACCAATGTCAGTGGCAATATAAAGGTGTGTAATTTGTATGCATACAAATGTATGCTGTTCCCACTCACTCACAATATAAATGATAGTATATAGCACCACTTTTTCTGATGTCAGTGACAATATAAGGGTGTGCAGCTTTTATCTGCACACATAATAAAAGTGAACAAAACACTTATTGAGTCCTTACTTATTTTGAAGTCACATATAGTAACACAGTAATTTAGGTTGAAAAAAGACTTGCAGCCATCTAGTTCAACCCTTTTCCTATTCCTGTTTACCACCGTTGATCCAAAAGAAGGCAAACCCCCCCCCCTCAATACAGCAATTTTAAATTCTGCCTTGAATGGGGGGAAAAAAATCCTTCTTGATGGAGAGTAATAACAAGCACTGTCCTAACCCACATCAGGTCTTAATGCCCACAAAATTATGAGGTAGAAAATTGAGCGATTTTATAAGGTCACCTAATATGAATTAAATATTATGTGTAAAATGTATGTGACAACATAAGTAAGTGTGTCTTTGGGAGGATAATAATACTTGAAACCACTAGTAATCAATATTCATATATATGAATAATTATACTGGTACTAGTGTAAAAGCCCATGTACACGGGCCACTCCAAGCATTCTGTGCATTCAGGCAGTGTCTACTGCACATGACTGCATCGGACAAACATACATCTGGCCTGCTTTAGGGCAGTCTCTACTGTGCATGACTGCATCGGACAAACATGCATCCCTACTGCACATGACTGCATCGGACAAATATACATCTGGACTTTTATATTATAGGATTATACCTCAAGTATAAGAGGAAAATTGGGTCACTTTTGTACAGACATTGATATATACATAACATCTATAAATAATACTTAATAAGATGTATTTAAATTGGATGAGGGGCTAGTGACACGTCAGGGACTATCATGGAACGGTCCCTCGAAGTATCACATGAGATTTTTGGATCATCATTTTTTAAAATATTATTTTATATACCAACTAGTGTAAAAGCCAGTGTACAAAGTCCCAGCATTCTGTGAGTTCGGGCAGTGTCTACTGCGCATGACTGCATCGGCCTACGTTCGGGCAGTGTCTACTGCGCATGACTGCATCGGCCTACGTTCGGGCAGTCTCTACTGCGCATGACTGCGTCAGACAAACACACATTTGGCTTTTTATTATATAGGATAAAGGATACTTTTTATAGTCACTTGTTTACACTCCTCTATCTTCTTCTCTAGCAATCCTCTCGGGTGTCAGTAGACATAGTGGTAGTGTTATGAGAGATGACACACTTCAGCATTAGCCATATTACTGTCATTGGAGATTGCAAAGGTACTAATTTATTTGCCCATATGAACAGGCCCATAGACCTAAAGATGTTACCTTTCAGCAATGCAGCAATAGAAATGCTGATTTCACTGTCGTCCAATACAGGTCACTGGTACTCTGGGAGGCGATTCGCCCCTTTAATAGGCAGGAACAATTATGCAAATGATTGCAGGGGCAGAGCCTCCCCTCCTACTTAAGCCACCTTCAGGCCAGAGCCACTAGATTGATTTGTTCCTGAGTGCTGTGCACACCAGGTAGAGAACATCTATGCATTCAACTTAGTGTTTTGTTATTTTTTTATTCAAATACTAGTTGAACAGCCAGTTACACGGGCCACAGTGCCTCTGGCAGCCGGTCGCGGGGCAATCACGCGCAGTAGAGACTACCCACACCACAGCTGATACAGAGAAGGAGCGCCCAGCTCTGTATCAGCCGCGGCGCTGGCAGTGTCTACTGCGCATGACTGCCGCACGCGCAGCAGTGTCTACTGCGCATGTCGGGCGTTACACACGATTTAGCGAATTATTATTATACTAGTTGAACAGCCCGTTACACGGGCCACAGTGCCTCTGGCAGCCGGTCGCGGGGCAGTCACGCGCAGCAGAGACTGCCCGCGCCACTGCTGATACAGAGCTGGACGATCCTTCGGAGCGCCCAGCTCTGTATCAACCGCGGCGCAGGCAGTCTGTACTGTGCATGACTGCCGCACGCGCAGCAGTGTCTACTGCGCATGTCGGGCGTTACACACAACTTAGCGAATTATTATATAGGATAGGATGGAATACCACCATTAGGAGGGTGACCATGGCTGTGAATTGCCCTCTTTAAAGTGGCTGGTGCAGCTTCCAGGGATTTTCTGTGGACCTTATGCCCTGAAGAGGGAACAGCTTGAGTTAAGCAGCTTCCCTACTGGGGAATTTACCTCTGGTTTATTCCTTCTTCATCATGGTCACCTGAAGACTGAAGTCCTGCAGGAAAGGTGAGCCACCCATTGAGTGCTGAAGGTCCACTTGTCCCCACAGTGTCCCTTTGATGGGCTTGTATTTGGGAGTTTGCTTTGCACTCCAGCACTCATAGGGTGTTTTTATTTGCATTTCAATGATTTAATGCAGTTTCTGTGGTATTCTCTGGGTTTTGGAGCTTTGACTAGTGTTTATTTATGTGTTTAATACATGTTTGGGCACTTTTTAATGTTTTGTTAAACTTTATTAAAATTGGTGTTCCGCGCCTATGGCTCCTTTACTCTCTATGAGATTCACAGTGTGGGACATATCTCTGGAACCGCTTGTCACAGCAACTTCAGAGAGGGCTCATTTTAATGCTAGGCTCCTGCTCTATCATCCGGTGTATGTTTTATAAGTGTGGGGTGTTCAGGGGGGCTTCGGGCACTGTTTGGGGTACTTGTATGGGGAAAACTACATTTCCCATGAGCGCCCGGTTCTCGCTCGTTTCTGATTGGCTGTCCTGACGGCCGCCATTATGTGGTGCTCTTCCTCAGCGAGTACACTACGCAGGGACCGAGCCTTCTCTCCCCTCAACAGATTAACCCTTCGCTGGCCAGATAAGTCCAAATTTAGGCATTTCTGGGGTGAAACTTTAATCTTCCACACTTTTACTGGGTGATAGAGTTTAAAGTGGGGTATATTGACGCTGTGAGCATGTCTACTTCACTGGAGCTAGGGGCTAGACCCAAGTCAAAGGAGGATGGGGGGTCTGCTCCCCCCATGGCGTTTTGCTCCTCTTGTCACACTGGGCTATCTAGTGATAATTTGGGGGATCTATGCCCTAACTGCCCTGGTCAAGATAGCAACCCTGGGCTTCCCAGCCATGCTATTGAGCCATCTTGGGTGAGGGAGTTTAAAGCTGCCACTAGGGATCTCAGATCCACTCTTCAACTCTTTCCCTCTCAGGTACAGGGGGCTCTCCAGGTCTGGCAGACCCCCTCTACAATCAGGACCTCCCTGCCTAAGCCACAGGGAGCTCCTGATGTGTCTGATTCTTCTGAGGAAGAACTATTGCAGGATTCTGATGCTGAGGAACGCACTGTTATTGAGTCTAACAGGTCCATTGGGGACCCTTATGAATGTGACCCTGAAGTCTCGGCTGAGGGTCTGATTAGAGCTGTGTTAACTACGCTCAACCTTCCTCTGACTCAGGAATCTACTTATGATCCTACTGACGTTTTTCAAAAGAAACCATCTAAGCCTGTTGTTTGTTTTCCAACTAACCCTACCCTTGCCCGTCTAGTCTCTGAGGCGTGGAGGAATCCTGACAGATCCTCCTCTGTCTCCAAAAAGTTTGCTAAACTGTACCCCTTTCCTGAGACTGAGCTGGCAAAATGGGTTCATCCCCCCAAGGTGGATGCTCCTGTTTCCAGGCTATCCAAGTCTACCGCTTTGGCTGTCTCTGATGCCTCTGCCCTGCAGGATTGGACGGATAAAAAGCTAGAACTTTCTCTTAAGTCTATTTTTGCCTCCATTGGCACTGCCATGCGTCCAACCTTTGCAGTGGCGTGGGTTAATAGAGCTATTGCGGCCTGGACTGAACGACTGACTGAAGTAGTTCGCCAGGATGCATCAGTGTCTGAACAGTTGCAGCTTCTTGCTAATATTACTGAAGCTCAGAATTATGTTGCTGACGCTGCCTTTGATGCTGTGCGCATGATGGCGAGGGCCTCCACTTCTTCTGTGGTGGCTAGACGTGCCCTTTGGCTGAAAATTTGGTCTGCTGATACAGCCTCTAAGAAAGCCTTGCTTTCCTTGCCCTTTCAGGGGAATTTGCTTTTTGGGTCTGAACTCAAAGAAATGATCAGTGAGGCTACTGGCGGTAAAAGTACTCTTCTACCCTCAGTCTTTAAGAAAAAGTTTCCAGCCAAACGCAATCGGTCCTTTCGTTCCTTTCAGACTGAGACGCGCTCCGCAGCCCAAACGGGTCCTCCCACTACGCGCTCCTCCTCCAAGCCCAAACAGTCCTGGAAGCCCAAAGTGGCCCCCAAGGCCAAGACCTCCAAGACTGCTTCGGCATGACTCGCCGAACCCGGGTCCGCATCCGGCTGTAGGTGGACGTCTCCGCATCTTTCGCCGGACTTGGGAGGAGTCAGTGGCGGACCCATGGGTTATTCAGGTGGTGTCAGAGGGATACAGGATCCCTTTCTCCTCCCTTCCTCCTTTTCGGTTCCATTTTACTCGTCCTTCTCAGGAACCTACAAAAAGGCGTCTGTTCGACGAAGCTATTCAGGATCTCTTGGACAAAGAGGTCCTGGAAGCGGTTCCTCCAGAGGACACAGGTTCAGGATTTTATTCCAACCTGTTTGTGGTGGCCAAAAAGGACGGAGGGGCTTGTCCCATTTTGGATCTCAAGGATCTCAATGCCTATGTGGTGACTTCCCACTTCCGCCAGGAATCCCTGCGATCTGTGATTGCCACTATGTCTCCAAGGGAATTTCTTGCCTCCCTGGACCTTCAGGATGCATATCTGCACATCCCTATTCATCCGGAGAGCAGGCGGTATCTCAGGATTGCCTGCCACAGGGGACACTTTCAGTTTTCAGCTCTCCCCTTTGGGCTGACTTCAGCCCCTCAGGTCTTCCAGAGGGTGTTGGGTTCCTTGATAGCTGTACTTCATCAGGATGGTGTCAGGGTGACCCATTACATGGACGATCTTCTCCTCAAAGCCTCCTCAGCGGAGCTTCTCCACCAGCAGCTGCAGCTGTGTATACACACTCTGACCCGTCATGGTTGGATCCTGAATCTGGACAAGTCGGACTTGGTCCCATCTCAGAGGCTTCTGTTCCTGGGTCTCCTGTTCGACACTCGCCAATGCATGGTGTTTCTTCCGGAGGATGTGGCTCATCAGATAGCCGTCCGAGTGGCGGGGATTCTGGAACTGGACGTAGTTCCGGTACCGAAGTTGGCGTCTCTGGTGGGGAAGTTCATTTCCACGATCGAAGCGGTACCATTTGCCATGGCCCACTCCAGGGAACTTCAGAGATTTGTGATCCAGACTGCAAGAATCATCCAGATCATCAGCATCTGTCAGTCTCTCTACCTCCTCGTGTCGAGTTGAGTCTACACTGGTGGTTGGATCTTTCTCATCTCCTGAAAGGGAGATCCTTTCAAGTTCCTCGTTGGACCACGATCACAACGGATGCCAGCCTTCGGGGCTGGGGTGCTGTGTTGGGTTGCTTCAGTGCTCAGGGGAAATGGGGTCTGGAGGAATCTCTTCTCTCCATCAGTGTTCTGGAACTACGTGCCATCTGGCTTGCCCTGAAACACTGGGAATCTCAACTGACCGGTCGTCCGATCAGAGTGGAATCCGACAACGCCACTGCGGTGGCTTACATCAACAGGCAAGGCGGCACAAGAAGCGGCACCGCCTGGTTGGAGGTCAAGGATATTTTGTCTTGGGCAGAAGATCACGTGCCTGTCATCTCTGCAGTTCACATTCCAGGCGTGGACAACGTCATGGCGGACTTTCTCAGTCGTCATACCGTCGACAGCGGAGAATGGGCTCTTCATCCAGAGGTGTTTCACTTGCTCACCCAGAGGTGGGGGATGCCGGTGGTGGACCTGATGGCCTCCAGACACAACAGGAAGGTTCCGGTGTCTTGCTCCCGGTGGAGGGACTCCCTTGCTCTAGCAGTGGATGCCTTGTCGATCCCTTGGGATTTTTCTCTGGCTTACATCTTTCCTCCTCTTCCTCTATTGATCAGAGTCATCCAGAAGTTGAAGCAGGAGCGTTGTCCTGTCATCCTGATCGCTCCAAACTGGCCTCGCCAGTCCTGGTATCCGGAGTTGATGACCATGTCAGTGGCGGATCCGTTCCCACTTCCTGCCCGTCCGGACCTACTTCTTCAGGGATATCTGTGGAAGGAGGATGTTCACTCTCTCCATTTGATGGCATGGCGGTTGAATCCTCGATTCTAGCAAAGAAAGGATTTTCTCCTTCTGTGGTGTCGACTATGCTCAGTGCTCGTAAGCCTGTGTCCTCCAAGATCTATCATCGCATATGGTCAACCTTCGTTGCATGGTGCTCTGATAAGAAATTATCCCTTGATTTTCATCTTCCCACTGTCCTGGCCTTCTTGCAGGACGGTGTTGATAAGGGGCTCAGTCTGAGTTCCCTCAAAGTTCAGACTTCTGCCTTGTCTGTGTTTTTCCAGGAAAGGATTGCTATCCTTCCTGATGTGAAAGTTTTCTTCCAAGGTGTGACTCATGTTCGGCCTGACTTCAAGAGTCCTGCTCCCCAGTGGGACCTCAATTTGGTGCTGGGAGTTCTCCAGCGACCCCCGTTTGAATCCTTGGCTTCCATTCCATTACGTCTCTTGACTTGGAAGATGGCCTTCCTTTTGGCTATTGTTTCAGTTTGCCGGGTAGCAGAGTTACAAGCTCTGTCTTGTAAACCTCCTTACCTGGTGTTCCACAAGGATAAGGCTGTGCTTCGCACTACCAAGGTTGTGTCCGAGTTTCACATCAATCAGGAGATTGTGGTTCCCTCTTTCTGCCCTAATCCTTCATCTGACAAGGAACGGGATCTCCATTTGTTGGATGTGGTGCATGCCTCAAGTTTTATGTTCATCTCACCGAGTCTATCAGGAAGTCTGACGCTTTCTTCGTCATTCCTGAGGGGCCTAGGGCAGGGAGACCGGCTTCCAAAGTTACTATTGCCTCTTGGATTAAGGCTACTATCCGTGAAGCCTATAAGTTGCGGAATAAGCATGTTCCCTTCCGGGTGACTGCCCATTCCACCAGATCTATTGGGGCCTCTTGGGCCTACAAGAATCAGGCATCCGCTGCTCAACTGTGCAGAGCGGCCACTTGGTCCTCTGTGCACACATTTTCTAAGCACTATCGAGTTGATGTACTGGCTTCGGCTGATGCCAGTTTTGGAAGGAAGGTCCTGGAGGCAGTTTTGCCTGTTTAGGACTTCTACTCTGTGATCCTTAGTGCTTCCTTTCTGTTGAGCCCAGTTGGCTCTAGTTCCGTGTGCTGTGTTAGTTCAGGGGTTGTTCCCTTGGTTGGTGTCCGTTGACACTTACAGTTTGGGCTATGAAATTAACTGGTTCATAGCAGTTTTAGTGACTTGGGCCTTGTCCTGGTCCTTGCCTTATTCCCACCTCTGGGTCAGCTCAATGTTTGTACATCCCAGAGTACCAGTGACCTGTATTGGACGACAGTGAAAATAGGATTTTAGTCTTACCTGTTAAATCCTTTTCACTTAGTCCATACAGGTCACTGGTCTCCCACCCTGTCAAGGGACCAGACCTGGCTCTCCTGTGGTATTCAGTGGGAGACCTTTGGGGCATGCTCACAGGAATCTTTCTTCTTGCTTACCTGGGGTCAGTTTTAGTGTCTCAAATCAATCTAGTGGCTCTGGCCTGAAGATGGCTTAAGTAGGAGGGGAGGCTCCGCCCCCTGCAATCATTTGCATAATTGTTCCTGCCGATTAAAGGGGCGAATCGCCTCCCAGAGTACCAGTGACCTGTATGGACTAAGTGAAAAGGATTTAACAGGTAAGACTAAAATCCTATTTTTCTTTCGCTCATGTAAACCAGGCCTTTGATTTAATGAGAAACTCATTAATGCCCATTTTAGCTCAATTACATATTATGCAAAATGCACAAGTGTAATTTATGAAGTGAAATAGTGCATCTCTTTAGTATATAGGAATAACAGCAAGTTTTAAACTTGCATTAATCACCCATATGAATAAGCACAAAAACCTAAAGGTGTTAACTTTTCTTTCAGTTAATAAGATAACAGCAAGTTGAAGTAAGAAAGCTCTGGATCTGTATATTAATGTATTTCCTTTATTTCTAATGACTAGAAAGAATAAACAGTTTTGATAATTCACTTAGTTGGTATGACTAAACACAATACACAGACAAATCTTTTTGTAATAATGGCATTAGCATGAGCTTTATTCCATAAAGTGACAGAGTTCAAATGGCAGAGAATGTCATTCCACTGTTGCAATTAACTCTTTATCTATGACTCTTTTATCATTCCCAGTGGGTCCTCTGACGTCAGGGCTATTATCAATCACTTAGAGAAAGTGGAAACTCTGGACTAAGCTCTGGGATTCCTGTTTCATATGGAGATAGGAGTATCCCTTATCATCCATTTCAGTTTGTAGCCTGTAGAATATAGACACATACTGCCAAAGCATGTCACTATAGTAGTTGGAATGCCACAGTTCTATGAACCTGCACATAATTTATGTTCCTTTACAGGTATGTTTTTTCAATTGTGGGCAACATGATCAGAATTTGATATGTGAAACGATTGTATACATATATGTTTTTTTTACCAGCGATAGCAGTATAAAGTTTAATCAGATTTATTCATGTAAAGTAGCAGTTATAGGCTTTGTGCTAATCTTTGATCAAGTCAGTGAAAATGCGGATATTTAACAGACAACTATCTTGTTCTGCAGCCTACAGGGCTACTAGTTCTAATTAGGTAAAAAATGTTTTTGTTAAAAGTGTCAGGTGGGTCGCACGTTGGACTCCCATACTTTAAAGATGGTGTCAGACTCCTTTAAATTTAGTATGATAATTTGATTTCCATACTGGGCCTTTATATTTCCAGAAGGGTTAAGCTTCTCTATTTAGGATAGACAGACTCATATTCTGCCATGACGTCAACCTGCATAGAGGTAAGTTAGGTCTAGACTACACAGAAGAGAATAAGTGATAACAGATCCCCACTGAAGAATATGGAATGATTTGTAGGAAAAACACTTGGTTATATTATCAATTACAATGACATCCATGTCTTAGAATGGACTGCAGCTTTTGGAGCAAATCTAAGCTCAATATTATTACATAGATGACACAGTGGAACGGTCACATGAGATTTTTATATTGTTGTTTTTTTTAATATCATTTTATATACTTATAAAGGTTATGTTTTATTTTTAAGTTGGTGGTCTAGAATTACAGTTTTGAATTGGAGTGCCTTAGGGTACTTCTGTTATTTCTGCTTCAAGTTCTGTGCTGTACCCCAATTGTTTATTAACTATACAGTTTCCTGGTATGTGTTTCCTATCCAGTCTGCTTCAAGTTCTGTGCTGTACCCCAATTGTTTATTAACTATACAGTTTCCTGGTATGTACTAATCTACCCTTCACCTGGAACTCCAATCTCATCCAGTCTCCCTCTACAATTTAACCCCTTGTTGTATGTTCTAATCTACATTAGCCATTTTGACTCCCTGTTCCAGTCTCCATATTGCCTTCCTCCCCCATTCCTCTCCTATATCTCTCTGTGTCTGTTTCTTATCAGAGATTTAATGGTGTCACACCTGAACGCACTCAGAGCTCTCCCATCCCAAAACAATTTGTAATTTGGAAATCCCTCAGTCAGTCAGTCAGTGTTCTTAGGGACTCCAGTTACTATATATTCAGGCCCAGTTAGGGGTGGCATTTGCCTGTGAAATGCCACGGGTAGTAGTTGGCACCTTTCTCAAAGTACAGCTTTATCTATGTACTGAGAGCTAGGCAAGAGAGTTGGACAAGAGAGAGACAGCTGCTGCAACCACCTAAAGACAAGAGGCAAGTAAACAAGCTGAATTCAGAGTGAAGAAACAGTCATTTCCACCAAGCACTGACATTTGCTTCCTCTACTGAAACTACTGACCACCTGATGCAAGAAACCAGGATTTCCAGGTCTGATTTTACAAACTGCTTATTTAACCACTAAACCACTGGGGACAACCAAATCTGACTTTGATTTCTTCTCCAACTACCATTAACCATTACAACATCTACCTCTCCTGATCATCAGTGGACTACTTCATTTAACCCTGCACTGATTCCTACCCTAACCAAGTACTTTGCAGTTCTGCTAATGACTCTCCTCACCATCCCTGGCACCTATACTCTCCGCTCCGTGGATTGACCCTTGATTGCCAAGTCATCTGTACTCTCCTGGATTACTGACTGTTGCACATCTCTACTGCCCCATTCATTAACCCCACTATGGGCAAATTAGCTCCTTGCTTTGTCATCGCCATTCTCACCTCCTCCTGTGTCCACATTAAGTGTCACGCCATTCACATTGCACCCTCAATTCTTCACTCACCACTTCTCTGCTCCCATGAACTTTTTTCATTCCTCCGCTCCCTATCACCACCATCTCCTTCTACCCCTGCAAAAAAGCCCCACTGCTTCAAATCTCACTCTCACCTTATGTCCCTGTCCCTTCTCCTCCTACTTGCTGCAGGTGACATCTCACCTAACCCAGGCCCCCCTTCCATTCTCTCTTGTACCACAGAACCCACTCACACGCGCAACACTCACAACCTAATAACCCTACCCCGTCACCTAACCTCCCCCCCCCCTTTTGTTTTGGTCTCTGGAACGCCCGCTCTGTGTGTAACAAACTAACAGCTGTTCACGATCTGTTCATTTCTCACTCCCTAAACCTCCTTGCCATCACTGAAACTTGGCTCACATCATCAGACACTGCCTCCACTGCCGCACTCTCATATGGAGGCCTTCAATTCACACACACACCGAGGCCTGGCAACAGACATGGAGGGGGAGTAGGCATCCTGCTGCCCCCTAACCATATATTTCAGGTACTCCCCACTGTTCCCTCTCTCTCCTTCCCTACATTTGAAGCTCACACACTTCGCATCTTCTCTCCCTTCCCCCTGCGTGTCGCTGTCATATACAGGCCACCTGGTCCCACTGCACAATTCCTTGATCACTTCACCTCCTGGCTCCCTCACTTCATGTCCTCTGATGTCCCTACTCTCATCATGGGTGACTTCAACATCCCTATAGATAATCACAACACCCCCCCGCCCTCAAACTCCTCTCCTTAACAACCTCCTTAGGCTTATCGCAGTGGACCAGCTCTCCCACACACAGTGATGGTCACTCCCTCGACTTGATCTTCACTAACCTCTGCTCGGTCTCCAACTTCTCTAATGTCCCCTTTCCCCTCTCTGACCACCACCTCCTCACCGGTAACCTCATCATACCATGCAAACCCATCACCCCCGCCACAATCAAGCGCATGCGGAGAAATCTGCATACTCTTGACAAGCAACAATTTTCCACCTCCCTGCAGCCTCTTCTCAACCCCATCCTCACACTTACTTGCCCAGACAAAACTACTGCTCTCTACAACAGCACTCTCACTTCAGCCCTTGACATCGCTGCACCTGCGACTCCACGCCACCCACGCACAACCCCACTACAACCCTGGCACACAAGACTAACGCGATACCTCCGAAGGTGCTCACGCACTGCTGAAAGGCACTGGAGGAAATAGCGCTCCACAGCTGACTTCACACACTACAAATTCATTCTCCGTTCTTATAGCTCTGCCCTCTCCCTGGCTAAACAGTCATTCTTCTCCTCTCTAATTTCTAATCTTTCCTCCAACCCCAAACGCCTTTTCTCAACCTTCACATCTCTTCTAAACCCACCAACACAAACACCTTCCACTAACTTCTCTTCCCAAGATCTCGCCAACCACTTCAAGAACAAGATTGAATCTATCAGACATGACATTTCATCACTACCACCCCCACCCAGCCAGCCCAGCCCTGTCGCCTCTCCCACATACACACTAAGCTCCTTCCCACCTGTCACTGAGGATGAAGTCTTCCTTCTCCTCACTCACTCAAACCTAACCACATGCCCTCTCGACCCAATCCCATCTCAGCTCACCCAAGAACTCTCCCCTCTACTAACTCCAATCCTTACTCACTTATTCAACCTCTCTTTGTCAACCGGCACCTTCCCATCCTCTTTCAAACATGCACTAATCACTCCCATCCTAAAAAAACCCTCCCTGGACCCAAACTCACTGTCAAATTACCGGCCAATTTCCCTACTCCCTTTCGCCTCCAAGCTTCTCGAGCGCCTTGCATATAACCGGCTCACTAAATTCCTCTGCTCCCATTCCCTGCTAGATCCCTTGCAATCCGGATTCCGCCCTCATCACTCCACTGAGACTGCCCTCACTAAAGTGGCCAATGACTTGCTCTTAGCCAAGTCAAAAGGCCACTACTCCCTACTCATTCTTTTGGACCTGTCAGCCGCCTTTAACACAGTTGATCACCCACTCCTCCTCCAAGCCCTCCACTCCCTAGGTCTCTGCGACACTGCACTCTCCTGGTTTTCATCTTATCTCTGCA
This sequence comes from Rhinophrynus dorsalis, assembly GCA_037306005.1. Classification (NCBI taxonomy): domain Eukaryota; kingdom Metazoa; phylum Chordata; class Amphibia; order Anura; family Rhinophrynidae; genus Rhinophrynus; species Rhinophrynus dorsalis. The sequence goes on along the minus strand of CM074728.1, from coordinate 35,559,862 downwards.
ACTGCTCCTTCAGTGTTTCCTACTCCGGCTCCACTTCCCCACCCCTCCCACTGTCTGTTGGTGTGCCTCAAGGATCAGTACTGGGACCCTTGCTCTTCTCAATCTACACTGCTTCCCTTGGAAAACTAATAAACTCCTTTGGGTTTCACCATTATCTCTATGCTGATGACACCCAAATATATCTTTCCTCCCCAGACCTCTCCCCTTCCCTCCTGTCCCGAGTGTCTGACTGTCTGTCTGCTGTGTCTTGCTGGATGTCCTCCCATCAACTCAAACTTAACCTTGGCAAAACTGAACTAATTCTCTTCCCTCCATCTACAACCAGCCTTATCCCAAATATTACCCTCACCGTTAACAACACTTCCATCACACCAACCCCTACAGCACGCTGCCTGGGGGTCACATTTGACTCTGCCCTATCCTTCATTCCTCACATCCAGTCAATCTCCAACTCATGCCGCCTCCACCTCCGCAACATCTCTAGAATCCGACCCTTTCTCACAGAAGACACTACCAAAATTCTAATCCAAACACTCATCATGTCCCGTCTTGACTACTGTAACTCTTTAATAATTGGCCTGCCTCTCACCCGACTAACCCCGCTACAGTCCATAATGAACTCTGCTGCAAGACTAATCTACCTCACTCATCGCTTCTCTAACACCACACCCTACACTGGCTCCCGTTAGCATACAGAGTAAAATTCAAAACTCTGGTGCTAACTTATAGAGCCCTCACTAACACTGCACCCCCCTATATTTCATCTCTCATTTCCAAATATACTCCCGCCCGCCATCTTCGCTCTTCACATGACCTTCTGCTCTCCACAGCTCTTATCACATCCTCCCACTCCCGCCTACAGGACTTCTCCCGTGCTGCACCTGAGCTGTGGAATTCCCTCCCCCGCCCCATCAGACTCTCCCCCAGCCTTCAAATCTTCAGACGCTCCCTGAAGACTCACCTCTTCAGGGAGGCCTATCAACTGCCTCCATAAACATCATCACCAAGATTCACCCCTTGCACGGACTACTGCACTCAACGGCACTTCTCACTCCCACCCACTGACTGGCAGTTCATGTGGCAGGAAGCACTTAAACGCAATAGCACTTACTCCTTCTATATCAAACCTACATACCTCTAGACTGTAAGCTCTCACGAGCAGGGCCCTCTGATCCTCCTGTTCTCCACATCTGATTGTACTATTTAATACCTCTGTATGTCTATTCCCAATTGTACAGCACTGCGGAATTAGTTGGCGCTATATAAATAAAGAATAATAATAATAATAATAATAATATTTTTATATTTTTGGTTTGTGGCTTAATTGGTATCAAGGTACCCCCTGTCTCCGTGAATGGTTATAGAAGGGGGCAGGTTGATTCTTAGTTACTGTATGTAGGGTTGCTGGATTCTTTTTACATAAAATAAAGTAAGGTATTTTGACTGATGCAGCATCTTAGTGTTGTTCGAAAAGGATGTCACTAGGTCAGTAACTACTGTAGAACAGAGAGGCACATTATGAAAGGCTTTTGAAAAATTCAAGTATATTGGATGCACATTAATACATTGTCTGAGTAACAACTTGCCCTTTCACACAGTGCAAGGGAAAATGTTTGCTATGATCTATCGTTCATAAAACCATGTTGATTATTTCTAAAAATAATACTGAATACTATCCCATAGTAAACCTTTTAGCGCATTACCTAACTTACAAGGCTGTATTTTTCCTTTTAAAATAATGGTACTGTATGTGTCTCCTCCAATCACATGGCACTATTCCTGATGAGAATGAAATAATAAAATGTAAGAATCATGCCCTTGCTATTATTGAACTAAGTTCCCTAAATACCCACGGATATATTTTGCAGCTTCCCAACCTAACAAGATATATCTTTAGGGTTTCCCTGTTTGTGCACTAGTGAGGTATCAGAGGCTCCATAATGTAATTTATTCACCTGTGCACAAGAAAGGAAATCCTTAAGACATAGCCTGAGAATTGGGTTGGTAATCACTGTTGTATTCCAACAGTTCCAGGGATTTTTTTAAATGTTAACAATTTCTTGTCTTCTCATTGGTAAGGCATCTACATGATGCTGTGATTGTCTCGTTTTGCCCCAAACCTGTAATTGTTTCCTCTTTTGTATATATAGAGAAAATGAAATTGAATTGGTATCAGCCATCTCCTAACTAATTCATGGCCTTTTTTAACTCTTTAAGGTAAAAAGACATATGAAGAAATGTGTTATGAACTTCTCTGATCATTAGTAGGTTATGAAAAATTTGGCACTATAGATTAAGCTACAAGTCACTCAGTGACCTAGCTTTAATCTTCCAAAATTGGCTTGAGGGAGCTTTTACCTCTAAGCATGTTTTAGTGGGTTTTTAAATCATATTGCATGGTACATTTTAAAACATATTTTAACAAGTATTGTTTTAGATACACATCCCTTTGGGTGGCAAAGAAATACATAACATACTGCCCAGCAGATCTGAGCTACCCCCTAGAACTGTAACCAAAACCTAACCCTATCTTTTATAAACTATACCAGCACTATTTAGACTGTAAGCTCCTTGGGGGAGGGACCTCTCTCCCATTGTTTTTATGAATGTCGCACTTATTTCATCCTCTCTTATTTATTGTAACATATGTCTATTGTAAGGCGCTGCTTACACTGTGTGGCGCCATATAAATAAAGATATACATACATACATACATACATACATACATACATACATACATACACTAATATCTAATCCAAAGACAGATGTTGGTTACATGGCTGATATATTTTTTTCGTTATTTCAGCAGCATTCAGAAGCAAGTTAGTAGCGCTCCCTCTGGTAATCATTTCCAGCTGGTGGTTGCTGCTACTTGCCCCCCTCCCCAAAAAAAGCCCTCATGATCACATTAAAGGAGCATTAAACTTTTATATATATATTGTAGGGTTTTTCTTGTTGAGAAAAATAAGGGCTGAATAAAAGCCTTAGTTCTCTGCTCCTAACGTTACTAACTGAATAGCAAGGCAGGAACAGAGCCCACACGAGTCTCCTGGCATCTCGTTCACTACTGCGCTTGTTTCTTAGTGAATCAGGAATTTAGTTTGCTATCATGATTGTTTGCTAAGCTGAAGTTATTTTTGAGCTACTAGATTGACCCACATAGTATCCCCCCACTTGCTACTCGCCCTATACGTTTTGCCCTGCAGCTTTGTCAGGGGAAAAGTTACTGGTCATGTTGTAAACTCTGTCTTTTATACCCTTCTCCTGGGGCGGTACTGTTAATGATGTCACATGGCATTAAGTTGTTAATCAAACGAATATCTCGTCCGAATGTCAATAGACCTCATGTTTAATTTATTCTCCAGGCCATCAGATTCCATCTTGGATTGTTTCATATTAACATTCTCAAATGTAATCGTTAATATATAAACTGGACATAGAAATGAAATCAAAGAAAGAAGTAAACATAAACAGAACATTATACAAACGTATATGCTTATTAAAAGAGCAATATTATAAAGTCTCATATCAAAGAATGTGTGTAACATATATTATTACTTTTGCATGGGTATATATGAATCCTCCAGAAGTACACATGCCTTATCCGAAATATATATATATATATACATATATACAAAAAGATGTTTGATTTATTTATTGTTTTTTATTAGATGTATATTAAACCCTGCCTTTTAGGGGTTCACTTATTCACATCTGGGAGACTTATTTATTGCTGTCTTCTGTCTCATGTAATTATGTCTTACATGTATCAGGCGTATAATAATGCCTCATTTATGTGTTGAATTTATAATTGCCATATATGTGTAGGTTTATGTATATGGTACCTATTGTTCAAAATTAGAATACCAGCATAATCACTTTTACAGCATATTGGGAGTATCTGCATTAGGGTGTTATTATCATATTTGTAGACCCATGTCATATAACTTATTCTGATAGATATTAGAGTTCCTCTCTTATGAGAGATCAATGTTGTCCAGAAATGGTACTGTCCTGTTTGCATATTTTGTAATAGAACATTCTCTAAAGTAATGAGATACAAACTTTATGGACTAATAAATCCTACCATTTCAACATTTTTTAAGTCATTCCCAAAATATATAAGCATCAGACTAAGCCCCCAGGCAGACCTATTGTATCAGGAATTGGCAATTTGACAGAAAAGTCCAGCATATATATATTGACACAATATTACGGAAATTTGTAACATCTCTTCTGTCATACATTCAAGACTCCCAGGAAGCACTGAGACAACTAGATGACATATTTCTGAATGAAACACATTACCTTGCCACCCTGGACATCGAGTCCCTGTATACAAGCATCAAACATGAAATTGGTCTATTCGCCGTGAGACATTTCCTCAATACCAGGGGCAAACAATTCATAGATCACAATGAATTTGTGATAGAGTTACTCAGATTTGTTCTTAAGCATAACTATTTCTTGTTTGATAGTAAATACTACCAACAAATTCAAGGGATTGCTATGGGTAGTACCTGTGCTCCCACCTATGCCAATCTCTGTCTAGGCTGGTCGGTGGATCAGATGGTATTTACTGAGCTTTATGGCTACATTTCATATATGACGTAATATTAATTTGGACAGGTACTCCAATTGAGTTTAGAGAGTTCACAGACACTTTAAACACGAATGACATCAATTTAAAAGTCACTACTGCCTTGGATCAAAAGGAAGTCTCCTTTCTTGATATTAAAATATTAAAGAGCAATCAAGGCCAAATAGAAACCACCCTCTATAGAAAGGAAATGGCTACAGTCTACTGAGAGCAGATAGTGCACACTCAGAACCACTAAAAATAGAATACCCACAGGCCAATACTTGGAGAATTTGCAGCAGTATTGAGGATCTCAAGATAGAGGCTGCTTAACTACTAATTAGGTTAAAAACCGAGGGTACAGTAATAGGGTTCTGAAAAGAGCATAACAGAAAGCTCTGTCTTCCAATAGGGACTCTCTATTATCAACATCCTCGAAATGTAAAAACAATACAGACGAAACATCTTCAATCAGGCTGATAGGTACAGTTTGCCGAGAACATAAACATATACAAAATATTCTACTTCAGCATTGGGACATTCTTATGGAAGACCCAGATATAAAGAAATCTGTGGGTTATTTCCCCAGAATCACATATCAACGTGGTAAGAACCTCAAGGACTATCTTGTAAAAAGTCATTATACATGTTCCACCACAGAAACTTGGCTTAAATCTGATATTAAAGGGTTCCATAAATGTGGCAATTGTGCAGCCTGCAAATACACAGTGAATTCTAAGAAATTCCAGAGTAATGAAACAAATAAAGAATACAGTATCAAACAGTTTATTAACTGTAAAACAACAGGTGTAATATACCTAATGTCGTACCAATGCAAGAAACAATATGTCGGAAGACTAAAAGAGAACTCAGAATCAGAATTTTGGAACATAAGAAGCCCATTGCGAGACGTATTAATGAGGCACATAATGGGGAGACGTCATATATGAAATTCATGGGCATAGAGAAAATAGCCCCAAATCAGAGAAAAGGAGATATAGGAATATCAGACTCCTAAAAAATGAGTCACAATGGATGTATATGCTGAACACAAAATCACTCTTTGGCCTCAATGAAGGGTTTACTTTCACTCCATTCATAAAGGATTAAGGGCTCGATCCAAATGTTGGAGATAAAAATGCCGGTAGGGCAAAATGGATACCAACTGACAGAAGAAAATGTCTTGGTCGGTATCCAAATGTCCTATTGGCTTAAAGCACAATTATCACGGTGCCGGTGCTTTCTTTTGGTGACATTGTTATGTCCGGGCTTCTTCCTGATTACCTTTTATTGGCTACTGGGTTTTATCTCTGCCCAGTTCTAGCCCTTAAATACTGAGCCCCATCACTTCAGTGGCGCCCTTTCGTGGTGTTCCATTTGCCAGCGTTTGTTCCTGCTATTCGTGTGAATTCTGTGTATGAGACGGACTGCCTGACTACTCTGCCTGATCTGTTCCTGCTCTGTGTACCGACCCGGCCCGGCTGACGTTCCTGCTCTGTGTACTGACTCAGATTGGCTGACGTTCCTTCTCTGTGTACCGACCTGGCCTGGCTGACGTTCCTGCTTTGTTTACCGACTTGGATTGACTGATGTTCCTGCTGTGTGTACTGACCCGGCCTGGCTGACGTTCCTGCTCTGTGTACTGACCCGGGCCGGCTGACGTTTGTGCTCTGTGTACCGACTTGGATTGCCTGACGTTCCTGCTCTGTGTACCGACCCAGCCTGGCTGATGTTCCTGCTCTGTGTACCGACCCAGATTGGCCTAAGTTCCAGCTCTGTGTATCTACCTGGCCTGGTGGGCATTCCTGCTCAGTGTACCTCCCGGTACTACTGTCCACTGAGCCTGTATTCCGTTTGGATGTCTCCCCTCCGTTGCCGATTGCTGTCTCTGACTGCCACTGGTTGCCTCCACCTAGCACTGCACTTGCAGTGCTGTTCTGTGACCCTGCCTCATCATTGCACTATTATTCTGTCACTTTGGTGTCAGATCTGTTGGTTGCACCCAGTACGCTTGACCTGTCCACTCTTAACTCCGAGGTTGGGTTCTCTCTGGACGCCTCGGTCAGTCTCCACTGCTTGGCAGTTCTGTCCAGGTCTGAGTGTTCGTTCATCCATCACGGGTTGGCGCTTCAGGTTCACAGTCTTCTCTGCGATATTCCCTGAGATATTTGTAGCTCGACCAGTGGCAGTATTGTGTCATTTGTAAGTACTGGACCTGCGTGGGTCACATTATCCTTGTTCTATTAATAAAACTGTGTTTTACCATACCTTCCGTGTCTGAGTGTCCTTAAAAACCGTTACAACAATGAACATTAGGCCACAAAAATGGTCTTGTGGCCAAACGTCTGTTTTGTGTGTTAAGTTCCCAAAACGCTGCTAAATAGCGGCAGTATTGGGAACTTCAAAGGAAAAAACTAACAATCGGTACCTGTCATACGGTCAAGCACCGATCTTTAACCTGTGTTATACTTACCTGTCATCCACTGTCCTTCTCCTTCTGTCCTTCTCTTCATTCTTCTCTTCTTCTTCTCTTCTTCAGTCTTCTTTCATCTTTTCTGTACATTTAAAAATCAAGTATTAATAGAAGGGATAAACTATTACATTGTTTAACCCCTTGAGTGGCAGAGTGGTATGCAGTGTATTGCTTTGCAATGCGTTGCAGACCTCTCTGGGCTCAAAGTGTTAAACAATGTATTCAGTGCACAGGAATAAATAAATATGCCCCCATTAAGTGTCTGAAAAGAGCCATCATACTAATAAAACGTGCGCCAATAAGATATGTAAAACAAAAAAAAAATATAATAATATTATGCTTAGGCGGCAGCAGTGGAGACAGCTCCGTGTTCCACGGGTTTCCCCTCCTCTCCCTCTCGGGCCTATGCCCAATCCGCAATTAGGAAATTTGAACAGAGACTTCCTTTATATATGGGCAGTCTCTGATCCAATTCCATCACAGCCGTTGACTGGGATGTGAGTAAGCACATCTCAGCCAGTGGCTGTGAGGGAATTGGATCAGAGACTGCCCATATATAAAGACAGTCTCTGTTCAAATTTCCTCATTGTGGATTGGGCATCGGCCCGAGAGGGAGAGGAGGTGAACCAGTGGCCCCTGGCTCTGCGGCCACACACAGCAGCAGAGACAGTTAATAAAGCTAAGCATTATATTATTATATATATTTTTGTTTTACATATCTTATTGGCACACGTTTTATTAGTATGATGGCTTGTTTTCAGACACGTAATGGTGGCATATTTATTTATTCCTGGGCACTGAATACATTGTTTAACCCTTTGAGCCCAGAGAGGTCCGCAACACATTGCTTTGCAATATGTTGTGTACCCCTCTCCCACTCAAGAGGTTAAACAATGTAATACTTTCTTCCTTCTATTAATTCTTGTTTTTCATATTTACAGCAAAGAAGAAAGCAGAATGAAGAGAAGAGAAGAAATTCATTCAGGTTTCTGCATTGGCTGTTTGATGAACCGATAAGGGATTCAAGTAAAAAAAAAAAAAACTGGGTCTTAACTTTCCTGCGATTGTTCTACTACAAAATATTCAAACAGGACAGTACCATTTCTGGACAACATTGATCTCTCATAATAGAGGAACTCTAATATCTATCAGAATAAGTAATATGACTTGGGTCTGCAAATATGATAGTAACACCCTAATGCAGACACCCCCAATACGCTGTAAATGTGATTATGTTGGTATTCTAAATGTAAACAATAGGTACCATACACATAAACCTACACATATATGGCTATTATAAATTCAACATATAAGGGAGGCATTATTCTACGCCTGATACATGAGACAGAATACAGCAATAAGTAAGTCTCCCAGACGTGAAGTGAACCACTAAAAGGCAGGGTTTAATACACCTAATAAAAAATAATAAATAAAACATCTTTTTGTGTGTGTGTATATATATATATATATATATATATATATATATATATAAATAAGTTTGGTAAGGCATATGTACTGGAGTATTCATATATATCCATCCAAAACTAATAATATATGGCACACACATTCTTTGATATGAGACTTTACAATATTGCTCTCGTAAAAAGCATATACAGTTGTATAATGTTCTGTTTATGTTTACTTCTTTCTTTAATTTAATTTCTATGTCCAGTTTATATATTAACAATTACATTTGAGAATGTTACTATAAAACAGTCTAAGATGGAATCTGATGGCCTGGAGAACAAATTAAGCATGAGGTCTATTGACATTCGGACAATATACTCGTTTGACGTCATTAACTGTACCACCCCAGAAGAAGGGTATAAAAGACAGTTTACAACGCAACCTGTAACTTTTTCCCCTGCCACAGAGTGAAACGCATAGGGCGAGCAGCAAGTGGGGGGATACTATGTGGGTCAATCTAGTAGCTCAAAAAGTTAACCTTAGCTAACAATCATGATAGAAAACTAAATTACTGATTCACTAGGTTACAAGCCCAGTAGTTGCCAGGAGACTCTTGTGGGCTCTGTTCCTGCCTTTCTAATCAGTTAGTTACGTTAGGAGCAAGATCTAAGGCTTTATTCAGCAACAGTTAAATAATCATACATTGAGTTACAGCTAGAACACAACAGGGAAAGTGGCATCACTGAACTTGCTCTTTTTAATAAGTAACACTAAAATCGGCAACAGTGACACTGAATACAAACAGAGACATTGATTAGTATAGTCCAGTGTCATGTGTACTTGATGTAGAACGTTCCATATTGCTACGTTTACAAAGGAGCTATTAGTTTCAGTGCAGAGAGCAAAGACCCCAAGGAATAACAGCTAGATAGAATGCAGGAAAAAGAAGTACTAATGAGCACAGTCTAGCATTTTATGTAATTGATGAATCATATTTTACATGGTGCAAGCCTATCATAGTAAATTATTATGGAACTCTGATTCCAAGGATACAGATGTAGCTGATTATACTCGAATATTGACATTTAAACATAAAAAGCTATGTTACCCACTGTTTTAAATGTTCCTCAATTACAGTCAATCTCTTTCACTTAAAGAGACATGCATATTTTTCTTTTAATAATAATAATAATAATAATAATAATAATAATAATAACATTTTTGGTTTTAATCGGTAAATTACCCTTATGGGCATTCATAGAAATAAACTGATCTCTCTACTGTAACATAGCATCCCAGAACAATACTGGGGTACTAAAAGTTAGCAGTAATTGTATCTTTTTTTGTCTTCATTGTAATTTAGATCTGTGGTTCAAATACTATTAATCACCTGCTTTGTGTACATATCATGAGTTGGTAGTAAATGAAAGGACAATATTTTCAGAAGTAAATCCATCACGTTTGAAAACGTGTCAAAGAATTAAAAATTAAGGAAAGAAGATCTTGATGAACATTGCCCTTAAAAAAATTCTGATGTTAAAAATGTCTTTTGATTTTTTTTATTTGAAACTAAAATGTAAATGACAAATTTAAACAACAAATTTTCAAATACTTTTTTTTAATCACTTCACTCTATTGTACTTCTGTCACAGTACCTTGTTTCCAGCGCCTCTGCTTCAGCGACGCTCTGTGTCTTTCCATGCGTCATCTGCAGGCAAGAGACTTCAAGCATGCTGCAGGCCTCTGTTTTATGTGTGTTTGTTTCCTAGAGTCTCCTCCTACCTACTTCCTCCCTCTAGCTGCTCCTCCTACCTACTTCCTGTTGAGGGGTTTAAAGGGCAGACTGAGTCCTGACTCAGTAACCCTTACTTTGTTGTTCTGAGCAGTTCATTTTCTAGTATTCCTGATTCCTGTGTATGATCCGGCTTGTCTGTCCATCCATTCTGGTGTTGACCTGTGGCTCTGTCTGACTATTCTCCTTGACGTTCCGATTTGGCTCAGATATCATTTCTGGTGCAAACCTGTGGCTCTCTTGTTGACCTGGGGCTTCATCCACTGCACATCCAGCATTTCATCGCTTCAGTGGATATCCTTTCTGGTGCAGACCTGTGGCTCTGGCTGTCTACCCGCTCCGTGTATGACTTTGGCTCGTCTGACTATCCTGTCTGGTGCTTACTAGAAGGCTCTGTCTGTTCGCTCAGTTTGTTGGTTCCGTTATTCAGACATCTATCACGGTGCCCGTGATTGCTGCCTTTTCCTGTCAGTTATCTGACTGGGCTGTCCATTGGCTGCCTGTCTTCAGCCCGCCCTGTATTGCCTATATAGACTGGGCTTGGGCACCCTTTGGTTGCCCTTTCGTGGTATCTCTATGTCGCTAGCACCTGCACTGTTTTCCTGAGCTTCCTGGGCCGTGACTGATTCTACTACTCTGCAGAGATCGCCTGTGTACCTGCCTGACAGCTTCCTCGGTGTCTTGGTTCCTGCCTCTGTTCCTGATCCGGTTTGGGCTGTTGTTCCTGCTACCGTTCCTGATCCGGTTGGCTGCCGTTACTGTTCCTGTTTCCTGTCCTGACCTGGCTGTGTTCCTGCTCCTGGATCGCGTGCAGAGTGACTCCTCCTTCATGTTGCCTTGGGCGACATTCTTATCATTCAGTGATTTGTGTAATCCAGTAAGCGGGTACTGGTTCGCTCCACCTTTAACCGGTTGCTTGCTGCGTTCCATACAGCACTGGTAGAGTCTTGTGTAGTCCAGTACGTGGGTACTGGTTCGCTCCATGTATAACCGGTTGCTTGCTGCGTTCCATACAGCACCGGTAGAGTCTTGTGTAGTCCAGTACGCGGGTACTTGTTAGCTCCATGTATAACCGGTTGCTTGCTACGTTCCATTCAGCACCAGTAGAGTCTTGTGTAATCCAGTACGTGGGTACTGGTTCACTCCAAGTATAACCGGTTGCTTTCTGCGTTCCATACAGCACCGGTAGGGTCTTGTGTAATCCAGTACGCGGGTACTGGTTCACTCCACGTATAACCGGTTGCTTTCTGTGTTCATACAGTACCGGTAGAGTCTTGTGTAATCCAGTATGCGGGTACTGGTTCGCTCCACGTATAACCGGTTGCTTGCTTGCTGCGTTCCATACAGCACCGGTAGAGTCTTGTGTAATCCAGTAAGCGGGTACTGGTTCGTTCCACGCATATCCGGTTGCTTGCTGCTTTCCATACTGCACCGGTAGGGTCTTGTGTAATCCAGTACGCGGGTACTGGTTCGCTCCACGTATAACCGGTTGCTTGCTGTGTTCATATAGTACCGGTAGAGTCTTGTGTATCCAGTACGCGGGTACTGGTTCGCTCCACGTATAACCTGTTGCTTGCTGCGTTCCATACAGCACCGGTAGAGTCTTGTGTAATCCAGTACGCGGGTACTGGTTCGCTGCACGTATAACCGGTTGCTTGCTGCGTTCCATACAGCACCGGTAGAGTCTTGTGTAATCCAGTACGCGGGTACTGGTTCGCTCCGCGTATAACCGGTTGCTTGCTGCGTTCCATACAGGACCGGTAGAGTCTTGTGTAATCCAATACGCGGGTACTGGTTCGCTCTGCGTATAAACCGGTTGCTTGCTGTGTTCCATACAGCACCGGTAGAGTCTTGTGTCATCCAGTACGCGGGTACTGGTTCGCTCCATGTATAACCGGTTGCTTGCTGCATTCCATACAGCACCGGTAGAGTCTTGTGTAGTCCAGTACGAGGGTACTAGTTCGCTTCATGTATAACCGGTTGCTCTCAGTATCCATATAGAACCGGCAGTGTCTTATTTGGTCCGGTACATGGGTACTGATTCGCTCCATCATTACCGTGTGCTCGTTGACACCTATACAGCCCCGGCAAGGCCTCTATGTGCCCAGTATAGGTGACTGGTTTACTCCACCTATATTCTAGTCGCTGAGGCCATCTCCGCTTATGCACCAGTACTTGCAGTTCTCTGGGTCCAGCGAGGCTGCCTTGCCCGGTATATTGGCAAGGCCGGTAGAGCCTCCTCTCTCATTGTGCCAGTCTCAAGGCCGCCTTGCCCGGTATATTGGCAAGGCCGGTAGAGCCTCCTCTCTCATTGTGCCAGTCTCAAGGCTGCCTTGCCCAGTATATTGGCAAGGCCGGTAGAGCCTCCTCTCTCTTTGTGTCAGTCTCAAGGCTACCTTGCCCGGTATATTGGCAGGGCCAGCAGAGCCTCCTCTTTCATTATGCAAGCCTCCAGGCTGCCTTGCCCGATATATTGGTAAGGCCGGTAGAACCTATCTCCATATTGTGCCAGTCTTAAGGTTGCATTACCTGGTATTGGCAAGGCCGGTAGAGCCTTTCTATTATTCACTGTACCACTAGTCACTATTGCATTGTACAATCACGTGTTATTATATGTGTATGCCAAACCCGCAAGGGTTCTCTTTAAACTTTCAATAAAGTTGTGTTTTTATCTTAACTCTGTGTCTGAGAGTCAAAACAAACCGTGACATCCTTCCAAATACTTACCTGGGGCTCTATCAGACTCCTAGCTACTGACTGCAGGCTGAGTCAGTATCTCTTGGGCGTTACCTTACCACGAGACTCCAGTGGGCTGAGGCCTAGTCTCTGACAGTCTGGTCCTGAGATTGGGAGACTGCTATTCCTGATACAGTGCTCGCCGCTTCTATCACCCACTGTGTGTTTATTGATATATTGCATTACTGTCGTTATTCTCATAATAAAGATTCTATTAACTATACCATCTGACTCCTGGTTTTGCTTGCCAACTGTAACAACTTCTTCTCACTCCTGCTAACAGTACTTTAATTTGCCTTCTCCAAGTTTAGACCATTTTTATTTTATTGGGAAAAAATTACATTAATCAGACAAAAAAGTGATGCATAAAGGAATATTTTTTTGGAAAATACCTTGCAATATGATGTAGATTAAACCAATCCACTTTTAAAACACTGTTTTTCCTTTGACGGAAACGGCAGAATTGGATGCAAAAGATGTCTATGAATTGATGAACTTTTTTTTTCTGATTGCAGACAACTTTAGTTACCACCACTTTTTGAAATCTCACCCTTAGTGTACATTTAAGAAGTGTTGCTAAAGTTCATAATGTCAGGTCACATTGATAAAGAAGTAAAGTCAAGTTTATAAATATGTCTATCTGGGAATATTCTGAGAAAATTTGCATACAATTCTCAACTGAGAATATTTTTTTTGCATACATAGCTGTCACTAAATACTTCTATTAAGAATAGGTCATACCTGCATTAAGATTTAATCACTAAAACTGCCTTTATTTTTGGCACAATTCACTAATTTCTTTATAAATACATTGCACCACAATTTTTATCTGGACAAGACCATTTATACTCCACTTTTCATAGTACTAAAAAAATGTTAATTAACGTTTATTCATATCCTAATGTCGCCGTTAGACAATTTTACTGACACTTTCTTCATTACTCTAGTTTTAGAAATCACCCCCAATGTCACTAAATATTTATACATATCATGATACTGATTTGAGACAATTTTACAGAAACTTTATTTTATAACTCCAATTTTATAAATCTACTCTTGGTTCCTATTTTCATTCTCTGTACTACAGTTTGTTTTTTTGGAGGCCCTGACAAATATACAGCTGCAAGGATTTCATCTTCTAAAAGACTTTTTTGCAACCATTCCCTGAAAAGTGAAACATATGTGAGATCATAATGATAATACCTATTTCCTCTGCTGAGTGGAGCACCCTACAGTACCCTATGAAGATCACTTTATATTGGTAAAATAGAAAAAAGGACAGGGGAACAAAACAAGGGGGGCCCCTTGTGTGTATCAAACTAAAAAATAGATAAATCACCACCACCGCACCCTTTGTAGTGCGCACTCACAAGAAAAAGATGCCAGTAAACGACATACGTCGGCACTGACTTTTCAGGCAGGAGGAGAATATATCACTGTCTCCAACCAGTATTCGGGGATCCCAAATCCACTGCAGCTCCCTTCAACCTCTCGCTCCCCTCAGCGGTGATAAATATGTACAAAGAAACAAAAACAGGAACAGGAGCGCATATGGTGAAATAAGTATGCACGAGTACTAGGCAATAGTAAAAATACACTCACATTGAGTCGATGTCAGAGCTTTGGTACCAAAGTCTCTGACTAACAGGCATACGGAGACATTCACCCCCTCTCCGTTAGGGTCACTCACTCTTCGGATCTCTCCTTGAAATTTCAAGGAGAGATCCGAAGAGTGAGTGACCCTAACGGAGAGGGGGTGAATGTCTCCGTATGCCTGTTAGTCAGAGACTTTGGTACCAAAGCTCTGACATCGACTCAATGTGAGTGTATTTTTACTATTGCCTAGTACTCGTGCATACTTATTTCACCATATGCGCTCCTGTTCCTGTTTTTGTTTCTTTGTACATACTTTATATTGGTGTCCCTTAATAGGATACAAATTGATAGCATAAAGAGCAACCACTTCCAGCCAGCCTCAAACCCCAACTATTGTTCTCAAGTATCTTGCCCATTGGAACCTTCCTTGCAGTCTACCCCTGTGTTGTTTGTTGTGATTTCATTACTTCTTTATTTATATATCAAATAGCAGTCAGTCACTTCTTTGTGAGCAATTTACTTCACAGAGTCTAACCAGACATCTTTAAAATGTATTGGGTGCTCTAACATGTCATATCATAACATGGAATCCCCTGAACCAGAGAACCCAAGAGGACTCTCCCCCTGTCCGGGACTCAAACCATTAGTACTCTTTTCCACATGAACGAAGAGAAAAGGATTTACCTGTAAGTAATTAAAAATCCCCTTTTCTCTTTTTTTTCCTATGTGGAACATAGGAACCATGGAGATATACAGACACAATTCACCAAGATTCCAGGGAGGGAAAGAGGAAAACCCTTCCAGACATAGCCCAGTTCTAATAGAAGTGAACTGGTGCAACATGAACCTCAGGTGCCACCGGACACCAACACTGCACACCGCAGAACAGGAACTAATAGGTTACTGGCCAAAAAGTATATCAAGAAGGATACCTTCACAGGTACAACAGACTGCTGGACTTTCCAGCCAAAATTGGCTTCATCTGAAGCCAGCACATTATCACAGTAGCATTTAAAGGGGAACTACCACCCCGCAATAACTTTACATGAATTAAGTCTTCATCTGGCGACTAGCTGCTTAGTAGCGCTAGTCGCCAGAAATATTACCTGGTTTGAAAGATTTTGCAGTTTTTCGGAGGCTGTCAGTCCCCGGCCGGCTCCAAAAGGGACTGATAGTGCAGGCGCACGGACGTCACTATGACGAGATGTCCGTGCTTCCTGCTACTGTGAGCCTCCGAAAAACTGCAAAATCTTTCAAACCAGGTTATATTTCTGGCTACTAGCGCTACTAAGCAGCTAGTCGCCAGATGAAGACTTAATTCATGTAAAGTTATTGCGGGGTGGTAGTTACCCTTTAAGAAATGTGTGGAGGGATGAACATGTCGCTGCCTTACACAGTCGTTAAGCAGAGGACAGATTCTTATAGGCACAAGATGCACAGTAACCTGAAAAGGCATTGGCTTCTTTCTGCATTCAATGAACTCTAAGTCAGAAGGCCTGGACATAGAGGGAGCCAAAACAGTTCTGCCACAGACTGAGAAAGTCAGAAAACCAGGCTTGACAGGGCCAGAATGGGGCAATCAGAATGACATGAGCCCCTTCCCTAGGGAGTCCAGGGAACAATGGGTTAAAGGGGGTTAAAAGAACCCCTGAAGCCTTAGCAGCGTCATGTCTCCTTTAGGCTCTGAAAATGTCAGATGACCCTCTGAAAGTATGTATTAGAAGCAGCATAGAGAAGAAAGGTAGAATAAAAGTTCTTATTTTCTTTAAACATACTTATCTGACTGCAAGGGGATAAAATGATAAGCATAAGGGAGAGCCCAGCCTTTGTGTAGTGAGTAGAATCCAGAAAGGAAGTGGGTCATTGTAAGACCACAGCTTTCATTGTCAAAAAGTCAGGAAAGAGTGGGCTGCTGGGAACTGTAGTTTCCCAGTTTTAAAAAATTGTGTTGTGGCACTCCAGCTGTCACTAAAATGTGTTCCTCGATATCAGGTGCTTGAGCCTCGCTGGGCTGTGGTAACCTCTGTATAAAGTTAGAACCTCTACCAGGCCCCTTATAGCATCCAAAACACACACAGAGCGAAGAGAAGTCCAGCATTAAATGGTTTATGTGCCATCCAATATGGCTAACACATGTGCCTATTCTTAAAGGCATAATGGACCTTCATCTCCCTCTAACTCCTTGGTACTGATGTGTATCATGACAGCTTTGCCATGCTCATCTCCTCCCAACAATCAACTCAATCACCTTCATGAGGAACCAGAGTATTTGAGAGACAGAAAATGGTTTGATTTTTGCTGTCATGGTGACAGATTACCTTATCTTCTTTATTGTGGAATCGCATACCACCACACGTCTAGGTCTTTGTAGAATCTCCATGAATATGCCTAAACCTAGCTAATTTCTAGTTAAACCGCAAACGCCTCTCAAAATTGTTAATCTTCTTCACTGTTGTAATTTGCCTCACCATATCTCTAATTTGAGTTTACAAAGAGGCTAACTGCTCACATCCAACACCGAGGAATGAACACTTAAATACATGTTATTGTTTATATATATGTATCTGTATACAAGTGTCAGTATATTGTTTTTGAGTGGAAGCATGTGATAGACAGTTGTGTGAGTGGTGGGGTACATTGTAATTTAATAAAAAGAAGAGAATTGATACTGAAAGAAAATATTTTAGTAAGCACAAGGATGGAGAAAATATGACCAGCAATTCTATTTTCTGGCCCTCAGGTCTGTCTGTCTTTATGAACACATATATCAGTACTACTGGACAGAGAAATATCTGACTTCCTACAAAGTGATACATAAATCTGTACCTTAATGAGCCTTCAATAAGTACTGTGAGTTTGGTGATTCTTTGGATCCTGTATGAATGTGTTTATATGTCTATCTATCTGTCTATCTACTTTGATGTGCACTTGAGCACAAATCTTTCAGGCACTGTTCCCTATTTATCATGTGGGTTATTTATCAGATCTTCAATTAAATATGAAAAAAAGACATTCTACACATGCCTCAATAGGAGACCTAGCATGAATGTAGTTTTTCAGTTATTTCCTCCATTTATGATGGCCTGCTTACAAACTTCTCTGTTGATTATGGGTTTACACACCTTGCCAAGTAGAAATACACAAAAAATATCTGAATCACACAATACAAAAACAAAACATTTTTCTTACCACCTATTACACACATAAATTAACAATTTATGCTGCAGTGTTTCTCTTTTCATGGGATTGTAAGGCAGACTGGTCAACAGTGACTTTTGAATTAATATTGCTACCTATCGTCTGTTTCTTGTCTATTATAGCTATTTCTGTATTGTGTGATTTGCATGCTCTTCAGGGCAGGGGTCTCCTCATTTTTGTTTTCAGAATTTATCAGAATTGCATTTAATTTATTCCCCCAAAACACACTTTGGCATAGAGTCACAAGCACACACAATAACCTGTCTGCATATTACACATAGCAAGTAACTGTATTTTTCTAGGTGCCCCAAATGTGGAACTTCAGATAAGAAAGTATGCCAGAGACACAACCACTCAGAGACGCAAAAAAACTACATATGACACAAAAGCGAATGCATTTGTCTGTACTCATGCACTCAAGTACTATATATGACAAAATCACTCAAACACACTCTGGCTTGAAGTCGGAAAAGACAGGAAAAACAAAGAGTGAAGAGAGACATACAATGAAATTCTGGTACTACACATGCTTATACAACACACTGGCACACATACATACACATACTTAGGCTGACTGTTTAGCTACTGAGAAAGTGACAATTTGCCATGAAACTCATCTAGCCACACTTTTGTATACCTGTATCTAGATTGTACTAGATTTGACTAGTTTGCTTGTATCTGAGTGATTTAAGATACATTTTATAATCCATTTACTGGAGTTTTATTTATATAATAAGTATATACTGCAGTGTATCTGTGAGTGATTGTTTACTATTTCAAGAATATTGGTCATAAATATCCTCTGGCCTCAGTGTGCAGTCTTAAAAATTAACCCCTAAGGGTGTCACTAATTGGTATAGTTGTTCTATGGTGCAGTAGTGATTTCCTCTGCACCATAGACCAACTATAACAGTGATTTCCTCAGTGGTAAGTGGGCATATGTTGTAAAATATGTGTATGTTGATTTTAGTGATTTTAATGTTGGGGTCAGAAGCTCTACATGTTGATGGATACAACTCCCAGCATCCAAAACTGACTGGTTTTCATGGAAGTTGCAGTCCAACAATAACTGGAGAGCCATGGGTTGTCCTCCTCTGCTTGAATGTAGTGGGGATGATTTGTTTAGTCAAACACCATGCTGGTTAATTATGCAGTAGAGTAGTTGAACAGCCCGTGTGCACGGGCCACAGTGCCAGGCAGCAACTGCCACAGTGCAGTCATGCACAGTAGAGACTGCCCACGCCGTGGCTGATAACGGAGCGTGACGCTCCGTATTCAGACTGTAGTCCTCTCTGCGCAAGTCTGAATTTGAAGCGCCCGCTCTGTTATCAGCTGAGGCTCGGCCAGTCTGTACTGCTCATGATTGCAGCGTGCGCAGCCGTCTGTACTGCGCATGACAGCTCCTGACAAACATACATTAGCAAATTATTTTATAGGATGTTATGATATTATAAAGTTCCAGGATAAAAATTAGGTATTCGTTCCAGTGGTGCTTGAAGCAAAGTACCATTGTACTTTAGTTCCTGTCAATCTGATGTGTTTGACACGAAACCCTAAACTACCAGATCAGGTATGCCTTTGAAAGCAAAAGGTTAAACCTTATTTGAAAAGTGTTGGGCTATACATATTTAACCCCTTAAGGAGATGGGTGTTCAGTGCAGCACACCCCTCTGATCCTTTTTAGGGGTTATAAAATCAGAAAGTAGCTTTGCTTGCAAAGGGCAAATACTTTTACTTCTGCATTCTGTTCACACACCTGGTTCGTACAGGGTTAAAGGGGATTTGGAATGGGCCAAAACAGCAGGCTGTAGCTGGCTTCTTTCATCACAGTACATGTCGTGTTTTGTATGTAATAGAAGCTTAGAAAGCAAGGATACTAATTTTCAAACTGCTTTTATTCACTGAAATATAAGATTGAACCTTGAAATGAACAAACCCTGAGAGTTTTGAAGTAATGTGCAAATACACATTTCTCTATTGCCTCCCATGGGGAGATGACAGCTTGTCCCAGTAGACTGGAACAATTCTTTAAAGAAGTGCAGGGGTGGAGCCTCCCACTCTTCCATAGTAGGCTACCCAGCCACTCCCAAAACAAAAGTCAGGGTGCAGACCCTCTAAGTGCAAACCTATGAAACAATATTTTTACTTTTGATCCCCCCAGTCTCAAGCTTCTCACCAGATCACAGTGGTGTTTTACCACATATCAATTCACAGCAAAGCTATCGCTGAATTCCTACTTGTCTTGTAAATCTAAATAGGCTGTTTCTTTCTCTTAAGAATTTTGGTCTCATAGCACTTTATACATTCCATATAATAGGTGTCACAAAACCTCTAGACATAGAATATACAAACTAAATCACCCCATTTCATATACCCTTACAATAAATAAAATATAAAATCTACATATATTAACATACTCATATGAAATTTTACATAACTTCCAATTAGAAACCATATGTAAATCATGTAAAAAGTCATAAAAATCACATGAATAAAGTCATATGACAAAAAGGGAGTGAAAAATCATATATGTATTAATTTTAAAAACTCTCTACTCTTGCACTTAATAAATATGTTAGAAATCTATTAAAAATATATACTATATATATTCTCCTAATTCCTTCATAATACTCTATCTTCTTTTTAAAATATCCTTATCATTATATTCTATTCTACTTGTAATGTTTTCAAATGTATTTAAAAAAAAACATTTAAAAGAGTCCATCCTCCTTTATTAAAATTCTTTCTGTGCCACTTATCATATACATACACTGTGATGGAATCTTCTTAATTAGATGTCATACTATATTGCTGAGTTCTGTTTCTTCATTGAGTCCACCTGGACTCAAAGTACCCAATTTGTGAATTCATAGGGTTTCTCGCCTACATAGTTTGGTAAACCTATCTGAGATATGTCTAGGTATAAAATCTATTACCATCACTCTAAAATGATTCATTCCTCCTTGGGGAAATTAATTAAAGTGCTTGGGTACACTATGTTCTTTCCATTTATTGATGACTAGTGTAAAAGCCTGTGTACATGGGCCGAGGTCTGGGAGATGTTAACCCTTTGAGTGCTGGAGGGGTATGCAATGCATTGCTTTGCAATGCGTTGCGCACCACTCCAGTACTCAAAGGGTGGTCCTGCTCTGTGTCTGCCGCCACTCACGCGATGCGCTGTAGAGACTGCCAGAATGCACAAAATGCTCCCAGCATTTTGAGCCTTCGAGCAGTCTCTACTGTGCATGACAGCTTATGAAAAACATCCTAGGGAATTATTATATAGGATGTTTCTCCTATGTTCGCCCAGACGTTCTCTCAAGGTTCTTGTGGTGCGTCCTACATAGGACATCCTACATCCACAGCTGATTAAATAAATTACATGTCATGTGCCACAATTTATAAGTGATGTACTTGAAATTCTTCATCACTTTTATTGCGTGTAAATGTTCGTTGTTTATTTATCATGTACTGACAATTTAAACATTGTGCAACAATTTTAAATCTAGGAAATTGATTGTTTATTCTTATTTCTGAGGTAAAACTAATCCTGTTAGTATTACCATTAAAATGAGCAATCATCTGTTGTAAATTTTCTAAGGTTCCCTTCCAAATAATCAATATATCATCTATGAAATGACCATTGTAGACCAGGTCCACCTCCTGTGGGTTATTGTTCCACACCTGTCCAATTTTCCAATAACCCATGAATAAGTTGGCATAACTGAGGGCGAACCTGGTTCCCATAGCTGTACCTTTTGTTTGAAGGAAGAATTTTTCCTGGAAGCTAAAAAAAATTATAAGTTAGAATAAACTGCGCCCTTATGAGGATGAATTATTTTTGAGAGATTGGCATCATGTTGTCTAAATCCAAAAAATATATTGCTTCTAATCCTAACTGATAGGTTTATAAAGAGACATTACATCCAAGGTCACCCATATATAACTGCATTTTTCCATTTAACATTTGATAGTTGATATAAAACATGTTGAGAATCCCGAATGTAAGATCTACGTTGTAATACATATTTTTGAAGAAAATGATCCATGAATGCCGATAGATTTTATGTCATACTTTTAATCCCTGAGATTATTGGGCAACCTGGTGGATCTTCTGTTCTTTTATGGATCTTTGGGAGGTAATAAAAAAACTCAAACTCTGGGAATGATATTAAAATGTAATGATATTCATCTTGTTTAGGCATGGGACTGGCTAACACAAGAAAAAGTGTTAAAACAATTGAATGGTGTTAAGGTAGACAAAGCTCCGGGGCCAGATGGTATACACCCACGGGTACTTAAAGAGCTAAGCCAGACCCTGGCCAGGCCGTTATATTTGATTTTCAGGGATTCTTTTATTTCAGGTATGGTACCCATGGATTGGCGTAAAGCAGATGTGGTGCCCATATTTAAAAAGGGATCAAAGTCACAGCCAGGAAATTACAGACCTGTAAGCTTGACATCTGTGGTAGGGAAGAGTTTTGAAAGGTTGCTAAGGGAATATATTCAAGAATTCTGCTGGAACAGGAATATCATTAGCAATAGCCAACATGGCTTTGTGAAAGACAGGTCTTGTCAAACGAACTTCATCGCATTTTATGAAAAAGTGAGTAATAATATAGATGCGGGAGCGGCGGTTGATGTGATCTATTTAGACTTTGCCAAGGCATTTGATACAGTTCCACACAAGAGGTTATTGTACAAATTGAATGAAATAGGCCTAGGGGAAAATGTTTGTGTGTGGATTGGAAATTGGCTGAAAGATAGAATGCAAAGAGTGGTAGTAAATGGCAAGTTCTCCAGCTGGATAAACGTGATAAGTGGAGTGCCTCAGGGATCTGTCCTGGGTCCTCTTCTTTTTAATTTGTTTATTAATGACCTCCCAGAGGGCATAGGGAGCCATGTATCAGTGTTTGCCGATGACACCAAATTAAGTAAGGTAATAAAGTCTGAACTGGATGTGTCTTCATTACAAGAGGATTTGGACAAATTGAGTAACTGGGCAAGCAAGTGGCAAATGAGATTCAATATAGACAAGTGTAAAGTTATGCATTTTGGGTACAATAATAAAAATGCAACATATAGTTTAAATGGTGTTTCTCTGGGGAAATCTACAAATGAAAAGGATTTGGGAGTAATGGTAGACAATAGACTTAGCAGTAGCATGCAGTGCCAACTGGCAGCTGCAAAGGCCAATAAGATATTGGAATGTATTAAAAGGGGTATTGACTCAAGGGAGGAAGATATAATTATGCCTCTTTACAGGTCCATGGTAAGACCCCACTTAGAATATGCTGTTGAATTCTGGGTGCCCTTTCTGAAAAAGGACATTATGGAACTAGAAAGAGTG
The DNA here is from genome assembly GCA_037306005.1 of Rhinophrynus dorsalis. Lineage (NCBI taxonomy): Eukaryota > Metazoa > Chordata > Amphibia > Anura > Rhinophrynidae > Rhinophrynus > Rhinophrynus dorsalis. The sequence continues at coordinate 35,536,731 of CM074728.1, read as the reverse complement.
CAGAGGAGGGCTACAAAACTAGTAAGGGGAATGGAAAGTTTTAGTTATGAAGAAAGGCTAGAAAAGTTAAACTTGTACACACTAGAGAAACGGCGTCTTAGAGGGGATATGATAACACTATATAAATATGTTCAGGGCCCATACAAAGGGCTCTCCAAAGACCTGTTCATTAACAGAACAGTACACAGGACAAGGGGCCACCCGCTTAGACTTGAGAAAAGGAGATTTAATCTACAACAGTGTAAGGGTTTATTTACAGTAAGGACAATAAAGGTATGGAATTCACTGCCTGAGGAGGTGGTGCTATCGAAAACATTAGATGCCTTTAAAAGGGGCCTGGATACTTATTTAAAAGAGCATAACATAGAGGGCTATGTACGTTAGTATTGGGATGAATATTTAGTTGGGACTTGTTGATCCAGGGAGAAATCTGATTGCCATTTGGAATCAAGAAATAATTTTTCCCCCCTATTCATGGCAGAATTTTAAATTGCTAATTGAGGGGGTTTTTTTTGCCTTCTTTTGGATCAACGATGGTAAACAGGAATAGAAAAAGGGTTGAACTAGATGGACGCAAGTCTTTTTTCGACCTATGTTACTATGAGTAACTGGGCAGGTAAATGGCAAATGAGATTCAATACAGACAAGTGTAAAGTTATGCATTTTGGGTATAATAATAAAAATGCAACATATAGTTTAGATTGTGTTCCTCTGGGGAAATCTACTAATGAAAAGGATTTGGGAGTAATGGTAGACAATAGACTTAGCAGTAGCATGCAGTGCCAGCTGGCAGTTGCAAAGGCCAATAAGATATTGGCATGTATTAAAAGGGTTATTGACTCAAGGGAGGAAGATATTATTATGCCTCTTTACAGGTCCATGGTAAGACCCCACCTAGAATATGCTGTTCAATTCTGGGCGCCCTTTCTGAAAAAGGACATTATGGAACTAGAGAAAGTGCAGAGGAGGGCTACAAAACTAGTAAGGGGAATGGAAAGTTTTAGTTATGAAGAAAGGCTAGAAAAGTTAAACTTGTACACACTAGAGAAATGGCGTCTTACAGGGGATATGATAACACTATATAAATATGTTCAAGGCCCATATAAAGGGCTCTCCAAAGACCTGTTCATTAACAGAACAGTACACAGGACAAGGGGCCACCCGCTTAGGGTTGAGGAAAGGAGATTTAATCTACAACAGCGGAAGGGTTTTATCACGGTGCCCGTGATTGCTGCAATTCAGTGTCTATCACCTGTAGGGGGCTCCCATTGGCTGTCTGCCTTCAGCCCGCCTCACATTGCCTTTTTAAACTCAGTCTGGGCACCCTTTGGTTGCCTTTTCGTGGTGTCTTTGACAGCATCCACTTCCTCCTTACTGCAGTAGCTGATTGGGCCTGTTGCTGAGTTCCTGAGTCCCTGAATCGACCTGTTCCTGAGTTCCTGCCTGCTTTGTCAGTTCCAGTCCGGTTCCGGTTGTTCTCATCAGTAGCTGATGTTCCTGTTGCCAGCCTGCTTGAACGTGCTTGATCCGATTGATCTTCTCTGCTGGTTCTTGTTGTTTCCTGCTTCCAGTTCCTGCATCTGTGGCGACATTGTTCTTCATTCGCTTTGGCGACATTTCCTCCTGTTGGTTTGCTCCACTAAGCCTTGTGGCTCACATTCAGCCTGTTGGTTCCAGCGTGCGGATGCTGGTTTGCTTCACTAAGCCTTGCGGCTCACATTCAGCCTGTTGGTTCCAGCGTGCGGACGCTGGTTTGCTCCGTTAGCCTTGCGGCTCACATTACAGTCTGTTGGTCCCAGCGTGCGGACGCTGGTTCGCTCCATTATCCTTGCGGCTCACATTATAGTCTGTTGGTCCCAGCGTGCGGACGCTGGTTCGCTCCATTAGCCTTGCGGCTCACATTATAGTCTGTTGGTCCCAGCGTGCGGATGCTGGTTTGCTCCATTAGCCTTGCGGCTCACATTATAGTCTGTTGGTCCCAGCGTACGATGCTGGTTTGCTCCATTAGCCTTGCGGCTCTCCTTATGTCTGTTGGTCCCAGCGTGCGGACGCTGGGTTGCTCCATTAGCCTTGCCGCTCACATTACAGTCTGTTGGTCCCAGCGTGCGGACGCTGGGTTGCTCCACTAGCCTTACGGCTCTCAATCTGCCTGTGTGTTCCTAACGTAGGGCGCTGGTTTACTCCCTGTCTTGCAGTCAGGTACTTGATGGTTTTGAGTGCGCTGTCCAGTCCTAACAGCACTGATTCCTACAGTATATGGGCACGAGAGTTTCTGATTACAGTGAAACCACTTGACCTGGTAACCTCTATATTCCATCTTTCTGTCAATATCATCTGACAGTCATTAGGTCACTGTGATTGTCACCTTCCTTTGGGCTGCCTTGCCCGGTATATTGGTAAGGCCGGTAGAACCTTTCACTTTGCCACCTTAAGGTTGCCTTACCCGGTATTGGCAAGGCCGGTAGAGCCTATTCATTGGTATTCCGTCAGGCTGCCTTGCCCAGTATATTGGTAAGGCTGGTAGAACAGCATACTATTCCATCTTAAGGTTGCCTTACCCGGTATTGGCAAGGTCGGTAGAGCCTACTACACTGGTATCCCGTTAGGCTGCCCAGCCCGGTATATTGGCTGGGCTGGTAGAGCCTCTTGTTCCAGACTGGCCTGGGTTGCTTTGCCCGGTATATTGGCAAGGCCGGTAGAACCTATTTGCTATTGTCATTATCTTCTATGTATTGTTTGTATGTGTATGAAAACCCTATGGGATTGCCTTTAAAGGGTTAGTAATGTCTAAAAAAACTTTTTTGCATTTAGAAGAGCTTAAAAAGCTCTTCTAAATGCAAAAAACCGTATCTCTTAAACCGCTATGGTTTAAGAGATACGGGCGTTTAAAGTTTGATTTCTCCTACTGACAGCTGTAAAGCTGTCAGCAGGAGATCCGTGTCGGTCGACACGCTGGCGCTTGAGAAGTGCCGAGATCTCCTTACTTACATGGAATCTCTTCATTGGAATGGTCTAAAACGTGTGCCTGGTGTTCAGACACACGTTTTAGACCATTCCAATGAAGGGATTCCATGTAAGTAAGGAGATCTCGGCACTTCTCAAGCGCCAGCGTGTCGACCGACACGGATCTCCTGCTGACAGCTTTACAGCTGTCAGTAGGAGAAATCAAACTTTAAACACCCGTATCTCTTAAACCATAGCGGTTTAAGAGATACGGTTTTTTGCATTTAGAAGAGCTTTTTAAGCTCTTCTAAATGCAAAAAAGTTTTTTTTAGACATTACTAACCCTTTAACTTTTCAATAAAGTTATGTTTTTACCTAAACCTTATGTCTGAGAGTCTTAACAAACCGTGATAGGTTTCTTTACAGTAAGGACAATAAAGGTATGGAATTCACTTCCTGAGGAGGTGGTGCTATCAAATACGTTATATGCCTTTAAAAGGGGCCTGGATACTTATTTAAAGAGCATAACATAGAGGGCTATGTACGTTAGTATTGGGATTAATATTTAGTTAGGGCTTGTTGATCCAAGGAGAAATCTGATTGCCATTTGGAATCAAGAAGGAATCCCCCCCCATTCAAGGCAGAATTTTAAATTGCTATATTGAGGGTTTTTTTTTTTGCCTTCTTTTGGATCAACGATGGTAAACAGGAATAGGAAAAGGGTTGAACTAGATGGACGCAAGTCTTTTTTCAACCTAAATTACTATGTTACTATGTTACTAATAATTCCTCTGTTTTTTCCTCCAAAATGAATTCCTTAAAATACTTCAAATAGATATCACTTGGATTAAAATCTAACATCTGATATGATTCAGTGTCACTCAATAGTCTATACCCCTCCTTCAGATAATCCTCCGTTCTCTGGATGACCAAAGCCCCTCATTTGTCCACGTCACAAATGGTTATCAAATTATTGTTCTTCATTTGCTGCAGTGCTTCTGTTTTTGCCCTAGATAAATTCTTATTTTAAAATTCTTATTTTTAACTATTTTGTTATAATCTCACATAACTCTGCTAAAAAAAACTTCCACAAAAGGTCCTTTTGAATTTGAAGGAAAAAAGTTAGATTTTTTTCTTTAAATTAGTGCGGACAAAGGGAATGTTGGAATCTGTAGTTACTGTTTCACTTGTATCACCCAGCCACTCCCCTCCAGTTAAGATTTGTTCCATCATCCTGGTATGAAGGCTGTGAACAGTTCTGCTTGGTTTTAGTTATTTTATTATTTTATTTAGACATGGGGTGTCAGAATTCCTCCATTAGGTGGATTACCATTACTGGCTTACCCTGGTGGATTGTCCAGTTTACAGGAGCTTGTTGTGGACCTTTTCAGCCTTGGGAGAGAACCATGCAGCCCATGTCTCTCTCCAGAGGAAGTCTCACTGAGGCTTCTCCCTTACAATTGTTATGTCTTCCTTCCCGTCGTTGCCTCGGTGGGCTCTGACGCTTTTCCTTCTCTTCTGGGTTTCAGTCAGCGCATCACCATGCTAGCGTGGTGACGTCATCTTTCACCAGCACTTCTAGGTTTGGACCTGTTCTACCCACACGCCACTTCTGTGCAGTGCGTGATTATAGCGTTCCTGACCCTGCATCTTGTGCCTTCCAGCCAGTCCTGCTTCCTACTCCATGGTCTCCTGTATCTCCCCCGCCTATCTCCTCTTTTGCCTGCCGTTTCTTCCAGCATCTCCTGGTCTGGTTTAGACCTTCTTGCCTTCCTGCCATTGCTGTTTGACCCTACATTTGCCAGTCTCCACTTGTGCTTTCCTGAGGGGTCTTGTACTTGCTGCTGTAGTTCCTGGCCTGTCCCTGGCTTCCTCTTTAACTGCTACCTAGGTTTCCTGCCTGCCTCCTAGGCCTTTCCTTATCCCTCCATTCCTGTTGCAATTCAGTCTCCCCGATAGGGTATCTTGATATACCCAGCTTCCCCGCCTCTCCTGCCCTGGGACCTGCACCTGGTTCCCTGGCCTCCTGCTCTGGTATTCCCTCCTCTGCCTGTGCTCTACCTGCCCTACCAGCCCCTGGACTTACCTTTGGTGAGTCCTTCTTGTCCTTCGTGTTGGAAAGTGACCTTCCCTGGGGTTGGTGGTGGGTGTCCTCACTGTAGTGCATTCTCCTGGGCCTTATTTGGCTCAACCGAAGGGGGTCATCTGGCTTTGCGGCCAGCACCTTTACACTGCCTTGACCACAGCACAACGCACTACAGAAGGCCTGCGAACACCAGCCACGCTCCCCAGCGACACACTCAAGCCTTCTCTCCACCAGCCCTTGTTGGAGGAGTCACTGTATCTCTGATAACTCATTCTACAGTTAGTTAGTAGAGTATTAGGTTGGTAGAGCTTGAGCCCTGGGGGATCCTGACAACAAGGGTAATCTGAAGAAAGAAAGGTGAGCACCCCTTTGAGTGCCATGGTCCACTTGTCCCATAGTTCCCTTCTACACAAGGGTTTCCTTGGAGATTTTTTTAACTTCTGCACTCAGGTTGTGTATCTTTTATATCTGTTCTGGGGGTCTTTGGAACATTTTGGGACGTTTTGTGGTATTTAACCCCTTCCCTGCCAGCCTTGGTTAGTTAAGGGACCATTTTTTCTCATTTTCCTTAGTTTATTTTATGTTTGCACATGTTCATTGGTGTTCTACAGGTGTTTTTACACTTTTTAGTAACTTTTTTATTTAGACTTTATTTTTGAATTCCGCGCCTTTAAGGGCGCACTTTACCGCATAGCTGCAATGCTCCATTGATCTCTGTGGCAGACTGTTTGGGACATGTCTCTACAACTGCTCATTATATACCAAGTTGAGGCTACATTTTCTTTACTATCCTTGTCTAACTATCTGGTGGACCTTCTCAGTGTCTTGGGGGCTTCGGGGGGATTCGGTTCTGTATTTGATATTCCATACTGAGAATAGTACATTTCCCACGAACGCCTGTTTTACGGGCTGTTTTCCGATTGGTTCCCTATGCAGTTCCCATTTTGTTTCCTCTTTACACAACTATGATTCGCAGGGCATATTCTACTCAGCTCTTCTCCTCAGGTTAACCCTTCACTTGCCAGATAAGTGCATTTTAGGTTTTCTGGGGTGAAATCTTTAATCTGGGTGACAATATTTGGGTCTTCCTTTAATGTATTAACACTTTTCTCCTGTTAGAATGTCAGATCCACTAGGACATGGGGCTAGGTCTAAGGCTAAGGAATCAGGGGTGTCTCTGACCCCCTCACATATTTCTTCTCATGCCAATTGGGGCTTCCCATGGGTTACTCTGGTCACATATGCCCCTCATGCTCTGTGGCCCCTGCGTCTCCACCAGGGCCTTCCAGCCATGATCAAGAGCCACCTTGGGTCAAGGACTTAAAGTCCTCTATGGCACAGTTTCCTCTTTCTCTCCAGGGCGTTCTTCAGTCCTGGAGGCCCCCCACTTCCTTCAGGTTTGTGGCCCCTAAGGCCACTGGTATTCCTGATCTGTCTGTTTCTTCTTTGGAGGATTCAGATGGAGATTCTGAGGATGGTGTGTGTTCTGAAGAGGCTTCTTCCCAATTTCACGGGGAGCCCTTTAAAACTGACCCTAAACCCTCTGCTGAGGGTCTCATTAAGATGGTGTTAACTACTTTAAACATTCCCTCTACTCCTGTAGAGCCACAGGCTACTTCTGATGTCTTTCACAGGCGCAAGAAGCCCTGCATTGTCCCGCTCTGGATCAAATTATTTTGGATGAGTGGAAGACTCCTGAGATTCTCAAAATTGTATCCCTTTTCTGAAGCTGCCTTTCCTCAATGGGCTACTCCTCCTCAGGTTGATTCTCCCATTTCCAGGCTCTCTAAATCCACTACTTTGGCAGCTGTGGATGCTTCAGCTCTTAAGGACTTGACTGAAAGGAAACTTGAAACTATTTTGAAGTCTAATTTCACTGTCGTCCAATACAGGTCACTGGTACTCTGGGAGGCGATCCGCCCCTTTAATAGGCAGGAACAATTATGCAAATGATTGCAGGGGGCGGAGCCTCCCCTCCTACTTAAGCTGCCTTCAGGCCAGAGCCACTAGATTGATTTGTTCCTGTGTGCTGTGCACACCAGGTGGAGAACATCTATGCATTCAACTTAGTATTTTGTTATTTTTCTTCAAATATGGAATACCACCATTAGGAGGGTGACCATGGCTGTGAATTGCCCTCTTTAAAGTGGCTAGTGCAGCTTCCAGGGATTTTCTGTGGACCTTATGCCCTGAAGAGGGAACAGCTTGAGTCAAGCAGCTTCCCTGCTGAGGAATTTACCTCTGGTCTATTCCCACTTCATCATGGTCACCTGAAGACAGAAGTCCAGCAGAAAGGTGAGCCACCACTTGAGTGCTGAAGGTCCACTTGTCCCCACAGTGTCCCTTTGATGGGCTTGTATTTGGGAGTTTGCATTGCACTCCAGCACTCATAGGGTGTTTTTATTTGCATTTATCATGTTTATGCAATTTCTGTGGTATTCTCTGGGTTTTGGAGCTTTGGGTACAGTTTTACTTATGTTTCTCATGTAGGGTAACTGTTTAGCACTTTTTAAAGTTTAGTGGGACTTTATTAAAATGTAGTGTTCCGCGCCTTTAAGCGCGCCTTTTCCCGCTTAGACGCCATTGCTCCTTTACTCTCTATGGGATTTCACAGTGTGGGACATATCTCTGGAACCGCTTGTCACAGCAACTTCAGAGATGGCTCATTTTATTTCTATGCTCCTGCTCTATCATCCGGTGTCTGTATTCAGGGTGTGGGGAGTTCAGGGGGGCTTCGGGCACTGTTTGGGGTACTTCTGAGAGAAAACTACATTTCCCATGAGCGCCCGGTTCGCGCTCGTTTCTGATTGGCTGACCTGACGGCCGCCATTTTGTGGTGTTATTTCTCAGCGAGTATACTACGCAGGGACCGAGCCTTCTCTCCTCTCAGCAGATTAACCCTTCGCTGGCCAGATAAGTCCGTTTTTAGGCATTTCTGGGGTGAAACTTTAATCTTTCACACTTTTACTGGGTGATATTGTTAAGTGGTGTATATTGACGCTGTGAGCATGTCTACTCCACTGGAGCCAGGGGCTAGACCCAAGACTAAAGAGGCTGGGGTGTCTGTTCCCCCCATTGCGCTTTGCTCCTCTTGTCACTCTGGGCTGCCTAGAGATTGTTCTGGTGATTTATGCCCTAAATGCACTGATTGTCGTGATAGCAACCCTGGGCTTCCCAGCCATGCTATTGAGCCAACTTGGGTGAAAGAGTTTAAAGCTGCCACTAGGAATCTCAGATCCACACTCCAACTCTTTCCCTCTCAGGTACAGGGGGCTCTCCAGGTTTGGCAGACCCCCTCTACAATCAGGACTTCCCTGCCTAAACCACAGGGGGCTCCTGATGTGTCTGATTCTTCTGAAGAAGAACTATTGCAGGATTCTGATGCTGAGGAAGGCACTGTTATTGAGTCTAACAGGTCCATTGGGGACCCTTATGAATGTGACCCTGAGGTTTCTGCTGAGGGTTTGATTAGAGCTGTGTTAACTACGCTCAACCTTCCTCTGACTCAGGAATCTACTCATGATCCAACTGACGTTTTCCAAAAACCATCTAAGGCGGTTGTATGTTTTCCAACTAACCCTACCCTTGCCCGTCTAGTCTCTGAGGCGTGGAGGAATCCTGACAAATCCTCCTCAGTGTCCAAAAAGTTTGCTAAACTTTACCCTTTTCCTGAGACTGAACTGGCAAAATGGGTTCATCCTCCCAAAGTGGATGCTCCTGTTTCCAGGCTATCCAAATCTACTGCTTTAGCTGTCTCTGATGCCTCTGCCCTGCAGGATTGGACGGACAAAAAGCTAGAACTTTCTCTTAAATCTATTTTTGCCTCCATTGGCACTGCCATGCGTCCAACCTTTGCAGTGGCGTGGGTTAATAGAGCTATTGCGGCCTGGACTGAGCGACTGACTGAGGCAGTCCGCCAGGATGCACCGGTATCTGAGCAGTTGCAGCTCCTTGCTAATATTACTGAAGCACAAAATTATGTTGCTGATGCTGCCTTTGATGCTGTGCGCATGATGGCGAGGGCCTCCACTTCATCTGTGGTGGCCAGACGTGCCCTTTGGCTGAAAATTTGGTCTGCTGATACAGCCTCTAAGAAAGCCTTGCTTTCCTTGCCCTTTCAGGGGAACTTGCTATTTGGTTCTGAACTCAAAGAAATGATCAGCGAGGCTACTGGCGGTAAAAGTAATCTTCTACCCTCAGTCTTCAAGAAAAAGTTTCCAGCCAAACGCAATCGGTCCTTTCGTTCCTTTCAGACTGAGACACGCTCCACGTCCCAGACGGGTCCGTCCTCTGCGCGCTCCTCCTCCAAGCCCAAACAGTCCTGGAAGCCCAAAGTTGCCCCCAAGGCCAAGACCTCCAAGACTGCTTCGGCATGACTCACCGAACCCGGGTCCGCATCCGGCAGTAGGTGGACGTCTCCGCATCTTTCGCCGGACTTGGGAGGAGTCAGTGACGGACCCATGGGTTATTCAGGTAGTGTCAGAGGGATACAGGATCCCTTTCTCTTCCCTTCCTCCTTTTCGGTTCCATTTTACTCGTCCTTCTCAGGAACCTACAAAAAGACGTCTGTTCGACGACGCTATTCAGGATCTCTTGGACAAGGAGGTCCTGGAATTGGTTCCTCCAGAGGACACAGGTTCAGGATTTTATTCCAACCTGTTCGTGGTGGCCAAAAAGGACAGAGCTGCTCGTCCCATTTTGGATCTCAAAGATCTCAATTCCTATGTTGTGAGTTCCCACTTCCGCCAGGAGTCCCTGCGCTCTGTGATTGCAGCAATGTCTCCAGGGGAGTTCCTTGCCTCCCTGGACCTTCAGGATGCTTATCTTCACATCCCTATTCATCCAGAGAGCAGGCGGTATCTCAGGATTGCCTGCCTCAGGTGACACTTTCAGTTTTCAGCTCTTCCCTTTGGGCTGACTTCGGCCCCTCAGGTCTTTCAGAGGGTGTTGGGTTCCTTGATTGCTGTACTTCATCAAGAAGGTGTCAGGGTGACCCCCTACATGGACGATCTCCTCCTGAAAGCCTCCTCAGCGGAGCTTCTCCACCAACAACTGCAGCTGTGTATTCACACTCTGAACCGTCACGGCTGGATCCTGAATCTGGACAAGTCAGACTTGGTCCCATCTCAGAGGCTCATTTTCCTGGGTCTCCTGTTTGACACTCGCCAATGCATGGTGTTTCTACCAGAGGAAGTGGCTCATCAGATAGCCATCCGAGTAGCTGGGATCCTGGAGCTGGACAGAGTTCCAGTACCGAAGTTGACGTCTCTGGTGGGGAAGTTCATTTCCACGATCGAAGCGGTACCATTTGCCATGGCCCACTCCAGGGAACTCCAGAGGTTTGTGATCCAGACGTGCAAGAATCATCCAGATCATCAGCATCTGTCAGTCTCTCTACCTCCTAATGTCGAATCGAGTCTGCACTGGTGGTTGGATCTCTCTCATCTCCTGAAAGGGAGATCCTTTCAAGTTCCCTATTGGACCACGCTTACAACGGATGCCAGCATCCGGGGATGGGGTGCTGTGTTGGGTCGTTTCAGTGCTCAGGGGAAATGGGGACTGGAGGAATCTCTTCTATCCATCAATGTTCTGGAACTGCGTGCCATCCGGCTTGCCCTGAGGCACTGGGAATCTCAACTGGAAGGTTGCCCAGTCAGAGTGGAGTCCGACAACGCCACCGCAGTGGCCTACATCAACAGGCAAGGCGGCACAAGAAGTTGCACCGCCTGGTTGGAGGTGAAGGATATTTTATCTTGGGCAGAAGATCACGTGCCTGTCATTTCAGCAGTTCACATTCCAGGCGTAGACAACGTCATGGCAGACTTTCTCAGTCGTCACACAGTCGACAGCGGAGAATGGGCTCTTCATCCAGAGGTTTTTCACCTAATCACCCAGAGGTGGGGGGTACCTGCAGTGGACCTGATGGCTACCAGACACAACAGGAAGGTGCCGGCTTTTTGCTCCCGGTGGAGGGACCCTCTTGCTCTATCAGTGGATGCCTTGTCAATCCCTAGGGATTTTCCTCTGGCCTACATCTTCCCTCCTCTTCCTCTATTGATCAGAGTCATCCAGAAGTTGAAGCTGGAGCGCTGTCCTGTCATCTTGATCGCTCCAAACTGGCCTCGCCAGTCCTGGTATCCGGAGTTGATGGCCATGTCAGTGGCGTAACCGTTTCCACTTCCTGCCCGTCCGGATCTGCTTCTTCAGGGTTATCTGTGGAAGGAGGATGTTCAGAATCTCCATTTAATGGCATGGCGGTTGAATCCTCGATTCTAGAGAAGAAAGGATTTTCTCCTTCAGTGGTGTCGACGATGCTTAGAGCTCGTAAGCCTGTGTCCTCTAAGATCTATCATCGTATCTGGGCCACCTTTGTAGCTTGGTGTACTGATCGGAAGATGTCCCTAGAATTTCATCTTCCCACTGTCCTGGCCTTTTTACAGGACGGTGTTGAGAAAGGGCTCAGTCTGAGTTCCCTCAAAGTCCAGACTTCTGCTTTGTCTGTGTTTTTCCAGGAAAGGATTGGTATCCTTCCTGATGTCAAAGTTTTCTTCCAAGGCGTGAATCATGTTCGGCCTGCTTTCATTAGTCCTACTCCCCAGTGGGACCTCAATTTGGTGCTGGGAGTTCTCCAGCGACCCCCGTTTGAATCCTTGGCTTCTATTCCATTAAGTCTCTTGACTTGGAAAATGGCCTTTCTCTTGGCTATTGTTTCAGTTCTCCGGGTAGCAGAGTTACAAGCTCTGTCTTGTAAACCTCCTTACCTGGTGTTCCACAAGGATAAGGCTGTGCTTCGCACTACCAAGGAATTCTTGCCCAAGGTTGTGTCTGAGTTTCACATCAATCAGGAGATTGTGGTTCCCTCTTTCTGCCCTAATCCTTCATCTGACAAGGAACGAGATCTCCATTTGTTGTATGTGGTGCGTTGCCTCAAGTTTTATGTTCATCGCACCGAGTCTATCAGGAAGTCTGACGCTCTATTCGTCATTCCTGAGGGGCCTAGGGCAGGGAGACCGGCTTCCAAAGTTACCTGTCACGGTTTTTTATAGACTCTCAGACCAGTATGTAAAATAAAACACAGTTTTATTTAGCAATAATAACACATAAGGTCGCCCTCTAGTGGCGGTTGGGTGTACATAAATGATAGTGACTGGAAAATACAAAGTTAATGCACAAACGGAAAGCAAGTACACATTTACCACCAAGGAAGGGGTATAACCCCGGAGGGTTAAGTCCTTTATAAATATTAGTTTCAAAGGAACTGTTTGGCACGCCCTGGGTATGAGTAGGTTACGCTTAAGGTAACCACAAAGGGTTAAGTCCTTGATTATGATCAGTCTCTCAAGTGGATGCTTGGCACGCCCAAGGTGTAGATAAGCTGTGCTGAAGAAATGTTCACCAACAAGTGGATAGGGACTGTCTCGCCACGGTGTGTAGTATAGCAGAGCCCAATAGCCCCCCACGGGCGTACCTACAGGAATGGCTACTGCTGGTGCAAGTGATCTTAGCCCCACGGGCGTGTATCGAACCGGCCTGCAGTGCAAGAGCTCCCAAGCCTCTTCAGACTCTACCGGACTGAGTATAATGAGACAGGGCCCAAAGCCCAACAGAAGTAGTACCGGAATGCTAGTGCTGAAGCCTGTGCCCGTCACCACTCGGTATAACGGAATTGCTCAGTGTATACAACGAGAGAGATAGAGAGCCAAAGCGCCCAACCGGCCTAATAGGAAGTGAACACTCTACTGGGATGGTATCGAGTTGCCGACAGAGAGCGGCCAACTCAGCAAGAGTTTCACTATGAACGAGGCTCACACTGGAGTAGGGAGAGTGGGACCGAGACAGCACTGGTAGGGTTAAAAGGCACGTTTATACAAGGCTTTTCTGCGGTAGCACAGCACTGCGGTCTGAGGGAGGCGCACACAGCTCTGCACGATAGTAACACTGCACTGCACGAAGTAACACCAGGCAAGACAGCCACACAAGTACTGGAACAGTGAATGATAATGTCGCGACGGCGACAAACCGGAACGTGGGTCTTCTGGAACACGCTGGAGGTGATCTTGCGGGAGGAAGTCAGCAAGGCCGGATCGGAGCATGTATGAGGTAGTCGTACCAGCCGGGTCATACTCAAGCAGGAACGTCAGCCAAGCAGAGTCGAGATCCGGAGGAGAGAGTCAGACGAGCCGGGTCATACTCAAGCAGGAACGTCAGCCAAGCAGAGTCGAGATCCGGAGGAGAGAGTCAGACGAGCCGGGTCATACACAAGCAGGAACGTCAGCCAAGCAGAGTCGAGATCCGGAGGAGATAGTCAGACGAGCCGGGTCATACACAAGCAGGAACACTGGAGAATGGTCAGGGCTAGCCAAATCGGTACACAGGAATCAGAAACGTAGCAAGAGAACAACTGGCTCAGAAACACCACGAAAGGGCGCCTGACAGATGGAATTGCCAGGTATAAAAAGGAAACCAAGGGGCGGGCCAAACTAAGTGAACAAATCACCCTTGTACATAGAAGAGAGTGACAGCTAGATCACAGGCACTGTGATATTACCATTGCCTCTTGGATTAAGGCTACTATTCGTGAAGCCTATAAGTTGCGGAATAAGCATGTTCCCTTCCGGGGGACTGCCCATTCCACCAGATCTATTGGGGCCTCTTGGGCCTACAAGAATCAGGCATCTGCTGATCAACTGTGCAGAGCGGCCACTTAGTCCTCTGTGCACACATTTTCAAAGCACTACCGAGTTGATGTACTGGCCTCGGCTGATGCCAGTTTTGGGAGGAAGGTCCTGGAGGCAGTTTTGCCTGTTTAGGCCTTCTACTCTGTGGTTCTTAGTGCTTCTTTACTGTTGAGCCCGGTTGGCTGTGGTTCAGTGTGCTGTGTTAGTTCAGGGGTTGTTTTCCCCTGGTTGGTGTCCGTTGACACTTACATTTTGGGCTATGTAATTAACTGGTTCATAGCAGTTCTAGTGACTTGGGCCTTGCGCCTGGTCCTTGCCTTACTTCCCGCCTCTGGGTCAGCTCAATGTTTGTACATCCCAGAGTACCAGTGACCTGTATTGGACGACAGTGAAAATAGGATTTTAGTCTTACCTGTTAAATCCTTTTCACTTAGTCCATACAGGTCACTGGTCTCCCACCCTGTCAAGGGACCATGCTTGACTCTCCTGTGGCATTCAGTGGGAGACCTTCGGGGCATGCTCACAGGAGTCTTCCTTCTTGCTTACCTATGGTCAGTTTTAGTGTCTCAAATCAATCTAGTGGCTCTGGCCTGAAGGCAGCTTAAGTAGGAGGGGAGGCTCCGCCCCCTGCAATCATTTGCATAATTGTTCCTGCCTATTAAAGGGGCGGATCGCCTCCCAGAGTACCAGTGACCTGTATGGACTAAGTGAAAAGGATTTAACAGGTAAGACTAAAATCCTATTTTCACTGCTATTGGGGCATCCCAGAGAACCACCTTAGCTTCTGCCTGGGTCAGTAGGACCATTGCTGTTTGTACTGAAGAGCTGGCTGCTTCTATCCACAAGGGTGCTCCAAAAGCTGACCTTTTATCCCTTTTGGCCAATATTTCTGAGGCTCAGCATTATGTTATGGATGCTCTTTTTGGTGCCCTAGGCTTGAAGCTAATGCCTTGGCTGTCTCTGTGACTGCTAGGCGTATGTTGTGGCTGAAGATCTGGTCTGCTGACTTGATTTCCAGGAAATCACTGATTTCTCTTCCCTTTCAGGATACCTCTCTTTTTGGACCTGAATTGAAGAACCTCTTAAGTGAATCCACTGGGAGCGAGAGCACTCTGTTGCCTCCTGTTCCTAAACGCAACCCTCAAGCAAAGAGGCATTGTCCTTTTCATCCCAAACAAAGCGAAGCGTTTAGAGCAAAACTGGTGATGTCCCAGGCCCCATATTCCAACCCCAAGCCCAAGCCCAAGCAGCAGTGCAGATCTAAACACACCTACATTAAATCCAAACCCACTAAACCTTTTTTGTCATGACTCGCCGAATCCTGGTCCGCGTCCAGTAGGGGGGCATCTGCAGCACTTCTTGAGTGTCTGGACAGGCTCTGTTGTGGATCACTAGGTATTACAGGTGGTTTCAGAAGGTTACAGGATTCCCTTGAAATCCCTGCCCCCCCCTTCAAGTTCTGCCCATCTTGCTTCCCTCAGGGTCAGGAAAAGCTCAGGCTTTTCAGTGGGGCTGTCCAGTCTCCCTTGGACAAGGGAGTTCTGGCCCCGGTTCCTCAACAGGAGAGAGGTTCAGGCTTTTATCCCAACCTCTTTGTCATTCCCAAGAAGGACATCGGCTGCTTTCCTATCCTGGACTCAAGGCTCTCAACAAATTTGTAGTCAAGACCCACTACAAGATGGAGTCCTTGCATTCTGTCTTCACATTGATGTGTCCAGGGGAATTTTGGGCATCCTTGGATCTTCAGGATGCGTAGCTGCACATTCCTGCCCATCCGGCAAGTCAGCAGTACCTCAGGTTTGCCTGTGACATGGGACATTTCCTGTTTACTGCTCTTCCCTTCGGGCTCACTATTGCCCCTCAGGTGTTAAGTCGGGTTTTGGGTGCACTGATTGCTTTCCTGCAGACCAAGGGGATTCAGGTGACGCCTTACGTGGATGACCTTCTCCTCAAGATACCTTCCAGAGATCTTCTGGATCACCAAGTTCAACAATGTGCTCAGATCCTACTCCAACATGGTTGGATCCTGAATAGGGATGGATGAAAGTTGTTGCTGTGTTCCCGCGAGTAATTTCACGAAAACCACGTTGTTCTCCGCTTTCTTGCGGGAAAATCAGCTTTAAAATTAGCGATTAAAATGTTCGCATTTTTCGCCCTTTGGCCAAAATTTTTCATCATTTTTTCAATGGCTATAAAGTTTCTGCCCATTGATTGTTTTCGCATTTCCTCTAATAAAATGTGACTTATTTGCAGAAGGCAGACACAATAGAAGCAGCTACAGAGTGAGATAGACGTGCTGTGCTTTTCTGCGGTGATATTTTGGCAAAATTAAGGCAGGAGAGGCTCATAGTGACTGCTATCACTATGAGTAGCAAAAGGAGGAACTGGAAGGACCCTTATTATGTGTCCACTGAGTCTGAGGAGGAGGAAGAAGTGACTAGCAGTACTGAACGAATGCTGTCCTATCCCCCTAAATCACCTCAAGGGATCTTGGGGAATTTTTTTGGTAGGGAGGGAGAAAAGGGAATGGGAAGGGAGGAAGAAAAGGGTAGTACTAGTGAGAGCAGGACAGGTCAGCTGCCTGTGCCTGCTGCAATACGTGCTGCCCCTGCTGCCATTGCCACCATTGCTGTACCTGCAGCCACTAGTGTTTACCTGCTGCCAGACGTGCTGCCCCTGCTGCCACTAGTGTTGTACTTGCTGCCAGTGCCACCATTGCTGTATCTGCAGTCACTAGTGCTGCCCCTGCTGCCATCAGTGCTGTATCAGCAACAACCATTGCTGTACCTGCAGCCTCCATTGCTGTACCTGCTGCCAGATATGCTGCCTCTGCTGCCACCAGCGCTGTACCTGTTGCCAGTGCTGAACTTGCTGCCACCAATACTTTGCCTGCTGCTAGGGTTTCTTGTAGTACTCAGGAGTGGGGAAGGAGAAAATGATGACAAGTATGACAGCAAGGGACCCTAAAACACACTTGCCATTCCCAAGCAGTCCTGTCAGTGCTAGTACTACTGCTACTAAGATACAGCAGCTTGTTAATGTTAGGAGTGAAGGAGGGGGTAATCAACAATATCCTCATATTACTAGTGACAGTGAGACTGAGGAGGAAGACTCTGCGGCTGAACTCAATGTGGTTGGTGTTAGTTGTAGTAGCAGTAATGGTGAAGCAGCTGGTGTGGTAGGGGAAACATTTGACAGTGTCCAGAGTAGTGGTCAAGGGGGCCCACACCATTCATCTGATCCTGGGACTTTGAGTCCTCCCCTTCCCTTCACTACAGTGTGCAGGTGGAACATGATCCTGAAGAGGCCAGAACTAATACCACCACTACCAGCAGGAGCACAGATGAGCTGCCTGTTCCTGCTGCTACTGCTGCTAGTGCTAGTCTGCCTTCTTCTTCAGGTCAAAAGGAAATGGCAAGTGTGATAAGTTCATCGTTACCTCCCCCGCCAAATGTTAGCCAGTCTCTTGATGTTAGGATGTGGCAGTTCATCTCTACCCACTGTACAATGTGTGGTGCACTGACCACATATGCCAGTGTGGTGGAGGAGAATCGCAAGCAGTGCATCAAGCGGCATCTGAGGAGATTCCATTCCACAGAATATGCTAAGATGGTGGTAGGGAGGGTGCATCATTACTATTAAACTGTCAGCAAGTTGTCATGTGTCCTTAGTGGGTTCTGGACAAGGGGGTATAGTGAAAGCAGCAGTACTTGGTTTCGGGTGTCATGGTGTTTGTATACAGTCTTGCCCCCAGATGTTATTTATACACACTTTGCACATTGCAGTTGCTGATGAGAGCCAACACACCTGTGATTTTGGAGGAGGGGCATGTGGAGAAGATTTAATGGCCTACTTCTTCTTTTCTCCACATAGACTGGGGGCTAATTATTGTGCTGCTACTGCCTCAGGCGCATCACTGGAGCCAGCCGTGGCTAGTGAAATCTTCATCCTCCATCTTCCATGTTACTGCTATTGTTGATCACATTCTCTTTCAGCTGCCTAATCATCCTGCTGCTTAAACACCTCAGCAGCAGCAGTAGGAACAGCAGTTGCAACTCAGGAGGACATTTGACAATGGCCAGTGGCCACTGACCAACATGACCTGCTGGCACTAGGCTAGTAGGGCATTTTTATTTTTTTCTCAAGGCTTGTGCTTTGAATAAAAAAAAACAACACGTCCTACAAAAAAAAATAAACAGTTTTTGGGGGTTTGTTTCTAACAATCCTAAGTCCTACAAATCAATGTTTCCTCAGGCCTTGGGCCTCTAATAAGTCTAAGTCCTACAAATCAATGTTTCCGCAGGTCTTGGGCGTCTAACAGCAAATGTAACAAATCATCCTCTACAAAATACTCTATCAAGTCAAGTAACAGTCCACCCCAGTGGCAGCTTATGTCAGGGGGTTCCTGTCTCTTATCACTTTACATACAAATTTCTTATTGTATTTTATTTATTTATTTTTTTATGAACTGTCCTCCGAATAATAGTCAAGAAACCCCCCCCCCCAAAACAAATTCCCTGTTCAAATGATTAATTCAGTCACCAACACAGGCACCCTCCTCATACCCCTTTTATACCGTGTCTTATGAGTTTTTTTTATTTGTATTTAGTATTTATTTTATATTAACTACCTCCCCCCCAATCCCAGTAACAAACCCCCCAAAAAATCATCCCCTGTTCAACTTATTCTTTCCCCACACTCCACCAACACAGACACCCTCATGCCCCTTTTATACTATGCCTTTGGGAAATAAAATAATATTTGCTATGTGTTGTGTGTAACTTCTAGGTTCCAATTGATTTCAATGGAGTGAGCTAGACGAAAAGAGCTGAAAAAAGCGGAAAATCATCACTTTTCACTGGAATATTTCCGCCAAGCAGAAAGTGCCATTTTTCGCCGATTACGGCTGAAATATTTCGCCGATTGCAGCGGAAATTTTCGCCCATTCTTAATCCTGAATATGGTCTAGTCTGCCCCGGTTCCCTCCTAAGACCTGGTGTTCCTTGGCCTCCGGTTTATCAGACAGGGGATTCGATTCAGCAGCTCACCTCCAAGGTGTCTTCTGCCCTGTCGTGGACATCAGCTCTGGCAAGGAAGTTCTCCTCACCTTGGAAGCAGTGCCATTCGCTATGGCTTATGCCAGAGAGCTTCAGAGGTTTGTGATCCATGTTTGCAGGGGGAACTTGGATCTTCTGGATCATCCTATCTCTCTCAAGGCGGAAGTGAAACAGACCCTTCACTGGTGGTTGGACCTCTCCAACCTGAGGAAAGGGAGGCCATTCGTGATTCCATACTGGACCATTGTGATGACAGACGCCAGTCTACTCGGGGCACCTGAGTGTTCAGGGCCGTTGGTCACTGGAGGAGACCCTTGTCCCCATCAACATCTTGGAGCTCAGGGTGATTTCCCTTTCTCTGAGGTATTGGTTCTCTGAGTCCAGTCCGACAATGCCACGGCCGTGGTTTACATCAACAAGCAAGGAGGCACAAGAAGTCCCACGGCTTGATTCACTCAGACCGGATCTCCTTTTTCAAGGTTACCTGTGGAAGGAGGATGTGGACCATCTGGCTTTGATGGCATGGCTGCTGAGGCTTCCATCTTGAGGAAGAAGGGCTATTCTTCTGCACTGGTTTCCACCATGATTCAGGCTAGGAAACCAGTTTCCAAGGCCTACCATAGAGTATGGTCTATTTTCCATGTTTGGTGTGTGGACATGGATCTGTCCTCACAGGTATTTGATCTTCCAGCTTGTAACGGTGCAGTAACGGAGACAATGTACACTGCAAGAGCTGAGGGACCAGAGCCAGTAGCACCCTTCCGGTGCAGTAACGGATTCACAGACACTGCAAGAGCTGAGGTATTAGAGCCAATAACACCCGTCTGGTGCAGTAACGGAACTCTGTACACTGCAAGAACTGATGTAATCGCCCAATAGCACCAACCGGTGCTGTAACTGAACCACTGCGTATAGTAAGGGTTAATCGGAAACGCAGTGTTAATGGAGACCACAATGCTCTGCTACTGTAACCAGGAGGCTCGGGGTAACAGAGGCTGCAATGCTCTGCAAGTGTAAACGGAAGGCTCAATATAATGGAGGCAATAGTGCTCTGTAAGTGTTAACGGAAGGCTCAGTTTAACTGAGGCAACAGTGCTCTGCAAGTGTTAACGGAAGGCCCAATATACGGAGGCAACAGTGCTCTGCAAGTGTTTAACGGAAAGGCTCAGTATAACGGAGGCAACAGAGCTCTTCAAGAGTTAAACAGAATGCTCAGTCTGCACTATAACTGCTACAGCGAAAGTTCAAAATGTCGCCCAAGCGACACAGGATCAGGATCGCAGTGGAACACTTCTCAGGATCGTCAGGATAGCCAGGTCAGGTCACGGAGCAGGAACGTCAGCCAGGCCGGGTCAAATCACTGAGCAGGAACGTCAGACAAGCCGGGTCAGATCACGGAGCAGGAGCGTCAGCCAAGCCGGGTCGAATCACAGAGCAGGAACCAAAGAGAGTAGTCAGACGGGCAGTGTCGGTACACAGGAACACAGGAACACAGCAACACAGTAGCACTGGTACAGGAACACCACAAAAAGGCACCTGACAGGTGCCTGAGGCCTGGTATATGAAGGCCATACTGGGCGGGCCAAACAAAGCTCAACCAATGGTAGCGCACCACAACAAAGAGTGACAAGCAGATCACGGGAACCGTGATAGTACCCCCCTCTCAAAGACCCCCTCTCCTGGCAGAGGGTCTTGGTTTCTGGGGATATTTAGAGTGGAAATTGCTCAGCAATCTAGGGGAATGAAGGTCCTTTTGATCTACCCAAGAACGTTCCTCAGGGCCATAGCCCTTCCAATGTACCAAATATTGCAATTTCCCTCTAAACCTCCTAGAATCAATAATACTCTGAACTTTGTATTCCTTTTGGCCTTGAACGTCCACTGGCCCAGGAACCACCGGAGTGGTAGTGTAGCGGTTGCATACCAGAGGTTTCAATAGGGACACATGGAACACATTATGTATGCGCATAGATGCTGAGAGTTCCAATGCATACGAGACAGGATTAACTTTACGGATTACTTTGAACGGACCAATGAACCGGGGAGCCAACTTATTGGATGGCACTTGCAAATTAAGATTTCTGGAGGAAAGCCATACCCTGTCCTCAACCTGGAAGGAGACCGCTGACAGCCGTCTACGACTGGCATGCCGCTGGTGTCGCTGGAATGACTGACTGAGGGTCCTCTGAACCTGTGCCCAAGTGGAGGGAAGTTGCTCAATATGCTCGTCCAGAGCTGGAATCTGCTGCGACTGAAATGAGTCTGGGAGCAGGCATGGCTGAAACCCGTAATTGATGAGGAATGGGGAGCTCCCAGACGATGAATTAATTGCACAATTCCTGGAGAACTCTGCCCATGGCAACAGGTCAGCCCAATTGTCATGATGATTGGTCACAAAGCAGCGCAGGAACTGCTCCAGTCCCTGATTGGAATGCTCATCGGCCCCATTGGTCTGGGGATAGTAGACAGAGGAAAAGGACAATTGGATGCCCATCTGGCTATAGAATGCCCTTCAGAATCTGGACACGAACTGGCTCCCTCGATCCGACACTACCACTCTGGGAACCCCATGCAAATGGAACACTTCTCTGGCAAAAATCACTGCCAATTCCTGGGCTGAAGGAAGGCCAGAGAGGGGCACGAAATGAGCCATCTTGGAGAACCTGTCGACCAACATTAGGATAAATGTATACCGCCTAGACACTGGCAAATCTCCCAGGAAATCAATGGATATGTGGGACCATGTGCATTCGCCATTAGGCACAGGTTGGAGTAGGCCCACTGGGAGGAGTCTGGGGGTCTTGGCACTAGCACAGGTGGCACAGGCTGCAGTGAAAGCGGAGCAATCGGCTCTAAGTGAGGGCCTCCAAAATACTTGTGAGAGAGACCATATCAATTGATCCCTCCCAATGTGCCCAGCAGCCTTAGAAGAGTGATATGTCTCAAGCAGACAGGTACAGAATGGCTCACCCACAAAACAGTTGCCAACTGGGGTTTCTGAGGGTGCCCTTGCCTGAGACGCCAAAATCTCCTCCCCCAGTGGCGAAGTGATACCAGTAAGTTGTCACGGTTTGTTAAGACTCTCAGACGTAAGGTTAGGTAAAAACACAACTTTATTGAAAAGTTTAAGACAATCCCATAGGGTATTTATACACATACAGACAATACATAGAATAGGCAAATGTCCATAACTGTAGCAATACAGGTTCTACCGGCCTTGCCAATATACCGGGCAAGGCAACCTGGAAGAATACCAATAGGTGGCTCTACCGGCCCTGCCAAATACCGGGCAAGGCAGCCTAACGGAAACCAAAGAATAGGCTCTACTGGCCTTGCCAATATACCGGGCAAGGCAGCCTGATAGAATAGATGTAGTTGGCTCTACCGGCCTTGCCAATACCGGGTAAGGCAACCTTGTGATGGAATAATAGGAGGTTCTATCGGCCTTACCAAATATACCGGGCAAGGCTGCCAGACAGAATACCAAGGTAGTGGGCTCTACCGGCCTTGCCAATACCGGGTAAGGCAACCTTAAGATGGAATAATAAAAGGTTCTACCGGCCTTACCAATATACCGGGCAAAGCAGCCCAAGAGGAAGGTGACAACCACAATGACCTCAGGGACTGTCAGATGGAATAGACAGTAGTGGCGAATATAAAGGCTACCAGGTCAGTGGTTTCACTAGACTCTGACACTCAGTATTCGTGTACATCAGAATGGTAGCTGTCTAGGACTGGACAGCGCATTGAGAAGCCTCGAGTGCAAGAGCAAGAGACAAGGAGTAAACCAGTGCCCTTACGTAGGGAAACATCAAGCATAATATTGAGCAGACCCATAGGTCATGGAGCAAACCAACGCCCGCGCGTTGGTAACCAACAGAAGATAATGTAGTGCTAGGTAGTGGAGCAAACCAGCGGCCGCACGCTGGAGGGAGCAAGCTAGAATAGGCAAGCCATCAGGTCAAGGAACAAACCAGTGTCTGCACACTGGTACCAACAGGCTGATAAGTAAAGCCGCAAGGCTAATTGAGCCAACCAGCGTCCACACGCTGGGAACCAACAATATCAGGTTTAGGCCGCAAGGCCAAGGAGTGAACCAGCGTCCGCACGCTGGGACCAACAGGCAGTCAAATGTAGCCGCAAGGCTATTGGAGTGAACCGGCGTCCGCTCGCTTGGAACCAACAGATAGCGTATAGGCCGCAAGGCAAAGGAGCGAACCAGCGCCCGCACGCTGGGACCAACAAGCAGTAAATGTAGCCGCAAGTATAATGGAGCGAACCAGCGTCCGCACGCTGGGAACCAACAGATAGAGTATAGGCCGCAAGGCCAAGGAGCGAACCAGCGTCTGCACGCTGGGAACGAACAGAATTGTATATAGGCCGCAAGGCCAATGGAGCAAACCAGCGTCCGCACGCTGGAACCAACAGGCAGTGAGCGTAGCTGCAAGGCTAAAGGAGCAAACCAGCGTCCGCACGCTGGAACCAACAGGCTGAGTGTAGCCGCAAGGCTAATGGAGCAAACCAGCGTCCGCACGCTGGGAACCAGCAGGATAGCGACTGTCGCCGAGGCGACTGATGACAATGACGCCATGGCTTGCAGGAACTGGAAGCAGGAAACGAACAGGAACCAGCAGGGATGGACAACCGGATCAGGAATGGCAGGAGAAGACTGGCAGCAGGAACAGCAACCTCTCACGATGACAACCGGAACCGGACTGGAACTGACACAGCAGGCAGGAACTCAGGAACAGAACGACTCAGCAACACAGGAACACAGCAACAGGCCCAAATAACAACAGTAGCTAGGAGAAAGAGGCTGCTGTCAGAGACAACACGAAAGGGCAACCAAAGGGTGCCCAGACTGAGTTTAAAAAGGCAATGTGAGGCAGGCTGAAGGCAGACAGCCAATGGGAGCCCCCTACAGGTAATAGACACATGAATGCAGCAATCACGGGCACCGTGATATAAGTACAGTGGCCAGGATACGATCTGGCTGAATAATAGGTATGGGTTCTTCATCCCTCTCAACGTCTGGCCCGAATTGTCTGGACAGGGCATCTGCCCTAACGTTCTTTGAGCCTGGTAGATAGGACACTACAAAATTAAATCGGGAAAGAAACAGTGCGCATCTGGCCTGGCGAGAGGACAGCCTTTTCGCTTCTGAGAGATAGGTCAAATTCTTATGGTCAGTTAGAATTAACACCGGGGTTCTAGTGCCCTCCAGAAAGTGACGCCATTCTTTCAATGCGAGAATAATAGCCAAGAGTTCCCTGTCACCAATCTCATAATGACTTTGGGCACTAGAAAGTTTTTTCGAAAAGAACCCACAAAGTCTCAGGGTGCCACCCCCAACTGGGCGCTGGGAAAGTACTGCCCCTACCCCGATTTTGGAGGCATCGACTTCCAAGGTAAATGGCAAGGCAGGACTGGGGTGGGACAGTACAGGAGCTGATGCAAAAGCAGACTTCAATGTCTCAAAAGCGTTTTCAGCTGTCTCGGACCATTGAGAGGGATTAGTGCCCTTGTGCGTGAGGTCAGACAGAGGTTTAACAATTGTGGAAAAATTCTGGGTAAATTTCTTATAATAATTAGCAAAGCCCAAAAAACGTTGAATAGCTTTTAACTCTTTGGGACGTGGCCACTGTTAGACTGCTGCAAGTTTCTCCTGGTTCATGGCAATGCCATCTTTGGAGATCACGAACCCCAGGAAGGGCACTTTGGACCTGTGAAACTTGCATTTTTCTAATTTACAAAATAGTTTATTCTTGCGTAAGTAACGCAAGACCTCGGACACATCCTTGATGTGCTGGTTTAGGTTAGCAGAATGTATTAGAATATCATCAAGGTATACAACCACACAAGACTGAAGCATGTCACGAAGGATGTCGTTGATCAACTCTTGAAATACTGCAGGTGCATTACAGAGATCAAATGGCATCTCTAGGTATTCATAATGCCCAGACCTAGTATTAAATGCCGTTTTCCACTTATCCCCAGCCTTAATTCTGATTACGTAGATCGAGTTTTGTGAAGTTAGAGGAGCCTTTCAACCTGTCAAATAGCTCAGTGATAAGTGGTATGGGGTTGGCATTCTTGGACATGAGTTTATTCAATCCATGGTAATCAATACAAGGTCTTAGTTCGCCACTTTTCTTTTTTACAAAAAAGAAACCGGCACCAGCTGGGGAAGTAGACTTGCGTATGATCCCTCTCTTGAGGGCATCTTCAATGTAGTCCTCCATGGCCTTATTCTCGTCGCACGACAATGGGTACGTGCGACCCCTGGGAGGTACCACGCCCGGAGGCAAATCAATAGCCCAATCATACGGCCTATGCTGAGGCAATGCGCTAGCCTCTCCCTTACTGAATACGTCACTGAATTCAAGGTACTCACCTGGCACTGAGGGAGAGGTATATAAAATCTTGACAGGGTGCAGCAAACAGTGCTTAATACAATACTCAGTCCATGAACTGACATCACATCTTTGCCAATCAAACTGGGGATTATGCAAGTGCAGCCATGGGAACCCCAGGATGACCGCATGATGAGGGGAATGAATTATCTGGAAACTTAATTCCTCTTTGTGGAGAGCCCCAATAGACATAGTAATAGGACTCGTTTCCATAGTGATTAATGCAGGTTCCTAAGGTCTGCCGTCAATGGCTCAATGGCTAAGGGAGTGTCCCTTTTGACCAAAAGAATTTTGTGTAATTTGGCAAATGAACAGTCCATTAAGTACCCGGCTACGCCAGAATCTATCAGGGCCAACACCTCCACAGGCTGATCAGCCCAAGAAAATACCAACTGCATGGTGGGTTTCTGTGTGCTTGGATTTAGGGACTGCTGTACACCACCTAGGGTCTGTCTCCCCAGGTACCCTAGGTGCGTCCGTTTCCCAGCCGTACCGGACAAGTGCGTAATAAGTGGACAGCTTTGCCACAGTATAAGCATAATCCCTTCGTTCTGCGGTGTGCCCGTTCCTCCCTTGTAAGTCTGGTGAACCCGAGCTGCATTGGTTCACTAGGCTCGGGTGAACGGTCAGAAGGAATGGGAGGCGAGGGTGGGTTCAAAAGACTGCCATGACCAAAGCTTCTGGATTTCGCCCTTCGATCTTTGGCCAGGCATCTTTCACGAATACGGGAGTGAATTAGCGTGACATAATATATTCGTCCAAATCACTGGGTACATCTCTAGCAGCTATTTCATATTTGATGAGGTCAGCCAACCCTTGGGCAAAAGCTGCCACTAACGCCTCATTATTCCATCCCACCTCTGCTGCCAATGTCCGAAATTCTATGGCATAATCGCCCACGGTACGATCGCCCTGTTGTATCTCCATCAATCTTTTGGCAGCAGAGGCGGCTCTACCAGGAACCTCAAACACTCTCCGGAACTTTCGTACGAATTCATTGAAATTCTGAGTGCAGGGTTTGGCATTCTCCCACAAAGGGTTAGCCCACGCCAGGGCTTTGCCCGTTAACAAGGATATCATGAACCCGACCTTGCTCCGGTCGTTAGGAAAGGCATGAGGCGTTAGTTCCAGGAATATCTCTAATTGATCAATAAACCCCCTGCATAGGGTAGGTTTGCCATCATATCTTAATGGTAACGGCGCCGCTGCCGTTAATCGTCTGGTAGGTGCAGCAGGACCCACGGAATGATTGTCCGGTGTCAAGACTGGAGGGACCACCGGATTCTGATTAGGTTTGTCAAGGTGTACCGTACGTTCCAGTAAAGTCTGCAAGGCCAGTGCCAACTGGTCCAGGCGCTGCTCATGCATATCCATCCTCCAGTGGATGTTCTGTGTATTACCTTCACCTTTACTGTCTGAGGTCATGGCCATTTCGTACTGTAACGGTGCAGTAACGGAGACAATGTACACTGCAAGGGCTGAGGGACCAGAGCCAGTAGCACCCTTCCGGTGCAGTAACGGATTCACAGACACTGCAAGAGCTGAGGTATTAGAGCCAATAGCACCCGTCCGGTGCAGTAACGGAACTACTATACACTGCAAGAGCTGAATGGAACCAGAGCCAATAGCACCCTTCCGGTGCAGTAACAGAACTCTGTACACTGCGAGAGCTGATGGAATCGCCCAATAGCACCAACCGGTGCGGTAACTGAACCACTGCGTATAGTAAGGGTTAATCGGAAGCTCAGTGTTAACGGAGACCACAATGCTCTGCAAGTGTAACCAGGAGGCTTGGTGTAATGGAGGCTACAACGCTCTGCAAGTGTAAACGGAAGGCTCAATGTATCGGAGACAACAGTGCTCAGCAAGAGTCACGGAAGGCTCAGTATAATGGAGGCAACAGTGCTCTGCAAGTGTTTGATGGAAAGACTCAGTATAACGGAGGCAACAGAGCTCTGCAAGAGTAAAACAGAATGCTCAGTCTGCACTATAACTGCTACAGCGAAAGTTCAGAATGTCGACCAAGCGACACAGGATCAGGATCGCAGTGGAACACTTCTCAGGATCGTCAGGATAGCCAGGTCAGGTCACGGAGCAGGAACGTCAGCCAGGCCGGGTCAAATCACGGAGCAGGAACGTCAGACAAGCCAGGTCAGATCACGAAGCAGGAACGTCAGCCAAGCCGGGTCGAATCACGGAGCAGGAACCAAAGAGAGTAGTCAGACGGGCCGAGTCGGTACACAGGAAAGCAGGAACACAGCAACACAGTAGCATTGTATCACGGTGCCCGTGATTGGTGCTGTTCAGTGTCAGTCACTTGCTGAGTATCATGATTGGCTGTCTGTGATTAGCCCTCCTCACACAGCCTTTTTAAACCCAGGCTGAGCACTTCCAGGTTGCCCTTTCGTGGTATTTCTGACTCCACTCTGCCTGACCTGCTTGTCAGGCTTCTGGGCCTGTTCCTGCTGTACTTGCTGATCCTGTGTTCCAGTGTTCCAGTGTTCCTGTATGCTAGTGTTCCTGTGTTCCAGAGTTCCAGTGTTCCTGTGTTCCAGCACCTCGCGGGTTAATCTTACTGAGTTCCAGTGTTCCTGTGTTTCAGCACCTCGTGGGTTAATCTTACTGTGTTCCTGAATCTCCGGCTCCAGCCGTCGCTCTGGCGACATTGTTCTTCTCGCTGCTGATCATACTTTGTTGGTTTACTCCACTAAACCTGGTTGCGATATACATTGTTGGTCCCAGCGTGCGGACGCTAGTTTACTCCACTAAACCTGGTTGCGATATACATTGTTGGTCCCAGCGTGCGGACGCTGGTTTACTCCACTAAACCTGGTTGCAATATACATTGTTGGTCTCAGAGTGCGGACGCTAGTTTACTCCACTAAACCTGGTTTCAATATACATTGTTGGTCTCAGCGTGCGGACGCTGGGTTACTCCACTAAACCTGGTGGCGATATACATTGTTGGTCCCAGTGTGCGGACGCTGGTTTACTCCACTAAGCCTGGTTGCGATATACATTGTTGGTCCCAGCGTGCGGACGCTGGTTTACTCCACTAAACTGGTTGCGAGATACATTATTGGCTCCAGCGTGTGGACGCTGGTTTGCTCCACTAAACCTGGTTGCGATATACGTTGTTGCTCCCAGCGTGCGAACGCTGGTTTACTCCACTAAACCTGGTTGCGATATACATTGTTGGTTCCAGCGTGCGGTCGCTGGTTTGCTCCATGAAACCTGGTGGCGCTATTACCATTAGTCCCAACGTGCGGACGTTGGTTTGCTCCTGAACATCCAGTACTGTGGTCAGTCGCTGTCCACTTCCTTGCAGTTGACTGAGTATCCCTGGCTATAGACTCCTGCTGAGTAAGACCTCTATACTTATGCTCTATGCTGTCTTAGTCACCTGACAGCTGGTCTACTCGCTCAGGCTGCCCTGCCCGGTATTGGTGAGGCCGGTAGAACCTTGACGATACCATCCTGTAGGTTGCCTCACCCGGTATTGGCAGGGCCGGTAGAGCCTACTCCAGTACTCCTTTGGGCTGCCCTGCCCGGTATTGGTAAGGCCGGTAGAACCTTGTAATTCACCATCTTTGAGGTTGCCTTACCTGGTATTGGCAGGGCCGGTAGAGCCTACATTCAGCATTCCGTGGGGGCTGCCTTGCCCGGTAGTGGTAAGGCCGGTAGAACCGGTATATGTCATCTCACGGTTGCCTTACCCGGTATAGGCAAGGCCGGTAGAGCCTGTCATTAAAACTGTCACTTGGGTTGCCTTGCCCGGTATTTAGGCAAGGCCGGTAGAACCTATTATATGTTATATTACTTTTGTATTGTTATGTATGTTTACCCTACGGGGACTGCCTTTAACTTTTAATAAAGTTAAGTTATTTTACCAAACCTTAAGTCTGAGAGTCTTCAAATCCGTGACAGTACGAAAGGGCCATGACCTCAGACACTAAGAGTGATGGTAACGCACAGAATATCCATTGGAGGATGGATATGCACGAGCAACGTTTTGATCAGCTAGCGGTTGCTATCCAAACTATTCTTGAACGCACGGTACTTGCGGATAAGTCCGGTGCTAACCCGGTGGTCCTGCCAATTCCGACACCGGCGAATGAGTCTAAGCCCTCAGGGGCCGCAGTCAAAGGGTTAACGGCTTCTGCACCCTTGCCGCTGAGATATGACGGGGACCCTCAATTATGCAGAGGGTTTATTAATCAACTTGAAATATTTATGGAATTGACGGCACACGCATTTCCTAATGATCGCAGCAAGGTTGGGTTCATGATATCCCTGCTGACTGGCAGAGCATTGGCCTGGGCCAACCCACTTTGGGAAAAAGCTAAACCTTGCACAAAGAATTTCTGTGATTCTGTGCAATCCTTTCGGAGAGTATTTGAGCCTCCTGGTAGAACTACCTCTGCTGCTAAACGTCTCATGGAGATACAACAGGGCAGGCGCACGGTTGGCGATTATGCCATTGAATTCCGCATCTTGGCAGCAGAGGTAGGGTGGAATAATGAGGCCCTGTTGGCAGCCTTTGCTCAAGAATTGAGTGACCAGATTAAAGATGAGATTGCAGCAAAAGAGTTACCTACTGACTTAGACGATTATATCGAATACGTGTTTCTAATTGACTCCAGAATACGTGAAAGATTAACCGCCAGAGAGCGACGAGTACGGTTAAAGAATAATGGGTCCAGTAGCATATTTTGCCCACCCAACCCTCCCTCTGCATCCAAACCTAGTGAACCTATTTCGGAACCAAGTGAACCTATGCAGGTTAACTAAGGAGCAGAGAAGGTATCGCAAGACACAAGGATTATGTCTGTACTGCGGTAAAGATGGTCACCTGTTAAGATCTTGTCCGGTACGTCTGGGAAACGAACACACCTAGGGTACCTTGGGGGACAGGCCCTAGGTGGTGTCCAATCGTCCCCATTGTTGGACACACTTAAACCCACCATACAGGTGGTATTGTCATGGGCACAACGCTCGGTTGATGTTTTGGCCTTGGTTGATTCTGGTGCAGCTGGGTATTTTATGGACAATACCTTTGCTGAATTGCATGGGGTACCACGGATTCAGAGAGAAACTCCTCTTGCTATTGAAGCAATTGATGGCAGACCTTTGGAACCCGCCCAAGTTACTTTTGAAACGATGCCCTTGTCCATGACTATTGGGGCTCTTCACAAGGAAGAGCAGCAGTTCCAATTGATTAATTCTCCTCACCATGCCGTGATTTTGGGCTTTCCTTGGTTACAGTTGCACAACCCACAATTTGATTGGCAGAAATGTGAGATTGCTGCTTGGTCTCAGTTCTGTATGGATAAGTGCGTTACCCATCCTGTTAAGGTCTTGTGCACCTCCCCTTCACTACCTGATGCCTACCAGCAGTTTAGCGACATTTTCTGTAAGGGAGAGGCTGGCACCCTACCTCAGCACAGACCATACGATTGTCGCATAGAACTGAGTCCTGAAGCAGTACCACAGAGGGGACGCACGTATCCATTGTCTTATGAGGAGAACCAAGCTATGGAGGAATACATAGCAGATGCCCTCAGTAGAGGGATCATAAGGAAATCTACTTCTCCGGCCGGTGCCGGGTTCTTTTTTGTTAAGAAAAAAAGTGGCGAACTGCGACCTTGCATAGACTATCGTGGGCTGAATAAGCTGATGGCAAAAAATGCCTACCCAATACCACTCATCACCAAGCAGTTTGATAGACTTAAGGGGTCCTCAATTTTCACCAAATTGGACCTAAGGGCAGCCTACAATTTAATACGTATCAGAGCCGGTGATGAGTGGAAAACTGCCTTCAATACGAGATCTGGGCATTATGAATACCTAGTCATGCCATTTGGTCTATGTAATGCTCCTGCAGTATTTCAAGAACTGATCAATGACGTTCTTAGAGATATGTTACAATCTTGTGTTGTAGTCTATCTTGACGACATACTTATCCACTCCAAAGACCTGTCACAACACATCAAGGATGTGTCTGAAGTCTTGCTGCGCTTACGAAAAAATTAATTATTCTGTAAACTGGAGAAATGCGAGTTCCACAAAACCAGTGTACCGTTTCTGGGGTTTATAATTGGCAAAGACGGCATTGCCATGGATAAAGAGAAATTGACGGCAGTCTTACAATGGCCTAAACCCAAGAGCCTCAAAGCCATCCAACGATTTCTGGGCTTCGCCAATTATTACAGGAAGTTTATTAAAAACTTCTCCTCTATCGTGAAACCTCTGTGTGACCTCACGCACAAGGGCGCTAACCCATCCCTCTGGCCGGTGGCTGCTGAAGAGGCCTTTGAGAAGTTGATGGTAGCCTTTGCTGAAGCGCCTGTGTTGTCCCACCCTAATCCAATACTCCCCTTTACTTTGGAAGTTGATGCCTCAGATATTGGGGTTGGGGCGGTGCTCTCTCAGCGACAGGTTAAAGGCGGTACACTCAGACCCTGTGGATTCTTCTCCAAAAAACTGACTAGTGCTCAAAGTCATTACGAGATTGGTGATTGAGAATTACTGGCCATTATCCTCGCTCTCAAAGAATGGCGTCATTTACTTGAAGGCACAAAAAACCCAGTTTTGATTCTAACTGATTACAAGAATCTGACGTATCTTTCTGAGGCCAAGAGATTGTCTTCTCGCCAGGCCAGATGGGCACTGTTTCTATCCCGATTCAATTTCGTTGTATCATACCTGCCGGGATCAAAGAATGTTAGGGCTGATGCTCTGTCTAGACAATTTGAAGCAGAGGTTGACAGAGAAGAGGTACCAGCCCCTATCATTCAACCCGATCGAATATTGACTACCACACCTGTGAGGCCAGGTCCTGTTGAAGTCGAGGGGCAGGAGGAGTATGAAGTACAAAACATTATTGATTCCCGCAGAGGTAGAGGAGGGGTACAGTATCTGGTGCATTGGAAAGGTTATGGTCCTGAGGATCGTTCCTGGGTAGACAGTAAGGACCTTCATGCACCGAAGTTACTACGAATATTTCATGCCAAATATCCTCAGAAGCCTAGACCCTACTCTGGGAGAGGGGGTCTTTGAAAGGGGGGTACTATCACGGTGCCCGTGATTGGTGCTGTTCAGTGTCAGTCACTTGCTGAGTATCATGATTGGCTGTCTGTGATTAGCCCTCGTCACACAGCCTTTTTAAACCCAGGCTGAGCACTTCCAGGTTGCCCTTTAGTGGTGTTTCTGACTCCACTCTGCCTGACCTGCTTGTCAGGCTTCTGGGCCTGTTCCTGCTGTACTTGCTGATCCTGTGTTCCAGAGTTCCAGTGTTCCTGTGTTCCAGCACCTTGCGGGTTAATCTTACTGAGTTCCAGTGTTCCTGTTTTCCAGCACCTCGCGGGTTAATCTTACTGTGTTCCTGAATCTCCGGCTCCAGCCGTCGCTCTGGCGACATTGTTCTTCTCGCTGCTGATCATACTTTGTTGGTTTACTCCACTAAACCTGGTTGCGATATACATTGTTGGTCCCAGCGTGCGGACGCTGGTTTATTCCACTAAACCTGGTTGCGATATACATTGTTGGTCCCAGCGTGCGGACGCTGGTTTACTCCACTAAACCTGGTTGCGATATACATTGTTGGTCCCAGCGTGCGGACGCTGGTTTACTCCACTAAACCTGGTTGCGATATACATTGTTGGTCTCAGCGTGCGGACGCTGGTTTACTTCACTAAACCTGGTTGCGATATACATTGTTGGTCTCAGCGTGCGGACGCTGGGTTACTCCACTAAACCTGGTGGCGATATACATTGTTGGTCCCAGCGTGCGGACGCTGGTTTACTCCACTAAACCTGGTTGCTATATACATTGTTGGTCCCAGCGTGCGGACGCTGGTTTACTCTACTAAACTGGTCGCGAGATACATTATTGGCTCCAGCGTGCGGACGCTGGTTTGCTCCACTAAACCTGGTTGTGATATACGTTGTTGGTCCCAGCGTGCGGACGCTGGTTTACTCCACTAAACCTGGTTGCGATATACATTGTTGGGTCCAGCGTTCGATCGCTGGTTTGCTCCATTAAACCTGGTGGCGCTATTACCATTAGTCCCAACGTGCGGACATTGGTTTGCTCCTGAACATCCAGTACTGTGGTCAGTCGCTGTCCACTTCCTTGCAGTTGTCTGAGTATCCCTGGCTATAGACTCCTGCTGAGTAAGACCTCTATACTTAAGCTCTATGCTGTCTTAGTCACCTGACAGCTGGTCTACTCGCTCAGGCTGCCCTGCCCGGTATTGGTGAGGCCGGTAGAACCTTGACGATACCATCCTGTAGGTTGCCTCACCCGGTATTGGCAGGGCCAGTAGAGCCTACTCCAGTACTCCTTTGGGCTGCCCTGCCCGGTATTGGTAAGGCCGGTAGAACCTTGTAACTCACCATCTTTGAGGTTGCCTTACCCGGTATTGGCAGGGCCGGTAGAGCCTACATTCAGCATTCTGTGGGGGCTTCCTTGCCCGGTAGTGGTAAGGCCGGTAGAACCGGTATATGTCATCTCACGGTTGCCTTACCCGGTATAGCCAAGGCCGGTAGAGCCTGTCATTAAAACTGTCACTTGGGTTGCCTTGCCCGGTATTTAGGCAAGGCCAACCTATTATATGTTATATTACTGTTGTATTGTTATGTATGTTTACCCTACGGGGACTGCCTTTAACTTTTAATAAAGTTAAGTTATTTTACCAAACCTTAAGTCTGAGAGTCTTCAAATCCATGACACAATGGTACAGGAACACCACGAAAGGGCACCTGACAGGTGCCTGAGGCCTGGTATGTGAAGGCCATACTGGGTGGGCCAAACAAAGCTCAAGCAATGGGAGCGCACCACAACAAAGAGTGACAAGCAGATCACGGGAACCGTGATACAGCTATCCTGTCTTTTTTGGAGGATGGTGTGATCAAGTGCCTTAGCCTTAGTTTCTTGAAAGTTCATACTTTGGCTCTCTCTGTCTTTTTTCAGAGAAGCATTGCCACCTTAAAGGATGTCAAGGTTTTCTTGTCGGGGTTTCCCATGCTTTCCCTGCCTATAAGGCTCCCACTGCTCAGTAGAACCTTAATTTGTTTCTGGGAGTTTTTCAGCGGCCTCTTTTTGAGTCCTTAGCTACCATTCCTTTACATCTTTTGATGTGGAAGATGGTGTTTCTTTTAGCTGTGGTCTCTGTACGCAGAGTTGCTGAGCTGCAGGCTTTGTCCTGCAAGCCACCTTTCCTGGTGTTTCACAAGGATAAGACTTTTCTCCATACCACTGAGGAATTTCTTCCTAAGGTGGTCTCTGAGTTCCACATCAGTCAGGAGATTGTTGTGCCTTCCTTTTTTCCTGACTCTAAATCTGACAAGGAGAGGAATCTCCTTATGTGCACTGTACTGTCTGTTCATCAGACTGAAGCTTTGTTTGTCATTCCCCGGGGGTCCCAGTCCAGGAAGAGCAGCATCCAGGGTGACCATCACATCTTGGATTAAATCTACCATCCACAAGGCTTACAAGCTCAGAAAGAAACAGTTCCCTTCCTCATTTCCGCACATTCTGTTAGGTCTATTGGGGCCTCCTGGGCCAACAATAATCAGGCCTCTGCTGATCAGCTGTGCAAGGCAGCCACTTGGTCTTCTGTGCATACCTTTGCCAATCACTATTATGTGGATGTTATGGCTTTGGCTGAAGCCAGCTTCTGCAGGAAAGTCCTGGAGGCAATTTTGCCTGTCTAGGACCTTCTCTTCCTGTGCCTTATAGTTCTTTAACTTTTGAGCCCTGTTGGCTGTTGTTCTTGTGTGTTGTGTATCATTTATCAGTGTCCATTGACACTTTGTTTGTTTGGGCTGTTCCAT
Organism: Rhinophrynus dorsalis; assembly: GCA_037306005.1. Taxonomy (NCBI): domain Eukaryota; kingdom Metazoa; phylum Chordata; class Amphibia; order Anura; family Rhinophrynidae; genus Rhinophrynus; species Rhinophrynus dorsalis. The sequence continues at coordinate 35,501,717 of CM074728.1, read as the reverse complement.
GTCCTGGATAGTCCTCTGGGAACTCTGGTATCATGGGGACTGTTGCTTGATCCTTTCCTTCTTTTCCCACCCTGGGAACTTAATGTTGGTACCTGTAAGCTATATAGGACAATAGAGAAAAGAAGATTTTAGTCCTTTTCTCTTAGTCCATATAGCTTGCAGGTCTCCCACTCAGTGAAAGAGACCACACTTGGTTCCTGTGGCTGGACGTGGGAGTCCTATTGGGCCCATGCTGACAGGAGTTTTCCTCTTCTTCTTCTTGCTATCAGGAGGGGAGTGGCTGGGTAGCCTGCTATGGAGGAGAGGGAGACTCCACTCTTGCACTTTCAAGAATTGTTCCAGCCTACTGGGAGTAGCTGTCACCTCCCCATGGTACCTGTAAACTGTATGGACCAAGAGCATTACTGATGTCAGTTTCACATAAAAGGAGTCTCTGACAGAGACTATAAACTCTTTGAAAACACTTATAAACCTGGAGTATGGTGGCATTAGATCTAAATGTGCCTAAAATCATAATAAAGTTACCCAAAATCACTTGATTCATTCTCCTATAACACAACTGATAATTAAATTGGAGATATGACATATCTACCAGCTAATATATTAATTTCCTTTTTTTAAATAATGGGCGGTAACTACAAATATGACTGTAAAAATGACAGAGCTGAGGGGATGATTGTGCTCTTGTTGGTGCACTTTTCTAACTCTTTAAGTGCCATAGGGGGTATTCGAAACACATCCCTATGTCATTTAAAGGGTTAAGGTAGTGCTGCTATTTGTGGTAACAAAAGGATACTCTGCACTCGCCATCTGACCAAGTGGAGAAGCAAAGAGAATGCTCTCAGACTTCAGGGTTGTCTACTGTTGGTGATGTGTAAGGGAAGGCATTCCTCACACATCTCCAGCAGTATGACAAACCTACATGGTTATGATTGATTGTTGAACACTGTGAGTACCATTTCATGAACAGTTAAGTGTCATGTTCCACACAGATATAAAGGTATTTATTATAGGTACCTTCTTTCTTTTGAATGATACATAATTGTGAATGTTCACTGCATATATAGTGTTAATTTTGTGACACGATGCAATGTTGAAAAAACACACCCTAGAGTGCCAGCTGCTTACAGCGTATGAGATTGGACAGCTGTACCTGCTGTGCCAAGCTCGTATGTTGTACATCTAAAGTGCGGTCATTGCATAAGCCGGTATAACCGGCTTGCAGTGACCGCATTTTGGATGAAATTGTGCCTGGCACTCTTGGGAGGGCATGAGGATCACTCCTCATGCCTCCACAGTTATTGATCTCCCAGCCGATCGTGCTGGGAGATCAAGCAGAGCTTCTCCTTTCCCCTCTCTCCTACCCAAACTTCCGGGTAGGAGTGGGCGGGACCCGGGGAAGCCTCCCAATGTCATTGGTGACATGATCACCGATGAGGTTAGGGAAGTTTCCCCGGTCCCATTCACTTCTACTGGTGGTAGGAGAGAAGGGCAGGAGAGCTTTTGCTCTCCTGCGGTCGCCTTATTGATCTCCCAGCACAATCGGCTGGAAGATCAATAACTGGGGGAACATCAGAAGGGGTCCTGATATCCCCCCACGAGGTCTGAATATGTATATAAATAATAAAACAAAAATAAAAAATTGCCATAATTAACCCTATGAGTGCCACGGGACGTCCAGTGCATTGCTTTGCAATGCGCTGGAGACCCCTGTGGCACTCACAGGGTTACTAATGTTGGAGGGAATTTTTCTTTGTGTAAGACCTCATTGAGGGGCTCATGATGCCCCCCCAATGAGGTCAATAATAATAAAAAAAGACACAAATGTTTTAACCCTGTGTGTGCCACAGGGGTGGGGGTCCAATGCAGATGCAGGACTTTTTTTACTATTACTTTATATTCAAAGCTTGAAAAATGAACCCTCTGTGTGCCATAGGGTTGGGGCACCCCTGTGGCAGACAAAGGATTTTTTAATTTCATTTTTATTTTATTTAGACCTCATTGGGGCGGCATCAGGAGTCTGCGTGAACCACAGGGGGGTTCAATGCAGTGCTTCGCAATGCGTTGGACCCCCCTGTGGCACACACATTTATTTATTTTTTATTCTGCCCTTGTTGGGGGGGGTCATCAACAAGGTATGACTAAAAAATAATAAAAGCAAAAACAAAATTAACCCTCTGTGTGCCACAGGAGGTCCAATGCATTGCTTTGCAATGCATTGGACACCCTGCGGCACACACATTTATTTTTTATTCTGCCCTATGGTATGCCCTAGGTATGAATAAAAATTACTAAAATGAAAAACATTAACCCTCTGTGTGCCACAGGAGGTCCAATGCATTGCTTTGCAATGCACTGGAAACCCCTGTGGCATGCACACAAAATGCCTCCAATCCCCCCCACATACACACACATACCCTAGGCACCAGCCTAGTTCCACAGCCCACTGGCAGTCCCATTCCCACAGTTTGACCCCCCAGTCTGGTTCCACTGCCTACTGGTACACCCAAGTGCCAGTATGCACTGGATTCAGGCTGGGAATCAAACAGTGTATGTGGGGGACTTACAGTGCACACAGATTCCCCATATATACTATCTTACTTCCCCCCACCACCACCGCCATACTTGCTCACTGCCCACTGGTAGATATACCCGCATACACTGCCTGATCCCTCGTACCTGGTTTCACTGGCAGTCACAGGTCCTCACGTACACTGACTGACCACTGATAGCCATAGAATCACACATACACTGTTTGCTTCCCTGTCCTTGTTACACTGGTAGCCATGCTCCTGGCTTCCAGTATGGTGCGTCAACCCACAGCAGTGGGGTACCATTATTCGTAGGCTGGCAGGAGGTCCTCCTAGGAAAACCCACTGCATTGAACCATTTTCTTATCTTTGAAGTGACTGATTTCTAAAAAAAAAAAAAACAAATTTTTTTTTTCTATAGCACCATATTCTGGAAATAGTTGTATAGACTAACTTAGGGGTAGAAAGGCAAGTGATGCCTCATTAGATGTGGCAGGTTATCTTCTTTCCAAAATGGTATATTTTCTCTACCTTTCTTCACTTCTGTAGCTGTTATAACCATTATCATACCCACAAGAATGCTTGAGAAAATGTTAGAGAAATCAGAAGTTGTAACAGGTGTAGTTTTGTACTTCTAGCACCCCCTACAGTATGTCAACTCATACCAATGGGGTGTCATTCTTGTCCTAAGAGCACTAGCTAAGAAATACATTTGGAAATTGCATAGTTTTCACATGTTTCACTACATTTGAAGGGACAGAAATGTAAAAAAATGCTATTTTTCCTATATTGCATTTTTCTGGAAACATTTATGCACACCAGGATTGGGGTAAGAAGGAAAATGACCCCTCATTAGATGCGGCAGGTTATCTTCTTTCCAACATGTTATGGTTTATCTACCTTTTTTTCACTTATGAAGGTGGTATAGCCATTTTGTACAGGCAAGTCAGGTTTGAGAAAATGTTAGAAAAAAATAGAGGTTGTAGTAGGTGTCGTTTTGCACTTCTAGCACCCCCTGAGGTAGGTGAACTCATACCAGTGGGGTGTCATTTTTCTCCTAAGAGCACTAGGTAATGAATACAGTTGGAAATGTCATGGTTTTCACAGATTTCAGTATATTCGAAGGGGCAGAAATATAAGAAAATGCATTTTTTCCTACCTTCTGGGGGCATTTGTGCACACCAGGCTTGGGGTAAGAAGACAAGTCACCCCTCATTAGATGCAGCAGTTTGTCTTCTTTCCAAAATGGTATGATTTGTGTAGCATTTCTTCACTTCTCTAGTTGTTATAAACATTTTTGTTTAGACAAGTAATGTTTGAGAAAATGTTAGAAAAATTAGAGGTTGTAGTAGGTGTTGTTTTGCACTTCTAGCGCCTCCTGAGGTAGGTCAACTTATACCAATGGGGTGTCATTTTTCTCCTAAGAGCACTAGCTAATGAATACAGTTGGAAATGCCATGGTTTTCACAGATTTCAGGTATCTTTTTACTCGGGGGACTCAGGGCTTTTTTAAATAATTGAAACTTTTTCAATCAAGGTAAATGTTTTTGATACATAGTATGTTATTTTAGCAAAATGAGTAAATGTTCACTTTTTTTGTCATTATGACATCATAGCTTTTTGCACGATGCAAAGTTCTCTTCATGTAAGGTACCACGAGAAAGCTAAATTTGTTCTGAAAAAACAGTTTATAGTTTTCCATATATAACTAGAAATTCCCAGCGTAAATCAAGCCTAAACAGAAGGATAGCAAAAATGCTGAAAATGTGTCTGGCCTACAGGGTACAGGAAATGGCCCAAGCCTCTGGAACTTAAGTGGTTAAAGGAATTAGTCTATTTATCTCTTCTATGGTGATCAATATTGTGTTTGCTTTATAGTGTTTATTTAATCTATTTTGCACATGTTAAACAGAAAATTTGCTATTTTACTTTGTATATCCCCCAGTGGAACAATGACGCCCACTTTTAAGTGGTGGAAATAGTCTTCCTGTTGTGAATTAACAGGACATCCTGTGATTAATTTACTTGCTTCAGTTATAAAAGAATATGCATTACTGTAAAGACAATGAACGGAGGAGGGTAAAGCAATCTTGTTATTTTGATACACAGCAATGAAATCATTTCCAGAAGAAGAATTTTCAGTAACCCCCCCTTATAAAGCAGTCATAGACAACAACATACTGTGTTTGTAGAATTCTTCACATAATTTAACCATTTTCTTAACTGCAGCATCTTATTAAAAAAAGAAGCAAAACAAAAATATTTTACTAATAGCAAAAATGCAGGGCTAGATGTTTTTTTCAGCACCCACTTTGCAGGGTCAGGCTTTCTGTTAGGCAATTATCCAGGGTTTTAAAAGTGCAGTGACCTTTTCTACCTGAAAAGCCACTTATAGAGTCGAGGATATGGCCAGTATAATACCATTACCTCTACACCAGACATGCAGTGTTTCTCAACGTTATTCCTCAGAGCAGGTTTTCAGGATAACCCTTTTTTGTTAACAGGTATTTAATTAGTGAATTAGTGTCTCAGCCATTGTAATCAATCCATGTGAGTTGGATACTCAAATGGTTAATCAGGGATATCCTTAAAACCTGAACCGCTGGTGTGTCCCAAGGACTAGAGCTGAGAGTCAATGCCATATTGATTTATCATGGTTGATTTATTTTATAGCTTATATATTGTCTTAACCATTGGAGTGCCAGCGGCGTACCACTGAAAGTGTTAAGGTGCACTTTATATTGTGAGTTGTCAGTATTTTTTACAAGTTTATTAACCCTTTTTCTGAATAGTTTACTTAAACTTTTGAATTCCAGAGGTATTTGCAAGGCATTGTGAAGCAATGCATTGCTCAGTCCTCTGGCACTCAAAGGGTAAATACTTTTTTCACTTTAGTGTTTTAGGCTAAAGGTATTTTCCATGCCACACAACAGTGGATTGAATGGAGTGATTTATTTAAGAAATTAGGTGTGTGGCTATGAACAACTCTAGGGATACTTAGGATACCTTGATTAGGATTGTTTGATATGAAAATCTAGACCTAATCTGAGGAAACATTGATTTGTGGGACTTAGTCATTTTAGGCCCAAGTTCTTAGGAAACATTGATTTGTTAGACACAGGCTTGTTAGAGGCACAGGCCCCGAGGAACCACTGATTTGTTGAACTCAAGGTTGTTAGAGGCACAAGCCCTGAGGAATCAGTGATTTGTTAGAGGCATGAACCCTGGGGAATCAATGATTTGTTGGACTCAGGCTTGTTAGAGGCACACGCCCTGATGATTCAGTCATTTGTTTGACTCAGGCTTGTTAGAGGCACAAACCCTGAGGGACAGTGATTTGTTGGACTCAGATTTGTTAGAGACACAAGCCCTGAATAATCAGTGATTTGCTGGACCCAGGTTTGTTAGAGGCACAAGCCTAGAGGAAACAGTGACCTGCAGGACTTAGGCTTGTTAGAAACAAGCACCCAAATATTGTTTTTTATATAGGCCTCTTGTTTGAAAGAACAGGCCCTGAGAAAAAATGCCCTACTGGCCTATTGCCAGCAGGTCATTTTAAGGTGGTTGTTGGCCAATGGCCATTAGCAAATGTCATGGTGACATTGTGACATTTGTAACAGCTGTTCTTGCTGCTGTTGCTGAGTTGTTTAAGCAGCAGGACTATTAGGCATCTCCAAGGGAATGGGATATACAGCATTGATGATCATGGTTCCACTTGCCACTAGCTTTAGTGATGCGCCTGAGGCAGTATCAGCACCACAACTAGCCACCACCACTTCAGGTATATGTGGAGAAAATAACTTGGCCAATAATTCTTGTCCTCTGTACCTATGCCAAAGTTCTGGGTGTGTTGCTGAAATATACATTTTTCTTTTGATATCAGGAAGGAACTGTGGCTTTCATCAGCAACTGCAATGTGCACAGTGTGTGTAGGAAATAGGAGACTGGGAACAATAGACACATCTGCACTCACATCAAATAACTGTCACAACTAAAAGCAAACACCTTGATGCTTAGGTCCACAACATCAAATCAATCATCCCCTCAGAAATCAAGTACTGATGCTATCACTATGCCCTTTGTACTCTCCTCTAAGGACATGTGACAACTATCAGAAGTAATAATAATGATGATGATGATGATGATGAATCCTCCCTGCCACCAGCTTACTGTATTCTTCAGGATGGAATCTACTCAGATGCTGCTTGATTCCATGCTTGTGATTATATACATACTGCAATGTGCAAAGTGTTTGTAGGAAATAGGGGACTGGGAACAATAGACACATCTGCACTCACATCAAACAACTGTCACAACTAAAAGCAAGCCCTTTGATGCTTAGGTCCGCAACGTCAAATCAATCATCCCCTCAGAAATCAAGTACTGATGCTATCACTATGCCACTTGTACTCTCCTCTAAGGACAGGTGACAACTATCAGACATAATAATAATAATAATAATGATGATGATGATGAATCCTCCCTGCCACCAGCTTACTGTATTCTTCAGGATGGAATCTACTCAGAAGCTGCTTGAGTCCACGTTTTTGATTATACTCCACCACATTGCCATGTGTGGTCAGAGTACTGCATAATGTGCAGTGGGTGGACACAATCTTCCACATTCTCACATTTATAGATTCTCTATCAGGCAGAGGGGAAGGTAGCGATGACAGAGGTGGTTCACTAGAAGACGTTTCTATATCTTTCTGTACCCAGACACTAGTGCAAGAAACTGATGTCAAGGCAGGTGTTTCACTCATCATCAAACTTTCAGGCTTATGCTGGGTTTCTCTATTCTTCTCTTCTATTTCCTCCTCGATCCTCGGTGCCCTTGGGGAGAGACAGAGGGGGTACAGCAATAGTGGCTCCTGATATCTTTTGTGGGGGATTGGCTTTAACATGCTTCACATATATGTCATGATGTCTATATTTCATGTGTGTTTTCTGGGCGGTTGTGCCAAGGTGCGTTCCCTCTTTTTCTCTTTTCACTGACTTGATGACTGCATTGTGTCTGCCCCAAGAGAAAAATAGTCCCACACCCATGACGTCAGGAGGTAGGGGAATGGTGTAGAAGAATGTCCTCTTTCTTCTTCTCTACAGTCCCCTTCACAGGCTGGGGCATTGGATGCTGCTCTGCTCCATCAGAATAAGCTCTCGAACTAGGACCAGTAAGTATTATTGCTGACAGCTGGAACCTGTCCATTACATTGTGGTCATGGTGGTCTGTGACACATTAGCTTGCTGCCCTTGCAACTCAGCAGCAGCAGGAATTACAGCAGCAGTAAACTTTGCAATGTCATTGTTGGTTGTGGTGATGATGCCCATCTCCACTTACCATTCCTTCTCACTTTTGGGTAAAAAGGCAATCATTATCTTTTCCACCCCAGGTGCTCAATCATCAACCTCATCACCCCCACCACCAGTCACTACTCGTACCATTGCTGCTGTTCTGTGAGAGTTGGACTGGTTGGTGATGATGACAAATGTGATGGAGGGCCCCCAAGTGGCACACTTGCCATCTCTTCTTAAGTTGAAGAAGAAAGACTGGTGGCACTAGCAGCAGTCACAGGCAGTTCATCTTTGCTGATGTTAATACTGCTAGATAGTTCTGCCTTCTTCACCATCAGGTCCCAGAGGCACAATGCCAGGGGAAGGGGAATCACAGGGTCAGGGGGATGTTGTGGGCTCTCTTGACTAGTCTGGCTGCTCTTCATCATCATTTCCCCTTCCAGCTCAGCATTAGGAGGATGAAGAGTCATACTAGTCCTGCCACCAGCTGCTTCATCACAATTACCATCACCACCACCCCATCCCCTCTCTATCTGCTTTGTGGTAGTAGTGGGACTGCTTTTGGATAACAAATAGGAGTTAGAGTCCTCTTCTGTCACACTTGCAATCATCTCATCCTCCTCCTGAGTATCACAAGGTACACTTGCAGCAGTCGTAGCAGGGATGATGTAGGGGACTGGGCATCATTGGAAGCCCCCGAAGCATAGTGAAGTGGGTGTGAGTGATTTATTTTGGCTCTAGCAAGGACATACACCTCTATGGAGAAACATATCCAGGCTGGGGGCAGGAACATTGTACCGGTGCAACATGGATTAAGGGGAGGAGGGGCCCGCTATTTGAATCTTGGGCAGTAAGATGGTGCTTGAGCAACATACAGTATGGTGTGGGGTTGATGATGGCGCGCTATTTCTTTATCATTTGTGATGTAAGCATTAAAGTTCCCATGTTGTCATACAATGAGATAGGCTATAAGTGTGTCAATATAATGTATATATCCAGAAATAAGTAAGGTTATGCATGTTATTTTATACCAAGGCTCTCTCCACTCTTCCTATGAAAGTTAATTCCAATACAGCTTCAATGGAACATCAGTTGAATTGGAGGTGTGAGTCCAGCGTCTGATCACACCTCGGACTCAAGTGATGTTCCACTGAAGCTGTATTGGAATTCACTGTGAAAGGAAGAGTGGAGAGAGCCTTACTATAACGTAATGTACATAAAAAACTTACTTATTTGGGGATATAGCTCATATTGAGAAAGTATGATTATGTGGGAAGTTTGAGGTTTGGATCCAAATTGATAAAAGAGGAACAGTTGCATGGACCTTATCAGAGGAACTGTCAAATACATTGATTAACTTCTCCTGCTGTTAGCTTTACAGCTGTCATCAGGAGAAGGGGAGGGAGGGGAGAACTTTGAATCCTTATATCTCTCAAACCATAGCGGTTTGAGAGATAGGGTTTGCACCATTCTGCTTATTTTCTAAAACTCTATAAAACTATAAAAAGTTTTTATGGGACAGTAATGTCCCTTTAATCATAGGCTTAGTCATCATGTCACTTCCATTAACACTTTGAATACATGTCTTGCCCTAAGTTTGCCCTGTCATAGAGGTATACTATGTATTGCACATAATGGAGTTTTAAACCTTTGCGTGTCTGATGACTGTGTTATGAAAGGCGTTCAGTCAAGCAAATTGTTAACCCTTTGGATCATGCCAGAGAGGTATCCAAAGCATTGCAACGTGTTTGATACCTCTTACAAGCAAAGGGTTAAATTGACCCACCCTTTATTCATAGCGCCCTCACTCCTTCGCTAGCACTGTAGCTAATGTGCAATCACTGCCGCATGGTCCCTCCGGACTCGTGATTGTTTCACAGGACACATAAATGGTTATTTTTGTTTTTAGGACTGAAGCAGTGATCATGACCTTTTCTCCCTCTTCCCTTTATCTTAGCGGAAAGAACTCCAGAGTAAAGACAGGAAAAGTCCGGATCGCCCAGCGGACAATATCCTCCATATGCTATTCAGTCATATTCTTTATAATATAGGTCCCACGGATGAGCGTTTGAGTTATGTGAGATGCACAGTGTGGGGGCAGAGACAGCCTATGGCAGAGTAAATTACTTTACAGATGGCAAGTTAGAGACTGCTTAGGCTGTCAGATCATGTACTGTTTCTTCCCCGGTGGCGGGTGCTTCCCTGACACAAGTAATTATCAGTTAGCCAGTGCCTTAATTCCTGTGTATCAACCCGAGTCCTCTTCCACCCCTCCCTGGACGCGGCCCACCAGCCCAAACTTGCAACGGGCCTGGGAGGCAGTTGTCTCTGGGCCAGCCCGCCCATGGATGTGTTTTCCATATTGGCCAACACTAGCAAGTGAGGTATGGGATGCATATGCATTACAGGAGTTTTGGGCTTAATATGGGACGCGACAAGGGATCCATTTATTTGGTGGTAAAAGTAAACAGAACGGTACAATATAAAAAGAGGTATTTGGTTATCAATTATATGAGTATGTTGTTGAATGTAGTGTGAGTGGTGGGTATATTTAGAGCTGAAAATGCTATCTTCTCTGTCGTCGAATATAGGTTATTGGTAACTTTGGGTAGGCGATCCACCCTTTTAAGTAGGCAGGAACAATTCTAGAAGTGACTGCTGGGTAGAGCCTACCTTCCCTCCTTGGCTGCAGCTAGCCAATCATCTCCAGTAAGATAAATGCCTTCAATGAAGATACAGGCAAGAGAACAGTTCTGCTATAGTTTTAGCTATTTTTTTATTTTTCTGGTAGATAAGGAATACCACCATTAGGTGAATTGCCATCACTGACAATTCCCTTAAATGTGGATAGCTCAGTTTCCAGGTGCATTGGTGGACCTTAAGCCCTGGGGGGAAAATCTTGGTTACAAGTTTCCTTAGGAGTTGCCCACCGGGGCTTCCTCTTGATACATGGTAATCTGAAGTCAGAAGATCTGCTGAAAGGTGAGCAACCCTTTGAGTGCTGAGGTCCACATGTCCCATGTTCCCCCTCCGCATAGGGGTCTCCTTTGGAGTTCTTATTGCATACTCCTGTTTATCTGTATGTCTGCTGGGAGTTTTGAAGCAAGTTTCTATGGTAACTTAACCCTTTGGTTGCTGGTTCAGCATCTTTTGGGAGGTTGTTGGCACTTTTCCTACTGGGTTCAGTGTTTATTTCGTCCTATGACATGTTCTAGTGATGTCTGATGCAATTTTTATTCATAGTTATAACTTTGCAAAATTTGTGTTCTGTGCCTTTAAGGTGAGGTTTTACCGCATAGACGCCATTGCTCCATTCACTTCTTTGGGACTTTACAGTTTTGGGACATATCTCTGCAACCGCTCAACATAGCGACTTCAGAGATGGCTCATTTTAATTGTCTGCCCTTTCTGTACTATCCAGTCAATGTTTGGTGTGTGTTGGGGGGGGCTCAGGAGGCTTCTGGCACTGTTGGGGTACTTTTTCTGGGAAAACTACATTTCCCACGAGCGCTTGCATCGTGCACTCATCCCTGATTGGCTCCTGTCTTGGCAGCCATTTTGTGCTTTCCCTGAACAAGTATCCTACACAGGGCTTGGACTCTCCTTCTCTCCTTAGTAGATTAACCCTTCGCCTGCCAGATAAGTGTATTTTAGCGATTTCTGGGGTGAAATTTTAATCATAACACACTGTATTTGGATGATTCCTTATACTTTAAGCGTTTTGACACTGTGAGAATGTCTATTTTGTTGGAGCCTGGGGCTAGGCCTAAGACTAAGGATTCTGGGGTGCCCGTGTCCCCCATTGCACATTGCTCCTCATGCCAATTAGGGTTGCCTAGAGAATTCTCAGGTCATTTATGCCTGGCATGTACTGCTGTCCCTGAGTCTCCCCCAGGGACCCCCAGCCATGTACTAGAGCCATTACAACTCTTTCCATCCCAGTTACAGGGGGTCTTCCACTCCTGGCAGACCCCTACTTCTGTCAGATCTTTCCTACGAAAACCGCAGGGAGTACCTGATGTATCAGATTCCTCTGAAGAGCAACTCTTGGTGGATTCAGACGATGCGGAATGTTCTGTGGTGGTCTCCTCACAGTTCTTTGGGGACCCCTTTGAAGCTGATCCTGATCCTTCTTCTGAGGGCCTGATCAGAGCCATATTAAACACCCTAAACATTCCCTTGGTTCAGGAGGTATCTTCGGACCCCTCTGATGTGTTTCAGCAGCTTAAGAGGCCCCATACTTGTTTTCCACCTAATCCCACTCTGGACCATTTAGTGTCTGAAGAGTGGAAGTCTCCGGACAGGAAACCTTCTGTCTCCAAGAAATTTGCTAAGCTTTAGCCCTTTCCTGAGGCAGAGATAGCTCAGTGGGTTCATCCTCCCAAGGTGGATGCCCCTTTTTCTAGACTTTCTAAGTCCACTGCCTTGCCAGTAGCTGACGCTTCTGCTCTCAAAGACTGGACTGACAAGAAGCTTGAGACCTCCCTCAAATCCATTGTTGCCACCGCTGGTACTTCCCAACACTCAGCGTTCACTGTGGCCTGGGTAAAAAGGGCCATTGAGGTTTGGACTGAACAGCTTAAGCTTGCTGTTCCTCAGGGAGCTTCTACTCCTGAAATGTTGCGGCTCCTCTCCAACATTTCTGAAACCCACCACTGTGTTTCTGCTGCCTTGTTTGATGCCATCTGTTTGGTGGCCAGGGTTTCAACCATGTCTGTGGTTGCCAGACGGGCTCTTTGGTCAAGAGCTGGTATGCTGACACTGCTTCTAAGAAGGCATTGCTCTCATTACCTTTTCAGGGCACTTCCCTGTTTGGGCCTGAACTTAAGGATCTGATTAGTGAGGTCACAGGGGGCAAGAGTACCTTCCTGCCTATGGTCACCAGGAAGAAGACATCTACCAAGTGTAATTGGCTTTTTCGTTCCTTTCAGACTGAGGCACACTCTATGAACCAGGCGGTTCCCCAGGCTCTGCATTCCTCCTACAAGCCCAAACAGCAGTGGAAGTCTGAGTCCTCCTCCAAGCCCAAGGCTTCCAAACCTTCTCCAGCATGACTTGCCTAACCCAGGTCCCCACTCTGCTGTGGGTGGATGTCTGTGCCACTACAGCAGCATTTGGCAGGATTTTGTGATGTACCCCTGGGCTTTGCAGGCGATGACAGAGGAGTACAGGATCCTTTTTCTGAGATGGTACAAGTCGGATCTTCTACCATCTCAGAGGCTGGTCTTCCTGGGCTTTCTCTTTGACATTCAGCAGAGCATGGTGTTTCTTACAGACTAGGTGGCTTGCCAGATTGCCAGCAGGGTTTCCGCTGTTCTGGCTCACGATCCAGTTCCAGCCAAGAAGTTGTCTTCTTTAGTGGGGAAGTGTAACGGTTTTTTAGGACACTCAGACCAGTAGGTGAAATAAAACACACTTTATTTTAGAGTAAAATAATGCAAAGGTTCGCCCTCTAGTGGCGGTAGGTAATACACAGGCAGTGTAGGCTGATAGATTACAAGTGTAAATGCACAATAATATTACATGTACAAATACTAAGCAATTGAGTGGGATATAACCCCAAAGGGTTAGGAACGTAATAACAGTCAGTCTCAGATGTGGATGTTTGGCACGCCCTGGGTGTTATAAGGCTGCGCTGACAGACAAAGTTCACCATGTACTGGAGACAGGACTGCCTCGCCAAAGTGTTCGGATATTAAGCAGAACAGGAATCCACTTAGCCCCCTCGGGCGTAACTACTGGAACTGCTTTGGTTAGTGCAAGTGAAAATAGCCCCCACGGGCGTAACGGGAATCGGCCTGCAATGCAAGAGCTTTTAAGCCTCCTCTGACTTCACCGGATACTGGAGTATGAAGTGCTAGAGCCAGTAGCCCCCACGGGCGTAGTTACCGGATTCGCTAGCGCTGAAGCCTTTAACTGCCACCACTCTGTATAACGGATATCGCCCAGTAATCGACACTAGGAGAGAGCCTTAGGCGCCCAACCGGCCCAAAAGACGTGACTACTCTGCAATGGAGGAATAGAGTTGCCGACGGTGAGCGGCCAACTCAGCAGGAGTATCACTGATAACGAGGCTTGTACTGGAGGTAGAGAGAGTGAGACCGCGGCAGCACTGCTAGGGTTAATAAGCACGTTTACTCGAGGCTTCAGCGAACCAGCAAGGCTCTGCAATGTGAGGAAGGCGTACTGAGACACACACAGCTCTGCACGGGTAGCGATACACTGCACTGATCGTGGGTAACACCAGGCAAGGCAGTCACACAGAAACTGGCAACAGCAAATGATAATGTCGCGACGGCGACAACTGGAACGCAGGTCACTGGAACAAGCTGGAAGTCAATCTTCGGAGCAGGAAGTCAGCCGGGCCGAGTCGGAGCACGTAGGAGGTAGTCATACAAGCCGGTTCATACACAAGCAGGAACGTCAGCCAAGCCGGGTCAGGATCCAAGGGTGGTACGCAGTCGGGCCGGATCATACACAGACAGGAACACTGGAGAATAGTCAGGACAAGCCGATTCGGTACACAGGAATCCAGAACACAGGAACACAGCAACAGCACTACTGGCTCAGGAACACCACGAAAGGGCATCTGACAGATGTGATAGTCAGGTATAAAAAGGTCACCAGGGGGCGGGCCAAACCAACTCAGCAAATCAGAGTCTGCCACAGATGAGAGTGACAGGAAGATCACAGGCACTGTGATAGTACCCCCCTCTCAAAGATCCCCTCTCCCTGCCGGAGGTCTGGGTTTCAAAGGATATTTAGAGTGAAAGCTGCGTACTAATCTAGGTGCATGGAGGTCCCCTTGATTAACCCAAGAACGTTCCTCAGGACCATAGCCCTTCCAATGGACCAAATATTGCAGCTTTCCTCTAAATCTCCTAGAATCAATAATACTCTGGACCTCATACTCTTCTTGGCCCTGGACGTCCACCGGCCCAGGAATCACTGGCGTAGTAGTATAACGATTGCACACCAAGGGTTTCAGAAGCGACACTTGGAACACATTGTGAATGTGCATTGAGGGTGGAAGTTCCAGTGCATAAGAAACCGGATTAATCTTGCGGATAATCTTAAATGGACCAATAAACTGGGGAGCCAGTTTGTTGGAAGGCACTTGTAAATTGAGGTTTCTGGATGACAGCCATACCCTGTCCCCAACTTGAAATGAGACCGCTGGAATACGTCTGCGATTAGCGTGCCATTGATGACGCCTAAATGACTGACTGAGGGACCTCTGAACTTGTGCCCAAGTGGAACGAAGTTGTGCCAAATGCTCGTCCAAAGCAGGAATCTGCTGCGCCTGAAAGGAGTCCGGGAGCAGACAAGGCTGGAACCCATAGTTAACGAGAACTGGAGAGCTCCCGGACGATGAATTAACCGCACAGTTTCTGGCAAACTCTGCCCATGGCAACAGGTCAGCCCAATTATCATGATGATCGGTGACAAAGCAGCGCAGGAACTGCTCCAGTCCCTGATTGGCACGCTCAGCGGCCCCATTAGACCGGGGATGGTAGGCGGAGGAAAATGACAATTGGATGCCCATCTGACCACAAAATGCCCTCCAAAACCTAGAAACGAACTGGCTCCCACAATCGGAGACAATCACTCTGGGTACTCCGTGCAGGCGGAACACCTCTCTGGCAAAGACTACAGCCAATTCCTGGGCCGATGGAAGGCCAGTCAGAGGCACAAAATGTGCCATCTTAGAGAATCTATCGACCACCATAAGAATGAACGTATAACCCCTAGAGGCTGGTAATTCTCCCAAGAAGTCGATGGATATATGAGACCAAGGACGGTCTCCGTTGGGCACCGGTTGCAGTAAGCCCATGGGGAGATGCCTAGGGGTCTTGGCACGGGCACAGGTGGTACAAGCTGCTGTAAAAGCGGCGCAATCGGCTCTCAGGGTGGGCCACCAAAATAATTGCGAAAGGGACCATACGAGTTGGTCCCTACCAATATGCCCAGCCGCTTTAGAAGCGTGATAAGTTTCCAACAGACGGACATGGAATGGCTCATCCATGAAACACTTCCCCACTGGGGTTTCAGGAGGTGCCCTTGATTGTGATGCCAATATCTCCTCCCCCAGAGGCGAGGTTATGGTGGTACGAATAGTGGCCAGAATGCGATCTGGCTGAATGATAGGTACAGGTTCTTCCTCCCTCTCAGTGTCAGAAGCGAACTGACGTGACAACGCATCAGCCTTGATATTCTTAGAGCCAGGGAGATAAGACACTAGAAAATTGAATCGAGACAAAAAAAGCGCCCACCTAGCTTGTTGAGAAGACAGTCTTTTGGCTTCGGAGAGATAGGTTAAATTCTTATGGTCAGTAAGGATTAGTACTGGAGTCTGAGTACCCTCCAAAAGGTGGCGCCACTCTTTCAATGCTAGGATAATGGCGAACGGTTCCCTGTCGCCAATCTCGTAATGGCTCTGAGCACTAGACAATTTCTTAGAAAAAAAACCGCAAGGCCTCAAGGCGCCACCTCCCACAGGATGTTGGGAGAGCACTGCCCCAACCCCAACTTCCGAAGCGTCAACCTCCAATGTAAATGGCAGGGAGGGATTAGGGTGGGACAATACTGGAGCAGATGCAAAGGCAGATTTCAGGGTAACAAATGCGTCTTCAGCTGCCTCAGACCACTGAGAGGGAGAAGTGCCCTTATGAGTCAAATCTGATAATGGTTTTACAATCGTGGAAAAGTTCTGGATGAACTTCCTATAATAGTTAGCAAAACCTAAGAATCGTTGAATGGCCTTTAACCCCTTAGGACGAGGCCATTGCAGGACTGCTGCCAACTTTTCCTGATCCATGGCAATGCCACTTTTGGAGATTATGAACCCCAGGAATGGTACTTGAGATGTATGGAATTCGCACTTTTCTAGTTTACAGAATAACTTGTGCTTACGAAGTCGGACTACGAAGTCGGAGCAAGACTTCTGAGACATCCTTAATGTGTTGGGAGAGGTTGGCAGAGTGAATCAATATATCATCTAGATATACAACCACACAGGGCTGGAGCAGGTCTCGTAAAATATCATTAATAAATTCCTGAAACACTGCAGGTGCATTGCATAAGCCGAATGGCATAACCAGATATTCATAATGCCCTGTTCTGGTATTAAACGCCGTTTTCCACTCATCACCTTCTTTAATTCTGACTAGATTATAGGCGGCTCGCAAGTCAAGTTTAGTAAAGATCGAAGAGCCCTTTAATCTGTCATATAATTCTGTAATAAGTGGAATAGGATAGGCGTTCTTAGGCATTAACTTATTCAGCCCTCGGTAGTCAATGCAAGGCCTGAGTTCCCCACTTTTCTTTTTCACAAAAAAAAATCCGGCACCATCCGGGGACGTGGATTTACGAATGATTCCCCTCTCCAGGGCATCCGCAATATAATTCTCCATAGCCTTATTCTCCTCACATGACAGTGGGTAAGTGCGTCCCCTGGGGGGCACCGCACCTGGAGGCAAATCAATGGCGCAATCATATGGCCTATGCTCAGGTAATGCGCTGGCCTCTCCTTTGCTAAATACGTCACTGAATTGCCCATATTCTGTTGGCACAGCCGGAGAGGTACACATAATCTTGACAGGTTAAGAGAGACAATTCTTGTTACAGTACTCAGACCAGGAGTTAACCTCACATCTCTGCCAGTCAAATTGGGGATTGTGTGCCTGTAACCATGGGAACACCAAAATAACTGAATGGTGCGGGGAACGAATGATCTGAAATCGTATCTGCTCCCTGTGACAAGCCCCCACAGTCATTGTCACTGGGATTGTCTCAAACGTAATGAAAGCAGGATCCAGGGGTCTGCCATCAATGGCCTCTATTGCCACAGGAGAGTCCTTTTTACATAACGGAATGCCCTGCAAGTCGGCAAAGGACTGGTCCATGAAGTAGCCGGCACAGACAGGAACACTGGAGAATAGTCAGGACAAGCCAATTCGGTACACAGGAATCCAGAACACAGGAACACAGCAACAGCACTACTGGCTCAGGAACACCACGAAAGGGCATCTGACAGATGTGATAGTCAGGTATAAAAAGGTCACCAGGGGGCGGGCCAAACCCACTCAGCAAATCAGAGTCTGCCACAGATGAGAGTGACAGGAAGATCACAGGCACTGTGATAATACCCCCCTCTCAAAGATCCCCTCTCCCTGCCGGAGGTCTGCGTTTCAAAGGATATTTAGAGTGAAAGCTGCGTACTAATCTAGGTGCATGGAGGTCCCCTTGATTAACCCAAGAACGTTCCTCAGGACCATAGCCCTTCCAATGGACCAAATATTGCAGCTTTCCTCTAAATCTCCTAGAATCAATAATACTCTGGACCTCATACTCTTCTTGGCCCTGGACGTCCACCGGCCCAGGAATCACTGCCCCGGAGTCCACCAATGCCAGGACCTCGATTACCTTGTCCGCCCAAGCAAATACCACCTGGATGGTGGGTTTAGTGGTGCTAGAATCTAGGGACTGTTCTACACCACCTAGGGCCTGTCCCCGAAGGTACCCTAGGTGCGTTCGTTTCCCGGCCTTACTGGACAATTGCGTAATAGATGCCCAGGTTTGCCACAATATAGGCATAAGCCTTGCCTCCTACGATACAATTTTTCCTCCTTAGTGAGCCTAGTGAACCCTACTTGCATAGGTTCAGTGCTATCGGTTGGTCGTTCAGGAAGAACGGGCGGTGTGGGTGGGTTAAGGAAACTGTTCTGGCCATAGTTTTTTGCTTTAGCCCTTTTAGCCAAGCGTCTCTCACTGATGTAGTCAATGTATTCATCCAGATCTCCGGGTACATCTCGAGCAGCTATCTCATCCTTAATCTGTTCAGAGAGACCCTGGGTAAAGGCTGCAAGTAAGGCCTCATTGTTCCAGCCCACCTCTGCTGCCAAGGACCGGAACTCGATAGCATAATCGCCCAGTGTGCGTTCGCCCTGCTGAATTTCCATCAGCCTTTTGGCAGCAGAGGCAGCCCTGCCAGGAACCTCAAACACTCGTCTGAACTTCATCACGAATTCTCTAAAGTTCAGTGTGCAGGATCTGGCATTCTCCCACAACGGATTCACCCATGCCAAAGCTTTGCCCGTCAACAGAGATATCATAAAACCGACCTTACTACGGTCGTTAGGAAATGCCTGGGGTGCCAATTCTAAAAATATCTCCAACTGATTAATGAATCCCCTGCATAGGGAGGGTTCGCCATCATATCTTAAGGGTAACGGCGCTGCTGCCGTTAACCCTCTTTAGTTAGCAGAGGGGATTATAGACGGATTCTCTGGTGTCAGGACTGGGGGGACCACCGGATTAGGACTAGGCTTGTCCAAATGTACTGTACGTTCGAGTAACGTCTGTAGAGCCAGTGCCAATTGGTCCAGGAGCTGCTCATGGACATCCATTCTCCAGTGGATGTTCTGAGTATTACTTTCACCCATACCGTCTGAGGTCATGGCCCTTTCGTACTGTAACGGTTTTTTAGGACACTCAGACCAGTAGGTGAAATAAAACACACTTTATTTTAGAGTAAAATAATGCAAAGGTTCGCCCTCTAGTGGCGGTAGGTAATACACAGGCAGTGTAGACTGATAGATTACAAGTGTAAATGCACAATAATATTACATGTACAAATACTAAGCAATTGAGTGGGATATAACCCCAAAGGGTTAGGAACTTGATAACAGTCAGTCTCAGATGTGGATGTTTGGCATGCCCTGGGTGTTATAAGGCTGCGCTGATAGACAAAGTTCACCATGTACTGGAGACAGGACTGCCTCGCCAAAGTGTTCGGATATTAAGCAGAACAGGAATCCACTTAGCCCCCTCGGGCGTAACTACTGGAACTGCTTTGGTTAGTGCAAGTGAAAATAGCCCCCACGGGCGTAACGGGAACCGGCCTGCAATGCAAGAGCTTTTAAGCCTCCTCCGACTTCACCGGATACTGGAGTATGAAGTGCTAGAGCCAACAGCCCCCACGGGCGTAGTTACCGGATTCGCTAGCGCTGAAGCCTTTAACTGCCACCACTTTGTATAACGGATATCGCCCAGTAATCGACACTAGGAGAGAGCCTTAGGCGCCCAACCGGCCCAAAAGACGTGACTACTCTGCAATGGAGGAATAGAGTTGCCGATGGTGAGCGGCCAACTCAGCAGGAGTATCACTGATAACGAGGCTCGTACTGGAGGTAGAGAGAGTGAGACCGAGGCAGCACTGCTAGGGTTAATAAGCACGTTTACTCGAGGCTTCAGCGAACCAGCAAGGCTCTGCAATGTGAGGAAGGTGTACTGAGACACACACAGCACTGTGACTATGCAGATCTCCTCCTAAGCTGTGCCCTGGGGTGTGTATCTTAGGCTATGGCAGTCTATGGGAGATCTGCATATGTGCTGTTATGTGCCAGCCCAGGGTATGTGTCTGACATGGGCATAGAATTTGTGGTCACCTGACCACTTCTTCTTTTATAGTATAGATATATATATCACACTCACATATGTATATAAAAATAAAGAGAAACACCTATGCACATATACATTCATATACATAATCAACAGAACTGCACACACACACACATACAACACAATTCCAAGTACACATACAATAGATCCACCTACAAGCAAACACAGAGCTCCACAAACTTTAACTCATATTTGCACATATACAGATTCATACAAATAATTTTCTGGCTTCTGGTACTGCTTACACCCCTTCTTTGTAGTTGCTTGGGTGACTAGGGCTATGGCTGTTTGTGGGAAACAACTTGGTGCTTTCTGTTGCTACGGGCAGTACTTTGTGGATAAAAATATGGTTTCCTGTCTAGTCTTTCAACAAGTCACTGGACTGTCTCCAATCATGGGCAAGCAGTTTGCCCTGATTGCCCATGTACCTGATTCTGGTTGCAAGTGCGTTATCCTGAGTTGCTGATTATCTGTGCATGACTTGGCTTCCTCTGACATCCCTTCTGGCTCCTGACTCCTGGATTGTTCCTGACCTTGTTTATCTCCGTATTCCTGACCCTGGCTTGGCTGAGTACCTGTCTTGGTTCCTGACTCCGGCTTTTCTTTTGATTTACACTTCTGGATCACGATTTTGCTTTGTTTAACATAGTAACATAGTAAATTTGGTTGAAAAAAGACACAAGTCCATCAAGTTCAACCTTCGCCTCATACCTCAGTAACTGAGATTTTATAGCTTTCCTGCTACCAATTAAATTAGTCTTTATCAGACCTTCCTGATCATCCTACTGATACAGTATAACTCTGCATGTTCCCTTTTGAAAGAAATGTATCTAATCTTCTCTTAAATGTTTCCATTGTATCTGCCATAACTACCTCCCTGGGCAATGAATTCCACAATTTGACAGACCTTACCGTAAAAACACCCTTCCTCTGCTGAAGTTTAAACCTCCTTTCCTCTAATCTCAAGGGGTGTCCCCTGGTCACCCGATCAGGCCTTGGAATAAATAGCTCACCGCAGAGATCCTTGTATTGACCTCTCAAATACTTGTACAGTGTGATAAGGTCTCCTCTTAGTCGTCTTTTCTCTAGAGTAAATAAACCAAGTTTGTTTAGTCGTTCCTCATATGTCAAGTCCTCCATTCCCTTAATTAATTTTGTTGCTCTCCATTGTACCCTCTCTAGTTCTAGTATATCCTTTTTCAGAACCGGTGCCCAAAATTGCACTGCATACTCAAGGTGAGGTCTTACCAATGATTTGTATAATGGCAAAATAATGTTATCCACTCTTGCTTCAATACCTCTTTTTATGCAAGACAGGACTTTGTTTGCCTTTGCTACTGCTGTTTGACACTAGTCACTGTTTCCAAGTTTGTAGTTGACAAGGATGCCCAGGTCTTTTTCTAGCAACGAGTCACCTAAAATTATTCCATTAAGTTTATAAGTAGCCTTGGGATTGTTTCCTCCCAAATGCATGACTTTACACTTCCCCACATTAAACTTCATATTCCACGTTTGCCCAATCTAACATTGTATGCAAGTCCCTCTGTAGAGAGAAAATATCCTGTTCTGAATTAATGACTTTGCATAATTTAGTATCATCTGCAAATATTGATATTTTGCTTTCTATATCTATTTCCAGGTCATTTATAAACATGTTAAAAAGCAGCGGACCCAATACTGAACCCTGAGGTACTCCACTCTCCACTTTAACTGTACTGGAGAATTTTCCATTTACAACCACACACTGTTCTCTGTCCTTCAGCCAGTTTTGTATCCAATTGCAAAGGTTATCTCCTAGCCCCAATTTCCTTATTTTATACACCAGCCTTCTGTGTGGCACTGTATCATATGCCTTTGCAAAGTCTATATATACTACATCTACTGCCTTGCCATTGTCTAGGTTGCTGCTTACCTCCACATAGAAGCTGAAAAGATTAGTTTGGCATGATCTAGTCTTCATAAAACCATGTTGATTCATGCTAATGATTTTATTTTTTGTGTTGTAATCCTGAATATAGTCCCTTATTATCCCTTCTAACAGTTTTCCCACTACAGAGGTCAAACTTCCCAGGTTCTGTTTTAGTTCTTAAATAGAGGCACTATGTTAGCTCTTCGCCAATCCTGTGGCACTGAGCCTGTGGTGATAGAATCTTTAAAGAGTAAATATAGGGGTTTTGCTAACACTGCACTAAGTTCCTGAAGAACCCTTGGATGTATACCATCAGGACCCGGTGCTTTGTCGGTCTTAATTTTGTTCAGTCTTTCCATGACATCTCCTTGAGTTAACCCAATATCTATTAATTGTATTGTTTTATTTGTTACTTGCGGAGGCTCTTCTACCATTCCTTGCTCCCTTGTATATACTGATGCAAAGAAAGTGTTTAAAACATCGGCCTTTTCCTTATCCTCACTAACCAACTCACCCATCTCATTTTTGAATGGTCCAATGCACTCCCTCTTAAGTTTTTTGCTTTTTATATATTTGAAAACCTTTTTTGGATTAGTCTTGCTTTCCCTTGCAATTCGAGTTTCATTATCTATTTTTGCTACCCTAATTGCCTTTTTGCAATCTTTGTTGCACTCCCTGTATTTTAAGAAAGATTGTTCAGTTCCTTCAGACTTAAATAATTTGAATGCGTTTTTTTTCCTTGCCATTTCCTTCTTTACATGTGCAGTTAACCACATTGGCTGTGACTTACTTCTTGTCACGGTTTATTATGACTCTCAGACACAAGTTTTAGGTAAAAAAAAATCAATTTTATTGAAATAATAAATGATAACTTAGGATGGCAATAACATACATATATATATATACAGAATATAGCACAGACAGAAGGCAGACTCTACCGGTCCTGTCAATATACCGGACAGGACAGTCTTTAGGCTCTACCGGCCTTGCCAATACCGGGTAAGGCAACCTGCAGATGGAATAGCATAACGGTTTTACCGGCCTACCAAATTACCGGGCAAGGCAGCCTCAATAGATACACAATGTAGGCTCTACCGGCCCTGCCAATACCGGGTAAGGCAACCTCAGATGGAATGTGGCAAAAGGTTCTACCGGCCTTACCAATACCGGGCAGGGCAGCCCAGAGATAATAGCAGCAGTCAGATGGAACTGGCAAATTAGCAGAATCGTTAAGCAGCAAGGCTTTGGAGCAAACCAGCGTCCGCACGCTGGAAACAACACTGAATAGTATAGCCGTTAGGCTTAGCGAGCAAACCAGTGACCGCACACTGGAGTACCAAGCGAGTAGTATAGCCGCAAGGCTTAGGAGCAAACCAGCGTCCGCACGCTGGGACCAACACAGATTTGTATAGCTGAAAGGCTTTGGAGCAAACCAGTGACCGCACACTGGTGTAACAAGTGAGTTTGTATAGCCGCAAGGCTTAGGAGCAAACCAGCGTCCGCACGCTGGGACCAACACAGAATTGTATAGCTGATAGGCTTTGGAGCAAACCAGTGACCGCACACTGGTGTAACAAGCGAGTTTGTATAGCCGCAAGGCTTAGGAGCAAACCAGCGTCCGCACGCTGGGACCAACACAGATTTGTATAGCTGAAAGGCTTTGGAGCAAACCAGTGACCGCACACTGGTGTAACAAGCGAGTTTGTATAGCCGCAAGGCTTAGGAGCAAACCAGCGTCCGCACGCTGGGACCAACACAGATTTGTATAGCTGAAAGGCTTTGGAGCAAACCAGTGACCGCACACTGGTGTAACAAGTGAGTTGTATAGCCGCAAGGCTTAGGAGCAAACCAGCGTCCGCACGCTGGGACCAACACTGAATTGTATAGCTGATAGGCTTTGGAGCAAACCAATGACCGCACACTGGTGTAACAAGCGAGTTTGTATAGCCGCAAGGCTTGGGAGCAAACCAGCGTCCGCACGCTGGGACCAACACGGAATTGTAGCAATGTCACCAACGCGACCAGGCAGAAGATCGCCAGGATACTGAAGACAGGTGATGAGATGACAGGAACATGCAACGATCAGTCAGGTCAGAAAACAGCAGAGAAGTTCAGCAGGAACTGCAACACCAGAGACTAGGCCGGAACCAGGACTGGAAGTACTTCAGTATGCAGGAAACACTGGAACAGTAGAGATCAGGAACTCAGGAACACATGAGATCAGGAACTCAGGAACACTGGAACAGAGGCCCAGCTATCACTAGCATAGTGATAGCAAGAAGGTCAGAAACAACACGAAAGGGCACTCAAAGGGTGCCCAATCCAGGTTTAAATAGTCAATAAGAGGCGGGCTATCTGCAGACAGCCAATAGAAGCCCCCTACTGGTGACAGACAAGTAACTGCAGCAAATCACGGGCACCGTGATACTTCTTTTGCATTTGTTCCCCATTGGTATATACTGTTGGGTACATTTCTGCAACCTAAATTTGAATTCTGACCATTTTTCCTTAGTATTTTTGCCTTTAAATAAAATATCCAAGTCTATGTGTTGCATTGAGGCCCTTAACAATTTGAAGTTCGCTTTTTTAAAAGAGTTTTGGTTGAACCTATACATTTTTGCTTTGCCAGACTGATCTCAAATGTAACCATGTTGTGATCACTGTTTCCCAAATGTTCTCTTACCTTAATATTGGATACCATTTCTGTGTTATTAGTGATCACTAGGTCCAATACACTGTTATTTCTTGTCGGTGCTTCCACCATTTGTGACATGTAGCTTTCACGAAGTGTGTTCAAAAACCTGCTACCCTTATCACTCTGACAGGTCTCATTTTTCCAGTTGATATCTGGATAATTAAAATCTCCCATAATTATAGTGTGGCCAAATGGGGCAGCTTTCCTCATTTGCAATAGCAGTTGGGCCTCATCATTGTCATCAATATTTGGTGGTTTGTAGCATATGCCCATCAACAACTTTTTTTTACCTTTCACACCACATTTAGTCTCGATTTCTACCCACATGGACTCCACAATTTGGCCAGTTTCCTCACTAATATCACCTTGCAAAACTGGATTTAGCTCAGTTTTCAAATATAAGCACACACCTCCACCTTTTCTATTAATCCTATCTCTTCTAAACAGGGAATAGCCCTCTATATTTACAGCCCAGTCATGTGCATCGTTCCACCATGTTTCTGTTATTCCATTATGTCCAATTGATCATTAACCGCCAACAATTCTAGTTCTTCTATTTTATCTACCATACTTCTTGCATTTGCTAGCATACAATTAATTTTGAAGTCTTTACATATATTAATCCCTACATGCCTTTTTTCTTCACCTTCATTTACTAGGAGTTCCTCCCTACTGACTAAATTTTTAGTCATTTGCTTGGACCCAGTTCCTATCTGCTCTATCTACCCCGTTTTTGCTGTCTATACCCCCCCCTTTCCTAGTTTAAAAGCTCCTCCAAGTTTCGTAGCATTCTCTCCCCTAACACAGAGGCTCCTCTACCATTTAGGTGCAATCCATCTCTTCCATATAGATTGTACCCAAGAGCAAAGTCTGCCCAGTGCTCTAAAAACCCAAAACCCTCCTTCCTACACCATTGCTTGAGCCATGCATTAAGCTCCCTGAGCTCCCTCTGCCTACCTTCACTGGCGCATGGCACAGGTAGTATTTCAGAAAATACTACCTTAGAGGTCCTTGCCTTGCGCTTGCATCCTAAATCCCTGAAATCATTCTTTAGGGACCTCCATCTTCCTCCTGTTTTATAATTGGTTCCAATATGTACCAAGACAGCTGGATCACTTCCAGCCCCTCCCAATAATCTGTCAGCCCTGTCCGCAACATGCCGAACCCGAGCACCCGGGAGACAGCATACTGTTCGGCATTCACGTTCCTGGCGGCAGATTACCCTATCTACCCTCCTAATAATAGAGTCCCCTATTACCACCACCTGCCTTGGTTTCTGCCTGCTCTGCATCCCATCTAGCCTGGAAGGAGGACTGTTCCCCGGCTGCTAGAGGAATCAGCCCTCTCCAGTGTTGCCAATTCTGAGCAATTATCATCACATCTTCACACAATCTTGCAACTTTGTTGGACTGAGTCAACTCAGAACTGGCCTTCCTCTTCCTCTGCCCACTACCTCCCCTCCTTACTGTTACCCAGCTGCCTACCTGTCGCTCCTCATCTATAACTCCACCCTCTTCACCACTAACCCCACATACTACCTGCTCTGTGAGTTCTAAACTCCTTTCCAGGTTTCCAATGTCTCGCAATGTTGCAATATTTCTCTCCAAATCCAATATCTTAGACTCTAAAGAGAAAATATGCTCACACTTGGCACAGCGGTATGACCCCTGGAACGATTGCTCCAAGTGTTCAAACATGTAACAAGATGTGCACTGCGTGAGATTGGCTAACCTGCTATCACTCATGCTTGGTTTTACAATTCAAATAGCTTTATATTATCCTCTAATGCTCACTATATGGCAAGTAACCAACCTTAAATGTGAATGCAATAAATCCTTTGAAATGATAGTCACCAGATTCTTTCTAACTCTTCACCTGGAACAAGTATCTAGCAGCCAGGTGAAATCCCTTAGCAATCAGCCCAAATCACACAGGCCAGAGAAAAACCCAGTAAACAGTTTTTTTAACTCTTGCAATACCCACACAATTTTTTTTTGTTTTTAAACCTTAATAAAATACCAATAAAACACTCTTATGTACTTAACCAGATTCCTTCTAACTCTTCCCTTGGAACCAGTCACTTGTAATAGCAGTCCCCTGTATTTGAATTCCCCGTTTTAAATTCCCGCACTTACCACACTTATGCACTTACACACTGATGCAAGATTCACACTTTCAAGTATTCACTATGTATCTGCTATTTAACCCTTTGGCTGCCAGAGGGGTACTCAATGCATTGCAAAGCAATGCGTTGCGTACCCGTCTGGCACTCAAATGGTTAATTCAGGAATCCACTAATTACAAACACAGCAATTAGTCACTCCCACCACACCAGACTTCAATTATTTGCTTGTCTCACAGCAAAGAGAGGGAAAACAAAACCCAGAGATTTGTTTTTTAACCTGTCCTTTACCGCACTACACCACACACAATATACTTATTCTATTTTTCCAGCAAGTATCCAAACTCAGTCTTTCAGGGCACAGGTCACTGATCAACTTACAGAGCTCTCTCGCTCCTTGCTATTTAATCCAGGAATCCACCAATTACAAACACAGCAATTAGTCACTCCCACCACACCAGACTTCAATTATTTGCTTGTCTCACAGCAAAGAGAGGGAAAACAAAACCCAAAGATTTGTTTTTTAACCTCTCCTTTACCGCACTACACCACACACAACATACTTATTCTATTTTTCCAGCAAGTATCCAAACTCAGTCTTTCAGGGCACAGGTCACTGATCAACTTTTGCTTTTGTTATTTTAATAAAGGTGTTTTGCACTTTACATTTTTGTGTCTGTCTGGTTCCTGGTCCCTAACAGTACACAAGGGCCATGAATTCTGAAGGCGCTGGCAATCCACCAAATGTTTTTTTCAGGCTGGACAAGGTAGACCAGTGCATGGACCAGTTTGTGTTAGCTCTCCAGACTTTGTTGCTCTGTACTGCACATCTGGCTTCACCACCTCAGCAACCCCTGGTGCAGGCTGCCCCTATAGCTGCTGCCGCTCCAAATCCAGCTGCCAGTGGTGATTCCAATGTTGGTAGAGGCATGACGGGGTCCGCCCCACTTACCCAGCGTTATGGGGGTGACCCTAAGCAGTGCAGAGGTTTCCTGAATCAGGTTGGTATCTATCTGGAGATGGTACCAAAGTCCTGTCCGTCTGGTAGGAGTAAGGTGGGCTTTGTGATTTCCTTACTCTCTGACAGGGCCTTGGCATGGGCTAATCGCCTTTGGGAGACGCAGAAACCTATAGTGAGAATAAGGCCATGGAGGAGTATGTTGCGGATGCGCTGTCCCGGGGGTCCATCTGCAAGTCCTCCTCTTCCAATGGGCCAGGATTCTTCTTTGTGAAGAAAAAAGAGTAGAGAACTGAGACCCTGTATCGATTACAGGGGGCTCAACCATATCACTGTCAAAAATGCCTCCCCAATTCTACTTACTACCGAGCTATTCGATCAGTTAAAAGGGTCCAAGGTGTTCACTAAGCTCGACCTGTGAAGGGTGTACAATTTGGTATGGATGAAGGAGGGCTACAAGAGCGGGCATTACAAATATCTCGTAATGCCTTTCGGTCTCTGCAATGCTCCTTCGGTTTTTCAGGAATTCTTAAATTACGTCCTCTGGGACATGCTCCAACAATGTGTGGTGGTATATTTAGACGACATTTTGATCCATTCCGCCTCCATGGAAAGCCACCACCCAGATGTAGCCCAAGTTTTGCAATAATTAAGAGAAAATAATCTATTTTGCAAATTAGAAAAATGTGAGTTCCAATGCAAACAGGTCACCTTCCTGGGTTATGTAATTTCAGAGGTCGGTTTCACTATGGACCCTGAGAAACTCTTGGCTGTTCTCGAGTGGCCGTGACCCATAGGTCTCTGCTCCCTTCAAGGTATCCTTGGGTTCGCTAATTACTACAGGAAATTTTGTCTGCAATTTTTCCTTGATTGTAAAACCCCTTATCAACATGACCAAAAAAGTAGATGCAATTGCTGAGACTCCTTCTGGATGCTGTTTCGTACTTATTAACCTCCGTACCAAGGTACTATAGGCATATCATAATATGAAGTCAGCAGGGCATCCCTGTAAGAACCAGCTTCTCTGTTCGGTTTACCGTCTTTTCTGGGGGCCAGAACTTAACAAAGATATTGTTGCCTTTGTCGCTGCCTGTCCAGTCTGTGCATAGACCAAATCACCCCGTCACCTTCCAGTGGGCCTTCTCCAACCCATACCCAATGGGGAGAAGCCATGGTCGTACCTTTCCATGAACTTCATAATCGACCTCCCTTTGTCTAACAGTAACACAAGATGATTCACTGCATACCTTTCAAAAAACTCCCATCCACTAAAGAGCTGGCTATGGTCTTTGTCAAAGAGGTCTATTGGCTACATGGGGTTCCCAAAGTCATAACTTCCGACCAGGGTAGCCAGTTTGTCTTGAGATTCTGGAGGGCCTTTTGTGCTCAACTAGGTATCCAAC
Source organism: Rhinophrynus dorsalis (assembly GCA_037306005.1). Taxonomy (NCBI): domain Eukaryota; kingdom Metazoa; phylum Chordata; class Amphibia; order Anura; family Rhinophrynidae; genus Rhinophrynus; species Rhinophrynus dorsalis. The sequence goes on along the minus strand of CM074728.1, from coordinate 35,472,345 downwards.
TCTCCTTCTCCTCAGCCTATCACCCGCAATCGAATGGGGCAGCGGATAGGACTAATCAGGCCTTGGAGCAATTCCTGCGGTGCTACATCCCAGACCATCAGAATAATTGGCTGGACCTGCTACCTTGGGCGGAGTTTGCTCATAACAGTGCTGTCTCAGTGTCTACCCTGCTCTCCCCTTTCGTGGTGAATTATGGGTATTAACCATCTATGATTCCAGATTCATTCTCTCCCCAGGGGATTCCGGCATTCGAGGATCATCTCCAGTGAATCCGTTCCACGTGGGTGCAGGTCCAAGAGTTGTTGCAATGTTCACAACAATCCCAGGAGCTCCAGGCCAATCGTAACGCCTACCCGCACCTTCCTACCAGGTCGGGGAGAGGGTCTGGTTGTCCTCCAGAAATCTCCACCTCCGAGTGCCCTCTCAGAAACTGGCTTCCCGCTTTGTGGGGCCTTTCCATATCCTGTGTGAACCCTGTGGCCTATGCCCTAGACCTCCCTCCCAATATGCGGATACACAATGTGTTCCAAGTCTCACTGCTGAAACCCTGGGTATGCAATCATTTTACTACGGTCACTCTTTGACCCCATTTGGTACCCATTGACGGCCATGAGGAGTTTGAGGTCCGCTCCATAGTCGACTCTCGTAGGTTCCAAGGGAGGCTTCAATATTTGGCCCATTGGAAGGGGTACAGTCCAGAAGAGAGCTCAAGGATTCCAGCCACAGACGTGCATGCTCCCAGCCTCCTCTGTGCTTTCCATGCACCCTTTCCCCATAAACCTGGTCCTGCCCCGCAGGGTGGGGTTGGGGTGATTGGAGGGGGTACTGTCAAGGTTTGGCTGAGCTGCTCTAACTCTGTATCACGGTCCCCGTGATTCCCTGTCAATCTCTGTGATGATACCTGTGCATTGGAGGAGGCTGATTGGCCCGCCCAGGATGTTCCTTTATATACTGGGCCTGTGGCACCTCTCAGATGCCCTTTCCTGGTGTTCCTGATCGTGCGCCTTGTTGCTGTTTTCCTGCGTCTCCCGTGTACCGACCCGGCTCGTCTGACCATTCTCTGTTCCTGCTCCGTGATTCGACCCGGTTCTGGCTGACGTTCCTGCTCCGTGATTGACCCGGCTTGTGCTGACATTCCTGCTCCGTGATTCGACCCGGTTCTGGCTGACGTTCCTGATTCGTGATTGTCCCGGTTCCGGCTGACGCTTCCTGCTCCGTGATCGCATCCTGTGTTCCTGTGTTCCTGGTCGCCTACCGGCGACATTCTGAACTTTGCATAGTATCGCTCTGACTAATCACTTCTCTGCAAGCCGAGCTGTGGCTTCCGTTATCGAGCTGCCTTATAGCCTTGCTGAGCTGTTGTCTCCGTAATCGAACCTGCCCTAAACCCTTGCTGTGCTGGTTGCCTGCATCCATACACTTGCCAAGCCTGTACGTTTCACCCGAGCCTATTACACTACTGAGCCTGTGCCTTAATGACCTAGCCTATCCGTTCACATGAGCAGAGCAGTTTCCGTTCCGGTGCTCGGTCTGCACTGTGGTTGCACCTCCTGGTGCTAGTGGCCTCCCGTTGCTCTTGCAGTGTGTTGCTCTGTGACGGCACCGGAAGGGTGCCTCAGCTCTGGTCTCCAAGTGCTCACTGTGTTACACTATCTATCGCACTACCAGTGCGTTGGCTCAATATCGCTTGTGCAGTGTTGGTTCTTACTGGCATCCAAGGGGTGTTCTGGCTCTGTTTCTGTTGGCACGCAGGGTTTCTTACAGTTGCGAGTACTAAGGGCTATTCAGGTTCTAATTCCATTTGCTCCAGCAGTGGCTTTCATCCTGTACATTCCTCTAAGGAGGTATTGGCTCAGCTCTGGTTTGTCTTTGCTGTTCATTTGGGCGTCCTATATTACAGCTATCTGAGAGTGATTCAGTCCAGTTGCCTACTACACCCTTCCTTTGCACCATCAAGAGACTGATATTAACTGCTGGGCGTTGGCTATTACCATCACAGAGACTGAACAGTTGCTCTCACATTAACCCTTGTCCAGTCATTTATTTTGATCATTATATTTTGCTCATAAGTATTTGAGTCTGTCATTACTGTTCATGCCTGTCCTGGCCACCAGGGGCGCTGTCCTTTGATTTTATTTCAATAAAACTGTGTTTTTACTTTTAACCTTTGTCTGAGTGTCAGAAAACCGTAACAGTACGAAAGGGCCATGACTTCTGACGGTATCGGTGACGGTAATACACAGAACCTCCACTGGAGGATGGATGTTCACGAGCAACACCTGGACCAGTTGGCACTGGCCATGCAAACCTTACTAGAACGTACGGTACACCTTGATAAACCTAACCAAAATCCGGTGGCCTCCCCAGTTATGACAGCAGATAACATTGCTGGGCAAATGGTTGCTTCCTCAAGAAGTTTAACGGCGGCGGCGCCGTTACTGCTAAGATATAATGGCGAACCCACTCTGTGCAGGGGGTTTATTAACCAGCTAGAGATATTCTTAGAACTGACACTTCATGCCTTCCCGAACGATCGTAGCAAGGTGGGGTTCATGATATCTCTATTAACTGGTAAAGCCCTGGCATGGGCTAACACTTTATGGGAAAAGGCCAAACCATGTACTTTGAACTTCGATGAATTTGTCAAAAAGTTTCGGAGAGTATTCGAGCTACCTGGGAGAGCTGCCTCTGCTGCCAAAAGATTGATGGAAATTCAGATGAGATGAGATTGCAGCCAGAGAAGTGCCTACAGATTTGGACGAGTACATAGATTACGTTATGCTCATTGATACGCGCATACGCGTGAGGCGCCAGGCAAAGAGGGCAAGATCCAAAACCTATGGGCACGATGGTTCTTTAAACCCACCCTCGCCTCCCAATCCTCCTGACCGGGTATCCAAACCGAGTGAGCCTATGCAACTCGGGTTCACCAGACTGTCTAAGGAGGAGCGGGCACACCGCAAAAGGCAGGGTCTATGCTTATATTGTGGTAAAAATGGGCACATATTACGTACGTGTCCGGTACGGCCGGGAAACGCAAGCACCTAGGGTACCTTGGGGGACAGGCCCTAGGTGGTGTACAATCGTCCCCAGATCCCTGTTCCAAAAAAAAACACCATTCCGGTGAGTTTCCTCATAGGTGACCAAGCTGTGGAGGCACTAGCTTTGGTAGATTCGGGCGCAGCAGTCTATTTCATGGGCCGGGCTTTTGCTGAAACGCACAATATTCCTCTGTCTAAAAGTGATACTCTGCTAGCCATTGAGGCCATTGATGGCAGACCTCTAGAACCAGCTTTCATCACTATGGAAATTACCCTCATTACTATGTCTATTGGGGTTCTCCACAGGGAGGAGGTATGTTTCCAGATCATACATTCACCCTCACGCGGTCATTCTGGGGTTCCTTTGGTTATCGCTGCACAATCCCCAGTTTGACTGGCAAAGATGTGAGGTTAAGTCTTGGTCTGATTACTGCACTGGTCACTGTCTGTCTCACCCAATCAAGATCCTGTGTACCTCTCCCTCCGTGCCAGCTGAATACAGCAAGTTCAGTGACGTATTTAGTAAAGGAGAGGCTAGCACATTGCCGCAGCATAGGCTGTATGACTGCGCTATTGATTTGCCCCCAGGAGTTGTGCCACCAAGGGGCAGGACGTACCAATTGTCCGTTGATGAAAATAAGGCCATGGAGGAATACATTGAGGATGCCCTTAAACGGGGAATCATTCGCAAATCATCCTCTCCGGCAGGTGCAGGGGTTTTTTTTGTGAAAAAGAAAAGTGGTGAATTACGACCATGTATTGATTACCGTGGACTTAATAAGCTCATGTCCAAGAACGCATACCCCATACCACTCATTACGGAGTTATTTGACAGGTTGAAAGGTTCTTCTATATTTACGAAACTCGATTTGCGTGCCGCCTACAACCTGATAAGGATCAGGGCCGGGGATGAGTGGAAAACGGCATTCAATACTAGGTCTGGACACTATGAATATTTAGTCATGCCTTTTGGATTATGTAATGCACCTGCCGTATTTCAAGAGTTCATCAATTATATCCTCTGCGATTTGCTACAGTCCTGTGTAGTTGTATACCTTGATGATATACTGATTCACTCTGCTGACCTAACCCAGCACATCCAGGATGTGTCAGAGGTGCTGCTCTGGTTACGTAAGAACAAATTGTTCTTTAAATTAGAAAAATGTGAATTTCATTGTTCCAAAGTACCCTTCTTGGGTTTTGTAATATCTAAAGATGGCATTGCCATGGATGAAGAAAAATTGGCAGCAGTCCTACAATGGCCACAACCAAAAGGGTTAAAAGCTATCCAACGGTTCTTGGGCTTTGCCAATTATTACAGGAAATTCATTCAGAATTTTTCCACCATTGTAAAACCTCTTTCTGACCTCACACACAAGGGCGCTAATCCCTCTCAATGGTCTGATGCGGCGGAGAAGGCCTTTGAAACCCTCAAATCTGCGTTTGCCTCCGCTCCTATACTGTCCCACCCCAATCCCACCCTACCGTTCACGTTAGAGGTCGATGCCTCGGAGGTTGGGGTAGGGGCAGTTCTTTCCCAACGCCCCAAGGAGGGTGTCAGCCTGAGACCGTGTGGGTTCTTCTCCAAGAAACTATCCAGTGCCCAAAGCCATTACGAAATTGGTGATAGGGAATTGTTGGCTATCATCCTGGCATTAAAAGAATGGCGACATTTATTAGAAGGCACAAGAACCCCGGTATTAATTCTTACGGACCATAAAAACTTGATTTACCTTTCAGAGGCTAAAAGGCTGTCCGCTCGCCAGGCTAGGTGGGCACTAATCCTGTCAAGGTTCAACTTCATAGTGTCCTACTTGCCTGGGTCGAAGAACATTAGGGCAGATGCTCTATCCAGACAGTTTTGCACAGACGTTGAGAGGGATGAAGCCCTGGTTCCTATCATTCAGCCAGATAGGATTCTGGCTACGATACGTACCAGTATCACTTCGCCACTGGGGGAGAAATGTTGGCATCTCAAGCTCGGGCACCCCCACAAACCCCAGTTGGCAAGTGCTTTGTGGATGAGCCTTTCCTTATCCGTTTACTTGAGACCTATCACTCATCTAAGGCAGCTGGGCATATTGGGAGGGATCAGTTGTCATGGTCACTATCACAAATGTTTTGGTGGCCCTTTCTGAAAGCTGACTGTTCTGCATTTACTGCTGCCTGTGCCCACGCTAAGACCCCCAGACATCTCCCAGCGGGTCTGCTCCAACCTGTGCCTAATGGTGAACGCCCTTGGTCCCACATATCCATTGATTTTTTGGGAGAGTTGCCGGTATCTAAGGGCTATACGTTTATCCTGATGGTGGTAGGTTCTCGAAGATGGCTAATTTCGTGCCCCTCTCTGGTCTTCCTTCGGCCCAGGAATTGGCAATAGTTTTTTCCAGAGAGGTATTTCGCTTGCACGGGGTTCCCAGAGTGATAGTGTCGGACCAAGGGAGTCAATTTGTGTCGAGATTCTGGAGGGCATTCTGTAGCCAAATGGGCATACAACTGTCCTTCTCCTCCGCCTACCATCCCCAGACCAACGGGGCCGCTGAACGTGCCTATCAGGGACTGGAGCAGTTTCTGCGATGCTTCGTGACTGATCATCATGATAATTGGGCAGACCTGTTGCCGTGGGCAGAGTTCGCCAGGAACTGTGCAGTTAATTCATCATCTGGGATCTCTCCGTTTCTTGTTAATTATGGGTTCCAGCCATGTCTGCTCCCAGACTCGTTTCATTCACAACAGATTCCGGCTCTGGATGAGCACATCGAGCAGCTCCGCTCCACTTGGGCACAGGTGCAGAGGTCCCTCAGCCAGTCCTTCCAGAGACATCAGCGGCATGCCAATCGCAGATGGTTGGCAGCGGTATCCTTCCAGGTTGGGGACAGGGTATGGCTTTCCTCCAGGAATCTCAATCTTCAAGTGCCATCCAACAAATTGGCTCCCCGGTTCATTGGTCCGTTCAAAATTATCCGTAAGGTTAACCCCGTGGCATACGCACTGGAACTCCCCACATCTATGCGCATCCACAATGTGTTCCATGTGTCACTATTGAAGCCCTTGGTATGCAACCGCTATACTACTACTCCGGTGGTTCCTGGGCCGGTGGATGTTCAAGGCCAAGAGGAATACGAAGTCCAGAGTATTATTGACGCCAGGAGATTTAGAGGCAGATTGCAATATTTGGTCCACTGGAAAGGTTACAGGCCTGAGGAGCGTTCTTGGGTCGACCAGAAGGACCTTCACGCTCCACGATTATTGCGCAATTTTCACTCTAAATATCCTCAGAAACCTAGACCCTCAGGCAGGGGAGGGGGTCTTTGATAGGGGGGTACTATCACAGTCCCCGTGATTCCCTGTCAATCTCTGTGATGATACCTGTACATTGGAGGAGGCTGATTGGCCTGCCCAGGATGTTCCTTTATATACTGGGCCTGTGGCACCTGTCAGATGCCCTTTCGTGGTGTTCCTGATCCTGCGCCTTGTTGCTGTGTTCCTTCATCTCCCGTGTACCGACCCGGCTCGTCTGACCATTCTCTGTTCCTGCTCCGTGATTCGACCCGGTTCTGGCTGATGTTCCTGCTCCGTTATTGACCCGGCTTGGGCTGACGTTCCTACTCTGTGATTCGACCCGGTTGTGGCTGACGTTCCTTCTCCGTGATTAACCCGGCATTAGCTACGTTCCTGCTCCGTGATTTGACCCGGTTCTGGCTGAAGTTCCGGCTCCGTGATTGACCCGGCTTGGCTGACGTTCCTGTTCCGTGATAGACCTGGCTTTGGCTGACGTTCCTGATTTGTGATTGTCCCGGTTCCGGCTGAAGCTTCCTGCTCCATGATCGCATCCTTTGTTCCTGGTCGCCTACCGGCGACATTCTGAACTTTGCATAGTATCGCTCTGACTAATCACTTCTCTGGTAGCCGAGCTGTGGCTTCCGTTACCGAGCTGCCTTATAACCTTGCTGAGCTGTTGTCTTCGTAATTGAACCTGCCCTAAACCCTTGCTGTGCTGGTTGCCTCCGTTATCGAGCCTGCATCCATACACTTGCCAAGCCTGTACGTTTCACCCGAGCCTATTACACTACTGAGCCTGTGCCTTACAACCTAGCCTATCCGTTCACATGAGCAGAGCAGTTTCCGTTCCGGTGCTCGGTCTGCACGGTGGTTGCACCTCCTGGTGCTAGTGGCCTCCCGTTGCTCTTGCAGTGTGTTGCTCCGTGACGGCACCGGAAGGGTGCCTCAGCTCTGGTCTCCAAGTGCTCACTGTGTTACGCTATCTATCGCACTACCAGTGCGTTGGCTCAATATCGCTTGTGCAGTGTTGGTTCTTACTGGCATCCAAGGGGTGTTCTGGCTCTGTTTCTGTTGGCACACAGGGTTTCTTCCAGTTGCAAGTACTAAGGGCTATTCAGGTTCTAATTCCATTTGCTCCAGCAGTGGCTTTCATCCTGTACATTCCTCTAAGGAGGTATTGGCTCAGCTCTGGTTTGTCTTTGCTGTTTATTTGGGCATCCTATATTATAGCTATCTGAGAGTGATTCAGTCCAGTTGCCTACTACACCCTTCCTTTGCACCATCAAGAGACTGATATTAACTGCTGGGCGTTGGCTATTACCATCACAGAGACTGAACAGTTGCTCTCACATTAACCCTTGTCCAGTCATTTATTTTGATCATTATATTTTGCTCATACGTATTTGAGTCTGTCATTACTGTTCATGCCTGTCCTGGCCACCAGGGGCGCTGTCCTTTGATTTTATTTCAATAAAACTGTGTTTTTACTTTTAACCTTTGTCTGAGTGTCAGAAAACCGTAACACTCTGCTGCTTGATTCTGCTGTCTGAGCTAATCCAGTGCTCTGCTATCCATTAATGCTGCCTTCCCTCTCCTGGATCAGGCTGAATCAGCTGACTTCTCTATGTTTGCTCACCTGTTATCAGCCAACCCTCCCAGGTTATTTAAAGCAGCTTGGCACACTTCCTGATTGCCTTTGTATCTGATTCTGGCTGCAAGCGCATTATCCTTAGTTGCTGATTATCTGTGCATAACCTGGCTTCCTCTGACGTCCCTTCGGGCTCCTGACTCCTGGATTGTCCCTGACATCGTTTATCTCCGTATTCCTGACCCCAACTTGGCTGAGTACCTGTCTTGGTTCATGACCCCGGCTTGTCTTTTGATTTACGCTTCTGGATCACGATTTTGCTTTTTTTGCTTCTGTTATTTTAATAAAGGTATTTTGCAACTTACGTTCTTGTGTCTGTCTGGTTCCTGGCCCCTAACAAAATCTTCTTGTAATGAAGACACATCCAGTTCAGTTTACTTCATTTACTTAATTTGTCATAGGCAAACACTGATACATGGCTCCCTATGCCCACTGGGAGATCATAATAAACAAATTAAAAAGAAGACCCAGGACAGATCCCTGAGGTACACCACTTATCACGTTTGCCCAGTTGGAGACCTTTCCATTTACCATCACACTTTGCATTCTATCTTTCAGCCAATTTTAAATCCACGCACGAACATTTGCCTCTAAGCCTATTTCATTACATTTGTACAGTAATCTTTTGTGTGGAACTGTATCAGATGCCTTGGCAAAGTCTAAATAAATCACATCAACCGCAGCACCCAAATCTATATTTATACTCACACTGATCTCCTCCGTCTTTGCTAGCTGACCCAGCTAAACTCTGCTCAGCGAGTAAGAGACTCCTCTCAAAGTTGTCAATATCTCTCAGTGTTGCAATATGACTCTCCAGAGCTCCAATCTGAACCTCCAGAGAGGCCACTTGCTCACACTTGCCACAGTGATATGGACCTTTGAACTGCTGTTCCAAGCATGCATACATATGGCAAGATGTGCACTGAGTGAGATCTCCAAGCTTGCTCATCATGTATGGTGCAAACGTGAGTGCTTAAAAAGTAAAACAATTAATGTACCTTGTTTCTCTAACTCCTGTGATGCACTAACTGCTGTGATGCACCAACTGGTCACTCGAGAGGGACGAAAACTTTTGCCTCAAACTGTAATTGGCGAATAATGGCACTTTCCGCTTGGCGAATAATTTTCTGCGAAAAGTGCTTTTTTTCCGCTTTTTCCTTCTTTTTTCGCAAATGTATGATATGACAGTTCAAGTGAGAGTAAATGATTGCATACACAATACAAAGTCCTACTTGGTTCTCCTTTAATTCCACAGTGTTGGTTGTTTCAAGGCCTGTGTGTTGCATATACAGCCAGTTAGTCTCACTGGCACTGTGATTTTCGTCCTCATTCATCTCTCTTGAGATTCAGTGAGCGGTGATGTAGACCTTTTGGAGTGGAGGTAAAGTGGAAATGATGACTTCTCCAGTGATGTAATGTCTCCATTTCCAATGTTATACTATGGAGTGTATCCAATGAGCCCTCAGTAACGTGATACATTTTCTTGAATAGTCTCCATAGACAAACATGGGAAATGGTGAAGTGATGGTATGGAGAGGTAACCTTCACTCCATCATGTCTTTTACACCTCTTAGTGAATGTCCCCTGTGTAGCATGTAATCCTAACCCTGTCAAATTGTGCTTGTCATCATTTAACCCTTTGAATACCGGAGGGGTTGCCAAAGGATTGTTGAGAGATGCATTGCTAATCCCTCTAGCACTCAAGGGGTTACATGTTGACTTCCCTGTGGGTACATGGGTGACATTGTGGAGGAACAGCAATGATGTTTAACAGACAATACTTTAAAAAGCATGGTTTGGAATGTGTGTGATCAGCACAGCAACAAGAGGGTTGAACTGGAACAGGTTTGGGCCTGGTTGAACCGTGCCATTTCTCCTTGTATTGTGTCCTGTTTTAACCCTCAGGGTGCTGTGTTGGTGTAGTTGTGTGGATGAATGATGGACATGTGTGGAGGTGTGACTGTGTTTGAGAGTGCAGCTTGTGTTGGTTGATGTGGTGTGTGGTTATGTGAGGATGCACTTACCAGTAGTGTGGATGCTCCTTTCAACCCCAGTGTCCGATCCTCCAGGGACCCCCTCAATCAGCGTGGGCGACAAGGTCTGCCGCAGCCTCTCCTCCCATTCGCTGAAGGTGATTGGGACAGGTGGACCACCTCCAGTGCCTTGGGCATACATGGTGACTTCAGCCAACTTCTTTTTGACCACCCTCTTGCAGTTGTCCCATCTTTTCTTTATGGATTCCACATCCCGTCGGCAGCTGGCCACCGCGTTCACCTTGCTGCATATCTGAATCCAGGCAGCCTTCCTCCTTGCAGCCAGGCCAGGAACCCTCTCCCTCGGAAAGAGGATGCTCTTCTCTCTAGAACAGCCTTCACAAGAGCACTGTTCTCCTCTTCCGTGTAGCAGGGATCCCTGACCCTCTCCTCCTCATCTCCAGCCTGTGAGGTGTTAGAGCTGTGCCCGGAATGTCCTGCCTGCTCTGCCCTTGCCTGTACGTGGTGCTGTGTGTCAGGTACCCCTTGTCCCACTGACACACCTGTCCCTGCCCTCCGTGTGCCTACTCTTCCGGGCCGGGTCCTCCTCTGCCCTGCGGATCTCCCTCTCCCTTCCCTACTCTCAACAGGGATGTCCTGCTCTCCTTCCTCCTCCTTACTACTCTCCCTATCCCTCTCTCCTGTTCTCCTCTCCTGGCCATCATTCACCCACTCACACCCAGGCACTCCCACAGGCCCTCACAGACACACTCGATCCCACACACTCTCTGTCACACTCTTTCACTCACAGATTCACAGTGTAAAAATAAAATTTAAGATATGTGTAAAGTGTTATTAAAAGAAGACTATGTGTATGTATGTGTTTGTATGGGTGTATGTGATATGTGCATAAGTGTATATGTGTTTATTTAAGTGCAATGCTCTTCTCTCTCCAAACTCCAAAAACTCCTTCTATCTCCGATGTCTGCTCCTCTCTCCCTCGCTCTAAACACTATCCTCTCCTGGGTCCTGTGATCTAGCTTGCCAAAACTCGAAAAACAGACAAGGTGTGACCATTATTTTGGGGTATATATAGGTGTATTTGAACATTTTTGCTACTTTGGGGCTTTGGGATTGGCTGTAGGTTTGAATTTTGTTTGTGCATCTATCAGGGTTGCTAGCCAACCCCAACCGTAATGTTTCATTTTGACTTAAGTTGTGTTTTAACGGGTGTTTGGGATGAACGGTGATGCGAAAACAGGTGCGACACAGGTTTTTGTGTTACATGTTTTTGTTGTGCCTACGCTCGATAGCTATTCTTGTAGAGTTACTTTTAAATCCACCGTAAATCATGTATTATTTGTGGCCGATGTGCCTTTTTTACTTAGCGGCTGGTTTAACGGCTGCCTTTAAATCTACCCCACAGTATTATACTGTGTATTAGTAGGCAAAACAGGAAGTTCAGATAAAGACTAACATTTGGCAGTAGGAAAGCTTATATAATTCTCATTTCCCAGGGTTATAAGGCAAAGGTTGAACTTGATGGACTTTTTTTCAACCTAATTTACCATGTTACTATATATAAGGAAAGAAGCCTGTGTTATCTGCTAGAGAACGCCATTGTATTTATTTCTAATCTACACCATTTTCTTTTTAATCGATCCTCAGGTTTATATGTTGGCAAATGCTCTATTTGGATTTGTCATACTATACGCAGCTGGTGCTCAGTTAATACCCCTTTTCCTCCATTTCAGACAGATATATTATGTCAGATGTTATTTTCTAAAGCTAAAAAATGTAATGTTTTAGCTTCCTCTCCACATTTCCTGTGTTCTGAATAGTCATACTTTCTGCTTCATTTGGCAAAGTAGTTAATGTCATTTCCACACTTGCTGTGGAAATGTTAATCACTATGAATATCCAGAGAGCAAATTAAGTGGCAGTAGTTTTGAATGTAGGCTTTGATATGTCACATTACAGTATGTGATAATAATGTATTATAACCAGTAAGGCATTTCAATAAATGCAAGCAATTTATTCTATAAAACTTTGTTTTTTTTTTGGAACTTCTTGTACAGTCTGGTTATAAAGATAATTTCAAGTGCAGTACTGAAAATGTATAATACAGGAGCAATTTATTTAATCATTTTTCCAATCCTTTTTGGTATATCTCATTTTAAGTTATTTATATTTCTTGCATGACCTGAATTCCCTTAGTAGGAAGAATCCATGAATCCTCTAATGCCATGTGCTAATGTTATTATAAGTCTAGAACAGAAACACTAGTATAGAAATAATGTTTTTTTCTACGTTTGAAATAAATTATAGTCTATAGTTCTACATGACATTTTACTATCTTGATAATGTTTACATGATTCTAAAGGGCTTTTGCTCAATACATAATTTCATTTATACGGAGAAAGACATTATTTCTAAGAGATGTGAACTGGAGACTTAAAATGAGTCTAAGCAAACAAAACTGCATTACTGTTACATTTTTTATATATAAAAAATATGTCTAACTGCTCAACAAGCTTCTCCTCAGTAAGTTCTTATATTAAAAAAAAAAAGAGACACATGCTAAAAGGAATATGGGGTGATATCCAAATATGATTCCAGTCAAAGGTGCTGGAATTGGTTTTCTAGCCCTACATCTACCTATTGCCAATTATTCCCTTATGGCCACTTAAGGTGGGGTGCAGTGAACAATTTAAGGTGTAAGGAAAGAAACACCCTGAAATGTGAGCATTTTTCTGTGCATGTTAAGGGGCCAGTGCAAAGGGTTTAGATTACACAAAAATCTGAATGGTGGACTGCCTGCCGTTAAGCAGTACTGTACTGCATACCATGAAGTGTAGCCAGTGACCTTGGAGGCTAATGCTAGAGGAGATTTGTGCTGGAATTTATACATTCACTTTATTGTTTCCCTTTAAATCAACACGTTGAGCACAATATGGTCCAGTGCATTTAACATGTTTATAAACAGTCTGGCAATAGTTATAGAAAGCAACATTTCAATATTTGCAGATGATACTACATTATGCAGAGTAAATAAATTCAAAGCAGGATGTTTGTGCTTTACAAAAGGATTTACATGAAATGGCACTTAAGATAAACAAATGGAATTTCTGTTTTGTCCAGTTTGGAACACAGGAACCGTGGCTAACTTTCCCTCCTCTGGATGGCAGGGCACTTTAAAAAAAAAGAAAGAAAGAAAGGCCTTTGAGGTGCAGATTTCGCTCAGTATAAGACTGGACTTAATACAACAATATGGTCTGGCGCACAGGTGCAGAGTTTAAACAATATGCACAAATCAATCCGTTATCTCAATTATCAAAAGTCTGAATTTATTCCAGGATCATATGAGTATACAGAATACATAAGCAGACAAATATCACAAACATTATAAAAACTAAAAATAAAAAAATCACAGAATTCCCAACGTTCTTGTTATGGGTATACAATTTCACTATCGAAGTTAAGAATCACTGATGAGATATAGAAACTACGAGTGTTTACCCAAATTATGCTTTATTAACCCTATTCAATACAAGAGACCTGCTCTATGTATGTCATAGGTAATGGGCTATACACAAATACCACATGATGTCCTGTACTCACAATATACCCGTAAAATATCTATCTAACTAAACGATCGATCGTTCAAACCCCCCCCAAAAAAAAAATAAAAATCAGTTAAAACATAGGCCTTAGCGAATGTACTTGCTTGTGGACATTATAAGTTCAAATCTCTCAATCAGTTGTTGATTCATATAACAAGCAACTGGTTTTTCAATATTCACCATTCAGCCAACTTGTATATTTAGCATATATCTCCACTTTCGTTCCGTATAGTTGTGCTACAATGTGTCTAAGCACAGACCCTGCCTTTAATTCGATGATGTCCTGTATTATTATGTTACAATGTATCTGTGCATGAAAACTACACAATCGCTGGCTAAAAACGAGGGGATAAGGACCACTATAATGGATGGACAGCGTTGTTCACTGGCTATTAGTACGTATATGAAAAACAGAACGTTCTCACTGGTGTCTTTCGGTATTGTAACTGATTCTTCTGTACGCCAGACTCAAGCTCGCTTCCACGTCTTAGTCAGTTCCTCCTCTGCCCTTCCAGCTGATCTTTTGCAATTGACGTCACACAACTTGATATCCGGAACTCACACCATACATGTATAATGCCGATTACTATGGGTGTCGGTCTTCACTTATATTTGTTACCTTCTGATGTCACCAAACCAAATAAAATGATGTTTCCTATTGCCACAATCCTCCAATGCGTTTCAAATCACCTGATCTCTTCTTCAGGGAGGTAAAGATATTAAAACCATTCTACCTGTCTAATCCTATATACCCTCTAACTCCTCCCCCCAGGTATCTGAGTTGTATCAAAATGATGACATGTGCGTTGAAGAATATCTATCACATAATTAAAGGAGCAGTAAACCTATTTTTATGAAAGCACATATTTTATAGAGCATTTCCTGCTGAATAAACCAAGGTCACTCCCATCACTGTCAGATGTTTTATTCAAAATTTATAACAGTTCAAATAATCAGGAAGTGAATTTACTGTGTTTACTTCCTGATACTTCTAACTGACAGGAAGTGACAGGCAGTTTCTATCACATTCTATGGAGAACAGTATGTCTCTGACTTTTCTGACTTTTCTCTCCATTAGAATGTAATAGAAAATCTAATTAGAATTTGACCACTAGAGGGCACTGCTAATGCAAAAAAAAACATGGGTTTAAAATGTAATAACTCTGGAAATATAAATCTCTCAGCAATGGGAGTACCCTTATTTTACTCAGTAGGAAAATCCCTACAATATATATTTTTCCATAAAAAAAAGTTTACTGCTCCTTTAAATAACAGAATAATTTCACTTCCATATCTCAATAATCTAAATATACAATCAAAAGTATAATCATAAAAATTACAAACTATATATTTGCAGAAAGATTATAAACCAAGATGAATTGGCCTAAAAATCACCTTGGATGTCTATATTACTAATATTAATATGTTGTAGGGTTTATTCCCCTGAGTAAAACAAGGGAACTCCCACTGCTGAAAGGTGTTTCATTCAAAAGTTATTAATTTTCAAAGTTTAATTTTTTAGGTGCAATATCACAGTGGCCTGAAATTGTACAGTGGTGCTGTTGCTACACGATCCTATGGACAGCTCTGGTCCCGGGACCATAAATCTTCATAGGATGGTGTAGCAACAGCGCTACAGTACAATTTCAGGCCACTGTGATATTGCACCTAAAAAATTCAACTTTGAAAATTAATAACTTTTGAATGAAACACCTTTCAGCAGTGGGAGTACTCTTGTTTTACTCAGGGGGGTAGACCCTACAACATATTTTTTTTACATTTTAAGTATTACTATCCCTTTAAAGGGATATCATATTAATCAATCATCTATATCACCATGATTATATAGTTTTACAATGCAAGGGAAAATGTTACCTCTCCCCAATTTATAAATGCAATGACCTAGGTGTCAAACACTACATAACCATATATAGTTTTTTTCTTAAAGAGACATCCTATTGTATTTTACTACACATCTAAAAATGACAATGTGTTTTCCAAAACCAGATGTTTTATTACCCTTCTGTTTGTGCCTCGGCAACAACATCCACCCAGTGAGGAACAACCAATCCACCAAGATCTATTAAATATTCCCACAAAGGGAATTATGTGCACAGACAAGATGTCTGCGCTCTAGCCTCAGTTCCGGTCTCCAAACGGGACGGATTTGATTAGTCACAAGTATTTTTTTTTTGGTAAGACATACAAGCTAGTCACCATGCATTTAATGAATGCATGGCAACTTGATATTATCTGAAAGTTCCGCTTTAAGGTAGGTACTTTTCATCATATCATTACTGACAATTGACTCTCATCAGACTTTTATCATCATCATTGATTACTTTTAATTTTTATCATTCATATAGGCTGAATCATCCATTAATCATTCATTTTATTCGTGTATTTGTTCTTTTTATCGTTATTTTTTTTTTTTTGTCTTGTATTCCATCTGTTTTTTGATTTTGATATTTTCTGTTTCTGTAGTTTTCATGTTATCATCATCTCTCTAGTGGATATTAACAGACTCAATATTATCCATTCATTATTGTCATTTTATCTTTCCTTCACGTTATAATTTGTCCTCATAAGATTTTACGGCAATTTCCAGTTCTGTCTTAAGTATACTCTCTTATCTTTAATGGGAGACAGTAGCACAGTGGTTTATCTATATTCCGCAACCAGTTCTGCCTGCCCCAACCTTTGGCTTTCTCTTGACGATTCTCTCGGATCTCCTTTGTTGGCCCTTCTCTGTCTATTCTGCCATTATTCATTTGTTTTGCTGTTGTCTGGATGCTGGCTTGCTAGCATCTTCTTCTGTTTATATATTAACTCAGCAGCCTGCTATCTTTTGTACTGTCTCTTCTGTACAGAGAAAGTTTTCAAGTTCCTAGCAGTATATCAGAGCCTAGAAACCTGAAGATGGAACCTGCGTATCTTATAGAAGCCCTCACCTCTTTAGGGAAACGTATATATATCTGCCTTCACACATTTTCACTGTCGTCCAATACAGGTCACTGGTACTCTGGGAGGCGATCTGCCCCTTTAATAGGCAGGAACAATTATGCAAATGATTGCAGGGGGCGGAGCCTCCCCTCCTACTTAAGCTGCCTTCAGGCCAGAGCCACTAGATTGATTTGTTCCTGTGTGCTGTGCACACCAGGTGGAGAACATCTATGCATTCAACTTAGTTTTTTGTTATTTTTATTCAAATATGGAATACCACCATTAGGAGGGTGACCATGGCTGTGAATTGCCCTCTTTAAAGTGGCTAGTGCAGCTTCCAGGGATTTTCTGTGGACCTTATGCCCTGAAGAGGGAACAGCTTGAGTCAAGCAGCTTCCCTGCTGAGGAATTTACCTCTGGTCTATTCCCACTTCATCATGGTCACCTGAAGACAGAAGTCCTGCAGAAAGGTGAGCCACCCCTTGAGTGCTGAAGGTCCACTTGTCCCCACAGTGTCCCTTGATGGGCTTGTATTTGGGAATTGCATTGCACTCCAGCACTCATAGGGTGTTTTTATTTGCATTTATCATGTTTATGCAATTTCTGTGGTATTCTCTGGGTTCTGGAGCTTTGGGTATAATTTTATTTATGTTTCTCATGTATTGGGTTACTGTTTAGCACTTTTTAAAGTTTAGTGGGACTTTATTAAAATTTAGTGTTCCGCCTTTAAGCGCGCCTTTTCCCGCTTAGACGGCATTGCTCCTTTACTCTCTATGGGATTTCACAGTGTGGGACATATCTCTGCAACCGCTTGTCACAGCAACTTCAGAGATGGCTCATTTTTCTTCTATGCTCCTGCTCTATCATCCGGTGTATGTTTACAGGGTGTGGGGAGTTCAGGGGGGCATCGGGCACTGTTTGGGGTACTTCTGAGAGAAAACTACATTTCCCATGAGCGCCCGGTTCGCGCTCGTTTCTGATTGGCTGACCTGACGGCCGCCATTTTGTGGTGTTATTTCTCAGCGAGTATACTACGCAGGGACTGAGCCTTCTCTCCTCTCAGCAGATTAACCCTTCGCTGGCCAGATAAGTCCGTTTTTAGGCATTTCTGGGGTGAAACTTTAATCTTTCACACCTTTACTGGGTGATATTGTTAAGTGGTGTATATTGACGCTGTGAGCATGTCTACTCCACTGGAGCCAGGGGCTAGACCCAAGACTAAAGAGGCTGGGGTGTCGGTTCCCCCATTGCGCTTTGCTCCTCTTGTCACTCTGGGCTGCCTAGAGATTGTTCTGGTGATTTATGCCCTAAATGCACTGATTGTCGTGATAGCAACCCTGGGCTTCCCAGCCATGCTATTGAGCCAACTTGGGTGAAAGAGTTTAAAGCTGCCACTAGGGATCTCAGATCCACACTCCAACTCTTTCCCTCTCAGGTACAGGGGGCTCTCCAGGTTTGGCAGACCCCCTCTACAATCAGGACTTCCCTGCCTAAGCCACAGTGAGCTCCTGATGTGTCTGATTCTTCTGAGGAAGAACTATTGCAGGATTCTGATGCTGAGGAAGGCACTGTTATTGAGTCTAACAGGTCCATTGGGGACCCTTATGAATGTGACCCTGAGATTTCTGCTGAGGGTTTGATTAGAGCTGTGTTAACTACGCTCAACCTTCCTCTGACTCAGGAATCTACTCATGATCCAACTGACGTTTTCCAAAAACCATCTAAGGCGGTTGTATGTTTTCCAACTAACCCTACCCTTGCCCGTGGAGGAATCCTGACAAATCCTCCTCAGTGTCCAAAAAGTTTGCTAAACTTTACCCTTTTCCTGAGACTGAACTGGCAAAATGGGTTCATCCTCCCAAGGTGGATGCTCCTGTTTCCAGGCTATCCAAATCTACTGCTTTAGCTGTCTCTGATGCCTCTGCCCTGCAGGATTGGACGGAGAAAAAGCTAGAACTTTCTCTTAAGTCTATTTTTGCCTCCATTGGCACTGCCACGCGTCCAACCTTTGCAGTGGCGTGGGTTAATAGAGCTATTGCGGCCTGGACTGAACGACTGACTGAGGCAGTCCGCCAGGATGCACCGGTATCTGAGCAGTTGCAGCTTCTTGCTAACATTAGTGAAGCACAAAATTATGTTGCTGATGCTTCCTTTGATGCTGTGCGCATGATGGCGAGGGCCTCCACTTCTTCTGTGGTGGACAGACGTGCCCTTTGGCTGAAAATTTGGTCTGCTGATACAGCCTCTAAGAAAGCCTTGCTTTCCTTGCCCTTTCAGGGGAACTTGCTATTTGGTTCTGAACTCAAGGAAATGATCAGTGAGGCTACTGGTGGTAAAAGTACTCTTCTACCCTCAGTCTTCAAGAAGAAGTTTCCAGCCAAACGCAATCGGTCCTTTCGTTCCTTTCAGACTGAGACATGCTCCACGTCCCAGACGGGTCCGTCCTCTGCGCGCTCCTCCTCCAAGCCCAAACAGTCCTGGAAGCCCAAAGTTGCCCCCAAGGCCAAGACCTCCAAGACTGCTTCGGCATGACTCACCGAACCCGGGTCCGCATCCTGCAGTAGGTGGACGTCTCCGCATCTTTCGCCGGACTTGGGAGGAGTCAGTGGCGGACCCATGGGTCATTCAGGTAGTGTCAGAGGGATACAGGATCCCTTTCTCTTCCCTTCCTCCTTTTCGGTTCCATTTTACTCATCCTTCTCAGGAACCTACAAAAAGACGTCTGTTCGACGACGCTATTCAGGATCTCTTGGACAAGGAGGTCCTGGAGTTGGTTCCTCCAGAGGACACAGGTTCAGGATTTTATTCCAACCTGTTCGTGGTGGCCAAAAAGGACGGAGGTGCTCGTCCCATTTTGGATCTCAAAGATCTCAATTCCTATGTTGTAAGTTCCCACTTCCGCCAGGAGTCCCTGCGCTCTGTGATTGCAGCAATGTCTCCAGGGGAGTTCCTTGCCTCCCTGGACCTTCAGGATGCTTATCTTCACATCCCTATTCATCCAGAGAGCAGGCGGTATCTCAGGATTGCCTGCCACAGGGGACACTTTCAGTTTTCAGCTCTTCCCTTTGGGCTGACTTCGGCCCCTCAGGTCTTTCAGAGGGTGTTGGGTTCCTTGATAGCTGTACTACACCAAGAAGGGGTCAGGGTGACCCCCTACATGGACGATCTCCTCCTGAAAGCCTCCTCAGCGGAGCTTCTCCAACAACAACTGCAGCTGTGTATTCACATTCTGAACCGTCACGGCTGGATCCTGAATCTGGACAAGTCAGACTTGGTCCCATCTCAGAGGCTCATTTTCCTGGGTCTCCTGTTCGACACTCGCCAATGCATGGTGTTTCTACCAGAGGAAGTGGCTCATCAGATAGCCATCCGAGTAGCTGGGATCCTGGAGCTGGACAGAGTTCCAGTACCGAAGTTGACGTCTCTGGTGGGGAAGTTCATTTCCACGATCGAAGCGGTACCATTTGCCATGGCTCACTCCAGGGAACTCCAGAGATTTGTGATCCAGACGTGCAAGAATCATCCAGATCATCAGCATCTGTCAATCTCTCTACCTCCTCATGTCGAATCGAGTCTGCACTGGTGGTTGGATCTCTCTCATCTCCTGAAAGGGAGATCCTTTCAGGTTCCCTATTGGACCACGGTTGCAACGGATGCCAGCATCCGGGGATGGGGTGCTGTGTTGGGTCGTTTCAGTGCTCAGGGGAAATGGGGACTGAAGGAATCTCTTCTGTCCATCAATGTTCTGGAACTGCGTGCCATTCGGCTTGCCCTGAGGCACTGGGAATCTCAACTGGAAGGTTGCCCAGTCAGAGTGGAGTCCGACAACGACACCGCAGTGGCCTACATCAACAGGCAAGGCGGCACAATAAGTTGCACCGCCTGGTTGGAGGTCAAGGATATTTTATCTTGGGCAGAAGATCACGTGCCTGTCATTTCAGCAGTTAACATTCCAGGCGTAGACAACGTCATGGCAGACTTTCTCAGTCGTCACACAGTCGACAGCGGAGAATGGGCTCTTCATCCAGAGGTGTTTCTCCTACTCATCCAGAGGTGGGGGGTACCTGTAGTGGACCTGATGGCTACCAGACACAACAGGAAGGTGCCGCTGTTTTGCTCCCGGTGGAGGGACCCTCTTGCTCTAGCAGTGGATGCCTTGTCAATCCCTTGGGATTTTCCTCTGGCCTACATCTTCCCTCCTCTTCCTCTATTGATCAGAGTCATTCAGAAGCTGAAGCTGGAGCGCTGTCCTGTCATCCTGATCGCTCCAAACTGGCCTCGCCAGTCCTGGTATCTGGAGTTGATGGCCATGTCGGTGGCGGAACCGTTTCCACTTCCTGCCCGTCCGGATCTACTTCTTCAAGGATACCTGTGGAAGGAGGATGTTCAGCATCTCCATTTGATGGCATGGCGGTTGAATCCTCGATTCTAGAGAAGAAAGGATTTTCTCCTTCTGTGGTGTCGACGATGCTTAGTGCTTGTAAGCCTGTGTCCTCCAAGATTTATCATCGTATCTGGGCCACCTTTGTGGCTTGGTGTACTGATCGGAAGATGTCCCTAGAATTTCATCTTCCCACTGTCCTGGCCTTTTTGCAGGACGGTGTTGAGAAAGGGCTCAGTCTGAGTTCCCTCAAAGTCCAGACTTCTGCTTTGTCTGTGTTTTTCCAGGAAAGGATTGCTATCCTTCCTGATGTCAAAGTTTTCTTCCAAGGCGTGAATCATGTTCGGCCTGCCTTCAAGAGTCCTGCTCCCCAGTGGGACCTCAATTTGGTGCTGGGAGTTCTCCAGCGACCCCCGTTTGAATCCTTGGCTTCCATTCCATTACGTCTCTTGACTTGGAAGATGGCCTTCCTTTTGGCTATTGTTTCAGTTCGTCGGGTAGCAGAGTTACAAGCTCTGTCTTGTAAACCTCCTTACCTGGTGTTCCACAAGGATAAGGCTGTGCTTCGCACTACCAAGGAATTCTTGCCCAAGGTTGTGTCCGAGTTTCACATCAATCAGGAGATTGTGGTTCCCTCTTTCTGCCCTAATCCTTCATCTGACAAGGAACGAGATCTCCATTTGTTGGATGTGGTGCGTTGCCTCAAGTTTTATGTTCATCGCACCGAGTCTATCAGGAAGTCTGACGCTCTGTTCGTCATTCCTGAGGGGCCTAGGGCAGGGAGACCGGCTTCCAAAGTTACCATTGCCTTTTGGATTAAGGCTACTATTCGTGAAGCCTATATTTTGCGGAATAAGCATGTTCCCTTCCGGGGTGACTGCCCATTCCACCAGATCTATTGGGGCCTCTTGGGCCTACAAGAATCAGGCATCTGCTGATCAACTGTGCAGAGCGGCCACTTGGTCCTCTGTGCACACATTTTCAAAGCACTACCGAGTTGATGTACTGGCCTCGGCTGATGCCAGTTTTGGGAGGAAGGTCCTGGAGGCAGTTTTGCCTGTCTAGGCCTTCTACTCTGTGGTTCTTAGTGCTTCTTTACTGTTGAGCCCGGTTGGCTCTGGTTCTGTGTGCTGTGTTAGTTCAGGGGTTGTTTTCCCCTGGTTGGTGTCCGTTGACACTTACATTTTGGGCTATGTAATTAACTGGTTCATAGCAGTTCTAGTGACTTGGGCCCTGCGCCTGGTCCTTGCCTACTTCCCGCCTCTGGGTCAGCTCAATGTTTGTACATCCCAGAGTACCAGTGACCTGTATTGGACGACAGTGAAAATAGGATTTTAGTCTTACCTGTTAAATCCTTTTCACTTAGTCCATACAGGTCACTGGTCTCCCACCCTGTCAAGGGACCATGCTTGGCTCTCCTGTGGCATTCAGTGGGAGACCTTCGGGGCATGCTCACAGGAGTCTTCCTTCTTGCTTACCTATGGTCAGTTTTTAGTGTCTCAAATCAATCTAGTGGCTCTGGCCTGAAGGCAGCTTAAGTAGGAGGGGAGGCTCCGCCCCCTGCAATCATTTGCATAATTGTTCCTGCCTATTAAAGGGGCGGATCGCCTCCCAGAGTACCAGTGACCTGTATGGACTAAGTGAAAAGGATTTAACAGGTAAGTCTAAAATCCTATTTTTTCAGGAATTACAAGCTAACCAAAATCACTTACAGTAGCATCTGCACGGCCTACAACCTGGTGCTTCTCCTCTCCTGCTGCAACTAGCCCCAGTGGACTTTCGGGCTAAGTAGGAGATGGTCCCCACCCCACTAAAACCTAGAATACCCCTTCCTGAACACTTTGACGTAGACATGTTGAAATATAGTCATTTATCACATCCTATGCAGTGTTTTCACTGATTCTCCATACTTACGCCAATGAATTTGTTATACGCACAATGATCACCCTGCTATCTGGGGAACCCCAAGCATGGGCCCATCACTTACTGCAAATCAGCAGCCCTATACTCACCATCTGGTCAACTTCCCATCAGGCCATGGAGGCACTGTATGAAGATCCTTTTCTAGCCGCCTCAGTCCAGAGTACGCTACCTTCCCTGACAAAGGGAATGGGAAGAAGACATGTGGAAGAATATGTGATGGAATTCCACTGTCAGCCAGTGATTCCCATTGGAACGAGGCAAACTTATGTGATCATTTCCGGCAAGGCTTGTCTGACAACCTCAAGGACGAATTGGCCAGAGCCAGCTTGCCCCCTAGCCTTGATTAATTGGTCTGCCTATCCATGAAGGTACATCACAGGCTATGGGAGAGATGTCAGGAAAAACAAGCCATGACCTCCGCCCTGACAAGATGCTCAACACCTACCCCTTTTCAAATTCCAGATACTGCTGCCAGCCCACCGGTGGGCCTCTTGGAGGAACCAGTGCAGCTTGGGGCTGTTCGGGGCCTTCTTTCCAGAAAAGAGAGAGAGCGCACAGACAGCTCAACCTCTGTCTATACTGCTGAGGAAATGGTCTTCTTCTGATATCCTGTCCTGTAAGATTTCGGGCTTTGTCAGGTAGAAAATGTTTAGCCTTAACTTTGCCTGCTAGTATTCCATCTGCTCTCATGTCTTTTTGTTCTTGTCACTCTGTAGTGGAATGACCAACAAAGTGAAGTTTCCACTATAGTGAATTTTGGAGCAAGTGGATGCTTATTCAATCAAGAATACGCCAATACCTTGGGTATACTAGTTCAGCACAAGAGACATCCCCTTGCCGTGTAAATGGCAACCAGAACCCTCTCCAGTCGGGGCCCCTCAAGGTCGAGGCCCCCCCATATGTCTTCTGTCTCCCCACCACTACAAATAAACTATTCAGTTTGATGTACTGCCTTCCCTATTATTTCCCTTAATCCTCTGCCTCCCTTGGCTTCGTACCCACAATCCCTGCATCACCTGGTCTTCGTCTTCAGTCCGATTTCAGTCTGTGTACTGCAAGGAACACTAAATGACTCTCATCGGTGCTGCTGTGTTGTCTCTGCCCTGTACACCAGCGGTGCCCGCTCAATACCACTCCTGTGCCCACATCTTTCATAAAGAAAGAGCAGCCACCCTACCACATCACCAACCATATGACCAGGCCATATGGCCCTATAGACCTCCTACCTGGGGTGGCTATACACCGTACAAACACATATACCTGCTCTCCGGTCCAGAGGTCCAGCACCTGAAGGCATACATTGCTGAAATCATTCAACAAGGCTTTATTCGCCCTTCTACATCTCCAGCTGGGGCAGGAATCTTTTTCATTCCAAAAAAGGATGGGTGTTTATGGCCCTGTATAGACTAAAGTGAGCTGAACAAAATTACAATTAAAAATCACTACCCTTTGCCCCTCATTCCAGAGCTCTTAGAAAGAGTCTCCTCTACATGTGTATTTATGAAGATAGATCTAAGGGATGTATATAATTTGATGCTCATAAGGGAGGGGGAGGGGAAAACGGCATTCTGTACTTGGTACAGTCAATTAGAGTACACTGTCATGCCTTTTGGGCTTTGCAACTCCCCAGCTACCTTCCAACATTTTGTGTGATGATGAGGCTTTGATGCTGTGGGCTGCCCCAAGTGCAGTTGATAATACCATATAGCTCGCCTTTCCATGACATTGCTCTTCCTCTGGCAGATTGTGCTGCTCTTAAACATCAAGTGGATAAACACTTTATTTTATTTTATCCTTAATGAAGGCAAACTTTGCAGCCTCAGGCTATACCTTGCAGCTCATCGTTGCTACTGCCTGCGCTACTGCCTGGGACACTTAAGCTATGGCTATCTGCGGTGAGCATCCCTCTGGGACCACCCAACTGGGTTATCCCAGAGGAACTATCAGTTATGCTTACCAAAATTCTTGATGCAAAAGCATACCTTACTGAAGCGGTTTTCTGGGAAAGTTAAGGCCTTTTCACTGGCTGATTGTCTCAGTCTGTGGCTTAAGATTTGGTCAGCTGACCAGTCTTTCAAGAGGTCCATTATAGGCAGACAACTGTTTGGCCAGGACCTAGATAAGGTACTTAGTAATGCTACTGTAGGAAAGAGCACCTTGCTACCTCAAATTCCAACAAAGTGTGCCTTTTTATAGAAGAAGTGAAGTGGCTTTCTTTACCTTCACAAGTACGTGGGCCAAGGGTTCGAACCCTACCCCCCCAAGCCTCCCATGTGCTCCCCACCCCAAAATCTAAACAGACTTGGGCAGGCAAGAAGACTGTTCAGAAGCCTGAGGCTGGTAAAAATCCACATCAACTTGACTCGCAAGGTCCTGGCCCATTTCTTCCCATTGGTGGCTGCCTCTGTCTCTTTCAAGATATGTGGGCGACTTAATGATGAACCAGTGGGTTTTGAGGGCAATCTTGTAAGAGTACAGCATAGACTTCAAATCCCTTCTTCTTTAACATTTCTTTTTGTATAGAGTTCCTCGGGATCTGGATCAAGGGTGACTGTTTCTATTCCACGCAATCTTGACCATACTAGAAAAATAAGTGTTAGTCCCAGTTCCAACACAGCAGTGCTTCACTGGATTCTATTCTTTTCATTGTTCTCAAAAAAGGCAGTGGCTGCTGTCCTAATCTGGACTTGTGCCTCAATCTCTTTGTGCTAGCACCATGATTCAAAATAGAGTCTCTGCACTCTGTCATTGCGGCCATGTATCCAGGGGAATTTGTCTCCATGGACCTCCAGGATGCTTACCTACATGTTCAGATTCACAGGATAATCAGTGATTTCTGTAATTTGCCTTTCAAGAAATCACTACCAATTCACTGCCCTTCCTTTTGGTCTGGCATCTGCCCCGTTGATCTTCACAAAGGTCATGTCTGCTTTGGCAGCTCACATCTGAGCTCAAGGTATTTCTTTGAGAAGAAAGAGAAAACAGTGCAACATAACCTTCTAAGTGCAGTAGTCTGTAAAGGTACAGTAGATAATCCCAATCCCTCCAATATTCTACTCACATTTGTAGGAGGCTTCTCCTGCCTTCCAGTATTTGCAGCTTGCACTGGATATTATAAGTCACTCCAGACTTGTTACACCCTTAGTGATTCTTCACACTTGTACTGAGTATATGTGAAAATGTAGTTCCCAGTCTCTTAACCCTTTGAGTGCCAGAGTGGTACGGAATGCATTGCAAAGCAATGCATTCCGTACCACTCTGGCACTCAACGGGTTAAACCACATATATATAATACAAATATGCAGCCTAAGGACTTGATTCAATTGTGGCTGATAAAACTGGTATTAAGTCAGAAATGGCTAATGGACGTGAGCTATGTCTGACTTTCGTTGTATTCAATATGAAGTCTGCCAGAATGGCTAACGAGCATAGGCCCAACAAATCCACATAGCTCTAAAACCTGTATCGCACCTTTTTTCACATCACTGTGAGTCCCAGTCAGCCAATAACTAATGCATGATATGACTAATGTCAAGGAAAAAGATAACAGTCAACGTTATCTGGCAACCTGAATTGTTATCAAGACAAGTTCAAACCCACAGCCAATCACAATGCATCAAAGTATCATATATATATTCAAATACCCCAAAATAACCAACATACTTTGTCTCTGTTTCGAGTTTTGGCGAGCTAGAGCACAGGACTCAGGAGTAGAGGACAGCGAATAGAGCGAGAGAGAGAGGGGCTAACATTGAGGTTGAAGGAGTTTTGAGCGGCGACAGTTGGAGAGAGTTGGTACACCATAGCAATACATGTTTACACCTTTGCACATATTCCATACAGGCATACAAACACAAACACACACATACACATAGTTTTTTGTTTATAACACACCACACATATTCATTTATTTTTTGACAGTGTGAATCAGTGAATGACAGTGAGTTGGATCGACTGTGTCTGTGAGGGAGTGTGTGAGTGCCTGAGTGGGAGTGGCTGAGTGATGGTTAGGAGAGCATGAGAGGGGGATGGTTAGAGTAGAAGGAGAGGAGGAAGCTCAGCTAGGCATCCCTGGTCAGAGTAGGAATAGGAGAGGGAGATTATGGGTCAAGGGGGACCCGCTCAAGAGCAGGCACACAAAGGACAGGGACAGCTGTGCCAGTGGGATGACGGGTAGATCTTGGGGCCATCACACACAGTCAGGGTCAAGTCAGGCTGAGCCAGCAAGCCTCAGCTCAGATATGTCCCAGGCTGGAGCTGAGGAGGAGAGGATGTGTTACCCCTGTTACACCTACGAGGAACAGGGCCCTTGTCCAAGGTATCCTAGAGAGGGAAAGCATCCTCTATCTGAGGGAGATGGTCCCTGGCCTGGCTGCCAAGAAGTCAGGTCCCCGTGAGGCTCAACGCAGTCATCACCTGCAAGCGGACCTGCAAGCTGGGGGGATTTCTAGAGACTGGTCAAGCACAAGATGGGTGAGGTTGCCCTGCATGCCCGAGGCACTGGAGGTGGTCCCTCTGCCCAGATCAACTTCAACACTTGGGAGGAGATGCTGAGGAACAGCCTGTCAGCCACCGCTGTAGAGGGGATCCCTGGAGGTTCAGACACTGGGGACAACAGCACCCTTCACACTCCTGGTAAGTGCGTCATCATCTAATAAGACACCACACTACTCAACTACCTCAGCCCAACACTGTCACACCTGAACACATGACTAGCATTCATCTGCACTACTGTACCAAGACAGAGTTGATGGGATTCAAACAAGGACAGAATACTGGACACTACAAACAGTAATGGGAAGGTTCAACTAGGCCAAATCCTGTCCGGGTATACTACACAAACAATGTTTGTGTCAGCTAAAGATCTGTTAAAGATCAGCAAGTTGTCAGCTAAAGATCTGTTAAGTTCCACCACAGTTATACACATGGAACCTCAGGGAGGGAAACACTTAACCCACTGAGTGCTGGAGGGATGATCAATGCATCGTAGCAATGCAATTGTTACCCCTCTGCTACTCAAACAGTTAACTGACAAAAAAAGACAAAACAACATGGTTACATTGCACTGCTCCACAGGGATCTGTTCACATATCACAGTTATGCTGATACAAAATGTGTGTATGTACAGCATGCAGGCCTCAAAATAAAAATCACCAGGGCCCCAAAGTAAAGAAATGCATGGTTGAATATGATGCCAAACAAGTAGATAAAAGATCCTGCAAATCAGATCTGTTCTAGAAATGGGAATGGCAAGTATTGGAATTGTTGTGGGCAGAGGCCATAGTCTTGTTTCTTCCTAGGTCTGTGTGTTGTGTATGCATTTGTTTGTTTGCACTGGAACTGTGATGGTTAAGTTTTTGTCATCATATGTATTCTTAGGAGTGGAAATGGCAAGTAGGGATGTCAGGCCATTCACTGCTGTCAGGACACATATGATAACTAAACCTCAATAAACTGATGTTGCTCACATCAGTGTACATCAGGGATGTCAAATGTATGCTATCAAGACCCATCAACAGGTCATGACTGAAGGTTATTCCTAATTCATTGAGTCAATACAAAAAAATGAACTACTGATCAACTCCCCAGTGCTGAATCTGGGCCATCCTTCACTGCCGGAGTTTTGCTGGCCCTGAGCCCTCAAACTTTGACAGACATGATGTACATGATCATAGCAAGATGATCAGTCTTTGATTGCCAGGGAGGTATCCCATGCATAGCAAAGCAATGTATTGGATATCATCCTGAAGCTCAGGGATTCACATGTAATGTTATAGTCCTGCATCCATCCTTTGCTCACATATCTATTTATACCATGTTGTATCTCCACACAGCATACAGACCTGCAGCACTGCAGGAGGAAAGTGAGGAGGAGGCAGAGGATGTCCCACCTAGTGACTACCCTCTTGTGGAGCAGGATGAGGGGACCAGCAGTTGGTCACCATCACCACCTCCAGATATCCCACAGCCACCCACTGAATATGGTGAATGGATGCCTCCAGGGACATGGATGCTTCCATCTACCTCAGCACAATACTACATGGCCCCACCACCGCCACCAGGGAGGCACTGGATGCCCGGGACAGTGCCCACCCCTTAATATGGGGCATATGACCCTACACCGATGACACAGTTACCCTCCTGGATGGCTCTCCAGCATGGGTCCAGGTATGACCCAAGGTGGGTTGGAAGCAGCTACCAGCGGCCAAGGTAGTGGCCACTGGATTATGGACATCTGGGCCTGACTGGGGAGCCCCAGTGCCCTCAAACAAGAGAGGACTTCACACCCCCACCACATGTCCAACAAGAGGGACAGAGATCTGTGGCCAGTTCCGAATCCTTGGATGCGGTGGGGACACAGTCAAGGGAGGAGCCATTCTCACCACCACCATCGGCAGCCTCAGCACCAGCATCACCACCAGTGGAACAGGATTAAGGACTTGGGGGGGGACACACATCGACATCCAGCAGGGGGATGAGAAGGGAATGCCTGCTGATACTGAGGAGACAGCTCAGGGAATCCCGGAGGACAAACCGGTACATCAGGAGGCTGCATAGGGATTCCCTGAGGAACACAGTTCTCATGTCACTAGGGTATGAGAACACAGTTCTCATGTCACTAGGGTATTAGGCAAAGGTTGAACTTGTGTCTTTATTCAACCTAATTTACTATGTTACAGTCACCCTCCATGCCCTGGAAGCTCAGCACACAGTCCTGATCAGTGAGCTGAGACAATACAGAACAGGCATGATGGACATGATGGGGCAGCTGCTGGTGGAACTCAAGCGCAGGGAGAACCTGTGCATGGAGAGGGAGCAGCAGTCTAGGGAGGGGTCCACTGCAACCACCTTCCCCTTCAGTGTGACCCCTACACCAAGCCCCAGAATACCCAGGGCCACAAAGCAGGAAAGTAGAGCATCCACCTATTCAGTCCCTTCAAAATGTCTCCACAAAAGAAATAAAAAAAGACATATTTGTTACAAAAATAAAACTACATTTATTCATACAAATCATGTCTGAGAATGTTTATGCTGAGCAACAGGTTAAGTGGCAGAGATGTCTTCAATGCATTGCAAAGCAATGCAGTGAACACAAGTCCTGCACATCTAACTTGTTTGTAAGATATTGAACTAGAGGAAAGCACACACAGCACATACATTGTTGTACAATTCCAACTCACAATCCACCTAGTGAAACAAAACAACATGAGAGTGTTGTTGGGCCATGATGTGAGTTGAACTTGAACAACTTGCACCCACCCCGTAGCATAATAGTGGTTTTGGGATGACAGACATGAGCATGGGTAAGGCAGTATTCTGGCAAATTGACTACACTAGCCGGGTCTAGGAGGCATTGCTAGGAGCCAGCCAGCTCCGGAAGGAACTGACAGAGCAGGCACGAGGACACCAGAACAATGCACATTTCTTTGGAATAAGGTAATAATTCTGGTGACTAGCGCTACTAAGCTGCTAGTCGCCAGATGGGGATTTATTGAAGTTAAATTCTTGAAGAGGTGGTACAAAAGGAGCAGAGAGAAGATAGTCATTGGCTGAACATAAGTGGCGGGATGGGGTATAGTGGGAGATCAGAGTAAATGTAAGGAGTAGAATAGAGAAGGGTTACATATCCAGAGTTTGATAGGCAGCCATTAGAGAGATTTGAGGAGGAGCAGAGCAGGGACAAACCTAGATGACAAAAGAGTAATTTGTGCTGCAGCATTCTGTATGGATTGAAGTGGATGGAGATGGGAGGCAGGAATGCCAGACAGAAGAATAGTGCAGTAATCCATTTGGGAGAGGATAAGTGCTTGTATAAGAATTTTAGCTGTGGAGTAACAGAGGAAGGGACAGAGTTTAGCAATGTTACGCAAAAGAAAGTGACAGGATTTAGAGATGGCATTAATATGAGGGAGAATAAGAGAGCAGTGACAATTATCACCCCTAGACACCTTGCTTCTGATACTGGATTTATGGTAGTGCCATTTACAGTCACCTGGAAGGGCGCTACAGGGTCAGGCCTAGGTGGGATGAGGAGTAGCTCTGTTTTAGACATATTGAGTTTGAGGTGCCTATGAGCCATCCAGTCTCAGATAGCCGAGAGGCAGTCTGTGACTTTAGCCTGAATATCAGAAGTCATCTCGAGATGCA
Organism: Rhinophrynus dorsalis; assembly: GCA_037306005.1. Classification (NCBI taxonomy): domain Eukaryota; kingdom Metazoa; phylum Chordata; class Amphibia; order Anura; family Rhinophrynidae; genus Rhinophrynus; species Rhinophrynus dorsalis. The sequence goes on along the minus strand of CM074728.1, from coordinate 35,441,383 downwards.
GATAAGTAAATCTGGGTGTCATCTGCAGAGAGGTGATATTTGAGACCAAAGAAGTTAATAAGATCACCAAGTGTTATTGTGTAAAGAGAGAACTGAAGCAGTCCTAGAACAGAACTTTGAGGAACATCAACAGAGAGGCAGGAGAGGATGAAGATGTGGCAGAGGAGACACTGAAGGATTGGTTAGATAGATAAGAGAGCCAGACCAGTGCTATGTTACAGATTCCTAAGGAGTGAAGAATGTGGAGGAGGAGAGTATGATCAACAGTGTCAAAAGCTGCTGAGAGATCAAGCAGGATAAGTATTGAATAGTGCCCTTGAAATTTAGCAATGTGATGATCATTGGCCACTCTTGTGAGAGCAGTTTCAGTGGAGTGAGTAGTGCGAAATCCAGATTGTAAAGGGTCAAGCAGGTTGTGTGTGTTAAGGAAGTTGAGCAGGCATGAGTAGGCTAGGCATTTCAAGAGTTTAGAAGCAAAAGGCAGGAGAGAAACGGGTCGATAGATAGAGGTTGTGTTACTGTCAGAGAAGGTGTTCTTGAGGATGGGTGTTACTAAGTCATGTTTGAAGTCATCAGGAAAGGTAGCAGTGGCAAAGGAGGAGTTAAAGATCTGTAATAAGAAAGGGATTAGTGTGGGGGAGAGGGACTGGACGAGGTGAGAGGGGAGCAGATCAAGTGCACATGTAGTGGAGGAAGTGGAGGATAAGGTTAGTCAACTCCTCTTCCGTGACTAGTGAAAAAGAGTCCAGAGTGCCAGGAGGGGAACGAGGGAGTCTAGGAGGGGATATACTAGGTGGTATATTATCCTGGATGTAGTCCACCTTGGCTTTGAAGTAGTAAGCAAAGTCTTGTGGCTGTATGGAGTTTACAAGGGAGGCAGGTGGAGGGTGGAGGAGGGAGACAAAGGTGTTATTTATGTAACAGCTTGTTTTAATTGCAAATAAAGAACAGTTGTCATTCTGCTAGTGTGAAAGGAACTGAGAGTGTTACCTGGAATTCAAAATTTCAGGAAATGTTAGCTTTTCTTTTCAAAAGTTCTAAGTATCTGAAAAGTGACATTTAACATAAAGCTTACTATTCAGCTTTAACTGGGGCAATACTAGAACACTGCCATAATAAGTCTAAAAAGGTAGCTGCCTCACTAACAGGTAAAAAAAGTGTGGCAAATATATGTAGGTAAAAGAGGAGCATCTCTGTGTAAATCATCTGCACTGCAAATAATACTTTTGCTTTAATTGAGCCATTTATCCCCTAGAGTGGTCTTCCTTTCTCCAGAATTTATACATCTGGCCCAGTTTGTTTTACATTCCTTTTTAAAGGAACCTTCTCACCTAAAACAATGTTGGCAATTTCAAAAAGATCTTTCAAGATCAAAACGTATTAGCCATTTATTTACAAAACTAGTTTTTAGTTAGATGTGTTAATTACGCAAATAAAAAAATGCCATGCAGCTCTTGCTGTCTTAGGCCAACAGTACCTGCCATAGTCACTGATACTCTTACCTGGAATCTCTTTGGATCTGTCCTGGAGACTCCGGTTTCTGCCCTCTTCTCCACGTTTCCCAACAGGTTCCTCCCACTGCCTCCCACCCATTTTGTATGCAAACCATGTCATTTATATCCTCCAGCAGCAACATAGGAGTCCTCTCTGGGGTCTCCATAAGACAAAGTTCCCAGGTATTCTGATAATTAACCCTTTCAGTCCTGGGGAGGTGAAGAGTGCATTGCTGGGAACTGTCAGTGAATGGGGAAGGTAATGAAGAGTTATCACAGGAAGCACCTGCACATCCTATATAATAACTCGGTAGGATGTTTGTCAGAAACCGTCATGCGCAGTAGAGACTGCCGAAATGCACAGAATGCTGGGAGGTGTAGGAATACTGGGAGCATTCTGTGCTTTTGGACAGTCTCTACAGTGCATGACTGTGTCTGCGGCAGGACACAGAGCAGGACCGCATTCTTAACCTTTGAGTGCCAGTGGCTCTGGCACTCAAAGGTTAACATAACCCGGACCTTGGCCCGTGTACATGGGCTTTTACCATAGTCAAACCATATTTAGCATAATCTATAAATCTAAATAACTAAAACAACTAGTTTTCTAGATATATTCAATCAATTACGTATTTTTCTTATCTGAGCAAGTTTTAAAGCAAAACTTTTTTTTTCTTGGTTTTACTTTATTTTTCTTCATGAAATTTTTACATTCTATTTGGACATTTCTGTAAACTTTTCTTTGTTTTTTGTGCTTATTTAGTGAAATTAGGGTTGATATCCGTACATTCAGAATGTTGAATGTTTAATAATTGATGAATATTTACCAAAACATGTTCTCATTGGTGACATAGAAAACAAAATATTTCAGTTTTCATAACAGATTGTATTTCTTATACCTACAACTTTATAGGGACAATGGTCCTAACACAGAAAAGTGTACTGTCTCTTTTATTAAACATCCTTTTTTTTTCCTTTCATCTAGCTGAGAAAGTGACCTCTTTGGGAAAGGACTGGCACAAATTTTGTCTGAAGTGTGAGCGCTGTAATAAAACACTCAATCCTGGTGGACATGCAGAGGTTAGTCTACACTCATATGTTGCAATCACATTTTTAATGTAGCTATACAAAACTGGTCAGAAAATAGCTTTTTAAATAAAACATAAATAAAGTAATTCTTATTAATGGAAAATTAAATCTGGAAAAGGTTGAGCTTGATGTACATAAATTGTATTCAACTTCAGTAACTATGTAATAAAGGAGGAACTGTGCTATTGTTAGTTTGAAATATATTATAGTTTGAATTTCCTTGTTTACCCATTGAAAACTGTAAAGAGTGGACACATAGGATAAGTGCAACATTAAAGCAACTCCTTCGTTTTCCATTGCACTTCATGTTTACATAAGCATGAAAGCATGTAGAGGAGTGGGCAATTATTTTGACCTGGGGGCCCTATGTCTGTTAAAAATGGAGGGTCATAGCTGTACAGCATAAGGTAATTCCTCCAAATGTTTTGAACTGTGCCTTGATAAAAGAATGATAGTATCTAGAGCAGGGACAGACAATTATTTTAGCATGAGAGCCAAAACTCTGTTCAAAATGTTACTTTACACAACAGGGTGTTAACTATTCTGATTTGTATGTTGTACAACTTAATATCCACTTTTAGAGTTTATAGATTACTATTGCTGTGATTACTGAGAATATGCTGAGTGCCTGGCAATACTGCAAAAAGATAGAGTTGTCTTACCTAAGTCCTTTTCATTCAAGTCTCTTTGGTGGTACATGTGAGAAAGATCCTAGACAGGACATGACAACTCTTAAAAAAAAACACTTTCCACCCAATTCTCTTCAGTATTACAAAAGAAGCAACCCAGGACTCATTTTATCCTTACACAAAATAGTAATAAGTGAAGTCTATCTGCCAACAAAGGTGTCACAGTAAGAGTATTTGTCAAGCAAGTGGGAAGTACCACCAGGGAGAGTATTTGTGACCACTTCTCCTTGGTGGTACTTCCCACTTGCTTGACAAATATTCTCCTTGGTGGTACCTTGCAGACCTTGTCAGTCTCTCAATTCAGGATCTGCTCCACCTTCCTCATAAGCAAGATCTCTTGTTCCAGGGTTACCTGTGGCACAAGGATGTGTGACATTACTCTTGAAGCCAACATCTTGAGGAGGAAAGGGTTCTCCACTGAAGTTGTCTCCACTAAGATTCAGTCCAGTAAACCTGTTTCTTCTAAGGCCTACCACAGGGTATTGGTTTTCATTTTACGGATAAGGCTGTGTCTTTGAAGGAGTTTAACCTCCCTTTGGTGTTGTCCTTTCACCAGGATGGAGTTAACAAAGGGCTAAGTTTCAGCTCCTTTTAAGGTTCAAATTTCGGCAATTTCCATGTTTTTCCAGAGATGTATTGCCACCATTCCAGATGTCAACACTTTTCTTTAGGGGGAGCTCATGCCTTCCCTGCCTTTTAGGCTCACACACCTCTGTGAGATCTTCAAGCTGAACTACCACTCTTAAAAAACATTGTCCCAAATAATTCCCCATATGGCGACTAGCTGCTCAGTAGCACTAGTCGCCAGAATTATTACCGCGTTCATGAGAATGAGCCATTACTCTGGGACTGACAGGCAGGAAGGAGCGCAGACATCTTTCCATAGTGATGTCTGCACCCCTGTGCTGTCAGTCCCAGCTGGGTCTAGGAGGCATTGCTAGGAGCCATTTGGATCCGGAAGGGACTGACAGAGCAGGTGCGCAGACGTCACTATGGAAAGATGTCTGCTCTCCTTTCTGCCTGTCAGTCCCAGAGTAGTGGCTTATTCTCATGAACGCGGTAATAATTCTGATGACTAGCGCTCCTGAGCAGCTAGTCGCCAGATGGGGAATTATTTGGGACAATGTTTTTTAAGGGTGGTAGTTCCACTTTAACTGGGCCTTGGGAGTCTTACAGAGGCATTCCTTTGAACCCCTGTTTCCATTTCCTTGTGTCAATCGATGCTCAAAATGGGTTTCCTTTTGGCAGTGGTATCTGCCTGCAGTCGCTTTGTTTTTCAAACCACCATTCCTGTTTTTTTCAAAAAGATAAGATGGTGCTTCTAACCTCCCAGAAGTTTCTTCCATGGTGGTCTCTGGTCCACTTGCCTTACTTCTCTCCTGACCCTAAGTTTGACATTCAGAAGATCCTCCATTTATTGGATGTTTTGCATTGCATAATATTCTGTGTGCATCATATCAAAGCCTTTCCTCAAGGCTTACTCTCTGTTTGTCGTTCCTGCTGGTCCTATGGCAGGTCAGGCCGTGTCCAAGGTCACTGTTGCCTCTTGGATCAAGCTACCATACATCAGACATATGAAATTTGGAAGAAACCTGATCCCATCAAGATCACAGCACATTCCACTAGGTCTGTTGGGGCCTCCTGGGCCTACAAGAATAAGCAATTGTGCAAGGCAGCGACTTGGTCTTCTCTGCATACCTTTGCTAAACATTAACTTGTTGATATTCTGGCTTTAGCAGAAGCCAGCTTTTGCTGGAAGGTCCTGCAGGTATCCCTGCCTGTCTAGGGACCTGAACACTTGATTGCCATATTGTTGTTCAGTTACTTTAAGCCCTGTTGGCTCTTGTTCTTGTGTGCTATGTAAGATCAGTGCCCGTTGACACTTACTGCATGGATTATTCAGGTACTGGATAGTCCCAGGGAACTCCAATATCATGGGGATGGAATTGAGGTGCTTTTTCCTTTTCCCCACCTCTGGGAGCTTAGTTCTGGTATATCCCCATGGTACTTGTGGTCCATATTGGCCGTAAGATAAAAAAAGATTTTAGTGTTCTTACCTGTTGAAACATTTTCTCTTTAGTCCATATGGAACACAGGTCTCCCACCCATAGAAAGGAAGCTCTTGTTTGTATTCTGGCTTTCCTGGCCTACAGAGTCCTTTTAGACTCTCGTAGGAGATTTACTTCTTTTTCTCTCTTGTCTTGTTTGTGTGGCTTTGGTCACATGAATTCTGGGTTGAGCTAGAGGAGGAGGGAATCTCCACCCATAAGACTGTCTTTTTGAGATGTGTCCTGCCCTCTAAGAGGAAGGACTCAAACCCATAGTACCTGTGTTCCATATGGACTAAAGAGAAAAGGATTTAACAGGTAAGAACACTAAAATCCTATATTCTTTCTTAATGAGACTGGGAATTACTTCATAAATTTCATTATAAACTAGAAACATCATGCTGTTATCTCAACAAAATATTAGAATAAAAAATGATTAAGTCGCTGTAGTGTACTGGGATGAGGAGGAGACAGACAGCTCTCAGTCTTCTCTCGGGCCCACCACTCGGTTTTTCTTTGGTCTGCTTGCCTTGCAAGGAGACTGAGAGAGGAGAGGAGACTGAGAGGCAGATCTGAGAGGAGACTGAGAGTTGTCTGTCTCCTCCTCATTCCAGTACATTAATTCGACTGGTAATGTGTTGATCACTGTTTGTTCTAATATTTTGTACTAGTGTAAAAGCCCATGTGCATGGGCCGTGGAGCAGTGAGGTAACGGCAGTACGCAGAGCAGGACCGGCCTCTTAACCCTTTGACTGCCAGAGGGGTATGCAACGCTTTGCAAAGCAATGTGTTGCGTACCCCTCTGGCACTCAAAGGGTTAACATTACCCAGACCTGCTCTGCATACTGCGATTACCTCACTGCTCCATGCGATTGCGCCGCCTCACTCACACAATGCAATCATGCACAGTAGAGAGCGGCTGAACACGGGCAGTCTGTACTGCGCATGTGTCACGGTTTTTGAAGACTCTCAGACTTAAGGTTTGGTAAAATAACTTAACTTTATTAAAAGTTAAAGGCAGTCCCCGTAGGGTAAACATACATAACAATACAACAGTAATATAACATATAATAGGTTCTACCGGCCTTGCCTAAATACCGAGCAAGGCAACCCAAGTGACAGTTTTAATGACAGGCTCTACCGGCCTTGCCTGTACCGGGTAAGGCAACCGTGAGATGACATATACCGGTTCTACCGGCCTTACCAATACCGGGCAAGGCAGCCCCCACGGAATGCTGAATGTAGGCTCTACCGGCCCTGCCAATACCGGGTAAGGCAACCTTAAAGATGGTGAATTACAAGGTTCTACCGGCCTTACCAATACCGGGCAGGGCAGCCCAAAGAAGTACTGGAGTAGGCTCTACCGGCCCTGCCAATACCGGGTGAGGCAACCTACAGGATGGTATTGTCAAGGTTCTACCGGCCTCACCAATACCGGGCAGGGCAGCCTGAGCAAGTAGACCAGCTGTCAGGTGACTAAGACAGCATAGAGCATAAGTATAGAGGTCTTACTCAGCAGGAGTCTATTGCCAGGGATACTCAGACAACTGCAAGGAAGTGGACAGCGACTGACCACAGTACTGGATGTTCAGGAGCAAACCAACGTCCGCACGTTGGGACCAACGGCAATAGCGACACCAGGCCCAATGGAGCAAACCAGCGACCGCACGCTGGAATCAACAATGTATATCGCAACCATGTCTAGTGGAGTAAACCAGCGTCCGCACGCTGGTACCAACAACGTATATTGCAACCAGGCTCAGTGGAGCAAACCAGCGTCCGCACGCTGGAGCCAATAATGTATCTCGCAACCAGTTTAGTGGAGCAAACCAGCATCCGCACGCTGGGACCAACAATGTATATAACAACCAGGTTTAGTGGAGTAAACCAGCATCCGCACGCTGGGACCAACAATGTATATAGCAACCAGTTTTAGTGGAGTAAACCAGCGTCCGCATGCTGGGACCAACAATGTATATCGCAACCAGGTTTAGTGGAGTAAACCAGCGTCCGCAGTCTGGGACCAACAATGTATATCGCCACCAGGTTTAGTGGAGTAAACCAGCGTCCGCACGCTGGGACCAGCAATGTATATCGCAACCAGGTCTAGTGGAGTAAACCAGCGTCCGCATGCCGGGACCAACAATGTATATCGCAACCAGGTCCAGTGGAGTAAACCAGCGTCCGCACGCTGGGACCAACAATGTATATCGCAACCAGGTCCAGTGGAGTAAACCAGCGTCCGCACGCCGGGACCAGCAATGCGACGGCTGGAGCAGGAGACCCAGGAACCCAGCAAGATCAACCCGCGAGGCGCTGGAACACCGGAACTCAGTAAGATTAACCCGCGAGGTGCTGGAACACAGGAACACTGGAACACAGGATCAGCAAGCACAGCAGGAACAGGCCCAGAAGCCTGACAAGCAGGTCAGGCAGAGTGAAGTCAGAAACACCACGAAAGGGCAACCTGGAAGTGCTCAGCCTGGGTTTGAAAAGGCTGTGTGAGGAGGGCTAATCACAGACAGCCAATCATGATACTGAGCAAGTGACTGACACTGAACAGCACCAATCACGGGCACCGTGATAGCATGACTGCATCGTGACAAACTTTCTGGCCTTATATTATATAGGATGAGATCTGCTTATTGGAGAACATAAGAAGAGGTGCAACTTTACATTTACCCTTTGAGCGCCAGAGAGGTCTACAAAGCATTGCTTTGCAATGCATTGCAGACCTCTCTGGTATGCAAAGGGTTAAGATGGAGGCTACTCCCCTTAGGGAACTGGAGTTGGTGCTTGGGTCTCTGCATAATGCTAAATCCCCTGGCCCGGACGGTCTTCCCATGAAGTCTTATAAGATGCTTCGGGTTGACATTACTCCTTCCTTGCTAACAATTTATAATAATATCTTTGAGTCACACAATATGCCCTCCTCCTTCACTTTGGCCAGGATTATGGTCTTACTTAAGCTGGGGAAGGACCCCAATTTAGTTGAATCATACAGCCCAATTTCATTGTTGAACATGGACTACAAAATCCTTAGTAAATTCATGGCTAATCGATTGAATCAGCTGTTGCCTCAGATCATCTCCGTGGAAAGAACAGGTTTTATCCTAGGCAGGTTTTCAGTTACCAGTGTGCGGACGGCTATTGCTGCACTCATTAAAGGGATAGTAATACTTCATTTTAACTTTATTTTATTTTGTAGGCATTAAAAAAACATGAAGAATGATATAAGTCTTATCTCTGAAACCTTTATGGTTTAAGAGATATTCACAAACAAAGTATCCCCCCCCTGTACAACCAGATCAGAAGGGAGATGCCCAGGTAGACTGCAGAGAGGGACAATCTTCAATTAAGATAATGGAAAAAGCTGAAAAACTTGTCAAGGGGGGAAGGGCTTTCATTGTTTTCATACAAAGAAAATTGTCCCCTTCTGTTATCTGTACTGTCATACAACCAGACTCACATCTGAGAAGAGATGGCTTACACTAGGTAAAAGGGGCGGGGAGGGGAACTTTGCTTGTGAATATCTCATAAACCATAAAGGTTTGAGAGATAAGACTTATATCATTCTTCATGTTTTTTTAATGCCTACAAAATAAAATAAAGTTAAAACGAAGTATTACTATCCCTTTAAGTCTTCTGACTTCCCACGCAATACCAGTGTACTCAGTCTGGACTCCGAGAAGGCCTTTGATAAAATTCTGTGGCCTTACTTGTTCCATCTTTTGGCATTGAAGGGATATGACACGCACTTCAGAGCCTTTATTGCACAAGTCTACGATACGCCTAGGGCAACAATAACTACCAACTTGGTTAATTCTCCCTTCTTTCCATGCCATCGAGGCACCAGGTAGGGCTGCCCATCTCTCCCCACTCCTCTGTAATCTTGCTCTTGAGCTACTTATTCTTACGCTTAACCATTTGTTGACTTTTCAGGGAATCTCCATTGGTGGTTTTGAAACTAAACTTGCTGCATTTGCGGATGACATGCTGCTATTCATTAAGAATCCCCATACTGCTCTCCCTTCTATTATACAAGTTTTCAATGACTTTCAGGTGGTGGCAGGGTTTAAAATGCTTTGAAATTTCAGATCAAGTTCAGTGTGATTAGGACAGAGGGGCGTTATGACGTAGGACACTGAGAGGGCGTAGTGTCCGAGAGGCTTGCAGGGTTTGGTGCATGCAGGCAAGCAACAGTGATGGAGAGATGCTGCTCAAAGATGGAGCCTAGCCTGGCCTAGCCCAGCCAGTTAATTGAATCCAAACTAGGTGCTCACAGGGTAGTGGAGCCACAGTGGACACAGAGAGGAAGGGGTTGTTTCCCTCATTGGAAATCTGAAAGCACAGGTGGTGACGTGCAGGCCCAGAGAGCAGAGTACTTGGTCAGAGTGAGTGGCACCGGAATCTTGAGAGGTCAGGAAGCCTGTGTAAAGGGCGCAAAGGCAGAGAAAGTCTGTTTCTCAAGATAAGATGAACCACACTGTATAAGAATATAAAATGTTTTTTGGAGTACAAGTGTACAGCTTGTGGAAGCGGAGATACATCCATACATTTGAGGTCTGGGGAAATAACAAAACCGTGAGTTTGTGAATGGTGGACTATAAGCTTAAAACAATAAGCAGTAACTACAATAAGCCGGGCACCATGGTAGCTGAAAGTGAACTGGCGCTGGGTTAGATGTAGGCGAATGTTGCATTAAAGTACACTATTTCTGTTTGCTGAAAATATTTGTTATGAGAGACATAATATATCCTTTGGTGGGTTATGATGGTGAATAAGAGAAGAGGTGAAGCTAAGCAAAATATTAAAAAAGACAAGAAGGCAATGGATGAAACACCAAAAGAAAAGAAAGTGGCAATACTGTTTTCTCCTCAGTCAGCTAAGAGAGCAGAAATCTCTCAAAATGCTTCAATAGCATCTGCAGAGACTGAATTAGAAAAATCAAGGAGATATTCTACTTGTTCTGCTGGGCCAGTCTCACATGTCATAACCCCAGATCATTTAACATAGTGTCTAAACTTATATTTGGGAATGATAAAAAAGGAATTGGACAGACACTTTATATAACTTAAGGACAATCTTCACAAGATTGGAGAGAGAATAATGGTTAAGGAACAAAAAATTGGAGGCCTGCAATATGATCTAAAGAGTTCGAATGATAAAATATCCATGTTAAAAAATAAAATAGAAGTATTGGAGCTAAGGCTCATTGACTCTGAGAAGGAAGATCCTGTCACTACGGGGCTTTGCAGAGAAAATTGATATGTCAATGATTAAAGACTTTCTTTTGGAGATGTTTAACAACATAGGGATTAAGGAGCCAATACAGGAAGGAGACATAAAGTGAATTCACAGGACTTTTAAGGCTAAAAATGCTCCAAAAGAATAGCCTAGGGACATAATTTTTTGCTTTACAACATTTTTCTTTAAGGCGACTAGAGCTTGTGCCTGTGGATGAGAGACATAAGCATTTGTCATTTGTTCAGGACATATCATCTATGACAAGACAAAGAGCAATATCCTATTAAGGTATTACAGCTGATTTGATGATTGCTGGAAACATTATGTATATATGGGGATTCCCAGTTAAACTCATCATTTGGCATGAAGATCAGTCCTACATGGTGGACTCTGTGGAAAAAGCATGTGATTGGATAAAAAAAGCATCTAAACTGATTTTTAGGAGAATATATAATTTTGCTTGTCTGAAGGGAATTCAGATAGTTGCGGGCTGTAAGGGAAGGAGGGAGGGGGAAGAAAGGGATGCAGGGAATATAATTTTGTTTTATATATATATATATATCACACTGTTTGGTACTGACACAATACGTATTACTGAAAGAGAATGAGTAGTTGTATGTCATAATAATGATTAGTATAGTGGGAATGATGAAGGCACGTTATAATGAGCACGTGGATAAATATAGTGTTATTAGGCTTGATAAAGTTTTTTTTTTCCTCTCCAATATCCTTTTCCCTTCCATGCTCACTACCTTTTCTTTTATATCTGTAGAACCTCACAGGAGTGGAATTTTAACAACTCAATACAATCTGTGTAGGGTGGTTACATTAGTGTTTTCAGAAGAGAGGATGCAGGAAGCTCCCCAAAGAGGGGGTTATGTTTGGTGTGGTGGGCTGATTGATGGTGGGAGAGGAGGGCATGGAATTTGGTGAGAAAGTTGAGAGTATTTGTGATAGGAATAATGAAAGTTGTCACACTTAATATTCAAGGCATGAACTCCCCACAAAAGCGTAATATACTAGCAGATATGATTTTTAAGGAGAAAATAGACATCTCTTGTATTCAAGAAACTCATTTGAGGGGAGAGGATGGTTTCAGATTAAGGAGCAAGAGGACTCCTGTGGTATTACATTCTTCTCTTCAGGTGTTGCCATTTTGGTGTCTAATAACGTCAAAGTGGAACTTCCATCAGATAAGCATAGAGGCTTAAATCTACATTACATTAGCAATATGCCTAGACATAGTTTTTTCAAGAATAATCGCTGCATTAAAGAAAAATAAAACCTTTTATGAAGCATGCATTATCTGGAATCTTGCTGTAGGCGCTCTCTGCTCCTGCACTGTCATTCCCTTCCAGTGCCTTTCGGTACAAAGGCATTCAACACACCAATCGTGGAGTTGAAGGGGGCGGACAGCGCAGACTCAGAGATTCTGTTTCTGCAAGATGTCTGCTCTGTTCCCTGCTGCCAAAAAGGTTCTATTTTTCTTTAATGCAGCGATTATTCTTGAAAAGACAGCTATGTCTAGGCATATTGCTAATGTAATTATGATTTAAGCCTCTATGTTCATCTGAAGAAAGTTCCGCTTTAAATATTCTGAGTTTTTATATGTAAAACGAGAGATAAGTTGGGAGATATTTGTTTATTATTTATAAATTGGATGGTAGAATATTTTCAATATTGAATTTATATGCTCCTAATAGAATACAGATCCATTCTGTTAATGGAATTTTTCACAAAATACAAGATCTGATACAGGGGGCTTTTCTCTGTGTGGGTGATTTTAATTGTGTAGGAGATAGTGTCTTGGACAAAAAGATTCCTGATGGCAAAAAGATTGAGCCTTATCAGAAGGGATTGGCCCATTCTTTTCAAGAGATGCTGGGTAAGTTCAAACTATATGACATTTGGAGAACTATGAACCCTCTGGAGAGGGAATATAATTTTTTTTCTCATAGACATAGGTCTTATTCAAGACTGGACATGATTTTGACCAGAGACACTGCCATTAAAGACTATATAAAGGTCTGGATTGGTACTGTGCCCTGGTCGGATCATGATCTAGTGATTCTTGAATTAACAAGGAACTACGATAAATAGAGACATCCATGGAGATTAAAATATCTGTTGTTGGCCCACACTCATAATTTGGAATATATTGTAGAATACTCTAGTTTGTTTTTGAGGAGGATGATACAGGGGAAGTGAGTTTGGAAATAAATGGTGTGCTTACAAATGTGTATTAAGCGAACATTTGATTAAAATAGCGGGCCAGCAGAAGAAAAATAGGGAGAAAAATTTGCTGGATTTATATATTCTATTGAAGAAATTGAAAAGGGAGAGTATGGTCAATTCAGCTCCCTCTATATTGGAGGACATAAGTAAAACTAAAAAGAAACTGAAGTGCGGTTAACCAAAAGGGGAAATAAAATATTATTGTAAATGAAGCAAAGATGGTATTATCTGGGCAACTGTGCAGATAGATTATTAACAAATCAACTTAAAAAGCATAATTTACAATCTAGAACTGTTAGAATAATGGAAGGTAATAGAATTAATATAAGTCCAGAAGATATTGGGGGGCTTTCAGAGAGATTTCTAAAACATTATATAATATTACTAAGCAAGAGGCAAATAGAAGTAAAATAAAGGAGTATTTAAACGGAGTTAATTTAAAAATATTAGTTGAAATACAGAGAGAGAGAGAAACTGGATGCCACTTTTACAGAAGTAGAAATCTCTAGGGTTATTTCTAGAATATAGATAAATAAATCTCCAGACCCAGATGGGTATTCCAATTTATTGTATAAAAAGCTGCCGGATGTTATAGTTCCCGAGTTGGATAAAACATTTAATGACATTAGAGAGACTAAGTTTTTTCCATTGGAGATGTTACAAGCTAATATTATACCAGTCCTCAATCAGGGTAAGAATAGCGAGAGGGCTGTGCTTTGGTACCCCTGTTGTACATTCTCTCTCGAACCTTTGGCCAAAAGAATGCGCAATAATACTATCACAAAGGGAGTGAGGGTGGGAAAATTAGAATGCAAGGTAAGTCTCTCTGCGGACAACGTATTCCTGACGGTGTGCAAACCAGTTATGTCTTTGGGCTAGATTCTTTTGCAGGTGCTAACTTTATCACTGCTTTTATCTCCAGTTTTCCCCATAGACATCAATAGGAAAATGTTTGATAAAACAGGTGTTAAAATTTATCTCCTGCAATAGAATCCAGTCCTTCGAATGTGATATGGAGTATTTTCTAATTATACATTGAATTTGGCAAAAACTCAGGCAATGGGGATCTCATTGGAAAGGGATGTGTTGTCTGCTTTGAGAACCAAGATATGCCTTTCAATGGATATCTAATGGAATAAACTATTTGGTAGTAAATTTTTTACCATTAATACAGAACTATATATGCAAATTGGGGAATGGAAAAGGCTTTTTATTTTGTGGATGGGGAGAATGAATATTGTGAAATCTTATATAATTCCAAAATGGTTGTATTTGTTAAGAGTGATCCCAATCACACTCACTAAAAATTTGGTAGCTCAAGTACAGGTATTGTTAGAAGATTTATTTGGGCAAGGAAAAAAAGCTAGAGTTTCAAGGAAGCTATTGTATATGGAGGGTGGTCTTAAAGTCCCTAGTTTTGAAAGGTATGTTAGGGCCAATATGTTGATGTATGTACAGAAATGGCAGATAGAGGTATCCAAAGAGGAAGACTGGTATATAATTGAACAGGAGCTGGCTGGTTTAACAAATATAGTGTTTTTTGTGGATTCATCAAGATAAAGCAAGATTGTTGATGAGGGATATAAAATCGGTTGTTATCAAGGGTATCATGGAATCATGGTTAAGATTTAAAAAAAAAAAAATCTCCTTGAAAGATAAACTTATTAATATCACTCCTTTGGAGTCACTTGAAAACAATATCAAGGATTTGAATGTTAACAAATGGTCATGTAGAAGGGTATTAAAAGTAGGATATATTTATTCTGGGAGGATTATAAAATCATTTACTCAGTTGGTGGACCAATATAAGCTACCATTGGAAGAATTTTATACATCAGTGAGAACCTCTAGTTTTTTGAGGACCTGGATGTGTAGATCTAATGACACTTATCTGCTACACAATTGTGAGACATTTTTTAGTAACAAATTGATTAAGGGAGGACTTAGGCATTGGTATGATTTACTGGACTATATAGAGCCTTTATTTCTTCCCTCAGCGTGGAAAGAATGGCAGGAGGAATTGGAAATTGACATAAAAGGAGAGCTCTGGGCTGGTATCTGGGCCCTCAAGTGATCAATACATTTGATAAAGATGTGTCTCCTATTTGTTGGAGATGTAATAAACAACTGGGCACTTATATCCATATTTGTTGGATGTGTGACGGGGTTAGAGGAACTTTGGAAAAACCTTTTGGAATATTGTCAGAAATTTTGAAGAAAATACTTCCACCACAGCCAGACAGGGCTCTCCTTCACATGGATCTTGGGGATCTAGGGGCCTACAAAAATATTTTGCTCAATGTTTTCTGTCCATGAAGATTCGTATTGCTAGAGATTGGGAAAAGAAGGAGGTCTTATGGCCATTGGTTCTAAATCAGATAAATTGGCGATGTACAAAGGAGTCAGGTTATTATATTGTTAATAATAGGAAACATATATATCATTTAATATGGGACCCATTGATAGAAAGGCTTTAAGATTATTGGAATATAGGGCCTAAGGAACAGGTAGATAGGGAAACTGTTCCCTTCCATTTGTAGGGGAAAAAGGGGGGGGGGGAGGGTCTACAATGTTTGTTGAATGTTTTGTAAGTTTGATTTTGTAGAAGAAATCAGTACTGGAATTGAAATATTGTAAGATCTGATTTAATGTGTCTAAATAACTTTTAAAAAAATGCTTTGAAATTTGTTATGAGAAACCCAATAGCAAGAATTTAACCAAAACATTCAATTTTAAAAGGGCTAATTTTACAAAGCTAAAAATAAGTATTAAAGGATATTTGGTGGGATGTAATTTTCAAAGATAAAAATGCACAAGAATCATGGAATGTGTGTAAATGCTCTTAGACAAATATACGCAACAATATATACCATTGGGGAATAAGCACAAGAGGAGTAAAGTGAAACCAATATGGCTTAATAATGAGGTTTGCAGGGAAATGAGAAATAAGAAACAAGCTTTTAAAGTTTTTTAGTCAAACGGGTCAGATGCATCATATGTAATAAAATCTGCAAACAAGCAATTAAGCTAGCTAAAATTGAAAATAAGAGAAATATTGCAAATTAGAGCAAGAAAAACCCTAAACAATTCCACAAGTATATTAATAACAAAAAAGTTAAGGTTAATATTACTCCTCTTAAAGCAGATGAATTTATTAGAGAGGATAAGGCTATGGCTTACACTCTAAATATATTCTTTGCCTCAGTATATACAAAGTAGGCGACAATGACAGGTTATAGGCAAACAGACAAAACCACAGAATTTCCCCCATCATGTACATGTCTTACTGAGGACAAGGTCCAAAAGAGACTATGGTTATGGTGAATAAAGCACCTGGACCTGATGGTATACACCCAAGGGTACTTAAAGGACTTAGTTCTGTAATAGCAAGACAATTATATTTAATATGTATTGATTCACTTTCATCCAGCATAGTACTCTGTGATTGGAGGAAAGCTGATGTAATTCTATTGTTCAAAAAGTGGGAAAGATCCAAACCAGGAAATTATAGACCTGTGAG
Source organism: Rhinophrynus dorsalis (assembly GCA_037306005.1). Taxonomy (NCBI): domain Eukaryota; kingdom Metazoa; phylum Chordata; class Amphibia; order Anura; family Rhinophrynidae; genus Rhinophrynus; species Rhinophrynus dorsalis. The sequence goes on along the minus strand of CM074728.1, from coordinate 35,425,065 downwards.
CTTGACTTCCATATTGGTAAGATACAAGAAGGGTTACTAACTGACAGTATTCAGAACTATGCAGACAAACAATATTATTAGTAGGAGTCAGCATGGTTTTATGAAGAATAGATCATGTCAGACTAATTACTTGCATGTTATGAAAGAGTAAGTACTAATCTGGATAAGGGAATTGCTGTTGATGTAGTATACTTGGATTTTGCAAATGCCTTTGATACAGTGCATCACAATTGGTTACTACATAAATTAAAAGGCTTTGGTTTAGGGGTGCTATAGGTACATGAATTGAGAACTAGTTAAATGATAGATGGCAGACAGTTGTTGTAAATGTAACCTTTTCAAATTGGTCTAAATTTATAAGTGGAGTGCCACAAGGTTCAGTCCTGGGCCTAATGCTTTTTAATTTGTTTATTTATAATCTAGAAGTGAGAATTGAAAGTAGTGTCTCAATCTTTGCTGATGACACTAAGCTATGTAAGGATATACATATAGAGTTGGATGTTTCTTCTGCAGAAGGATTTAGATAAACTGAGTGAGTGGGCAGAAAAGTGGCAGATGACATTTAATATAGATAAATGTAAGGTTATGCATTTGGGCTGTAGAAAAAAAACATGCTACATATACTCTAAATGGGAAACAACTTGGGGAATCCTCATTAGAGAAAGATTTAGGAGTACTGATAGACGATAGACTTCACAGCAGTGTGCAGAGTCACTCAGCTGCTGCAAGAGCAAATAGGGTACCAGCTGGTGCAGCTATAAGGGATGCTAATATTATCCTACCTCTGTATAAATCCTTGGTTAAGCCTCATCTAAAATGTAGAGTACAATTTTGGTTACCAGTTCTTAAAAAAGACATTGTTGAAATGGAAAAAGTGCAAAGATGTGCAACAAAACTGATAAAGGGATTGAAGGATCTGAGTTATAAACAGAGACTAGCCAAACTGCATTTGTTTACATTAGAGAAGATAAATCTAAGTGGTGATATGATGAATGTGTTTCTAAATAGTAAAGGTCAATAAAAAGAAGTATCCAATGAATTATTTATGCAAAGAGCTGATCTAAGAACAAGAGATCATCCATTAAGACTAAACCAAAACAAAGGCATGGAATTTTTACAGTAAGGGTGGTAAAGCAATGGAATTATGTGCCCCGGGATGTTGTACTTGCAGATAATGCAACTGTTTACAAAAAAGCTGTGGATGCCTATCTAGCCAGAACAGTATTTAAATGATGACAGATGGCTTCGATGAAGATAGGTTGTTGATCCAGGGAACTGTCTGACTGCCATTTGGAGTGAGAAAGGAATTTTTTACCTGCTTTGGGCTAAATTGAAAATTGCTTCAGGGGGATTTTTTTTTGCTTTCCTCTGGATCAGCAGTGGTTTTTTTCATGGGCTAGACTTGATGAAAGCATGTATTTTCAGCCTTATCAGCTATGTTACTATGTTAGGTTGAGCCATTATACTTTTGTCAGACACACAGTCTTGGGTGGATTGGGGATGGCCAGTGTGCTCCTTTATTACCACTCCGTTTCCCTACACCTTTCAACTTTTCTGTAACTCAAATCGGAACATACTTTGTCACCTTTAGGGTTCTACAGATCCAATCTATTATCCCCTGGGTATATGTTCCTCGACCTCTCTCAACATTCAAAACTATACTCACACCCCATCCCTCTCAGCTCAAAACATGTTTGCTTACTTACACTTCAGTCATGCTCAGTCCCTGGCTCCTTTTGTGATGCCTGGGAGGCAGACTTAGGCCAGTCCTTCTCTGATAGTCAATGGACATTCTGTTTTCGTTAATAATCATAAACTGATCACCAGTATACACCTCAGAGAAACTAACTGCAAATTATTTAAGCATTAGTACAGAACCCCCTCCCAATTCTCTAAATATCGCTCATCCCAGTCTGATTCATGTTGGAGATACAGTTGTGCTTGAGGATCCTTGTTTAATATATGGTGGTCATGCCACAATCTCCCTGCTTTCTGGGAGGAAGTTTGTGTTCAGCTACAATTTCTCTTTGGTGTTTCTGCTCCTTTAATCTGACAAACCTTTCTCATTTCCATTTTCCCTGAAGTGGTCCCTATCTGCCTTGGGGACCAGCCAGCACTTAGATCTTTTTTGGAACCAGAGCTTAGGAATTCTACAAATAGGCAGAAAATATCAATATATTATATTAAAATAAGAAATGAAATGGAGATCAAATATTGCCACTTCAAAAATACTACAATTTGATACTTGTACTTGCATATTGGATATATGGTAATATATTAGATGTAAAACATATAGTCCAAAGAGAGTCTCTTATAAAGATATATTCTGTTACCAGTTCAGTCCAAAGCAAGATATGGTTAAATGAAGATTAAAATCAAGATGAAGATGGGATGATATCCAGATGAAGATGGAATGATGGTGGCTAGATGAATGGACTAGCTTATTTCTAGTAATGCAGCAGGTTAGAATTGAAGAAGTATCCTTGTCCACTTGTGGGATACACTGTATCTGTGACAGTTCAATTGCAGCGCAAAACAGAAAGAGAAATAAACAATCTAAGAGTTGTCACAGATACAGAGCACTTAGATCTTGGTTCCTCCTAATCAAAGCTACTAGAGTGTGTATCCCCAGACTTCGAAGATCCCCTGACTACCCCATTATGTCGGACTGGAAACGTGACTTGAGACCACTCTTGGATATGGAGCATCTCTTCTATTACACAACAGGCAGGGAATCACTCTTCCCTGCTGATTTTCTCCGTCTTGAATGTTATAACACTAGTACCTGTCAACTCTGCTACTCTTGATAATGCATGATTTGCATGCTGTGCAAGGGCTGGGGCTTTCCTGACCCCATCCCTCCAAACAACTCTTTTTTGGGTTGCTGCAGGCATGTGGCCATTATCCCCTTGCTCTCCCCCTCCCTACTCCATTGCCTTTGATCCCTTGTCTCCCCTCTTATTTTCTGTTCTGCTATATATTTCTATTTTTCTTCATTCTGTCATCTGTCTCCCTGTCTTCCCCTTTTGGGATATGGTCTCCCTCTCCTGATCACTAAATATTTCTTCAGGTGTCCAATACCCCCACCTCATATGGGGTAGATTTTGTGGAGTGTTTCAATTTTGGTTATATATTTTAGGTTCCCCCTCTGAGTCAGCTCTTTCATTGTTATTCTACTGCTGAGGCATATCCATATCCATATTCCAGACATATATGAACTACCTGAGAGATAATGTTGTTTAAATAACATTGTTTACATAAGGCTGCTTATGGTCGATTATCTCCATCTGCAGTCAATTAATTGTATTCTATTGTTTGATTGTTAATCTTGTGTCTACCTGTATTGCAATATTTCATTTTGTAATGCTCTTTTACCTAAATAAAATCCTTAAAAAAAAGAAAAAGCCACTATGGTGGCTAATGGAATAAGGCTTATGGCCTATGTAACGTACTTGATGACAGGTTTAGGATCCCCTTATTTAAAACAAGTACATTTTTCCTCTATGTGCACCCAATTTTTTTTGCCTTTATGCACCCATATTTTTCACCATATGTGCACCCATATAATGCCTAAATCTAATTTGGTTTACTGTAATCATTTAAATGTATTTTATGTAGAAGACTTGCAATCTAACTATATATTCTTCTACTAATATTTTTTATGGCATCCCAGAGTGTTTTACAAACTTTACCTGCTCAGTCTACAGGGTATGTTAAAACAAAAAAGACAAAATCAAAGAGGGGAGATGTTCATAGCGTAGTATATTCAGACGATCAAAAGAATATTCAAATGAAAATATACTCACATTCTGATTATGCCACCGGAAAATGCCAGTAGCAAATAACACTTGTGGATTATATTATCTCTGCTTCCACACAGATAGCTTAGAGTTGACCACTCGAGCTCTCAAATGCCACAACTTCCAGGAAGGGCTTAAAGGAGCAGTAAACTTTTTTTATGAAAAAATATATATTGTAGGAAATTTCCTGTTGAGTAAAATATGCTGAGAGATGCCTATTTCCAGAGCTACTACCATTTAAACCTGTGTTTTTTTACATTAGCAATGGTCAAATTCCAATTAGGTATTTGGTTACATTCTAATGGGGAGGAAAGTCAGTGACTTACAGTTCTCCATAGAATGTGATGGAAACTGCCTGTCACTTGCTGTCAGACTTCCAGGAAGTACACACAGTAAATTCACTTCCTGATTATATGAACAGGTATATCACTTGAATAAAACAACTGACAGCAGTAGGAGTGAACTTGTTTTCTCTGTTGTCCAATACAGGTCACTGGTAACTCTGGGAGGCGATCTGCCCCTTTAAGTAGGCAGGAACATTTCTCTAAATGTATGCAGGGGGTGGAGCCTCCCCTCCCTCCTCAGCTGCATCCTTGCCAGCTAGATCCAGAATGATTTGTTCCTGGGTGTGAACACACCAGGTGGAGAACATTTGTCGTTAGTTTTAATTTCTTTTTTATTTTTCTGTCAGATATGGAATACCACCATTAGGCAGGTTACCATGACTGACAAATGCCCTTCAATGTGGCTAGCTCAGTGTCCAGGTGCTTTTTGGTGGACCTTAAGCCCTGAGGGGGAAAATCTTGGGTACAAGTGCTTCCCCATGGATTACTGTCTGAGGTAATTCTTACTGCATGGTAACCTGAAGACAGAAGATCTGCAGGAGAGGTGAGCTACCCTTTGCATGTCCACTTGTCCCACAGTGCCCCTTTGCTGGGCTTGTATTTGGGAGTTCTCATTGCGCACTTCTGCACTCATTGGGTATATATGTGTATATCTGTTGGGTATTTGGAGCAGGTTTATGTGGTAACTTAACCCTTTGTCTGATGGTTTGACAAGTTTTGTGGGGTTTTCTGACATTTTCCTTACTGGGTTAGTGTTTTCTTAATATGCACACGTTCCCTGTATGTTTTTCATGTTTTTACCTCATATTTTAACTTTTATTAAATTTGTGTACCGTGCCTTTAACGCGCGCTTTAGTGCATAGACGCCATTGCTTCATTTACTTTCTATGGGTCTACACTGTTTGGGACGTATCTCTGCAACCGTTTCACACAGCAACCTCAGAGTGGGCTCATTTTAATTGTCTACCCTTGCTGTATCATCCGGTTTATAGTTCAAGTGTGTTGGGGCGCTTGGGGGGTTTCAGGCACTGCTTTGGGGTACTTTTTTGGGAAAAACTACATTTCCCATGAGCGCTTGTTTCGTGCTTTTTTTCTGATTGGCTCCTGTCGCGGCAGCAGGTTTTTGCTGTTGCATGGGTTAACCGGGCTATTGCAGTCTGGACTGAACAACTCTTCTTGCTAATACCTCTGAAGCACAACACTATGTTTCTGCTGTTGCCTTTGATGCTGTCCGCATGATGCAAGGGCCTCCACTACCTCTGTGGTGGCCAGGTGTGCACTTCGGCTTAAAATTTGGTCTGCTGACACTGCTTCCAAGAAAGTCTTGCTTTCTTTGCCTTTTCAGGGTACTTCCTTGTTTGGATCTGAACTTAAGGAACTAATTAGCGAGGCCACAGGGGGTAAGAGTACTCTTCTACCCTTGGTCTTTAAGAAGTTGCCGTTTAAGGGTAACCGGTCCTTTCATTCCTTTCAAACTGAGACACGTTCGATGAACCAGGCGGTTCCATCAGCTCCGCGTCCCTCCTCCAAGCCCAAGCAGCACTGGAAGCCCAAGGCCGCATCCAAGCCCAAGGCTCCCAAGACTGCTTCGGCATGACTCACCGAACCTGGGTCCGCATCCCGCTGTGGGTGGTCGTCTCCGCCTCTTTCGCTGGATTTGGGAGGATTCAGTGTCGGACCCATGGGTTTTACAGGTGGTGTCAGAGGGATTTAAGATCCCTTTCTTTTCTCTTCCCCCTTTTCGCTTTCATCTTTCTCACTCTCCTCAAGAAGTCGAGAGAAGCCATCTATTCGAAGGCGCTATTCAGGCTCTTCTGGACAAGGATGTCCTGGAGCCGGTACCTCCTTCAGACAAGGGTTCGGAGTTTTACTCAAACCTCTTTGTGGTGACCAAAAAGGACGGCGGATGCTGCCCTATTTTGGATTTGAAAAATCTCAATTCCTCTGTGGTCAAGACTCACTATCGTCAGGAGTCTCTTCACTCTGTGATCACTGCCATGTCTCCGGGGGAGTTCCTTGCTTCTCTGGATCTTCAGGATGCGTATTTGCACATCCCAATTCATCTAGAGAGCAGGCGAAACCTGAGGTTTGCCTACGACAGGGGTCATTTTCAGTTTTCAGCTCTTCCATTTGGTCTGACAATGGCCCCTCAGGTTTTTCAATGGGTTCTGGGGGCCTTGATATCTGTCCTCCATCAGGACAGCATCAGAGTGACTCCTTACATGGACGACTTGCTTTTGAAAGCCTCCTCTGCGGACCTTCTTCATCAGCAGGTCCAGACCTGCATTCAAATTCTTACCCATCACGGTTGGATTGTCAACTTGGACAAGTCAGATCTTGTCCCATCCCAGCAACTGGTCTTCCCGGGTCTTCTGTTCGATACTCAGAAGTGCATGGTGTTTCTACCGGAAGAGGTAGCCCATCAAATTGCCCAAAGGGTCTCAACGATTCTATCTCGGGATCGGATCCTAGTTCCGAAGTTGTCTTCTCTGGTGGGGAAGTTCATTTCCAAGATAGAGGCGGTTCCATTTGCCATGGCACACACCAGGGAACTTCAGAGATTTGTGATACAGACATGCAGGGATCGACCAGATCATCAGAGGCTATTGGTCTTACTTCCTCCTCATGTAGAGTTGAGCTTGGAGTGGTGGCTGGACCTTTCCAATCTCCTAAAGGGGAGATCCTTCCTGATTCCCTACTGGACCAAGGTCACGACGGATGCTAGCCTCTTGGGCTGGGGGGCTGTTCTGGGTCGCTTCAGCACTCAAGGGAAGTGGTACATGGAGGAGTCCCTTCTCCCTATCAACATCCTGGAACTTCGAGCCATATTTCATGCTCTCCGTCATTGGGAGTCTCAACTGGAAGACTGTCCAGGCCGAGTGGAGTCCGACAACGCCACTTCAGTGGCTTACATCAACAGACAAGGCGGAACAAGAAGCCTCTCCGCTTAGTTCAAGGCCATTCTGTCCTGGGCAGAGGTTCATGTTCCCGTCATTTCCACAGTGCACATTCCAGGTGTAGACAACGTCATGGCAGACTTCCTCAGTCGTCACACAGTCGACAGCGGAGAGTGGGAGCTACATCCCGAGGTGTTTCAACTCCTAACTCAGAGATGGGGGATGCCCCTAGTGGATCTGATGGCTACGAGACACAACAGGAGGGTTCAGGCATTTTGCTCTTGGTGGACAGACTCTCTAGCTCTGGCTGCCGACACAATGTCCATTCCCTGGACATTCTCCCTGGCCTACATTTTCCCTCCTCTTCCAGTGTTGATAAGGGTGTTACAGAAATTGAAAGTAGAACTTTGTCCAGTAATTCTGATCGCTCCAAACTGGCCTAGTCAGTCCTGGTATCTGGAGCTTCTGGCCCTATCAGTGGCGGAGCCCTTTTCACTCCCCTCTCGTCCAGATCTTCATCTGCAGGGTTACCCATGGAAGGAAGATGTTCATCGGCTCAATTTGACGGCCTGGAGGTTGAAGCCTCGATTTTAAGAAAGAAAGGGTTTTCTTCTGCTGTGGTGTCTACTATGCTTAGTGCCCGTAAGCCTCTTTCTTTCAAGATCTTTCACTGTGTCTGGTCGACATTTGTGTCTTGGTGTGCTGACAGAGATCTGTCTCATGACTTTGATTTTCCCACTGTCCTGGCCTTTTTGCAGGACTGTGTAGACAAGGACTCAGTCTGAATTCTCTTAAGGTTCAGACTTCGGTGCTTTCTGTCTTTTTCCAGAAACGCATTGCTATCCTTCCTGATGTCAGGGTTTTTTTCCAGGGCGTTGCTCATGTGTGTCCTGCCTTTCGGAGTCCAGCTCCTCAGTGGGACCTTAACTTGGTATTGGGAGTTCTTCAACGTCCTCCCTTTAAGTCTTTGGCTACTATTCCTCTACGTCTCTTGACGTGGAAAATGGCTTTTGGATTGTATCCATTCGCCGTGTTGCGGAGTTGCATGCTGTTTGCTGTAAACCACCATATCTGGTATTTCATAAGGATAATGAGGTACTTCGCACTTCCAAGGAGTTTTTACCTAAGGTGGTCTCTGAGTTTCACATCACTCAGGAGATTGTGGTGCCCTCTTTCTGCCCTAACCCCTACTCTGACAAGGAGAGAGATCTTCACTTGTTGGATGTGGTGCGTTGTCTCAAGTTTTATGTCCATCGTACTGAATCTGTCAGGAAGTCTGATGCTCTGTTTGTCATTTCTGAGGGTCCTAGGGCAGGAAGACCTGCATCCAAAGTGACTATCGCATCATGGATCTATCACGGTGCCCATTCTTCCGTTGCTGAGCGGCGACATTGTTTTCTCTGCTGCCTTCTGATTGTCTGGTGTTGATTGCTTTCACTGGGCTTCCCTTTATATACCCTGGGATGTCCTCCCTTTGGTGCCCTTTCGTGGTGTACGAGTTCCTGAGTCTATTCTGCGCTTTTGCTGATTCTTGTATGACCTGGCCTGACTGACTACGAGTTTGTTCCTGAGTTCCTGTTGCTATGCTCCTACGCTGGCTGGAGAACCCGCTCCGTTGCTGACCTTCTTGTGGCTGAGAACCCACTCCGTTGCTGACCATCTTCTGGCTGAGAACCCGCTCCGTTGCTGACCGTATTCTGGCTGAGAACCGCTCCGTTGCTGACCGTATTCTGGCTGAGAACCCGCTCCGTTGCTGACCGTATCTGGCTGAGAACCTGCTCCGTTGCAGACTGTATCTGGCTGAAGAACCCGCTCTGTTGCTGACTGCATCTGGCTGTGAACTGCTCCGTGACTGACCACATCAGACTGAGACCCGCTCAGTTGCTGACTGTATCTGGCCATAGGGCCAGTTCCATTGCTGACCGCTGGTGGCACTGTTCCACTCCGTTACTGTGTCCGGTTTGGTTTAACGGCTCTGGTACCAACCATGTCCATTGTGCCCTGAGCGACCCCTGGTGGTCATCGTGATATTGGCCTTTGCATTGTCTGTGGTGTTGCGTCGCGTGGTGCTATTTCTTGTCGACCAATGGCTAAGCTTTGCTTAAGCTGCTCCTATAACTGCTGCTGGCGGTGTGCACATTTGAAGTACCAGTGCAGGTGTTCTTACACTGACAGTGTTACTCTGATCTCTCTCTCTGTGGCCTTCCTACCTTTTACGCTGTGCTCACTCCATCTGGGAGTTTTCAGTAAGTCGCTGGGTGTTGACCATTAACCCTGTGGATACCTGGATAGTCCAGGGAAGGGCTTACACTGCTCTCTGCAGTACCTTGAGCTAGAGCCAGCGTTGCAGATTCCATACTGTAGGTTGTGTGGTCACTGGTTGTGTTACAGTTGCCTGTTGTGGCAACGATCCACCCCTAGCGTCCTAGGGTCTGTCTCTAGCAGCTGCCTTGGTCTCTGTTTCCCTTCCTGAGGGTAGTATTGCCACTCCACGGTTGTCTGGTATTTGGGGCCTGAGTCTGGGTCTGAGTTGCCTCGTTGCCATACCATACAGTCTGGGTCAGAGTTGCAGCGTTATGATATCAAACAGTCTGGGCCAGTGTTGTCTTGCTTATCCGGGTTTGGTGCCCAGGCGTCTGGGCAGTGCTAGTTCCGTTCCACGTGCACCTCCGGTGTACTCTCTCCTGGTCAGCTCTCCAACTGGTTGCTTTCGACCTCACTAATCCTGCCAGAGTCTTCTCTACTAGCTTTTAACCTGTTGTTCCAGTCCACCTTTTCTGGTACTGCAGCCTTATTTCTATTGTGTTTCCGAATATCAGTGTGTGAATTGCCTTGTGGGCCCCAGGGCCTTATTCCTTGTATGCTCTCATTCAATAAATTCATTTTAACTTTACCATTCTGTCTGTGTATTCATCTAAAAACCGTGACAGGATCAAGTCAACTATTCGTAGGGCCTACGAGTTGAGGAAAAAGCATGTTCCCTTTCGGGTCACGGCTCATTCCACCAGGTCTATTGGGGCCTCTTGGGCCTATAAGAATGAAGCGTCTGCTGATCAGCTGTGCAGGACGGCCTCTTGGTCTTCTGTGCACACTTTTTCAAAGCACTACCGTGTGGATGTGCTGGCTTCGGCTGATGCCAGTTTTGGGAGGAAGGTCCTGGAGGCGGTCTTGTCTGTCTAGGGTCTCCTTCTCAGGTTCTTAGTGCTTCCTTACTGTTGAGCCCTGTTGGCTGTAGTTCAGTGTGCTGTGTAACAGTTCCTGGGGTGTTTTTACCCCTGTTTGGTGTCCATTGACACTTCAGTTTTGTTGGGATCTCTGACCGGTTGGCTCATAGAGGTTCTGGTGACTTTGGGGGCCTTGAGCCTGATCCTTGCCTTCTTCCCGCCTCTGGGAAACTCAATGGTTGGACATCCCAAAATTACCAGTAACCTGTGCTGGACGACAGAGAAAAAAGGATTTTAGTCTTACCTGTTAAATCCTTTTCTCTTAGTCCATACAGGTTACTGGTCTCCCACCCTGTCAAGGGACCATGCTTGGCTCTCCTGTGGCAATATGTGGGAGTCCTTCGGGGCATGCTCACAGGAGTCTTCTTCTCTCCTATTTCTTGTCAGTTATTAGTGTCTCAAATCATTCTAGAGCTAGCTGGCTAGGATGCAGCTGAGGAGGGAGGGGAGGCTCCACCCCCTTCATACATTTAGAGAAATGTTCCTGCCTACTTAAAGGGGCGGATCACCTCCCAGAGTTACCAGTAACCTGTATGGACTAAGAGAAAAGGATTTAACAGGTAAGACTAAAATCCTCTTTTACTCAACAGGAAAGGCTTTATAACATATAGGTTTTCATAATAAAAGTTTACTGCTCCTTTAACGACACAAAGCAAACAAAAATGCAAGGATAGCGGCACTATCATAGTATCAATAATCAATAATGATGCTCTTCCTGCGAGCAGAGTTCCGTTGCAGGGAGTACCAGCATCATTATTATTCTCTGCTAGTGTTTAGACCGGTATCCACTATATAGGACCGGTCTTGAACATTCTATGTGAGTATTGCTGATAACATCACTTTTGGTACATTGTTTGTAAGTTTGATACTGTGATAGTGCCGCTCTCATCACATTTTTGTTTACAAAGTATGTTATTCATCATTGTCCCAAGAGATTTTGTTAAACAAAATTGACCCCCTTATATAAAAGTATAATAATCTTAAGCACGATAATTTTTGACTTCCTTGTGAATGATTCTATATGCTTAGAAATGTTCAGCTGTCTCTACTAATCCTTCCTGAAACATTACCATCTAACTGCCCTTTTACGGATTCTAAAACCCTGCTTAATTTCATGTTTGGTTACCATAGAAACTGCATTTCAGTCTAGCTGACAATAAGAATATTGTTTCTGACTGGTAACAGCTGGTTCCCAAAAGTTATGTCTCAGTATTGTAATAAAAATAAGGATTTTACTAGACAGCTGAGAATTCATGCATTATATAATTCTGGTTCAGTGTATGTTTCTGATCAATCAGATCAGAAACAATTAAAGACACACTAATTAATTAAGGTTATATACACTTAATGCTTCTTTCTGTAAGCACATTCTAGTCGGTGCATGTAGTCTTAAAGTGGAAATTACCATATGAATAATTGATTTGAAGTTGTTTAACACATGGACTTGCTTTGAAATCTGTCCTTCATGCAGCAGTCAGCAATATCTGTTTAGGCTTTTTGAAGTTGCACTTTGCTGTAGTCTATAATTTTACAGAGACATATTATTACATTTAAAATGTTTTTATGTGATTTTAGAACCATGGTTGGGGTGTTTTATGGATCATCTCATTCAGACCGATAAATCTGTTGTTTATTGGAAGGTTCCAATGTTCTGCTCTCGCTGGGCGGATCCCCTGGCTCTAGCAGTGGATGCCTTGTTGGTCCCTTGGAATTTCCCTCTGGTATTCATCTTTCCTCCCATTCCTCTGTTCACACTTTGTGGTTATTGTTGAGCTATTCATGATCTGATGGTTCATTGGTGCTCTGGTGACTTTGGGAGCCTGTGCCTAGTCCTTGCCTTACTTCACGCCCTGGGGAACTTAATGGTTGGACATCCCAAAGTTACCAGTAACCTGTATTGGACGACAGAGAAAAGAGGATTTTTGTCTTACCTGTCAAACCCTTTTCTCTTAGTCCATACAGGTTACTGGTCTCACACCCCGTCAAGGGATCATGCTTGGCTCTCCTGTGGCATAACATGGGGTTCTTTCGGGTTCATTCTCACAGGAGTCTTCCTTTATCTTCTTAGTACCTAGTCAATAGTTAGTTTTCAAATCTTACTGGATGGGGATTCACTACCTGCAAGCTAAGGAGAGGAGGTAGGCTCCAACCAGCAGTCACTTCTCAAAATTGTTCCTGCCTACTTAAAGGGGCTGATCACCTACCCAAATGTACCAGTAACCTGTATGGACTAAGAGAAAAGGATTTAACAGGTAAGACTAAAATCCTCTTTTCTCGTGTCCCCTGAGAACTATAGCTCTGTACAATCTAAGGGATGTAATCGTCTGTTTTCAGACCATATTTAGACCTGTGTAAATCATAATATGCAGTCTGAGGGCCACATAATATGCAAGCTGAGGGCCACATTTGCTGCCACACTGGGGTGATATCCTGGTGCCCGTGATTCTATGTCGACATTCTTACTTCTGGGTTTGTGCCTGGTTGCCTCTTATTGGTGCTAGCTGGCTAGCCCCTCCCATGGCTAGCCTTTATATACGCCCTCCTGTCATTGGGCCGGTGCCCTTTCGTGGTGTCTCTGACCTTACGTTTCCTGTGCTCCTGTTCCGTGTTTGATCCGGTTTTCATCTGACCTCGTTCCTGTGCTACTCCTGTGTACCGATCCAGGCTTTGGCTGACTACCGCTCTGGTGTACCGATCCAGGCTTTGGCTGACTACCGCTGTTGTGTACCGACCCAGGCTTTGGCTGACTACCGCTCTTGTGTACCGATTCTGGCTTTGGCTGACTACCGCTCTTGTGTACAGAACCAGGCTTTGGCTGACTACCGCTCCTGTGTACCGATTCAGGCATGGGCTGACGACCGCTCTCTGATACTGATCCAGGCATTGTCTGACTTACGCTGTTTGTGCCGCTCCCGCTATTGTCAGATTGGTTGCTCCGATTACTTTACGCCTGTGTATCAGTGTGGCCTCCGCTACATACATTCGGTCTGTACTGTCCAGTCACTAGCAGTTAACGTTGCCTATCCATACGCCCAGCCTGTGCTTCTCTGTGGCCTCCAATGTGTACACCAGTCAGTGCTATCCAGTCACTAAGTGGTTAACGTTGCCTATCCATACGCCCAGCCTGTGCTTCTCTGTGGCCTTCGTTACGTACACCAGTCAGTGCTACCCAGTCACTAAGCGGTTAACGTTGCCTATCCATAATACGCTCAGCCTTTGCTTCTCTGTGGCTTCCGATAAGTACACCAGTGAGTTCTATCCAGTTACTAAGCAGTTAACGTTACCTATCCATAACACGCCAGCCTGTGATTCTCTGTGGTCTCCGTTACGTACACCGGTCAGTGCTATCCAGTCACTAGCAGTTACGTTGCCTGCCTATTACCTCCTATCTACCAGCATCACGGTACAGCTGCTCAGGTCCTTGTTGCACCAGATTAGAGGCGGCCTTACCCGGTGTTCGGTAAGGCCGGTAGAGCCTCCTCAGTTCCTTGTTGCACCTAATACAGGCTGCCTTACCCGGTATTTGGTAAGAACGGTAGAGCCTCCTCAGTTTCTTATTGCACCTAATACAGGCTGCCTTACCCGGTATTCGGTAAGGCCGGTAGAGCCTCCTAAGTCCTTATTGCATTTGCCATTAGGCTTCCTTACCCGGTATTCGGTAAGGCCGGTAAAGCCTCCAGTATTGTACTGCTATTGGTATGCCCTGTCTTGTGTCAAACTTGCTTACTGTTGTAATAAAGTTTGGACCCGTGAGGGGCCTGGTTGCGCTTTATATTGTCTAATAAAGCTTTTTAACCTACCCAATTGTCTGAGTGTTCAATAAAACCGTGACAGGTGAATCTGATCACCTATCAATGCTATACATAATTTAATCACTCACAGAGGTCAAATAAGCAACTGATCACTTTCCTCCGTCGGGACCGTACTATGTACTTTTCTTTTCACAGTCATTTTGTTCTTATTCTCTCCTGCTAGGACATCCCTTCCAGTCCAAATTGACTCAGGTCCGATTTGCACTGTCCTCCACCACTTCCGGTGTGGCATAAGCACAGTAATTTAGTTCCGCTCTTCTGAGATCTTACGGTGTTCTAGCGGGAGTTTTCCTCCTGTACTTGCGGACTGACATCTTACCGGTACCAGCCACAAAGGTGAGATTGTGGAATACCCACTGACTTCCACAGTCACACGATGTTCACACAAATCCATACACAGGCCTTTCATATACTTTGAAATAGAGGAAGACATGTTTCATCCTATGGTAAAGGGATGGTGAAATAAGAGCTCCCCAGTTGTTGTTGTACTATGACTTCCAGCATTCTCAGCTGGACTATTTTGTCATTGGACTGCGACTCCCAGCATCTACTGACAGCCAAGGGCTAGCTGAGGATGCTGGGAGTCGAAGTCCAACAACAGCTGAGGAGCTACATGTTGCTATAAAGTGAAGTACAGAACTCATCCGACTTATGGATCATTAAATGACCATCTCATGGAATATGTCCAAGATAATTTAACATAGGCCTACCCACCTATAAATGTGTATTTGTCCTTATACATTGTGTGGAATAAACTCAGTCTCCTTTAACCCCTTTAAGTGGGGTGTGCAATGTTTAGCTTCACAGGCTATTGCACACACCGCGCCCCGCTCCCTATCCGCTGCGGCACTTTCGGGCAGTCAGTACTGCTCATGACTGCACCGAATGCAGCAGTCTCTACTGCGCATGATGGTTTCTAACAAACATCCTAGTGAATTATATAATAGAATGTCATTACTAAATGCATTTTTAAGGCATATTGTTTTTAAAGATAAATGAAGAATTTTGTAACACGTTTGTTACCCATAATAAACTATGGTGTTTTACCATTTAGACACTCATTTGGGTTCTTAGCCTCATTGTCCTACATTTTTGTATTTATAGAATAGATAGATTCTAGGTTTTTTTTTGCCCTTGAAGGATATATTTATATATATTTTTTTATTTGGGGGGCTGGTATAGAATCGGCACTTGGGTTCCTCTGGTGCAGACAGGCATGTGTACATGTTTAGCTCATTCGCCCCATCAGCTTTTCACCACTTTGTTACGCGTGCCGCTTTTGTCATGCGGGCGATATAAAGACCTATATTATTATGTCACCATCTTCAACCTGGTGATATATTTAATGATCCCCAGGGTTGGTCGCCAAATTGACAGCGACAATTTGATAGGATACTCCAGTAGAGTAGGTGGGATTTAACATAGTTTTGTAAAAAAAAAAAAACTCAAGGTGTATCACACTAACATCCCTTCTTCAGGCATGGGTTCGAGGGGCATTAGTGTCCCAAAAGCTTGCACTTTCTGTGTTCTTAGTTAGACATCACAATGTATCGCCTTTATATCACTTGTGAGTTCTTTGTTACAACAGTACATTGAGTCACATCCAAAAATAGACAGTGAAACAATACAGTGACCCATAGCAATGGCGCTGGTCACTGCCCACCTTGCTGCATACGTAATTAATGCTTCTTTGTTATCCGGTTATATAACGAAATGTAACGATCCTGGAACACTGACCCAGCGAGGAGTGAATAGTACCTGAGCCCTGGTCTAACAGTAATGGCTGGGGAGCATCTCTGTGGTGTGTAGCTTAAGAGCGGGGACAGCCCTACTAACAATCTTGCTGTGGCTGAAGCCGTAAGTAATTGTGTCGTCCGTAAGTAAATGTGTCATCCGTACCCTGAATATGCAATACCCGTTGATCCGGTACTGTATGCTGTGTAAAGGAGGAACAGAAAACAGGGGAAAAATTATAGAGAGGCTGCAGTACTAGCAGTGACCACTAAATATCAGTGCAGGATAAGGAATGGAGCTAATGTGCACTGTAAAACCTGAAACTACAGGGAAGGCTTCAGCAGAAAACCCACAAATGCAAAAATGCTCAGGTCTGAAGAGCACAGGACCTGCAAGTGAAAACACAAGAATGACAACCCTAAACCCTGTGCAGTCACTATATACCAGAAAATCAATGGTCACTGCAATCCTACCAGTCCCAAAAAAATAAAATAAAATCTTCAAAGGCTTCTTATGACTCTTCTTAGTGCGGGTCCACTCTTCACGATCAGTCAGTGGCAAAATAGCTCTCCATATACATGTAAAGGAAACACAAACAAGAAAACACGCACAGACTCTAAGTGTAGACTGTTATTAATGGAATGGCCACCACCATAGGATATCACCTTCTCAGTGTACAATAATCCTACTCACATATTCATAAGGCATATACCAGCCTCACAGTGTAACAACATCCACTGGATTACCCCCAGTGCAGGTATCTGTACCACTCTCTTCCTATCTTTGTCCTTTTCCCCCTCTGGATTGGATTTATGGCTCAACAATTCACCTTGAATTTTCCTCTGGAACCCTCAAACAAATTGTGTTCTCTTTTCTACTCTTGCCAATATCTCTTTGGGGGGGTCAAGGGCTCCCTAGGGAATATGGGTACCAATATAAATTCAATAACTAATGTCCATCTTAGATTAAGTGAGAATTTTA
This sequence comes from Rhinophrynus dorsalis, assembly GCA_037306005.1. Lineage (NCBI taxonomy): Eukaryota > Metazoa > Chordata > Amphibia > Anura > Rhinophrynidae > Rhinophrynus > Rhinophrynus dorsalis. Next base: position 35,408,273 of record CM074728.1, on the reverse strand, counting down.
ATCTCAAACTCATAAAAAACATATTTATATAAAAATTGCTAAAAATGCATACACATACAATGAGCAAAAGTACAAGTAGCAAATTACAAATAATAAAAATAAAAAACATATTAGACTACCCTACGTGTTACATAGCCAACACCACTTCCTCAGGGGTTTATCAAATAGCCACTCTCAACACTCAGCATTCGTATGCTGTGTACTTTAAAATTCGTACCAAAAACATCCTTTGTCTCCTTCTTCCTAATTGAATGGAATGCATCTGTGTCTCACCTCCATGTTTTTTACACTGCTCTTACAATCTAATTTAACTTCCCCCCATGTACATAATCTGATTGGCCAGCAATCTGGCTCCACTTCCATATCCACTATCTGCCTCTATTATACGTGAAGGGAGTAGGTGAAGGGATTAGGAAAGTGACAGCTAATCAAAACCTGGACAACACATGTAAACCTTCACATTACTTTTAACATAGAGCGGTAGGCAGCCAATCAGAATGCCACGTACTTTTCAACATGGGTCATGGGGAATTCTGAATGCCCAGCTGCACTTGGGTACTGCGGCTGGGCTTTTCACATACAGGGACAGCCAATTCTTTTTGTCCCTGACTCTAAACTGTAGTAATGGCCGCAGGTCCGTTACAGTGCTCTTCCCTCCTGAAGATGGAAATTCACCCCATGGTTGCTGTGTTCCACATGTACTAAGAGCACAGATTATACCAGTAAGTACACAAAAATCCCTTTTTATATCCTCTCCAAGCTTTCCTTGTAGGCATCCTAGATTGATATCTAACTTGAGAAATCTAAATTGTTTGGAACAGACTGTGTGATTGAACAGACTTTCTGATTCAGTATCGCTCGAGCTATGGAAAAGAACTGATCTCTTGAAAGTTTGTCTTAAAAATGTAAACTGTTTGTCCAAATAGAAAGTACTCATATTTCTGTTACTAAAACTGTATTAATACAGTTACTACAAATTAATTTGTTATTTAAACTCTGGCATTGAGCGTGATACAGAGGAACAGAGGCTCTTTTACCTTGCATTGATTTATTATGTGGTTTAATATAGCTTTTTCTCACAGAGTTTTATCATTTTTTACTTTGGGCAGCAAATGTTGACTTAGCTTGCTTTTGGTTTTAGAGATAATGCATAGTTCCAGTTTTACCAGTCACCCATACTTTTATTTTATAAGGGCTATTATCAGCACATTATTTACATCAGTGGGTCTCACTTCCAGATGTAGGGGCTCAAAAGTGCAATTCCAATCCACAATGTTTTTTATTGAATTTCTACAGAAACATTGTGATACTTACCCGTTGAAACCAACAAGTTTTAGCAATTTGTTTTTTCAAGTCTTTGTGTGTTTTTAAATTAATAATCATATTTATGGTCCAATTCGTGAAATGTGCACCATTTATATAAAATTCTGCTTTATTGTTGGTTCACAATGGATTCAGTTGGATAGCCCTGACCTAAAGTTGTAATGCAAGATTGAATTTATGCTTTTTAAACTCGTGGTCTGTATTAATCGTTCCTTTTTATCTAACATTTCAGCATGATGGTAAACCATACTGTCACAAGCCATGCTATGCCACCTTATATGGACCAAAAGGTAAGAGTTTGTTTTCATAAATATCTGAAAATCATTTTGAAATTAATATATTAAACACCTGCATGAAAAATCACAATAATTAAACTGTATTTCATATACACAGATATACTACTTATGTGTTATTGACATCCTGACTTCAGCGGCATATCAGGTCAGAAATAACCTCCCATGTTTTCCCCAAAGTCAGAAGTCAGACTTCTTATGTAAATGAGACACAAAAGGTGGGAATGGCTGTTTTCTCTCTTCAAAAAGTGTTACGTTACAAAGTAGTTGAGAAAGCAACATATCAGATGAACTGACTTCAGCTGTACATTCAGGGCCGAATTTACATCTCAGGAGCCTGTAGGCACAGAAATCTGAAGCACCCCCCGGGCCATCTCCATATTGCCCTCACATTGCCCCCATCATCACCACATTGCCCCCCATTAGCTCCAACTTGCCACCATCAGCTCCACATTGCCCTCCATCAGCTCCATATTGCCCCCCTTTAGCTCAATATTGGCCTCACATTACCCCCATCATCTCCATATTACCCTCACATTGTCCCAATGTCCGTTTCCTACCTCTTCCCTGGTGGTCCATCGACAAGAGAGCTCTGTGCCTCCTCCTTCTGCACAGAGCTGTAGCTGCTGGAGCTCCAACACGGTCTTCAGTAATGCAGAGCGCTGGGAGATGATGTCATCTCCCAGCGCTCTGTATTACTAAAGAGCCGGGAGAGCACAGCAGCTACAGGTCTGTGCCGAAAAAGGAGGCACAGACCTGTCTTCATGGCGCCGGCGGGGAGGTGAATAATAAAAAAAATAAAATCCCACCACACACATGCTCGGATGATCCCAGTGACAGGCGCCCCTCTGTTGGGTGCGCCTGTAAGTAGATGCCTACTCTGCCTAATTATAAATCCGGCCCTGTGTACATTGGCTTGGATGTTGAGAACATCCTTCAGGGATTTGTCAAGGACTGGGTTTTCTCCCTTCCAGTAAACATAAAATGAGTATGAGTTGAGCTTTCCATATGGTAAAACCTTTTTACAATACTGATAGAAAAAAAACATTGCCAGCCGGGTATGGCTTTTGCTTGCACTGATAAAAGGGCAAGTACAGGTTTACTCCTGCAAAATTCTTAACTGTACAACTGTAAGCACACTAGAAATAAATGCTGTTTTTATAATCTAGTGTTTATTAAATGGACTCCATACAGTTCCTCCAATCAGCCTCTTTATTTATACTAGTTCAGAATAACACAATACCCCCAACAACACTCCCAGTGAGATCTTTTTTATTGTTTTTATATCATGATAGGACATTACATTGCCTCTAAACCCCACAATAGCTGTTAGTTTCACTAAATAACAACCTACTATATGTATTGTATTGAAATTAAAATGGTCACAATAATTTAGACAAGTTGTTCTAATATTAAAGAGAGATTACAGAAGTTTACTTTCTAAATTATAAATGCTGAACTGTTTATTTTTCTACATCATTGCATATGAACCACATGAGATAATCACACTTCTCTCATTTGAAAGGAAGACAATAACAAAACCTTAAATCTGTTATTTTCCAAAGTAAATTAATTGCAGGAGACGACCCCAACAAACATTTCAGAGAGGACAGTCTGTTTATTATCTTTAAATATAGTCAGGCCAACATTTTCACTACTTTCGCAACAAAATAAATAACTAAATGAATAAACCAAGAAATCAACCAACCATTTCCTGAATCTGAAATCTACAGTTCTTTAATCTTAATTTGATCTTGTTATACATGTATATAATAGTAGTAACATAATGAAGGAAGTGAAAACATGACCTATATTGGGTATGCATTCTGGAATTTCGCAGGGGTTAATATTGGAGGGGCTGGATCTTACATATATGAAAAGAAAGAAAGTGAAGACAAGCCTACATCTCCTACTGAGCTGGCTTCAAAGCCTGAAGAGAGGAAATTCAGTGGCCCAAGTAGGAGTCTCAGCAAAGGTGAGTTGAGACAAATATGCAATTGAAAGCCATATGATGTGTGTACTACTAGCAAACCTTGTTTTCATCCTGTTCTGATAGCTATAATATAAGTATCATAACAATATAAAGAAAACACTGAGTGGTCATTTTATTAGGTACACTAACTTAATAGTGGTTAGGGCCTCATTTGACCCTCAGAACAGATATTGGCCTTCACGGCATGGACTCCACAAGGTACTAGAAGAATTAAACCTGACTGGCCCATGTAGACTTAATCTTGCTACACAGTTGTCTCAGACTGGATGGTGGTGGATCATAAAAACATGCCCCATACAATCATAGTAACATAGTAAATTAGCTTGAAAAAAGGCAAACGTACGTTAAGTTCAACCTTTTCCTCTTAACCCAAAGAAATGAGAATTGTTTAAATTTTCCTGCTGCCAAATAAGTTAGTCTTTATCGGAACTTCCTGTTTTGCTTACAAATACACAGTATAACCCTGTATGTTCCCCTTGAAAGATATGTATGTAATCTTTGATTAAATGTATCCATTGCACCTGCCATTACCACATCCTTGGGCAAGGAATTCCACAATTTAACAGACCTTACGGCAAAAAAAAAAATCTTCATCTGCTGAAGTTAATACCTCCTTTCTTCCAATCTTAAGTGGTGGCTCCTGGTTATTTGACTACCATTATTGACAACTGGCCATCGATTCATGCTTCTTGCCACATTCTCACAACAAAAAGATGTCTCTAGATGCAGGACCAATGTTGACTGATGTTTGCTGGCTGTTGGACTATTCTTTGTACACTAGAAACATTGTTGTGCATGACAAGCCCAGCAGAATGGCAGTGTCTGCTGCCAACAATCATTCCACACTCCAAATCGCACTGATCATACTGCTAGCCCATTCTCTTTCTGAAACACATCTGCACACTGTAGTCATTATTCAGGTCTGTGCTTTATATATCCATTTGCGGATATTTGACATTATCCTTGATGTAAGGGGTTTTTACTTGGAAGGATGGGATGTACTTAATAAAATAATTGAAATATTTGTGTAATCTTTGCTAAATCCAAAAAAATAGTAAAGGGTGTGGGCAATAGTTCCATATTTGTCTTCTCTAATACTTAAGGCCATTAGTTAGCCTGTGCCTTAAAGTGTTCTTGCTGGTGTGAGTTAGGTGTTTTCAGGATCATATCTGCCCACTGGGAATTTAGAAGATCTCCAGGTTGGCCTCAGCACATGGTGGGCCCCAGGGAGCTTGGGTATGGTGTCTAGCAGAGGGGTTCCCTAAAGCAAATGGACAGTAAGGGACAGGGTTACCCTTACTTGGCTTCTTGACTTGCATGGAGAATCAAACATCCACTTTGCTCAATCACAAAAAGGACCAACTGTCTTTAATATTATTTCATATATAGTACCAGTCCCAATCAGTGGTGACTTTAATAGAAGGGGCAGGGACAGTCTGGTCTGCTGTTTTAACAGATTCAGTCTGGTTTGGGCTCCACAATACATATTTGTTATGTCCAGCTAGCAGGCCACAACCAGTCCAGTACAGATCTGCAAACAAACAGTAGAATAATGGATTGGCAAAGGCAAACAGCAAGTACTTCACCTGGTTGGGGTTTCAAATGTTGCAAGAGGGAAGGGTCACACTGAAGCAGGATACACTCCCCCTATTCCTGCTGCCTTTTTCCTCATCCATTCCACTCTCTGTCCTTCTGCTTCCTCTCCATGCAACTCCTCATTTTTCCCATGGAGCCCATCTCCCTGTTTCTCTGTCCTCAGTACTATACAGGTGGTAAGCTTCCATAAACTGAATCCCAGGTGTGCGTACAGTGGTCCATGTTATGAGCATTCTCCAAAAATATAAAATATAAAGGTTCCTGGCAAGCTCAAAATCATTTTTATTGATAGTGTTCAAATAGTTACATATGTGTGCAGTCAAGAGAGCATTGTTTTGTTTATTTTGTTTACTTTGTATATGTAGCCAAGATATAGTTCTTGCTGTTGTTCTGATTGCACACATACATAACTAATTGAACACTTTTAATAAAATATATTTTGAGCTTGCCAGAAACCTGTATATTTTATATTTTTGTATGTATTTTGGGAGGGTTTTGGCTCCTTCTTTCTTAGTTGTTAGGGTTATAGCTGAATTACAGAAGGTATAAATACCTTCCTCATTTCCCTCACAAGGGTTTTGTTCACTATAGAGGTAAGGTATCACTGCTTTTTAATTGCATTATACTATATACATGTTCACAGATGGTAGGCAGATAGGGACTTGCCTGAATCTGGGGTACCTTGATGGGGGAAGGCAGGTTTTCCATGCCTTTGGCCAAAAACATGTAATTAAAACCCCACTCTTTTATCTGTAGTAAGTCGTAGGTTGTTTATTTTCAAATTCCAGGATTTGATGAGCAGACTTTACTTTTGTTTACCTATTTGTATTTTCTATCTGCTCGGGTTCACTATTTAGTTCATCCTCTGAGGTCTGATTACTGCCTATGGATCTTTTTCAGCAGGAGAGAAAGCACAGAATGAGGAAGTCAGTAGAGTTCCAGAACAATGAGAAATTCACATATGCTTGTACATCCATACAGTGCTGTTCTGCAATAGTGATAGAGTGCAAGATAATAAGCGGGAGAGTGACTCTCTTTGCCATTGATTTGTTTTTGATCAGTTTCATTTTGTCTTAGCACAGTAAGGCCTTGATTCAATTAGGTCCAATGGCTAAAAAAACAGCCAACAACATTTTGTCAAGCACGGTAAGCTATTCAATTACTTGTGCTATGAAAAAAATGCCTGCAAAAAAACACATGTTGGCCAATAAATTTGTAGAAGCAGTGTTGCAGCGCTCAAAATACTTGGTATTCCATATCATGAACCATAAAAAACAAGGAGAATAAAAGATAAGAGTAATAAGTTTAATAGCACAATAATACAAAGTAAAAGACAAATGAGCACTCACTTGACCCACAGCATCGGGGGTTACCATTACTAGGCTTCCCTGGAGTGGATTGAGCATTTTGCAGATGCTGTGTGGACCCTTGCAGCCCTGTGGAGGGAATCTTGCTGCCATGTTTTCCCTGCTGCCATGTTTTCCCTTCCAGCAGAGTCTCATTTGGCTCTGTTTGCTTCTAGCTACAATGGTTACCTGAAGACTGACCACAGTAGACTGGTGAGTAACCCTTGAGTGCCTTGGTCCACATTTGTCCCAATCCGGTGTCTCTCCATACAGAGGTGTTCTGATCCTTGGCCAGACTCTTGCACTCATGTTGAGTATTTTCATTTACTGTATATTGATTCCATAGGGCTTTGGAGTAAGGATGGCTGCATTTTGGATAAGGATTAACCATTTTGCTGACATTTTGGCTATTTTAGTGTTTCAGAGGAGTTTTGAGTTCTGTTTTCACCTTACCTTCACTTGTACCTTACTTTTGTATCCCCCTTGGAGGTTCCCTGGAGTACTTGGGTTTCTGGGTCCCATTAGTAATTTTAACTGATTCATTGTAGTGGCCACTTTAAGAACGGGAGGCCGCCTGCATCCATCTTTGCTCCACTAACTTCTATGGGAAAACTTGTTTGGGACGTATCTCTGGAACCGTTTAAGATACAAAGGTCAGAAAGGGCTCTTCTTGTCTCCTCATGCCCTCTTATCTGGTTCATGTCCTGAGTGTCCAGGGGATTTGTGGCATTTCCAAGAACAGAGTTGTAGGCATTGCTAGGCAACAGCAACAGAGAAGATTACATTTCCCAGAAGGCTATCTTCAGATTGTCTGTCAGTTTTGCAGTCACCATTTTACTTCTTTCTTGCTTATCATATGCAGAGGCAAAATCGTCTTGCTTTCCTTCACCACATTAACCTTCTCTTTCCAGATAAGTATATTTCTGGGCCTTTAAATGGGATATTTCAGTCTGGGATTTATTCTAGTTTTCAATACTAGTTTTTTGGGACATTTTATGGTCAAGATGTCGGACTCTAAGGGACATGGGGGTACATTTAAAACTAAGGACACAGGGGAGTTATCACAGTGCCTGTGATTCCTGTCACTCTCATTTGTGGCAGACACTGATTTGCTGAGTGGGTTTGGCCCGCCTCCTGGTGACCTTTTTATACCTGTCTATCACATCTGTCAGATGCCCTTTCGTGGTGTTTCTGAGCCAGTAGTGCTGTTGCTGTGTTCCTGTGTTCTGAGTTCCTGTGTACCGATTCGGCTTGTCCTGACTATTCTCCAGTGTTCCTGCTTGTGTATGACCCGGCTCGTCTGCGTACCACCCTTGGATCCTGACCCGGCTAGGCTGACGTTCCTGCTTGTGTATGACCCGGCTTGTATGACTACCTCCTACGTGCTCCGACTCGGCCCGGCTGACTTCCTGCTCTGAAGATCGACTTCCAGCTTGTTCCAGTGACCTGCGTTCCAGTTGTCGCCGCCGCGACATTATCAGTCTCTGTTGCCCACTTCAGTGTGACTGCCTTGCCTGGTGTTACCCACGATTAGTGCTGTGCCTCGCTACCCGTGCAAAGCTGTGTCTGTATCTGTATGCCTTCCTCTCATTGCAGAGCCTGCCAGTAGCGCTGAAGCCTCGAGTAAACGTGCTTTTTAACTCTTGCAGTGCTGCCTCGATCTCACTCTCTCTACCTCCAGTACGAGCCTCGATACCCATGATACTGCTGCTGAGTTGGCCGCTCACCGTCGGCAACTCTAGTCCTCCATTGCAGAGTAGTCACATTGTTTGGGCCGTTTGGGCGCCTAAGGCTCTCCGGTGTCGATTACCGGCGATATCCGTTATACAGAGTGGTGGCAGTTTAAGGCTTCAGTGTTAGCTTATCCGGTACTACGCCCGAGGGGGCTAGTGGCTCTTGCATTCATATCCCAGCATTCAGCGAAGTCTGAGGAGGCTGATAAGCTCTTGCATTGCCGGCCGGTTCCCGTTACGCCCGTGGGGGCTATTTGCACTTGCACAAACCAAAGCAGTTCCAGTAACTACGCCCCTGGGGGCTAAGTTGATTCCTATTCTGCTTACTATCCAGACACCTTGGCGAGGCAGTTCGGTCTTCAATACTTGATGAACTTTGTCTATCCAGCACAGCCTTTTAACACCCAGGGCGTGCCAAACCTCCACATCTGAGATGGACTGTTATCAAGTCATTAACCCCTTGGGAGCTCATATCACCCTATTGCTTATTGTCTTGCATGTATATCTATTGTGCTATTACTATTGTAATATCTCAGTTTACACGATCTGTGTATTACCTACCGCCACTAGAGGGCGAACCTGTGCATCATTTTACTTTAAAAATAGAGTGTGTTTTATTTTCACTTACTGGTCTGAGTGTCCTAAAAAAACGTTACAGTACGAAAGGGCCATGACCTCAGACGGTAAGGGCGAAAGTAATACTCAGAACATCCACTGGAGAATGGATGTCCATGAGCAGCGCCTGGACCAATTGGCACTGGCTCTACAGACGTTACTCGAACGTACAGTACATTTGGACAAGTCTGGTCCTAATCCGGTGGTCCCCCCAGTCTTGACACCGGAGAATCCGTCTGTAATCCCCTCTGCTAACTCAAGAGGGTTAACGGCAGCGGCGCCGTTACCCTTAAGATATGATGGCGAACCCTCCCTATGCAGAGGTTTCATTAACCAGTTGGAGATATTTTTGGAATTGGCACCCCAGGCATTTCCTAACGACCGTAGTAAGGTCGGCTTTATGATATCTCTGTTGACGGGCAAAGCTTTGGCATGGGCGAATCCGTTGTGGGAAAATGCCAGACCCTGCACACTGAACTTTAGAGATTTCGTGATGAAGTTCAGACGTGTGTTTGAGGTTCCTGGTAGGGCTGCCTCTGCTGCCAAAAGGCTGATGGAGATTCAGCAGGGCGAACGCACTCTGGGCGAGTATGCTATCGAGTTCCGGATATTGGCAGCAGAGGTGCGCTGGAACAATGAGGCCTTACTTGCAGCCTTTACCCAGGGTCTCTCTGAACAGATTAAGAACGAGATAGCCGCTCGAGATGTACCCGGCGAGCTGGATGAATACATTGACTATGTCATGTTAATAGACTCCCGTATCCGTGAGAGACGCTTGGCTAAAAAGACTAAAGCAAAAAGCTATGGCCAGAACAGTTTCCTCAACCCACCCACACCACCCGTTCTACCTGAACGACCAGCCGACAGCATTGAACCTATGCAAGTAGGTTTCACTAGGCTCACTAAGGAGGAGAAGTTGTATCGTAGGAGGCAAGGCTTATGCCTATACTGTGGCAAACCGGGGCATCTATTACGCAATTGTCCAGTAAGGCCGGGAAACGAACGTACCTAGGGTACCTTGGGGAGGCCCTAGGTGGTGTAGAACAGTCCCTAGATACTAGCACCACTAAACCCACCATCCAGGTGGCATTTGCTTGGGCGGACAAGGTAATCGAGGTCCTAGCATTGGTGGACTCCGGGGCAGCCGGTTACTTCATGGATCAGTCCTTTGCTGATTTGCAGGGCATTCCGTTATGTAAAAGGACTCTCCTGTGGCAATAGAGGCCATTGATGGCAGACCCCTGGATCCTGCTTTCATTACGTTCGAGACAATCCCAGTGACAATGACTGTGGGGGCTTGTCACAGGGAGCAGATATGATTTCAGATCATTCGTTCCCCGCACCATTCAGTTATTTTGGGGTTTCCATGGTTACAGGCACACAATCCCCAATTTGACTGGGAAGGTGTGAATTTAACTCTTGGTCTGAGTACTGTAACAAGAATTGTCTCTCTTTTCCTGTTAAGATTATGTGTACCTCTCCGGCTGTGCCAACAGAATATGTGCAATTCAGTGACGTATTTAGCAAAGGAGAGGCCAGCGCATTACCTGACCATAGGCCATACGATTGCGCCATTGATTTGCCTCTAGGTGCGGTGCCCCCCAGGGGACGCACTTACCCACTGTCATGTGAGGAGAATAAGGCTATGGAGGATTATATCGCAGATGCCCTGGAGAGGGGAATCATTCGTAAATCTACGTCTCCGGCTGGTGCCGGATTTTTTTTTGTTAAAAAGAAAAATGGGGAACTCAAGCCTTGCATTGACTACCGAGGGCTGAATAAGTTGATGCCAAAGAATGCCTATCCCATTCAACTTATTACAGAATTATTCAACAGATTAAAGGGCTCTTCGATCTTTACTAAACTTGATTTGCGAGCCGCTATAATCTAGTCAGAATTAAAGAGGGTGACGAGTGGAAAACGGCGTTTAATACCAGAACAGGGCATTATGAATATCTGGTGATGCCATTCGGCTTATGCAATGCACCTGCAGTGTTTCAGGAATTATTAACGATATTTTACGTGACCTGCTCCAGTCCTGTGTGGTAGTATATCTAGATGATATATTGATTCATTCTGCTAACCTCTCCCAACACATTAAGGATGTCTCAGAAGTCTTGCTCCGACTTCGTAAGCACAAGTTATTCTGTAAACTAGAAAAGTAAGAATTCCATACATCTCAAGTACCATTCCTGGGGTTCATAATCTCCAAAAGTGGCATTGCCATGGATCAGGAAAAGTTGGCAGCGGTTCTGCAATGGCCTCGGCCTAAGAGGTTAAAGGCCATTCAGCGATTCTTAGGTTTTGCGAACTATTATAGGAAGTTCATCAAGAACTTTTCCACGATTGTAAAACCACTATCAGATTTGACTCATAAGGGCGCTTCTCCCTCTCAGTGGTCTGAGGCAGCTCAAGACGCATTTGTTACCCTGAAATCTGCCTTTGCATCTGCTCCTATACTGTCCCACCCTAATCCCTCCCTGCCGTTTACATTGGAGGTTGACGCTTCGGAAGTTGGGGTTGGGGCAGTGCTCTCCCAACGTCCTGTGGGAGGTGGCGCCTTAAAGCCTTGCGGTTTTTTCTCTAAGAAATTGTCCAGCGCTCAGAGCCATTACGAGATTGGCGACAGGGAACTGTTGGCCATCATCCTAGCATTAAAGAAGTGGCGACACCTTTTGGAGGGCACTCAGACTCCAGTACTAATTCTTACTGATCATAAGAATTTAACCTATCTCTCCGAAGCCAAAAGACTGTCTTCTCGACAAGCTAGGTGGGCGCTGTTTTTGTCCCGATTCAATTTTCTAGTGTCCTATCTCCCTGGCTTGAAAAATATCAAGGCTGATGCGTTATCACGTCAGTTCGCTTCTGACACTGAGAGGGAGGAAGACCCGGTACCCATCATTCAGCCAGATCATATCCTGGCTACTATTCGTACCACCATAACCTCGCCTCTGGGGGAGGAGATACTGGCATCACAATCAAGGGCACCTCCTGAAACCCCAGTGGGGAAGTGTTTCGTAGATGAGCCATTCCGTGTCCGTCTGTTGGAAACTTATCACGCTTCTAAAGCGGCTGGGCATATTGGTAGGGACCAACTAGTATGGTCTCTCTCGCAGCTATTTTGGTGGCCTACCTTGAGAGCCGATTGCGCTGCTTTTACTGCAGCCTGTACCACCTGTGCCCGTGCCAAGACCCCTAGGCATCTCCCCGTGGGCTTATTGCAACCGGTGCCTAACAGAGACCGTCCTTGGTCTCATATATCCATTGACTTCTTGGGAGAATTACCTGCCTCTAGAGGTTACACGTTCATTCTTATGGTGGTCGATAGATTCTCTAAGATGGCACATTTTGTGCCTCTGACTGGCCTTCCATCGGCCCAGGAATTGGCTGTAGTCTTTGCCAGAGAGGTGTTCCGTCTGCATGGAGTACCCAGAGTGATTGTCTCCGACAGTGTGAGCCAGTTCGTTTCTAGGTTTTGGAGGGCATTTTGTGGTCAGATGGGCATCCAGTTGTCATTTTCCTCCGCCTACTATCCCCAGACGAATGGGGCCGCTGAGAGTGCCAATCAGGGACTGGAGCAGTTCCTGCGCTGCTTTGTCACCGATCATCATGATAATTGGGCTGACCTGTTGCCATGGGCGGAGTTTGCCAGGAACTGTGCGGTTAACTCATCGTCCGGGAGCTCCCCGTTTCTCGTTAATTATGGGTTCCAGCCTTGTCTGCTCCCGGACTCCTTTCAGGGGCAGCAGATTCCTGCTTTGGACGAGCATTTGGCACAACTTCGTTCCACTTGGGCACAGGTTCAGAGGTCCCTCAGTCAGTCATTTAGGTGACAGCAACGGCACGCTAATCGCAGACGCCTTCCAGCGGTCTCATTTCAAGTTGGGGACAGGGTATGGCTGTCATCCAGAAACCTCAATTTACAAGTGCCGTCCAACAAACTGGCTCCCCGGTTCATTGGGCCAATTAAGATTATCCGCAAGATTAATCCGGTTTCTTATTCTCTGGAACTTCCACCCTCAATGCACATTCACAATGTGTTCCATGTGTCACTCCTGAAACCCTTGGTGTGCAATCGTTATACTACTAAGCCAGTGATTCCTGGGCCGGTGGACGTCCAGGGCCAAGATGAATATGAGGTCCAGAGTATTATTGATTCTAGGAGATTTAGAGGAAAGCTGCAATATTTGGTTCATTGGAAGGGCTATGGTCCTGAAGAACGTTCTTGGGTTGATCAAGGGGACCTCCATGCACCTAGATTGGTACGCAGCTATCACTCTAAATATCCTTTGAAACCCAGACCTCAGGCAGGGAGAGGGGGCCTTTGAGAGGGGGGTACTATCACAGTGCCTGTGATTCCTGTCACTCTCATTTGTGGCAGACACTGATTTGCTGAGTGGGTTTGGCCCGCCTCCTGGTGACCTTTTTATACCTGTCTATCACATCTGTCAGATGCCCTTTCGTGGTGTTTCTGAGCCAGTAGTGCTGTTGCTGTGTTCCTGTGTTCTGAGTTCCTGTGTACCGATTCGGCTTGTCCTGACTATTCTCTAGTGTTCCTGCTTGTGTATGACCCGGCTCGTCTGCATACCACCCTTGGATCCTGACCCGGCTAGGCTGACGTTCCTGCTTGTGTATGACCCGGCTTGTATGACTACCTCCTACGTGCTCCGTCTCGGCCCGGCTGACTTCCTGCTCTGAAGATCGACTTACAGCTTGTTCCAGTGACCTGCGTTCCAGTTGTCGCCGCCGCGACATTATCAGTCTCTGTTGCCCGCTTCAGTGTGACTGCCTTGCCTGGTGTTACCCACGATTAGTGCTGTGCCTCGCTACCCGTGCAGAGCTGTGTCTGTATCTGTATGCCTTCCTCTCATTGCAGAGCCTGCCAGTAGCGCTGAAGCCTCGAGTAAACGTGCTTTTTAACTCTTGCAGTGCTGCCTCGATCTCACTCTCTCTACCTCCAGTACGAGCCTCGATACCCATGATACTGCTGCTGAGTTGGCCGCTCACCGTCGGCAACTCTAGTCCTCCATTGCAGAGTAGTCACATTGTTTGGGCCGTTTGGGCGCCTAAGGCTCTCCGGTGTCGATTACCGGCGATAGCCGTTATACAGAGTGGTGGCAGTTTAAGGCTTCAGTGTTAGCTTATCCGGTACTACGCCCGAGGGGGCTAGTGGCTCTTGCATTCATATCCCAGCATTCAGCGAAGTCTGAGGAGGCTGATAAGCTCTTGCATTGCCGGCCGGTTCCCGTTACGCCCGTGGGGGCTATTTGCACTTGCACAAACCAAAGCAGTTCCAGTAACTACGCCCGTGGGGGCTAAGTTGATTCCTATTCTGCTTAATATCCAAACACCTTGGCGAGGCAGTTCGGTCTTCAATACTTGATGAACTTTGTCTATCCAGCACAGCCTTTTAACACCCAGGGCGTGCCAAACCTCCACATCTGAGACGGACTGTTATCAAGTCATTAACCCCTTGGGAGCTCATATCACCCTATTGCTTATTGTCTTGCTTGTATATCTATTGTGCTATTACTATTGTAATATCTCAGTTTACACGATCTGTGTATTACCTACCGCCACTAGAGGGCGAACCTGTGCATCATTTTACTTTAAAAATAAAGTGTGTTTTATTTTCACTTACTGGTCTGAGTGTCCTCAAAAACCGTTACAGGAGTCCCTTACCACCTCTCTCTTACTACTTCTCATGTCAAACAGGGCTCCCTAGAGAGTATTCAGGTGTTGCATTGTGTCCCTCACTACTTTTCTGGGGCCCGCCCGCACAGATCAAGAGCCAGCTTGGGTCAAAACACTTCTGTCATCAGTGGCCCAAATCCACTTCTCTCTCCAGGGGGTTCTTGAGTCATGGAAGACCCCACTACATTTAAATGTGGTCCTCAGATTCCAGGGGCCTCCTCAATTAAGGAACTGTCTGAAGAGGAGAATGAGAAAGGGAAATATGGAGCTATGGGGCTGGATTCTATTACAGGTGCAAATTTTATCTCTGCTTTTATCTCCAGGTTTCTCCATAGACCTCAATAGGAAAATGTTTGCTAAAACGGGTACTAACATTTATCACCTTTAATAGAATCCAGCCCATGGACTCTTCCTACTCTTATGGGGACTTCTATGAGGCTGACCCCCTCACTTCCATGGAGGGGCTTATTAGAGGATCTTGAAGACCCTTCAGGTCGCTGACACCTCTGATGAGGGGTCTTCCTCTACGCATGTCTTCCAAATAAAAGGCTGTCCATAAATAAATGGTTATCTAATCAAGACTGTTGTTCAGAGGCAGCTTTGGCGCAGTGGGTCTTACCACCAACCATGCACCCCCCTATTTCCAGGTTGGCTAAAACTACTGCTCTGCCTCTTGCAGATGCAGCAGGTTGAAGGAACCAGCTGACAAGAAACTGCACTCCATCCTCTGAACTACGTTTGCAGCCACTGGAGCGGCATTTAGACCTATTTATGCCTCTGCCTGGGTGAACAGGGCTGTTGCTGTGTAAACAGCTGCTGGAGGTAGTCTGTGCTGATTAGAGGTGGGCAAAAAGTGAGAAAAATTCCCTGCATTACTTTTCACGAAAAACTGATGATTTTTTTCTCTTTTTTCATGAGTTTTCTCCAATACAAAATTTTCCTCCTTTTCCCCTATTTAACACATTTTCCCTGTCGTCCAAAACAGGTTACTGGTAACTCTGGGAGGCGATCCGCCCCTTTAAGTAGGCAGGAACATTTCTCCATATGTATGCAGGGGGCGGAGCCTCCCCTCCCTCCTAGGCTTCATCCCAGTCAGCATAAGCCAGAATGATTTGTTCCTGGGTTGGTACACACAAGGTGGAGAACATCTCTCATCAAACTTTAGTTTCTTTATTATTTTCTTCAAATATGGAATACCACCATTAGGCGGGTTACCATGACTGACAATGCCCTATTCAAAGTGGCTAGCGCAGTGTCCAGGGTACATTTGGTCGACCTTATGCCCTGATGAGGGAACAACTTGGTTTCAAGTACTTCCCTGGGAATTATCCTTTGGGGTAATTCTTCCTTTGCTTGGTAACCTGAAGACAGAAGTCCTGCAGAAAGGTGAGCCACCCTTTGAGTGCTGAAGGTCCAGTTGTCCCACAGTGTCCCTTCATTGGGCTTGTATTTGGGAGTTTTCATTGCGCACTCCAGCACTCATTGGGTGTTTATGTATCTTGTATTGTATATTACTGCAATATATGTGTATGTCTGGGGTTTTTTGGAGCAGTCTATGTTACATTTTAACCCTTTGTCTGCTGGTTTGCTAGTTTAATGGGGGTTTTGTGACACTTCCTTTTTGGGATAGTGTTTTCTTAGGTTGTACATGTGTTTCCTATGTGTTTTTAACCTTTTCACTTCGGGGGTTAATTTTATTAAAAATTATGTTCCGCGCCTTTAAGTGCGCTTTTCCCGCATAGACGCCATTGCTCCTTTACTCTCTATGGGCTTACACTGTGTGGGACGTATCTTTGGAACTGCTTCTCATAGCGACTTCAGAGTGGGCTCATTTTGTTTGTCTTCCCTTGCTCTTGCATCCGGTTTCATATTTGAGTGTGTTGGGGGACTTGGGGGCTTTGGGCACTGTTTTGGGGTACTTTTTGAGAAAAACTACATTTCACATGAGCGCCTAGTTTCCTATTGGCTCCTGTCACGGCAGCCATTTTGGGAGTTCTTCTCATCGAGTATACTACGCAGGGACCGGTCTCTCTCCCTCTCCTCCGTTGATTAACCCTTCGCTTGCCAGATAAGTTTAGTTTTAACGTTTCTGGGGGTGAATCCTTAATCTATCACACTTAAATTGGGTGATTATTGACAGCAGGTTAATTTTGACTCTGTGAGCATGTCTACACCGCTGGAGCTTGGGGCTAGACCTAAGACTAAGGAGGCTGGGGTATCAGTATCCCCCATTGCGTATTGCTCCTCCTGTCAATCAGGGCTGCCTAGGGAATGACAGCAACCCAGGGCCTTCCTGCCACGCTATTGAGCCAACTTGGGTTAAAGAGTTTAAGGCTGCAACTAGGGACCTCAGGTCCACTCTTCAGCTCTTTCCATCTCAGGTACAGGGGGCTCTTCAAGTATGGCAGGCCCCCTCTACTATCTGGACCTCCCTGCCTAAGCCACAGGGAGCTCCTGACGTGTCTGATTCTTCTGAGGAAGAATTGTTGCAGGATTCTGATGTTGAGGATGGTACCGTTATTGAGTCTTTGGTTGGGGACCCTTTTGAATGTAACATAGTAACTTAGGTTGAAAAAAGACTTGCGTCCATCAAGTTCAACCTTTTCCTATTCCTGTTTACCATCGTTGATCCAAAAGAAGGCAACCCCCCCCCCCCAATTAGCAATTTAAAATTCTGCCTTGAATGGGGGGAAAAAAATTCCTTCTTGATTCCAAATGGCAATCAGATTCCTCCCTGGATCAACAAGCCCCAACTAAATATTCATCCCAATACTAACGTACATAGCCCTCTATGTTATGCTCTTTTAAATGAGTATCCAGGCCCCTTTTAAAGGCATCTAATGTTTTCGATAGCACCACCACCTCAGGCAGTGAATTCCATACCTTTATTGTCCTTACTGTAAAGAAACCCTTCCGCTGCTGTAGATTAAATCTCCTTTCCTCAAGTCTAAGCGGGTGGCCTCTTGTCCTGTGTACTGTTCTGTTAATGAACAGGTCTTTGGAGAGCCCTTTGTATGGGCCCTGAACATATTTATATAGTGTTATCATATCCCCTCTAAGACGCCGTTTCTCTAGTGTGTACAAGTTTAACTTTTCTAGCCTTTCTTCATAACTAAAACTTTCCATTCCCCTTACTAGTTTTGTAGCCCTCCTCTGCACTTTCTCTAGTTCCATACTGTCCTTTTTCAGAAAGGGTGCCCAGAATTGAACAGCATATTCTAAGTGGGGTCTTACCATGGATCTGTAAAGAGGCATAATTATATCTTCCTCCCTTGAGTCAATACCCCTTTTAATACATGCCAATATCTTATTGGCCTTTGCAGCTGCCAGTTGGCACTGCATGCTAAGTCTATTGTCTACCATTACTCCCAAATCCTTTTCATTTGTAGATTTCCCCAGAGAAACACCATTTAAACTATATGTTGCATTTTTATTATTATACCAAAAATGCATAACTTTACACTTGTCTATATTGAATCTCATTTGCCACTTTCCTGCCTAGTTACTCAATTTGTCCAAATCCTCTTGTAATGAAGACACATCCAGTTCAGTCTTTATTACCTTACTTACTTTTATGTCATCGGCAAACACTGATACATGGCTCCCTATGCCCTCTGGGAGGTCATTAATAAACAAATTAAAAAGAAGAGGACCAAGGACAGATCCCTGAGGTACTCCACTTAACACATTTATCCAACTGGAGAACTTGCCATTTACTACCACTCTTTGCATTCTATCTTTCAGCCAATTTCCAATCCACACACAAACATTTTCCCCTAGGCCTATTTCATTCAATTTGTACAGTAACCTCTTGTGTGGAACTGTATCAAATGCCTTGGCAACGTCTAAATAGATCACATCAGCCGCTGCTCCCGCATCTATATTATTACTCACTTTTTCATAAAATGCGATGAAGTTCGTTTGACAAGACCTGTCTTTCACAAAGCCATGTTGGCTATTGCTAATGATATTCCGGTTCCAGCAGAAATCTTGAATATATTCCCTTAGCAACCTTTCAAACAGCTTCCCTACCACAGATGTCAAGCTTACAGGTCTGTAATTTTCTGGCTGTAACTTTGATCCCTTTTTAAATATGGGCACCACATCTGCTTTACGCCAATCCATGGGCACCATACCTGAAATAAAAGAATCCCTGAAAATCAAATATAATGGTCTGGCCAGGGTCTGACTTAGCTCTTTAAGTACCCGTGGGTGTATACCATCTGGCCCCGGAGCTTTGTCTACCATAACACCATTCAAATGTTTTAACACTTTTTCTTGTGTTAGCCAGTCCCATGCTTGCTGTGACTGTTCTGTAAAAATAGTCTGCAGATTCTTGTCCATTGGGACTTCCTTGGTAAAAACAGAAGAAAAGAAATTATTTAAAATATCTACCTTCTCTCTGTCCCCCTTGACCATCTCACCTGTTTCAGATAACAAGGACCCAACATTATCAGACTTTAATTTTTTGCCATTAATGTATTTAAAGAATTTCTTTGGGTAGCTCTTGCTCTCCTTAGCAATATTTTTTTCATTCTCCAGTCTAGCTAATTTAATAGCCTTTCTGCAGGTTTTGTTGACATTTTTGTATACTGCAAATGCCTCTGCTGATCCCTCAGCTTTGTAATGTTTAAATGCCGCTTTCTTGTTATGTATTTCATGAATTACTTTACTGGTTAGCCGCATTGGCTTTAATTTGCTTCTTTTGTATTTGTTTCCAACAGGGATAAATTTATATGTGTATTTTTGCAATGTTATTTTGAATGCATTCCACTTACCTTCTGTGTTTTTTCCTGAAAATATTTTATCCCAGTCAACGAGACCAAAGGATGAATTAAATCTGCTAAAGTTGGCCTTTTTAAAATTCAGTGTTTTGGTGGGACGCATACTAAATTGCTTTTTTGAATTAATCTCAAACGATACCATGTTATGGTCACTATTCCCCAAGTGCTCCCTAACTTGGATGTTAGAGATAAGTTCTTCATTGTCAGTTATTACCAGATCCAGACATGCATTTGCATTCCCTCTGGTTGAGGTCTGCACTAGTTGAGACAAAAAATTGTCATTCAACAAGTTTAGAAACTTGCTGCTTTTAGCAGAATTAGCTGTTCTATTTTTCCAGTCTATTTCTGGATAATTAAAATCCCCCATAATTAAAGTTTTCCCTATTTGAGAAGCCTTTTCTATTTGCATTAATAGCTTTGATTCCTCAAGGTCACCAATGTTTGGTGGTTTATAACAAATACCCACTAATATTTTTTGGGCAGTTTTACCCCCAGTGACTATTTCAACCCACAGGGATTCCACATGTTCACTACTGTCATCACATATATCTTCCCGCAATTGAGGCAATAATGCTTTTCTAAATAACATGTAGCCCTCCAAATTGATTGACCAATCATGTGTGTCATCCCACCATGTTTCTGTTATGCCTATCAAGTCATAGTTTTCAATTTCAGCTACCAGCTCCAGTTCCCCTATTTTATCAGTTAAACTTCTGGCATTTGCAAGCATACAATTTATGCCACTGCTATGTTTCATTTGTGAATGTGACCCTGAACTCTCTGCTGAGGGTTTGATTAGGGCAGTGCTGACCACCCTCAACCTTCCTTTGAGTCAGGAGGTTCCTTTTGACCCAACGGATGTGTTTCAGAAACCGTCCAAAGCTGTTACTTGTTTTCCTCCTAACCCTACTCTTGAACGTTTGGTTTCTGACGCTTGGAAAAATCCTGACAAGTCCCCTTCAGTTTCAAAAAAGTTTGCCAAACTTTATCCCTTTTCTGAGACAGAACTGGCTAAATGGGTTCATCCTCCCAAGGTGGATGCTCCAGTTTCTAGATTATCTAAATCTACTGCCTTGGCTGTATCTGATGCTTCTGCTTTACAGGATTGGACCAACAAAAAGTTGGAGGCCTGCCTCAAGTCTATTTTTGCCTCTATTGGCACTGCCATGCGCCCGGCCTTTGCTGTGGCGTGGGTTAACCGGGCCATTGCAGTCTGGACTGAGCAACTCACTACGGCGGTAGGTCAGGATGCGCCGGTTTCTGAGCAGTTGCGGCTCCTTGCCAATATTTCTGAAGCTCGGAACTATGTTTCTGACGCTGCCTTTGATGCTGTCCGCATGATGGCGAGGGCATCCACCTCCACTGTGGTGGCCAGGCTTCCCTTTGGCTTAAGATTTGGTCTGCTGACACCTCTTCCAAGAAATTTTTGCTTTCCTTGCCCTTTCAGGGGACTTCCTTGATTGGTTCTGAGCTAAAGGAACTGATTAACGAGGCCACTGGGGTTAAGAGTACTCTTCTGCCCTCGGTCTTCAAGAAGAAGTTTCCGGCTAAGTGCTACCGGTCCTTTCGTTCATTTCAAACTGAGACACGTTCCACGCCCCAGTTGGTCCCGTCTGTCCCGCGCACCTCCTCCAAGCCCAAGCAGTCCTGGAAGCCCAAGGTTGCCTCCAAGCCCAAGGCTTCCAAGGCTGCTTGGCATGACTCGCCGAACCCGGGTCCGCATCCTGCTGTAGGTGGGCACCTCCATCTCTTTCGCAGGATTTGGGAGGATTCTGTGGCGGACCCATGGGTTCTTCAGGTGGTATCAAAATGATACAAGATCCCTTTCTTCTCCCTTCCTCCCTTTTGCTTTCTTCTCACTCGTCCTCCGCAAGATACCGAGAAAAGGCGTGTGTTCGACGACGCTCTTCAGGCTCTCTTGGACAAGGATGTCCTGGAGCCAGTGCCTTTGGAGGACATAGGTTCAGGATTTTATTCCAACCTTTTTGTAGTGACCAAGAAAGACAGCGGAGGTCGTCCTATTTTGGATCTCAAGGATCTCAACTCTTTTGTGGTGAGCACTTACTATCGACAGGAGTCTCTGCGCACTGTGATCGCTGCCATGTCTCCGGGGGAGTTTCTTGCTTCTCTGGATCTTCAGGATGCCTATCTGCATATCCCTATTCATCTAGAGAGCAGACAGTATCTGAGGTTTGCCTGCGACAGAGGTCATTTTCAGTTCTCAGCTCTTCCATTTGGTCTGACGAAGGCTCCCCAGGTTTTCCAACGTGTCCTGGGAGCATTGATAGCTGTCCTCCATCGGTATGGCATCAGAGTGACTCCGTACATGGACGACTTGCTTTTGAAGGCAGCCTCTGCGGACCTTCTCCATCAGCAGGTTCAGACCTGCATTCAAGCCCTCACTCACCATGGGTGGATTGTGAATTTGGACAAGTCAGACTAGGTTCCGTCTCAGCGGCTCATTTTCCTGGGTCTTCTGTTCGACACTCAGAAGTGCATGGTGTTTCTACCGGAAGAGGTGGCTCATTAGATTGCTTTCCGGGTATCCAAGATTCTGGCACTCGAGTGGATTCCTGTGCCGAAGTTGTCCTCTCTGGTGGGGAAGTTCATCTCTTCGATAGAGGCGGTGCCATTTGCCATGGCACACACCAGGGAACTTCAGAGGTTCATGATCCAGACGTGCTGGGACCGACCGGATCATCTGAAACTGGCAGTCTCTCTGCCTCCTCATGTCGAGTTGAGCTTGGAATGGTGGTTGGACCTTTCCCATCTCCTGAAAGGGAGATGCTTCTGGATCCCTTATTGGACCAAGGTCACGACGGATGCCAGCCTCTCGGGTTGGGGTGCTGTCTTGGGTCTCCTCAGCGCCCAGGGGAAGTGGTCGTTGGAGGAGTCTCTTCTGTCCATCAATATTCTTGAACTTCGAGCAATCTTTCATGCTCTGCGCCACTGGGAATCTCAACTGGAGGGCTGTCTGGTCAGGGTCGAGTCCGACAACGCCACCGCAGTGGCCTACATCAACAGACAGGGCGGGACAAGAAGTCTTGCCGCCTGGTTAGAGGTCAAGGCATTTTGTCCTGGGCGAAGGTTCACGTTCCCGTCATTTCAGCGGTGCACATTCCAGGCGTACACAACGTCATGGCAGACTTCCTCAGTCATCACACCATTGACAGCGGAGTGTGGGAACTTCATCCGGAGGTGTTTCAGCTCCTCACTCAGATGTGGGGAGTACCCATGGTGGATCTGATGGCAACCAGACACAACAGAAAGGTTCCGATGTTCTGTTCCCGGCGGAGAGACCCGCTGGCTCTGGTGGTGGACGCCATGTCGATTCCTTGGGCATTCTCCCTGGCCTACATCTTTCCTCCTCTTCCAATGTTGATCAGAGTCATACAGAAGTTGAAGGTGGAGTGTCGTCCGGTCATTCTGATTGCTCCAAACTGGGCTTGTCAGTCCTGGTATCCGGACCTGATGGCTCTTTCTGTTGCGGAGCCCTTTCCGCTTCCCTCTCGTCCAGATCTTCTGCTGCAAGGTTATCTGTGGAAGGAAGATGTTCATCGTCTCCATTTGACGGCCTGGAGGTTGAATCCTCAATTTTGAGGAAGAAGGGTTTTTCTTCTGCTGTGGTGTCTACTATGCTTCGCGCTCATAAGCCTGTGTCTTCTAAGATCTATCACCGAGTCTGGTCGACCTTTGTGTCGTGGTGTGCTGACAGGGATCTGTCTCATGCCTTTCATCTTCCTACTGTCCTGGCCTTTTTGCAGGACGGTGTCGATAAAGGGCTCAGTCTGAGTTCTCTTAAGGTCCAGACTTCGGCGCTCTCTGTCTTTTTCCAGGAGCCTATTGCTGTTCTTCCTGATGTCAAGGTTTTCTTCCAAGGCATGGCTCATGTTCGTCCTGCTTTTAGGAGCCCGGCTCCTCAGTGGGATCTTAATCTGGTTTTGGGGGTTCTTCAGTGCCCCCCCTTTGAGTCCTTGGCTACTATTCCTTTACTGCTTTTGTCCTGGAAGATGGCCTTCCTCCTGGCTATTGTGTCAGTTCGCCGGGTAGTGGAATTACAAGCTCTGTCTTGTAAACCGCCCTATCTGGTGTTTCACAAGGATAAGGCTGTGCTTCGCACCTCTAAGGAATTCTTGCCTAAGGTGGTCTCTGAGTTCCACATCAATCAGGAGATAGTGGTGCCCTCTTTCTGCCCTAACCCTTCCTCTGACAAGGAGAGGGATCTCCACTTGTTGGATGTTGTGCGTTGTCTCAAGTTTTATGTTCATCGTACTGAGTCTATTAGGAAGTCTGACGCTCTGTTCGTCATTCCTGAGGGTCCTAGGGCAGGGAGGCAGGCATCTAAAGTAACTATTGCATCTTGGATAAAGTCTACTATTCGTAAAGCTTACGAATTGAGGAATAAGCATGTTCCCTTTCGGGTTACTGCTCATTCTACCAGATCATTTGGGGCCTCTTGGGCCTACAAGAATCAAGTGTCTGCTGAACAGATGTGCCGGGCGGCCACTTGGTCCTCGGTGCACAACTTTATGAAGCACTACCGTGTGGATGTGCTGGCCTTGGCTGATGCCAGCTTTGGGAGGAAGGTCCTGGAGGCAGTTTTGCCTGTCTAGGGTCTTCTTCTTCTGAGGTTTTCAGTGCTTCCGTACTGTTGAGCCCTGATGGTTCAGTGTGCTGTGTAAGAGTTCCTGGGGTCTGTTTTACCCCTAGTTGGTGTCCGTTGACACTTCTGTTTTGTTGGGATCTCTGACTGGTAGGTTCATAGAGGTTCTGGTGACTTTGGGGCCTTGCGCCTGGTCCTTGCGTTCTTCCCACCTCAAGGAAACTCAATGGTTGGACATCCCAGAGTTACCAGTAATCTGTATTGGACGACAGTGAAAATAGGATTTTAGTCTTACCTGTTAAATCTTTTTCACTTAGTCCATACAGGCTACTGGTCTCCCACCCTGTCAAGAGACCATGCTTGGCTCTCCTGTGGCAATCTGTGGGAGTCCTTCGGGGCATACTCACAGGAGTCTTCTTCTCTCCTATTTCTGGTCAGTTAGTAGTGTCTCAAATCATTCTGGCTTATGTTGACTGGGATGCAGCCTAGGAGGGAGGGGAGGCTCCGCCCCCTGCATACATTTGGAGAAATGTTCCTGCCTACTTAAAGGGGTGGATCGCCTCCCAGAGTTACCAGTAACCTGTATGGACTAAGTGAAAAGGATTTAACAGGTAAGACTAAAATCCTATTTTTCTCCAATTCCAACACATTTTTCTCCTATGTTTCCTATGGTTCAACATTTCCCACCAAAATATTACTTCTTCTGAGGTCTGTAGTGGAGAAATTAGTATCTGGAAGTCAAAGTTGTGAGTCCTACAGCAACATATACATAATGTGTTAGTATGCAGAGTAGGTTGACCAGACCTCACCTTTAACCGGGGACACATGGGAAATAGCAGATAGTGTATTATAGGTTAACATAATAATTTGAAAATTAATATACATACAGTTTCAAAAAATGAAAAATAGTAACAGATAAAGAAATAAAAGTAAAAAAATAATAAAAATACAGATTAAAAGATGAGTAAGAATTATGATCCAAAAAATCTCAATAATGTCTATGAATCAGTAGAGACCAATTGATGAGAATAAATTATAGTTTTTGAGACAAAATATTGAAAGTTTCCTCGTGTGCTCTAAACTGGTATTTGAGCAATTCTTAGTGGTACTCCTTCAGAATCCCTTCTTATTCTTATGGACTCTGCCCTTAGTTCCTGGCACAGTGGTAGTGCATGTCTTCACAGTATCCTTCATAAACTATAGAAACAGAAAAGAAACAGGGCTAATCTAATACAGATGCACTCTTAGAAGGCTCTGCGCCCTGTTCCTTTTCTGTTTTTACACATAGGAAATAGGCATATTTCAGGACAGCACTGAAATTAAAAGCATCCCTGCAGTATGCATTTTTCATATGTGTCCCCGGTTAAAGGTGAGGTCTGGTCATCCTAATGCAGAGTGCATTGTCCTTTGCCCACAACACTAACGTCCTGCTTAAGTGACACTGGTGCACATTCATGATGATTTCAAGTGATAAAAGAAAATGTAGCTCAACGTACAATGTGACAGATGTTTATTGGTGGTGGGGGACTGGCGTGGTGTGATCAATGGGACCTTGACAAACTGCATCCACTTGAGAGGAGAGGAATCATCATCAGTTATTACATATGCTGCAGCAACCATTGCTGCAGTCAGTTTTTGAACTACTACTTTACTCCCATGTCCCTGCACTGCGTCACCTTTCCCCCTCCCGCTTGTGCATTTGCTGGATATTACTTAACTACTGTGTATGTTTTTACTCTCTACAGTAACCAACTGTTGGAGTGTGATGTCTTGCCTTGGCCTTCAACAAAATTCTCAATGTCATCTGCTGTCTATCAAGTCTGCCTTAGTCACAGAGCTCACATCAGGCTCCCAGTTAGCTGTCTGCCATCAAATATATGTATTTGTTGAATTATTCATGTATTCATTTTTAAAAATGTCTTATTTGTTTTTGTTTGTTTGTTTTAAGTTGCCCACCCTATCTTAAACCAGTCAGTCCAATATATATATATATATATATATATATATATATATATATATATATATATATATAAAATCAATAACTTCTTTCCCCAGACTTACCCAGTACAGAGACAATAAAATCAAAATCAGCAAGTATTTTGGATCCCAGCTGCCTGTGCCTTCCCAGTCAGTCAAAAAAAATTATGGGGTATTGATCACCCTCCTTCCTCCCTTCCCTCCCAGAGTGCCTCTAGACTTTCCTAATTCAGAGAACAAATGTTCTACCTAAAAGACTTTCTAAAAAAACAATCTTCAATTTTCCTTTATTTGCCTAGCTTCTCTAGCTCAAAAACATGCTGCTTTTACCTCTCACAAACACAGAATAGCATTCTGTGAGAGCCTGACACCCTTGTATATGGCTGTTTCAGGAGGTAGTAGATTCACTGTTGGCCAGAAGGATTCTTACTCCTGTAGCTCCCCTGGAGAGCTGTTCAGGTTTTTATTCCAACCTGTTTGTGGAGCCAAAGAAGGACTGTGCTCCTCAAATGTCTCAACAAGTAAGTGGTGACTATGCTCTTCAAGATGGAATCTTTATCTTCAGTCATAGCGGCAGCATGCCCAGGGAAGTATCTGGTGTTGCTGGACCTTCAGGATGTGTATCTACACATTCCTATCCATCCAGACAGCCAACGCTACCTGCATTTTGCTTTCTGCTCTGTCCATTACCAGTTTACAGCTCTGCCATTTGGCCTGGCTTCGGCACCTCACATGTTCACCAGGGTCATGGGGGCCTTAGCAGCCTTCATCCACACCCAAGGCATTTCCATGACACTGTATCTGGTCAATCTTTTGCTCAAGATTTTCTGAGAGGAGCTCTTGGTCTGTCATGTGAAGGACTGTGCTTGATTACTGGTCCACCACAGGTGGATCTTGAACATGCTAAAGTCCTCCCTGGTGCCTACCCGGAATCTGGTGTTTTCTGGGGATGAATTTTGGTCCCGATCAGGGAAAAGTATTCTTGCCGGAGGAAAAGATTCTTCTTTTGATGAAAGTAGTATCTCAGGCCCTGGAGTGGGAGAACATGAGGCTGTTGGGCAGACTGGTGTCAACACTAGATGCTGTACCTGTCCACATGAGAGAACTTAATAGATATCATCCAAAGCTGGTCCAGAAATCCGGAACATTTGTATCCACAGATACCTACCTCTGGAAGGCAGTCAGTATCTTCAGTGATGGCTACGCTGGCACAACCTGGAACAGGGGAAACCCTTTGTGATTCCAGAGTGGACCCTGGTCATGGTGGACACCAGCCTGAGCAGCTGGGGTGTGGTTCTGGGTATCCTGGGGGTTCAAGGCAGGTGGACTCAGGAAGAGGCTCTGCAGTCCATAAATGTCTTGGCTGGCCCTGGTGTACTGGAACTCACTCTTGAAGGGGAAACCAGTGAGGGTTCAGTCGGACAATGCCACTGCTGTGGCATACATCTTTTGCCAAGAAGGCACTCACAGTGCAGCTGCTAGGTTCTAGGTGAGGTATTTTCGTTGGGTGGAGGCCCACTTTCTGACCATCTCAGCTGTTAACATTCCAGGGGTAGAAAACTTTCTCTCAGACTTTTTCAGCCTCTAAGAAGGATTTAGGTGATGTAAGAATCTTGACTAAAGCATCCAGTGTAAGCTGCCAGAGAACCTTGAGGAAGGAAAACACCACAAGTGGTAGCAGACTGCTAGTTTAATATGTATAATGTATACACAGACAGAAGACAATAATACTTACAAGGTAGGCCCTAATAAGCCAGACTCTGGGGTTCGCAGGCTTAAGAGCACTGCTAGCGATCGGTGGCTGCTTCTAGGAGACCTTGCTGTGGCCAATGTCGGGTGGTGTAGCAGGCCGCAAAGCCTAATGACAGGATAGCCACCTGGAACACAGACAGCTACTCACCAGTTCAGAAATCAACGTGTATAACCTACCAGTAGTATAAATGTCTGTCAAATGTAGAACAAGCATCACCAGAGTTTGTAAGATTCTGTACGATTGGGGGTCACAAAATCACCATGCAACTGGGGTTCGAATAGAGAGTCAAGCGAGTCAAACTCGATGGGATAATCGACGACATCGAACACGACACTGGGCACTGAGGGCCTTTCAAGGTCGATAGAAGGGTGGTCGACAATCCCGGTCAGCAACAGGCGGGCAAAGGCGGTGCCTAGGATGAGACAAAGGGATAGTCGGACAAGCCAGGGTCAAAACCAGTCGAGCAGTACGGTACAAATTCATCAGGCAGAAGGAGAGTTGTAAACAAGCCGAGGTCAAAACCAATACAGGAGTTGTAACAAGATCAGGAGACAAGAAGCTAAGTTGAAGAAAGCCACAGAAAACACTGGAACAAATATCTCTCAAAACTCTATACTCAGAACGCTTTGATCGCTCACTGACACAAGGGTGTCAGTGCTTGACATAGGCCCAGCCAGGGGTGTAACCAGCACAGGGCGGGGATAAGAAAAAGAAAGCAGATAAGAGAAACCAAATACCTGGAAAGACAGAAAAAACCTGGAAAAGGCAGGAAAGCCTGAGAAACATGACACTACCCCCTCCAACAAGGGACTACCTCCAGGAGACCACAGAAGGAGTGAACAGAAAGGAACGGTGAAAACAGTGGACCAAGGATGGAGCATGGATGTCCAAAGCCGCCACCCAAGAGCGTTCCTCAGGGCCGTAAATCTTCCAGCTCACCAAGTACTGGAGGGCACCACGAGAGACACGGAAATCAATCACTGCATTGATAATATACTCGTCAGAGTCATCCACAGAAATTGGAGGAGTAGATGGGGGATGAGCAGCGTGAACCGTCATGTAGGGTTTGAGGAGAGACTTGGAATATTAGATGGATCCTTAACGTCTCCAGAATGGCCAAGTGTTGAGACCAGGGAAAGACGTGTCTCGACCTTAAAAGGCCCCAAAAACCATGGGCCAAATTTTCCAGAAGGCTGATGGAGATTGATGTTTTTGGCAGATAACCAGGCCAGGTCCCTGGGGTTGAACGTGGGTGCCAAGGAATGGTGACAATTGGCCTCCTCCTTCTGCCGTATCTGGAAAGACAGCAGCGTGCAGCGAATGGCTTGCCAATGTGTCGCCAATTCCCACACACAGGTATTGGCTGAGGGAACATCCGACACAGGAGGACACAAAGAGTTAACCGGGGTATTGTATCCCAGGGCTGCGAAGAATGGTGAGTATTTCAGAGAGCTCTGCAGGAGGGAATTGTAAGAAAATTCTGCTAACTGCAAGAGGTGGGACCAGTCATCTTCCTGGTGGGAGCAGTAACAGCTCAGGAAGTGCTCCATGTTTTGTATCAGCCGCTTGGTCTGGCGGTTGGTTTGAG
The DNA here is from genome assembly GCA_037306005.1 of Rhinophrynus dorsalis. Lineage (NCBI taxonomy): Eukaryota > Metazoa > Chordata > Amphibia > Anura > Rhinophrynidae > Rhinophrynus > Rhinophrynus dorsalis. The sequence continues at coordinate 35,378,975 of CM074728.1, read as the reverse complement.
GATGGTATGCTGAGTAATGGTGAAGATGGATACCCAGTTGAGAGCAGAATGCTTTCCAGAAGCGTGACATGAACTGGGAACCACGATCGGAGGTGGTGTGCTGCGGAATCCCATGCAGACGCTAAATATGTTCAATAAATAGGTCCTCCAGCACTGAAGACATTGGCAGTTTAGCCATAGGGATGAAATTCCCCTGTTTAGTGAACCGGTCCACCACTACCCATATTACCATATTACCAGTGGAGGAAGGCAGGTGTACCACAAAGTCCATGGATATACAGGTCCATGGTAGGGCAGGTACCGGTAAAGGCTGGAGAAGACCCAAGGGTCGAGTCCTAGGTGTTTCCACTTCTTTCATGGGGAGTATGTTTAATACAACAATGATCTCCATGAATGTTAATGGATTAAATTCTTTACAAAAGAGGGCGCTGTTTCTCCTGGACTGCAAATGCCTATGAGCTCAAATCTATCTTTTATGGGGGACACATTTCTCCAAAAGAGCCATCCCAGATTTATGTCATTAGGCTTTTCCTCTGCAATTCTTTAGCTCTGCATGGAATAAAATAAAGGGATTGGGAATCCTAATGCATCTAGTATCTTTGTGAAGGGTTCTCTGGGGAAAATTACTCTTACAGTAGCATCAGAATATGCACCTAACTCTGGCCAGAGAGACTTTCTTCTTAACAGTTTACACATACTAAGTGATTTCATGGAGGGGATCGTTATAATGTGTGGGGAGGGGCTTGAGTGTAACACTTTCTCCATCTGTGGACTGATCCACTAAAAGGACATCTCTACCTCATTCCCATTTCACTAATATCAATAAGGCTTTTAATGGATTGGGTCTGTTGAATGTGTGAACAATACAGAACCCGACATCCCTGAACCATACTTTCTATTCTCATCCCTGTCAAACCTATTCATATATAGCTATTTTTTCCTCTTTCAAGCTCATCTCCAATACCTGACTCACGGACAGATTTTACCTATGTCATGGTCCGAACATGCACCAGTTGAGCTGGCCATAACAATTACCTTGGCCTATCACAGACTTGGTACATTGAAACTACACCCTTCTCTTTTGAAGGATATACAAACATGTAAGATAATTAGAACCACCATTGCTGAGTTTCATTCTAACAACTTGAATTCAGTGTCTTCTGTGGCCAGAGTCTGGGAAGACTTAAAATGTTACCTTAAAGGCATATTTATTCAGTTATTATCTAGAAAGAACAAAACTCAGAAAGAATTGCATGATTTGTTAAAATCTGTTAGCTCCGTAGGAACCTCATGCAAGTTATGAAAGGATCCTAACACCCTTTCACATCCTCACTGCTCTTCGTTCCAAGGTAATTGATATACTAAGCTCTAGGTCCACTAAGGCTCTTGAATGGTCATGGAATAACTATTATGAATATGGCAAAAAATGTGGAGACATTTTGGCTCCCTGGGTCAAAAACCCCTCTTTCTCCCACTTATTCACCAGATAGAGACTCCAGGAGGCAAAATTGTTTGAGATTTTCAAACATTTTGGAAACCTTTCAATTTTGTTCAACACTTGTATAATTTGCTTATTAATCCACCCCAGACCCATAGTTCTGAACTCACTTGATATATTAATGACTCGTATATCCCATAACTATCTCCACAGGCTTTAGACTTAGAACAAAATATCCAAATTTCAGATATAGAATATGCACTAAAACTTGTCTAGTGAAAAAAGACAGGTTCCATTTGGCTATCCACTCACTTATTATAATCAGATCTTGCCTGACTTAGCACCCTTCTTTCCTCAAGTATTTAGGGAAATCCCAAATTTTATCTGTGACCAACATTCTCTTATTGAAGTCCTAAACTACTAGCAAGCTAGAGGTCCATTTCCTTGCTATACAGACATCAAACTGTATGCTAAAATATTGTTTCCAAGCTGGGAAAATTCCTACCCTTTCCGATAGATCTTGACCAAGCTGGCTTTATCTCAAGGAGGAAGGTGAGGTATAACACAATTAAATTAATGGGAACAGGCATAATCGATAAATTGCATTATCAACAAACTCTTTGCTTGGCAGGCAATGCAGAAAAATCATTTGACAGGGTTTCCTGGCATTTTATCGAAGCTACACTCTCCACATGGGATTAGGCCCCAAATTCATGATTTATGTGAAGGCACTCTACTCAGTGCCCTCTGCTAAAATCAAAGCTAATGATACCCTTTCATGACCGTTATCCCTGTCTAATGGTACAAGGCAGGGTTGCACCCTTTTCCCACTAATATTTATTTTAACCATGGATGTTTTAGCATACTCTATTAGGTGTAATTCAAATGTGACATGTATGCTTCCTGGTTTTAGAAAAGTAAAATGGCCCTTTTTACAGATTATTTGATTCTAATTTTAACTGACCCTTTGAATTCCTTACCAGAAATTCTAAAGGAGCCGACTAGTTTTTGAAATTTTAAGCTCAATATTATATATCGAAATCCAAATAGATGAATATTGCTATCACACAGAACCAACCGAATGTTATCTCTCACCTCATCCCCTTTATATGAGCCCCTAGTAAATTTAAGTATTTGGGGATAGTATTTGCTCCATATACCCAAGATCTATTTTCTATTAATTATCTTTCTCTTATCACTAAATTGTCTTTGATTTTCAGAAATAGAATATGCTTTTTCTTTCCTAGAAGGATTACATAAACCAAGTTAAATTGGTCACAATCCCAAAAATTCTTCATCTCCTGCAGACTATACAAATCTGTTTGCCAAATTCTTACATAAAACTCTTCAGCACCCCATAAGTTCTTTTATCTAGCCTAACAAACCCAAGAGAATTAAACTGATTGATTTTGCCAAAAGTAAAATGGATGGTGGGCTTGGTGCACCAGTGATCACCAAGTATTATCCGACAGTCCAACTATGTATGCTCATTCATTAGATGCATTCTAGTAGTGACAAATTGTGGGTTCAGATTTTCCCTCTCTTTCTTATATGGCTAGCCATGGATCAAGAGGAAATCTTGCCATCTTACTACAGAGACTAACTTACTTCTATCAGCTACCCTACATACTTGGGACTTCACTATAAGGGCCATTGATCTTATATCCTCATATCCCTTTCCACTTACCTCTGTATTGCTCAACACAGGCTAATCCCCAGGCTGTCAAAAACTTGCTTATACACACTGGCTATCAGAGGTTAAGCTCTTAGATACCCGCTTAATATCCCACAATTCACTTCTTCCCTTCTAAGTGTTGCAAGATAAACTAGAACTCTCATCTGGTGACCTTTGGTTTGGAACTATAGACAGATCTACAGTTTTCTCCACACTCACCTTAAAAAGTCTGACTCTCTCCAGGACCTCACTCCATTTGAAAAACTATGTTTAGATAATTACCCCAAACACCAGAATATCTCATTGATTTATAATCTCTTACTCAATTCTTACTGTGCCAATGAAAACTTCAGTAGACCCAAATGGAAACAAGATTTACAAATTTCCTTTGATGATGCGCAGTGGACATGTGGATTATGGAGATGAATTATAGATGAATAGGTGGTATGGAACCCATGAGTAATTTCTGAAAATATATCCCTCAGTCTCTGAGCAGTGTTAGGGCATAACGGTTCCCGTGATTCTATGTGCGACATTCTTACTTCCAGGTTTGTGTTTGGCAGTCTCTTGTTGGTGCTAGCTGGCTAGCCCCTCCCAGGGCTAGCCTTTATATACTCCCTCCTGTCACTAGGCCGGTGCCCTTTCGTGGTGTTCCTGACCTTATGTTATTCAGTGCTCCTGTTCTGTGTTGATCCGGCTTCCGTCTGACCTTGCTTCTGTCACTGGGAAACGCCTGTGGCACTAGTTCAAGAAAAATCTCCAGTTGATTCAAGAACCCACGCAAAGTGTTGGCTCCCCATCATATCTCAAAGGCAGCAGAGCAGTAGCGGAGAGCCCTCTAGAGGAAGAGCTGGGTACACTAGCCTGTGTCAATGGTGCTGGAACTGGAATGGCCACCAAAGATTGTACAGGTCTCTCGAGACAAGTGGTCGTTCAAGAATGGTCTGAATAGCCATAGACAGTTGGTCTAACCATTGTTCCTGCGTGTCCAATCTCCAAAGGAGATTCTGGGAACTACCCTCACCAGCCTTGTCTGAGGTCATGCTTTATTAGGCAAAATAAAGCGCAACAAGGCCCCTCATGGGTCCAAACTCTACAAACAGCAGTAAGAAAGTTTGACACAGGACAGGAAATACAAATAGCAATACAATAGTGAGGCTCTACCGGCCTTACCGAATACCGGGTAAGGCAGCCTGATATCTGGTGCAACAAGGTACTTGAGGAGGCTCTACTGGCCTTACCGAATACCGGATAAGGCAGCCTGATATCTGGTACAACAAGGAACTGAGGAGGCTCTACCGGGCCACAGGCAAAGTGAGTGAAATGAGCTGACAACGTAACTGCTAGTGACCTGACAGCACAGACTGGGAGAACATAATGGAGGCCACAGAGAGTCACAGGCTGAGATAGTGTAATGAGCTGGTAACGGTAATCGCTTAGTGACCGGATAGCACTGACTGGGTGTACTTAACGGAGGCCACAGATAGTCACAGGCTGAGTTTATAGTGGGTAGGCAAAGGTAACAGCTTAGTGACCGGATAGCACTGACTAGGTGTACAAAACGGAGACCACAGAGAATCACAGGCTGAGTGTATAGTGGGAAGGCAACTGTAACTGCTAGTGACTGGATAGTACAGGTGTAACGGTTTGTTATGACTCTCAGACACAGAGTTAAGATAAAAACACAACTTTATTGAAAAGTTTAAAGGGAACCCTTGCGGGTTAGCATACACATAGAACATATAAAGTCAATACATAGGTATAGTGAGTAGCTGTACACAGAATGTAGGACAGGCTCTACCGGTCTTGCCAATACCGGGTAAGGCAACCTTAGGTTGGCACAAGATGGAATAGGTTCTACCGGCCTTATCAATATACCGGGCAAGGCAGCCTAGGAGACTAGCAACTGAGGAGGATGCTCTACTGGCCCTGCCAATATACCGGGCAAGGCAGCCTTAAGACTGGTACAATGAGTGGATAAGGCTCTACCGGCCTTGCCAATATACCGGGCAAGGCAGAATTGAGACTGGAACAACGAGTGGATAAGACTCTACCGGCCTTGCCAATATACCGGGCAAGGCAGCCTTGAGACTGGTACAACGAGTAGTGAGGCTATACCGGCCTTGCCAATACCGGGTAAGGCATCCTTAGGTTGGCACAAGATGGGATAGGTTCTACCGGCCTTCCCAATATACCGGGAAAGGCAGCCTGGGGCTGCAAGTACTGGAACACAGGCAAGATGGCCTCAGTGGCTGGCAAGGTGTAATAGACCAGTCGCTCAAGATGGACAGACTGAGGCCTGCTGGGCTGTCAAGATATAGGAGGCACCCAATGAATAATGGAGCGAACCAGTACCCGCGTACTGGAGTACACAATCTCTACCGGTGCTGAGGGATATGCAGCAAGCAGCCGGTTATACGTGGAGCGAACCAGTACGCGGGTACTGGTTCGCTACATGTACAACCGGCTGCCTGCTGCGCCGGTAGAGATTGTGTCTACTCCAGTACCGGTGCTGTCTGGGACACAACAAACAGCCGGTTATGCCTGGAGCAAACCAGTACCTGCGTACTGGAGTGACAACCTCTGCCGGTGCAGCAAGCAGACGGTTGTGCATGGAGCGAACCAGTACCCGCGTAGTGGAGTTACACAGTCTCTACCGGTGCTGTCTGGGACACAACAAGCAGCCGGTTATACATGGAGCGAACCAGTACCTGCGTACTGGAGTGACATAACCTCTACCGGTGCAGCAAGCAGCCGGTTGACATGGAGCGAACCAGTACCCGCGTACTGGAGTACACACTCTCTACCGGTGCTGCCTGGGACACAACAAGCAGCCAGTTGTACATGGAGCGAACCAGTACCCGCGTACTGGAGTTACACAATCTCTACCGGTGCTTTCTGGGGCACAACAAGCAGCCGGGTATGCATGGAGCGAACCAGTACCCACATACTGGAGTTACACAACTGGAGTGAATGAAAATGTTGCCAAGGTGACTGGAGGAGAGAGACACACTGCAGGCGATCCAGTTGCAGGAGCACAGCCGGTACAGGACACGAAACGGAATCTTCAGTGGCAGTCAACCGGAACAGGAACGGCAGCAGGAACAGCAACCCCAACCGGATCAGGAACGGAAGCTAGAACCGAGGAAGCTGTCAGACAGGAACTCAGGCAATCACAGGAGAGCAAAGCTAGAGTAACGGCCCAGGAAGCTCAGGAACACAATGCAGGTGCAGGCGACATAGAGACAACACGAAAGGGCAACCAAAGGGTGCCCAGGCTCAGTCTAAATAGGCAATACAGGGCGGGCTGAAAGCAGGCAGCCAATGGAAAGCCCATTCAGGTAACTGACAGGAAAAGGCAGCAATCACGGGCACTGTGATAACAGGCTGGGTGTACGCAAAGGAGGCCACACTGATACACAGGCAGAGAGTAGCGCAACCGGAGGCAACAAATCTGAGAGGACTGACAATAATAGCGAGGGCAACAAAATAGCGTAAGTCAGCCACAGCCTGGATGGGTACACAGAGAGCGGTAGTCAGCCAAAGCCTGTATCAGTACACAGAGAGCGGTAGTCAGCCAAAGCCTGAATCGGTACACAGAGAGCGGTAGTCAGCCTAAGCCTGGGTCGGTACACAGAGAGCAGTAGTCAGCCAAAGCCTGGGTCAGTACACAGAGAGCGGTAGTCAGCCGAAGCCTGGATCGGTACACAGGAGCAGAACAGGAGCAAGGTCAGACAGAAACCGGATCAACACGGAACAGGAGCACTGAATAACGTAAGGTCAGGAACACCACAAAAGGGCACCGGCCTAGTGACAGGAGAGCGTATATAAAGGCTAGCCCTGGGAGGGGCTAGCCAGCTAGCACCAATAATAGACAGCCAAACACAAACCCGGAAGTAAGAATGTCGCACATAGAATCACGGGCACCGTGATATAGGGCTGTAATGGAGCCCTTGGCACTCATCTCTGGTGGCCATACCCAGGACTGCTTCCCTTCTGGGACCCAGTTTCTAACTTTATAGCCACAGTCTTAGGAGCAATGTTCCCAACACCAGATATAATCTTTCTAAACATGCACCACAGTGCCCATCTTTCATTGCCATCCAGATTACAACTGTTCATGCATATGACAAACACTGCAAAACTGTGTATCCCAGATATATGTAGGTCCACTGGGGATCAGACTAAAACAGACTGGTTAATTAGATTGTCTGGAATTATAGCTATAGAGAAAATATCCTATATAAAGTAATCCTTATATAGCGGATTTATGGAGATATGGGAACATTGGTTGAGTTTCATTTTTTCAACCCCTTAGCTGAAATCTTGACTTGTTTCATATATTGTACCATTTTGTCCCACCAATAATGATGGTTATCAATGCTCCGTTGTAAACCAGTACCGTCAACATCCCTGTAACTTCTTCTTTTCTTCCTCTTTCTTAATATATCCTTAACATAAAAGAATCATTCTCTTCTGTTCTTCACTTTCTACGTCAGTTTTGAGATTATGATACATGTAATTTTCCCCTTAAATCTAGGTAGTGCACATTCTAGGGAATGTTACCACAGACTGTGATGCTTAAATCTCTTGGGCCTAGATTCACTAAAGGTCGAATCCTTCAGAGCAGTGTAGAAGGCGCATCGATAGTATTCACCATCAGTCCGACAAAAATATGCCCACATCAACATCCATTCGACAGGTTTACAAATTTTCATTCATCACATTGACAATGGCCTATTTCCATATGGAAATGAATCATAATGACTCATTTCCGTATGGAAATGCAAAATAATGAGCATTATCGGATGCAGGGGGGTGTTGATATGTTAATATGGCACTTTACACATTCACTAAACATCGATAGCAGGCTCTGCTGTTGGAGTTCACAATCTCAGCTTCACCTACCTGAGGATGGGATCTCCCTGTACTTTCCTATGCAGTAACTGCCTTCAATCAATCGCAAGCAGGGAGGATTGTGAGCTGTTGTTGATGTGAGCGAGTTTCCTCGCTTCAGATAACAACAATACGACAGTTGAAAAGTTGAAGAGCATTCTCTCTGTTTTCCCACTTAGCCAGTAGGGGAGTGAACAGAATGCTTTCAGCACCATGGACAGCATCACTCCCTTATATCCTGTGCAGTGCTCACCCCTCTGGCGCTCAAAAGGTTAACAAAGAACACCAAGCATTGCACAATTATCCCTTAGCTCTGTATCATACAGTTTGGCCCGGAAATATTTGGACACTGACACAAGTTTTGTTATTTCGGCGGCTGACCAAAATAAATTCTAATTACAGTTAAATAATGAATATGGGCTTAAAGTGAAGTCTCTCATCTTTCATTTGAGGGTATTCACATTCAAATTGGAGGAAGGGTTTAGGAATTACAGCTCTTTAATATGTAGCCCCCTCTTTTTCAAGGGAACAAAAGTAATTGGACAATTGACTCAGAAGCTGTTTCATGGAGAGGTGTGGGCTATTCCTTTGTTATTTCTTCATCAATTAAGCAGGTAAAAGGTCTGGAGTTGATTCCAGGTGTGGCATTCACATTTGGAAGCTGTTGCTGTGAACCCACAACATGCCGTCAAAGGAGCTCTTAATGCAGGTGAATGCAAGTGAAACAAGCCATCCTTAGGCTGCAAAAAAAATCCATCAGAGAGATAGCAGGAGAATTAGGAGTGGCCTAATCAACAGTTTGGTACATTCTGAGAGAAAAAGAACTCACTGGTAAGGTCTGCAGCACAAAAAGGCCTGGACGTTCACAAAAGACAAAAGTGGTGGATGATCGTAGGATCCTTTCCATGGTAAAGAAAAACACCTTCACAACATCCAGCCAAGTTAAGAACACTCTCCAGGAGATAGGCATATCATTATCCAAGTCTACCATAAAGAGGAGACTTCACAAGAGCAATTACGGAGGGTTCAGTACAAGGAGCAAACCATTCATAAGCCTCAAGAATAGAAAGGCTAGATTAGACTTTTGCCAAAAAACATCTAAAAAAGTCAGCCCAGTTCTGGAACAGCATTCTTTGGACAAATGAAACTAAGATCAACCTGTACCAGAATGATGGGAAGAAAAAAGTATGGAGAAGGCATGGTACGGCTCATGATCCGAAGCATGCCACATCATCTGTAAAACACGGTGGAGGCAGTGTGATGGCATGGGCATGCATGGCTTCCAATGACACTGGGTCAAAAGTGTTTATTGATGATGTGACAGAAGCAGCCGGATGAATTCTGAAGTAAGTAGGGATATATTGTCTGTTCAGATTCAGCCAAATTCAGCAAACTTGATTGGATGACACTTCACTTTACAGATGGACAATGACCTTAAGCATACGGCAAAAGCAACCCAGGAGTTTTTCAAAAGCAGAACTTTCACTTTGTAGAAAGTCACCCTGAAATAATTAAGCATATGGTGACTAGCTGCATAATACGTCTATTGACTCTCAGAAGTGGCAGATTTAAAGTAATTCTTAATCCTCTAAGAAGCATTGCAGTGTGCCTCAAGGTAACCGGAAGGGACTGGCGGTGCAGGCACGCAGACTGCACTAACCTGGCCGTCAGTCTCCGAAGATTAAGGATTACTTTAGAATCTGCCACTTTTGAAAGGTAATAGAAGTATTATGCAGCTAGTCGCCATATGCTTAATTATTGCAGGGCGACTTTCTACAAAGTAAAAGTTCTGCTTTAAGGCAAAGAAGTGGAATATTCTGCAATGGCAGAGTCAATCACCTGATCTCAACCTGATCAAGCATGCATTTCACTTGCTGAAGACAAAACGTAAGGCAGAAAGACCCACAAACAAACAACAACTGAAGACAGGTGAGTAAAAGCCTGGCAAAGCATCACAAAGGAGGAAACCCAGCATTTGGAGATGACCATGCGTTGCAGACTTCAAGCAGTCCTTGCCTCCAAAGGATTCTCAACAAAAATGAACATTTTATTTATGATTGTGTTAATTTGTCCAATTACAGTTGAGCCCCTGAAATAAGGGGACTATGAATGAAAATGATTGCAATTCCTAAACTTTTCATACAATATTTTTGTTTAACCCCTTGAATTAAATCTGAAAGTCTGCACTTCAATTGTATTTCAAATCCATTGTGATGGCATATAGAGACAAAATAATGAAAATTGTGCCAGCGTTCAAATATTTCTGGACCTAACTGTACATGATACATGTTGTGCACTCCCAATGGGACAAGGCTGGGGATCAGGCAGCATCTATGGATATTTGTGGCTATCACTTGCCCTCCTGCCTTGTTCCCATGCCCAATGGTAGCTGTAGAACCCCATATATACTACTTGGCCCCCAGACTTGTTCCCTTGACTACTGGTAGTCACAGATCCCCATGCCCATTGTCTGACCCTCTCTAGCCGTTTCCGCTTGCTCACTGCTAGCTACAAATACCCATGGGTACTGCCTGGGCAAGGGAAGAAGGCTGGGGGTGTCAGACAGTGTATGTGGGGCTAACACACAATGGTGGTGTTCCCCATGTTGCCCAACATCTTAAACATCTGACATGCTGCCATCCACCCTCTCAATTCAACATGTCCCCCCTCCAATATGCTATCCAGGGTTAACTGTGGAATACATGTGGGATTGAAAAAAGGAGCAGGATGGGGCAGTGCATGTTGAATTTAATAAGGGGGGTAGTATGTCTGATGGGCAGCATGGGGAACAAAACCATTGTGTGTTAGCCCAACATGTTTTCTTTATTCGTCTCCTTCTGCTCAATAAATATCTCTTAAACTAAAAAAAAAAAAAAAAAAAAAAGAACTGTAACCCAGTAAGCTCAAAGCCCTGGGAGATCAATAGAGTTTACAGCACAGAGCAGAGTGACTCCCCTTCTTCCATCTACCCAATCTTTCAGGTAGAGTGGGCAGGACTGGGAAAAGCCTCCATCATTACTGGTGACTTTATTAATGTCACCCATGATATGGGAGGCCCCACAACAAGGTATGGCAAGTAAGGACCAGGCTGCAGATGGGGCTCCTAGATTGGCATGGACATTAGACACTAGCCTAGTGCATAACCTGGATGTGGAGTTGACAGATAAGATACTATGTATTTTTGAATATATTTATATGTTATACTTCTGCACTTCAAGTGAGCCCTTACAGCTGATTTCCCTGGTGGGCCCTACATACTTCAGTGTGACCCAGAACATGCTATTCAAAATATACTTTATTAACATAAACTACAATACTTTTTAAGGCTCTGCATCTTAAAGGGATAGTAACACTTCATTTTAACTTTATTTTATTTTGTAGGCATTAAAAAAACACGAAGAATGATATAAGTCTTATCTCTCAAACCTTTATGGTTTAAGAGCTATTCACAAGCAAAGTTTCCCCTCCCACCCCTTTTACCTAGTGTAAGCCATCTCTTCTCAGATGTGAATCTAGTTGTAAGACCAGACAGATAACAGAAGGGGACAACAATGAAACAATGAAAACAATGAAAGCCCTTCCCCCCTTGACAAGTTTTTTCAGCTTTTTCCCTTATCTTAATTGAAGATTGTCCCTCTCTGCAGTCTACCTGGGCACCTCCCTTCTGATCTGACTGAACGGGGGGATACTTTGCTTGTGAAGAACAATATAAGTCTTATCTCTCAAACCTTTATGGTTTAAGAGATATGACTTATATTGTTCTTCATGTTTTTTTAATGCCTACAAAATAAAATAAAGATAAAATGAAGTATTACTATCCCTTTAAGAATATTTTATGATTAGAGAAAAACATGTCTATTTCTAGAAAGATTTGTAATGTTGACCTAAATATACCCTAGTGTTCTAGGGTTAGATTTTTTTGGGCTTAATCTAGTAAGCATCAATAAAATGTCCCCAGCAAGAAAATATTTTAGGCAAACGTAAAAATATCCTATTTAAATAAATGTAAATTTGGGACATTGTTATTTGTCCTGTATTGTGCAATTGGTTTGTTCTGGAATTGCACCACCTTTATATAGTACCTCAGTATATCAGATCCAGAAAACAGTATATAGACCACCAGTCTGTAGTGATATTCCTGTACGTGATGAAACCTGGAGGATGAAGGGGTGGGTTTCAACAAAGTGTGAATACCTATCCATGAAAGAGAGGGGCTGGCAGCAGAAAGTTTACTTGTACAAAATAATACACTCAGAGATTGTATGCATTGTCTATTTTCTGTATATTTCTAACTGTTTTTAGACCTCCTTTCTGATCTGTTTCACTGATGTTACTGCATATCAATTTGTGGAATCAAATAGGAGCATATACATTTTCATCATATTTTAGTGTAAATACAATGTATGTAATTTTTTACTTACTATCTTTCAGCTTCCAGTATTACAACTTTTACTGGAGAACCGAACATGTGTCCTCGGTGTGGAAAGAAAGTATATTTTGGTGAGAACTTGAAATATTTGTATTATTACAGCTTGCATTGTTTCCCCCAACATGCTGTACATATTGGTATACAGAATTTACAGGTAAATATAGCTGTATTTTTCTGAACCACAAGAATATAAAAGAAAAATACAGTAAGTTAAAAACTCATTCTGGTATTATCTTGCCCATTGGACAATCTGGTATTTAAAGACAAATGTTTTGTAACAAATGGATAACTCTGAAAGAGCTTTCAAAATCTACTATATTTATGTTAGCCATTTTTACTACCAACAATAGTTTGAGTTATTTATCCTTATTAATTTGTCATTTAATGCAAAATTTGGAAGTCAGAACTGTTCTTCTAATAACAAACAAAAAAAGCCCTGCGCTCCTCCACACAATAGTGCTATAATGTGCCCTGTGCTAAGAATTTATAATAACACTATATAAATGGAATTGAAAATTGAGTTTAGTCAGTGCTATAATGTGCCCTGTGCTAAGAATCTATAATAACTCAATATAAATAAATTGAGGATTTAGTTATGTTTTGGCCAAAAGATATAAGCTCACCAACCCTGTCACAGTACCTCAATATATGGTGAGCTTATATCTTTTGGCCAAAACATAACTAAATCCTCAATCCCCAACTCCTCTGTCAGGAGTAAAAGATACAAGGAAACGTCACGTAATCCAGCAGCATGTGTAGTGGGAGGGGTGCCCACTCTTACGTCTAGTGGGACTATGTGTAAACTATGTGTAAACTCCAGCATCAAGCTAAAATGGACTGTGAGTATTATATGTAACACCTGGCAAGTTCCCTGATTTTCCCACCGCAAGGGTTGTGGCCAAGAAGCTAAACTAAAGTAAGTGGCTGGGGATAATCTCTTAGGATGCCTTCCCCAACTCCTCTGTCAGGAGTAAAAGATACAAGGAAACGTCACGTAATCCAGCAGCATGTGTAGTGGGAGGGGTGCCCACTCTTACCTCTAGTGGGACTATGTGTAAACTCCAGCATCAAGCTAAAATGGACTGTGAGTATTATATGTAACACCTGGCAACCTGTGCAGCTTTGCTGACACACCAAGAAGAGAACAAAAGAAGTGTGTAGTTTTTATGCTTTACCCCTGTTTTGTTTGCCTGTAATTTTTGTCCTATATTTGTGTGCCGTGACCTCTCTGATAAATGCAATTTATTATCTTTTCGTCTGGCTGGATAACTCACTTAACCCACAGTCTACCAAGTAGTAACCCCTGTACCCCATCACAGTGAGAAGGTGATCAGAGTGTACAGTAGGATGCTGAAGTGTGTACAAATGGAAAATCCTCATATGGTGCACCTCTATGTAAGGCTGTTTGTTCTGCAGTGACAGGGCAGAGTAATAAGATAAGAGTTTATTTCTCTCTCTCCTCCTATTCTCTTATTTTTTCTGTTGCATCCTATGTGAAACACTTGGAAACTCTGGGGTAAAGTTCCCTCCTTCAAGAGGGCAGGGCACTTAAAAAGGTTTCTGAGGAGGAGACTCCCTCCCCTTTCCTCTTTACACCCCACAGGTAATGCTCAGTTTGAAAAAGTTATCTCATTACAGGAGGATCAGCAAGGCCAAAACTCTCTTATTTAGCTTTGTTTTTATGTTCTGCTATTAGGTTTTGGGGCTGTGTAAGGTTCACTTTTAAAACGTTGAGTTTAAAAGATTGTGTAGCTACAAGCAGCTTAACCATGTTGCCGTGATGAAAAGGTTGACATGAGAATCTCGCCCTGCATAAAAGTGCTAAACTTTTAACCTCTGCCCTTTCATGTGAAACAATTGTTACAGTGCACTCCCAATGAGTGCTTAGTACCAGAGAGGTTCCCAATGATTGGGGACCTCTCTGGCACTGAAAGAGTTAACCACGTTACTCATGAGAATCTTGCGTAGGGCGAGATTCTCATATCACCCTTTTCATCTCGGCGACATGGTTAATGCGGAGTGTAGTCACACAGTCTTTTAAAAGCAATGTTTTAAAAGGATACCGCTGTATAATACCCCATTAGGTGGGCTCCACAAGCACAGGCTTTCAGGATCTGAGCCTGTGGAGGATAGTTTGCTTTATCAGCCGTTTTCCACGCGTGCCAGATTTGCGATAACTGTAAATAAAGCTGAATATCTAATAAATTATTTTAAATAAAACATAAATAAATAAAGAGACGTCTAAGGGGTGATATGATTACCATTTACAAATACATTCAAGGCCAATACAAAGAACTATCCAATGAATTATTTATGCAAAGAGCTGAGCTAAGAACAAGAGGTCATCCATTAAGACTTGAGGAAAGGCGCTTTCAACTAAAACACAGGCAGGGATTCTTTACAGTAAGGGCGGTAAGGCTATGGAATTCTTTGCCTCGGGATGCTGTGCTTGCAGATAATGTAACTGCATTCAAAAAAGCAATGGATGCCTATCTAGCACAGAACAATATTGACAGTTATGACAGATGGCTTCAAAGCAAATAGGATATTGAGCCGGGGAACTATTTGACACACTCACACACACACACCTACATTGGAAATTGCTCCAGAGGGCTTTTTTGTTGCCTTCCTCTGGATCAACAGGGGTGTTATTGGCATGGGCTGGACTTGATGGACGCATGTCTTTTTTCAGCCTTATCTACTATGTTACTATGTTACTATGTTAAATATCTGATTTTGAAAGCTCTTTCAAAAGCACTTACTTGTTCCAAAGTGACAATTCCATTTCATATAAGTAATGTAGCTATATTCTTAAAGGTAAAGTAACACGTTACTAATCCCCAGCTTGTACAATTTACAAAAAGAAATTAAATGCCCCAAATCACATCTCTCAAACCTTTATGGTTTAAGAGAAAATCAATTTCAAAGTCTCCCCCTCCCTCCCCTTTCCCTGACATCAGCGTCTAGCTGACTGCTGGGGAGTCCGGTCCTGGGACCATCCAGGGCCTCTGCAGCAGAGCCGAGATTGCATTAACACAGAAGAATTCTTCACTGAAATGGTCTTGTACATGTGCTTGGTTTCCAAGCACACGTACAAGACCGTTTCAGTGAATGATTTTTTTCTTCATTAATGTGATCTCGGCTCTGCTGCAGAGCCGCTGGATGGTTGTACGACAGACTATCCCTGCAGTCAGCTAGAACGCTGATCGAAGGGAAAGGGGAGGGAGGGGGAGACTTTGAAATGGATTTTCTCTCAAACCATAAAGGGGCATTTAATTTCTTTTTATAAGTTTTACAAGTTGGGGATTAGTAATTTTGAAGTATTACTATCCCTTTAATTATACAGGTAAACCAACCTGTAAATCTGCATATGTTTGGTATAAAGAAGATAACTGAATCAGTACCCTTGTCTCATATTGTTTTCTTGTGTAATTGTGCTGCTATTAGGAAAGTTCCTCAAACTGTTTTTCAGTTAGCTTCAAAGATACCATTTCTTTTACGTCCAGTATGGAACACAGAAACACAGATACTGGGCTTCTTCCTCCAGGGGGCAGGGTGCTTCAAAAAAGACAGGATGCTTTGGACAGAGGCTCCCTCCTACTCAAACTCTACCTCAAACCCAGAATTATGTGCTCTGCAGGACAGGAAAAGGATGCAGCTGGCACATATCATAGTTTTTAAGTGTATTTTATTATTTTTTCTTTAGATAGGGGCTGTATAATCCCCCATTAGCAGTCTCCCATCACTCTCTGCCCTGGAGTTGGATTGGCCATTTCACTGGAGTTTTATTCGTCAAACATTTCGCTGTGGAGGTTGACTTTATGATAAGTTTGTATCACGGTGCCCGTGATTGCTGCCTTTTCCTGTCAGTTACCTGAATGGGCTCTCCATTGGCTGTCTGTCTTCAGCCCACCCAGTATTGCCTATATAGACTGGGCTTAGGCCTTTGGTTGCCCTTTCATGGTGTCTCTGTCGCTAGCACCTGCACTGTATTCCTGAGCTTCCTGGGCCGTGACTGACTCTACTACTCTTCAGAGATCGCCTGAGTACCTGCCTGACAACTGCCTCAGTGTCTTGGTTCCTGCTTCCGTTCCTGTTCCGGTTTGGGCTGTTGTTCCTGCTGCCGTTCCTGGTCCAGTTGGCTGCCGTTGCCGTTCCTGTTTCCTATCCTGACCCGGCTGTGTTCCTGCTCCTGGATCGCGTGCAGAGTGTCTCCTCCTTCAAGTCGCCATGGGCGACATTCTCATCTCTCAGTGACTTGTGTAATCCAGTACGCGGGTACTGGTTCGCTCCATGTATAACCGGTTGCTTGCTGCGTTCCATACAGCACCGGTAGAGTCTTGTGTAACCCAGTACACGGGTACTGGTTCGCTCCATGTATAACCGGTTGCTTGCTGCGTTCCATTCAGCACCGGTAGAGTCTTGTGTAACCCAGTACACGGGTACTGGTTCGCTCCATGTATAACCGGTTGCTTGCTGCGTTCCATTCAGCACCGGTAGAGTCTTGTGTAACCCAGTACGCGGGTACTGGTTCGCTCCATGTATAACCGGTTGCTTGCTGCGTTCCATACAACACCGGTAGAGTCTTGTGTAATCCAGTACGCGGGTACTGGTTCGCTCCATGTATAACCGGTTGCTTGCTGCGTTACATACAGCACCGGTAGAGTCTTGTGTAACCCAGTACACGGGTACTGGTTTGCTCCATGTATAACCGGTTGCTTGCTGCGTTCCATTCAGCACTGGTAGAGTCTTGTGTAACCCAGTACGTGGGTACTGGTTCGCTCCATGTATAACCGGTTGCTTGCTGCGTTCCATACAACACCGGTAGAGTCTTGTGTAATCCAGTACGCGGGTACTGGTTCTCTCCATATATAACCGGTTGCTTGCTGCGTTCCATACAGCACCGGTAGAATCTTGTGCAGTCCAGTACACGGGTACTGGTTCGCTCTATATATCACCGGTGGCTCACAAATATCCGTACAGCTCCGGTAGTGTCATAGTTGGTCCCATATGCGGGTACTGATTTGCTCCATTATTACCGGGTGCTCGCTGACACCTATACAGCCCCGGCAAGGCCTCTGTGTGCCCAGTACCGGTGACTGGTTTACTCCACCTATATGCTAGACGCTGAGGCCATCTCCGCTTGTGCACCAGTACTTGCAGTTCTCTGGGTCTAGGGAGGCTGCCTTGCCCGGTATATTGGCAAGGCCGGTAGAGCCTCCTCTCTCATTGTATCAGTCTCAAGGCTGCCTTGCCTGGTATATTGGCAGGGCCGGTAGAGCCTCCTCTCTCGTTGTATCAGTCTCAAGGCTGCCTTGCCCGGTATATTGGCAGGGCCGGTAGAGCCTTCTCTTTCTATATGCAAGCCTCCAGGCTTCCTTGCCCGGTATATTGGTAAGGCCGGTAGAACATAATTCCATATCGTGCCAGTCTTAAGGTTGCATTACCCGGTATTGGCAAGGCCGGTAGAGCCTTTCTATTATTCTCTGTACTACTACTCACTATTGCATTGTACCTACTACGTGTTGTTATATCTGTATGCCTAACCCACGAGGCTTCTCTTTAAACTTTCAATAAAGTTGTGTTTTTATCTTAACTCTGTATCTGAGAGTCAAAACAAACTGTGACAGTTTGTTCCTGAACCTCTCTGAGGTTTAGTCTTAGTAGATGAGATGCTGACTTCTCTGCACTCTCTCTCTCTCTCTCGGTCTCTCCAGTTGAACTATTTTCATGACAGACAAATACTTTCTGGGAACTTTGTATTAGACTAGTTTAAGTTACTTTCTCTGGACGTGTCTGACAACAAGGGACATATGGGGAAAACCAAGCCCAAGAATTCAGGGGCGTCCCTATACCCCCTCACTTATTATTCCTCATGCCATGCTTCGCTTCCAAGGGAATATTCTGGGTCCCTATATTTCTCTTGTACTATGACCCCTACTCCCCCCAGGGCCATCCAGCACTGATCAAGAGCCAGCTTGAGTTAAAGTCATGATGCTCTCAGTGGCATCTATTGCTTCATCAATTCAGGGGATTCTCCACTCTTGGAGACCATGTCAACCATCAGGAAAGTTGATCCTGTTTTTAGGGGACATTGTCAGTTTGTTGGGGAAACATCTGATGAGATTAATTCAGGTGAAGAACACATGTACTCTTCTTTGTCTTTTGGGGACCTCTGATGGTCTTCCCTCCTAACAGAACCCTACAGCAGGTCATATTAGAAGAGTAGAAGACTGCATATAAGATACTTTTTCTTAAAAAGCATATCTCTAAACTTTACCTCTTTATGACTGAGGCTCTAATGCAGTGGGCTTCTCTCCTAGCTATTAACCTCCTATGTTAAGCTTAGCCAGAAATACTGCTCTTCCTTTGGCAGATGCTTCTGGTCTTAAGGATCAAGCTGACAAGCCTTGATTCTCTCTAAAGGCTAATTTTGCAGCCATATGGGCAGATCTGAATATGTGTGAATCAATAGAGTTATATCTGCCTGAGTGAGCAGCTTTCTGAAGCCATACTTTCTGATGTTCCTAAGGAAGACCTTAGAAGCTAATGTGTATCTTTTTGAAGCTGCCATGTTTTCTGGAAAGACCTGTCTGTGCTGCTCTCTGCACCTTTTTGGTTAAAGGTTTGGTCTGCGAAATCTTCAAAGAAATTACAGTTCTCTCTGCAATTTGCTGGAAAGACCCTATTTGGGTCATTAGTGATTAGTGATGCTACTGGAGGCAGGAGTATTCTCCCTCCCCAAATTTCTTCAAAACATTCCTTTTTTTGCAAAGTAAGATATGTGGATTTAGTTCCCCTGCCAGCTCATGGTAAAGAAGTCGCCCAGGTGCACCTCGCCCCAAAACACAAACAGACTTGTCAGAGCAAGAGGTCTGGTCCAAAATCTAAGTCTGTAGGGGGCCTTCTCTTTTTTTTTCAAGACACCTGGGTGTCTTCAGAGTGTCTTCAGGGTTTTTCGGGTTATTTCTAATGGGTACTGCATATATTTCAATTCTCTTCCTCATCATACCTTCTTTTTGTCAAAAGGGTTCCTATAGAACCATAGCGAGCAGGTCTCTTTATAAATGCCGTTTCCTCTCTGCTGAATAAGCAGGTTCTAGTTCCAGTCCATGCCCAAGAACATTTTGAGGTTTTTATTCCAACGTTTTTGTAGTTCCCAAGGAGTATGACGGCTACACCCCTATTCTAGATTTGAAATGCCTCAACAACTGCATGGTTGCTATGAGTTTCAAGAAGGAATCTTTGCACTCTGTCATCTCACTGATGTGTCCAGGTGAATTCCTGCCTTCTCTTTATTTTCAGGACACCTACCTGCACATTCCAATCCATCTAGATAACCAGCTCTTCCTTTGTTTTGCTTTCACATAATTCATTGCCAGTTCTCTGCACTGTCCTTCATCCTGTCCTCTGCTCCAGGAATCTTCATGAAGATCATGCCAGCTTTGGGGACATAAATCCAATTACAAAGCATCTCTCTGGCTCCATATCTGGATGATATTCTAATTACGCTCCTTCAGAAATGTTGGTGATCCATATCCAAGAATTTTCTGGTGCACCATGGTTGGATTGTCAATCTCAAGAAGTCCTCTCTGACTCCATCCCAGCTCTTTTTCTTTCTGTGGACGAAGTTTGACCCCCTTCAAGGGCTAGTGTTCCTACCTGAGGGGAAGATCCTGTTCCAAGACGTGTCACGGGAGCTGGCATGACCTGCAGTGACAATAATTGATTACATGAGGATCTTAGGATGACTAGTGTCTGCTCTGGAAGCAGTCCCCTATACTCAGTTCCACATGAGGGAATTCCAGCTGGACATTCTCAGAAACTGGTCCCAACAGTATTCTCACCTGTCTCACTCCAGGACACCCTTCCATCAAATGAGAGAGGATCTATATTTTTGGCTACATCATCCTCATCTGACTCTCATACTTCTTTGTCATTCTGCGGTGGAATCTGGTCACAATAGATGCCAGCCTGAGATGCTGGGGTGCTACTCAGGGACCCCTGACAATTAAGTGATGGTGGACTGGAGCGGAGATCCTCCTGTCAGTCAGCATCATGGAGATCCTTGCCATCCATCTGGCACTTCTTCACTGATCTCAAGTACTGTGGAAGTGGATTCCATCAACCGCCAGGGAGGAACTTGAAGTGAGTCAACCTGGATCAAGGTACAAGAGCTTCACCATTGGGCAGAAACTCATGTTCCAGACATCTCAGCAGTCCACATTCCAGGAGTTGAAAATATGGTTGTGGACTTTTTCAGCTGTGAAGACATGGATCTAGGCAACTGGGAACTCAACCAGGAGGTGTTAAACAGATAGTCCAGTGTGGGGTCTTCCAGCAGTGGATCTCTCAAAAAAACAGGAAGGTCCCTCTGTTCTGCACAAAGAAAAAGGATTTTTTGGCATTTTTGAGGGATGCAATGTCTATTCCGTGTGTCCTATATGTTTCCTCCAATTCTTCTAATCTTCAGGTGATTTGAAAAATTATGATAGAGAAGGCCCTATTCATCCTAATTACTCCATTCTGGCTCCGTCGGGCCTTATTTGCAGACCTTCCCAATCTATACATCCAGGAACCTTTCAGTCTTCCTTCAAGACCGGATCTCCTGCTCTAGGGTCCCATCTGGTACCAGGATGTGGAAAGGCTGGCTTTGACGACATGACTCTTGAAGCCAACATTCTAAGGTGGAAAGGTTTCTCTGACAATTACATTTCTACTATGATCCAGGCCAGGAAACCTGTCCCTTCTAAAACATACAAATTTTTAACCAAGATGTGTCTGCCCAGACCTTTAATCTTCTTACGGTCCTGGCTTTTTTGCAAAACAGAGCGAACAAGTGTCTTAGTCTGAGCTCCATTAAGGTACAGATCTCAGCACTTTCTGTCCTCTTCCAGAGGTGTATTGCTATTCTGTTGCATGTTAACAACTTTGTTCAAGATGTGGCTCATAACTTCCCTTCCATCAGGGATCTTAACTGAACATCCTTCAGAGACCTCCCTTTGAGCCTCTTCCCTTGGTGTTGGTTTTTGGATGGACAAGGAGGGTTTTCTCTCTGTCATTATCTCTTTACTGGGGTTACTGAGTTACAAACCCTGTTTTATAAGCCTCCTTTTCTGTTATTTCATCAGGACAAGGTGGTACTTCATACCTTTCAAGATTTTTTGCCTATGGTTGTCTGATTTTCACATCAATCAGGAAATCAGTCTGCTTTCATTTTGTCCTGACCCTTCCTCAAAACAGGAGAATAATCTTTATCTGTTGGATGTGGTGCAATGTCTTAAGTATGACGTGAATCGTACATAGCCTTTTCAATAGGCTCATTCCCTCTTTGTCATTCCTGAGGTCCCTAGGGTGGGTCAGGTAGGATCCTAAGTCTCTCTTTCTTCTTGGATTAAGGATATCATATACCAGGCTATGTGATCAGGAAGAGACATGTTCCTTTCAAAGTCATAATGTACTCCCCTAGATCTGTGCTTCCTGTGCCTACAAAAACCTGCTGGACATCTGTGCAAGGCTACTGCATGGTCCTTCTTGCACACATTCACCATACACTACTGGTGTATTTTCTAAAATTTTTCCTTTTCCTCAAACCTCCACATTCATTAGTTTTGAGCCCAGCTGGCTCTTGTTTGGTTGGTTTGCTGTGATAAATCATTGTCCATTGGCACCTGAGAGTACATAGATCCAGTTAGCACTGTGGAATACCTGTATTGGGATGTTTTGGAATAGCCCCATGAATCTTGGTTTGAGGGAGGGGTTGAGCTGTAATAAGAGGAGTCCCAAAAGACCAAAGTGCTTTCAACCCCATGGTTCCTATATTCCATATGGACTAAAGAGAAAAGGATTTAATGGTAAGTTCACTAATATCCTATTATGATACAGTATACTCCCTGGGTCATAGAGATGTATCCATCACATTGCTGAGCAATGCTTTGGAGACCCCTAGCATCCGAAGGGTTAAGCTGTTTTGCTGTTCAGTTGTATTAGATATTCTTTGCTATAAATGGATATATACATTATTTAGTAGAACAATGCACTGTACATTTATGTTGTTGCAATAATCTGAATGCTAAATCTTCACAGCTCAGCATGTTAATAGACTAAGAAAAAATAAAAAAAAAGGATTTTTGGGGCAAACCATTTGCACTATGGGAAAAACTACAAATCGCCACTGGAGATTTAACTCCTTTCATGCGCCAATGCATTGCTTTGGAAAGGGTTAAAATTCTCATTCAAATCATTTTTATTTTTCCCCTATAGTGCAATTGGCTTGTGCCAGGTTTCCTCCACTTTTCTTTGAAACCTACTGTGTGTGACTTTACTGAACAGCATTAATAATGCCCTTTATGCTAAATTGTTAGCTGAAAAAGTAACCTCCCTTGGGAAGGATTGGCATCGACCTTGCTTACGCTGTGAACGTTGTTCAAAGACCCTTACGCCAGGAAGTCATGCTGAGGTGAGAATTATGTTTTGATGGGTGTTAAGGCCCCAAATTATTTGCTTATACCTTTATTTTAAATAGTTGTTTTGTGTCTGTAGTATGTATTATGCCATTACTGTGTGCTGTCATTGATATGTCTGTCTATTCCCAGCAAATTAGACCCAGTCTTAAAATGGACCTGTCACCTTAAGACAAGTTTAGTTAGTTTTACAGAGAAATAAAATCTGCCTAAATA
This sequence comes from Rhinophrynus dorsalis, assembly GCA_037306005.1. Taxonomy (NCBI): domain Eukaryota; kingdom Metazoa; phylum Chordata; class Amphibia; order Anura; family Rhinophrynidae; genus Rhinophrynus; species Rhinophrynus dorsalis. Next base: position 35,355,858 of record CM074728.1, on the reverse strand, counting down.
TTGCACTAGACAATTTCCTTAAAATAGAGAGCTTTTGAGAATTTAACGTATATGTTTAGGTTGTACATTGTGGTGCTTTAAGCTAAGCTTTTTTTATTTTTTATTTTGAAAAAAGCTTTATTAAACTAAATAGCATTATACAATAATAGTAATACAAAGTACACGTATTGACAGCATTCAATATCCTCATATAAATAATAAGCATTTACGAACTGTAATGAAGTACAGTAAGACATCTTGTACATAAAAACGCAGTCTTGTCCAATAAAGCTTGTGAAGTAAACTTAAATGAGTAAGAGGATGAACAAACGTCTCCCCACAATCATATTGTAAAGAAAATTGTTGTGAAAGCAATTAATGGGAGTAAATTAAATTTTAATATGATAGGGTGAGAGAAGAAAAGCAAAGGAGATAAAGAAGAGGGGGGAGGTGACATCAGGGGAGTGGGTACTATACCACTGATAAAGGTGTAATAACGACTATATATCCGTTTGCGCCATGGGGGGGCACAAGAAGCTCCTGTGCAAATGGAATCCCTCAGGAAACATAGAATGGTCAAATATCATGGAGGTGAATAAAGCAGTGCCATAGCTATATGAGATATTTTGGATGGTACGTAATTTAAGAGTGGGCTCTGTGTAATTTCAAATGCTGTAAGGGATGCCTGTGTACAGGCATGTAGTCATTCTGTATCCCTTAGGAAGCACACTCTGGACCTCCACTGCAAAGCTGGTGCGCCATGGGAGATTTCCAATGTTTTGGGGCCAACTATTTGGCCTTGTATAATAGACGCACTAGTGCTCGTATGCTTTTCGTAAGTTGTATGGAGACAGGTGGAAGGTTGAAGAGAAAGACCTCTGGAGACGGGGGGGGGCACGTATGTCAATCCAGGAAGTAATATCAGAATGGACACTCTTCCAGTAGGAGTAAATTAGAGGGCAATCCCACCATATATGTAGAAGTGTGCCAGTTTGGGAATGACAGCTCCAACAAAGGGGGGATGTCCCTGGGAAGATGGTGGCCAAGAACTGAGACAATATATACCATCTGTTGATTATCTTATAATTATGTTTGCATGTGGCTACATCTATAGGAAGTCCAGGAGGAGGAGTGAAACATAGACAGAGTTTACATAGAGCAGAAGTAGAAAGTAACCGCTCAGAAGGGGGTGAGGTCCCTGGGCTGGTATCCCTTAGCAGCTAAGTCTAGCAAATAGTGGCATATTTGCCCATATTCCCAAGATTTTGACAATCTATTTCAGAATTACACATAACCAAATCTAGGGGAATTATTCCAGTGTCTAAAATCAGGTCATGTAGCCTAAAGAGACCTCTCTGTTCCCAAGCTGAAAGTACACAAGGTCCCAGACCGGATGGGAAGTCTGGATTTCCACTGATTGAAATATTAGGGGATGGAAATGGGTACGGTCTTAGTTTCACATTAGTTTGTCTCGAAACCTGTAGTAGGTGTGGTCTTTGGCCAAGTGAGGAAGAGCACCTGCCCATATATAAAAGAGTTGGGGTAGGTCCAGTTTTCTTCAGACATAGGCGCAATTTTTCACCAACTCTTTAGGCGGTGTTGTGCATAAGTCAAGGATTCTGGATAAAACCGCCGTAATCCAGTATGATTTGATATCAGGGAGACCAGTCCCTCCCTGCTGGGGTTCTATAAAGTACTGTACTGCTTAAACGGGGTCTCTTGAAGTGCCATATGAAACTATTGATGACTTGATGAACAGTAGATAGGAATTGGGGTAGAATGATTATAGGGAGTGTCTGAAAGTTATAGAGCAATTTAAGCAGTATGACCATCTTTAGGTTGGTGAGTCCAAACTAGGACACGTAAAGCTGGTTCCATTGTCACAAATTCTTGAGTATTGTTTCTACTAAGGGAGGGCAATTAGCTGAGAACAAGTCACGGGGGAGGGGGGGAGATAAGTACCCAAATATTTGATAGGGCTCAAAGACCAAATAAAAGGGATAGAGCAAGATTTTCACTTCAGCCAGGCTTGTGGCAAAGAAATATTGAGAATCTCAGATTTTGTGAAGTTGATTTTAAAGAATGAGAGATCACTATCGATAGCAAAGAAATCAAGGAGGGCGGGGATCGAGGTGTTCAGGTTACTGAGGAACAATATATCATCTGCAAAACATGCCAACTTATTCAATGCAGAACTGGCAGGTATGCCATGTGTTTTCAGGTGGCATCTTATGGTGTTATGTAATGGTTCCACTGATAACATAGTAAATTAGGGTGAATAAAGACCATCAAGTTCAGCCTTTGCCTCATACCCCAGTGACTGAGAATTTTTTAGCTTTCCTGCTACCAAATAAGTTAGTCTTTATCAGACCTTCCTGAACTGCCTACTAATAAACAGTATAACTCTGTATGTCCCCTTTTGAAAGAAACTTATCTAATCTTCTCTTAAATGTATCCATTGTATCTGCCATAACCACCTCCTTGGGCAAGGAATTCCACAATTTAACAGACCTTACTGTAAAAAAACCCTTCCTCTGCTGAAGTCTAAACCTCCTTTCCTTTAATCTCAAGGTGAGTCCCCTGGTCACCTGATCAGGCCTTGAAATAAATAGCTCAACACAGAGATCCTTGTATTGACCTCTCATATACTTGTACAATGTGATAAGGTCTTCTCTTAGTTGTCTTTTCTCTAGAGTAAATAAACCAAGTTTGCCTAGTCGTTCTTCATATGTCAAGTCCTCCATTCCCTTAATTAAGACAAAGCGAAGGGGGATAGGGGCAGCCCTGTCTGGTGCCATTCCTAATTGACAAAATTATCAGATAAAAATCTGTTGGCTCGTACCTGCACTGTGGGAGAGGAACAGAGACTGGGGATTGATGTGAGGAAGTGGAGCCCCATCCCAGTGTTGCACAGTGACCGACGTTAGGAAGGATGGTATATGTGAGTGTATTGCTCGTTGGATCAGCGCTGCTAATTTACAAGTGTTATCTTTTGCCTCCCTTCCCCTAACAAAGCCTGCTTGATTAGGATGAACCAGTAGCAGGATCAGTGGGTTGAGTCTAGCCGCCAATATTTTAACTAGAAGTTTCACATCTATATTCGGCAGCGAAATCAGCCTGTAGCTACTACATGCTGGGTCCTGGTTTTTGTATGACTGACAGGTATGCTTCCAGGGCTTGGTGGGGGAGAGATGCTCCCAGCCTCACCTGGTTAAATGTCATCAACATATGAGGTGTCAAAGTGTCTTTGAATAACTTTTAATGAGGCCAGAAAACCGGTGGGGCCTGTGCTTTTACCCTTAGGTGTTTCCACTATTACTTTGAACACTTCTGTGAAAGGGTCCTCTAAATCCTAAATAACTGTGAGGGAGAAATCCTGAATTGTGTGCAGATGAGTGTCCTCAGATCATTTGGAATTGGGGGGGGCAGGTTATAGAGACTTTAAGCTAATTTATTGTACAGGATGCTAAATAGTCCTGTTCAAGGTCAAACCTATTGCTTGCCATGCTCATAGAAATGTCCTCCATGTGTGGGCCACTGCCAAAATTCATGGCACAGAGTTCTGAAATTTTGCCTGAGCATAGAGACTTCTTAGCATAAAATGCCAAAGTCAGACTATACCACCAACAAATAAATGTTTGCCCAAAACTAGTTATATTACAAATTGCTGACACAAAATGTAGCATTATTCTTACAATTAACTTAATTTATCTCAGGGTGACTAGTCCACAGCAAACTGGGTACCGCCTTAAAAATGTTAAAATTTAGGCCCACTATTATATTATTTAAATGCTGCTGTGTTAAAATAAAGTTTATTTTTCCTTTAGAAGACTAGAAAGACATTGTACTACCACCATAGGTAAAGTAGCCCTGCAATAATTAGGCAGGTGGCAACTAGCTTGATAATAGTTATATTACCTCTCAGAGCGACACAATTCTACAGAAATCCTTCATCTTCTGAGACCAGAAGCCAGGCATCAGGGCAGACATCTTGATTGTGCGCCTGCGCTGACAGACCCGGTCTCCATTAAGAAGCATGGCACTGTGCCGAAAGGCACCGGAAGGGACTGACTTGGCTGTCAGTCTCGGAAGAGTAAGGATTTCTGTAGAATCATGTATTCTGAGAGATAATATAACTATTATTAAGCTAGTCGCCACCTGCCTAATTATTGCAGGACGACTTTACCTATGGTGGTAGTTCCAATTTAAAAAAAAAAAAACTTAACCCATTGAGTGCCAGAGAGGTCTCTAAATCATATCAGTAGATTCATTTGGAGACCTTGACAGTATAAGGGATAATTGGTTATATTTTAAGTGGAACATTGTAAAAAAAAAAAAAATAAAACTACAATAGCAGTGAAATAAGGGTGTTACATAATGGTGAAAACACACGATACAATTGAACCTTTCCAAACACTTGTGTAAACCTACCCTGTTTCAGTACTTTGCTTATAGCAGAATAAGATACAAAAGAAATCTCAAATAAATGCATGATTTATAGCATGTTTTCCTCTTCGTAACAGTTTTAAATGTGCTTTGAGTTACCTACTGAAAATAATTTTGGTCAGTGATCAAATGCTTTTCCATTGAATTATTTTTTATTTATTGATCACCCACAGATTCCATAGAGCTGAACAAAAAGCAGTAGAGAAGAACATATCTAGGCTAATGTTTGAAGTAAAAATATGGCGATTCTGGAGCACAGCAACTGCACAATATGGAACAAATGAAAATTGCCATTGATTTAAATGTCTTTTAACCACTTATATGCTAGAGAGGTTTCCTACATGTTGTAGATCAATAGGTTGCAGATTTTCCTAGCATAAATTGGGTTAAAAGTCCCATTTAAATTGATGATAACTTAGGGCTATTTTTATGTTTTTCATATGGTGCCATTCATTTGTACCAGAATTGCATATCAAGCCTCACAGTGATTTGCAGAATATACTTAAATATATGGTTATGAGGACCCTGTTCCCTAGAGCTACATACAGTCTACAAGATGCATATAACTAGGCCTTCAGCATACACACACATATACCTCCCTCCACATCACAAACAAATAACTACCTCATTAATGCATCCTCATCAACACATACACAGAATGTGGGCACACTCACCTTCCTTAGTTAACATGTACATACCAAGTCAGAAAAGACACGCATATTCCTTCTCAGCACACACTAATTTACCTCAGAATACACACACATCTTTTTTACATTTGAACACTTGCTTACATACACAGTTTCACAGACACTCATTGGGGGAGATGCACTAAGGTGCCGCAGGAAGGTGATAAAAGGGAGATGACTTCTCCAGTGATATCACTTCTCCAATTCCTTTGTTATTCTATGGAGCCAAAGCACTAAGATTTCTCCAACTTAGAAGATCTTAGTGCATAGGCTCTGTAGAATAACATAGGAATTAGAGAAGTGATATCACTGGAGAATTCATCTCCACTTTATCATCGATTTATCCCGTCTTAGTGAATAACCCCCATTGTCTCTCGCAGGCATACACTATCTCTCACATACACAAACACACACATGCACACACTCACATATGCCCCCATCACACACTCTACCTAATCTTCCATAGTTACATCTCAGAATGCAGAGCATCTTAATGTATGGAAATATATCATAAGAAAGTATACACTATTAATTACAGGTTCAGCTTTTCTTCTGTGAATAAAATACTAAAATTATATATATATATAGTTCTCTTTTACATTTGCTTTAGAGAAAAAGGGTAAGTAATTACTCTCTACTTGTATTCCATAGAATCAGAAGTTATGTGGATGAATAGCTGTTTATTCAAGCAGTTGCACTTTCATCTAGAACACAAACTGCTTTAATTATCTGTTCTATAAAAACAACTTATGATCAGTGAATTCTTGCAGAACACAGTTGAGTAAAATGTCTTCCATGATTAATTCATGCATTCTTATTTCTAGATCCCTTAGCAATATAAGCTTGCTCCTTAGATTGTATTTTCTGGCAACTGTTACATGGGTTTGGAGTCATTTCTTCTGAAGAGTCTGCTGACAACTGAAAACTGGCACTAAAGGAACTGAGATATGAATGGAGGCCTTAGGGGCTCAGTTCCTGCTAAGCTCCTTTTGATAGCCAGAGACTAATTTGTCAAGAGCCATGCAAGAGAGATCAGCTTTTCAAGGCTGTATGGGATATCCTTTGTACTGAGCTTGTCCTTGATTATCTTAGATAGACATTTCCTAAAAGTGGGTTCTAAATCAAAAAATTAAATAAAGAAATGCAAGGTAAAAAAAGGCATTTAAACTATATAAGTCTGACGGAACAGAACATCTCTCTTGAAACACAGAATGCAACAAAAAATGCAAAAAGTCACTTTGATTATGAAAACGTTAATAGAACTCAAACTACAAGGGACAGGGAGACTAATCCAAAAAAGTATTTCAAATGCATAATTAGCAGGATACTTAAAGGGATAGTAATGTTTCATAATAAAAGCAGCTCCAATTAATCTTCATTGTATTTGGGCCATGGAGAATGTTATTTCAGTACTCTCAGAGTTATAGATCAAGATTAATTGAATGATAAAGTATCCCCCTCTCTCCCCTTTTACTGTTGTCACACTGCTCACCTCAGAGCAGCAAAGTGGTGTCCTGGTGGATTGCAAAGAGGGACAGTCCTCAATTAGCATAAGGGAAAAACCTGTCAAGGGGGGCAGGGTTTTCATTGTTTTCACAGTAAGAAGATTGTCCCTTGCTGTGAGCTGTCTGGTCTTAAGACCATATTCCATCTCTGAGGGGTGGTGGCTTACACTAGGTAAAAGGGATGGGAGGGGGAAACTTGATCATTCCATTACTCTTGAACTATTACTCTGACAGTATTGAAATAACACTCTCCATGGCCCAAATAATAATAACATCTATTATTTCGGCTGCCGATTCGGTTAATTCCGAGAGCGTGCGCTGAAAGCGCTTTGAGTCCCACTGGGAGAAAGGCGCTATATAAATACTAGTTATTATTATTATTATATAAATACTATGAAGATTAATTGGAGCTGTGGTTTTTGTGAAACATTACTGTCCCTTTAAGAGGGAGTGCATTGTACTTTTTAAAAATAAGATGGGTGAGTTGATTAGCGAGTATAAGGAAAAGGCTAATGTTCCAAATACTTTATTTGCATTGGCATATACCAGGGAACAATAAATAGTAGAAGAGTCTCATCAAGTAACAATTAAAACCATACCATTATCAGATATTGGGTTAACACTAGGGATGGGCGAAAATTTTCACCTCAAACTGAAATGGGCGAATAATGGAACTTTCCGCTTGGCAAATAATTTCCTGCGAAAAGTGCCGTTTTTCCGCTTTTCACCCCTTTTTCACCTTTTGAAATCAATGGGAAGAAAAATTTTTCTCCACCACATGAAAGTTTTCTACAGCCATATAAAAGGCTGTCAGGCTCTTGCAGCATGCCATTCTATGTGTGTGAGAGAAGAGCGCAGCACCTTGTTTGAGCTAGAGAAGAGAGTGGAATTGAAGTTTGTCCTTTTTATTAGGAGAGTCAGTGGGGCACTCAGGGGAGAAGAAGGGAGGAAGGAGGTTAACCCCAAATACTCCAAAATTCCATGTGACTGGCAAGACACAGGCAGCTAGGGACCTATTTGCTTGCTGATCTTGCTGTTATTGTCTCTGTGCTGGGTGGGGAAGTCTAGGGAAAGAAGATTTTGTTTTTCAGTTATAATTTTTTTGGGACAGACTGTGATAAGGTGGACAACTTAAAAAAATATTAAAAAAAAAATAATAAAAAAGAATAAAGAACTAAATATATTAGGTGACAATGACAGCTGACTGGGCTTAGGCATCATACATCAGATGTGTTGTGTAAAAAAACACAGTGTAGTTGCGTAATGTCAAGTAAAAGCACAAGGGGAAGGGGGAGGTGTGGAGCAGTGCAGGGACGTGAGAGTAGTAGTTCAAAAAGTGACTGCAGCAATGGTTGCTGCAGCGTGTGCAATCAGTGATGATGATCCCTCTACTCCAAGGGAGGACGCAGTTTGTTAAGGTCCCAGCAAAACTAGTTCCAGCACCACAAGTGCCAGTAGAATTAAAGAACCATATAAGAAGCACACTGAAGATGACAACATGTTGCATTGAAGTGCTGATGTTGCTGGCAATAGCATAATAGAGGAAGGTGTAGCAGCTGAACTGCCTGCTGCATCAGATAGTGAGACAAACAAGCACCAAAACACTTGTCCTCAAAGTAATAGCGAACTTTGTTACAGTAAAAGTAAAAAGAAATTGTTAAAGACCTCTAAAAGCTTAGAGGAATATAAGGGTAGTATTGGGCAAGAACTGTTAGGTGGTACTGATGCTGCTGAGGATGACCTAATGATGACTGATGATGATTCAGTTCTAGAATATATCCCTCTAGCATCCTTCTCTTGTTCAGATACAGATGAAGCTGAGAGTGAGGATGATGACAGGGCTATAAGGTTAGCAGAAAGTCAAAGGCTCAGTCTTCCACCACTTTTGAGGAGCACTGGGTCTGTCTGTAAATAGTTTGAGAAAGCCACTGGAAAGTCTTAGCCTGGACAGGCACAGATGTCAAAAAGCACACAGTAATCCTATCAGTCAGCATCAGCATCATCGCCTCTTCAAAGTCCATGTCCCACTCAGTCACAAATCCTGTTAACATCCACAATGTTAGATATGACGAGTGCCCCTGCTGCTGTAAGTGGCAGTAGAATTGCATCAACATCTAACCCCAGTAGTAGTAGTAGCAGAAACCACACATGATAGACAAAGCCAGGACAAATATATTAACAGCGGCACAGATGAGGAGGTGGAGGAGGGATGTGAAGAAGGGTTGCCACCATCTACCCCACTTGGGACCACTGCTATGACCGATAAGTAACGTGTGTCAGTAATCTGAGGAGGATATTGTATGACATGCCAGTCCCCCACCACCACCACCACCACTACAATACACATCTTCCACATTGTAGATTGTACTTTATTTTTCTTTTTATTACTTGACATCATGGTGAATATGTGCCAGTGTCACTTAAGCAGGAAGTTAGTGTTGTGGGCAAAGGACATATGCATTCTGCATGCTAACACGTTTTTCAAGTCATGTGTTGCTGTAGGGCTCACAACTTTGACTTTCAGTCACTTATTTCTAAACTTCAGCCCTCAGAAGAAGTAATATTACAGTGGGAAATGTAGTACCTATAGGAAATATAATCGAAAATGTGTTAAAATTGGTGAAAAGGAGGACATTTTTGCATAGGCAGAAAGGCAAATTTTTTTGCAGGAAAAGCGAAAAATCAGCAAGTTTTCGCAAAAAGTCACGTGGGAAATTTTTCACACTTTTCGCCACCCCTAGTTAACACAAGAAGAGGTCATGGAAAGACTGAACAAATTTAGACTGACAAAGCACTGGCTCCTGAAGGGTTCTTCAGGAAACTTTAAAGATTCTCTCACCACAGCTCAGTGCCACACAAAAAAGTGCCCTGCAGTAATCTCACCTCTCAGCCAATCAGCTGGAGGGGTCACAAACACGTTTCATCATCTGCCTAGCTAGCCAATTATTGAATGCTGTCTCCCTGGTACTTCAGTTCAATATGTGCTAACAGAGTAGATACTATTATTTGTGGTGGGAGGTATGGAATGCAGCCCATTGGTACCAATGAAAAAGTTGGAGCAAGATGGCAGTCCCTGGGATCTAGGGTGCAAGCTTAACACAAGGAGCTTCAGTGCACTAGTGCTGGTAGGCAGAGGGAGCTTGGAAAGCTTAATGTATAGCTTACGTATTGGTGTAGGAAGGAGTGTTTGAAGTTTTTAGAGCATTGGGCCAACTTTGTTCTTGCTGACAGTTTCTTTGGTAGTGATGGATTGCTCCCTGATTGAAATGGAGCTGTGTGCTAGGGGATAGAGTGCTTAAAAGGCTGGAGGATGTTTAAACTAGGAATAGGGAGGATGGTATAGCTATTAAAATGAGGGTACAAGTAAAGGGTCATGGGGTGGAGAAGGGAGGATGAATGTAGTTAATAGTGTGTAACCTCTATTAAATTCAGGTATAGAAAAAAGGCATGTAATTGCTAAAATACATAATGACTACAAAATTAATTTTGTGTTGATGAATGATAGAAAAAATGGGAGACTTGGAAATGCTGGCAGTTAATTAGCATTTGGACATAATTTGGTGTGAAGGTTAACACACAGGCTCCCTTGGTCAGCTGAGTTCTTGTCCTGGATACTCTGGATCCGATAGGAGGCAGGGACAGATGGCCACTACTTGCTTGTAGACCCACCACACAAGTTAATTTAGCACTTCCAGTCACTAGGATGATAATCACCAGCCAAGAATAAACTTCCAGAAATGTAGCCAAAACTTTTATTAAAGAGGGTAAAACAGAACTCCCTTTATTGAAGAAACACACTGCTTTTATACACTTCCAGCTGGTATTCTTGTGTATATAGTAAAATTAAGGCTTGGGACAGTGCTGCCACAGTGTCCAATCATGGGGATCCTCAGTGGACCAATCAGAGACAGTATTTTAGTCTCCAATAACAGCCCCCTTTTCAATCCAGGAAAAAGTCCTTGAAACACAACTGCTCTTGCAGCAGGTGTTAATTAGTATTCTTTTCTTGTCACTCCACAGAGGGCTTCCTGTCCCTAGCCCTAAAAATACCTGTTAGGATTCTGAAGCCTAAAACTATGTACACAGAATGGCCAGCGAAATACAGAACAGTGGTAAATAACACATGGAAAAGCAAAGCATCCACATAATTTTAACGCAGTGAACACTTAACACAAGAAACAACAACTTTTAGCAGTAGGGGATACAAAAGGCTCACCTACTGTTTCTCCACAATTGGTATTACCGAAGCATGGTGGGATGATACATATTTCAGTAAAATCTCAGGTATAGTGCACACCTGTATATAATATGCAGGTGTAAATTATACCCAAGATTTTAGGGGAAAACAAGAGTGCCTATGTATAATACGCACCCTTGCCCCCCCCCCTTTACTGTCTAAAATAAATTAACTTTTGGGGCTCTGATTCCCTCTCTACCCACCGTAAGCCACTAACAGCTTACCCTCAAGCTCCTCATCACAGCCTGAGTCCTCTCTGACAGCTTCACAGCAGGTAGCATGCTTTTATTTGTCGCCCGCCTTCAGCAGTTCCCTGTCAGGATCTTTTCATTTAAGACAATGATAATGCTCTGTGAAGACCGCACAGTTCTCCCAGGGAAAGCATGCCGCCCTCTGTGAAGCTGTCAGAGAGGACTCTGGAAGGGGTGAGTATTATGAGGGTAAGCTGGAAGAGGCTTGTGGTGTCAATAGCAACATTTTTTATGTTCTCTTGTATAATACGCACCCCACTTCACATAAGATGAGATTTTACGGTAAGTGCTTTCCCCAAATAAGGCCTCAATTCGATTAGGTCCGACGGCTGAAAAAAACAGCCAACAGCATATTTTCAAGCATGGTAAGCTATTCAATTACCTGTGCTCTGAAAATGCTGGCAAAAGAAAAACCCGCTGGGCTGTAAAGTTAGATGTTTATTTATTTATTTAATTAGAAAATGTTTTACCAGGAAGAATACATTGAGATTTATATCGTTTTCAAGTATGTCCTGGATAGTTTTCAGTAAAGGGTTACATATTTACACAAATTGAGAAACATTATATATTACATGTTATTATATATACATACATACACATATGAATATACATATATATGGAATATTAAAATTATATACAGTTATACTCTGTTTTTAGATATAAAGAAGCATTTACTTTTAAGGATTTTAGACTGGGAGCAGATTTGATTATTTCAGGCAGATTGTTCCAGGCCTTTGGAGCTCTGAAGGAGAAGGCAGATCTTCCTACTTCTTTCTTGTATTGTGGTATACGTAGTTAGTTATTAGCAGTAGAGCGGAGGTTATAGTTAGTATGGAGAGCAGGAGTGAGCATACTGCTCAGGTAGTGTGGTAGTTTTCCAGAGAAGTCGTCGTGTACTAAGCAAGAAAGGTGAAAGGCACATCTAGATTTGAGTGTTAACCAATTGAGTTCTTTTAGCATATCACAGCGATGAGTAGTGTAATTACATTGGAGGCTAAAGCGGCATATTGAATTATACAGGGTGTCAAGTTTACTAAGATAGATTTCTGGCGCTGGAGCTACTACATCACCATAGTCTATCACTGGCAGCAACATCTGTTGCACAATACGTTTTCTAACCAGTGTACTTAAACATGATTTGTGTCTAGAAAGAGTACTGATTTTGGGAAAAAGCTTGGAGGTTAATTTGTAAATATAATGACCAAAAGTGAGGTTGGGGTCAAGCCACAAAACAAGATATTTGTAGAAGTCTACTGGGGCCAATTTACAATTAGACTCTGTTACAGTGGATAGGTGGGTATTGCAAAAATTACGCAGTTTGTGCTTTGTACCAAATAACATTGTGACAGTTTTGTCTGTGTTTAAGAACAGTTTGTTCCTTGCTATCCATCTTTCAACCTGACAGAAATCATGTTGTACTATGGCTTCAAAGTGTGATACGTTTGAGTTTTTAGCAAAGATTATGGTGTCATCTGCATACATGTTTACTGAAGATGCTGTGCAAACCATGGGCAGATCATTTATAAAAAGAGAAAACAGAAGAGGGCCAAGAATGTAGCCTTGAGGAACTCCATTTGTTACTTTGACCGGAAGGGGGTCATTGCCAGCAACTGACGCATACTGCATTCTATATAACAGGTTGCTGGAAAGTCCAGCTTCTCACTTAATCTTATATAATAAATTTTACACCGCAGGTTCTATGTACATAATACAAATGAAAACAGGAAGAAGAAAAGAGAAAGGTGTATACTCGAGTATAATTGCCTTGTATATTAGTTTTATTAACGGGTTATATTGCCCAAGTATCACCAGACCCTTTCAGTGTAATTACTAGTATTCATGAAAATTTTCTTATATGAAGATACTACATTTAACAATTAATTGTAAAGTTTTCTTCATCTATGAACTTTAATTTCAATAACGTACTATAATCCTCCACTTAACAATAAATCACAACTTTATTAATTTAAATGTTAAAATAAAGGATTAATTGTTTGTACAATGAACCTAATTAAAAACAAACATGTCCTCATGATCATCTTATACCTACACAATATCCTGAATAAATTCTAAAGGAGATCACTTATAAGTATGTGTATCTGCCAGTGATTGATATACCGTGATCATGAGAATTCTAAGATATCTTTCGAGCGAAGCCAATGGATGTGACCGATTTATTATGGGATACACATGTATCATACTCTTAGAGCTGTAACACAACTATAAATAGTGAACCACTACCATAAGTTGTTACCCTCAATCAGTCCCTGATCTTCCAGCTAGCCACCTATTACGAAGAGCCTGCTATTGTTCCTTAAGCTCTACTCCGGGGCTTATTTAAAGCTAACAGCAATGAAGGGGTTAAAGCAACCAGTTAACATAGTTACCAGCATTTCTTAATAGTTATTTCTTCACTCAGTTTAGTTTAAATAGATCAAATAGCCTTTAGATATTAATCACTGTGTACCTTCCTTTGTCATATAACGCAACAATGAATCAAAGTAACCTTTTCTTTGTATTTCCAAGCTGTTGATAAGTCACCACATGTGTTTTACTGTCTCTAGTTCAGTAAACAAGGTGTCTTTTTTCAAATACAGCCTGTCGCAAAGGAATACTTACTTTCTAAACCGCTTCTAATTACTTCCCCAGTTAGTGGTGAATTAGCTAGCCACCTGTGTTGAAGAGCCTTCTTTCTTTTCTTTAGATCTACTCAGGGGCATATTTAAAGCTACCCATTCAAAAGGGGTTAAGTTGAGCAGTGACTTTAGTTGCTAACAGGTATAGTTGTAGGAAGCTTACGCTAAAGTCGAATGATACACCTTATTCCCTTTGAATGCTCACCTTCTTTGACGTTTTATATGACTATTTGGTCTATCTAATCTGTGAGAAATATACCTATGTCGATTTAACACGTTAATTGCCCATTCACTTGGTTATCATTCTTTTAAAGTGGATTAGTGATTCTAATAGGATAGTCACACCTTAATACACGGTTAAATGAAATATTGTCTAAACATTAGAATACTCAATTGATATATCAAAGAGTTCTTGAATAGTTTATAAAGCAGTGGTGCTCCCTATTATTAATGGGACGCCTTTGTGACATTTCCGAGTCCTAAGACTGCACTATTATCCACCACCGCTTCAAAAACAGCATCAAGATTTTTTAAAACTAGAACTGGCAATATTCAGTAATCTACTGGTGATCTCCTGAATAGTTAGTAAAGCGGTGGTAGCTCCCTGTTACTAGAGGGATGCCCTTGTGGTGTTACCCAGCCCTAAGACTGCAATATTATCCACCAGCGCTTCAGAAACAACTTCAAGATATTATTTAGTGTTGTATCATGAGGATAAGAAGGACAAATGGCCCAACGCGTTTCGCCATGCAGTGTGGATTCTTCAGGGGCTACAGATGAAATGACCCCGTTGTTGAGCATATTCATAGTATTTCTAATCGGCCAGGCAAGATGACATCACTGATGACGTGTTAATTGACACCTGTTATCACTGTTTCAGACTTCAACCTAGATTCTCTATAGAGAAATCTATATGTTAACCCTTAAGTACAATAGTCAAGTCAGTTTTTCTACTTATTACAGATGTTCAATTTTATTTCTTCGGAATGACAGGCATTATAATCTGGAATATTTTTATTTATTAAAGAAATTTACCTAAATCTATAGCGCCGCTAGACATCTATAATGTGTTCAATTTGAAACATTGAACTGTCTGTAAACAATTATTTTGGTTTTGAAAAGTCAGTAGATTGATATTGGCTTGTTATTCACATCACTATATTCAAATTGTTCTAACCAGTGGGCTCTGTTCAAGAACAGAAATACTCAATTTCTTAATCTCTGCTAATTTATAATAAACTAACTATGTGTATTTGTGTTGTGAATTGTTTAGTTTCATGAGAATTAATTTTGTATTTTTTTTAATATTGGTCCAGTAACAAATCCTTCAGACTTGCTATTAGTAGAAGGAATTAAAAATTATGATTAATCTATGACAATTTTACTCCATTTTCATGCTGTTTCATTGATTAGTCTTTAATAAATGAATTAAAGGTGAATCCTTTATTGAGTCCCTGAGGACTCAGAGTTTTCAGTCTGTAAATCCATTTAGCCTCCTGGCAAAGAAGTTTCCTATCCAGGTCCCCCTTTCTTATAGTTGGCATAATATGTTGTATGACTTTAAATTTGATTGCTTTAGTGTCTCCATCATGACATTCAATGACATGTTTTGATACTGGCTTTTCTCTTTTGTTTCTGATATCTCCAAGATGTTCTAAAATGCACAGCTTGAATTGGCGTTTCGTTTTAGCTACATATTTTTTTACCACATAGGCATTAAATCAGGTAAATAACCCAAATTGTTTTACAATTTATAAATTGTAAAATTTCATATTTTCTGCTGTTAGTTTGATCTATAAAAAACTTTTCCTTATTTGTAGAGGTGCAAGCCTGGCAAGAGCCACAGGGATATGTCCCTTTGGCTGATGTTTTTAGCCAAGTATCTTTTTCTTGTGTTTAAATTTATTTATATCGAGCATCTGTCACGGTTTATTACGACTCTCAGACGTAAGGTTAGGTAAAAACACAACTTTATTGAAAAGTTAACGATAATCCCGTAGGATTTCATACACCCACATACAATACATAGAAAGGCAAATGGATATAGCAATATAGAATCAGGCTCTACTGGCCCTGCCAATATACCGGGCAAGGCAGCCTGGGCAAGCAATAAACAGGTGGCTCTACCGGCCCTGCAAATATACAGGGCAAGGCAGCCAAACGGCAGTCAGGAGTATACAGGCTCTACCGGCCCTGCCAATATACCAGGCAAGGCAGCCTAACGGATAAAGAACTGAAACAGACTCTACCGGCCCTGCCAATATACCGGGCAAGGCAGCCTGAAGGAACACTGAGAGGGTAGGCTCTACCGGCCCTGCCAATACCGGGTAAGTCAACCTTGAGTTGGAATGATGAAAGGTTCTACCGGCTTTACCAAAATACCGGACAGGGCAGCCAATTGAGGAGATGACAATCGGAGTGGCCACAATAACTGTCAGATGATAATGACAGTCAAAGATGTTAAAGGGATAGTAATACTTCGTTTTATCTTTATTTTATTTTGTAGGCATTAAAAAAACATGAAGAATGATATAAGTCTTATCTCTCAAACCTTTATGGTTTATGAGATATTCACAAGCAAAGTTCCCCTCCCCGTCCCTTTTTCCTAGTGTAAGCAATCTCTTCTCAGATGTGAGTCTGGTTGTATGACAGGACAGATAACAGAAGGGGACAATTTTCTTTGTATGAAAACAATGAAAGCCTTTCCCCCCTTGACAAGTTTTTCAGCTTTTTCCATTATCTTAATTGAAGATTGTCCCTCTCTGCAGTCTACCTGGGCATCTCCCTTCTGATCTGGTTGAACAGGGAAGGGATACTTTGTTTGTGAATATCTCTTAAACCATAAAGGTTTGAGAGATAAGACTTATATCATTCTTCATGTTTTTTTAATGCCTACAAAATAAAATAAAGTTAAAATGAAGTATTACTATCCCTTTAAGTAATAATATGCAGCCAAATATACCAATAGTTACATACCCCAATACCTGGGTATTGATGGAGTAATAGTTGTCTAGGACTGGACAGCACACTGAGGGCCAACAGTATAACTGAGTAGTAAGCCAAGAGGCCCAGGAGCGAACCAGCGCTCGCGTGCTGGGAACCAACAGGCTTGTATAATATAGCCGCAAGGCTTGGGAGCGAACCAGCGTCCGCACGCTGGGAGCCAACAGATCACACTGTGTAATGCTTGTAAGGGAAAGGAGCGAACCAGCGCCCGCGCGCTGGGAACCAACAGACTTGTATAATACAGCCTCAAGGCTTGGGAGAGTACCAGCGTCCGCACGCTGGGAGCCAACAGATCTCACTCTGTAATGCCGTGAGGCAATGGAGCAAACCAGCGCCCGCGCGCTGGGAACCAATAGATCTCACTGTGTAATGCCGTGAGGCAAAGGAGCGTACCAGCGTCCGCACGCTGGGATTCAACAGATCTCACTGTGTAATGCCGTGAGGCAATGGAGCGAATCAGCGCCCACGCGCTGGGAACCAACAGACATGTATACTATAGCCGCAAGGCTTGGGAGCGAACCAACGTCCGCACGCTGGAAGCCAACAGAGATCAATGTGCAATGCTGTAAGGCAATGGAGCAAACCAGCGCCCGCGAGCTGGGAACCAACAGACTATATGTCGCCAAGCGACAGAGGAACAATGTTGCCACCGCTGCAGGAACCAGGCTCAGGAGATGACAGGAACCAGCAAGGATGTCCAACCGGAAAAGGAACGATAACGGAGACCGGCAGCGGGAACAGCAACTGCAGGAGACTCAACCGGAACAGGACTGGAACCAAACAGCAGACAGCAAACTCTAGAACTGCACGAACTCAGGAGCACTGGAACACAGGAACTCAGTAAAGAGGCCAATGAAGCTTCTGTAGCATGGTGGTAATGACAAAGTCAGAGACACCACGAAAGGGCAACCAAAGGGTGCCCAAGCTTAGTTTAAATAGGCAGTATGAGGCGGGCTAAAGGCAAGCAGCCAATGGGAGCCCCCTATAGGTGATAGACACAGTAATGCAGCAGTCACGGGCACCGTGATAGTACCCCCCTTTCAAAGACCCCCTCTCCTAGAGTAGGGTCTGGGTTTCTGACGGTATTTGGAATGAAAGATCTGCTGTAATTTGGGTGCATGAAGATCCTTACTATCCACCCAAGATCGATCTTCAGGACCATAATCTTTCCAATACACCAAATACTGTACCCTTCCTCTAAGCCTGCGGGAATCAATGATACTCTGCACTTCATACTCCTCCTGACCTTCAACCTCGATAGGCTCTGGCACCACAGGGTTCCTAGTATAACGGTTGCATACGAGAGGTTTCAAGAGAGATACATGGAACACGTTATGAATGCACATGGACGCAGGTATATCCAAAGCATAGGAAACCGGATTAATCTTGCGAATAATTCTGTAAGGACCAATGAACCTGGAAGCCAACTTATTGGACGGAACTTGAAGCTTCAGGTTCCTGGAGGAAAGCCATACTCTGTCCCCAACCTGAAAGGAGAGCGCTGGAAGCCTTCTGCGATGACTGACCAAGTGCCCTCTGAACTTGTGCCCATGTGGAACGGAGTTGCTCGATATGCTCATCCAGAGCTGGAATCTGTTGTGTCTGAAAGGAATCCGGGAGCAAACAGGGCTGAAACCCGTAATTAATCAGAAACGGAGAGCTCTCGGATGAAGAGTTGACCGCACAGTTCCTAGCAAACTCTGCCCAAGGCAACAAGTCGGCCCAATTGTCATGATGGTCAGTAACGAAACAGCGCAGGAATTGTTCCAACCCTTGGTTGGCACGCTCAGCAGCTCCATTGGTCTGGAGGTGGTAAGCTGAGGAAAAGGATAGTTGTATGCCTATTTGTTCACAAAATGTCCTCCAGAACCTGGACACAAACTGGCTCCCCCTGTCGGACACCAGTACTCTGGATACTCCATGCAATCGAAATACTTCCTTATCAAATACCATTGCTAATTCTTTAGCCGAGGGAAGGCCACGGAGGGGCACAAAATGAGCCATTTTAGAAAACCTGTCCACCACCATCAGTATAAAGGAATACCCTTAGACATGGGCAATTCTCCCATAAAATCAATAGAAACATGAGACCAGGGACGTTCACCATTAGGTACCGGCTGAAGCAAGCCCACAGGGAGGTGTCTAGGGGTTTTTGCACGAGCACAGGTGGCACAGGCATTAGTAAAATTGGCACAATCTGCTCTCATAGAAGGCCACCAAAATATCTGAGAAAGGGACCATAACAATTGGTCTCTGCCAATATGTCCCGCGGCCTTAGAGGAATGGTAAGTTTCAAGTAAACGAGTACGAAATGGCTCAGCGACATAACACTTGTCCACCGGGGTTTCATGGGGAGCGGAGGCCTGGGAGGACAAGATCTCTTCCCCAAGTGGTGAAGTGATACTAGTAGGTATAGTAGCCAATATTCGATCGGGTTGAATGATAGGTACTGTTGCCTCTTCTCTGTCAATTTTGGCCTCAAATTGTCTTGACAGTGCATCAGCCCTAACATTCTTAGATCCCGGAAAGTAGGATACAATGAAATTGAATCGAGACAGAAATAACGGCCATCTGGCCTGGCGAGAGGACAATCTCTTGGCCTCAGAGAGGTAAGTCAGATTTTTATGATCAGTCAGGATCAAAACAGGATTTTTTGTGCCTTCAAGTAAATGGTGCCATTCCTTAAGAGCGAGGATAATGGCCAATAATTCTCTGTCCCCTATCTCATAATGGCTTTGAGCTTCGGTCAGTTTTTTGGAAAAAAACCCCACAGGGTCTAAGTGTTCCACCTTTAATAGGATGCCGAGAAAGCACTGCCCCAACCCCAATATCTGAGGCATCAACCTCCAAAGTGAACGGGAGTAATTGGTTGGGGTGGGATAACACAGGAGCATTAGTAAAAGCCAATTTCAGTTTTTCAAAGGCCTCCTCAGCAACCGCTGGCCAAAGTGATGGATTAGCGCCCTTGTGTGTGAGGTCAGACAATGGTTTCACAATGGAAGAGAAGTTCTTAATAAACTTCCTATAATAGTTAGCGAAGCCCAAAAATCGCTGAATAGCTTTGAGACTCTTAGGTCGAGGCCATCGTAAGACTGCAGTTAACTTTTCTTTGTCCATGGCAATGCCTGCTTTGCCAGTAATGAAACCCAAGAATGGCACACTGGTTCTGTGAAACTCACATTTCTCAAATTTACAATAGAATTTGTTTCTGCATAACCGTAGCAATACTTCGGACACATCTTTAATGTGTTGTGACAAGTCTTTGGAGTGAATAAGTATATTGTCAAGGTAAACCATGACACATGACTGTAACATATCTCTGAGAATATCATTGATCAATTCCTGAAATACTGCGGGTGCATTACACAGACTAAATGGCATGACTAGATATTCATAGTGCCCAGATCTTGTGTTAAAGGCAGTTTTCCACTCATCACTGGCTCTGATATGAATCAAGTTGTATGCAGCCCGTAGGTCCAATTTGGTGAAAATCGAGGAGCCTTTGAGTCTGTCAAAAAGCTCAGTGATGAGTGGTATCGGATAAGCGTTCTTAGCCATAAGCTTATTTAACCCGCGGTAGTCAATGGATGGTCTCAGTTCGCCATTTTTCTTCTTTACAAAAAAGAACCCGGCCCCAGCCAGAGAGGTAGATTTCCTTATGATTCCTCTTCTAAGGGCATCGGAAATATATTCTTCCATAGCTTGGTTTTCCTCACAAGACAATGGATAAGTGCGACCCCTAGGAGGCACCACTCCAGGAGGCAACTCAATACTACAATCATATGGTCTGTGCTGAGGTAAAGTGCCAGCCTCTCCCTTACTAAAAACATTGCCAAACTGCTGGTATTCGTCTGGTAGTGAAGGGGAGGTGCACAAGACCTTAACAGGATGGGTAATGCACTTTTTCATACAAAATTGAGACCAAGCAGAGATTTTGCACTTTTGCCAATCAAACTGCGGATTATGCAACTGTAACCAAGGGAAACCCAATATTACAGCATGGTGAGGAGAGTTAATAAGTTGGAACTGCTGCTCTTCTTTATGGAGAGCCCCAATAGTCATGGATAATGGCATAGTTTCGAAAGTTACCTGAGCAGGTTCCAAAGGTCTGCCATCAATTGCCTCAATGGCAAGCGGGGTTTCTCTTTCAATGCGTGGAACCCCATGCAATTCAGCAAAGGTATTAGCCATAAAATACCCAGCTGCACCAGAATCAACCAGAGCCAGAACCTCCACTGAGCGTTCTGCCCAAGACAATACCACCTGTAAGGTGTGTTTCAGTGTGCCCAATACTGGGGACGATTGGACACCACCTAGGGCCTGTCCCCCAAGGTACCCTAGGTGTGTTCGTTTCCCGGACGTACCGGACAGAATCTTAGCAAATGCCCATTCTTACCGCAATATAAACACAACCCGTGTCACCTGCGGTAATATCTCTCCTCCTTGGTTAATCCAGTGAAACCTACTTGCATCGGTTCACCTGGTTCCCGCAATGTTTCACTAGGCTTAGCTGCCATGGGAGGGATGGGTGGGCAAAATTTACTGCTAGCCACTCCATTTTTAGACCATATCCTACGATCTCTAGCAGTTAGTCTCTCACGTATCCTGGAGTCAATTAGTATGACATACTCAATATAGTCATCTAAATCAGTAGGCAATTCCTTTACTGCAATCTCATCCTTAATCTGGTCACACAGTCCCTGAGCAAAGGCTGCCAACAATGCCTCATTATTCCACCCTACCTCTGCTGCCAAGGTGCGAAATTCAATGGCATAGTCGCCCACCATACGCCTTCCCTGTTGTATTTCCATAAGGCTTTTAGCAGCAGAGGTGGTTCTACCAGGCGGCTCAAACACTCAAATGATTACACAAATTCTCTGAAACTCTTAGTGCAGGGTTTAGCATTTTCCCACAATGGGTTAACCCAAGCCAATGCTCTGCCAGTTAGCAAGGATATCATGAACCCAATCTTGCTACGATCGTTAGGAAACACATGTGCCGTCAATTCCATAAATATTTCAAGTTGGTTGATGAACCCTCTACAAAGATTAGGGTCACCGTCATAACGGAGTGGCAGGGGTGCAGAAGCAGTTAACCCTTTGACTGCGGCCCCTGAGGGCATCGTATCATTCTCCAGTGTCTGACTTGGCAAGATCACCGGGCTAGACCCAGACTTATCAGCAAGCACAGTGCGTTCGAGAATAGTTTGGATTGCAACCGCCAACTGATCCAAATGTTGCTCATGCATATCCATCCTCCAATGGATATTCTGTGTATTACCATCACTCTTATTATCTGAGGTCATGGTCCTTTCGTACTGTCACGGTTTATTACGACTCTCAGACGTAAGGTTAGGTAAAAACACAACTTTATTGAAAAGTTAACGATAATCCCGTAGGATTTCATACACAAAAATACAATACATAGAAAGGCGAATGGATATAGCAATATAGAATCAGGCTCTACCGGCCCTGCCAATATACTGGGCAAGGCAGTCTGGGCAAGCAAATAAACAGGTGGCTCTACCAGCCCTGCCAATGTACCGGGCAAGGCAGCCAAACGGCAGTCAGGAGTATACAGATAAACAACTGAAACAGACTCTACCAGCCCTGCCAATATACCGGGCAAGGCAGCCTGAAGGAACACTGAGAGGGTAGGCTCTACCGGCCCTGCCAATACCGGGTAAGGCAACCTTGAGTTGGAATGATGAAAGGTTCTACCGGCCTTACCAAAATACCGTACAGGGCAGCCAATTGAGGAGATGACAATCAGAGTGGCCACAATAACTGTCAGATGATAAGGACAGTCGAAGATGTTAAGTAATAATATAATAATATGTATAATATAGCCGCAAGGCTTGGGAGCGAACCAGCGTCCGCACGCTGGGACCCAACAGATCTCACTGTGTAATGCTTGTGAGGGAAAGGAGCAAACCAACGCCCGCACGCTGGGAACCAACAGACTTGTATAATATAGCCGCAAGGCTTGGGAGCGAACCAGCGTCTGCACGCTGGGAGCCAACAGATCTTACTGTGTAATGCTTGTGAGGGAAAGGAGCGAACCAACGCCCGCGCACTGGGAACCAACAGACTTGTATAATATAGCTGCAAGGCTTGGGAGCGAACCAGTGTCCGCACGCTGGGAGCCAACAGATCACACTGTGTAATGCTTGTAAGGGAAAGGAGCGAACTAGCGCCCGCGCGCTGGGAACCAACAGACATGTATACTATAGCCGCAAGGATTGGGAGCGAACCAGCGTCCGCACGCTGGGAGCCAACAGAGATCAATGTGCAATGCCGTAAGGCAATGTAGCAAACCAGAGCCCGCGCGCTGGGAACCAACAGACTATATGTCGCCAAGCGACCGAGGAACAATGTCGCCACCACTGCAGGAACCAGGCTCAGGAGATGACAGGAACCAGCAAGGATGTCCAACCGGAAAAGGAACGATAACGGAGACCGGCAGCGGGAACAGCAACTGCAGGAGACTCAACCGGAACAGGACTGGAACCAAACAGCAGACAGAAAACTCTAGAACAGCACATCTCAGGAGCACAGGAACTCAGGGAAAGAGGCCAGTGAAGCTTCTGTAGCATGGTGGTAATGACAAAGTCAGAGACACCACAAAAGGGCAACCAAAGGGTGCCCCAGCTTAGTTTAAGTAGGCAGTATGAGGCGGGCTAAAGGCAAGCAGCCAATGGGAGCCCCCTATAGGTGATAGACACAGTAATGCAGCAATCACGGGCACCGTGATAGCATCCTGATCCAGCGTTCCTGTACCATGCCCCCAAGATACACAAAAGAATAACTGATCCACCGGGCAGACCTATTAGAGCAGGAATCAACTCAATGACATCAAATTTATCAGCGTTCCTGGATTTTTTTCTTCAGAAATATGTTCTTAAACTCCCTAGCTATATAAGGGATTCTCAACATGTGCTAGAACTTCTACAGCCCATAAAACATCAAGAAAACTTCTGTTGGGTAACTATAGATGTAGAGGCCATATACTTCCAGGTCAAAGGTATGGCCATGGGCACAAGGTTTGCCCCATCCTTACGGATGTGGGCAATGGCGACCTCGTGCACTATGACCGATACATAGATGATATCCTAATGATTTGGCAAGGTACCCAAGAGGCCCTATATAGAATGATTGAAGGATTCAATAAAAACAACAGAGGATTAAAATTTACGGTGTCAATACAGGAAGTCTCTATAGACTTTCTAGATCTGACCCTATCTTTTGGACCCGACCATGAGATCGTCAGTAATATTGTCACGGTTTGTTAAGACTCTCAGACACTGAGTTAGGTAAAAACACAACTTTATTGAAAAGTTTAAGACAACCCCATAGGGTAACATACACGTACATATATATATTGCAATGACATAGAGCATAAGCAGTGATAATAATGAATCAGGCTCTACCGGCCCTGCCAATATACCAGGCAAAGCAGCCAGGAGGTTGGTACAGGGAATAGATAGGCTCTACCGGCCTTGCCAATATACCGGGCAAGGCAGCCAGGAGGCTGGTACAAGGAATGTGATAGGCTCTTCCAGCCCTGCCAATATACCGGGCAAGGCAGCCTGGAGACTGGTACAAGGAATTTGATTGGCTGTACCGGCCCTGCCAATATACCGGGCAAGGCAGCCGGGAGACTGGTATAATGAAATGGTAAAGGCTCTACCGGCCCTGACAAATACCGGGAAAGGCAGCCTTGAGGCTGACAACAAGTATAGAGGCTCTACCGGCCTTGCCAGTACCGGGTAAGGCAACCCAAGGTGGTAAAGAGAGGAATAGGTTCTACTGGCCTTACCAATATACCGGGCAAGGCAGCCTGGACACAGAGCGGGTGGCAACCACTAAAGCCTCGGTCACTGGCTAGGTGGAAAAACCAGTCACGTTGGGTGACATACAGAGGCAAATAGAATAAATGTGGTAAGCCAGCGAGAAGTACAGGAGCCAACCAGTATCCGCGTACTGGAGAACCAACAAACCACCGGAGCTGTCTAGGACTTGACAGCAATCAGTAAAACATGGAGCGAACCAGTACCCGCGTACTAGAGAAACCAATCTCTCTACCGGTGCAACAGCAGCCGGTTGTAGTGAAGCGAACCAGTACCCGCGTACTGGAGAAACCAATCTCTCATCCGGTGCAACAGCAGCCAGTGTTAGTGGAGCGAACCAGTACCCGCCTACTAGGGAGACAATATCTTTACGGTGCGACAGCAGCCGGTTGTTAGTGAAGCAAACCAGTACCCACGTACTGGAGAAACCAATCTCTCTTCCGGGCAACAGCAGCCGGTGTTAGTGGAGCGAACCAGTACCTGCGTACTGGGATAACCAATATCATTACTGGTGCAACAGCAGCTGGTCGTTTGTGGAGCAAACCAGTACTCGCGTACTGGATAACCAATGTCTCTACCAGTGCAACAGCAGACGGGTGAATGTGAAGTGAACCAGTACCGTTTACTGGGTAACCAATAGCTCTACCAGTGTAGCAGCAGCCGGATGACTGTGGAGCGAACCAGTACCCGCGTACTGGGATAACCAATATCGTTACCGGTGCAACAGCAGGCAGGTGCATGTGAAGTGAACCAGTACCCGTGTACTGGGAAACCAATATCTCTACTGGTGCAATAGCAGCCGGATGACTGTGGAGTGAACCAGTACCTGCGTACTGGAGACAAAACAGAGGAATCGAAATGTCGCCAGAGCGACTATGAAGAACTAGCACACTGTAGGCGATCCAGGATCAGGAACACGGCACTCCAGACGGTCACCCGGATCAGGAATGGCAGCAGGAACAGCGTCAAGACAGCAGCCTCAGGAACCAGGGGACTGGTGATCAGGAACTAGACGATCTCAGGCAAGCAGGAACATAGCCAGGGCCCAGGAAGCTCAGGAACTCAATAGAGGTACGAGCAGCATAGAGACAACATGAAAGGGCAACCAAAGGGTGCCCAAGCTCAGTCTAAATAGGCAATGCAGGGTGGGCTGAAGGCAGACAGCCAATGGAGAGCCCCCTACAGGTAACTGACAAAGAAAGGCAGCAATCACGGGCACTGTGATAGTACCCCCCTCTCAAAGACCCCCTCTCCTAGAAGAGGGTCTAGGTTTCTGAGGGTATTTATAATGGAAGATTCACAGTAATTTGGGAGCATGAAGGTCCTTACTACCTACCCAGGATCGTTCTTCAGGACCATAACCCTTCCAATGCACCAAATACTGCACTTTTCCTCTAAGCCTGCGGGAATCAATGATACTCTGAACTTCATACTCCTCCTTACCTTCAACCTCTATCGGCCCTGGCACCACAGGGTTGGTAGTATAACGGTTGCATACAAGAGGCTTGAGGAGAGAGACATGGAAGACATTATGAATACGCATGGACGCAGGAATGTCCAAAGCATACGAGACAGGGTTGATCTTGCAAATCACCCTGTAAGGACAAATTAATCGAGGAGCCAATTTATTTGATGGGACTTGAAGTTTAAGATTTCTGGAGGAAAGCCACACTCTGCCCCCAACCTGAAAGGAAACCACTGGTAGTCTTCTGCAATTAGCATGGCGCTGAAGGCATTGGAATGACTCACCAAGTGCCCTCTGAACCTGTGCCCATGTGGAGCGGAGTTGCTCGATATGCTCATCCAGAGCTGGAATCTGTTGTGACTGAAAGGAATCCGGGAGCAAACAAGGCTGGAACCCATAATTAATCAGAAACGGGGAGCTCCCGGATGAGGAGTTAACCACACAGTTCCTGGCGAACTCTGCCCAAGGCAACAGGTCAGCCCAGTTGTCATGATAGTCAGTAATGAAACAGCGCAAGAACTGCTCCAATCCTTGATTGGCACGCTCAGCGGCCCCATTGGTCTGGGGATGGTAGGCGGAGGAAAAGGACAATTGAATGCCCATCTGTTCACAAAATGCCCTCCAAAATCTGGAAACGAACTGGTTCCCCTGGTCGGACACCAGCACTCTGGGTACTCCATGCAACCGAAACACTTCTTTAGCAAACACCATTGCCAATTCTTTAGCAGAGGGAAGGCCACGGAGGGGCACAAAATTAGCCATTTTAGAAAACCTGTCCACCACCATCAGTATAAAGGAATACCCTCTAGACACTGGCAATTCTCCCATGAAATCAATGGAAACGTGGGACCAGGGACATTCACCATTAGGTAACGGCTGAAGTAGGCCCACCGGGAGGTGTCTAGGGGTCTTGGCATGGGCAGAAGTGGCACAGGCATTCGTTAAATCAGCACAATCTGCCCTCATAGAAGGCCACCAAAAGACTTGAGAGAGGGACCATAATAATTGGTCTCTACTGGTATGTCCTGCAGCTTTAGAGGAATGATATGTCTCAAGCAATCAAGTGCGGAATAGTTCATCAACAAAACACTTGCCCACTGGGGTTTCTGGGGCAGCAGAAGCCTGGGAGGCCAAAATCTCTTCCCCTAGTGGTGAAGTGATACTAGTACGTAGTGTAGCCAATATCCGATCAGGCTGAATAATAGGTGATGGCACCTCGTCTCTGTCAGTTTCTGACTCAAATTGTCTTGACAGTGTGTCAGCCCTGACATTCTTAAACCCCGGCAAGTAAGATACAATAAAATCGAATCGAGAAAGGAACAGTGCCCACCTGGCCTTGCGTGAGGACAATCTTTTAGTCTCAGAGAGATAAGTCAAGTTTTTGTGATCAGTCAGAATTAAGACTGGGTTTTTTGTGCCCTCTAGTAGATGGCGCCATTCCTTCAGGGCAAGGATAATGGCCAATAATTCTCTGTCACCTATCTCGTAATGGCTTTGAGCCCCGCTCAATTGTTTAGAGAAAACCCCACAAGGTCTGAGAATTCCTCCTTTAATAGGTCGTTGAGAAAGTACTGCCCCAACCCCAATATCTGAGGCATCAACCTCCAATGTAAATGGGAGAGCTGGGTTGGGGTGGGATAACACAGGAGCATTAACAAAAGCAGATTTCAATTTCTCAAAGGCATCTTCCGCAGCCACCGACCATTGAGATGGGTTAGCACCCTTGTGTGTAAGGTCAGACAATGGTTTAACAATAGTAGAGAAGTTCTTAATAAACTTCCTATAATAATTAGCGAATCCCAAAAATTGCTGGATGGCTTTTAGACCCTTAGGCCGTGGCCATTGCAGGACTGCTGCTAATTTCTCTTTATCCATGGCAATGCCTTCTTTGCCAATTACAATCCCCAAGAATGGCACACTAGTTTTGTGAAACTCGCATTTTTCCAATTTGCAAAATAATTTATTTTTACGTAGGCGAAGCAACACCTCAGACACATCTTTAATGTGTTGTGACATTTTCGGAATGAATGAGTATGTCGTCCAGGTAGACAACCACACATGACTGCAACATATCCCTGAGGATATCATTGATTAATTCTTGAAATACTGCAGGTGCGTTGCAGAGACCAAATGGCATGACCAGATATTCATAGTGCCCAGATCTAGTGTTAAAAGCAGTTTTCCACTCATCACCAGCTCTGATCCGAATCAAATTATAAGCAGCTCGCAAGTCCAATTTGGTAAAGATTGAAGAACCTTTGAGCCTGTAAAATAGCTCAGTGATGAGTGGTATTGGATAAGCATTTTTAGACATTAGCTTGTTTAGTCCACGGTAATCAATGCATGGTCTCAGCTCGCCATTTTTTTTTTTTACAAAAAAAGAATCCAGCCCTGGATGGAGAAGTGGATTTCCTTATGATCCCTCTCTTAAGGGCATCAGAAATATATTCCTCCATAGCTTGGTTCTCATCACAGGACAATGGATATGTGCGTCCCGTAGGGGGCACCACCCCCGGAGGCAATTCAATACTACAGTCATAAGATCTCTGCTGGGGTAGGGTGGCAGCTTCTCCCTTACTAAATACATCACTGAACTGTTGGTACTCGTCTGGCAGTGAAGGGGAGGTACACAAGATCTTAACTGGGTGGGATACGCAATGCTCCATACAAAACTGAGACCAAACTGTGGGTTATGAAGCTGTAACCAAGGAAATCCCAAAATTACTGCGTAATGTGGAGAATTGATAAGTTGGAACTGCTGTTCCTCCTTGTGAAGTGCCCCAATAGTCATAGATAATGGCATTGTTTCAAAGGTAACCTGTGCAGGTTCTAAGGGTCTGCCTTCAATAGTGAGAGGGGATTCTCTCTCAATCGGCAGAACCCCATGCAATTCAGCAAAGGTATTATCCATAAAATACCCAGCTTCTCTGGAATCACCCAGGGCCAAAACCTCCACTGAGCTTTTTGCCCAAGAAAGTACCACCTTTATGGTGGGTTTCAGTGTGCCCAAACCTGGGGACGATTGAACACCACCTAGAGCCTGTCCCCCAAGGTACCCTAGGTGTGTTAGTTTCCCGGACGTACGGGACAGGATCTTAGCAGGTGCCCACTCTTGCCACAGTATAAACACAATCCCTGCCTTCTGCAATACGTTCTCTCCTCCCTGGTTAGTCTGGTGAAACCCAATTGCATAGGTTCACCTGATTCCTGTAACTGTTCATTGGGTTTAGATGCCAAGGGAGGGATGGGTGGGCAAACTGTACTGCTAGATCCATTATTTTTTTACCTTAGTCTTCGATCTTTAGCCAACACTCTTTCATTGATCCGAGTATCAATTAGGATAACATACTCAATATAATTATCTAGGTCTGTAGGCAATTCTTTAGCTGCAATTTCATCTTTAATCTGGTCGCTCAAACCTTGAGCGAAGGCTGCCAACAATGCCTCTTTGTTCCACCCTACCTCTGCTGCCAAGGTGCGGAATTCAATGGCATAATCGCCCACCATATGCCTGCCCTGCTGTATCTCCATAAGGCGTTTAGCAGCAGAGGTGGTTCTACCAGGAGGCTCAAACACTCTCCGAAATGACTGCACAAATTCTCTGAAACTACTTGTGCAGGGTTTCGCACTCTCCCATAACGGATTGGCCCATGCCAATGCTCTACCAGTCAGCAGGGATATCATAAAACCAACTTTACTGCGGTCACTGGGAAAGGCATGCGCAGTTAATTCCATAAATATTTCAAGTTGGTTGATAAACCCTCAGCACAGGTTAGGATCACCATCATATCTGAGTGGCAAAGGGGCGGAAGCGGTTAATCCCTTAACTGCAGCCCTTGAGGGCATAGTATGGTTCTCCGGTGTCAGACCTGGGGAGACCACCGGACTAGGAGCAGACTTGTCTGAGAGTACTGTGCGTTCAAGAATAGTTTGGATCGCTACCGCTAGCTGATCCAGGCGTTGCTCATGTACATCCATCCTCCAGTGGATATTCTGTGTATTACCATCACTCTTATTGTCTGAGGTCATGGCCCTTTCGTACTGTCACGGTTTGTTAAGACTCTCAGACACTGAGTTAGGTAAAAACACAACTTTATTGGAAAGTTTAAGACAACCCCATAGGTTAACATACACGTACATATATATATTGCAATGACATAGAGCATAAGCAGTGATAATAATGAATCAGGCTCTACCGGCCCTGCCAATATACCGGGCAAGGCAGCCAGGAGGTTGGTACAGGGAATAGATAGGCTCTACCGGCCCTGCCAGTATACCGGGCAAGGCAGCCAGGAGACTGGTACAAGGAATGTGATAGGCTCTACCGGCCCTGCCAATATACCGGGCAAGGCAGCCTGGAGACTGGTATAAAGAAATGGTAAAGGCTGTACCGGCCCTGCCAAATACCGGGCAAGGCAGCATTGAGGCTGACAACAAGTATAGAGACTCTACCGGTCTTGCCAATACCGGGTAAGGCAACCCAAGGTGGTAAAGAGAGGAATAGGTTCTACCGGCCTTACCAATATACCGGGCAAGGCAGCCTGGACACGGAGCGGGTGGCAACAACTAAAGCCTCGGTGACTGGCTAGGTGGAAAAAACAGTCACGTTGGGTGACATACAGAGGCAAATAGAATAAATGTGGTAAGCCAGCGAGAAGTACAGGAGCCAACCAGTACCCGCGTACTGGAGAACCAACGAACCACCGGAGCTGTCTAGGACTTGACAGCAATCAGTAAAACATGGAGCGAACCAGTACCCACGTACTGGAGAAACCAATCTCTCATCCGGTGCAACAGCAGCCGGTATTAGTGGAGCGAACCAGTACCCACGTACTGGGGAGACAATATCTTTACGGTGCGACAGCAGCCGATTGTTAGTGAAGCAAACCAGTACCCGCGTACTGGAGAAACAAATCTCTCTTCCGGGCAACAGCAGCCGGTGTTAGTGGAGCGAACCAGTACTCGAGTACAGGGATAACCAATATAGTTACCGGTGCAACAGCAGCCAGTCGTTTGTGGAGCAAACCAGTACCCGCGTACTGGATAACCAATGTTTCTACCGGTGCAACAGCAGCCGGGTGCATGAGAAGTGAACCAGTACCCATGTACTGGGAAACCAATATCTCTACCGGTGCAACAGCAGCCGGATGACTGTGGAGCGAACCAGTACCCGCGTACTGGAGACAAAACAGAGGAATCGAAATGTCGCCAGAGCGACTATGGAGGACTAGCACACTGTAGGCAATCCAGGATCAGGAACACGGCACTCCAGATGGTCAACCGGATCAGGAATGGCAACAGGAACTGGCAGCAGGAACAGCGACAAGACAGCAGCCTCAACCGGATCAGGAACGGATACAGGAACCAGGGGACTGGTGATCAGGAACTAGACGATCTCAGGCAAGCAGGAACATAGCCAGGGCCCAGGAAGCTCAGGAACTCAATAGAGGTACGAGCAGCATAGAGACAACACGAAAGGGCAACCAAAGGGTGCCCAAGCTCAGTCTAAATAGGCAATGCAAGGCGGGCTGAAGGCTGACAGCCAATGGAGAGCCCCCTACAGGTAACTGACAAAGAAAGGCAGCAATCACGGGCACCGTGATAAACATCTATTGCAAACCTGTGGCTTCTAATCAATATATAAGAGCTAACAGTGTTCATTATCATAAATGGCTGAGTAATGTGCCCTTTGAACAATTCCATAGGTTGTGACGCAACTGTAGTAATCCTCATGACTTTGGAAGAGAAGGAGCTATTTTAAAACAACAATTCATAGAAAAAGTTTTTAAGGATACACTGTTGGACTCGGCTTTTAACCGAGCCAGGAACCTGGATAGGAAAGATATTTTACGGAAAAAAGAAAAAGAGACATCCAAACCCAATATGCCTTTTATTACTCAATTTAATTCACAAGGGAATAAGATCAAACATATTCTAATTAAACATTGGAATATTCTTCTCCAAGATCCATGTTTCATAGAACAAATAGATAAACACCCTGTCATCACATTCAGGAAAAACAGAAACATTAGGTCATATATAGCGCCCAGCCTTCCGAAAAAACTGACAAATATCAATATAAGCCCACAGATTGAATTGCCTGCTGCCAAGGGCACCTTTAGATGTGGTGGAAAGAGATGCATTAACTGCAAACATGTGATTCATAACAACTTGACTTTTTCAAATATTTTTTCAAATATTGACAATAGGGTTTAAAGGGTTGAACTAGATGGACGCAAGTCTTTTTTCAACCTAAATTACTATGTTACTATGTTTATTTCTCCACTAAAGGACATATTGATTGCAATACTAAATTTGCAATATATATGATAATGTTTGGCTGTGGTTCTAAGTATGTGGGGCGAACCATCAGACTCCTTAAGCAACGTATGTATGAACACAGAGGAAAGATAAACAGAAAAGACAATAACCATGGAATCCCCAAACATTTTAACAGCGGCCAAAAAGAAGGAATTGAGAATTTTAAAGTAATAGGCCTGGAACATATCCCTGAACATGTTAATGAGAGATATAAAACTCTTTGCACCAGGGAGGCCTATTGGATTTACAAAAAAGAAAAGAGAAAAGAAAAGCGGCGCAGAGGAGTCTCTCTAAGCGTAGTATGTTGATCACAAGAGATAGGTCCTTCACCCAAACACCGTGGAACAAATCATCAGAACACTACTCACATTTTTCAGAGGCACATATCCTGCCTCTTGGTTCTTACGCTTGCACTGGCTTACACCCCAGTATAGTGATCTTCTCCACTCGGGGTCACAGATGGATACAGTCCCTTGTAGGATTCTCCAATAGAACTGATGGATAATATACGTTTGGAATTAGCCACTCAAGCAGAGGATATATATAAAAATCCAATGCTATAGTAGGCTAAACCTAATATGATCTTATAAAAAATTCCACTCCTATTATTCAATGAGGGAACTGCTATTAATATAAAGCAGGCCAGTGTTCAAAAAACAGATGAGTTAACGTGAGTATAGTCCAATGAGAGTTTATTTTTTCAAGAGGGATAAAAATATACAAGATAGAATATATGACTATAATAGTCAAAAAAACAAAATAAAATGGGTATATATTAAATCAATAAACTTAAAAATATAAAAAATGGATAAAATCAGTAAATGCCTATCAAACAGAAAAGGTCAGGTACACAGCTAACACGTTTCGTCACTACATGTGACTTTCTCAAAGCTAAACAGAAAAAGCTTTAGCTTTGAGAAAGTCACATGTAGTGACGAAACGCGTTAGCTGTGTACCTGTCCTGTTCTGTTTGATGGGCATTTACTGATTTTATCCATTTTTTATATTTTTAAGGTTATTGATTTAATATATACCCATTTTATTTTGTTTTTTTGACTATTATAGTCATATATTCTATCTTGTATATTTTTTATCCCTCTTGAAAAAATAAACTCTCATTGGACTATACTCACGTTAACTCACATCTGTTTTTTGAACATTGGCCTGCTTTATATTAATAGCAGTTCCCTCATTGAATAATAGGAGTGGAATTTTTTATAAGATCATATTAGATTTAGCCTACTATAGCATTGGATTTTTATATATATCCTCTGCTTGAGTGGCTAATTCCATACATATATTATCCATCATTTCTATTGGAGAATCCTACAAGGGACTGTATCCATCTGTGACCCCGAGTGGAGAAGATCACTATACTGGGGTGTAAGCCAGTGCAAGCGTAAGAACCAAGAGGCAGGATATGTGCCTCTGAAAAATGTGAGTAGTGTTCTGATGATTTGTTCCACGGTGTTTGGGTGAAGGACCTATCTCTTGTGATCAACATACTACGCTTAGAGAGACTCCTCTGCGCCGCTTTTCTTTTCTTTTTTAGTTTACCCAGTTTGTAGTGGGAACCAAATCTCCTTGGAAGCGTGCAGCATTGGACTCATAAGCGCAAAATATAATTAAGGGAAAGAAAATCAAGATATAAAAGTATATGTGTTTGTTTTCTGGCTGTTTTCCCCTCCTTCTTTCCTTTTTGAGTACATACTGTGGGAAGAGGCGCAGTGGTAGGGGTAGTCTATTTTCCATCTTGACTCCAAGTTTGTATACATATATTTCTATATACTATTGGATTTACACACTGGGCACAATGAGTCCTGGAGGATTAAACATAGAAATGGATGTGGCATCATGTTTTTAATTAAGAAATGGGAAGTGTTGCTTATTTTGCCATAAAATGTCCATATCCACCTGTTTGTCCACTTCTCCCTAGATGCCCTCGTGTATACTTATGTGTATATTTATAATTTTTTATAATTATTTAATTAATTATTTATTCATTACTCATTTACTTATTTTTCATTTTTATTTTTCACACAGTATACATTACACATAAAGATTCTCATTTTAATCTCCATTTGTACATCCAGTACTTCCTTTTTTTTATGTTAGCATACAACTGTTTATCTATTTTTTCTCTTATAAGCAACTTTCTACCACTCTGCACGTTTTTGTTAGACCCCAGCCCTGCCCTCGAGTGGTCTTTACTGTATTCCAGCTTGAGTGCCGTACGGTTTGCAATAGACCACTAGGGGCGCAAGTGCCAATCCCTGTCGACAAGCCGCTAGCCCCTATGGATCTGCGGATGATGTGTCCGGGATACGTGATACTTAGCGTTCCAGAAGTGGCATATGGCTCGCTGATGTGTGCGAGTCGAATGCCGGTTGGGGAATGGTGGGACTACCTCAATGGACATCTGGAGGCCTATATAAAAAGAGGTGGGTGAGATCTGTACAATCCCTTTCTCCTGATGAAGTGATTGTTATCACGAAACACATAGAGCCATCACCAGTGCAGCTAAGTTTACCTTTTTATTGTTTTTAACTTACTGCATTAACTTTCGTATTTTTATACATTATTTACCTTTTGGAAATCTTAAGTCCGTTTTTTCTTCCCTTGAAGTTTTTGATTTATTTCTAGAGTGTTTCATTTTTTACACACACACGTGTATATATATATATATATATATATATATATATATATATATATATAGATTATTAAATAAAATGACAAGTGTCTAATATTTGAAGAGGGGTGAAAAAACTGGTGTGTCGGTAATATTTATTTAGTTGCACATGTACACATTTCTCTAGGATTTTGGATAAAGTGAGGAGTAGGGATATTGGTCAGTAGTTTGATACTACTTTTTTATCCCCACTTTTGTGGATAGGTACAACTCTAGCCACCTTCCAGGATTTGGGCATATACCCTGTTGCTAAAGAGGCATTAATTAAAGATGCAATCGGTTTGGCCATGACCATGGCACTGAGCTTTAATAGCATTCCTGGTAGTTTGTCAGGACTGGATTGGGATTTCATTTTTGGGTTGAGGAGGTGATCATATATTTTGCTTTCAGTTACTGGCATAAAATTGAATTCAATTTCATAACTGGACCGGGCAACAGGTGCCAGTGAGTGTTCTGTGGATGGTTGAACTTCTGAGTTATCTTTGTTTTGTGTAATCAGGGTGGTGGCACATCCAACAAAGTAGCTGTTAAATGCATTGGCTATGGCTATTGGGCATTGTATTGTTTCTTTGTCTATGGTTATAGTTGGTGGCTGAGAATGATTAGGAGGGTTGTAGAGGTTTTTAATAACCTTCCAAAAGTTGTCTGGCTTTGAAATGTTACTGTTTAAGTTGTCAGCAAAATATTATGCTTTTGCTAATTTTGTTTGTTTTGTACATATATTCCTTAATTGTCTGTATGCAGTGTGATCATAAGTGGAGCCGGTTTGTTTAAATTTTGTCCATAAGGCATCTCTGAAACTGTATAATTGAATCAAGTCATCTGTGACCCAGGGTAGATGTGCCCCCCTAACCCTGACCTTCCTTAGTTGGGCATGGGTATTACAGACCTGTAAGAATTCTGACTTAAAAAACTCAATCACTGAGTCTAGGTCAGGTATTAGATGTATTCTATGCCAAGAGCAATTTGTTAAATCATTTAGGAAGGACTGAAGATTAAATTGTCTAAATGATCTTGTGAGTATGACTTTGGAACATGACTTGACTAGTTTTATTTTGCGGACACAGTAAACTATGGAGTGATCGCTAAACATGTTTGCTAGTACACCTGAATCTTGGATTCTGCTTGTGCAGGATGAAATGATCCAGTCTAGTAGAGTATGGTTGGACGTTTTAAGTTTTATGCGAGCAGGGAAGGATATCAGCTGTGCTAAGTTCAATGTTTTAAACAACAAA
This sequence comes from Rhinophrynus dorsalis, assembly GCA_037306005.1. Taxonomy (NCBI): domain Eukaryota; kingdom Metazoa; phylum Chordata; class Amphibia; order Anura; family Rhinophrynidae; genus Rhinophrynus; species Rhinophrynus dorsalis. Next base: position 35,319,553 of record CM074728.1, on the reverse strand, counting down.
CAAAATTTCTCATTTCTGGAGTCTAGCCAATTAATATTAAAGTCTCCAAGAACCATCAGCTCGCCTTTCTTGTTTTGAGTGGCAATCTCCTTTAGGTGTCACATGTGTTTTCATCCATAGAAAATAATACAAATGCCACAAGATGCCATTCAATTGACTGCGTTAGTCCTTAAATACGATAAGGGACTCACTTTATTGTTAGAAATATAAGACCCAGATTATTTACAGCTGACACAGCAATTGAAATGATAAAAAAGTGAAAAAAAATAGTCCCCATAAGTCTTAAGCCCCATATCAATACATCCAAAGTACCTAAAAATTGCTTACAATGTTAGTAGATTTAACCCTATGAGTGCCAGAGAGGTATTCTTACCCCACTGGCACTCGTAGGGTAATCTGACTAAGGTACAAAGCAACAGCCCCTAAAAAAACACTTACCATTAATCCTGATGTCCAGTGGGGTCTTAAGAACAATGGTCCGCTCCTGTCCATTTTATTATTCCATCTTCTTTCTTCATGGGGTCCATCTTTTTACTTCCATAGTCTCATCATTAATCTGTAATAAAAATCAAGTGATATTAATACATTATCCATACAAATAACCAGCACATCCATAGCTTAACCCCTTGAGTGTCAGAAGGGTACCTTTCTGTGACTCAAAGGGAAAAACAATGCTTGGATGTGCTGGTTAATATTTAAAAAAATATCCAAAGTTGTAAGTTTAATCCAAATTCTAAATCAAAACAGTATAAATCAAAATATGATCCATCCACTTCTCCACTGCTGTGTGCAGCGCCAGTGGTGGTGGGGGAGAAAGTGAGTAGAAGCAAACACCCCCTGTGTACCTTACGAGCCAATGCCTGTTCCATTGTGAGGGAATTTGAACAGAGACTGCCTTTATATATGGGTAGTCTATGTTCAAAATGCCTCACACCCATTGACTGGGATGTGTGGTTACACACCTCCCAGCCAATCAGCTTTGAACGGGAGATTGGAGGAACCTGCTTGAAGCTGACTGGCTAGAAGGTGCGCAAGCACACATCCCAGCCAATGGCTGTGTGGCATTTTGAAAAGAGACTGCCCATATATAAAGGCAGTCTGTGTTCAAATTCCCTCACAATGGAACGGGCATCGGCCAGTAAGGTACACAGGGGTGTGTGCTCCTACTCACTCTCTCTGCCACACAGCGGCGGAAAAGTGGAGGGATCATATTTTGATTTATAATGTCTTGATTTAGAATTTGGATTAAATGTTCGACTATTTTTTTAAATATTAACCCACACATCTAAGCATTGTTTTTCCCTTTGAGTCCAAGAGATGTATGCAACGCATTGCAGAGCAATACCCCTCTGACACTCAAGGGGTTAAACTATGCATGGATCTGAGGGTTATTTGTATGGATAATGTATTAATATGCCTTGATTTTTCTTATAGATTAATGATGAGAAGATGGAAGAAAGAAGATGGACCCCAAGAAAAAAGAAGAAGAGAGAAGAAAAAAGAAGGAAGATAGAAGGATAGAGGATGAAAGGTAAGTAAGTAACAAAGTAGTCATATATTAACTCAGTAAATTAGGTTGATAAAAAACAAGTCCATCAAGTTCAGCCCTTGCCTCATAACCCAGTGACTTGAGAATTATATAGCTTTCATGGTACCAAGTAAGTTAGTCTTTATCAGACCTTCTTGTTTTGCCTACTAATACACAATATAACCCTAATACACAGTATAATCTCTAGCAACGAGTCCCCTAAAATTATTCCATTAAGTTCATAAGTATCATTGGAATTTTTTTCTTCCCAAATGCAAAACATTACACTTTCCCACATTAAACTTCACATTCCATTTGGTTGCCAAATCTGCCATTTTATGTAAATCCCTCTGTAGACAGCAAATATCCTGTTCTGAATTAATGACCCTGCATAATTTAGTGTCATCTGCAAATAGTGATATTTTGCTTTCTATATCTATTTCCAGGTCATTTATAAACATGTTAAAAAACAGTGGACCTAGTACTGAACCCTAGTACTCTACTCTCAACTTCAGCTACAACCACACACTGTTCCATATCCTTCAACCAGTTTTCTGTCCAATTACAAGTGGTATCCCCTAGCCCCAATTTCCTTATTTTATACCCCAGCCTTCTGTGTGCCTTTGCAAGATCTAGATATACTACATCAACTGCCTTACAATTATCTAGGTTGCTACATACTTCTTCATAGAAGTTGAAAATATTAGTTTGGCATGATCTATTCCTCATAAAATCATGTTGATTCCTGCGAATAATCTTAGTTTTTGTGGTGTAATCCTGAACATAATCACTTATTATCCCTTCTAGCAGTTTTCCGACTACAGAGGTCAAACTCACAGGTCTATAATTCCCAGGTTATGTTTTAGTTCCCTTCTTAAATAGAGGCCCTATATTGGCTCTACACTGATCTTGTGGCACTGAGTATCACGATGCCCGTGTATTGCTGGGACATTTTGACACATGATTTCTGATGCTTTCTTATTGGCTAGCTTGTGATTACTCCACCCAGTGGTAGCCTTTAAGTACTGTGCCCTGTCACTCATACAGGGCCCTTTTGTGGTGTTCCCGTTGCTTAGAGCTTGCTGCCGTTAACGTGTGATATCCTGTGTATGATCCTGACTGCCTGACTACTCTCTCTGATCCTGTTCCTGCTCCGTGTACTGACCCGGTCTGGCTGACGTTCCTGCTCCCTGTACCGACTTGGATTGGCTGACGTTCCTGCTCCATGTACCGACCCGGTCTGGCTGACGTTCCTGCTCCGTGTACCGATTTGGATTGGTTGACGTTCCTGCTCCGTGTACCGACCCGGCCTGGCTGACGTTCCTGCTCCGTGTACCGACCCGGTCTGGCTGACGTTCCTGCTCTGTGTATCGACCCACCCTGGCTGACATTCCTGTTCTGTGCCTCTAGTCCAGTGCACTTCCGTATCCGGTAGAGAGTATCTCCTGTGTGCTGTCCTGAGCGTGCTGGCCCAGTTGGTTGCCTCGTGCATTACCGTTCTGTGACTGCGACCCATTTATGCCTTGCTGCCTCCTTCCTCCTTACTCAGGGCTGACACTGATCTCGCTTGCTCACTATACATTTGGCTTGTTATTTTTACCACTGTGGTTGGTCTCCTGGGCGCCGCAGTTAGTCTCCGTTCTTGTCAGTCGCCAACAAGCCAAGCGCCCGTTACCAGGGCCGTCCGGTACTCACCTGGGTAGGAGCTATTCTTTGGCACATAATATGCTGGCTAGTCACTACTCCGTTATTGAGGTTGGTCTCCAGGGTGCCTCAGTCGGCTCTGTCACCCGGCAGTTGCCACTGAGCCTAGCGTTATTACATCTATTGCCCGGTACCGTTACCCTGGGTCACAGTCTGTGTGTATTCCTGGGCATTCCGTTGTTCCTCTGGTTGCAGTACTACTGGTAGTCATGTTCCATCTGGGCCTCGATCACCCTTCCTGGGCCTAGTCGCTGTTTTTGGCACTCATCCACAGAGAGTGCTTCTTGGGCCTCGCTATTAGGGCCTCCCAGCCTCCTGGCCTAATAGCATTTACCATCAGTGTCTCACTATTTCACACGAACTGTTCCTGACCTGTGTCAGTACATGTGTTGCTCTCTGATCTATCTATACTGGACCCATGTGGGTTAATGTTATTTAGTAACCTGTCCTGTGTCAGTACTGTTTGTTCTATTGCTGAACCCGCGAGGGTTACTTTATTCTGTCTGGTTTCAATAAAACTGTGTTTTACCAAATTGCCAGCCTCTGAGTGTACTGAAAACCGTTGCACTGAGCCTCTGGTGAGAGAATCTTTACAGTGATAGTAATGTTTCACAAAAACAGCAGCTACAATGAATCTTCATAGTATTTGAGCTATAGAGAGTGTTATTTCATTACTGTGAGCGTTGTCGTTCAAGAGTAATTGAATGATAAAGTTTCCTCCTCCTGCCCCTTTTACCTAGTGTAAGCCCCCACTCCTCAGATGTGGAATCCAGTCCATAGACCAGACAGCTCACATTAAGAGTCAATATTTTTACTGTGAGAACAATGAATCAGTGCTTGAAGGTACTGATCGTTACCTTTTTCAGTTGAAGTTCCCATTATTCACACTATTTAGTGTGACTTTTGGGAACTTAATGCACAAAATGGATGTTTGTCCAAGAGTCATTTCTGTGGCCTAATGTCCATTGTGCTTTCAGCTGGTAGGGCACTTGAATGCCAACACAGACATTTTTTTTTTTGGTCAGCCGGTATCCGTTTTTGCCCTACCGGCTGTTATAGATCAGACAATTGAATAAATGCCTAAGAGAGACAGGATTAACAGACGAGGGGGAGTTGTGTGCATATTTGTGAAACCAGCTCTAAATCCAAGCTTAAAGGTATATATTTGTGAGGAAACTGGCCATAATGTGGAAGCCCTTTAGGTAGAAATTGAAGCTAACTGTGGCATAAAAGATGCAAAAGATGTTGGTTGGTATATGCTACAAATCACCAAATATTGCTGAAAATATTATGGCCCACTTGTTATTGAAAATGAAAAGAGCTGCACATACTGGGGATACTACAGTTATGGAATATTTGAACTAAACTAATCCAAAGTAATGAGACCTTTCCAACTGCTAAGAAAAGCAGATTTGTGAGCATGCTTAGAGACCGCTACGTATCACAAATGGAGTGTCATGCTCAACTGCTTTCACCAAGGGTAGTTGCTTGAGAGCAAGTAATGTAGTTAAATGCTGGGGATCAAATGCAGCCACTAGTGTGACCTTGTTGCGTGAGTAAAGATGCTGGCTGCAAATGCAGATATCCAACCCTGGTTGAGCCAGAAGCTGGATCCAGATGGACACACCAGTGTACTACATAGATGTATTTCCAGCTCTCCCCTGGTAACGAAGTCTGTATCCATTAAACAGATTCAGCAACATAAGCTTAGCCAGAGATATTGAAATGGAGGGGGCTGATCCTTTAAGAGAAATGTAAAGTTCCCTTTTTAGGAGAAGTCCACTGCTTGGCCATTTGAGTGAAAAAGTGTAGTTCCCCTTTAACCTCTGTAGACTGCAAGGCACTCTGAGCCAAGGTAGGCCACACTGAGGCAGATGATGATTGGCTGGAGTGCAGCACCCAGACAGACAATGTGGTAGCAGAACTACTGGGACATAATTGATTATCCAGGGAGGCAATAGCATAATACTGAGTCAAATCAAGCTCAGATCAGTACCAGAAAGTTAACCAGACAGTGTAGGGAGGGGTATGCGCTTGATGTAGGAAATTAGCCAAGTCAGAACTGGGAAGACTCTGGCAACTACAGGCATCTGAGCCTAACATCAGTTGTTGGAAAATTAATGGATTAGGTAGTGCAGATGCAACACTAGGGTTTTCTGCTTCACACAACTAATTTCATGCTGAGCAGGGTTATTCAGAGTAGCCTGGCATATCCCACCTGCTATTGCTTTGTGGCAGTCTTGCGTTAGCAGGTCCTGGAAACTGTTTTTGTGCATGACATTTACAGTATTGTGAGTTGGCAAACATTTTTAGGAGCTAAATCAAAAGCTCTTACTAGAAAATGTTTTTCAGTTAGGAAGATTCATTATAAACCCAAGTATAAAGCCTCATGCCAACTGTTTTTAGAGGTCCCAGAAATGTAATCCTTACAGTTTCAGCCCACACCTGGTTATTAACACTTATAGTGTTGTAATTAGTTTGTATATTAATGTAAACTAGGTGGTCTGGGGTAATTTCCAGTTTTGTAGTTTCTATTACATCTACCTACATACAATAATAATAATTTGCTACTTTGCAAACAAAATTTCTCATGAATGCATTGGAGTCCTATGTAACACAACAGTGGCTAAGAGTGGAGAGTACAGTTACTTTTTTAATCTGCACTTTCTTATTATAAGTAACAATATACATTTCTTAACCTTTTTCAAGGGTTGTGCAACTTTTTTAAATGAAGGCTTTGCACACCTCTCTGGAACTCAAAGGGTCAAATAGGTGGTAGTCTGTTTAGCTCATTTTCTTTGTCATCCAGTGTGAAACACAGGAATCAAGAGATAAAGTTCCCTCCTTCTGGAGAACAGGGCTGTCCAAAAAAAGTCAAGGCTTCTGAGGCAGAGACTACCCTCTCCTGTCTAGCTTTGCTCCCGCCTACTCTCAGTTTTAAGTGGACTGTTCTCTTAGAATTAGTTGGGCACTGTTCTCTTAGTTACAATTACTTTTATTCTTAGTATTATAAGGCTGTATAGTCCCCCATTAGGTGGACTCCTATTTACCAGCTTGCTTGATCATGGATTGTCCAGTTCACAGGTATATTTTAGGACCTTTGCATGTGGAGGTTGAATTATTCCATGAACTGTTGAGCTTCTCTGAAGCTCTACATTTTAAAATTTGGGAGTCTGAAGACTGAAGCTGGGTGAGTGCCATGGTCCTATTTTTATGTCCCTGTTATTCTGACACCCATAATTATGTGGTTTCTCTTGCACATTATCCATTCGCCCTTTCATCAGTTGCCAGATTGTATCTGGCCATTGCTCATTTTTCAATAATTGATGGCCATATAGAGCCTCAGATTTCATGTAGCTGATCCCATTACAATCTGATGTAAACATACACATTCCCTGAATGCATATGCATGGGTATGTCACTGGATTGGTCCCATTTACTCAATTTTTCCTGCTTCGCATATGCAACACAGGGAAATATGACAGATTATTGAGGAATACCCAAAGGTATTCATCAATGATCTCAGTGAAGTGCTGGCAAAGAGCAGTGTATTTGATACTCTGCTTTTCCCACACTTCGATGAATGTTGGCCCATGTATATCAAAGGTGGCTGCATTCACCGTAAGTAGTCTTAGTTTCCTTCACTTTTTCTACTGTTTCACTTTATACTTTTTAACCCTTTGAGTGCCAGATGGGTACGCAATGCATTGCTTTGCAATACGTCGCGTACCCCTCTGGCACTCAGAGGGTTAAGTAATCTTCATTTTTCTATTTTATATTGTAATACTTTGATGCTGCTCCTTTAAGAACTGGGTGCCAGCATGGAGACCATCTTTGTTTCACACAGTTCTTCACAGGAAAATATCTCTGCCCCCATTTTCTTCCCATGGGTCATAGTGGGCTCATATTAAATCGGATGGCCTATTATTTCTGCTTTGAGTTCTTAAGAATGCGCAGTTTTAGATCGGCTGGAGGACCACCGTTTGTTTAGTATATGAATTTGAAGCTACAATCCAAGAATTCTATGTTTCCAGGGCTTTTCTGTGGTAGAAGCCATCTTGCTTTCATATTATATGCTTTACACAAAGTCTGGTCTCTTCTACCCTTCCTGCCATTAACCCGTTGCAGTCAGATAAGTATTTTTTTATTTCTATAAGTACTTTTGTTGTACTTTTGAAGGGATTCCTTTGAACTTGCCACATATGGGAAAATCCAAATCTAAAGATTCTGGGCTCCTCAGGCCAAACTGGGCTTCCAAGGGAGTATTCTGGTACCTTATGTCCACTGTGCTCCAACTCCAGGACCCTCCATTTCAGAATAGGAACCAGTTTTGATTAAGACTCTGACTTCTGCAGTTGCCTCTATCCCTTCATCTATTTAGGTGTCCTTAACTCTTGGTCTGGGTCCCCTAGGCACCTAAGCCCTATATTTGGGGGCCATTCACAATTTGTTGGGGATTCCTCTGAGGAGGAAGGCTGAGGTTGATGGGGATGAACTAGATTCCTTACTGTTCTTGGGAGATGTCTATGAGAAGGATTCTTGTCCTTCAAGTAAGGGTCTTATCAGTGAGGTCCTGGAGGTGCTTTAGATTTCTCAGACCTCTGATTCTAGTTCTTCTTCCAGAGAGTTAAAAAGGTGGCACCTTCTCCTCACCCTTTGAACCAGGTACTCCTGGAAGAATGGAGGATCCATGATAGAAGACTGTTTCTTAACAGGTGTATCTCTAATCTCTATCCTTTTTTGGCTGAGGCTTTATCTCATTGGACTACCCCACCTGCGGTGAATACCAAATATCTTGCCTTGCTAAGAATACCTCTTTGTCTTTGGCAGATGCTGTGGCTCTTAAGACCTCTTAAGGTTTCTCAGAAGCCTAACATTGATAAGTTCACCTATGCATGACTGGGTCCTGGTCTGTCTCAGATTATTAAGGGATGCCTCCATCTTTTTTGAGCTATGTGGCAGTCTTCAGTGATGGATCAGTTGGTTTTGCTGGTAATCTTGGAAGAGTACTGGATAGACCTCAAAATCCTTCCTATTCATGGTTTCACCTTCAGAGGTGATCCTGCATTCACATTCAGGAGTGCTTCTGCATACTGGAGTGACACAGTTGGATACTCAATCTCAAGAAGTCCTCCCTGGTACCTTCCCAGGTTCTGCAATTATTAGGTATGAAATTTGATACCCTCCAGGGGAGGGTATATCTTACAGAGGACAAGATCAAGTCTCTGTCCCTTCAGCTGTCTCAAGCAATTTCCTGGCAGTCTTTGTCAGTCTGGTAGGACATGGGAGTTTTAGGCCATCTAGTTATGACCTTCTTTCAAATTCACACAAGGGAATTACAGTTGGACATTCTCAGGATATGGTCCAAATAACATTCTCACCTCTCTCATATCATATCCCTGTCTCCACAAACAAAGGAAGACCTTCGCTGGTGGCCTCAGCTCTCCCATCTGATGCTAGAATGTCCTTTTGTTATTCCAGAGTGGGTGGTGATCACCACAGACACCAGTCTGATGGGCTGGGGCCTACACCGGGTCCTTTGATGGCTCATGGTCATTAGACCAGAGAGGAGAGTCTTATTTCAACCTTTATTCTGGAGTTGAGGATTATTCACCAATGAGGATCCAATCAGGCAATGCAACAGCAGTTGCATTCATCAAATGTCAGGGAGGGACTAGAAGCTCTTCAGCTTGGACTAAGATATGAGAGATCCTCCAATGGGCAGAGATCCACGTTCTGGTTGTCTCTGCGGTTCACATCCCAAATGTAGAAAATGGGGTTGTAAACTTTCTAAGTCACTGGAAATTAGGAATTTAGAACGTTTTCTACCTGATTGTGCGCAGCTGGGGGTTACCATATGTCGACCTCATAGCCTCCCACGGAAACCAAAAAGTTCCTATGCTCTGTGCCAGATCAAGTAATCCTTCTGGTGTCCAGCATGAAATTTTCATCTAGCATATGGTTTTTTTTCTGATATCCCCCTTTTGGATTTTTCACAAAGATAGGGTGGTCTTGTGAACTCCCAGGGGTTTTTTTCCCAAGGTTGTTTCTGGGTTCACTTCAACCAAAATATGTTCCTTCCTTCATTTCAGGAGCAGGATCTTCATCTGCTGGATGTGATGCTACATATCTTGAGGTACTATGGTCATTTTTCACAAGCCTTATTGTCATCCATGAGGGACAGTCTGTGTCTATGGTTACCAGTGCTTCATGGATCAAGGCAACTATCCATCAGGGGTATGTCCTCAGGAAGAAACTCTGAGGATCTTCCAGATCATTGGGCACCTCTTGGGCCTAAATGAATCAGGTCAACACTGAGCACCTTTGTAAGATGGCAACGTGGTTGTCTTTGCACACTTTCACCAAACACTACTGTGTTTATGTCCTGGCCTCGGGCGAGGCCAACTTTGGCTGGAAGGACTGCATTGCTTGTGTAAGGATCTTTCTGTTTATTTTTTCTTCTACAGAATTCTGAACACTGTTGTTCCCTGTCCTTGTCCAGTTGTTTTGTGTATAAGTTAGGTGTCCATTGACACCGGACGTTCATGTTGAACCAGTTAGTCGTGTGGTATACTGGTTTTAGTGGAGAGTTTTTCTCTTTTTCCATTCCGTAAATCTTGGTGGATGTTTTGGTGTGCAAAGGGGAATATGTTACACATTGGACAACAGAGGATTTTAGTAAACCTACTGTTAAATCCTTTTCTCTTCGTCCATGTGGAATACAGGACTCCCACCAGGAGAAAATAGACGTGATTAAGTCCCCGGGCAGAGGGATCTCTGTTTAATTAATTTCTTTTTTCCCCCTCTCTCTTCTTCTTTCTTTCCCATTTGCTATACTTGAAACTGAGAGTAAGAAGGGGTAAAGCAGGAGGGAAGAGGGTAGTCTGCCTCAGAGACCGTATCTTTTTTTTTCAAGTGCTTGTCCTCCAGGAGAAGGGAACATTACCCCATGGTTCCAGTGTTCCACATGACTAAGAGAAAAGAATTTAATGGTAAGTTCACTCAAATCCTCTTTTCAAAGAAGACAATTGTATGATAAAAAGTATAATTATTTCAATTAGTAATCTGTTTTGCTCCTGTGAATACAGAACAGCATTATTCTAGATCATTTGTTTGCTTAACTCAGTGTACTTCCACTTTATACTCATTAACATTATATTTTTATTGACAGCATGATGGCCAACCTTATTGCCACAAGCCCTGCTATGGTATCCTTTTTGGACCAAAAGGTCAGTTATTAATAATATTTTATTCATCTTGGTATGTGTGGGGTGATTTATAGAATCCCTAGGATGCCAGAGATTTCTCTGTTGCATTGGGAAGGAATGGGTTTGAGATGTCTCTGGCGTTCAAGGAGCTAATTAATTCCTAATTCAAGATGGCCCAATTATACAAAGAGGAATATAGAATTTATTATATTTCCAAAAGAAATATATGGTTTGGTTTTTACTTTCAGTGGGTAAGCAATGATTGTGGCACTGTAAAACAAACCTGTGTCAAGTCAAGCACTGTGCATTATTTTAGGATGAAATGTTTTTGATGAAGCTATTTTAATAATGTTAACACACTAAAATATATAGCTATGTACTCCATTGCTCTGTCTTCCCTATAGCTGGAGGGTAATACCTTTTCCCTACAAATATTTTTTGGTCTGTCTCATCTAAATATTTTACATATTTCAATGTACTGCAGAGCACATAACAAACTTATTAATTACTGTTTTCATCTAAGTTATGAAAACTGCTGGATACTTCCTTTCCCTCACAAAAACTTAGGGACTTTAAAATCCAGTTACAGCAAGGATAAATTATGTAGTAGGTCAGATATTGGACAAGTAAAAACAAATGATAAACAGTTTCACTCTTTGCAATAATAGGAATGGTAGTTATGAATGTACTCATTCTACTGTGTTTCTAAATGCCCAGATGCACTGGCACATATATATAGTAAGTGACATAGTTACATAGTATATTAGGCTGAAAAAAGACACGTCAAACAAGTTCAACATTAGAATGAAGAAAAAAGACAGCATCTGTGAGATAGTTATGAATCAGGTAATTGTTTGGCAAGTATTTCAGTCCTAACATGGTCCTTTTAAATAGAAGCATTCTAAGAGAAACATGAATGAATGAATATATTTAAATAATGCCACAAGTGTACACAGTGCTTTACATTTTAATGGTTTGGACAAGTGTTATGCAAAAGAGAAATACTAGAAATGGGATCCCTGCTCGAAAGCTTTCAATCTAAAGTGGTTAAGGGAGACATACAGAGTACAAAAGGGATAAATGCAAAATACAGTGCTAGGATTCTGGTTGGGATAGGGGGAAACATAGGGGGAAACTTAAAATAAGTAGATTATATGAGCTTTGGATGTACAATGTCAGTTTCTTCTAGCTTGTTGAAGCTTTGTTGAGGAGGTGTAATTTGAAGACAGAATTGAAGACCACTAGAAAAGTGCAGTGGAGTAGGCTGGGAGGTAGAGCATTTCACAGGTACCGAGCAATGAGAGAAAAATGTATGATATGAGGGCACAAAAGGAGCTGAAAATAGAAAGTCGTTGGCTGATTATAAGTGGTGGGATGGGGTATAGTGGGAGACCAAAGTGGAGATGTAGGAAGAAGGAGAGAAGGGTATTGAATGAGAGAAGCAGTATTTTATAAGATGTCTGTTTAGATAGGCAGCCTTTGGTGAGATTGGAGGGGGGGAGAGGCAAGCCTAGGTGACATTAAGGTAGCTCATGCTGCAGCATCCTGCATGGATTAAAGTGTATGAATTAGGAGGCAGGAAGACCAGATAGAAGTAGTAGCCCATACAGGACAGGATGAGTGATTGTGTAAGAAGTTTAGCGGGGGAGGAACAAAAGAAGGGATGGACTTTTGCTATGCTCATCAAGAGAAAGTAGCGGGATTTGGATATAACATTCATATGAGAGAATGAGACCGCAGCATCAATTATCAATCCTAGGCATCGTGTTTCTGATACTGGATTTATGGTAGTGCCATTTACTGTCACCTGGAATGGCACTACTTGGTTGGTGGTGAGGATTAGCTCAGTTTTTGAAACTTTGAGCTTGAGATTCCTACAAGCCATCCAATCTGAAATAGTGCTGTTATGTCCGTGCCTTGAAACTCCTCTAATGGCTTCTCTGATTGGCGGATTCATGCTTATCTACCTGGCTTCTGTGCAGGTAGATGCTCTTTCTTCGAGATACTTCAGACTAACTGCTGTTCCTGTTGTTTGTTCCAGAGTTCTGACCTTGGCTCTTCTTCGACCTTGTTCATAGCCCGTTTGTCTACTGCTACGTATACCAGGTATCCGACCTTGGCCTACTTCGACTATCCAGTCTTCCCGGCATCTCGACTATCCAGGCTTCCGTCTCTCTCTTGATCTTCTGGCATCTGAACTCGGCCTGTTCTCGACTATCCAGTCTCTAAGAATCTCCACTATTGACTTAATGACATCCGACCTTCAGCTAAATTACGACTATACTGTTTCTTCGAATTCGGGGCATCTGACCCCAGCTATGTTACGACTATCTTGTTTCCTCGACTTCACGGCATCCGACCTTCAGCTAAGTTATGACTATCCTGTTTCTCGACTTCACGAAATTTGACCCCAGCTAAGTTACGGCTATCCTGTTTTCTGTGACTTTACGGCATCAGTCTCTGGTCGACTACGACTCATCTATTCGACCTCCATCTAAGATCCTCCAGCCCAGGATTCCTGTTGCCTCTCAGATCTTGTTTACTCCTCGAAACAGGGGCTCAGCTAGTTTCCATCTTCTCCGAGTGGTCCGCCTCCAGTGGAGACTGTGTGCTCACGCTATCAAGCTTCGCGGCCTGCATCTTTAACTACAGCTTCAGCCACAGCAAGGGTACATACAGCACTACCTATGTCCCCTAGCCACACTCCCCAACCAGCACACCCCAGCCTCAGCAAACCACTCATTAGTGACTTTGGTAAACAGTAGCGCGTTATAAGCGCAGAGGCAGTCTGTGACTTTAGACTGAATATATGGAGTCGGTCAAGCTGCAGATAAATAATTCTGGATGTCATCTGCATAGAGGTGATATTTGAGTGCAAATGAGTCTATACGTTCTCCAAGTGTTATTGTGTAAAAAGAGAGAACAGAGTGAGTCCTAGAACAGAATCTTGAAGAACACCAACAGAGAGATGGACACGCGAAGATGAAGAGGTGGCATTGTTAGTTAGATAAGAGGTCAGCCAGATCAGGTTACGTTATATTACTGATGCCTAGGGGAGAATAATTTGGAGGAGGAGAGAATGTTTGACACTGTCAAAAGGAGCTGAGAGATCAAACAGGATACATACTGAATAGTGATTTTGTGGTGTGGCAGTGTGCAGATCATTGACCACTCTTGTTAGACCAGCGTCTGTGGAGTGAGCATTGTGAAAAACAGATTACAATGGGTCAAGCATGTTGTGTGTGTTGAAGTAAAGAAGGCGGGAGTAAGCTAGGCATTCCAAGAGCTTCGAGGCAAAAGGTAGGAGAGAAACCGGTTGATAGCTAGACGATGTGGTGTTGTCAGGGCCTGGGGCAGTATTATTCAGGATAGGTGTCGCGTGTTTGAAGTCATCAGGAAAAGTAGCAGAGGCAAAGGAGGAGTTAAAAATCTTAATTTGGGTATCCTATTGAAATGTCTCCCTCTATTTGGCAGCCAACAAAACGCCAAGTTAAAAATGTTCTGTGCATGAAAAGGCTGCCCACATAAAAAGGGTGACATTCTGATGTTGCAGGATTAAGTGTCGCCAAGCCGAGTAGCTGTCACGGGGTGACTAGAAAGTTAACACACTGACAAGTACAGATGAACTTAAGATAAAACTTTATTAAGTACAATAATGACAGGGAATGAAGAAACAGGCTGGTGGCAACAAATGACACAACAGTAGTAATGGTAATGACGCGAAGTGGCAGAAGATAGTGACACACCTTCACGAGACCAGGGAGGAACAGTGGACCCACTTTCCTCACCCTTCACCAGGCAGGTGAGCAGTAACGGAATGGCCCTTGGACTCACACAGGTAGATGTGAGGACAGTGCAAGTACACCGCTCACACGGTATGAATGGCACACCTTAACGAGACCAGGGAGGAACAGTAAACTCACTTTCCTCACCTTTCACTAGGCAGATGAGCGACAATGGAAAGGCCCTGGGACTCACACAGGTAGATGGAATAACAGTGCGAGTACTCCACACATACGGCTGAATGGCACACCTTCACGAGACCAGGGAGGAACAGTGGACTCACTTTCCTCACCCTTCACTAGGCAGATGAGAAAGATCCGAATGTCCCTGGGACTCACACAGGTAAATGTGAGGGCAGTGCAGAGCACTCCCACACACACACAGTCGGCAGGAATAAAGGAACGCAACTATAACCTAGCGATAGGGTATACAATAGTCTGGTAACCAGTACTGAGACTAGGTAAGACAACACACAAACCGGGACGGCCACGGGAGGTCAAACACATGGAATGACCGACAAGCGCCGCTAATGGAAGCAAGCGCAAAGCGGAAGGCACAGGCAACAAGGAAACCAAACCGAGGCACAGAATGGCAAAGAAGCGCAGCAACGGAGAGCAAACCAAGAGGCAGCCAATGGTCAGAACCAGATCGTATAGTCAGACGTCGCCAGTGGTCATAGCCAGAATGGGTAGTCAGACGTAGCCAGGAATCAGAGCCGGAACGGGTAGTCAGACGTAGCCAGGAGTCAGAACTGGAACGGGTAGTCAGACGTAGCCAGGAGTCAGGACTGGAATGGGTAGTCAGACGTAGGCAGGTAATACACAGGAACAGTAATGGACCAACACAGCAATAAGCTCAGGTACTAAAGTGCAAAGGCAATGACACAGGCTGAGGTTTAAAAACCCTGACAGGTGGGCGGAGCGATGACCTCACCAACATGGTGACCTATGAGAATAGCGATTCAGCGAGAGCGACAGCTAGGAAGGGAATAACGCCTTCTGCGATCTGCGTGTCTCTGATAATGCTCTGAGGACCTTCGCAAAGTATTCTGATCCTGTGCCCATGTGGAGCAGATCTGCTTCATATGCTCATCCAGAGCCATAATTTCCTGTGCCCGAAATGTATCCAGGAGCAGAGAAGGTTGAAACTAGTGTTGAGCGAGCACCCCGATGCTCGGTTGTTCGGGTGCTCTGACCGAGCACCCCCTGAGGCTCGAGTGCTCGGCCGAGCACCCGAACCCCATTGCATTAAATGGGAGGACTCGAGCATTACACCAGGCACCCCCTGCTCTGATGAGGGGAGGGTGCCTGGTCAATGCCCCCCTTCATCTCCGCAATGTCCCCCTTCATCTCCGCAATGTCCCCCTTCATCTCCGCAATGTCCCCCTTCATATGTCCGCCTTCATCTCCGCAATGTCCCCCTTCATATGTCCCCCTTCATCTCCGCAATGTCCCCCTTCATATGTCCCCCTTCATCTCCGCAATGTCCCCCTTCATATGTCCCCCTTCATCTCCGCAATGTCCCCCTTCATATGTCCCCCTTCATCTCCGCAATGTCCCCCTTCATCTCCGCAATGTCCCCCTTCATATGTCCGCCTTCATCTCCGCAATGTCCCCCTTCATATGTCCCCCTTCATCTCCGCAATGTCCCCCTTCATATGTCCCCCTTCATCTCCGCAATGTCCCCCTTCATATGTCCGCCTTCATCTCCGCAATGTCCCCCTTCATATGTCCGCCTTCATCTCCGCAATGTCCCCCTTCATATGTCCCCCTTCATCTCCGCAATGTCCCCCTTCATATGTCCCCCTTCATCTCCGCAATGTCCCCCTTCATATGTCCGCCTTCATCTCCGCAATGTCCCCCTTCATATGTCCCCCTTCATCTCCGCAATGTCCCCCTTCATATGTCCCCCTTCATCTCCGCAATGTCCCCCTTCATATGTCCGCCTTCATCTCCGCAATGTCCCCCTTCATATGTCCCCCTTCATCTCCGCAATGTCCCCCTTCATATGTCCGCCTTCATCTCCGCAATGTCCCCCTTCATATGTCCGCCTTCATCTCCGCAATGTCCCCCTTCATATGTCCCCCTTCATCTCCGCAATGTCCCCCTTCATATGTCCGCCTTCATCTCCGCAATGTCCCCCTTCATATGTCCCCCTTCATCTCCGCAATGTCCCCCTTCATATGTCCGCCTTCATCTCCGCAATGTCCCCCTTCATATGTCCGCCTTCATCTCCGCAATGTCCCCCTTCATATGTCCCCCTTCATCTCCGCAATGTCCCCCTTCATATGTCCGCCTTCATCTCCGCAATGTCCCCCTTCATATGTCCGCCTTCATCTCCGCAATGTCCCCCTTCATATGTCCCCCTTCATCTCCGCAATGTCCCCCTTCATATGTCCGCCTTCATCTCCGCAATGTCCCCCTTCATATGTCCCCCTTCATCTCCGCAATGTCCCCCTTCATATGTCCCCCTTCATCTCCGCAATGTCCCCCTTCATATGTCCGCCTTCATCTCCGCAATGTCCCCCTTCATATGTCCCCCTTCATCTCCGCAATGTCCCCCTTCATATGTCCGCCTTCATCTCCGCAATGTCCCCCTTCATATGTCCGCCTTCATCTCCGCAATGTCCCCCTTCATATGTCCCCCTTCATCTCCACAATGTCCCCCTTCATATGTCCGCCTTCATCTCCGCAATGTCCCCCTTCATATGTCCCCCTTCATCTCCGCAATGTCCCCCTTCATATGTCCCCCTTCATCTCCGCAATGCCCCCTTCATCTCCGCAATGCCCCCTACCTCCAGTCCCTGGTGGTCCAGCGGAGCGTCTGCAAGATCTGTGCCTCCTCCGGCACAGATCCCTGCCACCCGAACATGGCGGGCGAGCACATGGCGGTACTCGTACGAGTACCGCCATGTATCCATGGCAATTCCACTGGCATTGATAACGTAACCCAGGAAGGGTACCTGAAATTCGCATTTCTCAAGTCTGCAATATAATTTGTTTTCCCTCAGTTTTTGCAGTACCATAATGACATCTCTCCTATGTGTCTCAATATCAGGGGAGTGTATCAAGATATCGTCCAGGTACACTACTACACAGAACTGTAGTAGACTTTTTAAGACATCGTTAATGAACTCCTGGAAGACCACTGGCGCATTGCACAGCCCAAAAGGCATAACCAGATACTCATAATGGCCACTCCGAGTATTAGAAGTGGTCTTCCATTCATCGCCCTCCTTGATTCTAATCAAGTTATATGCTGCACGCAAATCAAGTTTTGTGAATACGGAGGAGCCCTTTAATCGGTCAAACAATTCCGTAATTAGTGGAATGGGGTAAGCGTTCTTTACCAATAGTTTGTTTAGGCCTCTATAATCGATACAGGGTCTAAGCTCCCCATTCTTTTTCTTCACCAAAAAAAAAACAGCCCCCGCGGGCGAGGAAGACTTTCTTATTATGCCTCTGGATAATGCATCCAAAATGTACTCCTTCATGGCCTTGTTCTCCTCCACAGATAGAGAATAGGTGCGGCCTTTGGGAGGTATTGAGCCTGGTGTCAGATTAATAGCGCAGTCATAAGGCCTATGCTCCCGTAATATGCTAGCCTCCCCCTTGCTAAACATCTCACTCAAAGACTGGTACTCTGAGGGCAACGAGGGGGAGGTACACAAAATCTTAATAGGGTGCTGTAGACAGGTCCCTTTACAATAGTCAGACCACGATATTATGTCACACATCTCCCAATCCACTCTGGGATTATGTTTCTGGAGCCATGGAAACCCCAAAATGACTGCATGGTGTGGAGACTGGATAACCTGAAATTGTAGAGTCTCCACATGGAGAGCTCCTACCCTTAGGGTCAGCGGACAGGTCTCATGTGTGACATGGGAAGGCTCAAGAGGACGACCGTCAATAGCTTCTACCACTAATGGAGACTCACGGGGTGTCACTGGAATGTTGTGTCTATTCACGAAATCACCATCAATAAAATAACCAGCCGCACCAGAATCGATCAGGGCTGGGGCAGCCACTGAGGAGAAATTGCCACTTGAAGAATGGGTTTACTCGGATCCAGCTCTGGGGACTGACTGACTCCACCTAGGATCTGTCCCCTTAGAGATCCTAGGTGCGTGTGTTTCCTGGACGCACCGGACAACCTCGTAGCATATGTCCAGCCTTCCCACAATACAGGCATAGACCCTCTCTGCGGCGGAAGGACCGTTCCTCCCGAGATTATTGTGTAAAGCCAACCTGCATGGGTTCATCCCTACTAGGCTCTACACTTGGTGGCAAGGAAAGTGAGGGAGGTATGGGTGGGAGCTCCCTGTTTAGTATCAGATGCAACTCTTGCCTTGGCCTGTTGTTCTTAAATGTCGACCTTTCCTTATGCGTGTGTCAATTAGGATGACAAATTAAATTAATTGATCCAAAATCACTTGGTAATTCGCGGGCTTCTATTTCATCTTTAATTGAATCATTTAGTCACTGTGAGAAGGCTGCCACCAGAGCTCATTGTTCCATCCCACCTCTGCTGCAAATGTGCGAAATTCTATAGCATATTCTGCTACCATGCGGGTGCCCTGCTGAATCGTCATCAGTTTTTTTGCGGCAGAGATGGACCTACCAGGGACATCAAAAACCCTTCGGAAGGCCTCAACAAATTGAGAGAAATTGGAGGTTATGGGTTTCGCCGTCTCCCATAACGGATTGGCCCACGCCAAAGCTTTGCCGGTCAACAGGGAAATCATGAAGCCTACTTTGCTTCTTTCAGATTGAAATGCATGAGGAACCACTTCCAAAAAAATTCCAAGCTGGTTGATGAACCCGCGACATAACATGGGATCCACATCGTATCTTAGGGGCAGAGGAGCGGACCCAGACAAGCCTTTGCAACACGTATTTTCCACATGAGTGGTTCTTACTGATGCCGATACCGAGGAGGCCATCAGTGGTTGCCCAACTTTGTCCAAATGCACAGTTAGGTCTAGAAGTGTCTTCAACACTTCCGATAACTGATCGAGACGTTCCTGCATGTCCATCCTGGACATAATGCAAGAAAAAAGAAAAAACAGGATGCGCTCCTGGTGTAATATATTCAAACAAAAATCCACCACCTTTCACCGTGATTAAATGCACTCACAAAAAAAGTTGCTGAACTGAACACTTATGTGTAGTCCAGCTATAATCGCCTCAGGGATATTTGGACCAACTGCCTCCCTCTTAAGCAGTATCCGATGGTGTCTCCACTCTCCAAACAAGCAGCCACAACGTGGAAGTAAGGATATGTAAAGCAAAACACAAAAACACAGACAGAGCGCCAAAAGTGTGTTATCCAATATAACTTGATATATTCATACCATCATAAAGAAATACACTCCAAAAATTTAATATTGTTTACCGTCTGACTTATATCAGCAATCAACTAATAAAACTTGCAGGTACTTTACCCGTCCCTGCATGGGTGCCGTGTTTCTCCTCCTCTCCAAATTCTCAGCCTGTCTCAAACTGGTAATCCACCACAATTCCAAGAGTTGTGTAAAAAAAAATATATATAAAATAATATAAAAATAAAAAAATAATAAATAAAAAGTGTGCGGTCGATTTAAAAAAATATATTTATTTGTGCCAACAAAAAAGGCTATATAATGGGATGCGTTTCGCAGTATAACACTGCTTCTTCTGTCAATAAAGTCTTTATACAAATGTAACCAAAAGTAACGGCTGCACACTCTACTATTTAAAAACTATGTGTCCATTCAATTGGAACACCTAAATTAAATCTGATTGGTGTATGTGATCCCGAGGTAAAGCGGAGCATAATTGGATCTCTCCATTAACCCTATCACTCTACAATTAGATCTAGCAAAAACCCAAGTATAAATAAACAACCCCATTTGAAATTAAAGATACAAAACATCCTCCGCTACCACCCCGGAGCCACATCCAAACAACCAAATAACAATATGTAGCAATCCACAAATTACACAATCCGCAGATTCCTATAAGGATAATCATAATATTCATATTAATACAATCTCAAAATAAATAATATACAACAAAATTAAAATACAATCTCACATAATTGCATCTGGCCGATGCACGTGGGTCTCCCATAATCCCCTCAAGCTTCAACCAAATCAAATATCAAATCCTAAACTCTTATACTCTAAAATAAAATTACCGATGTGGTCCACATTGCTCCACCCGTTCACCAACACCCCGACAGCACAGTGGGGCTCCACTCCCGAGTCCGGCTGATATAGCATGGGACCGGATCATATATCATAAAAATGTGATCCCAAGTTATATTGGATGACACACTATTGGCGCTCTGTTTGTGTTTTGCTTTACATATCCTGGACATAATATTCAGCAACTGCCCACTACTGGTGTCAGTACTGTCAGTGTTCATGTCCCTTTCGTACTGTCACAGGGTGACTAGGAAATTAACACACTGACAAGTACAGATGAACTTAAGATAAAACTTTATTAAGTACAATAATGACAGGAAATGAAGAAACAGGCTGGTGGCAACAAATGACACAACAGTAGTAATAGTAATGACACGAAGTGGCAGCAGATAGTGACACCCCTTCACGAGACCAGGGAGGAACAGTGGACCCACTTTCCTCACCCTTCACCAGGCAGGTGAGCAGTAACAGAATGGCCCTTGGACTCACACAGGTAGATGTGAGGACAGTGCGAGTACACAGCTCACACGGTATGAATGGCACACCTTAACGAGACCAGGGAGGAACAGTGAACTCACTTTCCTCACCCATCACTAGACAGATGAGCGACAATGGAAAGGCCCTGGGACTCACACAGGTAGATGGAATAACAGTGCGAGTACTCCACGTGCATGGTTGAATGGCACACCTTCAGGAGACCAGGGAGGAACAGTGGACTCACTTTCCTCACCCTTCACTAGGCAGATGAGCAAGATCTGAATGGCCCTGGGAATCACACAGGTAGATGTGAGGGCAGTGCAGAGCACTCCCACACACACACAGTCGGCAGGAATAAAGGAGCGCAACAATACCCTAGAGATAGGGTATACAATAGTCTGGTAACCAGTACTGAGGCTAGGTAAGGGAACACACAAACCGGGGTGGCCACGGGAGGTCAAACACATGGAATGACCGACAAGCGCCGCTAACAGAAGCGAGCGCAGAGTGAAAGGCACAGGCAACAAGGAAACCAAACCGAGGCACAGAATGGCAAAGGAGAGCAACAACGGAGAGCAAACCAAGAGGCAGCTAATGGTCAGAACTGGATCGGATAGTCAGACGTAGCCAGGAGTCAGAGCCGGAACGGGTAATCAGACGTAGCCAGGAGTCAGAACCGGAACGGGTAGTCAGACGTAGCCAGGAGTCAGAACTGGAACGGGTAGTCAGACGTAGCCAGGTAATACACAGGAACAGCAATGGACCAACATAGCAATAAGCTCAGGTACACCACGAAAGGGCAAAGGCAATGACACAGGCTGAGGTTTAAAAACCCTGACAGGTGGGTGGAACGATGACCTCACCAACATGGTGACCTATGAGAATAGCGATTCAGCGAGAGCGATAGCTAGGAAGTGAATAATGTCGCTCTATGGCAAATCTGCTAGAGGCAATCACAGGGCACCGTGATAGTAGCCTCCATCTGTGCCTTAACCCTTTGAGTGCCACAGGTGTCCCCAACGTATTGCAGACTCCTCTGGCACTGAAAGGCTTACTGATTATCCATTAAGACATATAATCATCCCCCAAATAAATACCATAAGGCTTATTGGTTGTCCACGAAGACATAAAATAAAATCACCCCCCCAAATAAATACAGTAAGAAATAGCATAATGCATACCCTCTATCAGTTCCTTAATCCTTTGAGTGCCAGAGAGGTCTGCAACGCATTGCAATCACAAACCCGCATCAGAATGTCGCTTTACAAATCTGCTCCATCTGTGTCTTAGCTTACGGCATCTTTGGTGGTGCTCCATTGACGATTATTCCATGCACTGAATACAGTGTTTGAGACATACATTTAAAAAATCATATCATTCTGGTGAAAAGAAGAATGGAGACAGTCATGTGGGATATTGCATTGTGTGGAACACATACAGAAGAAATTTAGGAAAATTTGTGCTTTTTTAATAAAAATTGGAGTTTTCACCCATCTCTAGTGCTGATGAAGCATATGATTCTCTGGTGCTTATACCAAATTCTAAATGTTATTTGAAAACATCCTTTTAGATAGACTTGCTCAACTGCATTAGATGAGACTTTAAAATAATTGCATATCAGGGCATACTGAGTTACTCCTTTAAACTATAATGAAAGCAACCAAGAAGGTCATCTGAGTTTAATTATTTCCTTGATGCATACCAGGGGTTTATTACGGAAATGTCACCCTTTAATTGGGGACTCTTGATGGTTAAGATGCCCTCTTCCTCTCACAAGCCTGCATCAGAATGTCACCCGCATCACAGTCAAGTGTTGCAAATCTGCATTTTCGACACTTAAGCATGACTTTTATGCGGGCGACATTCTGATGCAGGCTTGTGAGTGGAAAAGGGCATCTTAACCCTTTGAGTATCAGAGGGGTCCTCTCTGCCACTCAAAGGGTTAAGGCAAAGATGCAGGGTATGCATTACGCTATTTCATACGGTATTTATTTGAGGTGGGGGTATTTTATTTTATGTCTTCATGGATAACCAGTGCACAGATGGAGGCTACTCTGCTTGGTGATACTTAAGCCTGCAACATCAGAATGTCACCCTTTTAATGCGGCCAACATTCTGATGTCGTCCTTTTCATGCACGCAACACTTTTTTTTACTTGAGTTTTAAAAGAAGTTTATTGAGACAGAATCAAAAACTTACAGAATGAAATACAATGGAGGTGGAAATGGAGCAAGGGTCAAGTGTTATACCTGGACCAGTTGTCAAACAGATGGCCTAGGACACAGTGATTCAAGAGGTCCCTAGCAACATGACCAGAGGATGCAAAGAGGACTTTACGGGGATCATAGGGACCCAATAGGGGCTTCAGTAGGGAAGGCCAATCAAGAGTGGTGGTGTCTGAACATAGCTTGATCATCAGAGATAGCACTTTCACCACATAGAAAAATGAAAAAAATGGAACGCCCATTCCACCCTCTAAAATTGGACGTGCCAAAATCTGGAGCTGTAATCTTGTCGGCTTCAACCTCCAGATGAAAGACATGATCAATGTCTGCAGTGCCTGCAAAGATCTTGGAGTGATATGTAGGAAAAAGGTGTGAAGAAGATACAGCACCTTCGGTAATACCAGCATTTTAACCAGATTCACCCTACCCCACCTTGACACAAAGAGAGAATTCCACAGATCGAAACTTCCAATGCATAGAAATTAGTTTTCACCATAGTATTACCCTGAGGAGTTAGGACGACCCCTAAATACTATATGGACTCCTTCCATGCAAAAGGAAAAAGGGCCAGAAGGGAGGATTTGGCAAAGTCTGGGACCGATAGGTTCAGGATTTCAGATTTCTGACAGTTTACTTTCATATAAGAGAATAAACTATAGTCTGATAGCAAAGAGGTCAGGGCAGGCAGAAAAGATACTGGATGAGAGATAAATAGGAACACATCATCTGCAAAGCCAGTTAGTTTTACTTCCCTTGAAACCAGCTTCACCCCCGTAATAGTCTTAGTTTTGCGGATCATAGCTGTCTCGTGCCATTAGAAATAGTAAAGGGGCAAGACAGCACAGAATTAGTACGCACTTGGGCCGTTGGTGATTTATATAGGGACAAGATAGCAGAAAGAGATCCACGTCCTAACCCTACCCATTCCAGGACCACTTCCATGAATCACTAATGGACCCTGTAGAAAGCCTTCTCTGCATCTAAGACCAACAACAGGGTCGGAACTGAGTATACGCCGCAGCCTTAATAGTGTTATTGCGGGTTTCATGCCCCGGCATAAAGCCTGCCTGGTCAGCACCCACCAGAGATGACATGTGAGCTTAAGATAATGGTTGAGCAAGGAAACTGGCCTGTAGCTGCTACACATAGTTGGATCCTTACCCTTCTTATGCAGAACCGTAATATGGGCAGAAAGTGATTGAGGGGCCAGTACTGTCCCTGGATAACAGAATTAAAGGCGGCTTCAAGGTGAGGAAGTAAATTACCCTGAAATTTCATTTAGTATACCAAGGGAAGTCCATCAGGACCTGGACTCTTACCCACCGGGGAGCCCTTCAGCACCACCAGTATCTCCTTTTGTGTAACCTGGGGGGTTTGAGATCCTTAACAGCCGCAGGTGATGAGCATGGGATATCCGCCTTTTGCTAAAAGGCTCGATAGCCTGGCCAGTCACCAATATACCCGACATCTCAGAGTCAGTTGAGTTGTACAAACCTTCATGGAAATCTCGGAATGACTTTGCAATATCGTCGTAGGTGAAAGCCAGAGCACCCGAGGGCCGCCGCACTTTGTCGATGTGGGAAGCTGCTCGATCCTTGCGGTCTAGAGCCACCAGGGTTTTCCTGCATTTGTTCCCCGTTAGAAGCATTGACATTTAACCCACATGTGAGATTTGACAGCCTGACTCCGCAGGAGGTCAGCCATTTCCGCTCTCGCATCCATGAGCTCCCTCAAGACCCAAGGATCCAAAGACCATTTATAGCACCCCTCCAATGCTGCTATGGAAGCAATGAGGGTCTGAAGGTGCAGCCTACGTTGCTTCTTTTTCCAGGCACCCGCAGATATGAAGACACCTCGGATGAAGCACTTGTGTGCCTCCCAGACATAAGGTTGGGAAACAGCACAACCAGATTTCTTAAGGAAGTAGGAGCCAGTCTCAGCACTGCAGGCAAATATAGTTTTTGATACCTTTTATTGGCTAACTAAGCAGATTTAATTGCAAGCTTTCAAGACCTTAGGTCTCTTCCTCAGGCATGTTATACAGATAAATATGAAAACATCTATCTTAAATACAAATACACATTGCATTGTTTAGCATGGAAATCAGATAAGAAAACTCAGTCCAGATCCAGATATCTTTGATCAGTCAGTGGTAAATTGCACTCTTCCTCTGAGGCTTTAGAGGTATTTATGATGCTCTTGGGTCTGTTGGAAGGGTCAAGGGTCAATCCACTAAGTGATAATGTGACCAGAATTCTTTATCTCTATTTAAACCACTACAAATTGCATTACATTTTAACATTAATTTTACCTCCCATGCCTTTCTGTCCCTCTGAGTGCGGAACCGTTCCATCAGTACAGTTAACTTAATATCCCTGACACTGTGCCCATTTTGACAAAAATGTTCTCCCACAGGTGTATCTGCCTTTTTGTTATTAACACTGGATCTGTGGGAATTAAACCTCTTATGTAGTGCTTGTCCAGTTTCTCCCACATACAGATCTGTTGGGCATTTTGCACACATGATAAGGTATATTACATTGGATGATTTACAGGTGAAGGTACCATTGATCTTATGGTGTAACTAGGTGTTTGTAATTGGTATCTTGTCCGTGGTATAAATGTGTGCACAGGTTTCACATCTCTTTTGTAGGCAGGGAGATGTGCCATTTTTTGTATTTTTATTCAGGGCACTCCTCACCATTAGTTGTTTCAAATTGGGAGGCTGTCTGAAGGAGATTAAGGGAGGCTGTGGGAATATGTTCTTAAGTCTTTCATCCGTATGTAATTTCGTTTGAAGTTCTCTTGATATTTTGCGTAGCACTTCAACCTGGGGGTGGTACATGACCACCAGTGGCACCCGGTTTCCCTTATGTTGTTCTTTGTAGCACAACAGATTTTTTCTTGGTATTTGGGTAGCCTTCTGTATCTGACTGTCAATAATAGTTGCGCTGTAACTGTGTTTTATAAGTCTCCTCTGAGTTTCTGGAGGTGCTTGTCACGGTCCATCATGTCAGAACAGATGCGGTGATATCTGATGGCCTGGCTGTATATGTATCACGGTTCCCGTGACTCCTTGTCACTCTCTGTTGTGGCGCTTTTCCATTGGCGGAGCTTGATTGGCCCGCCCAGGGTGTCCCTTTATATACTGGGCCTATGGCATCTGTCAGGTGCCCTTTCGTGGTGTTCCTGCGCCATTGTTGCTGTGTTCTTGCGTTCCTGTGTACCGACTTGGCCCGTCTGTATCACGGTGCCCGTGATTGCTGCAGTTCCTTGTCTGTCACCAGTAGGGGGCTTCTATTGGCTGTCTGCAGATAGCCCGCCTCTTATTGCCTATTTAAACCTGGATTGGGCACCCTTTGAGTGCCCTTTCGTGTTGTTTCTGACCTTCTTGCTATCACTATGCCAGTGATAGCTGGGCCTCTTTTCCAGTGTTCCTGAGTTCCTGTTCTCATGTGTTCCTGAGTTCCTGATCTCTACTGTTCCAGTGTTTCCTGCATGCTGAGTAATTCCAGTCCTGGTTCCGGCCTAGTCTCTGGTGTTGCAGTTCCTGATGAACTTCTTCTCTGCGGTTTCCTGACCTGACTGATCGTTGCTGGTTCCTGTCATCGCATCGCCTGTCTCCTGTATCCTGGCGACCTCCTGCCTGGTCGCATCGGCGACATTGCTTGTTACTCCAGTGTGTGGTCACTGGTTTGCTCCACAGCCTATCGGCTATACAATTCTGTGTTGGTCCCAGCATGCGGACGCTGGTTTGCTCCAAAGCCTTGCGGCTAGACAAACTCGCTTGTTACACCAGTGTGCGGTCACTGGTTTGCTCCAAAGCCTATCGGCTATACAATCCTGTGTTGGTCCCAGCGTGCGGATGCTGGTTTGCTCCTAAGCCTTGCGGTTATACAAACTCGCTTGTTATACCAGTGTGCGGTCACTGGTTTGCTCCAAAGCCTATCGGCTATACAATCCTGTGTTGGTCCCAGCATGCGGACGCTGGTTTGCTCCATAGCCTTGCAGTTATTCAAA
Organism: Rhinophrynus dorsalis; assembly: GCA_037306005.1. Taxonomy (NCBI): domain Eukaryota; kingdom Metazoa; phylum Chordata; class Amphibia; order Anura; family Rhinophrynidae; genus Rhinophrynus; species Rhinophrynus dorsalis. The sequence continues at coordinate 35,292,418 of CM074728.1, read as the reverse complement.
CTCGCTTGTTACACCAGTGTGCGGTCACTGGTTTGCTCCAAAGCCTATCGGCTATACTATCTTGTGTTGGTCCCAGCGTGCGGACGCTGGTTTGCTCCAAAGCCTTGCGGCTATACAAACTCGCTTGTTACACCAGTGTGCGGTCACTGGTTTGCTCCAAAGCCCATCGGCTATACAATCCTGTGTTGATCCCAGCGTGCGGACCCTGGTTTGCTCGTAAGCCTTGCGGCTATACAAAACTTGCTTGTTACACCAGTGTGCGGTCACTGGTTTGCTCCAAAGCCTATCGGCTATACAAGTCAGTATTGGTCCCAGCGTGCGGACGCTGGTTTGCTCCAAAGTCTTGCGGCTTTACGATTCCCCTGTTGGTCTCAGTGTGTGTGTACACTGGGTTGCTTACGATCCTGTCAATTTGCCATTACCATCTGACTGCTGCTACTATCTCTGGGCTGTCCTGCCCGGTATTGGTAAGGCCGGTAGAACCTTTTGCCACATTCCATCTGAGGTTGCCTTACCCGGTATTGGCAGGGCCGGTAGAGCCTACATTGAATCTTTTGAGGCTGCCTTGCCCGGTAATTTGGTAAGGCCAGTAGAACCGTTATGCTATTCCATCTGCAGGTTGCCTTACCCGGTATTGGCAAGGCCGGTAGAGCCTAACATACTGTTACTTCAGACTGTCCTGTCCGGTATATTGACAGGACCGGTAGAGTCTGCCTTCTGTCTTGTTATATTCTGTATATATCTGTATGTATGTGTTTGCCATCCTACGTTATCAATTTATTATTTCAATAAAATTGATTTTTACCTAAAACTTGTGTCTGAGAGTCATAATAAACCGTGACAGTCTGACTACTCTGCTGTTCCTGCTCCGTGATTGACCCAGTTCTGGCTGACGTTCCTGCTCCGTGATTGACCCGGCTCTGGCTGACGTTCCTGCTCCGTGATTGACGCGGTTCTGGCTGACGTTCCTGCTCCATGATTGACCCGGCTCTGGCTGACGTTACTGCTCCGTGATTTCTTCCAGTGTTCCTGTGAGATTTTGATCTCTGACCTGGCGACATTCTGAACAGTGCTTTTAGTGTTGCACTGACTGATCACGCTTCCTCTGCTGAGCTGTGACCTCTGTTATTGAGCCTGTCTGTACACTTGCAGAGCTTGTTGCCTCCGTTACCGAGCCTGTCAGAGAATACTTGCTGTGCTGTTGCCTCTGTTACCGAGCCTGTCAGAGAACACTTGCTGTGCTTGTTGCCTCCGTTACTGAGCCTGTCTGTGTACACTTGCCAAGCTTGCTGCCTTCGATTCTGAGCCGTTTAACATCCCGTTAGCTCTTGGAGTGTGTTGCTCCATTTTGGCACCGGAAAGGTGTCTTGGCTCTGGTCTCCTATTGCTCACAGTGTTGTACCATCATACCGCACCAGGAAGTGCGTTTGGCTCATGTTATATTTGCTTGTGCAGTGCCTCCTCCGTTACCGCACCTAAGGGGTGCTCTTGGCTCTGGTCCCATTTGCATATGCAGTGTCTCCTCCATTACCGCACCTAAGGGGTGCTCCTGGCACTGGTTCCATTGGCTCTTGCAGTGTTTCTCCTCCGTTATTGCACCCAAGTGGTGGTATTGGCTCTAGCTCCAGTCAGTCCTTGCTATACTATTGGGCATATTACAATACAGCTATCTGGTAGTGATCCAGTTCAGTCGCACTTGCCTAGCGCTTGCCTATTGCAATACTACTGGGACTGTTTATATTCACCGGGCGTTGGCTAATCACCACAACAGAGACTGATTGTTTGTATTGGGCGTTTACCCTTTTACCTTCATCGATTCTGTTGAGTGCTATTTGCTCCTACTATATTGGGCCTGTACTACTATCACGGTCCCCGTGATTCCCTGTCACTCTTTGTGGTTGTGCTCTTCCATTGGCGGAGCTTGATTGGCCCGCCCAGGGTGTTCCTTTATATACTGGGCCTATGGCACCTGTCAGATGCCCTTTCGTGGTGTTCCTGTGTACCGACTCGGCTCGTCTCACTACTCTGCTGTTCCTGCTCCGTGATTGACCCGATTCTGGCTGATGTTCCTGCTCCGTGATTGACCCGGTTCTGGCTGATGTTCCTGCTCCGTGATTGACCCAGTTCTGGCTGACGTTCCTGCTCCGTGATTGACCCGGCTTTGGCTGACTTCCTGCTACGTGGTTGACACGGCTCTGGCTGATGTTCCTGCTCCGTGATTGACCCGGTTCTGCCTGACGTTCCTGCTCCGTGATTCATCTGTTCCTGCCTGTTGTTCCTGCCTGGCAACATTCTGAGCCTGCTCGCAGCTTGCACTGACTGATCACGCCTCCTGTGTTACTGTGGCCTCCGATACTGAGCCAGTTTGTTGCCTCCATTACCGAGCCTGTCAGAGAGTGTAACGTGACGCCTTGTATCATAAGCTGGATACCTCTTTTATAGTTCCTTTCTCCCTCAGAATAACACTCCAATAGTAAACTGACCCTCCTGTTCCCAAACATCAGCCGAGACTTGATGAAGGGAAGAACTCTCTTTTATTGAATCAAACACACAGGTTATATACACTACAGAGACTCTTATCTAGATCAGCATGCAAATGAATACTTGGGACAGTGTTTCTATGCTTGACCAATCAGCCACCAGCATCCTTATAAGGATAAGAATGCAGATTAGGAATTGAAATCCTACATTCTTAACTGGCTCATCAATAACCGCCTCTGATTGGTCAAGGAAGCACAGCAGGAATCAATTAACATTCCTTAGCACAGGCCTGGAGTATAGTGGAATCAAAGCCCAACCCCCCCCCCCCACTATCTCTGCACTCCAGCAATGTACTGGAATCAACTATGGCTAAGCTCCCATAGTCACCACAGTTCTGTCACATCTCTCCCCCTTGTATCCATGTCCGGCATACCCGATTAGACCCAGTCGGGTGTAATTTAGGGATGTCCTTGGTTTTCTGCCTGTGGTTCCATATCCGTTTGTCTGGATAAGCCGTCGGCGTTGTGGTTTTGTTTCCCTGGACGATATTGCAGGGAAAAATTGTAGGGCTGGAGGGCTAAGCTCCAGCGTAGAAGTCGCGGATTGTCTCCAGCTACCCGGTTTAGCCAAACCAGCGGGTTATGATCCGTGATTAATGTAAACTGTCTACCGTACAAGTAGGGTTGGAGTTTTTTCAGCGCCCATACCAATGCCAAGCACTCCTTTTCAATGGTAGCGTAGCTGACCTCCCTAGGCAACAGTTTCCGACTTAGGTAGGCCACCGGGTGTTCGTGTCCGTCGTCTCCCACTTGGCTTAGAACAGCTCCCAGCCCGAACATTGAGGCATCTGTGTGTACAAAGAAACGTTTAGATGAGTCAGGTGCAGCCAATATGGGAGCGGCGCTTAGCACTTGCTTTAGTTGCTCGAAAGCCTTCTCACAGTCTGGGGACCACCGTACTTGTCTGGGGAGGTGTTTCTTGGTTAAGTCGGTTAGTGGTTTGGCGATGGCACTATAGTCGGGTACAAACCTCCGATAGTACCCTGCCGTCCCTAAAAATGCCAGTACTTGAGTCTTGGTTTGGGGTTGAGGCCACTTGGCTATGGCCTCTACCTTGGCGGGCTCGGGTCGTTGTTTCCCTGAACCCACCCGGTGTCCTAAGTACTGCACCTCGGCCATGCCGAGGTTACACTTGTCAGCCCGTAAGGTCAGTCCCGCTTCCCTAATCCGGTCCAACACTGCAGACAAGTGCCCGAGGTGATCTTCCCATGTGCGACTGAATATGGCTATGTCATCCAGATATGCACACGCAAAGTCCTGCAGACCCTCCAGGAGTCGGTCGGCCATCCGCTGAAACGTGGCGGGGGCATTTTTCATCCCAAATGGCATGACCTTAAACTGGTACAAGCCGAATGGGGTGACAAAGGCCGATTTTGGGATGGCCTCCTGGTCCAGGGGGATCTGCCAATACCCCTTGCACAGGTCCAGTGTGGACAGATAGCTCCCTCCCGCAATCTTATCTAAGAGCTCGTCTACCCGGGGCATAGGGTAAGCGTCTGTGGTAGTCCCGTCGTTGAGCTTACGATAATCCACGCAGAAGCGTGTGGTGCCGTCTCGTTTCGGCACCAGGACTACCGGTGAAGCCCACGGACTCTGCGACGGTTCTATCACCCCTAAGGCCAACATTTCCCTTAGCTCTGTCTTCAGGTGGTCCCTAACTGCCTCAGGAATACGATAGGGTCTTTGCCGCAGGGGTTCCTGACCAGGTGTTTCCACCTTGTGGACCGCTAAGGTTGTATATCCCGGTGTGGCAGACAGCATATTGCTTTTTTCCTGTAGCAACTGGGTCACCTGAGTTTTCTGGGGTTCTGTGAGTTTATCCCCTAAAACCACTTGCTGTAGTGTGCTGGGGGTACTACTCAATAAGTCTGGGAGGGGCATATTCTCACTGTCCTCAGTGGCTGGCGCACATATGGCCGCCACTTCCTCTGGTCTCTCCCTGAACTCCTTAAGCATATTCACATGAAAAGTCCGCTTGACCCTTTCATCTGAGCACCGGGCCACCACGTAGGTAGTGTCACTGATTCGTTCCACTACCCGGTAGGGACCCTGCCATGCAGCTTGGAGTTTATCTTGCCGGGTTGGCTTCAAGACTAACACCTTTTGGTCAATCTGGAAGACTCGGTCTCGGGCACCTCGATCATACCAATGTTGTTGGCGCCTTTGGGCCGCCTGCAAATTCTCCCGGACGAATGCAGTGAGTCGTTGCAGCCGGTCCCTCAGCTCCAAGACATAGGATACAATAGGCAACCCATCGGCTCCTACATCTCCCTCCCAATGCTCCCTGATCAAGTCTAGCGGGCCCCGGACACGCCGGCCATATAGCAATTCGAAGGGGGAAAAACCGGTGGATTCTTGGGGTACCTCTCGGTACGCAAATAGTAGATGGGGTAAAAACTTTTCCCAGTTTTTATAGTTTTCTGTGAAGGTCTTGATCATCTGCTTGAGCGTGCCGTTAAAACGTTCACAGAGACCATTTGTTTGTGGGTGATAGGGGGAATTAAACAGTGGCTTTATTCCACATAGGCGCCAAAGCTGCTGGGTAACCTCCGCTGTGAATTGGGCTCCTCTGTCTGACAAAATCTCTCTAGGGAACCCTACTCGGGAGAATACTTTCATTAGAGCCTCAGCCACAGTTTCTGCATTAGTGTTGGCTAGCGCCACCTCCTCCGGGTACCTTGTCGCATAGTCTACTATGGTGAGGATGAACTTTTTGCCGGAGGGGCTGGGTTTACTTAAGGGCCCTACCAGATCTACCGCTACCCTATGGAATGGTTCCTCAATTATAGGGAGCGAGCGCAGTTTGGCCGGGGCCCGATCCCCCCTTTTCCCTACTCTCTGACACACCTCACAGGTCCTGCAAAACTCTCGTACATCTTTGGAGATTCCAGACCAGAAGAACGTTTGCGTTAATCGGTGCCCTGTTTTCCGTAAACCTAAATGGCCTGCCAGGGGAATATCATGGCTGAGGTGAAGTAATTCCCTGCAGTATTTTTGGGGAACAACTAACTGCCGGCGGGGAACCTGTGCCAAACCTGGCCCCTCTCCTCCGGATACTCGGTAGAGTAATCCATGATGCCATTCAATGGCTTCACCCCCTTCCCCCTCATTCGGAGTGTCTGCCCTCTTCCTGTACCCCTCTAACGTCGGGTCTGCTAGCTGTTCCCCCTTAAAGTCCTCAGGGTTACCCCAGGCTAGGGACTGGAATTGTCTGGCTAGGGGATGGTGTTCTCACCTGTGGTTCTTCACTGTGAGAGGGATCAGTCCTTCGACTTTGTAAGCGGGTGGTCACTGGGTGAGCGGCTTCCTCGATGCAGGAACCAAACTGGGACGTCAGGTCCCCCAAATAATTTCCCAGCAGTACCTCAGCTGGTAGCTCCTGCATGACTCCCACCTCTACGTAGTGGGAATCTGCTCCCCAATCCAAGTGCACTCGGGCTGTAGGCAACTTGTGGATAGCACCCCCAGCCACCCTGACGGCCACGGTTCGCCCCGTGCGGTCTGTATTCCTGACTCGGTGCGGTTGAATCAACGTCAGGGTAGCCCCAGTGTCTCGCAAACCCCTAGCAGACTGGCCGTTAATTTGCACAAGTTGTCGGTGATGTGCCCGGTTATCCCTGGCTGCTTGCAAGGGATTTACTTCATGTAGCACCAACCACAACTCCTCTTCCCCCAGCAGGGTATCCTGCTGTAAACAGTGGACAGCGCCTCTAGCTCCAGTGCCTCGGGCAGGTTTGGGACAGTTACTCTGGTAGTGTCCTACTTGGTTGCAGTTGAAGCAAGTCACTCCTGTCGGCCTGCGGTTGACCGGCCGGCTGGGTCCCGGCCCCTGGGGCACTGCTCGAGACTGCGTACTCCCTGATGTGGTCTGGTTTATTGGTCTTGGAATAAAAGGCACTTTGAGTGCAGCTGGTTCTGGTCTTCTGCCATCCATAAATTCATCCGCCAGCCTGGCAGCCTCTTCCACTGTCATGGGTTTTCTATCCCTTACCCACTCTTTCACCTCTGTCGTTGCCATGTCAAAAAATTGTTCCAGCAACAATATTTGCAGAACATCTTCCAAGGTTTTTGCTTGGCACCCTTTCAACCAGTTGGAGGCAGCCCGGTGCATCCGATAAACCCACTCCACATGTGAATCTTTAGCTCCTTTCCGCATCCCCCTCAATTTCCTGCGGTAAGCTTCTGGGGTTACGGCGTAGCGGGCTAGCAAGGCTTCCTTTACTCTTTCATAACAGGCTAGGTCATGCTGGGGTATAGCCCGGAAAGCGGCAGCGGCTCGACCGCTGAGTTTGCCACTTAACATGGAGGGCCAGTCCTCAGGCTCTAGTCCTTGGATGCCACATTGCCTTTCAAAGTCCTCCAAAAAATCGTCAATGTCATCCTCCCCATCCATGAATGCTTTAAATGCTGCATAGGGTAGCTTCCGACGGTTCCCGATTATTGAACCGGTAACGGATGCTGTCTCCCCCACATGCCCCGAGGCCCGGAATTTGAGCGCCTCTGTAGCTTGAGCCATGATTTGAACGACCAATTCTGGTGCCGGATTTGGTCCCAGTAGCGCAATTCGCCATTTTACATCTTTCTGGAACTCGGTCTCCTCCATGCTTGCGGGGGATGCGGTGCTGGCTTGGTCCGATTCCATCAGTTCTGTTATCAAAACGGATTTTGGCTTGTTACTTGCCACTCGTCCCCTTGCTTCCAGCAAGTCTTTTAGAGTGCTACGTTTCAGCCGGTCATAGCACTGCGCCATCCACTGCCCGCTTTGTTGCCGAGACCGGGGTCAAGCCAGCGGCTATATCTCCCCCTGGATTCTGGTCTCAGTTTCGGTTGCTGAGACCGGGGTCAAGCCAGTGGCTATATCTCCCCCTGGATGCTAGTCTCAGTTTTGCTGCTGTTTCATCCACTGCTCTCTGCGTTGCTGAGACCGGGGTCAAGCCAGAGGCTATATCTCCCCCTGGATGCTGGTCTCAGTTTCAGTTCCTTGGGATAAGCCGAATCCTGCCGCTTGCCACCAGTTGTAACGTGACGCCTTGTATCATAAGCTGGATACCTCTTTTATAGTTCCTTTCTCCCTCAGAATAACACTCCAATAGTAAACTGACCCTCCTGTTCCCAAACATCAGCCGAGACTTGATGAAGGGAAGAACTCTCTTTTATTGAATCAAACACACAGGTTATATACACTACAGAGACTCTTATCTAGATCAGCATGCAAATGAATACTTGGGACAGTGTTTCTATGCTTGACCAATCAGCCACCAGCATCCTTATCAGGATAAGAATGCAGATTAGGAATTGAAATCCTACATTCTTAACTGGCTCATCAATAACCGCCTCTGATTGGTCAAGGAAGCACAGCAGGAATCAATTAACATTCCTTAGCACAGGCCTGGAGTATAGTGGAATCAAAGCCCAACCCCCCCACTATCTCTGCACTCCAGCAATGTACTGGAATCAACTATGGCTAAGCTCCCATAGTCACCACAGTTCTGTCACAGAGAGTTCTGCCGAGATATTGCCATTATTACCGAGTCTGTTTGAGAACACTTGCTGTGCTTGTTGCCTCCGTTACCGAGCCTGTCAGTGTACACTTGCCAAGCTTGTTGCCTTCCATCCTGATCCGTATTAACACTTGTTGAGCTGTTGCCTCCTTCACCAAGCCTATCTGTTTCCACTGCAGAGCTGTACCTTTCTTTAAGTGCTCGTTGTCCAGGAGTTGTCGCACCGCTTGGTGCTATTGGGCATTCCGGTACTCTGTCATTGTGTGCTCCTTTCCGGCACCGTAAGGGTGCCTTGGCTCTGGTCCACTCTCGCTCAAAGTGTAGTTCCACCAGATCGCACCTAGAAGTGCGTTTGGCTCATAGTATATTGGCTTGGGCAGTGTCTCCTCCATTACAGCACTTAGGAGTGCTCCTGTATCTGGCTCTATTGGTTCTGGTAGTATCTCTCCTCCATTGATATACCCTTTTAGGGGTATTGGCTCCAGCTCCTGTTGGTCATTGCTATACTATTGGGCATTTCGATACACTATCTGGTTGTGATTCAGTTCAGTCGCACTGCTTGAGCTTGCTAGCTGCACTACTACTAATGGGACTGTTTATGCACCAGGTGTTGGCTAATCACCACCACAGAGACTGACACTTGTTTGAGCATTAACCCTTGCCTGTGTTTATGCTACATTCTGCCTGCTCTTGCTGTATTGGGCCTGTATATTATCCATTACCTGCATCACTGTAACACCGATTCTGGCCCCCAGGGGCATTGTTCCTTATTTTTATTTTAATAAAACTGTGTTTTATTTCTAACCCTGGTCTGAGTGTCAGCAAACTGTAACAACTACATCCATTACTTGTCTATACCTGTGATTACCTATTCTGGCCCCCAGGGGCACTGTTCCTTATTTTTACCTCAATAAAACTGTGTTTTATTTTTAACCTTGGTCTGAGTGTCGTAAAAACCGTAACAATATGATGGAGTTCTTTGTGTGTTTTGGGTGGAAACTATTGTTTTTCAGGTAGGTTGGTCTGTCTGTTGGTTTGCGGTATAGGGATGTGTGGATGGAGTTGTTCTGAATACTGATAGTTGTGTCAAGAAAGTTCATGTTTGTGCGTGAGTGACTGAGTGTTGGGTTGATATTGGGGTGGAATGTATTGTAATTCTTATGGAATTTGAGAAGTTCCTCTTCACTTGCTGTCCAGATGATAAGAATATCATCTATGTAGTGGAGATAGACCAGGGGTTTTATCTGGCAGGTGGACAGGAAGTCCTCTTCCAATTTTGCCATAAACAGGTTGGTATATTGTGATGCCATTCGAGTATCAATTGCAGTCCCCATTTTCTGAAGGTAGAGATCTTGTCCAAACTTGAAGTAATTGTGGGTGAGAATAAACTGTATGAGTTTTGTTACCGGTTCCATGGGTGTGTTATTTTGTTCCAGATATCCCTGGCATGCTTCTATGCCATTCGTGTGTGGAATGTTGGTGTAAAGGGATTCTACATCTATAGTGGCCAGGATGGTGCTCTCTGGAATTGGGCCCAAGTCAGCTAACAGCTCTGTATGTGGGAGAAACTGGACAAGCACTACATAAGAGGTTTAATTCCCACAGATCCAGTGTTAATAACAAAAAGACAGAGACACCTGTGGGAGAACATTTTTGTCAAAATGGACACAGTGTCAGGGATATTAAGTTAACTGTACTGATGGGACGGTTCCGCACTCAGAGGGACAGAAAGGCATGGGAGGTAAAATTAAAATTTATTGCAATTTGTAGTGGTTTAAATAGAGATAAAGAATTCTTGTCACATTATCACTTAGTGGATTGACCCTTTACCCTTCCAACAGACCCAAGAGCATCGTAAATACCTCTAAAGCCTCAGAGGAAGAGTGCAATTTACCACTGACTGATCAAAGATATCTGGACCTGGATTGAGTTCTCTTATCTGATTTCCATGCTAAACAATGCAATGTATTTGTATTTAAGAGAGATGTTTTTATATTTATCTGTATAACTTGCCTGAGGAAGAGACCTAAGGTCTTGAAAGCTTGCAATTAAATCTGCTTAGTTAGCCAATAAAAGGTATCAAAAACTATATTTGCCTTCTTATTTCTACGGCTAACACGGTACCAACTCTCATCTGAGTCTCAGCACTGACTCTGTCAAACACCCCAGTATCCTCCATCAAAACAGCATTGAGTGCTGCGGGACAGGAAAGTCTGAAAAAGGGGTGAAAGAGATTGGGACATGGTCAGAGAGAGTAATGGGTAAGATATCCACGTGAGAGACCATCCCCACATGAAAATGGCTAAGAAATAAGTAATCCAGCTGAGAATAACTAGCGTGAGGATGGGAATAGAATATGTAATCCTTGTGAAGCATGACCTCCACCCCTCGCTTCTTAACATCCGCAGAAGTGGTCCAAATGCTCAGGAAACTCCCTGGGGCAAAGGAGGGCTGTGCATCTTTGTCAAAACGGGTCTCCTGTAAAAAAAACACATCTACCTGCATCTTGCGCAGTTCCCGAGAAAGCATCGGCCGCTTTACTGGGCAGTTAAACCCCTTAACATTGTAAGAGAAAATCTTAAGGCTAGTAAGAGCTGTATAGTCCAGGAGGGTCAGCCCCCACAGAGAAGGAGGTAAGGGAAACAGGCCAGGGTAGATATCATGGTGCCCGTGATTCTGGAGCTCTTACTGGCCTATTTGCTTTCTTGTGATTTCCTGGCGGCAGCATGGCAGGTGACTACTTCCTGGTCACTCGTGCGTCATTCTGAGTGCTCGCTATTTTATAGTTTCCACTTTGATTGATCTATGTGGACTCCGCCTCCTAGAGAGGCCTTATATGCTACATTCTATCATTGCCTCAGTCTCCTTTCATGATGTACCTGAGCACTTTCTGAGTCCTCCATTGTGATCTGGTCCTGGCTGCTGAATCTGATTTGTGTATGACCTTGGCTCCGTATGACTACCGATTTGTGCCTGAACCTCTTGCCTAGCTGATTGTCCACTCCGTACTGACTTTGGCCTTGTCTGACTACTTACTCCGTGTATGACCTTTGGCCTGGCTGACTTACCGCTCCGCGCCGACCTTGGCTTGTCCAGCTACCCGCTCTGTGTATGACCTCTGGCCTGACTGACTACCCACTCCGTGCTAAGTTCTGTGGCTTGTCTGACTACCCGAATCGTTTGACCATTGGCTGGTTAGTCTCTGTTGCTCCCTGAGGCCTAGCACCCCCTTGCAAGTTTTCATTCTCAGTCCTTGGTCGGGTAAGTCCTATCAGTAGTGCAGCAGCACCTAAGTCCTCCGGTGTTTGTTGTGCCTCTAGCGTTCTAGGGTGCACAGTGTTCTGTGACCCTAGCGTTCTAGGGTATTAGAAACATAGAATTTGACGGCAGATAAGAATATTCGGCCCATCTAGTCTGCCCAATTTCCTACTGTGTAAAAAAAAAACAAAAAAAAACCTCAAACCTTTTTTGGTCCTTGGTCTTTTCTTATGTTAAGGACCACCTTATGCCTATCCCATGCATGCTTAAATTCTGTCACTGTATTGACATCTACCACTTCTGCTGGTAGGCTATTCCACTTGTCTACTACCCTCTCAGTGAAGTAAAACTTTCTTACATTACATCTAAACCTGTGTCCCTCTAGTTTTAGACTATGGCCTCTTGTCCTGACATTTTTACTCTTTTGAAATATACTTCCATCCTGTACTTTGTTGAATCCCTTCATGTATTTGAATGTTTCTATCATATCCCCTCTCTCTCTCTTCTCTCCTCCAAGCTATACATATTCAGATCCTTTAGTCTATCCTGATATTTCTTTTCCTGTAGACCAGTCACCATTTTAGTAGCCCTTCTTTGAATTTTCTCTAGAGTATCAATATCCTTCTGGAGATGGGGTCTCCAGTACTGTACACAATATTCTAGGTGAGGTCTAACTAGAGATCTGTACAGTGGCATGACTACTTCCCTTTTTCTGCTACTAATGCCCCTAGCTATACAACCCAGTGCCCTGCTTGCATTCCCCATCGCTTTATTACATTGCCTGCTTACCTTTAAGTCATTAGAAATAATTACTCCCAAATCCCTTTTCTCTGTTGTCTCTGACAGCACAGTATCCTTAATGGTATATTTTTCCTTTGGATTTTTATGTCCCAAGTGCATTATTTTACATTTATCAACGTTAAAGTGCATCTGCCACACTCTTGACCATTCTTCTAATTTACCTAAATCATTCGCCATTTGGCTTTTTCCCCCTGGAATGTCTGCCCTATTGCAGATCTTTGCATCATCTGCAAAAAGGCATACCTTTCCTTGAAGACCTTTTGCAATATAGTATTGTGGTTGTGTCCTTGCATTCTAGCTTGTGGGCCTTCCTTGTCCGCTCTGCTTTAGAGCACGCTTACCACTATCGCTACCTCAGTGGTTCTGCTCTCGCTACTGGTTCGCTCTTAGCTTGTGCATCAGTCTGGCTAAGTTTCAGTGTCAGCTCCTGGTACTGGACTGCACACTGTCTCCACACCTGACCCCGGGAAGGTTAGGAACGTGTCTATATTTACTTTGCTTGTGATTATTCTTAATAAAGTGGAATTGATTTTATGTACCTGTCTGAGCGATTATTTACAAGTCTCCCGTGACAGTAGAAAGATGATGGGAAGGAGGCTTGGGAAGCAAGGGAAAGGTAAGAGAAAAGATAAAAAGCAGAAAGAGAAGAAAAAGAAGATAGGGATCAGAGGAGAAAGACCCACAGTGCACAACTCCAGCACCGAAGGGCAGGGGACCTGCACTACAGACAGTTGTGGAAGTAGTCTCGTGCCCATCGGGAAGAACCCAAGAGGCCGATACCACTAATGGGGGTGGAGCAAGAAAGTATACCACATTTCTGGGAGTATGGCAAGAAAACTAAAATAGCCCATCTCTCAGAGCAAACATCTTAAACAAAAAACAGCTCAGAAGACTAAACATATAACGGACTACCTAGGGACCTCCAACCAAAAGGGGTCAAATCATCATTGTGCAGATGGACAAAAGAGGCTTAGGTACGGGAGGAAATAAATGAACTGTCCGGGAGTCAAGGTACGAAGGTCAAAAGATGCCACTTGGCATGGCCTAATAAAGAAGCCAGTGCGAGACCTCTCAGGCAGTTAACAGCTTTGAGAAGGCCCAGGAAATACCACGGATGCCCAGCCAACTGGAGCCAAAGGCTGACCCAAACCCCTGGAGCTCAGACAGCAAAAATTTCAAGAGCACGAGATATGCCAATAATAATACAATCAAACGCGTAGTACAGTTCTCCCCAAGTTCATGACCTTGGCGCTAGCTCTGTTGCAGAAAACGTGGCCATCTTGATCTGCGGACAGCACCCCCCCTGCAGCTGATGCTTTTAATGCATCGTTTTGTTGATCCCTAAATAGAGAGCAACATTTCAAGAGTAAACCCTTGATTTGTACAGGGATTAATGTAGGAGAGAGTGGGACTGGATGAGGTGAGAGGAAAGCGAATTGAGTGCGCATGTAGTGGAGGGAGAGTAGGATAGCAGGTTAGTCAAATCATCCTCTGTGACTAGTGAAAAAGAATCCAGCGTGGTAGGAGGGGGAACAAGAGAGGATAGATGGATAGTTCCCAGATGGAATCTTCTCTGGCTTTGAAGAACTTAGCAAAGTCTTGGGGCTGTACAGTTTGAAAGGGAGGCAGATGGAGGGCAGAAGAGGAAGTCAAAAGTAGAGAAGAGATGGTGGGGGGTTGTATTTATGAATGTTAAAGTGGAACTTTCACCTATATATATATATATCAAGACTTCTGTGTGCCTGGCAAACACACCCAGGGGCAACAGTAAGGAGGGGTAATTAAAATCTCCTGTATACTGCGTGTCCTATTGGTATAACCATGGGATTATGTTTTTGACAGGAGTGGGTTCTCCTGTCAAAATATTTGCAAGGAAATGCAAGGGCTACAATGAACACATGCATACACACAACATATATATATATATATATATATATATATATATATATATATATATATATATACACATACACAATATATATATACACACACACCACACCCAATACACACAACAGTGCATGCAAAATGCTATATATGTACAACGCAATACACAAAATATTAGTCTCTAAACTATGCATGAAATACGCACAATGCTATAGCAAAATTATATGCTCAAATGATACACACAATCCTATATGCAGAAAGCTATACGCCAAATGCTATACTTAGAATGATGAACAATGTGTCCAATACATGAAATGCTATATACCATACACTATACAACAAACACTATACACAATACACTAAATCCAAAGCCATACACCAAACAAAGTACACAAAACGATATATGCCAAAAGCTGTATGCCATATGCTATATGCCATTTGCAATACGCCAAACGCTTTACATCAATTGATATGCGCAATATGCCAAACATCATATGCAATACGTCACATGCTATACACGAAACGTAATACACCAAAAAGCTATACACCATACACCATGTGCTAGAAGCCAGATACGCCAAAACACTGTACACAATACACCAAAGGCTATATGCCAAATGCTATACGCAAAGAGCTAGACTACAAACACAGTACACTGTATGCTATATGTTTATGCTATTAACCAAACAATATACTCCAAAAATTATATGCAAAGCACTATATGTAATACGCTGTATGCCAAACGGAATACACTGTATGCCAAAAATTATCTTCAGTACATGAAACACTACACGCTATAAGCAATACGACAAACGCCATACACCAAACTCTGTACAGCAAAAGCTATATGCCATATGCTATACACCAAACGTTATACACAGTACATCATACACAATAGGCAAAACACAATACTGTATACACCAAGAGCTATACACAATACGCTAAATGCTATATGCAATATGCCAAATGTGATATGCCGTACTCAATACACTGCATTCCATAAGCTATGCGTCGTGTGCTATATGCCATATGTTATATGCAAAGCAGTATACAGTTGAAACCAGACGTTTACATACACTATATAAAAAGACACATATGCATGTTTTTCTGACTGACATGAAATCAGAATAAACCTTACCCGTTTTGGGTCAATTAGGATTACCAAAATTATTTATATTTGCCAAATGCCAGAATAATGAGAGAGAGAGAATTTTTAAGGCATTTTTATTACTTTCTGCAAAGTCAAAAGTTTACATACACTAGGATTACTATGCTTTTAAAAACATTTTGGGACAGCCCATATGATGATGTCATATATTTGGAAGCTTCTGATAGGTTTATTGGCAATATCTGAGTTAATTAGAGACACACCTGTGGATGTATTTTAATGCACACCAGAAACACACTGCTTCTGTGTGTAACATCATGGGAAAGTCTAAAGAAATCAGCCAAGATATCAGGAAGAGAATTGTGGACTTGCACAAGTGTGGATCATCCTTGGGTGCAATTTCCAGATACCTGCAGGTGCCTCGTTCATCTGTACAAACAATTATACGCAAGTACAAACAAGATGGGAATGTCCAGCCATCATATCGCTCAGGAAGGAGACGGGTTCTGTGTCTCAGAGATGAACGTGCTTTGGTCTGACGTGCATATCAGCCCAAGAACAAAAGCAAAAGACCATGTGAAGCTGGTAAGATTGTGTCATTATCCACAGTGAAACAAGTACTGTATCAACATGGGCTGAAAGGCCACTCTGCCAGGAAGAAGCCATTACTCCAAAAGAAACATATAAAAGCCAGATTAATGTTTGCAAATGCACACAGGAACAAAGACCTACAATGTTGGAGACATGTCCTGTGGTCTGACGAAACTAAAATTGAACTGTTTGGCCATAATGACCATTGTTACATTTGCAGGAAAAAGGGAGAAGCTTGGAAGCCTAAGAACACCATCCCAACTGTGAAACACAGGGGTGGCAGCATCATGTTGTGGGGTTGTTTTGCTGCAGGAGGGACTGGTGCACTTCAAAAAATAGATGGCATCATGAGACAAGAAGATTATGTGGCAATACTGAAGCAACATCTCAAGACATCAGCCAGGAAGTTAAAGCTTGAGCGGAAATGGTTCTTCCAAATGGACAATGACCCGAAGCATACTGCCAAACTGGTTACAAAGTTGCTTAAGGATAACAAAGTCAGTGTTTTGGAATGGCCATCACAAAGCCCTGATCTCAATCCTATTGAAAATTTATGGGCAAAGCTGAAAAGGCAGGTGCAAGCAAGGCGAACGTGGCTCAGTTACACTAGTTCTGTCAGGAAGAACAGGCCAAAATTCCTAATAACTATTGTGAGAAGCTTGTGGAAGGATAGCCAAAACGTTTGACCCAAGTCATACAGTTTAAGGGCAATGCTACTAAATACTAATGAAATGTATGTAAACTTTTGACTTTGCAGAAAGAAATAAAAATGCCTTAAAAATTCTCTCTCTCATTATTCTGGCATTTGGCAAATATAAATAATTTTGGTAATCCTAATTGACCTAAAACAGGTAAGGTTTATTCTGATTTCATGTCAGATAGTGAGAAAAACATGCATATGTGTCTTTTTATATAGTGTATGTAAACGTCTGGTTTCAACTGTATGTAATATGCTATAGGCCAAATGCTATACTCAATATTCCAAACACTATAAACAATAGGTTGAAAGCTTGTTGGTGAGATAGCTCAGTGGTAAATACCCTGACTGCCAAGCCTGTTCAAACCTTAAGACTGCAGGTTTGAATCCTGGCAGGGTCAGCTCAGCCCTTCATCCTTCCGAGATTGATAAATGAGTACCATTGATTGGGTAATAATAACATATATTATTCAGCTGCCGATTTGGATAATTCTGAGAGCGTGTGCCGAAAGCTCTTTGAGTCACACTGGGAGAAAGGCACTATATAAATTCTAGTTGTTATTATTATTATAAAAGCTTTATGCAAAATGCAATACACACAGTGCTATTAGGCAATAAGCAATATGCAATACACTATACAGATATGCTACACACAAAACACATGCTCTTATTTACACACACTCTCTCTCACACACATGCGCTCTCTCTCACACACTTTGCTCAGACATGCTCTCACACTGTTGCTCAAACATGCACACATGCACGTTCACTGGTAGAGAGTTGTGTAATGTGTTGCATACCATTTTGGACCTGAAAGGCCTAAGCACTGACAATTCAAGCCAGTCACTAAAGCAGTCATTGTTTCATTAACCACACAGACAACACCGTGCCAATATTGCTATTTTTTATATAAGGAAGGGCAAGAGAGAAATAATGGAGATGTGCATTCACACAAACACATATATACATATAATCAGCAGGTTGTATTAGCAAACAATGTAGACACTTTCAAAATAGTACTGGAACAATATAGAGATTTATGGCAGACAATATTAAATCACATATGATGTTGATCCAGGGACAAATTTGAGTTTCTTTTTGAGGATGGGATTCTTTTCAAACACTTAGGGCATAATTGTGGCATAATTGATTCCAATTCAAGTCACTGTTTGACTTCCGCTGGATCAAAAAAAGAGAAAAAAAGAAGATACATCAAAGTTGATACAAAATAAATTGACCTTCATTGACTAGTCTTTTTTCAGCCTTTTTTCAGCCTCACCAACTTAGTTACTATGTAAGGATGACAGCAATTCCTGTAGAGTTGCATATTGTTAGGGGTCAACTCTCCAAATCTGCATATAGCAATATCATGTTTCATATCGATCTCTCTGTTGCCTTAAATATTCAAACTTAAATCTTATTACAAAATAAGTTTGTGCTGTAATTGCTGTGCCTGCAATTAATTGTTCTGCTTACTTCCTATATTCTGAATGTAATTCCAGTTTATGAGGCAAAATGATTGTCACACAAACAACTCTGGCTTAAGAGGGGGCTCAAGATTTCTTACTTAGAGAAAGATATGAATTATAAGTTAACAATTCCTGCTCAGTCACACTCTAAAAAAATGAACTAGACTGAGAACTTATGGAGTAATTTTTTATTTTTTTCATTGCAGGTGTAAACACAGGATGTGTTGGAAGCTACATCTATGACAAAGATCCTGAAGTTAAGGCCCAGCCTTAAAAGAAAAAAGTTACACACTGCAGCTGACAGATGCCGCTGTTTTCATTACTCCCCACATCTTTGTTATTTGAAAATATGAATTATCTGCTGTACCTTATAGAGATATACAGTATATTAGATTACCTTTTTGTAGTTTCCCCATGTTAAGTTGTTGAATTTCTTCTAATATCTATTGCCATATGAATACAAATAGCTGAATCTAAAAGCAGGTAATGTTCCTGATTGACCAGTGATTTAAAAAGTATTAAACTACAATAGCTTTTTAAAGTAGAAGATAGCCAAGATGCATGTCTTTAATACCTCATATTTAAGCACATCTCAAACACTAAAGAATTGAAAGAATGTAGCATAGGCAAGTAAAACCCATTCTTAAACTTCACCAACTTGAGAAAAATCTCACGTGAGCACAGACGTGTTAATTTTCTGTCAGAATTATAGAGCCGCTGATAATTCACTAGTATCTGTGTGAGGATAAACATAAATGAGCACTAATAGCTAATAATAAATTCATAATTACGATAATCTGTGAGGAAAACTAGTAACCACAATAAATCAAATCTGTAAATACTGTTTCCCCAAACTTCATTATAGTAAAGTAACTGTATGCCTGTGTATGTATGTACATGCATTCATGCATGCATGTATATGTGGGGTGCTTAGCATTCATTTAAACCTTTGGATGCTAGAGAGTTTTCCAAATAGTTGCTTTTCAAACCATTGCAGAGGTCTCTAAAAGTCTAAGGCATTAAAGCCTGGTTATGTTTAGAGGCTACTAAAAGATTAACCCCTTAAGGACAATTGTCGTGCCAGGACCGTCACGGCGGTCCGACACTTAACCCCTTAACGACCCTTGACGTACCAGGACCGTCAAGGGTAAATTTGCTTTAAGGACCAGTGACGGTCCTGGTATGTCAAGTGTTAAATGGTAGCAGCGCGCCGCCGTGCACGCTGCTACCATTCAATCCAGGCTGAGACTGAGCGGTCCAGTACCGGACCGTTCAGTCTCAGCCTCCGTCGGTTGTGCCAGGTCATGTGATCGCTGCGTCATCGATCACATGTACCTGCATTCTAAAGCAATGAATGAGGCAGTGCTACTTACTGCCTCTAGTGTCTCCTCTCTGCCAATGCTTCCCTTACATCAAAGTAAGGGACAGAGAAGCAGGGAGGAGCAGGGTGTTAACCCCTTCACTGCTGGTTCAGGAGGATGGCTAGATGCAGGTCAATTTCTGACCTGCTAAATACACTTTTTTTTTTTTTTTAAATAAAAACAACACACTTTTTTTTTTACAAATAAAATATTTAATTAAAAAAAAAAAACATCTCAAGAAACAAAATTGGAAGTGTGATTGTTGTGGAGTCATGTAATACACTTACACACACACCGCCAAATGTAATGAACAAAAAAGTGGGAAAATAGGGTGGGAAAAAGAGACATGGGGATTTTCACCCGAGGGGGACAGTGGCCACTTTAAACTGCGCATTTTGTAGGTATGACTGACTAGTCATACCTTTCATGCAGTCTCCATAAAAATTTAACCCTTTGCGCCCAATTGATCCCAAGAGAAAAAACAAAAATGGTGGGTTTTTTACATTTTTTTTTACCTTTTTCTTTAATTTTAATAAAGTAAATGGTGGGTTATCCATATAAGTGGGGTATCAAAGGAAAGCCCTATTTGTTTGTAAAAAAACAGTATATCATTTATGGGGGTGGAATAAAAGCCTAAGAGGGAAAACACTGTTGAACAAAGACATAGTCAAAAAGGTCAGAATTGCTCCGGTCCTTAAGTCAAATCCACTTCTGATTTTCCCGGTCCTTAAGGGGTTAAGGACCAGTGACGGTCCTGGCACGGCATGGAGTTCAGGGATACCGGCGCGGCTGCACGCCGCTCCGGAAGCCCTGAACCGTAAGCGATTAAAAAAAAATGCCCCGTGGTCCTCAAGTGCTGGCCGCGTGTGCACGCGCCGGTCCTTAAGGGGTTAATGCTAAAAATGTAATTGATGAAAGAGCATGCTATATAATTCAGAAATACATATGTATGTTTTTATTCCTTTAATAATGTTAACATACAGATACTGTGTGTGCTGTTTTTAACAGGCTGCATCTTACTCATTAGAATACAGCACTAATGTCTAGAAATGAAAACCAAAATTGTTTGCCCCAGTCTACTGGAAAACAGCATGTAGTTTCATATATCTTAAATTCTATTGATGTATACCTTCAATGAAAAGTTCCTATATTGAAAAATCCATTTAAGTTTGTGATTCCTTGCAAAAAAATAGCTGTAACCAAAAAACTGCAGCTTAAGCGTTGCCAGCTTTTATGCAACAGCAAGTTTTATAGAATTTATAAATTTTTTGCTATGGGAAAATTCACATGGGTGTCATTTTCTATGACCGTGTTGTGGTGCTTCAATGTTCTTATTTAGCATTTTAAAAATATGACAGATCAACAGAAGGTAAGTGGAATATCTTCAAAATAACATTACAAATATATACATTTACATTTATACACTTTGGAAACAAATACAAAAGAAGCAAATTAAAATCAGTGTGGCTAACCAGTAAAGTAATTCATGAAATAAAGAAGAAAATAGCATTCAAACACTATAAAGCTGAGGGATCAGCAGAGGCATTTGCAAAATACAAAGATGCCAACAAAGCCTGTAAAAAGGTGTTTAAATTAGCTAAATTGGAAAATGAAAAAGTAATTGCTAAGGAGAGCAAGAGCAATCCCAAAAAATTATTTAATTACATGAATGGCAAAAAATTCAAGTCTGATTGTGTTGGGTCTTTGTTATCTGAAATGGGAGAAATTGTCAGTAGGGACAGAGACAAAGCAGATATTTTAAATAATTTATCGTCTTCTATTTTTACCAAGGAAGACCCGATGGTCAAGAACGTGCAAGCTACTTTTACAGAGCAGTCACAGCAAGCATGTGATTGGCTGACAAAAAAGTCTTAAAACAATTAAATGTTGTTGCGGTAGACAAAGCCCCAGGGCCAGATGGTATACACCCAGGGGTACTTAGCTAAGCTTGGCCCTGGCCAGACTGTTATTTTTTATTATCAGGGATTCTTTTAATTCAGGTATGGCGTAAAGCAGATGTGGTACCCATATTTAAAAAGGGATGAAAATCCCAGCTGGGAAATTACAGACCTGTAAGCTTGACATCTGTGGTGGGGAAACTGAAGGGTTGCTAAAGGAATACATTAAAGAATTCATTTTGAACAGTAATATCATTAGCAGGAGCCAACATGGCTTTGTGAAAGACAGGTCTTATCAAACTAACTTAATTGTATTTTATGAAAAAGTGAGTAAAAATATAGATTTGGATGTTGTGGTTGATGTGATCTATTTAGACTTTGTAAGGCATTTGGTACAGTTCTACACAAAAGGTTACTATAAAAATTGACTGAAATAGGCTTAGGGGCAAACGGTTGTGTGTGGATTGGAAATTGGCTGAAAGATAGAATGCAAAGAGTGGTGGTAAATGGGAAGTTCTCAAATTGGACAAACGTGACAAGTGGATTACCTCAGGGATCTGTCCTTGGTCCTCTTCTTTTTAATTTATTAATGATCTCTCAGTGGGCATAGGGAGCCATGTATCAGTGTTTGCTGATGACACAAAATTAAGTAGGGTAATACTGGATGTGTCTTCATTACAAGAGGATTTGGACAAATTGGGTAATTGGGCAGGCAAATGGCAAAGGAGATTCAATATAGACAAGTATAAAGTTATGCATTTTGGATATAATAATAAAAATGCAACATATAGTTTAAATGGTGTTTCTTTGGGTAAATCTAATGAAAAGGATTTGAGAGTAATGGTAGACAATAGACTTAGCAATAGTGAGCAGTGCCAGCTGGCTGCTACAAAGGCCAATAAGATATTGGCATTTATTAAAAGGGGTATTGTCTCACGGGAGAAATATATTATTGTGCTTCTTTACAGGTCCATGGTAAGATCCCACCTTGAATATGAAGTTCATTTCTGGGCCCTTTTATGAAAAAAGACTTTATGGAGCTGGAGAAAGCTACATAACTAATAAGTGGAATGGAAAGTTTTAGTTATGAAGAAAGACTAGAAAACTTAAATTTGCACACACTAGAGAAACGGCGTGTTAGAGGGTATATGATAACATTTTATGTTCAAGGGCCATACAAAGGGCTCTACAAAGACCTGTTCATTAACAGAACAGTACAAAGGACAATGGCTTACCCGCCAAGATTTGAGGAAAGGAGATTTTGTCTACAACAGTAGAAGGGATTCTTTACGGTAAGGACATAAAGGTATGGAATTCACTAACTGAAGAGTTGGTGCTCTCTAATACATTCGATGCCTTTAAAAAGAGCATAACATAAAGGTATGGAATTCACTAAATGAAGCGTTGGTGCTATCTAATACATTCGATGCCTTTAAAAAGAGCATAACATAAAGGGCTATGTATGTTAGTATTAGGATTAAAATTTATTTAATGATTGTTTATCCAAGGAGAAATCTGATTGCCATTTGGAGAAGGAATTTTTTCCCCAATTAAAGCAGAATTTGAAATTGCTGAATAAAGGGTGTTTTGTCTTCTTTTGGATTAACAGTGGTAAAGAAGAAAGGGAAAAGGGTTAAACTTGATGGATGCAAGTATTTTTTCAACCTAAATTACTATGTAACTATGTAACAAGAAGAGAAAGAAAGAGAATAAAGTGGAGGGGACTAGTTCAATTTCATGTGTGATACCATTTGATATGATTTGGGTAT
Source organism: Rhinophrynus dorsalis (assembly GCA_037306005.1). Lineage (NCBI taxonomy): Eukaryota > Metazoa > Chordata > Amphibia > Anura > Rhinophrynidae > Rhinophrynus > Rhinophrynus dorsalis. Next base: position 35,269,541 of record CM074728.1, on the reverse strand, counting down.
CAACGAACAGAGTGGACTGACATTATGTGTAACCGCGATCATTTATACAGTGCAGATGGTAAATATAAAATGCTGCCCTACTGTATTTCCATAGAGACACCAATCTACTCCAGAACCAGGAGGCGAATTTCAAACAGATGTAGTAGTGAACATTAGGAAAACTACAAATCAGCTTGTGCAGTGAATAATGATGATTCTCCTTCTCCTCGGGATGCAGTTTAAAAAGTTTACATACAAAGTTCCACCACTAGTAGTATTACTACTAAACATTTAACAACAATAAAGTCAAAGAGGAGATGTATTCTAGTGTTATTGCAATAGCAAAGGAATATTTAGCACTGAGACCAAGTGCTACATCAAACAGTGACTATAACTCCCCATGCAAACTAGTGGTCAATGTTCTATAAATTCCTTTAAGGGAAAAAGTGATAATACAATATTTCTGACTTTATAAAACATACAGGAATCTGAAAGTTAGTGGAGATAGGGAGGAAGCAGATTATGCTGCTGAGAAAAGATGCATAAGAGGGAAATTTGTTACACTGTAATAATATGCATGGTCAAATCCTTGCATTTACTTAAATCCTTTCGTTCGAAGGCTTGATCAAATAACTAGGGGCCTTTACAATTAGAGGAAAGGAGGTTTCAGCTTCAGTAAAGGAGGGGTTCTTTACAGTAAGGTCTGTTATATTATGCAAATCTTTGTCCAAGGGGTATAGTAGTGGCAGATGCAATGAATACATTTAAAAGAAGATTATATACATTTCTAGAAGAATGGAATTAGTAGGTTAAACAGGAAAGTTTGGTAACCAAGATGGAGTCTGGCAGGATTATATAATTCTCCTTTTCTGGGTTTTAATGTGGCACTTGATGGACGTGATGATGTTGATATTGATTTAGAATATGTCTGTTAGGGAATCTTTACCTGGATCGCTGCCTGTTAGGGAATCTTTACCTGGATCGCTGCCTGAAGAGATACCTTTCACCCTATTATTATTAGTCTGTCTATGAAATCTATGTCAATTTATCGGTATACCGTGAGGCTGTACGGATCGCAAGGAAAAACACACACAACAGCGTATACCATACAAGCTCTCTCTTTATTCTTATCACACATAGCCTTTATAGGCCCTATACAGCCCCCTCCCCTACAGGGAGGGGCGAGGTGCACAGTTTCAACATAGAACAGAAAATTATAAAAAAAAAACAGAAAAGCCAAACTTGTTCACAGGAAGGGGGGGGGAGAGGAGAGAATGCAGATAACAGCTCCTGCAGTATCCTATCACCTCCCCCGTGGGGGTTTTGAAACCTTGCAGCTTTGAACATATTCTAACGATTGTTGCAATTAAACAGATAAGAGGCTGAAATAAGCCAGTCTAGTGATTTCCTCCCTAGTACATGAATCTCTGCAAAGCAGTCAAATGTAACTATTAACCCTATGGGTGCCGAACACACTGCAAAGCAGTCAAATGTAACTATTAACCCTATGGGTGCCGAACACAAGTATTACACACCTCCTTCCTGTACCCTTCAATCCCTTCTTTGAATCAGTACTAAACTGATTCACCAAACTAAACTCTGGGGGTTACACTGGGCCATGGATATCATCATAGCAAGGGGTGGGAGGGGTAGGGCGGCGGGATAACATTTTCAAGTAATGGGCATACGGATTGGCAGGGGAGTTACGGGCGTGAACATGGCCTGTTTGACAAATATGGAATGACTTGTTACACAAACAATTTAACCCTAAGAATCCTTAAATGCTGGGTGTAAGGGCCTGACCCAGGGGAACTACACCTTTTGGCAATGAGGCAAAGCAAAAAACTTAAATAGGACATAAAGAACAATAATACTTTTGGATTACAGCTAGCGAAACAGGCACGCTGATGAACATGCTGGTGCTAAGTAGATTCAGACATTGGAGTTCTCACGGGTCTCTGGGGTGTCTCTGCAGTCCAGATGACCCCAGTGCAGAGGTGGCCATTTAGAAATCCTTACGTGAGTGAGGGTGAGACATAAGTTGCATACATAAGCCAGCCTTCCACCCCCCACACTTATAATGTTAATACACATTAGACCATCATTTTCTATCTGTAGGGGCACCTCCTCAAGCAGGCCACTTTCACTGCCAGAGGGTGCTAGCTTGATGATGGTCTTGTCCCACGGAGGCAGGTGGTCAGGGATTATTATGCCCGTCAAAACACCTACTTGATGATCGCACGGTGGCAGGCGATGCAATAAGCCTGCTTACTGGTCCCACGGAGGTAGGCGATGCAATAAGCCTACTTGCTGGTATTTCCTGAACAAAAGCCTCAGACCTTCACCCTGTTCTGCCTCCCTCTGGGCATCTGCTGGGCACTGGGAGGGCACAGGGCCTTTAACCTGCTCAGGCTCTGGTGCAGCTTTCACTCTGGTGTGGTATATCCAGGTCTTTCCTTTATGCAGCTTGACTGCGCTGTAACTTGTCAACAGAAGCTGCAATGCACCCTTCCACTGGGGCTCCAAACACTCTGTTCTCCATGTCTGTACATATACCCACTCTCCAATCTGGAAACTTGCACTGGGCCAGCCGAAAGCAAAGGCTGTGGAACAGAAAATCTGGGAAGAAAAGAAAAGGTATGCTGCAAAGCAGTTACATAATCCATAATCTGCTGATTACCAATCTCTAAGGTAGATCCTTGATACATCACAATCCTATTCCAGGGCCTACCGAAGAGGATCTCATAAGGAATAAGCTTTTAAGGATTTGGAAGGGGTCACCCTGAAGTGAGTCAAGACACTGGGAAGCGCCTCTGGCCATTTGAGTCTTAGTTCAGTACATAGTTTGGTCAGAGAGCGCTTAAGAGTCTGGTTCATCCTCTCAACTTGTCCAGAGGATTGAGGCCCCCAGGGGGTATGATATCTCCAGTCCACCCCTAGAGTGACACAATTACTTTTAACAATTTCAGCTGTAACATGTTTTCCATGGTCTGACTCAATGACTCGAGGCAAACCAAACCTTGGAATTACTTTTCTTATTAACACCTTAGCTACTGATCCTGCAGTAGCTCCTTTCAAAAGAAATGTCTCTAGCCACTTAAACAATTAATCAATTATTACAACAGCATACTAAAATCCCAGTACAGGCTGCAAAACAACCCAATATAATCTATCTGGAGCCGTTCAAATGACACCCAAGCCCATTGCCTGGCCCCAGTGATTAGAATATGTCACATGTTAGGATTTATTTACAAGTATATATCACACAAATCCCAACAATTTCTAACTTACTTTGTACAGATCTGGTCTGGGTAAAGTCACTTCCTCCAGGGCGTCTACACAGTCATGCTCTGGAGGATCATTTATGTCCTCGGTCAATAGGGTAACTGGTTTTGGCAGAGCTAAAGCAGGGGCGAACATCAGCACCCGCTTCAGTTCATCACATACTATCGTATCAGGAGAATCATAATCAGTTTGTGATACAATCCTTCAGTCAAAATATCGGCCACTATTAGCTTAACCCTTGCCTAGCCTCTTGGCTGATGGGGTACTATCTGTCCTAGACCGGTCCTGCATTAGGCTGCAAGTCAATAACGGGTCGGGCATCTCTACCAACCCCTGGCTTTCCAGCTGCTCAAACAGCAGAGGCCACTGAGCGCAGAACCTCCTCCGGGATGTCTGAATCATGACTATCCTGGGAAGTGTGTCTCAGTGCCATATGGAAAGTCAAGTCATAATAGTCAGGTACATATACCTCTATCTTGTCAGCGTCAAAAGTTATCTCTGTCCTCAATCTGGTCAACAGATCCCTTCCAACAGTGCAATGGGGCATGACTCTGATAGGAGAAAACCATCTTGGACCATAGTCCCTTCTATGGTAACTTCCATAGGTTGTATATATGGCATAGAGGAGGGAATTCAATCCACCCCTACTATACTGATAGTTTTCTTCACTATGAATTCCACCCTCCTGCACTATAGGATAATGCTAAAAAGACTGATCCTGATCCCTTCCTATTCTGTCTTATGAGGTGAGTCATTTCTGTCTGCATCACCACTAACAGATACACCTTCTTCCTGGGGATTTCTGTCTGTATATCTATACTTATTCCTCAGCTTGGGGCAATTTCACTTCCAATGTCCTTCCTGTTTACTGTAAAAACATGTATTCTTTCTACCTGCTTAGCTCTCGCTGTACCACTTACATTATTCTTTCTACCTGCTTCAACAGTGCCAACTTTCCTTGCAATTGCTAAAGCACTAAACTTTGCCTGGTCCTTCAATACCTGCCTAGTCTTTGTGTCTCCCTCTGTATCTCTGTTCATAACTTCTGTCCTTTCTTTCTCCATTACTTCACTTACTGGCTTGCTCAACACACTCTCAGTGTTTCCCTAAATCCATACAAAGATGCGGCAAGGGACTTATCCCTCTGCTGCACAACCTACTGCACCCCAGGAAGATTCAAAGGAGGTTCCCCACATGTCCGCACGGACCCCAAGATCAGAAAACAGTAAAACAATAATACATTATCAGTCACGTCATTAAAAGGGAATGCATCTGCAGTCCCTACTTATCTGTCTCTAATTTCATTAGAAGTTAATTTCTTATATGTGTCAACAATCTTTTCTCTTTCATTCCCCCATAACATTATTACAACTGGGAAGGATTTACACAGGAGAGGGAGGGGTCTGATGCTGCGCGATCGTCTCATAGTGGCAGAGAATCAGCACACAGGCATTTAACCCCTTCCTGTCATTTTCAGGGAAAACAGGATTGCTGTTTCTCTAATTAACAGACAACAGGTTGCAAAGGGCACATATACATAACTACAATTTGTTCTTATGGAGGCTAAATCACAATTCAACAAATCTTCAGTTGAACATATACATATATACACATATATATACACATACACATATACATTGGGTGCACCACTTCAGTTGAAATATATGTTTCCCAAGAAGTCAAAAACAGGAGAGGAAGGGGTGCCCGTGACCGTGCCGGGTGGACTGGCTGGACTACTCGGTCTTAGATCACTGAGAACCATTGAACCGGTAAGACCAATGCCAAAACCCCCTCAGACACTTCCAGCAAGACAGCCCCCACATTCCTGCCTCTTCTCACTCAAGAACATAATTTCAGTTCTATTATCTATAACACATTGACAATTTCTTTAACAAATCCATATTTTTTACTTGCTTGGATCCATACAATTGATTACACAAAATTAGGATTGAATTTACCTAAATGTTGCAACATTTTATCTCAGAACCAATACCGTGTGCCTGTCCAGGCTTATTACTGGTGGCCAACCAGTACCTGACCCTGGCAATACATATCCACATAAATGTACAAAAAACCTGCCCCTGTCAGAATCCTCGGATCATTGAGTTATTACGGTCCCCTTTTAACAAGGAAATACAAAACGGTATATAGATATTTAAATGCAAATCTATACCATAATACAAATCTATATTTCCACCCAATCATATTTATTAACCCTTAGTTCCCAGCTACTAGACAACATCTTAACAATAGGACCTTTAGAAAAACAGCAGCGTTGGTGACCTTGAAATTCCGTTACTTGTGTCTTATCTAAGAACAGAGAGAAAAAGGGGGAGAGGTAGAATGGAAGAGAAGGGAGGGGGAATCAGAGCTGCGCTAACTTTCTCATAGCATCAACATTTTACAAGCATGGCGGCTTAACCCCTGCCTAGCTGTCACTAAATGAATGCATAATGTGTTAGTACCTGATTTTGATAGCAATAATCCACACACTCTGAATAACTTTCCCATTTCGTCCCTCAAGTCTCTCTCTCTGGTGATGTAGGCACACTCTCCCTCTTTCTGTGCTCACTTACTATATCCCTCCGGAACAGGGCACGTATCTACCCCAGACAAACGACACATAACATGTATGTAAACAGGTTAGCCATGCGCAACAACTATGAGACAGTTGTAAATTTTCCCAGTGATCAGGGGAGAAAGTCAGTGGGTGGTATCTTGCAGGACCAAATTAGACACGAATGGAATAGTGTAATAGGAACCCCCTGTCAGTCTCTCTACATAGTGTATACAATCCTCACCTATTTCTGGGGTCTTACTTTCTTGACCACCCATCTTACAACAAGTTGTACAATACAATGCAATCACAATGTCAAATAAAAAAGGAAAATTCAGGTGCTCACCTTCACCTGGAATAACACTCGGTCCCAGTGCTTACCTTCACCTGAACCGGGGACAGCACACAATAACACAATACTTATTCTCAGCCTCTAATATCCTTTGATACAATACTTAATTGACATCTCTACAAACATCCATATCTCAACACCAGTGCATAGTAATCATATAGTATCACGAAACAATTTGACAGACAAGAGAGGACAGAACAGTAGATTATTGACATAGACTCACAGAGGGACTCTATAGATTCTATAGATAATGAGTGTTCTGTTGCCTAATAACCGGTAGTCAAATGCCACTATTTTATCGGGCAGTCTCCGGATGGTCATCCACGGTGACCTTCAAGACTACCAAGGGCCAAATCTTGTGGACATTCCTGACTACAGTAGTTCCGGAATCCTCACCTTCTGTGCTCGAACTTCAGTTCCGGAGTCCACTATACAGGGGACTCGAACAACAGTTCCGGAGCACTGGGATTCGAACTATAACTATGCTGGTTCCGGAGTCATTATACCCGTGACTCGAACCCTTAATACTATGCTGGTTCCGGAGGCACTATACCTGTGCCTCGAACTCTAGCCGGTTCCGGAGGCACTATACCTGTGCCTCGAACCTTTAATCATTTATATAGCGCGCTTATATATTAGACTAACAGAGACTCACTCCCTATCTCCCTATTTCACTCAACCCTTAACACGGCAATGTGATCCCTGAGACGGCGACAACATATAGTCACTTACCCATGGATGCACACTGCCCGCATTCTCCACCAAAAACTGTTAGGGAATCTTTACCTGGATCGCTGCCTGTTAGGGAATCTTTACCTGGATCGCTGCCTGAAGAGATACCTTTCACCCTATTATTATTAGTCCATCTATGAAATCTATGTCAATTTATCGGTATACCGTGAGGCTGTAAGGATCGCAAGGAAAAACACACACAACAGCGTATACCATACAAGCTCTCTCTTTATTCTTATCACACATAGCCTTTATAGGCCCTATACAGCCCCCTCCCGAGGTGCACAGTTTCAACATAGAACAGAAAATTATAAAAAAAAAACAGAAAAGCCAAACTTGTTCACAGGAAGGGGGGGGAAGAGGAGAGAATGCAGATAACAGATCCTGCAGTATCCTATCACCTCCCCCGTGGGGGTTTTGAAACCTTGCAGCTTTGAACATATTCTAACGATTGTTGCAATTAAACAGATAAGAGGCTGAAATAAGCCAGTCTAGTGATTTCCTCCCTAGTACATGAATCTCTGCAAAGCAGTCAAATGTAACTATTAACCCTATGGGTGCCGAACGCACTGCAAAGCAGTCAAATGTAACTATTAACCCTATGGGTGCCGAACACAAGTATTACACACCTCCTTCCTGTACCCTTCAATGTCCATTCACTGTTTTCTTCAGCTGCAGATAGTGAGCTCTTTTTTGGACAAAAACAAGCCAAAAGTAAAACAGAAATGAACTGGAAACAAACAATATGCCTTTTTAGATTTTTTTTGAGAGAGAAACTGGAAAATATGGAGAAATAAACATTTTTATTAATATACAATCATCTCATCAGCAGCAGCATCACTGCTTCCAAGTCCAACCTCTGCCCAGTCTTTTATTTGAGTAAGCAGCACTGGTCAACATCCACACCCTAGCTATGCGTAGTTCTGCTGCTATTCATAGTATAGCAACATTGACCTTACTGCTAATACTACTGCAGCATCTAGCCCCTGTAGTAGTAGTAGTCCCATTGGAAACCCTCATTCTATGAAATCTAGAGTATGAAGATGCTTTAGTCATCGTCCAAAAGCTAAACTTGTTTCTATCTGGTATAAACAATATAGTACTTGCTAGTTTATTGGGGGTAGATGAAAGAGATGAAGGTATTCAGTTGCCTACGGATAATGCAGTCTGCTCTCTGTGCTGACATTTCTAAAAAAAAAAAAATCCTGATGCTTGGCATTTCAATCTCACTAATGGCAAACTAATATCAAATAATAGTTGTTAAAATCATCAAAATACATTTATTAATTTATATACCATGTTTCATAAAACTACAATATAGCTATAAAAAAATCACAATTGAGAAAAATATGAAAAAAGGAGAACAAAATAAGGAAAAAGCTAAACTATTATCCCCTAAAGAGTGCTCAAGAAAATAAGGACAAGAAAACAGCCCCAAACCTCCTTATATCACCAGAGGAAAAAAGGAATCACAGGCATATGAGGCATATTCATCTTTCAAGGTATGAGTACAAGATGCTCGTAATACCAGTGGAGAAAGAATCAGTTTTATTATGACAGCAGGAGAGAGACATCAACATCACTTTTTAATTGGTTGAATACAGGTACTATATAGATTACTAAATATATTGTGATTTTTATCAGCTATTTTTCAGTGTCTATTGGTTTGCCATCTGTGAGTCTGAAATGTCAAGTGCAGAGATGGCAGTCATGCCCCTGTGAGAAAAGCCCACATCCAGCAGGACAGCAGTGTTTTTGGTGCTCCCATACTTTTGATTATCTTCTTGACTGACACAGTGTCACTGTTTATAATATTGCATGTTTCCATCCCAGATATTGTTTGGACAAAGGGGATTTAACATTTGTAGTTGGAACTTCCAGCGAGACGTACCTGTGATGTACCTGTGTATGATTTGTGCTATAATTCTCTCTACCTATTTTGGCAGGGGGACAGTATTCTTAGGTCAACCTGAAATGAGGGCTCACCATAGTTTAGAAGGATATCCCTTAAGTGGTGGGATTTGGGTGGGGAATGACCAAGAAGAGGCGGAGGGAGTGGACTGGAGGGTTAAAATAGTCCTCCAGCTCCTCCCACAATTACAGGCACCTCTTTACACTTGTGGTTGAAACTTCCAGCGAGACGTACCTGTGAAGACCTGTGTATGATTTGTGCTATAATTCCCTCTACCTTTGTCGGCAGGGGGATGGTATTGGTAATAAATAATAATAATAATCTTTATTTATATAGCGCCAACTTATTCCGCAGCGCTTTACAATAGGGGATAGACATACAGAGATATTAAATAGTACAAATCATATGTGGAGAACAGAAGGATCAGAGGGCCCTTCTCGTGAGAGCTTACAGTCTAGAGGAATGTGGGAAGGACACAGAAGGTGTAAGTGGTATTGGGTGTAAGTGCCTCCTACCACATGAGCTGCCAGTCGGTGGGAGAGAGAAGTGCTAGTGAGTGTAGTGGTCCAGGGAATGGTTGGTTCTTGGTGATAATATTTATGGAGGTAGTTGATAGTCTTCCCTGAAGAGGTGAGTTTTCAGGGAGCATCTGAAGATCTGAAGGCTGGGGGAGAGTCTGATGGGGCGGGGGAGGGAATTCCAGAGCTCAGGTGTAGCACGGGAGAAGTCCTGTAGGCGGGAGTGGGAGGATGTAATGAGAGATGTGGAGAGGAGAAGGTCATGTGCAGAACGAAGATGGCGAGTGGGAGTGTATTTGGAAATGAGATATAGGGGGGTGAGGTGTTAGTAAGGGCTCTATACGTGAGCACCAGGATTTTGAATTTAATCCTGTGTGCTAATGGGAGCCAGTGTAGGGACTGACAGAGGGGACTGGTGTTGGAGAAGTGGCTGGTTAGGTAGATTAGTCGTGCTGCTGAGTTCATTATGGACTGTAGTGGGGTTAGGCGGGCAAGAGGAAGGCCAGTTAGTAGTGAGTTACAGTAGTCAAGACGGGACATGTTTGGATTAGAATTTTAGTAGTGTCTTCATTAAGGAAGGGTCGGATTCTAGAGATGTTGCAGAGGTGGAGGCGGCATGATTTGGAGATTGACTGGATGTGAGGAATAAATGATAGGGCGGAGTCGAATGTGACCCCCAGGCAACATGCTGTAGGGGTTGGTTTGATGATAGTGTTGTTGACAGTGAGGGTAATATCTGAAGTAGGAGAGGGGGGGGAAGATAGTTTGGTTTTGCCAAGGTTAAGTTTGAGTTGACGGGAGGACATCCAGGAAGACACAGCGGACAGACAGTCAGATACCTGGGACAGGAGGGAGGGGGAGAGGTCTGGGGAGGAAAGATAGATTTGAGTGTCATCAGCATAGAGATGATGGTGAAACCCAGAGGAGTTTATTAGTTTACCCAGGGATGCAGTGTAAATTGAGAAGAGCAAGGGGCCCAGGACTGAGCCTTGAGGCACTCCAACAGACAGTGGGAGGGGTGGGGAGGTGGAGCCGGAGTAGGACACACTGAAAGAGCGGTTGCTGAGATATGATGAAAACCAAGAGAGGACAGTATCACAGAGACCTAGAGACTGGAGGGCTTTGAGGAGGAGTGGGTGATCTACTGTGTCAAAGGCAGCTGACAGGTCCAAGAGAATGAGTAGGGAGTAGTGGCCTTTTGACTTGGCAGTGAGCAAGTCATTGACCACTTTAGTGAGGGCAGTCTCGGTGGAGTGATGAGGACGGAATCCAGATTGCAAGGGGTCTAGCAGGGAATGGGAGCAGAGGAATTTAGTGAGCTGGTTATATGCAAGGAGTTTGGAGGCAAACGGGAGTAGGGAAGTGGGCCGGTATTTTAACAGTGAGTTTGGGTCCAGGGAGGGTTTCTTTAGAATGGGCGTGATTAGTGCATGTTTGAAAGAGGATGGGAAGGTGTCAGTTGATAGAGAGAGGTTGAATAAGTGAGTAAGGGGTGGCGTTAGTAGAGGTGAAAGTTCTTGAGTGAGTTGAGATGGGATTGGGTCAAGAGGGCATGTGGTTGGGTTTGAGTAAGTGAGGAGAAGGGAAACTTCGTCCTCTGTGACTGGTGAGAAGGAGCTTAGTGAGTGTGGGGGGGGGCTAGGCTGGCTCGATTTAAAGGCAGCCGTTAGTAAAAAAAAATCACTAACGGGTGCGTTAAGTGTCATGTTGCAATTCAAAGATCCGTCTAAAGAACAGCTAACGGCAGTTACACAATCCTTACGGCCGATACACTTACGTGCATTCAGACGCATGGAACAACATACCCCAGAGCTATTCAAAGGCTTGCGGTACTGATAACGGCTGAAAAAAAGACACACCTAACGGCTAAAAGTTAAGACCCACTTTTCTCACACGTTAGACACTTAACGGCCAAAACAAAACACCCGTTACATAGGAAAACACACAAAATGCTTACCGCACAACCATGTAAATGGGAAAATTAACCTGTGCAATGCCAAAACAACACAAAAACATGCACACACAACACAAATCACTACACACACAACAACAAGCAACACCACAGGGACAACGACACACAAAAAAACAACAACACAGCATGGCACGGAACAATGGGGGTTATCACACAAAGCGGACACCTGCAAATACAAGCTCACCTGGGCAACATCAACACGCGACCTGCACCCCACAAATGCACACCCGCAAATGGCACACACAAAACAAGCACAACACACCACATCTTATAACAAACACACACCTGCTAACACTTACCTGGACAAAAACAACTCACCATTGGTCAGCACTCACCTCATCACCACACCTACACAACGCCCTAGCAAGTACTTAAAGGGACAACTCAACACACTCACTTGTGGCTTGTTTTCCACTCAGGGAGGGAGAGAGAGAGAGAGAGATAGATAGAGACAGATAGAGAGAGCAAACAGTATGTTGGGTTACATATTGTTGCAAAGGCTGCGGAGAAGGCGTGCAAGGGAGAGAGCTGGGGAACATCAGCAACCTCCAAGCACGCCTCATCAACAGCCTCCACCTGTTGCAAGTGAGGAGGCTCTGGCTCAGCAGCCACACAGGAGCCCATCCCCACCCGGAGGACACCTGCCTGCAGATGCACAGCTGCAGCAACAGGATGCTCCCCAGCTGCCACAGGGACCCCTGCAGCAGCCCAGGATGCATAGACGACCACCAAGGCCCAGGGTATACCGCCCAAGGGTCACTCTCTTTGGAATGACCGATGACGAGGTTATTGATCGCTACAGGTTGAGGCCACACAGCATCATAGCCCTGTATGAGGTCATCAAGGATCAGGTGGATCCCATATGCACCCATAACCATGCTCTAACTGGCCTTCAAAAACTCCTGTGTGCCATACACTTCATGGCAAGTGGCGCCTTTCAGTCGACAGAGGGTTACGCATCTGGCATGTCCCAGGCCACATTCTCCAGGGTGCTGGCCCAGGTCTTGCCAGCCCTCAAAGGCAAGGCCAGTACCTACATACATTTCCTCATCACCGATATGGAGTGGACACATCTGAAGCAGGGCTTCTATGCAAGGGGAGGCATGCCCAGGGTCATGGGTGCAATAGATTGCACCCATGTCCGTATCAAAGCACCAGCACGTCAGGGACATATGTTCCTGAACCGCAAAAACTTCCACTCCATGAATGTGCAGATGGTGTGTGACAGCAACCTGGCCATCATGAATGTCTGTGCGAAATTTCCCGGGAGCTGTCACGATTCACATATACTCATAAATTCATCTGTGCAGAGGGATTTCGAAAATGGGACCTATACAGGCGGATGGCTTCTGGGTGAGTTAACAGCACCAAATGACACCACATACACATGTGCTAGTATGTTCACCACAGAAAACATTATTCACACAATATGTGCTCCTTGTCACACCATGTCGCTCACTTTCCACAGGTGATGCTGGCTATGGATGCAAGCCATGGCTCCTCACCCCGGTCGCCAATCCCCAAAACGATGCCCATGAACGATATAACCAGGCTCATGCCAGAACACGGAATGCCATTGAGCGGACCTTTGGCCTCCTGAAGTCCCGATTCCGATGTCTGGACCAATCGGGGGGAGCATTGCAGTATGCACCAGGCAAGGTCTGCGACATCATCGTGGCATGTGCCATCCTACATAATATCGCGGTGGACACCAGACTCATCGACGATGTCCATCCCCCACCCAGACCTGAAGACCCTGTGGATATCGTTGAGTGTGAGGAAACCCCAACAGGGATGCAGACAAGGGACAGATTGATCAGGGATCACTTCTGCTGTGAGTATAATACATGTATGCACAAAATCCATGCATACACACCCACCACAACACACATGTTCTGTTTCACCCCACAGGATCAGTGACACAGCCCTGACATTGACTGCAGTATGGACCACCAGCATCAACTATTCCGTGGACTAGTCAGATTGGGCCTAGAGTTTCCGAATACATCTGACAACCTGTCGTCCATGTTGATACTGCTACCTCAAGGATATCATGCATGCCCCCCTGGAAACCAAGGTACAACACTTTAACCTTGTTCAGCATATCCCACAGCTCCCTAGGCACCAACTAAAGTGTTCTGCTAGGATCAGACCCATAGCAACCATGGTACCCCTGTAGCGAGGGAGTCTCATCCAAGCCAGTGCATCGGATAGCACTCTGTCATATAAGGGGTTCAGGGGGCATTCGTGGGGACATGGGACCAGTAGCTTGCTACAGTCGAAGAAAGCAGCAGAGGGGTGGATCGACAGTAATAGTGTGTTACACAACATGGAGCTCATGAAATGTGGATCACATCTCCATGGACACCATGCTGCCCTGTGTGTGTGTGTGTGTGCAGTGATATGTGCCCCAGAAAGAAATACACACATTAACAAATATGTCCTACTAGCTCCATGAACCAAACATATTTGGCCTGTCTCTGACAGTGGCAGCCCAAATATATTGTTGTCAGGAAGCTATTAGGACATATTTGTTGATGTGTGTAACCATGTCAGGGGCAAATATCCCTAAGGATGGTTAACATCCCCTTAGTTCCCCCCATGATGGTTCATAGACCAGTACACAACACATTACAAAGCAGTGGTTTGTGTAGACTTATGTAACGGGAAAGATTAAGAGGATCATGATGTTGTAGCTGTTGCATGACGATCACTTCGAGGGTGATGTTCCAAATCCTGTCCTCTTGTCCCACAGGCATCCATAGCACGATCCATCCTTGAACAGAGGAGTTTCCATATGACTGAAGTCTGGACAACACTTCCATGAAGCTCACTCCTTGGTGTTTCAAGTGATTGTGTTGGTGATGCAATGTTTGACCTGATGTTCACAGCAACCTCTACTGGAACATTCACATATGGACACAAATTAATGTGTGTACTAACATCCAGGTATCAGACCTGTACAGTAAGACTGCTCATACACAGATGCCAAACTATGTGGACAACACATGAGCAGTTCACTAGCGTTTCTAATGTATTCCTATTTAGTTCAGATGTACCTTTTTGTGCTCATACAAGTGTTTAATGCATATTGGCTAAATACACAAGAATCATCACTACTCAATCCGTGTCTGTATGAATGAATGTTGGATCAAACACCTGTCAATGTGGAACCGTACCCAAGGCTAGAGTATCCCTCATACAAAGGAAGGCATGCTTTACATCACAGGAGTCCACTAGTTGCTTGACCATGAGTGGACTTTGTGATGTATACATGCAATGACATGATGGCAGTGATACACTGATGTGTGTTGTGAGTGATTAGCTGGTGATACAGGGGACACACTTCCACTGTGATGTGATGTCCACGGTTTGTGTGTTGCTCAATATAATCAATGTCCTGAGATTGCTGTAGGTTGTCATATCTCAGTACATGGGCTACATCAACAAAAACAACCATGTGGACAAGTGTTATCACTGGTGAAGTGTGTTACAACCTTAGTTAAACAACAACACAACTTAAAGGGATAGTAAACCTTGAAAATAAGTTTATTTCACCTTGTAGCCCTTTAAAAAACATGAAAAATGATATAAGTCTTATCTACCAAACATATATGGTTTGGGAGATAAGACTTATATCATTTTACATGTTTTTTTAAGGGCTGCAATATAGAATGAACTTATTTTCAAGGTTTACTATCCCTTTAATACATAAGCCAATGCTCAGCCTAAGGTTCCAATGTGCGTGCTACACAATGAAATCTTAGGAAGATCATTGGGTTATGCAGTAAGTTAGGCTGTGATTCAAACTCCTGTTGTGCAACTGACTTGCTGGAGAACACAATGCTCACCCTAGGATCACAATGTGTAACACACACATTGAGATCCTAGGGTGTACATTGCGTTCCCCAGTATGTCAGCTGCACAATAGAATTTTGATTTAAAGACCATATTGATGCATGTTCCATCTGTCATGCTTGTTATTTCCGTGCTAAGTCGCATAGCTGTTTGTTTGGTTTTCCCCTCAAACACAACAATTGATGCAGACTAATGTTCAGTGTTGCACCAGTTGTTGTGCTAAGGGGTATGTTCTGATCAAATCTGACACACATCATGGCCATGTAACACTGTTGTGTTATATGGCTACAGGGATGGGTTGCCAGGTGAATTTGGACAACGGTGTGGGTGTGTGTGAACCCATGTTGTAACATCACACAAACATTTCCCCCAGGCAGGAGTTGAGTTCACTGCATTGTTTGGCAATGCATTGGAGACAACCCTGCCACCCAATCTATAAGTGAATACACAGCAGATCAGACAGGATTCAAAAGCACAATTTTCATTTATTGAGGGGGCAGATAACAGGTTGGGCCTTTCATTTTTTTTTTTTTTTTTTTTGGGGGGGGGCCTTAGACTTGGTGCCAGAGGTGGATGCCCTGGCTGATTGCCTTGTCACCCTCTGTCCCCTAGGTGTGGCTTCTGGGGTAACACTGGAAGGGGTGATGGGTGCAGTGGACCCTTCTGTGGAACGCAGGTTCTCCCTCTCCATCCTCAGGTTCTCCCTGCGGTTAATCTCTCGCAACTCCACGAGCACCTGTGCAAACATGTCCATCATCCCCGTATGTATCTGGTGGAGTTGTGTGTTCCCCCTGGCAACCTCTGACTCCAGAGCTTGGATTCTGGTCTCCAACCTGTTCGTGTTCCTCTGGGATTCCCTCCGGTTCCTCGTGAGGTTGTCGTTGGTGGCGTGGGTTGCCCGGAGCTGTCCTCTTTGAAGGGCCATGCACTCAGCCTCCAGATCTGTGGTGCGTTGACTGCTGGAGATGGGAGTGGCCGGTGACACATGTGCTGTTTCCCCAGCTTCAGCTGTCTCCTCAGTCTCTGTTTCCCCAGCTTCAGCTGTCTCCTCAGCCTCTGTTTCCCCAGCTTCAGCTGTCTCCTCAGCCTCTGCTTCCACAGGTTCAGCTGTCTCCTCAGCCTCTATCTCCCCAGCCTCTGCTGTCTCCTCTGCTGGTACTGGGTGTGCTGTGGCTGCTACTGCTGTTTGTCTTGGTGGAGTGGCTTGTACAGACGGTGTGTGGGTGCCCACCACATCAAGGGACCCACTGCTGCCCACTGATGTCTGTGCTGGTTGAGGTGGTGGGGTGAACAAGTCCCTTGGCTGAGGGTGCTGGGGCTCCCCAATCAGGCCCAGGTGTTGGTAGTCAAGTGGCCAAGGGTCATACCTTGGCCAGTGGTAGGTGCTTGGCCCCCACCTGGGATCATACCTGGGGCCATGCTGGGGAGCCATCCAGGAGGGTAGATCCATCTCGGTGGAATATGGCCCATATTGGCTGGTGGCCACATTCCCGGGCAGCCATTGCCTCCCTGGTGGTGGTGGTGCTGCTGCTGGAGGGTAATAGCTCCCGGTGGTAGTGGGATGCATCCATCTCTCCCCCTGAATCCAGCCGCTGTATATTTGTGGAGCATCCTGTGGTGGGGCAGGCAGTTGAGGGGCAGCCAGATGAGAGGCAGGCAGTTGAGAGGCAGGCAGTTGAGGGGCAGCCAGTTGAGAGGCAGGCAGTTGAGAGGCAGGCAGTGGTGATGCAGCCAGTTGGGTAGGAGGTGTGGTAGTTGTAGACGGTTCCCAGTGGCTAGTCCCCTCCTCTGTATACTCCTCACTGGGTGGTGTGGTCGGCTTCTCCACGGGCTCCTGCTGCGATGGAGACCCATAAGCTGTGTGGAGAATTGAGATTGTGTGATTAGTAAACGTAGCCATGATGGGATTAATGAGATACTAATACATGAATTGCAGAAAGGGAAATATATGTTGTGTGGTTTATCACCCTGAGTGAAACAAGGGTACTCCCACTGCTGGAGGGGGTTTTTGTTCAAAAAGTCTCCCAGCTCAGAATATAATTGTGGAAAATGGAATACAGCGATACACTTAGTGTTATATACAGCAAATAATACAGTGATAATGATACCTAGAGAGCTTGTGGAAAAGTGCAAAGAAAGTAGACAGAGAGAGTCAAATAACTTCTATATTAGCGGGACTAATATTGTTGGTTCTATATATCTAAATATATAGAAATTTCCAGGTATTATCTCTCCCTACATAAAAGAAAGTTCTCCCACAAGCAGACTCCATGCAGCTGATCTCAAATTGATGTAGAAATCCACAATTCGAAGAGGTCCAACATGTAAAACATATAAGGAGAGGGGAGAGACAGCGCAACCAGTATCTAAGTGCAGTATTTATTACAAAATATATAAAATAAATCAAATAAGGTAAAACAGAATAAAACAATGATATCAATAAAAGCAATAGTATGGATATATATGGAGAGCTGGTATATCTATGACATATAGCTGGGGTATATGTAAATGCCGAATATATATAAACAGAGATATACGATAAGGGAGAATGGAGTATTGTATATATGTATATAGAGCGATAAGTAATAGATGGCTCCTTACTGGAGAGTGGACTTAATAAGCGTGCATCAATACTGGGAAGTAGAGCTCAGCTTATGTCCCTCGATCCGGTTTGGATGGCCCCTTACTTGATATAAACGTAGTGTCTTTGCGTGTCTCCCAGTGTGTCTCTCTGGGTCTCAGCCCGATGTTCTTCTTGTCTGTTGTTTCCCGTGGTGTCTTTGCGTGTCTCCCAGTATGTCTCTCTGGGTCTCAGCCCGATGTCCTCCTTGTTTGTTGTCTCCCGTTGTGAGTGTTAAATATGTTGCATTCTCTTAACATTCGGCATCTCAAGCGCTCCCCTGTAGTAGTCAAGATTCAGCGTCTCCGTATTCCACGTGGGTCTCTCTCAGCTCTAACGCGTTTCGGCGCTCCGTTTGCGCCTTTCTCAAAGAGCATCTGATTGGCTAATAGCTTTCCCTAGTATTTATAGTTTTAGATAACGTCCATCAGAACTTGAGTTCACATAATTACTCATAAATGTTTTATCTCTGGAAGTGATCGATACAAAGTATAAATAGAAACTGTATTACAATGTATATTTTTTCATTGATACAACAGACCGGTAATATAGAGTCATCCGATCTTGTGTATGGTAAAAACTAACCGGAATGTGTTTGAGAATGCCTAAAAAGAGTGTAATACACATATACTCATTCAGAACAATAAAGAAGGATTTACATGTAAGCGATATCTTTGAAAAGTGTTTGTGCATATAATTACATAAATATTTCTTGCTGTGTAAGGGATATTGACAGATGTATAGAACGAGAAGCTCCATTATTTATGTATGTGTGAAATGAAATGGTAGTTAATTGATCTTATAAAATGAGCCACATTAATCTTGTTAGATAGAGAAAGACTCATAGAACTATAGAACTATATTCTGGTGCCCATGATGAATTTATTAATACATTCTATATAAAGGAGTGTAACCTATTTTAATTTTAATTTTGATCTTCAACTACTGTATTTGATGGTATAGTGGCTCATTGATCTTGTAAAATAGAGAAGGACTCATAGAACTATATTCTGGTGCCCATGATGGATTTTTTGGTGCATTCTATTCTAAATAAAATATACATCTAGATACTATTTCATTTAATTGGATATATATATCTATATGCAAATTCCTTCAAAAGCACCAAAGGTCAATTTCCTCATTTAATCCCTTGGGATTTAGAGTGTGGAGTTTAAAGATCCATTCTGATTCCAATCTTGCTAGTTTAGTGAATCTGTTTCCACCTCTTTTCTGGGGGGGTACATGATCAATGAGATAGAATTTTAGTCCTCCAGTTTTGCTTTGGTGTTTATCTGAAAAATGTCTGGATACACTGTGTTTCAAATTATTATTGATAATGTTCCTCCTATGTTCCATAAATCGCTCTTTCCCACTCCTGGTTGTTCCGCAAACGCACAGAAGATCAAGGCGAGGAAAACGGGGAGGCAGAAAGAGAAACGAAAAGGAAATTCTCAACACAGGAATATCAGACAATCAAGGAGTGTTCAATCTCTCCAACCACCAATTAAGCAAGGAAGATCTGTCACTATTAAGGAAAGGCTTAAAATTCGCCCCTACGAGTGGCCCTAACAATTTCGAACTTTTTATAGATCTCCACCAATTTTCAAGAAAGCTTACTTTAAAACGACATTTTGCCATAAAGGAAGAAGAATCTCAAAAATATGCAGAGAAAGAAAGAGATAAGAAAGACATGGAAACTATCAAGATCTTGGAAGAATTACAACAAGAAATAGAAGAAGATTCCATATTGGATCCAAAAAGGCAAGATATCCAAATTAATGTGATTCAAACAGATCTAAAACCAGTTTCGAAATTTTACCCAAGAAACTCTAAGGGTCCTTTTATAGAAGCTTTCACAGAAATGGTCATGGAAGACTTCAATGCCTTATGCAGAAATAAAGAAAAGCACCACTCAAACTTGACAAGGAAAGAACGTATGTCTTTGAAGAAATTGATTGATGACAAGGAAATAATAATTAGGGAGGCGGACAAGGGAGGAGGGATTGTGATACAAACAAGAGATGACTATCTACAAGAAGCAACACGAATACTAAATGATGAAGAATTCTATATGAAATTAAACTCCAACCCTACAGAAGAATTCCAACGACATTACATGGATCTAATAAAACAAGCATATGCCCTGAAAATCATCAATACCCAAGAATTCTTATTTCTAAAAATTGAAACTCCTATTACAGCAATATATTACCACTTACCAAAAATTCATAAAAACAAAACTAATCCACCAGGACGACCAATCATATCTGACATTGGATCACTCACTAGTAATCTCTCACAGTTATTAGACTTCCATTTACAAAAATATGTGCAATCTCTCCCATCTTACACCAAGGATTCAACACATATACTACACAAAGTAAAAGATATACAATGGAAAGAGAATTACCATTGGATTACGTGTGATGTAAATGCATTATATACCTCAATTAAACATGAAGTTGGCCTAATGGCGGTGGAATACTATTTACGTCAAGATAAGAATATGCCATCAATTCAAAAGAATTTCATCTTGGACTCAATCAATTTCATTTTGAAGCATAATTATTTCCTATTTCAAAACCAATATTACCTACAAAAACGTGGGACAGTGATGGGAACGAGGTTTGCCCCTAGTTATGCCAATCTAACAATGGGTTTTTGGGAGGAACAATACCTATACCCATTGTTTGGGGAAAACCTCGTCCTGTACGCAAGATATATTGACGACCTCTTGATTATCTGGCAGGGTGACGAAAATTCAATATTATCATTCCAACCGTACATCAACCAGAATTCAATGGGGATTACTTTCACCTCACAATTTAGTCGCACTTCGGTCAACTTTTTGGATCTCACATTAACCACAAACAATTCTCTAAAGATCAATACCCAAACCCATATGAAAGATGTGGATGTAAACTACTACATTCACCATACCAGCGCTCATCATCCACGCTGGCTATCAAGTGTGCCTCTCAGCCAGCTATACCGACTTAGAAGAAACTGTACGGAGGATGAAATATTCCTAATACAAGCGGAAGATCTGAGACAAAAATTCAAAGAAAAGGGATACAGTACTGACTCTTTTGAAAAAGCCTTTAAACAAGTATGGGAGACTCCGAGAGAGAATTTAATCACAAATGTAAATGGAAAAGAAAAAAGATTCCTAAGATTCCATTCATTACAAGATATAATACGTCCCAGAAGAAAATTGAAAAGATAATACAGAAACATTGGCCCATATTACAAAGTGATAAAATTCTCAAAAAAATCATACCTAACAAACCAGAAATAATATATAAAAAATCAAATGATCTCAAAAGTAAATTAGCTCCAAGCAATATTGATACGGCTGTTACCCAAAAGAAAGGCAAACTATTATTAGATGGAACATATATCTCTGGTAATTTCAAATGTGGCCATCAAACCTGTACCACTTGCATGTACATCCAACATCAGAAAAAAGAGTTCTCCAGTAGTCAAACGGGAGACACTTTTAAAATTGAATACTATCTACAATGCACCTCCAATTATGTTATTTACATGTTAGAATGCCCATGTGGCTTACAATATGTAGGCAGAACAACCAGGAGTGGGAAAGAGCGATTTATGGAACATAGGAGGAACATTATCAATAATAATTTGAAACACAGTGTATCCAGACATTTTTCAGATAAACACCAAAGCAAAACTGGAGGACTAAAATTCTATCTCATTGATCATGTACCCCCCCAGAAAAGAGGTGGAAACAGATTCACTAAACTAGCAAGATTGGAATCAGAATGGATCTTTAAACTCCACACTCTAAATCCCAAGGGATTAAATGAGGAAATTGACCTTTGGTGCTTTTGAAGGAATTTGCATATAGATATATATATCCAATTAAATGAAATAGTATCTAGATGTATATTTTATTTAGAATAGAATGCACCAAAAAATCCATCATGGGCACCAGAATATAGTTCTATGAGTCCTTCTCTATTTTACAAGATCAATGAGCCACTATACCATCAAATACAGTAGTTGAAGATCAAAATTAAAATAGGTTACACTCCTTTATATAGAATGTATTAATAAATTCATCATGGGCACCAGAATATAGTTCTATAGTTCTATGAGTCTTTCTCTATCTAACAAGATTAATGTGGCTCATTTTATAAGATCAATTAACTACCATTTCATTTCACACATACATAAATAATGGAGCTTCTCGTTCTATACATCTGTCAATATCCCTTACACAGCAAGAATTATTTATGTAATTATATGCACAAACACTTTTCAAAGATATCGCTTACATGTAAATCCTTCTTTATTGTTCTGAATGATTATATGTGTATTACACTCTTTTTAGGCATTCTCAAACACATTCCGGTTAGTTTTTACCATACACAAGATCGGATGACTCTATATTACCGGTCTGTTGTATCAATGAAAAAATATACATTGTAATACAGTTTCTATTTATACTTTGTATCGATCACTTCCAGAGATAAAACATTTATGAGTAATAATTATGTGAACTCAAGTTCTGATGGACGTTATCTAAAACTATAAATACTAGGGAAAGCTATTAGCCAATCAGATGCTCTTTGAGAAAGGCGCAAACGGAGCGCTGAAACGCGTTAGAGCTGAGAGAGACCCACGTGGAATACGGAGACGCTGAATCTTTACTACAGGGGAGCGCTTGAGATGCCGAATGTTAAGAGAATGCAACATATTTAACACTCACAACGGGAGACAACAAACAAGGAGGACATCGGGCTGAGACCCAGAGAGACATACTGGGAGACACGCAAAGACACCACGGGAAACAACAGACAAGAAGAACATCGGGCTGAGACCCAGAGAGACACACTGGGAGACACGCAAAGACACTACGTTTATATCAAGTAAGGGGCCATCCAAACCGGATCGAGGGACATAAGCTGAGCTCTACTTCCCAGTATTGATGCACGCTTATTAAGTCCACTCTCCAGTAAGGAGCCATCTATTACTTATCGCTCTATATACATATATACAATACTCCATTCTCCCTTATCGTATATCTCTGTTTATATATATTCGGCATTTACATATACCCCAGCTATATGTCATAGATATACCAGCTCTCCATATATATCCATTCTATTGCTTTTATTGATATCATTGTTTTATTCTGTTTTACCTTATTTGATTTATTTTATATATTTTGTAATAAATACTGCACTTAGATACTGGTTGCGCTGTCTCTCCCCTCTCCTTATCAGAATATAATTGCTTTGGTGCTATATCCCAGTGGCCTGAAGTTGTACATTGGCACTGTTGCTACATTATCCTATGAGAATTTATTGCGTATGGACGTAAGCTGTCCATAGGATGGTCTAGCAACATCGCCATTGTAGAGTTCCAGGCCACTGTGATATTGCCCCTGGAGTAGTCAACTATGAGCTGTGCTACATTTTGAATGAAACACCTTTCAGCAGTGGGAATACCCTTGTTTTGCTCGGGGGATGAACCCTGCAATATATTTTTCTTTTCACATGTTAGGTATTACTATCCCTTTAACGGAATAGCAATGGTTAATTTCACCATGATGTAATATTGTAGGCATTGTAAGAGATAGATGTGGATCGATGTTAGTCCTATCCCTCCAACCCACATGGTTAGACAGATATTGCTCTATTTGACAGTCATTTTGACATGTTTGACAGTCATTTCACCACACGGAGGCTCTTCAGCAGAGCCTAAATTGCCCCATTCAGAGATGTAAACTTCATTGGAATGGTGAACAGAGTGTGCCTGCAAACCTGGCACACTTTGTTGACCATCTCAAAGATGTATCCATCTCTTAATGGGGCAATTTAGGCTGTGCTGAAGAGCCTCCATGTGGTCTAATGACTGAAATCTCCAGCTGTCAAATAGAGCGATATCTGTCTAACCATGAGGGTTGGAGGGATAGGACTAACATGGATCCACATGTTGGTGAAATTAACAATTGCTATGCCGTTACAGTTACATACAAGGAGAAATGGTCATATATGCATGTGGATGTGTACCTTTCATATGGATATGAATATATCCTTTCCAGATATGAAGCCAGAGATCATTTCAGTAGGTGTGATTACCTTACTGGCTATATATGTGCACCCATCAAAATATACATTGGATTGATATGATGGATATGAACATACCTCGTATATCCCATCTACGTAGAGTGGTATATACTAGGTATGTGTATTTGGATGGTATCAATGTAAATTAGTTTCTGATGGATGCACATATCTGGCCAGTAGGGCAATCACAGGCAGTGAGATGATCTCTGGGTTCACATCGTGTTGGGACATATTTTGAGCCATTTGAAAGGTACATATCTGACCATTTTCCTTTGTTTGCATATCTTTTTTGAACAGATGTGCAGTGGGAATCAAGTGTTATTCAACCCTATCTTCTTAGCTGATCCTGTCCAATTCACAATTTTTCATTACTTGACAGGTGACTCTCTGGTTGTCAGGATCATATCCTATGTATTGCATTGTAGGGCATGGGATACCACCCTGTCAATCAGATGAACTGGACAGGATCCTGTCCATGTCGTGTGTTCCAGTTGAATCCTGAAGGGCAACAATCACGCCAGTAGTGAGGGATATCTCTGATTGAGGCCTGTTTTTCTTTGAGTATGAGCCCATCCATCCTTCTGAGTGAGGCAACCGTACTCAATCCGAGATATCTATCATTCATGGCCTGTTGGTGACCAAGGTACAATGGGTGATATTTGGTTCCCATGTGTATCCTGCAAACAGTGTCTGGTGTACCATCCATCTATGGCATCAGCACCCCTGAGGATCCATGTGGGAATCAGATGTGAGATATGTCATTTTAAGTTAGAGTAAATGATTGCAGACACAACACCAAGGCCTACTTTTTCCCCCTTTAATTCTGGGGTATTGTTTGAGACCGGTGTGTTGCACATACAAGCAGTTATTCTCAGTGACACTGTGATGTGTGACCTGCTCCATCCTTTTTGTGATTCAGTAAGCGGTGTTGTCGACATGATGGAGTGTACATGATGCTGACTTCTCCAGTGATCTCATTTCCCCATTTCCAGTGTTTTCTATGGAGTGTATACGATGGGACCTTAGCAACTTGATTCATGTTATTGCATATTCTCCATAGGCTAACACTGGTATTGGTGAAATGAGGATGTGTAAGGGTGAATTTCTCTCCACCATCTGTTTGTCACCGCTTAGTGAATGTCCCCTGTGGGATCGTTGGCCTATTGACTTGATTGTTGTCTGGTTAACCCTTTGAGTCCCAGAGGGGTTGCCAAAGCATTGTTGATCGATGCATTGATGATCCCTCTAGCACTCAAGGGGTTAAGTGCTGACATCCCAGTGGGGACATGGGTGACATTGTGTGTGAACAGTGATGATCTATGACAGTCGACATTTTAAACAGCATGGTTTGTGTATTGTGTGTGATGAGCACAACGACAGGAGGGTTGAAGTAGGACTTGGACAGGTTTGTTCCAAGTTGGACCTTGATATTTGTCCTTGTGTTGTGTCCTGTTTTTAACCCTCAGGGTACTGTGTTGGTGCAGTTGTGTGCATGAATGATGGGCATGTGTTGAGGTGTGACTGTGTGTGCAGCTGGTGTTGGTTGTTGTAGTGTGTTGTTCTGTAGTGTTGCACTTACCGGTAGTGTGGAGGCTCCTCTCATCCCCAGTGTCAGCTCCTCCAACAACCCCCTCGATCAGGGTTGGGGACATATTCTGGCGCACCATCTCCTCCCAGCCGCAGAAGGTGATAGGGACAGGTGGGCCACCTCCAGTGCCTCGGGCGTGCTTGGCGAGTTCTGAGAGCTTGTTCTTGACCACCCTCCGGCAGTCGCCCCATCGCTTTTTGATGGACTCCACGTCCCGCCTGCATGGAGCCACCGCGTTGACCCGGCTGCAGATCTGGTTCCAGGCTGCCTTCCTCCTCGCTGACAGGCCAGGGACCTTCGCTGTCGGGTGGAGAACACTCTGCCTCTCCAGGACAGCTTCCACAAGAGCCATGTTCTCCTCCTCTGTATACTTTGGGTCTCTGATCCTGGCCTCGTCACCTCCGGCATGGGATGACTCAGAGCCAGAGTGCCCTACCTGGTCTGACCCTGACTGTGTGGGGTGCTCCCCAGCAACTACCCCTCGTCCCACTGCAGGTTCTGTCCCTGTCCTGCATGTTCCTGCTCTTGTGGGCCGGGTCCCCTTCCACCCCGCGGATCTCCCTCTCCCACCCCTGCTCTGCTGAGGGATCCCCTCCTGAGCTTCCTCCTCCTCCACTACTCTCACCATCCCTCTCTCCTGTCCTCCTCTCCTTGCCATCATTCACCCACTCACACCCAGGCACTCCCACAGGCCCTCACAGACACACTCGATCCAGTCACTCTCTGTCACACACTTTCACTCCCAGATTCACACTGTCAAAATAAAAAGTAAAATGTGTAAGGTATTATGAAAAAAAAAGGACTATGTGTATGTATGTGTATGTGTTTGTATGTGTGTATGTAATATGTGCAAAAGTGTAATATGTGTCTAGTAAGTGCACCTCTCTCCAAACTCAAAAATCTCCTTCTACCTCCAATGACTGCTCCTTTCTCCCTCTCTCTGTTCGCTATCCTCCGCTCCTGGGTCCTGATATCTAGCTCTGAAGAACTCGATAACAGACAGTGTGTGACGGTTATTTTTGGGTATATATAGGTGTATTTGAAGTTATTTGATACATTGGGGCTTTGTGATTGGCTGTGTGTTTGAATTTGTTTTGGCATCAATCATGGTTGCTTGACAACGGCAGCCGTTATATTACATGTTGTTTTGAGCGCAGTTATCGTGTGATTTGGCCGCCCGTTGTGCATTAACATGAGCGACAGCGGCTTTTGTGTTACGTGTTTTTTGTGTGCCTACGCTCGATATCTATTCTTGTAGAGTAGCTATTGAATCTGCCGTAACTCCTGTATTATTTGCGAGCGATGTGCCTTTTTCACTTAGCGGCTGGTTTAACGGTTGCCTTTAAATCTAGCCCGAGATGTCATGTCTGATGGAGTCGATCTTGTCCTTGAAGTGGGTGGTGAGATCTTGGGCGGAGAAGTTGGTGGCAGGGGTTTGCATTGGTGGGCGTAGAAGTCACTTGAAGGTTGAGAAAAGGCATTTTGGGTTTGAAGAAAGATTAGAAATTAGAGAGGAGAAGTATGACTGTTTGGCCAGGGAGAGTGCAGAGCTGTATGAACGTAGAATGAATTTGTAGTGTATGAAGTCAGCTGTGGAGTGTGATTTCCTCCAGCACCTTTGGAGGTATCACGTTTGTCTTGAGTGCCAGGGTTGTAGTGGGGTTGTGCGGGGGTGTCGTGGAGTTGCAGGTGCAGCTGTGTCAAGGGCTTTTGTGAGAGTGCTGTTGTCGAGAGTGCCGTGTGAGAATGCAGCTATGGAGGCAGTGTCTGATGATGTGAGCCAGGTTTCAGTGATGGCTTGGAGGTTTAAAGAGTGAGAAATAAATAGGTCATGAACAGCTGTTAGTTTGATACACACAGAGCAGGTGTTCCAGAGACCAAAACAAAAAGGGAGGGGGGAGGATAGGTGACGTGGTACAATTATTATTGGTTATTGGTAGGTAAACCTGAAATGAGGCAAAAATAGGCATCCAAAATATACTTTATTGAGCATTGACTGGAAGGAGAACATGGAATAATTATGAACTTAATAATGAATATTGTGCTGATTTCATGTCTTGCACTGGATGAAACACATAACGTGAGAAGCATTTGAACTTCCAACAACCTAATCTTTGGATAATGTGTGTTGGAATTTTTAGCTTTGAAGCTGTTGTTCCTTCGCCTATTGGGAACAAATGGCCTGAGTAATTACTGGCGTTTAAGTCCAACCGGGATAGTAGCCATCTTACGTGCTTTATGAATACTGAAGTTTTCAATGGAGCCCCTGCCATTTGCAGAAGTGGGAAATTTGATGGTTTATCATGTACAATCAAGATAAGAGACCAGAGAGCTAGCACTGGACACCAGGAATCCTGCGTGGCATGGTAAGTGATACGTGTACCCAGTGCTAGCTGATCTATCTTGGAATGGGGAAGAAAAAGATTGAAAGAATCTGTGGAAAGGTGATGTGACCCAGGCTCAGATATGAAGAATTAGACACTGAAACCATGAATTCTCTAGGTCTTAGGAAGCCAAAGAAAGCCAAGTGCATAGCTGCTATGCATCCTTCTGGCTATCCTTCCGTGAACCACTTTGAATCTATAATGTCCGTGAAACCTTGTCCAGCTGAGGCATCTGAGTATACTTGTGGAGAGAAATTTGATTCTATTGGGGAAAACATGGAACGGCCGTTCCAATTTGATAAGAAACAGTCCCACATTGCCAGGTCTGCTCTGGCTGCATCGTCAAGTGGTATTTCTGTTGAGTGCTTGTTCCCTGTAATTATATGTACAAGATGAGATGTGAAGGTTCTACCTTGAGGTAGGATTCTGGTTGCAAAATTGAGGTGACCTAATAGTGACTGAGGTTCAGTAATGGGGCATGACTGTTTGAGTCAAATTGTGTATGATGGTTAGCTTCTCGTCTGGGAGTCTGGCTTCCATTAGTATTGTGTCCAACGTGATCCCTAAGAAATCTATTGTGTGGTAGGGACCGAGCGTCTTGTGAACTGCTGTGGGAATAGTTGTAACAGTTCTGTCAGAGAATAGTTGTAACGTTTTTGTGAAACTGGATGATACCTGTTGTGGAGGTTCTATCAATAAGAAATCGTCTCGATAGTAGATGACAATTGGACAGTTAGTTCTATTTAGCAGCAGCCATGCTAGTGTATCTGTGAAGTTCTCAAATATTTTGGGGCTACTTTTTGAACCGCACGCCAATCTGGTGGTGAAATAGAAGTTTTCCCTCCAACGGACGCTGTGCAAATGCCAGCGTGATAGATGTATTGGCAGCAATTTAAAGGCATAATAATGTTTCATAATAAAAGCAGCTCCAACTAATCTTCATTGTATTTGGACCATGGAGAGTGTTATTTCAATACTGTCAGAGTTGTAGTTCAACAGTAATTGAACGATAACGTATCCCTCTCCCGTCCCTTTTACTGATGTAATACTGCTCCGCACAGAGCAGTAGGGTGGTGTCCAAGTGGATTGCAGAGAGGGACAATCTTCAATTAACATAAGGGAAAAACCTGTCAATGGGTGCAGGGTTTTTATTGTTCTCTCAGTAAGAAGATTGTCCCTTGCTGTGAGCTGTCTGATCTGTGGACCAGATTACAGATCTGAGGGGAGGTGGCTTACACTAGGTAAAAGGGGCAGGAGGGGGAAACTTTATCATTCAATTACTCTTGAACTACAACTCTGACAGTATTGAAATATCACGGTGCCCATGATATACGGGCGATATTTTGACATGTTTACTTCCTGAGATCTTTTATTGGCTAAGCTGTCTTTGCTCCTCCCAGTGACAGCCTTTAAATACTCTGGGCTGTCACTTATGCGCTGCCCTTTCGTGGTGTTTCCGTTGCTGTTACGGTTTTCTGACACTCAGACCAAGTATAGAAATAAAACACAGTTTTATTAAAATGAAATAAAGAACAGCGCCCCTGAGGGCCAGAATCGGTATTACAGTAATGAATGATATACAGTCTTAAAATAGCTGGAGCAGGTAGCATATAGCATCAACACAGGTAAGGGTTAATACTCAAGCTGGTAGTCAGTCTCTGTGGTGGTGATTAGCCAGTGACTGGTGCATAAACAGTCCCAGTAGCAGTAGTGCAGCTAGCAAGCTCAAGCAGTGCAACTGAACTGAATCACAACCAGATAATAGCGTGGAAATGCCCAAGAGTATCGAATGGCCAACTGTAGCTGGAGCCAAGACCCCTACTGGGGTGTAGCAATGGAGGAGAGATACCACCAGAGCCAATGGAGCCAGATATGGAGGCACCCTCGGTGCGATAGCGGAGGAACACTGCATATGCCAATGGGACCTGAGCCAAGCAACCTTTAGGTGCTGTAACGTAGGGGACACTGCCCAAGCGAAATACTAGAGCCAACGCACTACCAGGTGCGAGTGGATGGAACAACACCGTGAGAGAGAATGGACCAGAGCCAAGACACCCTTCCGGAGTTGAAACAGAGCACACACTGCCAGAGTATCAGAATGCCCTTAGCACCACGCGGTGCGACAACTCCTAGGAAACGAGCACCTAACGAGAGGTACAGCTCTGCAGTGGTAACAGCTGGGCTCAGTATAGTAGACAACAGCTCGACGAGTGTAAATGTGGCTCAGTATGGGAGGCAACAAGCTTGGCAGGCGTATGCAAACGAGATCGGTAACGGAGGCAGCCAGCACAGCAGGTGTCCAAGACAGACTCTGAAACAACAGCTACGGCTCGGCAGAATTCTCTCACAGGCTCAGTAACGGAGGCAACCAACAGGCTCAGTAACGGAGGCTACAGAACATAGGAGGCATGATCAGACAGTGCAAGCTGTGACCAGGCTCAGAATGTCGCCAGGCAGAAATGAGAGCAGGAATCGGATGAATCACAGAGCAGGAACGTCAGCCAGAACCGGTCAATCACGGAGCAGGAATCGTCAGCCGGAAACGGGTCAATCAGGGAGCAGGAACGTAGCCAGAACCGGGTCAATCACGGAGCAGGAACGTCAGCCAGAACTGGGTCAATCACGGAGCGGGAAGTCAGCCAGAACTGGGTCAATCACGGAGCAGGAACAGCAGAGTAGTCAGACGAGCTAAGTCGGTACACAGGAATACAGGATCACAGCAACAATAGCGCAGGAACAGGAACACCACGAAAGGGCACCTGACAGGTGCCACAGGCCCAGCATATAAAGGGACAACCTGGGCGGGCCAATCAACCTCCTCCAATGGGCGAGCACCACCACAGAGAATGACAGGGAATCACAGGGACCGTGATAGTACCCCCCTCTCAAAGACCCCCTCCCCTGGCAGAGGGTCTGGGTTTCTGAGGATATTTAGAGTGAAAATTGTGCATTAATCTTGGAGCATGAAGGTCCCTCTGGTCGACCCAAGAACGCTCTTCAGGTCCATAACCCTTCCAGTGGACTAAATATTGCAATTTGCCTCTAAACCTCCTGGAGTCAATAATACTCTGTACTTCGTACTCCTCCTGGCCTTGAACATCCACTGGCCCAGAAACCACCGGAGTGGTAGTATAGCGGTTGCACACCAAGGGCTTCAATAGTGACACATGAACACATTGTGAATGCGCATAGATGCCGGGAGTTCCAGTGCGTAGGCCACGGGGTTAATCTTACGGATAAATTTGAACGGACCAATGAACCGGGGAGCCAATTTGTTGGATGGCACTTGCAGATTGAGATTTCTGGAGGAGAGCCATACCCTGTCCCCAACCTGGAAGGATACCGCTGGCAGCCATCTGCGATTGGCATACCGCTGATGTCGCTGGAAGGACTGGCTGAGGGACCTCTGCACCTGTGCCCAAGTGGAGTGGAGCTGCTCAATATGCTCGTCCAGAGCCGGAATCTGTTGTGACTGAAACGAGTCTGGGAGCAGACATGGCTGGAACCCATAATTAACGAGAAATGGGGAGCTCGCAGATGATGAATTAACTGCACAGTTCCTGGCAAACTCTGCCCACGGCAACAGGTCGGCCCAATTATCCTGATGATCTGTCACAAAGCAGCGCAGAAACTGCTCCAGTCCCTGATTGGCACGCTCAGCGGCCCCGTTGGTCTGGGGATGGTAGACGGAGGAGAAGGATAGTTGTATGCCCATTTGGCTACAGAATGCCCTCCAGAATCTCGACACGAACTGACTCCCTCGGTCCGACACTATCACTCTGGGAACCCCGTGCAAGTGAAACACCTCTCTGGCAAAAACTACTGCCAGCTCCTGGGCTGAAGGAAGACCAGAGAGGGGCACAAAGTGAGCCATCTTAGAGAACCTGTCTACCACCATTAGTATAAACGTATAGCCCTTAGATACCGGCAATTCTCCCAAAAAATCAATGGATATGTGGGACCATGGGCGTTCACCATTAGGCACTGGTTGGAGCAGGCCCACTTGGAGATGTCTGGGGATCTTAGCGCGGGCACAGGTGGCACAGGCAGCCGTAAATGCAGAACAATCAGCTTTAAGGGAGGGCCACCAAAACACTTGTGAGAGGGACCATACCAACTGATCCCTCCCAATATGCCCAGCTGCCTTAGAAGAGTGGTAGGTCTCGAGCAAACTGGTAAGGAAAGGCTCATCCACAAAGCACTTGCCAACTGGGGTCTCTGGAGGTGCCTGTGCTTGAGATGCCAAAATTTGCTCCCCCAGTGGTGAAGTGATACTGGTGCGAACTGTTGCCAGAATCCTATCTGGCTGAATAATAAGTACAGGGACTTCATCCCTCTCAATGTCAGAGCTAAACTGTCGAGATAGGGCGTCTGCCCTAACGTTCTATTACGGTGCCCGTGATTGGTGCTATACACTGTCTATCACTTGCAGGGGCTCCTATTGGCTGCCTATTGTCTGCCCACCTCTGACTGCCTGTTTATACTCAGCTCGGGCACCCTTTGGTTGCCCTTTCGTGGTGTCTCTGACAGTACCTGTTTGTTCTTCCTGTCATGCTGTTTGGGCCTGTTCCAGTGTTCCAGAGTCCAGAGCTACAGAGTCCTGTGTTCCAGTCTGTCTCGCTGTTTGAGGCCTGTTCCAGTGTTCCAGAGTCTTCAGCTACAGAACCTTGAGTTCCAGTGTTCCTGATTCTATCTGTTCCTGTTCCAGTCTGCTTGCCACTCCGGTTGGACCTCTCCGTGACGACTGATGCTCCGGTTGTTTCGTCTGGCTTGTTCCGGTTGCCGTCTGTTCAACGGTGCTCGCTGTGCTCCACCTTCACTTGGTCTCAGAGTTCCCATCCAGTAGTCGCTTGGCGACATTGCTCACTCTCTCGCCTCGGCGATATTCTTACTGTGTTGGTCCCAGCGTGCGGACGCTGGTTAACTCCATTAAACCTGGTGGCAGATTATCCTGTTGGTCCCAGCGTGCGGACGCTGGTTAACTCCATTAAACCTAGTGGCAGATTATACTGTTGGTCCCAGCGTGCGGACGCTGGTTAACTCCATTAAACCTGGTGGCATATTATCCTGTTGGTCCCAGCGTGCGGATGCTGGTTAACTCCATTAAACCTGGTGGCATATTATCCTGTTGGTCCCAGCGTGCGGACGCTGGTTAATTCCATTAAACCTGGTGGCAGATTATACTGTTGGTCCCAGCGTGCGGACGCTGGGTAACTCCATTAAACCTGGTGGCGGATTATACTGTTGGTCCCAGCGCGCGGACGCTGGTTTACTCCATTAAACCTGGTGACATATTATACTGTTGGTCCCAGCGTGCGGACGCTGCTTATCTCCATTTAACTTGGTGGTCTCCTTCTTTGGGGCTGTCCTGCCCGGTATTGGTGAGGCCGGTAGAACCGGTACATTCCATCTCATGGTTGCCTTACCCGGTATTGGCAGGACCGGTAGAGCCTCTTCACAGTATTCACTGAGGCTGCCTTGCCCGGTATTGGTAAGGCCGGTAGAACCGGTACATTCCATCTCACGGTTGCCTTACCAGGTATTGGCAAGGCCGGTAGAGCCTATCCTCAGCATCTCCCAAGGCTGCCTTGCCCGGTATTGGTAAGGCCGGTAGAACCGGTATATTCCATCTCACGGTTGCCTTACCCGGTATTGGCAAGGTCGGTAGAGCCTGCTATTGCTATTCCTTATAGCCGCCTGGGTTGCATTGCTCGGTACTATAGGCAAGGCGGGTAGAACCTGTTCTATTTCTCAGTTGCTAATATAATGTATGTATATGTATTTGAACCCTATGGGGAGTACTTTAACTTTTCAATAAAGTTATGATTTTACCTAAACCTGTCGTCTGAGTGTCGTAACAAACAGTGACACGTTCTTAGAACCAGGCAAGTAGGACACTATGAAGTTGAACCGTGACAGAAATAGGGCCCACCTAGCCTGATGGGATGACAGCCTTTTAGCCTCTGAGAGATAAATCAGATTTTTATGGTCCGTAAGAATTAACACCGGAGTTCTTGTGCCTTCCAATAAATGTCGCCATTCCTTTAATGCCAGGATGATAGCCAACAATTCTCTATCACCAATCTCGTAATGGCTTTGGGCACTAGATAGCTTCTTGGAAAAGAACCCACAAGGTCTCAGGTTGCCACCCTCCTTGGGGCGTTGAGAAAGAACTGCCCCTACCCCAACTTCAAAGGCATCGACCTCTAGCGTAAACGGCAGGGTGGAATTGGGGTGGGACAGTATAGGAGCGGAGGCAAAAGCAGATTTAAGATTCTCAAAGGCCAACTCAGCTGCCTCAGTCCATTGAGAGGGATTAGCACCCTTGTGCGTGAAGTCAGACAGGGGTTTTACAATGGTAGAAAAATTCTGAATACATTTTCTGTAATAATTGGCAAAGCCCAAGAACCGTTGGATAGCTTTTAACCCTTTGGGCCGTGGCCATTGTAGGACTGCAGCCAACTTTTCTTGGTCCATGGCAATGCCATCCTTAGATATCACAAAATCCAGGAAGGGTACTTTGGAACTGTGAAATTCACATTTTTCTAATTTACAGAACAATTTGTTCTTGCGTAAATGGAGCAGAACCTCTGACACATCCTGGATGTGCTGGGTTAGATTAGCGGAGTGAATCAATATATCGTCAAGGTATACGACTACACAAGACTGTAGCATGTCGCGGAGGATATCATTGATAAACTCTTGAAATATGGCAGGTGCATTACATAATCCAAAAGGCATCACTAAATATTTATAGTGTCCTGACCTAGTATTGAATGCTGTTTTCCACTCATCTCCGGCCCTGATCCTTATCAGCTTGTAGGCGGCCCGTAAATCGAGTTTAGT
Source organism: Rhinophrynus dorsalis (assembly GCA_037306005.1). Classification (NCBI taxonomy): domain Eukaryota; kingdom Metazoa; phylum Chordata; class Amphibia; order Anura; family Rhinophrynidae; genus Rhinophrynus; species Rhinophrynus dorsalis. The sequence goes on along the minus strand of CM074728.1, from coordinate 35,234,840 downwards.
AAATATGGAAGAGGCCTTCAACCTGTCAAACAACTCAGTAATGAGTGGTATGGGGTACGCATTCTTGGACATGAGCTTATTTAGTCCTTGGTAATCAATACATGGTCGTAATTCCCCATTTTTCTTTTTCACAAAAAAGAACCCTGCACCTGCCGGAGAGGATGATTTGCGAATGATTCCCCTCTTGAGGGCATCCTCAATGTATTCCTCCATGGCCTTGTTTTCCTCACAGGACAAAGGGTATGTCCTGCCCCTCGGTGGCACCACCTCTGGGGCCAAATCAATAGCGCAATCATAAGGCCTATGTTGCGGTAATGCGCTAGCCTCTCCCTTACTGCATATGTCACTGAACTTGTTATATTCAGTTGGCACGGAGGGAGAGGTACACATGATCTTGACCGGATGTGACAAACAGTGACTAGTGCAGTATTCAAACCAACACTTAACCTCGCATCTTTGCCAATCAAACTGGGGGTTGTGCAGCAATAAACATGGGAACCCCAGAATGACCGCGTGATGGGGTGAGTGTATGATCTGGAAACACACCTCCTCCCTGTGGAGAGCCCTGATTGACATAGTGATGGGAGTTGTTTCCATAGTGATGAAAGCTGGTTCTAGCAGTCTGCCATCGATAGCCTCAGTGGCTAGTGGAGTATCTTTTTTAAACAAAGGAAAATTATGCTGTTCAGCGAAAGCACGGTCCATGAAATAACCTGCTGTGCCAGAATCTACCAGAGCTAGTACCTCCACAGCTTGGTCGCCCAGAAAAAAACTCACCTGGATGGTGGGTTTTGAGTACAGGAGTCTGGGGACGATTGTACACCACCTAGGGCCTGTCCCCCAAGGTACCCTAGGTCCGTGTGTTTCCCGGCCGTACCAGGCATGTGCGTAGTATGTGCCCATCTTTGCCACAATATAAGCATAAACCCTGCCTTTTACGGTGTGCCCGCTCCTCCTTAGACAGTCTGGTGAACCCGAGTTGCATAGGCTCACTTGGTTCGGATACTCGGTCAAGAGGATTGGGAGGCGAGGGTGGGTTCAAAGGACTACCGTGCCCATAGCTTCTGGATTGTGCCCTTTTGGCCAAGCACCTATCGCGGGTGCGAGAGTAAATGAGCATAACATAGTCGATATACTCGTCTAAGTCATTAGGTACATCTCTGGCCGCAATCTCATCTTTAATAGAATCCGACAACCCCTGGGCAAAGGCTGCCACCAGAGCCTCATTATTCCAGCCTACCTCTGCTGCCAGTATCCGAAACTCTATGGCGTAATCGCCTACCGTACGATCGCCCATTTGTATCTCCATCAATCTCTTGGCAGCAGAGGCGGCTCTCCCAGGCAACTCGAATACTCTCCGAAACTTCTTTACAAACTTATTGAAGTTCAGAGTACATGGGTTGGCATTCTTCCATAAGGGGTTCGCCCACGCCAGGGCCTTACCTGTTAATAGAGATATCATGAACCCCACCTTGCTACAGTAATTCGGGAAGGCATGAGGTGTCAGTTCTAAGAATTTCTCTAATTGGTTGATAAACCCCTTGCACAGTTTGGGCTCACCATCTTAACGGTAACGGCGCCGCCGCCGTTAAACCTCTGGAAGGTGCAGCAAATTGCCCAGCATGATTGTCCGGTGTTGGAACTGGGGGGACCACCAGATTTTGGTTAGGTTTATCGAGGTGTACCGTACGTTCCAGTAATGTCTGCATGGCCAGTGCCAACTGGTCCAAGTGTTGCTCATGGACATCCATCCTCTAATGGAGGTTCTGTGTATTACCGTCACCCTTACCGTCTGAGGTCATGGCCCTTTCGTACTGTTACGGTTTTCTGACACTCAGACCAATGTTAGAAATAAAACACAGTTTTATTAAAATGAAATAAAGAACAGCGTCCCTGAGGGCCAGAATCGGTATTACAACAATGAATGATGTACCGACTTAATATAGCTGGAGCAGGTAGCATATAGCATCAACACAGGTAAGGGTTAATACTCAAGCTGGTAGTCAGTCTTTGTGGTGGTGATTTGCCAATGACCAGTGCATAAACAGTCCCAGTAGCAGTAGTGCAGCTAGCAAGCTCAAGCAGTGCGACTGAACTGAATCACAACCAGATAATAGAGTGGAAATGCCCAAGATTATCGAATGGCCAACTGTAGCTGGAGCCAAGACCCCTACTGGGGTGTAGCAACGGAGGAGAGATACCACCAGAGCCAATGGAGCCAGATATGGAAGCACCCTCGGTGCGATAGAGGAGGAACACTGCGTGTGCCAATGGGACCTGAGCCAAGCACCCCTTAGGTGCTGTAACGGAGGAGACACTGCCCATACGAAATACTAGAGCCAACACACTACCAGGTGCGAGTGGATGGAACAACACCGTGAGAGAGAATGGACCAGAGCCAAGACACCCTTCCGGTGCCGAAACAGAGCACACACTGCCAGAGTATCGGAATGCCCTTAGCACCATGCTGTGCGACAACTCTTAGGAAACAAGCACCTAATGAGAGGTACAGCTCTGCAGTGGTAACAGCTAGGCTCGGTATAGTAGGCAACAGCTCAACGAGTGTAAATGTGGCTCAGTATGGGAGACAATAAGCTTGGCAGGCGTATGCAAATGGGCTCAGTAACGGAGGCAGCCAGCACAGCAGGTGTCCTAGACAGACTCTGAAACAACTGCTACGGCTCGGCAGAATTCTCTCACAGGCTCAGTAACGGAGGCAACCAACAGACTCAGTATGGAGGCTACAGAACATAGGAGGCGTGATCAGACAGTGCAAGCTGCGAGCAGGCTCAGAATGTCGCCAGGCAGAAACGAGAGCAGGAACCGGATGAATCATGGAGCAGGAACATCAGCCAGAACCGGTCAATCACGGAGCAGGAATCGTCAGCCGGAACCGGGTCAATCACGGAGCAGGAACGTCAGCCAGAACCGGGTCAATCACGGAGCAGGAATGTCAGCCAGAACCGGGTAAATCACGGAGCGGGAAGTCAGCCAGAACTGGGTCAATCACGGAGCAGGAACAGCAGAGTAGTCAGATGAGCTGAGTTGGTACACAGGAATACAGGATCACAGCAACAATAGCGCAGGAACAGGAACACCACGAAAAGGTACCTGACAGGTGCCACAGGCCCAGCATATAAAGGGACAACCTGGGCGGGCCAATCAACCTCCTCCAATGGGCGAGCACCACCACAGAGAGTGACAGAGAATCACAGGGACCGTGATAGTTGCCTAGCGCTTGTTCCATTACTCTCGTGTGATACCAGTGTATGACCCGGACTGCCTGACTATTCTGCCTGTTTACCGTTCCTGCTCTGTGTACCAACCCGGATTGGCTGACGTTCCTTCTCTGTGTATTGACCCTGCTTGGCTGATGTTCCTGCTCCGTGTATAGACCCGGCTTGGCTGACGTTCCTTCTCTGTGTACCGACCCGGCTTGGCTGAAGTTTCTGTTCCTGTACTGTTCCTGCTTGCAAGACGTCCTGCTTCTGCTGTGTTGCCTGAATTGCTCACACTCTCTATGGTCTGTAAAAGACCTCCGGTTGCCTCAGTTCTGTGCAGATAGTCCTGTCCGTGACCTGCTCTCTCATAGTGCCTGTTGCTCCATTCCGGTAGTATTACCGTTTGCACCATGATCGCTTGGTCTGTTACTGCTGTCCCTGAGGTTGGGTTACTGTTGGGCTCCTCAGGCTATATCCACATCCGCAGTTGCTGCAGACCGGAGTATTCATTAACCCCTTGTGGGGCAGTGCTGGGCACTTGTATATATATATGGTAGTCTCAGTTTGGCGTACGTTACTCTTTACGGTGACGTGCACTTTGGACATTATCCGTTGCTGTCTCAAGTTGGCGTCACCCTACACCATCCGGTGCTGTGTTCTGGGTCACGAATACCTTGCAGTCTATGGTGGGCGTTCTCTATATCGCTGGTAGCCACCTTCCTATGCTGCCTTGTAGCCAGTCCTATCCTGACTACACCTGTCCCTTCTGATTCCAGTCGCTATTGTTACTCTCTGCGTAGAGAGTGTACTTTGGGGCCTTTCACTATCAGGGCCAACTACAGTTCCTGCCCTAATAAGTATCATTCTGTCATATTCACACTGTCATACGAAATGTACATGACCTGTGATCTTACATACTGGACCCATGTGGGTTAATCATATTATTGTACCTGTCCTGTGTCAGCTTTCCATTTATCTGTATGCGAGACCCACGAGGGTTACGGTTATTCCTTGTATGCAAATAAAACTGTGTTTTACCAGAACCTTCCGTTTCTGAGTGTACTAAACCGTAACATGAAATAACACTCTCCATGGCTCAAATACTATGAAGATTAATTGGAGCTGCTGTTTTTGTGAAACATTACTATCCCTTTAAAGGCATCTGTAATGTCTGTTTTTGACCACCAACAACCTTTTCCGCATTGTAGAGTTGTCATGGTGGCTCAGGTAAATAATCACTCAGACAGGTACAGTAAGATCAACACCACTTTATTAATGAAAATATACAGGTAAAGCACTTCCCCAACCCTACCTGGGGTCAGGTGTGAGGACAGCGCTACAGTCCACTACTCAGGAGCTGAACACTGAATCTAGCCTGCACTACTGGAAATAGGCAATGCAGTACGGAATAGAACCTAGCCTACGGTTTTTACAGGAGAACGAATGCAGCCTACCCGAGATGGAGATAGGGTGGCTGGGAAGCGGCTACACAACACCCTAGAATGCTAGGGTCCAAAGCAGATGAGCGATACCCTAGAACGCTAGGGTCCCAAGCAGATAAGCGATACCCTAGAATCCTAGGGTCCAAGGCCAATACCCACGGTAATAACCTGGAGCGCTGGCAAGACCTTACGAGGCAGCAGACTAAGCCGAGGCCACATGGAGAGGTAGAGACAAGGCCCAAGTACCTACACGGAGAGTGAGTCATACAAGGCCAAGGTTCATACACAGATCGGGTAGTCAGACAGACCAAGGTACATACACTGAGCGGGTAGTCAGACCAGGCCAAGGTTCATACACGGAGCAGGTAGTAAGACAAGGCCAAGGTTCATACACTGAGCGGGTAGTCAGACAAGACCAAGGTTCATGCATGGATCAAGTAATCAGACAAGGCCAAGCAAGGGTCACAACAGAGAGCAGAATACAGGAAGCTAACACACTGGTTCACCATGAAAGGACACTGAAGAGCAGAATCCAGGCCATATATAAGGCCAAAGGAAAAAGGCGGGACATCTATCAGTCAATTAGTGCAAAAGGTACAAAACAGCGAGTGCTATGTCAGTGACACTCGCCAGCAACAGAGAGGCCAGCAGTCAGGTGGCAGTGACCAGAAATGCTGCTGCTCATCCACCGGTGGGGACATGACAGGTACAGCGACCAGCAGGCCATAATTATGGGCACTGTGATAAGAATATGGAAAATTGCATCATCAACCCTAGTATATTCCATTGACATTTCTTCTGATGAGATTAAAGTATCAATACTAGGCTGTGTAGAGCCATGTGGGGCTGAGAAATCAGTTATTAGCCTCTTCTTTTGGTTATTGAATTATTTGGAGGCAATCCCTAGTGGATTCACCCTCCAGACTGGAAATGGCGGGGAGGAATAGGAACTGATAACAAAATCTATGTGAACGTCCTTTGTCAAGCGTTTGTCTACTATTGCTAAGTTCATATATGGCGGATTGTAAGTTTGGGCATTCTAGTGATGTTGTGGAGCAAGAGATTATGCCTGTATGGAACCCTAGTGTGAACCCTGTAATCAGATAATCCGTCATATGTGCATTTGGATGTGACTAAAGAAGAGACCGAAGTGTTGATATGTTAATTGAACTTAGTCATTTATTGGCTGAGAAATTTCTGGGGCATATTACCCTAGAATGAGACTTTTGGCTTTATGAGCATAAATGTAACATCCTGCATATGCTATAGAAGCACCCTTTACTATTAAAATTGTTACATATTGGTGAATTTCCTAAGTAATGTATTGGTCTGCCTAGCTTGTCTTTGGTTGGTAAAAGCAGAAGTGATGAGGACGTGTATGCATGAGCACTACTTGTAGATGGATGCTAATTGCTGCCTACCCCAGGTGTGACTGGGCATGAGTGTGACATGTGTGAGGTGGACTGGCAAACGAGACAATTTTGTATCTTTAGCCCAGCGAAATGGCAACAAAATAATTATTTATCTAGACAGCTCCAGGCTAAGTTGTAATTAAATTCCACCAGGGTGGCCGTAGAAAGCCCTGCCACCATATTTGTATCCCAGGTCCACTAGCAGATACATGTAATTATCTAGTTCCTGTCTACGCTGTGGGAAAGATGTACATATAATGTCCCTATATACGCTAACAGCCAATATGAATTCTGGTATTGATAATTTTCATGCCAGTCTGGGATCTTTAAGGCCTTTAAGGTGACCGACACCTTTCCACAGCTAACAGTTTTGTTCTCAGTGATATCCTGGGAGGCCAGGAGGAGGGCGGCCAGATTTACCTCTTTACCTTCCAGGATATCCTTGCGCAAGTGTTGCAGAATCATATGTGTTGGTGTTATACAAGGTGGCATGACTCATGTACCTGATGTATCAGGTGCAGATGTAATCATCAGTGGTGTGGCTGGTATTATTTGGGTTGATTCCAGGTTGGTGTCACGGAAACGGTAGGGGCCTGGGGCAGAAGGCTTGAGAGCGATGCTAGGGTGCGTAGCTTGTGGGCGGTGACGGGTACCTCTTATCCCTTGCTGCGGCCGAAGCCGAGTTAAAGGTGCTGGCCGCGAAGCCAGATGCCCGATCTCGGTTGAGCCGAGACCCTGGCCAGGATGGGAGAAGAGGTATCCCGCGCTCCCCAGGCTCCTACCAGTCCGGAGGACCCCTGATGCAGATAGCCAACTGACAGGTAAAGGAAAAATAAAAAGAGAAAACTAACAGGTAAGGACCAGCACAAGTATACCCGACTGTGCTCAGGGGAAAGACAGGAGCCCCCCAAGGAAGGCGGAGCTCGGTCTAGTCCCCAAGACCCGAATGAACCCGGATAACTACTGGTTGACCACGATAGGTGGGGTAAGACCGCTACTGGCTAAACTGCTGACCGCCGGCAGGAACCAAGATAGGAGACCCCCAAAGGGTAAGTGGGCTAGGACCACTAAAATTCGCTGGGAGGTCCCAGCACCCAAGTCACAGTCCAACCCGTAACTCCCACCACAGAAACCCCCAAGCTGCCAGCAACTGCAGTACCCAACACCCCGCTGACCAAGGCTCAGGACATGGCAGTCCAAGTGGAGGAAGGGTCAACTGAAGGGAGGAGAGAGGTCCCAGCCGAGACTGTCCGCCGGGACTCTCACCTAACAGATACCCACGGCCGAACAGGAGAGAGAGAGACAACTCTCGATCCCTGGCACCACTTGCAGAGGTGAGCCCGGCCAGCAGGGGGAGACTACGAAACGGCACAGAGGCTAACGGAAGGCAAACGCAGCAGAGGAGGAGAGAGCAGACAGAGCCGCTCGAAAACGAGCGCGGCCAAAGCCGCGAGCGTGAGAGGGAGGAAGAACCGGCCACAGGTACCCGGAACGGCCGGTCAGACAGAGGAAGCCAACGGAGGGTCAAGGGACAAGCCAGCAATCACCAGGAGCAGACGGTCACAACGGAGGCTAAGACAGGAGCGAAGTCAGGATACAAGCCGAAGTCAAAACCAGGTAAGGAGAAAAAAAAAACTGGTCAAACACAGGAGCGAACATACAGACTAGCTCGATAATCGGGCAAGGAACACTGGAGCAAGATGGAGTTAAATAGCACTGGCCACCAATCAGAAATTGCCAGCACTAGAAAGGAATACGGAAAGCTGGAGGGCCAGAAAAGCGCAAAATGTGACAGTTGGCCAGTCTGGCCTACATGTTTGTAACTGCTGATGATAAGTAGGTTAATAATTGAATGATTTGATTTTGTTGTTCTTGCTGTGGCTGAGAAGGTGCTGGTGATGGGACCTGAAAAAGTAGCAGAGAAGCAGCTAATGATGGACCTGGTGAAGGTGGGATGGGTGTGGAATCTGAGTTTGCACAAAACAGGTGGTATAATTCTGCTTTCCTGACTGACGTGGAATATGCAATACCCCGTCTCGTGAGCTCGGTCATCAGTTTAGCTACAGTCCATGGTCTTAAAGTCGACCCTGTGGCATTAGAGGAGCGGATTCTTGTTGTTGGATGAACCATTCCGGAATTTTCAGAATCTGAGGGGCCCTGTGCAGCAGAATCTTAGTTTCTGTATCTGTTTTCCTATGAGAAATAAATTGTTAAAGAGCAGATTTAAGTGTGAATTGATATAGAATTTGACGGCAGATAAGAACCATTCGGCCCATCTAGTCTGCCCAATTTCCTACTGTGTAAAAAACACACAACCTCAAACCTTTTTTGGTCCTTGGTCTTTTTTTATGTTAAGGACCGCCTTATGCCTATCCCATGCATCTCCAGCTTTCTCATAGAGCAATATCTGTCTAACCATGAGGGTATGAGTGACAGGACTAACATCGATCTACATCTTTTTATAATGCCGACAATATTACATCAAGGTGAAATTAACCATTGACATCCCGCGCAAGGGACACAGAAAGGAAAATGGTCTGATATGTATGTGGATATGTACCTTTCATATGTGTACAAACATATCCTTACTAGATATCAGAGATCAGTTCAGTACATGTGATTGTCTTACTGCCTATACATGTGCACCCATCACAAACTAACATTTATTGATAACATGAGTACAAACATACCTTTTATATCCCATCTAAGTAAGGTGGAATATACTCGGTATGTGTATTCTGATGATATCAATAAGAGTTAGTTTGTGATGGGTGCACATATATGGTCAGTAAGGCAATCACACTTACTGAACTGATCTCTGGGTTCACATCTTGTTGGGACATATTTGTATTGTACCCATTTTCAAGGTAACGATCCACATATATATCTGACCGTTTTTCTTTGTGTTTCTGCAGTGGGGTTCAAGAGGTATTCATCCCTATCTTATCAGTTATCCAGTACAATGCAAGATTTTGAATTATTTTATATGTCACTCTCTGGTTGTCATGATGGTAACTTATGCATTGCATTGTGATGTATTGGATACCACCCTGGCAATCAGAGATTGATGTACTTGACAGGATCCTGTCCATGAGATCTGTTCCAGTTGAATCCTCAGGGCAACAATCAAGCCAGTATTAAAGGATAGGTTTGATTGAGGCATGTGTTTTTTTTCCTGGATGAGCATATTCATCCTTCTGAGTGAGGCAGCCGTACTCATTCATAGATATCCATAATTCATGGCCCGTTGTTGTCCAAACTACAATGGTTCATATTTGGTTCACATATGTATACTGCAAATAGTGGCCGGTGTAACATCCATCCATGGCATCAGCACTCCTGAGGATCCATGTGTGAATCAAATGTGCGATATATAATTTCAAGTTAGATTAAATAATTGCATGCACAACACCAAGGCCTACTTTTTCACCTTTAATGCTGTGGAGTTGTTTTAGGCCTGTGTGTTTTACATACAACTCAGTGGCATGTGATTTGTGACCTGCTCCATCCTTTTTGTGATTCAGTAAGCGGTGAAGTAGACCTGGTGAACTGAACATGATGTTAACTTCTCCAGTGATCTCATTTCCCCATTTGCAATGTTTTCTATGGAGTCTATACAATGGGACTATTGCAACTTGATTCATGTTATTGAATATTCTCCATAGACTAAAACTAGGATTGGTGAAGTGAGGGTATGTAAGTGTAAATTTCTCTACATCATCTCTTTTTCACCGCTTAGTGAATGTCCCCTGTGTAGCATGTAATCGTTAGCCTATCGGCTTGTGTTTGTTGTCTGCTTAACCCTTAGGGTACCGGAGGGGTTGCCAAAGTATTGTTGATCGATGCATTGATAATCCTTCTTGCACTCATGGGGTTATGTGCTGGTTTCCCTGTGGGTACATGGGTGACATTGTGTTGCAGCAGTTCTGATGTTTAACATACAACACTTTTCTGAGCATGGTTTGTGTGTATTGTGTATAATCAGCACAGCAACATGGAGGTTAACCAGGGAGTTGAACAGGTTTGGGCCTTATTGAAACTTGACATTTGTCCTTGTCTTGTGTCCTGTTTTGATCCTCAGGGTGCTGTGTTGGTGCAGTTGTGTGGATGAATGATGGGCATATGTTGGGATGTGACTGTGTTTGTGTGTAATGGTTGTGTGGTTTGATGTGATTTGTGGTTATGTGATGCTGCACTTACCGGTAGTGTGGAGGCTTCTCTCTTCCCCAGTGTCCGATCCTCCAGGGACCCCCTCTATGAGTGTGGCGGACATGTTCTACCACACCATCTCCTCCCATCCACAGAAGGTGATGAGGACAGGTAAGCCACCTCCAGTGCCACAGACGTGCTTGGCGATTTTGGAGAGTTTGTTCTTGACCACCCTCCGGCAGTCGCCCCATCGCTTCTTGATGGACTCCACGACCTGTCTGCATGAAGCCACCGCGTTCACCCACCTACAGATCTGGTTCCAGGCTGCCTTCCTCCTCTCTGACAGGACAGGGACCTTTTCCCTTGGGTGGAGGACACTCTCTCTCTCTCCAGGACAGGCTCCACGAGAGCTGTGTTCTCCTCCTCGGTATATCGGGGATCCTGATCCTGTCCCCCTCAGCTCCGGCATTCGAGGAGTCAGAACCGGCGTGTCCTGCCTGCTCTGCCCCTGCCTGTGTGTGCGCTGGTCCCCAGGAACTACCCCTCGTCCCACTGCAGATTCTGTCCCTGTCCTCCATGTTCCTGCTCTTCTGGGCCTGGTCCCCCTCCACCCTTCAGATCTCCCTCTTTCACCCCTACTCTCAACAGGGATGTCCTACTCTCCCCATCCCTCTCTCCTGTCATCCTCTCCTCGCCATCATTCACCCACTCACACCCAGGCACTCCCACAGGCCCTCACAGACACACTCGATCCCACTCACTCTCTGTCACACTCTTTCACACACAGATTCACACTGTCAAAAAAAATTTTATAAAATGTGTAAGGTGTTGTAAAAAAAGACTATGTGAATGTATGTGTATATGTTTGTGTTTGTATGGGTGTATGTAATATGTGCAAAGGTGTAATATGTGTATAGTTAAGTGCACCTCTCTCCAAACTCCAAAAACTCCTTCTACCTCAAGTGTACGCGTCTCTCTCTCTCGATCACTAACCTCCACTCCTGGGTCCTGTGCCCTAGCTCGCTAAAGCTCAAAACACAGACAGGGTGTGACCTTTATTTTGGGGTATATATAGGTGTATTTTAACATTTTTGCTACTTTGGGGCCTTGGGATTGGCTGTAGGTTTTAATTTTGTTTGTGCATCTATCAGGGTTGCTAGCCAACACCAGCCGTTATGTTACATTTTGACTTAAAGCTGTGTTTTAACGGGTGATTGGGACGCACGATGATGCGAAAACAGGTGCGACTTAGGTTTTTATGTTACGTGTTTTTGTTGTGCCTACGCTCATTAGCTATTCTTGTACACTTACTTTTAAATCCGCCGTAAATCATGTGTTATTTGAGGCCGATGTGCCTTTTTTACTTAACGGCTGACTTAAAGCGAACCTTTAAATCTAGCCCTGGATGTCTGTGTGTATAGGTAGGACATGGTAGCCAGATCTCAATGTCTTGCCATTTATTAACTGGCCAATTCTCCACCCTATTCTGCCTATGCTTCACCCCTTTGTGACATGCACCTATGTATGTCTGTCTGTATGTTTTTTTATCCAGGAACTGACAAAAATGCTGAAACATAAAAATACATTTCCAAGCCTATAATCTGTGATTTAACTCTGTTGAAGCACTGTGTATCTATAATGTAAATCCCAACACAATTCAACCACAAAGAGAAGGGGGGAGTGACATATCTCCACACACAGTGATTCTATATACAGATAAATAAATTAATATGATAGGAGATGATAGGAGATATTCAGTAAATACTGTGTAATGTAGTGCAGTTATCCCAAAAATGTGAAGGATATAACAGAAGGAAGGGAGCAACTTAGATAGCCAATATATAGGTTAAGTCCAAAAATGTCTATAGGTTGTCTTTCAATGGAGGATCTGTTTGGAACCGATAAATATACATGAGGAATGACCATTTAATGGCAATTTTAGTTAGAACTTTCCCTAAGTTAGTTCCTGTTGTCCTCCGGAGCACATTCTCTGCTGCTAGTCTCAAGGAATTGAGGCAATTTGGATCCTGAAGAAGATTCACATGCAAAAGAGTATAGGAAGAGACAGTAAAATTTAATTATGGCACAAATATATTAATACATTGACATTACTGACAGTATAATAAAATAAATAAATAAATAGTACTGGCTAAGGGATAAACCCGGTATACAAGTGGACAAGTATAATACAGATTGTCCCTTGCTGGAGAGCTGACCCATGGAGCCCGCTACAATACTGGAGAATAGAGCTCGGCTCATGGTGCTCAGCCCTGTTTGGGTGGCCCCTTACTTTAAATCCATGGTGAGTCTTAGCATATCAGGTTACTGGTTCATGAACCTGCATCCTCCAATTGTCCTCTGTCCTTTTTCAATTCCATTTCAAGGTGTTCGATGTGGGTCCGGATCCAGCGTCTTCTTATCAAAAGTGGCTGGAGACTGTGCTGACATGTTTCAGAGCGCTCTCTGCGCCTTTTTCAAAGCAGTGTCTGGTTGGCTCATGTGTCTGTCCCTCATTTATTGCCACTTTAGCCAATCAATTTCTTTAATGTATCGAGTGCAAAACCTAATGGTTAGAACTATCTCTGTTATTCAGAAATGGTAGTATTATTACATTTTATTCTTAAAAAATCTTTGAAATTAGGAATACAAAACCACTAACCAGGTAGCCAGGAAGACAGCCACCAACAGGTAAGTGAAACCCCAACACCCAATCTAACAATACACAGGTCTCTATCAAAGGGAGGAACAGAAACCCTCCTTCTGAACACTACCAAGACAACCCTCAGCTGACTCACACCCCTAATCCAGACAGATAAAACAGGACAAGGGTAGTCCTGTATAGGGGGTCCCAAAATAGAGTACTTACAGAGTGTCAGAGGTTAAGTGCTGGGCAGACACCCAGAGAAGGTGCACACTGTCTCTACAAGGAGACTATTCCGTCTGCAATGTGTCCTGCTGACTGGACTGGGAGCTCCAATTGGCGCACAGGAGGGTACCTACAAAAAGTGCAGCACTCAGCTGTTCCACCGCACAGAAACGAGGGGGCTAGGAACCCAGCGGATGATACGAGTGGGACACCCACTCCGTCCTGGGGAACGTCCAGAGGAGAGACAGGGGAAAGGCCACAAGTCTTTGCAGACGAAATGCCTCCTGAACCCTCGGCTACGGCAGGACCACACCTAGAAGCATCGAAGCTCTCGTTACTAACACCCACCTGAATCAGGCCTCCTTCATTGAGATCCAAATCCCCAGTAAGCCGGAACAGCTAGCCAACGGGCGTAAGTCAAGTACCGCTCTGTACCATTTGGTAGGACCGAGGTTGCAAGTATGTCAGCGAATATGGAACATGAGCTGCAGTAGAGCAGACAGCACAATACACACAAATAACACAATAAAGCAAAGTCATGAAACGGAGGCCAGAGGGTCAATACCAGGAGTGTCAGGAACAGCAGAGAAGACCAGGAAGCAAAACCTCAAATACCCACCAGGACCAATAGGAACAAAGGGGGAAGAGAGCAATTCAGAGGAGCAAAATTAGCGCCAGATTCTGGTGGACAGAGATAGGTACTGCAGAGTACTGACAATCCCCAATTTCAAATATTTTTTAAGAATAAAATGTAATAATACTACCATTTCTGAATAATAGAGGGAGTTATAACCACAAGGTTTTGCACTCGATACATAAAATAAATTGATTGGCTAAGGTGGCAATAAATGAGGGACAGACCCATGAGCCAACTAGACACTGTGACGGAACTGTGGCGACTATGGGAGATATTGGTGTGTTAGAGATATGGGATCTCATGTCTTCAGACTATTTCTACCCAAAATACTAACAACCATAGACTGAGCTTAGCCATAGTTGTTTCCAATACATTGCTAGAGTGCAGAAATAGTGGGGGTTGGGCTTTGCTTCCACTATACTCCAGGTTTGTGCTAAGGAATGTTAATTGATTCCTGCTGTGCTTCCTTGACCAATCAGATGAGGTTATTGATATGCCAGTTAAGAATGTATAATTTCAAGTCTTAATCTGCATTCTTATCTTGATAAGGGTGCTGGTGACTGATTGGTCAAGCATAGAAACACTGTCCCAAGTATTCGTTTGCATGCTGATCTTGATAAGAGTCTCTGTAGTGTATATAAGCTGTGTGTTTGAGTCAATAAAAGAGAGTTCTTCCCTTCATCAAGTCTCGGCTGATGTTTGGGAACAGGAGGTTCGGTATACTATTGGAGTGTTATTCTGAGGGAGAAAGGAACTATAAAGGAGGTATCCAGTTTATGATACAAGGCGTCACATTACAGACACTGCTTTGAAAAAGACGCAGAGAGAACACCGAAATGCGTCAGCACAGTCTCCAGCCACACGTGATAAGAAGACGCCGGATCCCGATTTGAAAAAGGACAATGGACGATTGTAAGAAGGAGGATGCGAGTTAATGAACCAGTAAACCTGATACGCTAAGATTCACCACGGACTTAAAGTAAGGGGCCAACCAAACGGGATTGAGTGTCAGGAGCCGAGCTCTATTCTCCAGTATTGTAGTGGGCTCCTTGGATCAGCTCTCCAGTAAGGGACCATCTCCATTATACTTATCCACTTGCATATCGGGTTTAAAGTTTATCCCTTAGCCAGTATATGATTATTTGAGGTAAAGGTTTATACATGGACATAGCTTTCAAGTAGTGGCTCATTCTACACCTACCATTAGTGTGCCCTGTCCTATATTCTCCACATTCCCCATCCAGACCTGTCAACTGTTTCACATATATAGCCCTATTATTCTGTATTAGTGAGAATCGTCAGAAGTGTGTGGGTTATCTTTTCTCCTAACATCTAGAAGCTCTATATTTAATCCTTAAAACTATTATCTGATTGTAGTTTATTTTATCTTTTATTTTATTTCCATTTAATCTCCACAAGCACCCATGATTGCTTTTTTGTGTGTCAGCGTTCTACTCTACTACTATTTTTTTTATTATTATTCTGTCAATAGACATTAATGTATTAATATATTTGTGACATAATTAAATTTTACCTACTACACTTAGATGCATTTGCGCTCTCTCTCCCTCATCCCTATACAATTAAATCACATTCAGCTCCACATCCCCCAGGCACTTTAAAGTCAAACAATAAATCTACCCCTTCTCCCACCCTAATTCCCTTAAAAAAAATGTTGAATTCTGCAAATGAATACCACCGGGCCTTTTAAAATATTGTCCGTAGAAGTCTTCTAATTCATGGTTACCAAGATGTGGTATCTAGAGTTATATACCTCTATATAAAATATACTAGAATTTATTAAAAGACCATACACAGCAGGCAACAATTCCTATGTTTAACCCACTATGGCTAACAATTACCATGCTTTACCACTTTTAATGATATTACAAGGTGCAGCATATTTAGGTGATCCCGTCCACAGGGACAACACACACAGGGTGAGGATAGGCAGAAAATGGGGGAGGGTCAGGGACAAACAGAAGGGAAGCTGAGTCATCAACAGCAGGAAAAAGAGCAAGAACAGAGATAAAACTACTTGTGGTGTATTCTTTTATGCCAACTTTCTGACCCACACTCCTTTGTTTGTTTTTGCTAAACACATATGACATCACAACACCTGCCCCAATCCCATTCTTACAATGTGCAAAGTCGCCACACAGAGTGCTGTGAAAATGTGTTGTACCCCTTTTTTTATAATGAAGGCTTTGACAAATATATGAATGTTGGGTTTTAAATGAATATTTATGGAAGTTGTTATGCACAATATGTATATTTTTGTTATGATTGTGAGCTCTAAGAGCGCTAATCGTTATTTTATATTTATAATAGTTGAAGAGCTGTGTACACAGGCCACAGTGGCAGCCAGTTGTAGGGCAGTCATGCACAGTAAAGACTGCCCGCGCCGCGGCTGATACAATGACAGACGGTCGTGGGGCAGTCATGCACAATGAAGACTGCCTGTGCCGCGGCTGATATTTCAGAGCACTCTGCTTCGAAGTATCAGCCGTGTCACGGGCAGTCTCTACTTCGCATGACTGCAGCATGCACAGCAGACTCTACTGCGCATGACTGCGTCGTTACAAACTATTTAGCAAATTATTATATAGGAAGGATATTGTATGACATCAAATAAGTTAGAGGTTCTCCAAAAATTCCAGATTGCTTGTTAGGGTTACTGTGAGCAAAAAAAATTGAGAACCACTGGTGTATAATATCAGTGCAGAGCTACCAACAGTTGATAACAGGATGTGAATTTCATGCATGAGTTAAGGCTGCCAGATCATGTTCTCTTACCATCTGTTTTACAGATCAGCCATCCAGTGTAATAATTTACTGCATGATACAAAAATATGTTATATCCTATATGATCAACAAAACTTAGTGTGTTCATGTTTCTATCTCTCATCAATGACCCAACCTCAAGATTATTATTTTATTTGACATAGATTTTTTTCTCAAATGTGCATCTGGCTGGACACAGTCAAAACAAATACTTTCATGTCACAAATTAATTATGCATTCTTCACATAACCCTTCTATATCCCATGTACCAAAAATCCTAGATCTGCAAATATCCCTAACAGTGTTTCATGGAAATTTGTGAACTCTGACCTGCAAATTTCTAAATATATTCAATTTTTCAAGTTTTTTTCCTATGGGGAAAAAGCAGGAAACTACTGAAAACAAATCATACTTAAAAATATGAATAGCAAACTATTAAAATATCATGGTGGGAATAGATGGAGGAAGAAAGCATCACTGATACAGATGGGCAGAACTTTTCTTCTTAAAAGCTTGTGAAAAACAGCATTTCACTCTTTCCAGAGGAATTCCCAGGAAGTGTGCTGTTTTTTCTGCTTTATCGCATTGAAATCAATGACAATAATGTATTTAACACCAACTGGAGAGTTTACACCATCTGTTCCCTCCCACCATGATAAAAAGTGGTGTGACAATTTACTGCATGCTGTCAGTGTATGTTTTGGAGACCGAGAGAGCGTAGCTAAAATTTTAATTCTAGCTAGTGTAGCCAGACATGCAAAGAGAGAGAGGGAGAGAGAAAGAGAGAGAGATGGAACTGCTTGGTGGCAGCCACTATCGGCAGTGAAGGCAGTGTGAAAATAATCTTTTTGACTGATTAGTGATAATGATACAGGCAAGCTGGCTTGTTATCCTGAGCCTCTACTGAGACTGAGTGAGAGATATTATGCAGACAGACATAAATGTATCATGTACTTAACCCTTTGAATGCCAGGGAGTACGCAGTGTCTTGCTTCACAATTAATTACTTAATCCCCTGGCATTCAAAGAGTTAAGACAAGCAGGTACAACTTGACATAATGTGTTACTAACACACATACTCCTACAGCCATAGGAACAAGAAGAACATGAGGTGCCTCACCAGCTGCTGTATGTGTTAGGTCTATCCTGTGCTGCAGTTATTGGAAGATAAATAGTAAGCTGCTGAAATGTTGACACTAGCCGCTAGTGTGTAGAAGCAAGTGAACAGGAGGGGGAGCCAAAGCTGCTTGACTGAATGACTATTAGTGCTATCCTGTTCTCTAGATGGTTACAGGGAATGTGGGTTTTGTAGACAGCAAAACTGACAGTGACAGTTGATGGGTGACATACAGGCAGGAAATCCTAATCCTACACCAGTGTCCAGAGCCAGAAGTGTAGTCAGCCAGGCCAGTGTCCTGAGCCAGAAGGGTAGTCAGCAAAGCCAGTGTCCAGAGCCAGAAGGGTAGTCAGCAAGGCCAGCATCCAAGACCAGAATCAGCAGAGAAGGATCATGCACCAGATTAGAGAACTGAATAGCCAAGGTCATACATGGATCTCAAACTCAGGAGACAGGCAGCACCACGCAAGGGCAACTGCACTGAGATGGAGCAGGCACTAAATAGGAATACTAAGTGCGTGACAATCTGAGAAGCCCGTCATGAGTCACTATAACAGGTCCTGTGTGCGCGTCCAATTGGAGATCAGCTGGAGCCAGTCGGACATGCACAAAGACCTCCGGAAACCGGAAGCACCGCAGCATGAATGCTAGAAGGCAGCCAACCCTCAAATTGAGCAATAGAGTGGGACATAAGCCGGCATCTGCATAGTAAACAATGTAGATGCTTTTCACACAATAATGCTAAGGGGGTAACTCCAGCGATAGGGGATCCCCACATGCCACAAAACATCAGTAAGTGGTGTTAAAACTTTCCTGGCCTGCAAGCAAAGCCAAGAGACATCCGGCAGAATGAGGACTGAGGCTCTGTTATAGGAGAGGTCTCTTTGCTTCCAAGCCACAGCAAGGATCACCTACTTGTGAGTATATGAGTGCAGACAGCAAATAATGTCTCTGGGAGAGGAGTCAGGTGGGCCCTTTAGTCTTAATGTGTGGTGAGAGAGGTCAAGGGTAATGTCATATGGGCAGTCATCTCCCAGGACATAATGAAAAATCTCCAACAATAGGGTCTTGACATTTTCATCAGGGCCCCCTTTTGGGATGCCCCTAATCCTGAGATTACTGTGGCAAACTCTATTATCCAAGTCCATAGCATGCATCATAAAAGAAGATGTCAACCGTCTCTGTTCCAATAATCTGGAGTCCAAGGCCTTTAGCGCCTCATGCAGTTTAGATCAATCCTCTTCTAAGGTATGTATCCGTTGGCCCTGCTGGTGTAAATCTACTTTGAGATCAGCCAATTCATTGCGCATGATCGACCGTATCTGGTCGGATATTGCAAAGATGTCCTGTTTCACTTGGGTAACCATAGAGTTAATGTCCTCCCTGGTGAGAGGGTCCGATAGTGTCCCAGAAGGATGGTCCACCCGGGATTCCCCATTCCCAGGTGAGTCTGGATCAGAGCTTTGCGGACTCGGCATGCTTGGTAGGCTGGATGGTGCCAATATCATATTGTCTTCCAATGAGGCCGAGGCCTGCTGGTGAAACATGAAGTCTTTTAGGGAGGAAATAGACCCTTGTTTAGTCCTTTTTGACGCCAAGAGGGTATTCACAGTCTTCTTATAATGTTTTCCCCATTATGTGTGCTGACAGAAGGGGTTAGATCTCCATAAAAACAGGTCTCCAGATGCTGCTGGAACAACACACGTCTGCTCACATCGAAGCTCAGCCACGGCCCCTCTTACATATATTTGACACACTAGGATAAGGTATCCTTTTGCTATGTCGCCCACTATTGGGCGACCACCAAAAGGGTGCATTAAAAATGGCACCTGGTTGAAACAGGAATATTCTGATGTCGCAGGCTTAACTGTCAAGACATCAGAATATCACCCACATATGTGTCGAGTAGCCTCCAGTGTTTCAAGACAGCTGTCACTTTGTGTCCTCTCTAGTATGCAAATAACGTGTGCCCCAATCATCAGCCCTCCCTCCCACCAACATGTCATATGGGGGTACACTCTTCCCTTTACAGCATGACCCCAATGAATTCCTCAACACACCACTCTCACGTCTCCACTCAAGTTCATCCGGTGGTGGCCAGGGAGCCAAGACTATCATCGAGATGACCACAATAGATCTGGATGTAGGTTGGGGATTGGGAAGGTTTTCGCAGGAAGTAATTAGGACTTGGCACGGGGGTTCCACAAAGGGCCACCATCTGACATGTTCATGGGAGGGAGGGTATCACGGTGCCCGTGATTGCTGCATTTACATGTCAGTTACCTGCAGGGGGCTCTCCATTGGCTGCTTGCCTTCAGCCCGCCTTGCACTGCCTATTTAAACTGAGCTTGGGCACCCTTTGGTTGCCCTTTCGTGTTGTGTCTATGCTGCTTGTCTTGCATTGAGTCCTGAGCTTCCTGGGCCTTGTTGCTGTTCCTGATTGCCTGTGGTCATCCAGTTCCTGCTTCCTAGATGCCTGGTTCCTGCATCCGTTCCTGATCCGGTTGGAGTTGCTGTACCTGTTGTTGTTTCCTGCAACCGTTCCAGATCCGGTTGACCGTCTGCAGAGCTGTACCTCTTCATCCTCGGCTGGGTTCCTGCTGTACCATCTCCCGGTTCCTGTCTCGCCCTGTGGTCTGGGCGACATTTTCATTCACCTGTTGGTTTCCCAGTACGCGGGTACTGGTTCGCTCCACTCACCAGGGGTTGTTCTGTCCTAGACATCCTGACGGGTTGTAGGTTACTCCAGTACGTGGGTAACGGTTCGCTCCACTTATCAGAGGCTGTTCTGTCCCAGACTGCCTTACAGATTGAAGGTTACTCCAGTACGTGGGTACTGGTTCACTCCACTTATCAGAGGCTGTTCAGTCCCAGACAGCCTGACAGATTGAAGGTTTACTCCAGTACTCGGGTACTGGTTTGTTCCACTTATCAGAGGCTGTTCAGTCCTAGGCAGCCTGACAGATTGAAGGTTTACTCCAGTATGCGGGTACTGGTTCGCTCCACCTATCGGAGGCTATTCAGTCCTAGACAGCCTGCCAAATTGAAGGTTTCTCCAGTACGCAGGTACTGGTTCGCTCCACTTATCTTAGGCTGTTCAGTCCTAGACAGCCTGACAAATTGAAGGTTTTCTCCAGTACGCGGGTACTGGTTCGCTCCCTGTTTAAACCGGTAGCTTTGCGCTATCTCAGTACCGGTTGTGACTGTGGGTCACTGCTGGCATTTATTCCATTCATGTGTGGCTGATAGACTATCCAACTTTATATCCAGTGGGCCTTGCTTGTCATCTTAGGTGACTGGTGTCTCCACCTAGCTAGTCACCTCGGCCACCTGTGCTGCCACCATTGCCAGCAGTCTTTTTTCAACGCAAGTCTTTTTTCAACCTAAATTACTATGTTACTATGTAGGGCTGGAGATGAGTGGAAAACAGCATTCAATACAAGGTCAGGACAGTATGAATATTTAGTGATGCCTTTTGGATTATGTAATGCACCTGCCATATTTCAAGAGTTCATCAATGATATCCTCCGTGACATGCTACAGTCTTGTGTATTCGTATACCTTGACGATATATTGATTCACTCTGCTAATCCAACCCAGCACATCCAGGATGTGTCAGAAGTTTTGCTCTGTTTACGCAAGAACAAATTGTTCTGTATACTAGAAAAATGTGAATTTCACAGTTCCAAAGTACCCTTCCTGGGTTTTGTGATATCTAAGGATGGCATTGCCATGAATCAAGAAAAATCGGCTGCTGTCCTACAATGGCCACGGCCCAAAGGGTTAAAAGCTATCCAACGGTTCTTGGGCTTTGCCAATTATTACAGAAAGTTTATTCAGAATTTTTCTACCATTGTAAAACCCCATCTGACCTCACGCACAAGGGCGCTAATCCCTCTCAATGGACTGAGGCAGCTGAGTTGGCCTTTGAGACTCTTAAATCTGCTTTTGCCTCCGCTCCTATACTGTCCCACCCCAATCCCACCCTGCCGTTTACGCTAGAGGTCGATGCCTCTGAAGTTGGGATAGGGGCAGTTCTTTCTCAACGCCCCAAGGAGGGTGGCAACCTGAGACCTTGTGGGTTCTTTTCCAAGAAGCTATCTAGTGCCCAAAGCTATTACTAGATTGGTGATAGAGAATTGTTGGCTATCATCCTGGCATTAAAGGAATGGCAACATTTATTGCAAGGCACAAGAACTCCGGTGTTAATTTTTACGGACCATAAAAATCTGATTTATCTCTCAGAGGCTAAAAGGCTTTCCTCCCGTCAGGCTAGGTGGGCCCTATTTCTGTCACGGTTCAACTTCATAGTGTCCTACTTGCCTGGTTCTAAGAACGTTAGGGCAGGCGCCCTATCTCGACACTTTAGCTCTGACATTGAGAGGGATGAAGCCCCGGTACCTATTATTCAGCCAGATAGGATTCTGGCAACAGTTCGCACCAGTATCACTTCGCCACTGGGGAAGCAAATTTTGGCATCTCAAGCACAGGCACCTCCAGAGACGCCAGTTGGCAAGTGCTTTGTGGATGAGCCTTTCCATACCCGTTTGCTCGAGACCTACCACTCTTCTAAGGCAGCTGGGCATATTGGGAGGGATCAGTTGGTATGGTCCCTCTCACAAGTGTTTTGGTGGCCCTCCCTTAAAGCTGATTATTCCGCATTTACGGCTGCCTGTGCCACTTGTGCCCGAGCTAAGACTCCCAGACATCTCCCAGTGGGCCTGCTCCAACCAGTGCCTAATGGTGAACGCCCATGGTCCCACATATCCATTGATTTTTTGGGAGAATTGCCTGTATCTAAGGGCTATACGTTTATCCTGATGGTGGTAGACAGGTTCTCTAAGATGGCTCACTTTGTGCCCCTCTCTGTTCTTCCTTCGGCCCAGGAGCTGGCAGTAGTTTTTGCCAGAGAGGTGTTTCGCTTGCACGGGGTTCCCAGATGTTGGGGCAATTACCTGGATCGCTGCCTGAAGAGATACCTTTCACCCTCTTATGATCAGCCTGTCTATGAAATCTATGTCAATTACCGGTATACCGGGAGGCTGTAAAGTTCGCAAAGAAACACACACAACAGCGTATACAATACAAGCTCTCTCTTTATTCTTATAATACATAGCATTTATAGCCCTATACAGCCCCCTTTCCCCTAAAGGGAGGGGGGGGGCGGTGCACAGCTTCACAGTTTCAGCATAGAACAGAAATTATAAAAAAAAAGACAGAAAGGCAAAACTTGTTCACAGGAAGGGGGGGAAAGGGAGAGAATGCAGATAACAGTTTCTTCAGTAACCCATCTCCTCCCCCGTGGGGGGGTCTGGAAACTCTGCTCATTTTCGCATAGCAGCTTTGAACATATTCTACAATCACACAGATAAGAAGCTGGAACAAACCACTCTAGTGATTTCCTCCCTAGTACATGGATTTTTGCAAAGCAATCAAATGTAACTATTAACCCTATAGGTACCGAACATAAGTATTACACACCTTATCCCTGTACCCTTCAATCCCTTCTTTGAATCAGTACTAAACTGATTCACCAAACTAAGTTCTGGGGGTTACACTGGGCCATGGATATCATCATAGCAAGGGGTGGGAGGGGTAGGGCGGCGGGATAACATTTTCAAGTAAGGGGCATACGGATTGGCAGGGGAGTTACGGGCGTGATATGCACAGCAACAGAGCGGCAGTTTGATAACCAGACTCCCTTTATAATGTTAACATGGCCTGTTTGACAAATATGGAATGACTTGTTACACAAACAATTTAACCCTAAGAATATTTAACCCTTCTATATGTTATACAGTCCTTTCAATCCCTTATTTGAGTCCAGGTGTACCCGGACTCACACAAATCTTACAACCTGGATAAGGCATTATCATATAGTGGTGCAGGACTGTGGAGGTGCCTTAAATACTGGGTGTAAGGACCTGACCCAGGGGAACTACACCTTTTGGCAATGAGGCAAAGCAAAAGCTTAAATAGGACATAAAGAACAATAATACTTTTGGATTACAGCTAGCGAAGCAGACACGCTGATGAGGCAAATGGTCATAACGTCAGTAGGGCTGACCATGTTGCACAAGCAAAAGTTCGTAATGTTCATAACATGCTGGTCAAAACACCTACTTGATGATCTCACGGTGGCAGGCGATGCAATAAGCCTGCTTACTGGTCCCACGGAGGTAGGCGATGCAATAAGCCTACTTGCTGATATTTCCGGAACAAAAGCCTCAGACCTTCACCCTGTTCTGCCTCCCTCTGGGCATCTGCTGGGCACTGGGAGGGCACAGGGCCTTTATCCTGCTCAGGCTCTGGTGCAGCTGTCACTCTGGCGTGGTATATCCAGGTCTTTCCTTTATGCAGCTTGACGGCGCTGTAACTTGTCAACAGAAGCTGCAATGCACCCTTCCACTGGGGCTCCAAACACTCTGTTCTCCATGTCTGTACATATACCCACTCTCCAATCTGGAAACTTGCTCTGGGCCAGCCGAAAGCAAAGGCTGTGGAACAGAAAATCTGGGAAGAAAAGAAAGGGTATGCTGCAAAGCAGTTACATAATCCATAATCTGCTGATTACCAATCTCTAAGGTAGATCCGTGATACATCACAATCCTATTCCAGGGCCTACCGAAGAGGATCTCTCAAGGACTAAACTTTTAAGGATCTGGAAGGGGTCACCCTGAAGTGAGTCAAGGCACTGGGAAGCGCCTCTGGCCATTTGAGTCTTAGTTCAGTACATAGTTCGGTCAGAGAGCGCTTAAGAGCCTGGTTCATCCTCTCAACTTGTCCAGAGGATTGAGGCCCCCAGGGGGTATGATATCTCCAGTTCACCCCTAGAGTGACACAATTACTTTTAACAATTTCAGCTGTAACATGTGTTCCATGGTCTGACTCAATAACTCAAGGCAAACCAAACCTTGGAATTACTTTTCTTATTAACACCTTAGCTACTGATCCCGCAGTAGCATCTTTCAAAAGAAATGTCTCTAACCACGTAAACAATTGATCAACTATTACAACAGCATACTAAAATCCCAGTACAGGCTACAAAGCAACCCAATATAATCTATCTGGAGCCGTTCAAATGACACCCAAGCCCATTGCCTGGCCCCAGTGATTAGAATATGTCACATTTTAGGATTTATTTACAAGTATATAACACAAATCCCAACAAGTTTCTAACTTACTTTGTACAAATCTGGTCTGGGTAAAGTCACTTCCTCCAGGGCTTCTACACAGTCATGCTCTGGAGGATCATTTATGTCCTCGGTCAATAGGGTAACTGGTTTTGGCAGAGCTAAAGCAGGGGCGAACATCAGCACCCGCTTCAGTTCATCCCATACTATCGTATCAGGAGAATCATAGTCAGTTTGTCATACAATCCTTCAGTCAAAATATTGGCCACTATTAGCTTAACCCTTGCCTAGCCTCTTTGCTGATGGGGTACTATCTGACCTAGACCGGTCCTGCATTAGGCTGCAAGTCAATAACGGGTCGGGCATCTCTACCAACCCCTGGCTTTCCAGCTGCTCAAACAGCAGAGGGCACTGAGCGCAGAACCTCCTCCGGGATGTCTGAATCATGACTATCCTGGGAAGTGTGTCTCAGTGCCATCTGGAAAGTCAAGTCATAATAGTCGGGTACATATACCTCTATCTTGTCAGCGTCAAAAGTTATCTCTGTCCTCAATCTGGTCAACAAATCCCTTCCCAACAGTGCAATGGGGCATGACTCTGATAGGAGAAAACCATCTTGGACCATAGTCCCTTCTATGGTAACTTCCATAGGTTGTATATATGGCATAGAGGAGGGAATTCAATCCACCCCTACTATACTGATAGTTTTCTTCACTATGAATTCCACCCTCCTGCACTATAGGATAATGCTAAAAAGACTGATCCTGATCCCTTCCTATTCTGTCTTATGAGGTGAGTCATTTCTGTCTGCATCACCACCAACAGATACACCTTCTTCCTGGGGATTTCTGTCTGCATATCTATACTTATTTCTCAGCTTGGGGCAATTTCACTTCCAATGTCCTTCCTGCTTACAGTAAAAACATGTATTCTTTCCTACCTGCTTAGATCTCGCTGTACCACCTACATTATTCTTTCTACCTGCTTCAACAGTGCCAACTTTCCTTGCAATTGCTAGAGCACTAAACTTTACATGGTCCTTCAATATCTGCCTAGTCTTTTTGTCTCCCTCTGTATCTCTGTACATAACTTCTGTCCTTTCTTTCTCCATTACTTCACTTACTGGCTTCCTCAACACACTCTCAGTGTTTCCCTAAGTCCATGCAAAGATGCGGCAAGGGACTTATCCCTCTGCTGCACAACCTACTGCACCCCAGGAAGATTCAAAGGAGGTTCCCCACATGTCCGCACGGACCCCAGGATCAGAGAACAGTAAAACAATAATACATTATCAGTCACGTCATTAAGAGGGAATGCATCTGCAGTCCCTACTTATCTGTCTCTAATTTCATTAGAAGTTAATTTCCTATATGTATCAACAATCCTTTCTCTTTCATTCCCCCATAACATTATTACAACTGGGAAGAAATTACACAGGAGACTGAGGGGTCTGATGCTGCGCGATGGTCTCATAGTGGCAGAGAATCAGCACACAGGCATTTAACCCCTTCCTGTCATTTTCAGGTGAAGCAGGACTGTTGTTTCTCTAATTAACAGTTAACAGGTTGCAAAGGGCACATATACGTAACTACAATTTGTTCTTATGGAGGCTAAATCACAATTCAACGAATCTTCAGTTGAACATATACATATATACACATATATATACATACACATTGGGTGCACCACTTCAGTTGAAATATATGTTTCCCAAGAAGTCAAAACAGGAGAGGAAGGGGTGCCCGAGACCGCGCCGGGTGGACTGGCTGGACTATTCGGTCTTAGATCACTGAGGACCATTGAACCGGTAAGACCAATGCCAAAACCCCCTCAGACACTTCCAACAAGACAGCCCCCACATTCCTGCCTCTTCTCACTCAAGAACATAATTTCAGTTCTATTATCTATAACACATTGACAATTTCTTTAACAAATCCATATTTTTACTTGCTTGGATCCATACAATTGATTACACAAAATTAGGATTGAATTTACCTAAATGTTGCAACATTTTATCTCAGAACCAATACCGTGTGCCTGTCCAGGCTAATTACTGGTGGCCTACCAGTACCTGATCCTGGCAATACATTTCCACATAAATGTACAAAACCCTGCCCCTGTCAGCTGTTAGTTCCCAGCTACTAGACAACATTTTAACAATAGGACCTTTAGGAAAACAGCAGCGTTGGTGACCTTGAAATTCCGTTACTTGTGTCTTATCTAAGAACAGAGAGAACAAGGGGGAGAGGCAGAATGAAAGAGAAGGGAGGGGGAATCAGAGCTGCGCTAACTTTCTCATAGCATCAACATTTTACAAGCATGTCGGCTTAACCCCTGCCTAGCTGTCACTAAATGAATGCATAATGTGTTAGTACCTGATTTTGATAGCAATAATCCACACACTCTGAATAACTTTCCCATTTTCTTACAATGTTCCTTCTCCTCTCTCAACATCACCAGATCCCGGGCCACTACGCCCTTAAGGGGCTTCCCTTGGGTGACCCCCATTCCCTACTTATCTGTATCCAACCGTGTAACTACTTAAACTTAGTCCCTCAAGTCTCTCTCTCTGGTGATGTGGGCACGCTCTCCCTCTTTCTGTGCTCACTTACTATATCCCTCCGGAACAGGGCACGTATCTACCCCAGACAAACGACACATAACATGTATGTAAACAGGTTAGCCATGCGCAACAAATATGAGACAGTTGTAAATTTTCCCAGTGATCAGGGGAGAAAGTCAGTGGGTGGTATCTTGCAGGACCAGACTCCCCGCCAAATTAGACATGAATGGAATAGTGTAATAGGAACCCCCTGTCAGTCTCTCTACATAGTATATACAATCCTCACCTATTTCTGGGGTCTTACTCTCTTGACCACCCATCTTTCACAATACAACAAGTCTTACAATACAATACAATTACAGTATCAAATAGACGAGGAAAAGGAAAAGTAAAATTCAGGTGCTCACCTTCACCTGCAATAACACTCGGTCCCAGTACTTACCTTCACCTGAACCGGGGACAGCACACAATAACACAATACTTATTCTTAGCCTCTAATATCCTTTGATACAATACTTAATTGACATCTCTACAAACATCCATATTTCAACACAAGTGCATAGTAACCATATAGTATCACGAAACAATTTGACAGACAAGAGAGGACAGAACAATAGACTTATTGACATAGACTCACAGAGGGACCCTATAGATTCTATAGATAATGAGTGTTCTGTTGCCTAATAACCGGTAGTCAAATGCCACTATTTTATCGGGCAGTCTCCGGATGGTCATCCACGGTGACCTTCGAGACTACCAAGGGCCAAATCTTGTGGACATTCCTGACTACAGTAGTTCCGGAATCCTCACCTTCTGTGCTCGAACCTCAGTTCCGGAGTCCACTATACAGGGGACTCGAACAACAGTTCTGGAGCCCTGGGATTCGAACTATAACTATGCTGGTTCCGGAGTCATTATACCTGTGACTCGAACCCTTAATACTATGCTGGTTCCGGAGGCACTATACCTGTGCCTCGAACTCTTGCCGGTTCCGGAGGCACTATACCTGTGCCTCGAACCTTTTGCCGGTTCCGGAGGCACTATACCTGTGCCTCGAACTCTGGCCGGTTCCGGAGGCACTATACCTGTGCCTCGAACCTTATTTCTATAGCGCGCTTATATATTAGACTAACAGAGACTCACTCCCTATCTCACTCAACGTTTTAACAAGGCAATGTCATCCCTGGGACGGCGACAACATATAGTCACTTACCCATGGATGCACATTGCCCGCATTCTCCACCATTTAACTGGTGGGGCAATTACCTGGATCGCTGCCTGAAGAGATACCTTTCACCCTCTTATGATCAGCCTGTCTATGAAATCTATGTCAATTACCGGTATACCGGGAGGCTGTAAAGTTCGCAAAGAAACACACACAACAGCGTATACAATACAAGCTCTCTCTTTATTCTTATCATACATAGCATTTATAGCCCTATACAGCCCCCTTTCCCCTAAAGGGAGGGGGGGGGGGCGGTGCACAGCTTCACAGTTTCAGCATAGAACAGAAATTATAAAAAAAAAGACAGAAAGGCAAAACTTGTTCACAGGAAGGGGGGGAAAGGGAGAGAATGCAGATAACAGTTTCTTCAGTAACCCATCTCCTCCCCCGTGGGGGGGTCTGGAAACTCTGCTCATTTTCGCATAGCAGCTTTGAACATATTCTACAATCACACAGATAAGAAGCTGGAACAAACCACTCTAGTGATTTCCTCCCTAGTACATGGATTTTTGCAAAGCAATCAAATGTAACTATTAACCCTATAGGTACCGAACATAAGTATTACACACCTTATCCCTGTACCCTTCACCAGAGTGATAGCGTCGGACCAAGGGAGTCAGTTTGTGTCGAGATTCTGGAGGGCATTCTGTAGCCAAATGGGCATACAACTATCCTTCTCCTCCGCCCAGACCAACGGGGCTGCTGAGCTTGACAATCAGGGACTGGAGCAGTTTCTGCACTGCTTTGTGACTGATCATCATGATAATTGGGCCGACCTGTTGCCGTGGGCAGAGTTTGCCAGGAACTGTGCAGTTAATCCATCATCTGGGAGCTCCCCATTTCTCGTTAATTATGGGTTCCAGCCGTGTCTGCTCCCAGAGTCGTTTCAGTCACAACAGATTCCGGCTCTGGACGAGCATATTGAGCAGCTCCGCTCCACTTGGGCACAGGTGCAGAGGTCCCTCAGCCAGTCCTTCCAGCGACATCAGCGGCATGCCAATCGCAGACGGCTGCCAGCGGTATCCTTCCAGGTTGGGGACAGGGTATGGCTCTCCTCCAGAAATCTCAATCTGCAAGTGCCATCAAACAAATTGGCTCCCCGGTTCATTGGTCCGTTCAAAATTATCCATAAGATTAACCCCATGGCCTATGCACTGGAACTCCTGGCATCTATGCGCATTCACAATGTGTTCCATGTGTCACTACTGAAACCCTTGGTGTGCAACCACTATACTACCACTCCGGTGGTTCCTGGGCCGGTGGATGTTCAAGGCCAGGAGGAGTACGAAGTACAGAGTATTATTGACTCCAGGAGTTTTAGAGGCAAATTGCAATATTTGATCCACTGGAAGGGTTATGGGCCTGAAGAGCGTTCTTGGGTCGACCAGAGGGACCTTCATGCTCCAAGATTAATGCGCAATTTTCACTCTAAATATCCTCAGAAACCCAGACCCTCTGCTAGGGGAGGGGGTCTTTGAGAGGGGGTACTATCACGGTCCCTGTGATTCCCTGTCACTCTCTGTGGTGGTGCTCACCCATTGGAGGAGGTTGATTGGCCCGCCCAGGTTGTCCCTTTATATGCTGGGCCTGTGGAACCTGTTAGGTGCCCTTTCGTGGTGTTCCTGTTCCTGCGCTATTGTTGCTGTGATCCTGTATTCCTGTGTACCGACTCGGCTTGTCTGACTACTCTGCTGTTCCTGCTCCGTGATTAACCCGGTTCTGGCTTACTTCCCGCTCCGTGATTTACCCGGTTCTGGCTGACGTTCCTGCTCTGTGATTGATTGGTTCTGGCTGACGTTCCTGCTCCGTGATTGACCCGGTTCCGGCTGACGATACCTGCTCCGTGATTGACCGGTTCTGGCTGACGTTCCTGCTCCTTGATTCATCCGGTTCCTGCTCTCATTTCTGCCTGGCAACATTCTGAGCCTGCTGGCAGCTTGCACTGTCTAATCACGCCTCCTGTGTTCTGTAGCCTCCGTTACTGAGCCTGTTGGTTGCCTCCGTTACTGAGCCTGTGAGAGAATTCTGCCGAGCCGTAGCCGTTGTTTCAGAGTCTGTCTAGGACACCTGCTGTGCTGGCTGCCTCCGTTACCGAGCCCGTTTGCATACGCCTGCCAAGCTTGTTGCCTCCCATACTGAGCCACATTACACTCGTTGAGCTGTTGCCTACTATACTGAGCCTAGCTGTTACCACTGAAGAGCTGTACCTCTCGTTAGGTGCTCGTTTCCTAGGAGTTGTCGCACTGTGTGGTGCTGAGGGCATTCCAATACTCTGGCAGTGTGTGCTCGGTTTCGGCACCAGAAGGGTGTCTTGGCTCTGGTCCATTCTCGCTCATGGTGTTGTTCTATCCACTCACACCTGGTAGTGCGTTGGCTCTAGTATTTCGCTTGGGCAGTGTCTCCTCCGTTACAGCACCTAAGGGGTGCTTGGCTCAGGTCACACTGGCACACGCAGTGTTCCTCCTCTATCGCACCGAGGGTGCTTCCATATCTGGCTCCATTTGCTCTGGTAGTATCTCTCCTCCGTTGCTACACCCCAGTAGGGGTCTTGGCTCCAGCTACCATTGGCCATTCGATACTCTTGGGCATTTCCACTCTATTATCTGGTTGTGATTCAGTTCAGTCGCACTGCTTGAGCTTGCTAGCTGCACTACTGCTACTGGGACTGTTTATGCACCGGGCGTTGGCTAATCACCACCACAGAAACTGACTACCAGCTTGAGTATTAACCCTTACCTGTGTTGATGCTATATGCTACTTGCTCCAGCTATATTGAGCCTGTATATCATTTATTACTGTAATACCGATTCTGGCCCTCAGGGGCGCTGTTCTTTACTTCATTTTAATAAAACTGTGTTTTATTTCTACCTTGGCTGAGTGTCAGAAAACCGTAACACTGTGCCAAGTCTGTACAATTTAAAACTAAAATGCGGTCACTGCATGAGCAGGTGTAACAGGCTTGCAGTGGCCACATTTAAAAAAGAAATGCCCGGCACTCTTGGGGGGGCATGAGGATTACTTCTCATGCCTCCCCAGTTATTGATCTCCCAGCCGATCATACTGGGAGATCAGTGTCTCTAAAGCAGGAGCTCAGCTTCTCCTTCCCCTTCTCTCCTACCTGTTCTTCCTGGTAGGAGTGGGCGGGATCGGGGGACATGGTCACCGGTGATGTTAGGCAACTTTCCCCGATCCCATTCACTCCTACCAAAGGTAGGAGAGAAGGCAGGAGAGCTTATTCCTCTCCAGAGTCACCATATTGATCCCTTTCGGAGATCAATAACTGGGGGGACATCAGGAGGGGTCCTGATGTCCCCCCATGAGGTCTGATTACAAAATAAATAAAAATGAAAAAAAAATGTATAAAAAGTAACGCTGTGAGTGCTGCAGGGGCCATATTTTGTTTTACTAAGACCTCATTGGGGGACATCAGGATGGGTCCTTAGGCCCCCCAATGAGGTCTATAATAAAAAAATGAAGAAAAAAATAACCCTTTGTGTACCACAGTGGGGGCAATGCAGACCCCCCCCCCTCCTGTGGAACACACAGGAGGTTTTTCATTACTTTTTAATCAGAGTTTGTTGGGGGGACATCAG
This sequence comes from Rhinophrynus dorsalis, assembly GCA_037306005.1. NCBI lineage: Eukaryota > Metazoa > Chordata > Amphibia > Anura > Rhinophrynidae > Rhinophrynus > Rhinophrynus dorsalis. Next base: position 35,202,698 of record CM074728.1, on the reverse strand, counting down.
GAGTGGTCCTGATGGTCCCCAACAACCTCTGAATACAAAGTAACAATATTAAAAAAAAAATTAACCTTCCGTGTGCCACAGGGGTCCAATGTATTGCTTTGCAATGCATTGGACAGTCCTGTGGCAGATAAATGATTTTTTTCAATTATTGTTTTATTTACACCTCATTGGGGTGGCACCAGGAGGGGTCCTGATGCCCCTAACAAGGTCTAACTAAAAAAAAGTTTGAAAACTCTGCGTGCACCACAGGGGGGGATCCAACACAGTGCTTTGCAATATGTTGGACCCCCCCATTGCAAACACACATTTATTTTCTCTCTCTCCCCATCTCCATCATGTCTCTCTCTCCCCTTCTCCATCATGTCTTTCTCTCTCCCTTTCTCCATAATGTTTCTCTCTCTCTCCCCATCTCCATCATGTCTCTCTCTCTCTCCCCCCTTCTCCATCATGCCCCCCTCTCTCCTCTTCTCCATCATGTGTCTCTCTCCCCCCTTTCCAACATGTGTCTCTCCCTTCTCCATCATCTCTCACTCTCTCTCTCCCCTTCTCCATCATATGCCTCTCTCTTTCCCCCTTATTCAGCATGTGTGTGACATACCCAAACCCTGAAGCACTCAAAGGACTTAATCCATATGGGCAATGCCATGCCCCCTCTTGCTAGTTAGTTTATAAAGTTGAATACCATTTTTCACTCCTGGTAATTAGAGCCCTGCGCTAGCCATGGACGTAGGTAAAACTATAAAATTTGGTATTTTTGTACTCGGAGACTCGGGGCTTTTTCAAATTATTGAAACTTTTACAATCAAGGTAGATATTATGTGATTTTAGCAAAATAAGTAATTTTATGCAGTTATGACATCATAGTTTTTTGCAATATGCCAAATTCACTTCATGTAAGATGCCTCAATTCGTTCTGAAAAAAACAATACATAGTTTTCCATATATAACTAGAAATTTCACAGCGGAAATCAAGCCTAAACAGATGCATAGCAAAAATTCTGAAAATGTGTCTGGCCTACAGGGTACAGGAAATAGCCCAAGCCTCTGGCACTGAAGGGGTTAAAGCACTTTACGCAGCAAAGGATGTACTTAAATATCTAAAGTCTGAGTTTTACTTTCACTTGTTCTAACTCTTTATTCTGTTTGGGCATCTCAACTCAGCATTTTACCTTTTGACGTGACTTAGGGAATGGTTACCAGTATGGTCTCATTCCACCTGGGAGGTACCAATAGCCTCTTAAACATGAGCTCTCTAAGGACTTTAGTCTGTCTTTACTTAAATAACTATAATACTTAATCTATGAGTGTGTGGAAGCAATTCCATTTTAATACACATCCAGAGCAGGTAGAGAGAGTGCACCCTGAATACTCATACACATATTTAGTGATGGGTGAAAATTTTCGCCTCAAACCAAAATCAGCAAATAATGGCACTTCCTGCTTGCTGAATAATTTCCTGCGAAAAGTACAGTTTTTCCGATTTGAATTTACACACAACACACAGCAAATGTTATTTTATTTCCCAAAGGCATAATATAAAAGGGGTATGAGGGTGCCTGTCTTGGTGGAGTGTGGGGAAAGAATCGGTTGAACAGCACAATTTTTTCGGGGGGTGGGTTTACTGGGATTGGGGGGACAGTTAATAAAAAAATTAAAAATAAACGCAATTTAAAAAAAAACCTAAGACATGGTATAAAAGGGGTCTGAGGAGTCTTTTTTGGTGGGTGGAGTCCGGATGAAAGAATCAGTTGGACAGGGAATTTGTTTTGGGGGCTTTCTTGACTGGTATTGTGGGGGGGGGGGGCAGTTAATAATAAATAAAATAAGAAATTTTTATGTAACGTGATAGAGATAGGGACTCCCTGATGTAAGCTGCCACTGGGGTAGACTGATACTTTAAGTGATAGAGTATTTTGTAGAGGATGATTTGTAAGATTTGTTATTAGAGGCCCAAACCCTAAGGAAACATTGATTTGTGGGACTTATGCTTGTTTGGCACGAGCCCTAAGAAAACGTTGATTTGTAGGTCTTAGGCTTGTTATAACACAAGGCCTAGTTCCAGCAGGTTGGCCAGCCAGTGGCCAACTGGCCATTGTCAAATGCCCTGATGTAGATGCAGAATTTACGACTGCTGTTCTTGCTGCTGCTGAGTTGTTTAAGCAGCTCAAAGGGAATGGGATCAACAGCAGTAACATGGGTCATGGATGATGAAGGTTCCACTTGCCATAACTAGCTCCAGTCCTAGTAGTTTCTGATGGGGGGGATTTCACATTGGGGACCCTAAGTGTCATGGTGTTTGGATAGAGTTGTGCCAGGTGTTTCATGTGCGTGTAGATGTACCCATTGTTCTCAGTCCTTCCCCTATTTACACAGTGCACATTGCAGTTGCTGATGTGAGAGGAACAGTTCCCGTTGTCAAGGGAAAATTTTCAATTCTCAACATACCAATCAGGCATATCACCGGAGCTAGTCAAAACTAACCCCCACCACTTTGGGTAAATGTGGAGAAAGGTAGAAGCTGGCCACTAATGCTTCTCCACCTGCCCCTCCTCCAAAATCATGGGTGTGTGTTAGGGACCAGGAACCAGACAGGCGCAAAAATGTAAAGTGCAAAACACCTTTATTAAAATAAAAAAAGCAAACAAAGCAAAATTGTGATCCAAAAGCATAAACCAAAAGACAAGCCAGGGTCAGGAACCAAGACAGGTACTCAGCCAAGCCGGGGTCAGGAATACGGAGATCAGCGATGTCAGGAACAAGACCAGGAGTCAGGAACCAGAAGGGACATCAGAGGAAGCCAGGTCATGCACAGATAATCAGCAACTCAGGATACGCACTTGCAGCCAGAATCAGACACAAGGGCAATCAGGAAGTGAGCCAAGCTGCTTTAAATACACTGGGAGGATTGGCTGAAAGCAGTCAGGTGAGCAAATACAGAGACATCAGCTGATTAAGCCTGATTCAGTAAAGGGAAGGCATCAGTAATGGATAGCAGAGCACTAGATTAGCTCAGACAGTATAATCAAGCAGCAGAGTTAGAGAAGCTCAGCAAAACCTTGACAGTGTATTAAGAATATAATTTTTTCCCTTGACAGCAGGAACTGTGCCTCTTACATCAGCAACTGCAATGTGCACAGTGTAAATAAGGGAACAAATGGAAACAATTGGTCCCCAAAGTGAAATCCCCCCCAGAAACCAAGTACTGCTTCTGTCACTATGCTCCTTGTTCACACCCCACTAAGGACACATGAAAACTTGCTGACAGTTTAATAGTAATGATGAACTCTCCCTGCCACCAGCTTACTATTTTCTGTGGGATGGAATCTCCTCAGATGTCTCTTGATGCCCTGCTTGTGATTCTCCTCCACCACACTTCCATGTGTGGTCAGTGCACCACACACTGTGCAATGGGTGGACATGAATGCCACATCCTGACTTCTACAGAATGGCTATCACTTGGCACGGGAGGTATCAATGAACAAGGTGAATTGGCAGAAGTTACCACACAGCAAGTATATGATGGCGAGCTAGTTGTTTCGCGCATCATCAAACTTGCAGCCTCTGGCTGGGTTTCTCTATTCTGCCTCCTCTTTGGTCTCCACCTTGCCTCTTGTTGCCTTTTGGGAGAGTCAGGGGGTACAGAAACAATGGTGCTCTATTCCTGTGGTGGGTGTTTGGCTTTAACATGTTTCACATAAATGTCATGGTGTCTGTATTTCATGTGCATTATCAGGGCAGTTGTGCCAAGGTATGTTCCTGTCTTTCCCCTTCTCACTGACTTGTCACAAATTCTGCAACATGCTGTGTTTATGACTGCACTGTGCCTGCCCAAGTGAAAAATAGTCCTACACCCATGACTTCAGGGTCAAGGTGAAAAGTGGAGAAGAATGGCCTATTTTCTTCTTCTCCTCCACATTTCATTTCACTGGCTGTGACAGAGGATGATGTTTCTGCTCCTGCCTCAGAATCAGCACTGCAACTAGGACCACGAATACTGCTGCTGCTTGCAAGTGGAACCTGTACTAATCCCACATCACTTGTTGACTCCATTCCTACTGTGTCAACGATGGTCTGTGGCACATTAGCCTGCTCCTCATCATCCTGCTGTCTTTTGCAACTCAGCAGCAGAAGGAACTAAAGCAGTTGCAAACTCAGAAAATAACAAAAGCTCATAGTTGTTGGTGGTGGTGATGCCCATCCTCATCTTTGTCATCCATTCCTTCTCAGTTTTGGCTAAAAAGGCCATCAATATCTCTTCTACCCCAGCTTCTCCTGCATCATCATCACCACCACCACCACTACCAGTCCCTCCCTTGTGCTGCTGCTCTATTACAGACATCTCACTGGTTTGTGGAGGTAATGAGACATGTGATAGTGTCCCCGAATGTCACCCTTGCCATTTCTTGGTGACCTGAAGAAGTCAGATTGGCAGCACTATCAGCAGGCACAGACAGCTAATTTATGCTTCAGGTGGTGCTGGTATTATTCCTGCTAGGCAACAATTCTTCTCCAGGATCATGTTCCACCTGGACAATGCTGAGAGGGGAATGGAACAAAAGAAAAACAGGAAAAAGCCCACAGTTCTAGATCACAATAATATATACATGTAGTGAACTGAATAAGAAACATATTAAATAACTGGCATCTAGATAGCAGCAAGGAATGAGAGGACTCTCCAGTACCCTCAAAAACATTTGGCCGAAATCCAAAGTGCACATACAAAACAAAGAACAAACCTGTGCTCCTCCATACCAATTTGTAAATGTGTGCCCTAATTTAGGCATTTATAATAACTGTGTTAATAAATGTAACCCCTCAGATTTGTCCTATCTGCATGACTGTGACTGTTGAACTTTGACTTCCTGAAACTTGTGACAGGAAATGACTCGGCAGTTTCTATCACAATCTATGGAGAACTTGACTGCAAAGGATGTTGTTCATGTGACTAATGCAGCCATCAGGAAGAGCACTGGGCTGGAACTTTCCAGAACAGTGTGATAGACAGAGGGAGAAGGATTTGCTGCAGCAGTGAAGGTGTGTGAGGCCTAAATCTACTGATCCATTGTGCGCTGCTGTGTTGATCCAGTGAAAGAGCTGTGGAGCAGGATGCAGTCACTGCAAATGGCTGACAGCCCCTGGAGCTTTTCTTCTGTTCTGTGAATCTGAGTGGTAAGAAGTATCTACTCCTCCTGTCCCGCTGACAGGGCAGTCTATTCATCACTGACACTAATAAAACGTATCACAGACACTTCCTGTGGATATTAGATGCTTAAAACTTGTGGATTTCCTTAAAGGGCCCAACACGTCTGTGCACCAACTGTAGCCTTCAGCCATTAGGGTGAAGATGGAGGGTGGGTCTGCAGGTGGTTTGGGGAGGGTGCAGGGACTGGTTAGATAGATTTAGGTGTGTTAGTCAGTCACTGGATTACCCGCCTTACTCTGTTCTTTTCATACATGTTTATATTGTTTTGACTGTTCTCGCTGTGTACTGTAATTATTTACTATGTTCCTGCCTGGGAAACCTGTCCATGCCCTGGATGCCCAATCAGGTGGAGGCACTGCCAACACTATGTTTCCCAACTCCCACAAAAAGGAGGCTCAGGATCCCCTTGTAAAGCAGGAAGATGTAACTACGGATAAAGGGCCCAAGGGTATCAGCGCCCTGGGGCGGAAGATCATTACATTAAAAAATATATCCAAAAAAAAGTTATATCCCCCCATCACCACCAAAAACAGCTGCAGCCTATAATGAAAAAGAAAAACCTTCTGGTCCTGCTTGGGTCATTGTCCTAGATAGTGCAAGGGAAATATGAATAGTGATTGGCTTTTATATGGCCAGTCTCTGTTCAAATTGGTTCCCACGTTCCCATTGTCTGGATGTGGGGTTACCCAGAGCAGAGAGCATTCCCCTGGAGTAACCTCACCTCCCCACCAATCCGAAACAGGCTGGGAGGGGTCACTGATGTGCATAGCATCATCGCTCCATCTATTCATTCATTGGCTAGCTGTAGGGATTATGATGTGTGCATCTGTGACACCTCCAGTTTAGATGCCGATTGGCTGGTAGGTGAGATTATTAAACATATAGAATGTGAGAGGCTTCTGGGAATGAACAACAGCACAATGGCCTGTCCTACAGCTTGTCACCGCCTAGAAGCATTACGTTTTAGCTCTCTAGTGCTATTACAGAGGAGAAATTTCCACATACATATTAGACTAATCCCGCCCAAAAGGGCGGTCCCATTCCAAAACTTTGGGCAAGTCCCCCCTGCATGGGAACACCAGCTAACCCCCGACATACGTTTTGGCCTAGTTGGGCCTCGTCAGGAGGGTGCAGCTGGATTCCTTAGGCACTGGGAGCAAGGGGTCCACGTCTGGATTACCCTTCACTCTTAGGGAGACCCCGAAGCTGGTGAGATAGCTCAGTGGTAAATTCCCTGACCGTGGAGCCTATTCAACCTCAGGGTTGCAGGTTTGAATCCTGGCAGGGTCAACTCAGCCCTTCATCCTTCTGTGGTCGATAAATGAGTACCTTTGATTGGGTAATAATAACAACTATTATTTCAGCTGCCAATTTGGTTAATTTCGACAGCATGCGCTGAAAGCACTTTGAGTCCCACTGGGAGAAAGGCGCTATATAAATACTAGTTATTATTATTATAACAGTATTCAAAATAAAAATATAGAATGTGAGAGGCTTCTGGGAATGAACAACAGCACAATGGCCTGTCCTACAGATAGTCACTGCCCAGAAGCATCACGTTTTAGCTCTCTAGTGCCACTACAGAGGACTAATTAGACTAATCCTGCCCAAAAGGGAGGTCCAGTTCCAAAATTATCGGAAGTCCCCCCTGCACGGGAACACCAGCTAACCCCCGACGTACATTTTGGCCTAGTTGGGCCTCGTCAGGAGGGTGCAGCTGGATTCCCTAGGCACTGAGAGCAAGGGATCCACTTCTGGATTACCCTTCACTCTTAGGAAGACCCCTTAAGAGTATTCAAAATAAACATATAGGGGGGCGTGGCTGACCAGCAGACAAGATGGCAGCTTGATTCTCTTGCTCCGCTCCGGAGCCCAGATAATTTAGCAATACTTACCTTCTAACGTGACTATGGTCAGACATAGGAAGCAGACTAGAGACCCACAGACACCTGGGTCCCACAGAACTCAGGGGGAGTCGCCTTTGAGAGGCTTTTTCACTAATCCGGCGAGGACTCCGATTGGTGGCGCAGGCTCCAATATGGCGGATTCTCCCGCTCCCTCGCTTATCTCGGAGGGATCCCCTGCATCTACATCGCCGACCCTAGAGGGTGGGCAACCAAATCCTATGCCACGGGATATATTAGAAGCCATCAAGGCTATGCCATCTCGAGAAGACTTCCTACTATTGGTGTCCGATATTAAGCAGAGTGTACGCGAGGTTCGGGAGGATATTGCAGGCCTCCGCTCTGGCGTAGAGAGGCCTTGGATGCTAGAGTGTCGGCAGTAGAATCCCGAGCCAGATATACGGAAGGTGAGCTACAAGACCTAACGACCACGTACGAGAGGCTGACACCTCAGTTTGCGGAATTACGGAGGCTGCTAGAGGACTTGGACAACAGAGGCAGGCGGAACAACATCCGTGTACGTGGCCTATCTGAGGATGTCTCACCCGGTGACTTGACGATGGTACTCACCTCACTCTTTAACACGATCCTGGGTAGGCCTGAGGACACTCCTATTGCTTTTGAACGAGCACACTGTGCCCTTCGCCAGAGGAGCCCTCCTGATGGCCCGCCTAGAGATGTGGTGTGCTGTCTCGCCAGTTTTAGCCTAAAGGAGGATATCATGCGGAGTGGTAGGGCGAGGAGATCTTGGCCCTTCCGGAACTCGAAGATTGCTTTGTACCAGGACCTCGCTTTGCTTACTCTTCAGAAACGAAGAGCCTTGAGGCCTCTCACTCAGGCCCTGACAACCCGCGACATTCCTTACAAGTGGGGCTTTCCCTTCAGCCTCCAGGCTCGGGTTGGGAATTCAACGTTCACTGTTAGATGCCCTGCTGATGTTCCTGCCCTGACCCGGGTGGTGGATCTACCAGATATTCCAGTCCCGGATTGGGAAACCCTGGACTTTGCTCTTCAGGTGCGTGCAGTGTGGTGGGCTCGCACCCGGGGTCATGGTGGAGAGGCGGAGCGGCCTCTGATAAGGGAGTGGGTCCCTGAGGAGTGAAGTCTATCTCTCTTACTTTTACTACTTGGACTTATCCCTGAGCTGTTGGTCGGCTCTGATGCTCTGGACTCCCTCCCGAGCCGATTCCCAGTTTGAGACATTTCCTGCTAACCCTCCCGGTATGCCGAAGGACTTGATTTGGGGGTACCTGTTGTTACTTTTATATTTCTGGATACGTGGGGACCTGTCGGGGGCCCCGACCCTGGGGTGGGGTTGGGGTTGTGTGGTCACTGGGGGGCTGGTGGGCCGCGCTCCTGGCGTGGGGGTGGCTGGACCCAGTTTTTTACAAGTGTGGCTAAATTTATTGCCCATGGTCTCCTGCTCTCCCTTACTTGCCCTGGTGCGCGGCGCCGCGGTCCCTTGGCTCCCACGCCTTGGCTATGGTGGATTGCTTTCCCGGCTTTGGGGTATCCGGGGGGCTTTGTCTCTTTTTGGTGGCTGGGGGAGTGCCCTCTGTGAGTCCGCACCGGCGGAGCCTATACCTCTTGCTGGGCCCCGCGATGTGGACTGACCAATGGCTTAGTACCCCCTGCCGGGGTCGGTAGATTGAGGTGGGGAGTGTACTGGGCAGGGGCTATTGATTGCCCTGCTTTGGCAGATGGAGGCCTCCCTGCGCTGGGGTGCTGGGGCTCGTGGCGGCTGGGGACTCGCTATGGGTCCCGCCTGTCCGTTGCGGGCCCCGGGCCCCGGCGTGGGGTGGCACTCGAGTGTTCCCTGTTCGGACTTGGGGATGTGGGACTGCTCTTAGTGCCTTTCATTGAAAACTGTTGTGTTCTATGCACCTTATTTGGTTTAAGACCGGTCACCTTGGTCTGCGTTGGGTTTCCCGGAGCGGACACAACGGAATGGATCACACATATTGTATTTTGTTGTTAACATTTATAGTGTTAGTCAATTTTATATGTTTTTGTCTCTGGTTTGGTTGCTTACCCTCACGGGACGTTGGCGTCCTTTTTTTTTTTTTTCACCCGGGGCGTTCTGCCTGATTGGCGGCATTCTCCGTGTGGGACGCAGTGTTCCACTGAGTGGTGTTTGTAGTTTCTCTGGGACTGGGTCACTCCTAGTCTCTTTCTCCCTTCTTTCTTGAGTTTCTCTCTCTGTTTCTCCCTCCTGATTTCCCCCACCTTTCTTCCCCTTCTCCTTCCTCTTTTCAACTAACCCTCTTGCCTCATCATGTCTGCTGCACCTGTGCCACTCACGCTCTACTCACTCAATGTGCGGGGTCTTAATGTCCCTGAAAAGCGATCCAATTTGTTTAGGGACTTGTGCTCTCACCATGTGTCTGTGGCTTTCCTACAAGAGATGCGTTTTGTAGAGTGGAAATTTCTCTCTTTGTCTACTTCCCATTACCCTTTGGCCTTTTATAGCAATAATGCACTCTCCAAGTCTAGAGGAGTGGCCATCCTAGTATCACGGGTAGTCCCCCTTACTGATGTTGAGACTCTGGTGGATGGGGAGGGGCGTTATCTGTTAGTCAAGGGCCGGATACTGGATCGGATGTATACCTTTGCTACCGTTTATGCCCCTAATGCCCGTCAGGTGATGTTTCTTACAACTATGTTAACGAAGTTGCAGGGGTTCCAGGAGGGAGTTTTGGTACTAGGAGGAGACTTTAACGTGTCCTTAGACCCATCCCTTGACTCTTCCGCTAGTTCTTCGCATGTTCCTGGTGCCCTTTTGAGGAAGCTCCGGAATTCTCTGACCCGTTGCCAACTGGTGGATAGTTGGCGGACTCTTTACCCGACTATTCGCGACTATACCTATTATTCTGCCCCTCACGGGACTTACTCCAGACTTGACTATTTTTTCCTTTCTAATAGGGATTTGGACTCTCTGGTCAAGGCAACTATTGAGCCAATGGCGTGGTCTGACCACTCTCCGATCACGGTTCTGCTCTCCTCGTCTGTATTTCGCCCGACCGGGGGACCTTGGCGTCTTAATGAGTCCCTTTTGTTAGACCCGCTGCTTTCGTCGAGGACATCGTCGGTTCTGAACGCCTACTTGACAGATAACCTCTCCTCGGGGGTACCTTTACCTGTTGTATGGGAGGCCCACAAGTGTGTAGTTAGGGGTCATTTCAATGCGCAGGGGGCCGCTCGGAAACGGGCCCAGAGACAGCATTTGTTGACCCTGTTAGATGAGATTGGCTGGCTTGAGCGGGCTCACAAGGTCTCATTATTGTGCTCTGACTATCAGGCTCTTTTGTCTAAGAGGAGACAACTTGCGGATATACTCAATACTAGGAATCGCCTGGCTCATCAAAGTACAAAACGCTTTTTCTTCGAAAATAGTAACAAGTGCGGAAGGCTTTTGGCACGTATGTTACGCACGAGATCCCAGCTTACATATGTCGCTAAAATACTGGACAAGAATAACAGGTTAGTTCGTTTACCTACCCAGATTGCTGCGGCCTTTAGAGACTATTATGCTTCGCTCTATAATCTCTCCACGACGGCGCCGGGGGAGCAAGCGGCCTTGCGTACGGAAAATATCCGCCGCTACTTGTCGAAACATGTCTGTCGCACTCTCCCCGTATCCGTAGCTTCCTCCCTAGAGGCCCCTTTTACTGTTGAGGAACTTGCGGCGGCGATTAAGTCCTCCCGAGGGGGTAGGGCACCAGGCCCTGACGGACTCACACTTCGTTATTACCAATCGTTTTCCGCGGAACTCTGGCAGCATTTGGTGGACATGTATAATTCTCTGCTTCAGGGCACTGCGTTTCATGCTCAGACGTTACGCGCCACTGTAACGGTCATCCCCAAGGAGGGGAAGGATGGGGAATTATGTTCCAGCTATCGCCCTATTTCACTTCTTAACACAGATGTGAAGTTGTTGGCTAAAATGCTGGCCCTACGTTTGACCCCATACCTGCCGGACCTTGTCCACCAGGACCAGTCAAGATTTGTGTATGGGCGAGAGGCGCGTGATAATACGAGTAAAGTCTTGGGCCTTATGAGACTCGTGCAATCTGGCGGGACTCCCTCTTTGCTTCTGTCCACTGATGCTGAAAAGGCGTTTGACAGGGTGGACTGCGAGTTCCTGATGGCCACTTTAGAGTACACGGGTCTGGGGCCTAATATGAGATCTTGGATTTCAGCCTTGTATTCTGGGCCTTCGGCGTGTGTGCGAGTTGACAGTCTCCTTTCGCAACCCTTTGATATTACGAATGGGACTCGACAGGGGTGCCCTCTCTCTCCCTTACTCTTTGTACTAGCTCTGGAGCCCTTTCTGAACGCTATTCGTAGTAATGAGGCCATTCATGGGATTTCTTTAACGGACTCGGAATATAAGGTGGCAGCGTTCGCAGACGATATGCTGTTTTTGCTAACTCAACCTGTTGTTTCCTTACCCTCTTTACAGGATGCTTTTGCTGAATATGGGTCCCTGTCCAACCTTAAGATAAATATGTCTAAGTCGGAAGTACTTAATCTTACTGTGCCGAATGACATGCGGATTGGTTTGCAGGGTGCTTTCCCTTACAAGTGGTGCCCCCACCGGCTACGTTACTTAGGGATCTGGCTTATTCCGGACCCTGTTGATTTATACTGAGCCAATTTCCTCCCATTGCTGTCACGGCTTTGTACAGACTTGAAGGCATGGTCCTTCCCCCATATCACATGGATTGGGAGGATTAATGTGGTGAAGATGAATGTGCTTCCTCGTTTGTTATACCTTTTTCAGACATTACCTATTACCCTGCCTCTCTTGTTTTTCTCATCGCTGCGTTTGGCGGTCCTGCGCTACATCTGGCACGGTCGGCATCCCCGACAGAAGCTCTCACAATTGTACTTACCCAAGGCGAGAGGAGGCCTCTCTTTGCCTGATTTCCAGGCATATTACCAGGCATGTCACTTACGAAGGGTGGTGGATTGGGCGGTTTCCTTGCGGCATAAGCAGTGGGTTTCCATTGATTACCATAGGACTGGGGGCATACTTCAGGCGGCTCTTTGGTTGCGCCCTGATCGGAGAGATGCCAGTCTTCAATGTTGTCCCTTCATTCATGCAACACTGACTGTGTGGACTGCGATTGCGAGCAAATACTCTTTGACTTCCTTTCTTTCTCCCATGACACCTCTGATTCATAACCCCGACTTTACACCCGGTATAGCAGGTAGCCATATTTTTCCTATAGCCTCCCTGCCCTCTTCGCAACTAGGCCAAGTTATGTTAGAGGACCGACTACGGCCACTGACAGATATTTTAGGTGGTGCTTCCCTGACCTTTCTTGATGAATATCGTTACTATCAATTGAAACATTATGTGAACTCTATTGTTCAGCGGCACCAGATCATTCGACCCCTGACAGTGTTTGAGAAGGAGTGTGTCTGTGATGTCCCATTGAGTCATGGGGTATCGCGCCTCTATCTGCTGCTGTTGAACAGTAGACACTCGCAGACTCCTCCCTATGTGGGAAAATGGGAGACTGATTTGGGAACTACTTTTACGGACCAACAGTGGGAGCAGATTATGTTTCTGACCCATCATGTCTCGATCTCTACGAAGTTGCAGGAATCTGCATATAAACTTTTGTCTAGGTGGTATCTTACCCCGGTAGCTATGCAGAAAATCGATCCACCCAGTTCCGGCCTCTGTTGGAGGTGTAATCTGGTCCTGGGTACTCTGCTTCATGTTTGGTGGGACTGCCCGTTGATTGTCCCTTATTGGAGAGCAATTCACTCGGTCATTCAGCATCTTGTGGACAACCCTCCTGATTTTAGACCTGAGCATCTCCTTCTTCACCACACTCTGATGAGCCCTTCCAGGTATAGAAAATCTTTGCTCCCACAATTGTTAGCAGCAGCCAATGGTCTGATAGCATTATACTGGAGAAAGCCGATTGCACCCGCTCTTTCGGTTTGGGTGGAGAAGGTCGAGGAGCTCAGATCCATTTCAAATCTAGACTCTTCCTCCCAGGCGGCCATAGCTCGCTACTCTGAGATTTGGCTGCCTTGGATGCTATTCTTAGAAGGACCGGAGTTTCCCAGGCACCTTCCCTTGGGGGGCACCCCCTCTTCACCCCCCTAAGTCGATCCCTTCTATCTTGGGTATATTGAGTTGCCTGGTAACTTGAGGTGTGAGACCCCGCACGATAACAATCTTATCTGTTTCGGTATGTAATGTGACAATATTGTCTGTTTAGCTATGTTATATTGCATTGCCTATTTCTGTCTGTATATTATATGATCGTGGCATTATCTATTGCTTTATTGTATGATCATTGATTCCCTCTCCCCTTCCCCTCTATCCCTGTTTCACTTCTGTACCCTTCCCTGACCCTTTCCCCTGCCTAGGTCTTTTTCCTCTATTTTTGTACTCTAAAATTCTAAAATTCAATAAACTATTATTGACATTAAAATAAACATATAGAATGTGAGAGGCTTCTGGGAATGAACAACAGCACAATGGCCTGTCCTACAGCTAGTCACTGCCCAGAAGCATCACATTTTAGTTCTCATGCCATTACAGAGGAGAAATTTCCACATACATATTAGACTAATCCGCCCAAAAGGGCAGTCCAGTTCAAAAATGGCACCAAGAGCAAGGGGACCGAAACTAGGCCGAAACGTACGTCGAGGATTAGCTGGTGTTCTCGTGCAGGAGGAACTTGCCCATCATTTTGGAACTGGACTGTCCTTTTTGGGGTGGGATTAGTCTTAGTATGTATGTGGAAATTTCTTCTCTGTAATGGCACTAGAGAGCTAAAACGTGATGCTTCTGGGCAGTGACTAGCCGTAGAAAAGGCCATTGTGCTGTTGTTCATTCCCAGAAGCCTCTCACATTCTGCATGTTTATTTTGAATACTCTTAGGGGTCTCCCTAAGAGTGAAGGGTAATCCAGACATGGACCCCTTGCTCTCAGTGCCTAGGAAATCCAGTGCACCCTCCTGACGAGGCCCAACTACGCCGAAAGTTACGTCGGGGGTTAGCTTGAGTTTCCGTGCAGGGGGGACTTGTCCATCATTTTGGAACTGGACTGCCCTTTTAGGGGTGGCATTAGTCTAATATGTATGTGGAAATTTCTCCTCTGTAATGGCACTAGAGAGCTAAAATGTGATGCTTCTGGGCGGTGACTAGCCATAGAACAGGCCATTGTGCTGTTGTTCATTCGCAGAAGCCTCTCACATTCTGTTTGTTTATTTTGAGTTGAGATTATTCCAGGGGAAGTTCTCTGCCCTGTATTACCCCACATCCCAGCAAATGGAAGCGTGGGAACCAGTGTGAACAGAGATTAACCATATAAAAGCCAAGACACAGGAGGACTAGGTTAAAGAAGACACCATTGGACTTCCTACTTCAAGGAATGTGTGTGTTATTATTATAGGTGTGGGGATAGTGCATGGGCCATAGGTTAGTGTTAGATTGGGATGTGATTAATTCTTTGTGTGCCAGAGGGATATTCAACATGTTGCTTTGCAATGAATTGCATAGCTCTCTGGAACTCAAAGGGTTATTTTTTTTGTTTTGTTTTAATTATTTTTTTCACAACTTGCTTGTTCGTGATTTTACTAGTTTTGTATTTCTGTGGTTTTTACCACGCCTCAGGTGCTCAACACCTATGTTTGGTAGGAGCTAAATTACAGGCAGAAGAGGCAGTCCCTTAATGTGTGTTAATATCCACTGCATGCAGTAGAATGGGACATGGATGTGCTGTCTCATTACTTTCAAAGGGCTCTAATGTTGCACCCGTCATGTGTTTCTAACAGGCAGTACTTTGTCACAGCACAGGTAATAGAATACCAAACTGTGACTTAAAACTACTGCCATTAGTTTCATTTCATTAATGGCCCTGATAGAATCAAAACCTCTATGAAACAATTAGATTTTTTTAAACATATTGTTACCTTTTCATTATACATGGGAAATGGGCACAATGTCATGGTTAAACAGAAAAGAAAATGGCAGTAACACAGTACCATAGGTGTACATTGCATCATATACTAATCCCTATTAAACAGAACTGTAATAACAGATCAAAACCTTAGCAAATGCATAACCAGGAAAAGTGATGGGGTATGAGGGAATGGCAAGCTTGTCAGTAGTGTCAAACATATAGTGGTAGGCAAGAGAGAACATGGAAAGGAAAAGGAGATTCCGCAGTAATAGGCAGAGCAACAGTGTCCAAGTAGCATTCATCTCGGATGGACCTTACAAGGGACCAGGAGGTATGTTGAATGCATAGTATGAAATTCGCCTTCTGGGTCAACGAGAAGTAAATTATAAATGGTTCCCAGATGATCCAAAAGGCCAAACCCTTTTTTTTTCTTTATCCTGCAATGTGGCGATACACTTAGCATGAGCTATGCCTATTACTTTATTGAACCAGTGAGTTTTCGAGGGGGGATGTTTGTTGGAGAGCAAAAGCGAAGAATCATTTTGATCACTACTGAAAGAAGAATGTGAAAATTAATTTTTTGGAAAGAGGGGTGAAAATGCCTAAGAGGGATAATGGAGTCCGTTCCCTCTGTCTGAGGAAGATGTTAGAGACTTCCTTAGTTATAGATTCCCACAAGGTCTGTAGCATAGGGCATGTCCAGAGGGTATGATACTTATCATCATTAGCAGAATTGTACTTGGGGCAGTCACCACGAGTCGCCAGATCTGTCTGGGCAGCTCTCACCCGTGATATATATGCATAATGGAACAATTTATATAAAGTGTCATGAAAATATGTAGAGGATTTGGCCTTGAGCATACAATGGAATCCTCTGAGGAGAGACTCTAATGTGATGTCCAGGAAGAGCTTCAGCCATTTGTGGAGACCATTAGGGGTAGAAGATTGCCTTTTGAGGTGTATGGTGATCAGAAGAAGTTTTTATAGGTGGGAGGTTTTACAGGGAATTCATGTAGTGATATCTGTATATTTATCGAGAGTAGTGGGATAAATGTCAGCAGCGATTTCTGTTTTAAATCATCAATATAGTGACAAGTTTGTAAATATAAGGAAAAGTGTTGGTTTGGAACAGCATAATTGATCTTGAGGTCTTGGACAGAGAATGTCAGGCATGAAATGGGGTCCAGAAGATGTCCAAGCTTATCAATATGTTTAGCTAACCACTGTTTAAACTTGGGGTATGGGCATACCTGGGAACTCTCAGGGTTTGACCCTGAGACTAAGGGTTTTGACCCAAATCTCAGGGTCTCAGGGTGAAGGGCCAAATTCTCAGGGTGAGAGAGGTCTGTGTCACCTACTAAATTAATTTCCCCATTTAGATGTTTCCTTAGCCTCTAAACTGGTGCCATTAGTACCAGAAAGACAGTGGGGAGATGTCCTGCTTGTCTTGTTTGTGTTCAGGCAGTGAGTTGTCCAAACTGCAGCATGTTAAAGGTACCTCGCACATGGACCGGAGCACCTCTGTGTTAGAGCAGGCAGGTACATATTGCATAAAATCTACATTATGGGAAGCTTTAAGGGTTAATATTTCAAAGATCTCAGGGTCAGCTCATCTTGAAAGTTCCCAGGTATGGGTATGGGTCTCCATGTGTGATAATTAGATTTTAAATACATGTTTGATTCTCTTGTTTGGAGATCAAGAAAGACAGAGTACTTTTATAGATGTAATGAGGATAGAAGAATGGCAGCACTGTAGCCCCTAAGGAAGCCAATAATAGCGGCAAAATGCACAGAGGCAATTTAAGGGTTAAGTATGATACCACGCCATTCTTCTTTTTTATGTTGTAAAATATAAATATTTATTTCTGGGTCTCTAATATAGCTATTCCAGGCTTTGTCTCATAACAAGACGTCTGGGAAGAGCTCCAGCCATTTTTGGAGACATGTGAAGCTAAACGATGGTCTTTCGAGGTGTATTGTGGTCAGAAGAAGTTTTTATAGGTAGGAGGTTGTCATAGGAACCATCAGACACCTGGCTCCTGGAGGGGCCTGAGGGCCAGCCTCCTGCCCACAGACTATGGACCTACCCCTGGACCAGGGTATGGCCTCCCCCTGAGACTAATATCTACCCTGTTTGCCCCTTCCTATGGAGGATCCTTTACCAGCTCCCCAGTCCTCTCTTGAGGCTAAGTTACCCTGTGCTTACTGAGGGTACAGGGTGACCCAATGAACACTTTTTCCCAGGCTTGTCAATCCAAAGAAGACCAGACCTCCCAAAAGACTAATATGTAAATTATGTTTCAGTACCTTAACTTGTTTTGTGTATTGTGGCCACTCTGTAACACTTGTACCCAGCCTTATTCATTTGTCCCATTGTATAGATAACTCACTCAGGTCTGGTCCATTGTATCCTCAAACAGTATGTTTACACTCCATGTTTATACTGAAACCACCTGCACCCATTGTAAAGATGTGTTTTCCTACTTCACCATTGTGCCTCTTTGCATTCTGTGCCCCTCCACCAACAGTCCCATTGTATTGCAGTTCCTGTGTCCAATTGGATCCCAATATGGGTGGATAACTTGTGATGTGTGTATTTAAACCCTGTATGTTTCACAATAAAGCAGTTCTTGTCTTAACCTACACTGGTGTTGTCTTGTGGGGTAAGCTTGCTGTATCCAGAGTGTGTTCACCCTACACTAGTGGTGCCTGGTGATTGGGCTGATCTGTGGGATACCGGCGGAAGATTTTCGTGTTACAGAGAGGAGGAAGCTGCGACTGACGGTGACACCCAGGCGGGGTCTCAGCTGGTACCATCACAGAGATTTTCATGTAGTGGTATCTCTATATTTATTGAGAGTAGTGGGGTAAATGTCAGTGGCAATTTTTGTTTTAAATCATCGATATAGTGACAAGATTGTAAATATAAGGAAAAGAGTAGGTTCGGAATAGCATAATTGGTCTTGAGGTCTTGGATAGAGAAGGTCAGATATGAAATGGGGTCTAGAAGATACCCAAGCTTATCAATTTGTTTAGCTAACCACTGTTTAAACTTGGGGTATGAGTCTCCATGTGTGATAACCATTCCTACTAGTTACATGGTGTTCGTGTTTATCAGTTACCAGTCCATACTCTGGAAGCAAGTCCCATAAAGATGTGCTGCCACCACCTCCACCTCCCCTGCCACCACAAATGTTACATTGCTGCCCCAAGACATATTAGTTTCTGTGATTATAATGACAGATTTTCTGAAACATTTTGGGATCTTCTTGTTGATATTACTGCTACTGATGGTATCAACCATTTGCTTTTGTCTTTTCGACTATGCTTTCTATTATTTTTTTTTGCCCCTACCTTTCTCTTTCTCAACCTCTACAACCCTCTACTCTATCATCATATCTTTATATTATTTCACAGAATTCCATTCTACAGAGATCCTGCTGTTCATGCCCTGCAGAAATTTAGAAATGTTATCTTTAGAGCAAAGGGTCCAGCAAAGTAGCAAGAATGTACTCCACATTTCTTTTAATGGACATTATGTGAGCATTATAATTTCACCAGTTGGTTCATGTCAGTTTTGTATTTATGATAAGATGCATCAGCCATGCTCCTCAGTTTTTTTCTGCTGTAAATAAGTTGTTTCAATGACATTTTGTGTGCTTGTTTTAACCCCTTGCATGTGGGTATGCATTTGCTTTAACCCCTTGTACATGTATATACAAGATCAATACAAGGATCTAGAGTAAACGTTTCATTCCAAGACCTGATCAAATGACTAGGGGCCACCTTTAACATCAAAGGAAAGGAGGTTTCAACTGCAGCAGAGAAAGAGGTTCTTAACAGTAAGGTCTGTTAAAATGTTGCAATATTTACCTAGGGATACATTGTTGACAGATGATAAGAGATACATTTCTAGCAGAAGGTGACATACAGGATTATATGTTATTAGATTAAATAGGAAGTTCTGATAAATAGACAAACATCCATTTTAGAGTGGGGGTGATTATGCATTTTTCATTTTCTGAAATATACTGTGGCCAAGATTAAACTTGATAGATGTATGCTTTTTTCAACCTCATTTATGATGTATCTTATTCATGTGGACTAGACCTTACTCTTATCTGGTAGTATGGTAGAAAACAGAAGTTAAACTCTACAAAACAAGTCTTGAAATAAATAGAAACAGTGTGGAACATTTTTAGCAATTTAGTCCAAACTGCAACATGAAACCTACATGTTTCATGCATGTTACATGGCATCAAAAGCCTGTTTTATCTGCTGATTCCACGAATGACCTGTGAAACAAAACTCTGTAGTTTTACTAATCTCAGCAGGAATACTGCTAATAAACAATACATTTTATTCATGATTATTTCATAGTGCCTGCAATTTCCAGTGAGTCCCCTGGGTGACAGCAATTTTCATGCCACGCTACCTCCTCCCTGTTTAAGTTGTGAAATCTACATAAATTCACTTGCACCTACATATATTTGCTTCTGTCAAAACATCAACTGATAACACATCATAGTAACCATGTATTTGTTTTTTCTTTGTCTCTACAGAAACCAAACACAGGTCAGGGTGCAGCAACAATTTCCTAGTTAATAAATGAATGAGTTGTGTTGAGACTGATTTGTTGGGAATCAGCCAATGTAACAAAACATGCTGGACTAGTGAAGAATGTTTCTGGTTACATAAGGTTTTTCGTAGTGGCGAAAAACAAATAGATGATGGTTATACAATCTGTGAAGGAGATCTGTTGGGTTAGTTTATATTACAAGTAATGATTTTATCATACTTTATTTCTAAATGTCACCATAAACTTCAGTAGGGATTTAGAAAGACACTCAGTCATAGCTATTTCACAGATACTAGTATCCAGCACAATCCATGCTTAAGTGGACGTATCACCTTAAAAAAAATTTTGACCATAGGTTTTGTTATTAACACCTTAATGACCCATGACGTACATGTACGTCATGGGTGGATGTCCCTAAAGGACCCATGACGTACATGTAAATCATCAATTTCAGGGCTCCCCGCGTGGCTGCAAACCATTCGGGGAGCCCTAAATCAGAATGAAAAAAAGCTTTGTGGTCCTTAAGTTCCGGCCACGTGCACACGTGCTGGTCCTTAAGGGGTTAGAGTATTATTAGGAAAGATCTTTGTTTTTTTTTGTAATGTAACTACTTTTGCAGATATTTAATGTTTTGTGCTGTGCACTTCTGCATAATATTCAATATACAACTTGTCTTCTCCTCCCACCTCCCTCCCAGCTGCCCCAGGGAGTGCGTTCACACTCCCCTTCAGTGTGCTGTGAACGGCTTCTATCATTATATCAAGCTCTGGTATGCATTATACTGAGGTTGCAACCTCAGTATAATGCTTACTGGAGCTTGCAATATCAATAGAAGACATTCACAGTGCACCGAAGGGGAGCATGAACGCGCTTCCTGGGGCATCTGTGAGGGAGGTGGGAGGAGAATGAGGCAGTCAGATAGAGCTGTGCTGGAGAATCAGCGTACTGCATTATGCTGACCGGCACAGCTCTGTCTGACTTAAAAATAGAATATCTGCAAAAGTAGTTGCATTACAAAAAAAAAAAAAAGACAAACGGCTTCACTAATAATACTTTAGTAACAAAACCTATGGTCAAACATTTTTTTAAGTTGATACATCCCCTTTATTGTGTTTTTACTATAATCTTTACATTTAGAAAAAGCCTTAACTTATGTAAGTTTCAGTTTTATTGAAAGACTTTTATTGAAAGACTCTAAATTGTACTGTTATATTTCTGCTGCTCCTCTGAATAAAACTTTCTGCTGTAAAAGAACAGAAGATGACATTACTAATGAACCACTTACACATATTGGGTGGGTCAAATCCTGTGAAATCATAGAATGCTTAAAGCAGACTTTATAACCAGTTTTGCCTATTAATTAAAAATGAAAATTTTACTTTACATTATGCTTTATTTTTATTTATAAGATGTACCATTTTCTTTATTTTAAAGAGTACATTATCACCTTTCCAACTCTGCTCGTAGTAAGACCTTCCATTTTGAAAGGATTTGCATGGTTATTTGTCATTATCAATTTATTCTGCCTATATGAAAAT
This sequence comes from Rhinophrynus dorsalis, assembly GCA_037306005.1. NCBI lineage: Eukaryota > Metazoa > Chordata > Amphibia > Anura > Rhinophrynidae > Rhinophrynus > Rhinophrynus dorsalis. Next base: position 35,181,541 of record CM074728.1, on the reverse strand, counting down.
GGAGCTTTTCTGGACATGTGAATAATTAATTTTACAGTTTTATCTGAACAAATAAGAGAACAAATCTTAGCTGAGCTTTAATTCCGCAACTACTACACCAGGAGTCTCTAAAACTATTAACATATTTGGTAAACAAAAAACACAAATGATGGTAGATTAAAGGGATAGTAATACTTCATTTAGTCTTCATTTATTTTTTAGGCATTAAAAAAACATGAAGAACGATATAAGTCTTATCTCTCAAACCTTTATGGTTTGAGAGATATTCACAAGCAAAGTTTCCCCTCCCGCCCATTTTACCTAGTGTAAGCCATCTCTTCTCAGATGTGATATCTGGTTGTAAGACCAGACAGATAACAGAAGGGGACAATCTTCTTCCTATGAGAACAATGAAGGCCCTGCCCCCCTTGACAAGTTTTTCAGGTTTTCCCCTTATCTTAATTGAAGATTTTCCCTCTCTGCAATCTACCTGGGCACTTCTGATCTGGCTGAACAGTGTTACATCAGTAAAAGTGGCGGGAGGTGGATACTTTGTCATTGAATTACTCTTGAACTACAACAGAATTGAAATAACACTCTCCAAAGTCCAAATACTATGATTAATTAGAGCTGCTTTTATTATGAAACATTACTATCCCTTTAAATAGATGCATTTAATGGTGCTAAAATCTGTATAGGGAACAGGTCCAGTTTGTTTATGTAGTATGAACCCTTGATATGCTATACCCACTAATTGTCCTAGTTAACACTTTACGTACCATATGTTGTGCAGTGGATTGAAAAATAATATATTGTGCACCCCGCTGCCCCTTAAAGGGTTAACAGAGCAAAGTGAGTTGGGTCGGAAAACTCATTTTATGAATTTTAATATATTAGCATTACCAAGTAACCATATATTGTAAGTATATTTAAATACACTGTAATACAAAACACAAGAGTTTAAACAAAGACAAATAACTTTTTCTTTAATAATATAATAAATATGGCCTTTGAACACAGAAGCTGTATGACTCAACAAAGCCAATAAAATAAAGCATGAAGATAAAGAAAACTCAGTTACAGACAATTAAAATGGTAACAATATAACAAAGTGAAATCACTGAAAGTTCAATCTGTATGTACATTACTTTTTAGAACTTAACAAAGCACTAATTTGTAGGAAAAGCTGCAATTCGAATCATCTGCGTACTACTCCAGAGACAATGTAGTTTATTTTATGCATTTTCAATAAAAAAGAACAACCCTGCCTAGCAGATTAGGCCAAAAACAGAAATGGCCAAAGACTGAATTAAAGAAAGAAAAGAGAGAGGAGTAAAAGACTAGCAAACACAAATAAGCTGTATCATCATATAGTCATTGGGGCATTAGTTAGAGGACATTTAATACAACCTGACCAAGATAGCCTCTGTGAATGTACGTCAAGTAGTTGTAGGCAAAGTGGAATATTAAGGGAACCATGAGACTCCCATGTGTAATCAATCACCAAACCAAAAAAGTTTCTTGATGTTACTAGGCAGAAGTGGACAGAAGGATAATAAGCAGGCAAACCTCCTGAGTGTAACATTTCTGACATTCACAATATCAATACAAAACCCATGGATCCCAGCACAAGACCAAAAAAGGAGAAAAAGTACTGGTCTCTACGACATTTGGGCCAATTGCTACTGGGGCCTGTTACCCATACCATGGAGTAGAGTGGCAGTATAAAAACTCTATGTGGAAATTTAATTTGCATAACTATCTCTAGAACAAATCCCTATTGAAAGTAGCTAAGCACTCACCTCTTCCTAACCTGCAATATCTAATGTGAGAATATCATGCTGCCATTTTTTGAAAGGCCCAAGTCATAGGGTTAGTTATAGACCAAAGAAGATTATAAATCTGGGAAATACATTTCTTGAGTATCTGTTGCTCTAGCAAATTCTCTAAATTAGGGGGTGTAAAGTAATTCAAAATTGTACATAGAGGTAAAACATGATTGGAGAGATTGTATTCAATTTGAAGCTCAGGTAATGTCTTAAGTATGTTATTAGTTATATGAGCAACACACGTAATACCAGCCTTATCACAAATCTTGTAATAAATACAATTCTTTGAGTTTAGAACTGATCCACAAAGGGGCGCTAAGAGAGTACCTTAAATGGATTAGCCAAAGCAGGGCCCCAAACCTACTCCAGGCATATGGCCTAAGGCACCAATCAAAGTGGTACAGATATCACATTTCCCCAAGCCCCTAAACAGTTTGAAAGACCTTCAGAAGAGCCCATTACTGCAGTCTCCAACAGCAAGAGTGGATTGTCCAAGGCACAGCAGAACCAACAGGGAAAAAAAGCTGTGAGTAATATAGTAATATAAATTAAATTTTGGAAGAGCCAATCCTCCAAACTCACTGGGCGCCTGAAGCATGGACTTGCTGATCCTAGGAAATAGAGTGAAACATGCAACAGGGGAATTATGTAATAAATATAACTGTTTTGAAAAATATATCATTCTGAATACATTAATCATACCAATGAGTGTTAATTGAAGCTTAGCCCACACCCTAACTTTCCCCTCAAAAAATATATGAATCAATGGGCAAAGGAACAGACTAAAAAGAGTCTCTATGAATCCAAATTTCAAGGTATTTAAGCTTTTCAACCCATCTAAGAGATCCAGTCAGTATGCACTCACTGAAACAGCCTGACTAATCTAAAAGGTCAAGTAGGGAGTCAAGGACACCCACAGGGATACCGTAAATATATCCATGTGACTACAGCATTAAGTGAGACCTTCTTCTCAACAACTCCACATCACACCAAGGCAAATTAAAACCAATGTGGCTAACCAGTAAAGTAATTCATGAAATAAAGAAGAAAAAAGTGGCATTCAAACATTATAAAGCTGATGGATCAGCAGAGGCATTTGCAAAATACAAAGATGCCAACAAAACCTGTAAAAAAGGCGATTAAATTAGCGAAATTGGAGAATGAAAAATAATTGCTAAAAAGAGCAAGAGCGATCCCCAAAAAATATTCAAATACAGTAATGGCAAACAATTAAAGTCTGATAATGTTGGCTCTTTGTTATCTGAAACAGGTGAGATGGTCAGTGGGGTCAGAAAGAGAAAGCAGAAATTTTAAATAATTTATTTTCTTCTGTTTTTCCCAAGGAAGACCCAACGGACAAGAACCTGCAAATACACTTACAGAACACTCACAGCAAGCATGAGATTGGCTGACACAAGAAAACGTGTTAAAACAATTAAATGGTGTTAAGGTAGACAAAACCCCGGGGCCAGATGGAATATACCCATAGGTACATAAAGAGCTAAGCCTCCCCCTGGCCAGACTATTATTTTTGATTTTCAGGGATTATTTTATTTCAGATATGGTGCCCACGGATTGTCATAAAGCAGATGTGATGCCCATGTTTAAAAAAGGGATCAAAATCCCAGCCAGGAAATAACAGACCTATAAGCTTGACATATGTGGTGAGGAAACTGATCGAAGGGTTGTTAAGGGAATATATTTAAGAATTCATCTTGAACAGGAATATCATAAGCAGGAGCCAACATGGCTTTGTAAAAGACAGAATCAAATATAGAGAAAAGTTATCCACAACAGCACCAATTCCACCCTTATAAATGGGAACCATAAATCAGGAAAAGGAGAAAAAAGGAAATATAAATAAAATATACAATCTTTATTAAACTCGTTAAAATAACAAATAAAAGATTTACTAAAAAACAAAAACGATACTGATATGTGTGATTGTGTATAGACTATGACAACTATACGTATGTTGTCATATTCATAAACAAACAGGTCGCCATTAGCCACGTGAATACTGAAAAAAAAACGCCAAATATTTTGTTGCCCTACTACAAGAGAGCTGGTCGTATTAACCTCATACAATCACAATAATGGCATTTAAATAGATTATTAGATTTCAAATGTGTTATTGAACAGTATCTCATTCACTGTAATTTATTCCGGTGTCATCAGGTCTGATAACCCGCTCCATTAAGTAACGCTCGTAGCCTATGGCGTCTTTATCATGTGTCTCTGCTCGGGTCTAGCCGAGACACATAGTATCAATGTTCTCATGTGATACTTCCTGAGGTGATCCCCTGAGAATTGTATCTTGTGCTGAGATCGTTATATTGTTGCTATTCCTCTAAAAAAAATGTGTATCTCTGAATATAACAATATATATTAGTTGCTATTACATACATCTAAATAAGAATACCTAATCACTGCATGCTAACACTGAGATCCTTTTAGTGGTCCCAGTAAATACATCAAATATATACTATTCTGGATCTAGTAGTAACGCATGTTAAAAGAGATATTCAGTTACTATATTCTAATTCTGGAATCCTTTTATTACTCCCAGATTATTCACCAGTATATCTGCTACTCTAAATCGAGCACTCTCTTTATAAACTTATCATTCAAATCACTCTCAGCTCCATCTTATCTATATATAAGTGTCACATTAGTATTCATTGATGTCGCTATAATCTACTCTAAAGATACTACATAATCAGTTTGATTTGACACGGACATCTAAAATTCACGTCTATTTCCCTGACGCACGTTTCGCCGTATAACGCCTTTATCAAAGGGCAAGCGAGCCGGCTCTTACTGCCGGTTTTTAAACCTTAATCCCCTCCCTCAATTTGGAAGGTCTCCTTTCCATTGGATAGATCTGTTTGATAGACAGATCCACTTTGTATAGCGAGACTATAACCATTTTCAGTAATATTGTTGCTTACATCCATTATCATAGGAAACTAAGAATAATATCCTCTTAACAATAAATGTTGTCAGAGATAGGATTAAGGAGCGGAAAACAAAAAAACACATCTAAATCCAAAAATTAAAGTAATTTGTAACCCTCAATCTTTAATTATCCAAAATTTGTTTCAAATCTAAGACAGTAATATTAAAAGACAATGTCTATATTAATATTTCACTTTCAATAAAATGAATAATTAGATATGAGCTATTAATCTCATTCCTTCATTTAACCCATTTGGTGCCAAGGTGTTTAAGGAAAAAATCCATTCATTTTCTGCTTTCAACAATTTATTATCTATATCCCCTCCTCTGACATTAAGGGAGATATGCTGTAATCCAAAAACTTCCAGATCTTGAAATGACGAATTATGCTTCTGTACAATATGTTTACATAAACTAGTTAACTTCTTCCCCAAACTTAAATCTTTTTGTGCATTCTTAATATTGGTAAGATGTTCTTTTATTCTCAAATTTAGTTTGCGAAAGGTCTTGCCCACATATATCAATTGGCATGAACATCGAATTGCATATATGACTGCTTTGGTATTGCAGTTAATAAAGTGATTCAATCTGTGTATCCTGCCAAAGCGATCTTCAATTTCTACAACATTTTTCATGCGTGGACATATCTTACAATTTCCACATGCATGTGACCCACTTACTGTTATTTTTCTTTTTTTAGGACAATAGAAACTCTTAACTAGTTTATCTCCAAAATTAGGAGATCTTCTGCAACTCATCTGTGGTTGATCTCCAATAACTTGTTTAATGTCTTGATCTGTTTGGAGAATTTCCCAGTATTTTGATAAGATGTTACGTAGATTATCCCACTGATTATTGTACGTGCCAACAAATCTAATAATTTTGTTGTAGCTCTTAACTTTCTTTTTCAATAATTCATTTCTACAAGTATGCCAAGCTGTTTTTCTTGCTTGTTTGATACTATTTTTAGAATATCCTCTTTTCAATAACCTATCAGTGAGCTCATCTGCCCTAAGGTTAAATGTCTTATCATCAGAACAATTTCTTCTTATTCTTAAAAATTCCCCTGTTGGTACAGATTTAATGACAGATCTGGGATGAAAACTTGTAGCATGTAAAATGCTATTTGTAGCAGTAGTTTTTCTAAAAAGATCAGAATGAAGAAATCCATCTGTACCTTTAGAGATAGTTACATCCAAAAAGTTAATTTGTTTCATGTTTTGTTCCAATGTTAACTTTAAATTCCAAGTATTATTATTTAGACATAATATGAATTCCTGCAAATCCTTGCTATCACTATCCCATAAAATGAGTAGGTCATCAATATATCTATGCCAAGCTAATATATGGCAGTTCCACCGAGATAAGCTATTTTCGAAGAAGATGGTCTCCTCCCACCACCCGAGGTACAAATCCGCATATGTGGGGGCACATGCAGCCCCCATAGCGGTACCTGGGGTTTGTAGGTAGTAATGATTATGAAAAATGAAATAATTATGTGTAAGTACATATCTGGTAAGTCTGAGTATAAAGTTTTTATAATTTTCAGTCAAGCTAGTATCTTTCTCCAGATAGTAGTGAATCGCCTTTAGGCCCATATCATGTTGTATGGACGTGTATAGTGATTCTACGTCGCAACTAACAAGAATCACACTTTCATCCACCGGAAGGTTGTCCAACTTATTCAAAAGATCACTGGTATCCCGTGTATATGAAAATAATTGTGTTACATACTTTCTCAATTTATTATCTAAAAACTGAGAGGCCTTCTCACATAAACTTCCAATACTGGACACAATTGGTCTGCCAGGTGGATTATGTATATTTTTATGTATTTTTGGCAATAAATACAATGTAGGGGTTACAGGATTTTTTATCTCCAGAATTTTCTTTTCTTTTGTAGATATTGTACCATCTTTAAAAGCCTCTTCAATTATTTTCATATATGAATTCATATATTCTTTAGTTGGATCAAAAAGTAATCTTTTATAGCATTCTTTTTGATTTAATTGTTTGAATGCTTCGGCCAAATATAAATTTTTTGGCCAAACTACAATGTTACCACCTTTATCCGAAGGTTTGATAATCACATCTTCCCAACATGATAGTTCTCTTATGGCCTGTTCTTCCATCTTACTTAAATTAAATGGGCCCTTTTTACCAGGAAGTTCGATTATTTCTTTCATAACTAATTCTCCAAAAATACGGACCTGTGGACATATTTGAGAAGATGGTGTAAACATAGATTTGATCTTAAGTTTGGATGTTGTTACATCTTCTTTCTCATCAATAAGATCCAATAGATCTTGTAATGGGTCTTTCTCACCTTCCAAAGGATTAGAATTGTTTTCATTAAAGCCAAACTGTCGCTCTTGAAAACATTCTAAATCAAATAAACTTACAGACGGGTGAAATATTGTCTGATTTATTAAAATGTTTGTGGAGTAATAGCTTGCGACAAAATAGGAAAAGATCTTTATAGATTTCAAATTTATTCATATTATGACAGGGCGAAAAAGACAATCCTTTACTTAGTACATCAAGGTGAATAGAGGTCAATTCATGAGTACTTAAATTTATGACATTTAGGGGCGAGGGTTCCTCCATGCTGGATTTCCTCGTATCTGCCTTTGACCATAGCCCCATATTTGCCTGTCTATTAAATCTATTGCCCCCCCTCCTTGTCTTTCTCCTATATTGTAGTATCGTCTTCTCCCCCTGCCTCTGAGTACTCTTTGTCCCAAAAAAGTGTGTGACTGGTTAGAATAATCAAGTACAGATGTTGGTCCTGTAGCTCCCTCACAATCCGAGACATCCGATTCTGAGATATCTGAGTCTCCTATTTCCCTGTCATAAGCTTGTGTTGGAGTGTTATGTTTCCATATATATATATTGCCTTCTTTAAAATCCCTAAGATCTTTCTGGAATTTGTTCCTTTTTTTATCAATGATAAAAAAAAAAAAAAAAGAAAAAAGAAAAATAACAGTAAGTGGGTCACATGCATGTGGAAATTGTAAGATATGTCTGTGACGGAATGGGTGTCACCCAGAGAATGAAATGTGTCTGTTTTCAGTGATTGCCATTGTTTTAACGTGTTCCCATTCTTGAAACCTTAATGTCCCCTGTGTGTGCATGCATTAGAGAGGGTTGTCCAGTTACCAGCAGTGAATGGGTTAGTTAGTGTGTAGGATGGACAGAGGAATGGTGCCATTCAGTCTAGCTAAACCCAGAGATTGTGTTATGAGATAGCCAGTGTTTGTCAGATAGAGAGGGGGGGGGTAGAGGAATGTGGGCATCTCCCCCACTCACATCAGGCCAAGCAGAACAGACCTGGTAGATGGTACCTGTGACAACACATCCTGTAGGGGGTGGGTAGAGAGAACCTAGAGAGAGAAGGGAGTGAGAGAGGGAGAGTTGGAGAATGTAGGAGCAGGAGAGAGAGCCTCTCCCCAGGATGGAGGGGGGTAGCCTGGGGCCAGTCTGGAGTTGGACTGGTCCAGGTGCTTTCTGCAGGCGTACTGGAGAAACTGGGACTGGTGAGTGCCCTCACCGGAAGAGTTAGAGTGAGCGGGCACTGTAGGGCCAGGTCCCATTTTCAGTTGTGGGCTGTAAGTCAAGGAAGCTTCAGACACAGAGAGAGAGTACCCTGATGTTCCTACCACAAGGATCTTAGGATGTCTTCCCCACCTCCTCTGCCAGGACTAAAAGATACAAGGAACCTTCATGTGCTCCAGCAGCATGTGTAGTGGGCAGGATGCCTACTCTTGCCTCTAGTGGGACTATGAATAAGCTCCAGCATTAAGCTAAAATGGACTGTGAGTATTATTTGTAACCCCTGGCAAGTTATGCAACTAAGAAGAGAACAGCAGAAGTGTTTAGTTTTTATGTTTTACCCCTGTTTGTTTGCCTGTAATTGTTGTCCTATGTTTTGTGCCGTGACCTCCCTAATAAATGCAATTTATTATCTTTTTGTCTGGCTGGATAAATCGCTTAACCCTCGGCCTACCAATAAGTAACCCCTGTACCCCCCCGTCACAATGTCCACTCATGAAAAATGTTGTAGAAATTGAAGATCGCTTTGGCAGGATACACAGATTGAATCACTTTATTAACTGCAATACCAAAGCAGTCATATATGCAATTCGATGTTCATGCCAATTGATATATGTGGGCAACTTTTCTCTATATTTGATTTTGATTTATATTTTTTATCCAAGCACATTTCCTTTGGAAAATACTAACACTTTATAACACACATTTGATTGGTGGTGCTCTGTTTGATTTGTTTGTAAAAGACAGGCCTTGTCAAACTAACTTGATTGTATTTTATGAAAAAGTGAGTAAAAATATAGATTTGGGTGCGGCGGTTGATGTTATCTATTTAGACTTTGCCAAGGCATTTGATATGGTTCCACACAAAAAAGTTACTGTGCAAAATGAATGATATAGGCCTAGGGGAAAACGTTTGTGCGTGGATTGGAAATTGGCTGAAACATAGAATGCAAAGAGTGGTAGTAAATGTCAAGTTCTCCAATTGGATAAACGTGATAGGTGGAGTACCTCAGGGATCTCTTCTGGGTCCTCTTCTTTTTAATATGTTTATTAATGACCTCCCAGAGGGCTTAGTGAGCCATATATCAGTGTTAGCTGATGACAAAAAATTAAGTAAGGTAATAAAGTATCACGGTGCCCGTGATCCTTGAGCGACATTCTTACTTCCTGGTTTACACTGGCTGCATTCTTATTGGCTCTGGGTTGTTGCTCCTCCCAGGGCTTGCCTTCAAATACACCCTCCTGTCACTATACCGGTGCCCTTTCGTGGTGTACCCGTATCTAGCTTTTTGAGCTCTTGTTTCATGTATGACCCGACTCGCCTGACTACGTTTTGTTCCTGACGCTACTAATCCCGATTCCATTGCTGACCTAGGACTGGCTGACTAACTCCTTGTGTACTGAACCGGCTTGGCTGAGTATCTGATTCTGTTACCGACTAGGACTGGCTGACTAACCCCTTGTGTATCGAACCAGCTTGGCTGAGTATCCGATTCCGTTACCGACTAAGCACTGGCTGACTAACTCCTTGTGCACTGAACTGGTGTGGCTGAGTATCTGATTCTGTTGCCTACTGGGACTGGCTGACTACTCTGTGTATTCCGACCTGGCTGGGCTAGTTCTGGCCGTCCATTTAGACTGGCTGTATCCTCCGTGTGTGCTGACCTGGTTGAGTTGCTGTTCTTGTCACTACTGGGACAATCCGTTAGTCTACTTGTTCCATTAGGGCGATACTGATTACCGGCTACGTTACATGCTCGCTTACTGCATAGCGCCGGTCAGGTCCATTGCTCCTTTGGCCGTCTGGAGCTTGCGTGGGTCAATCACTCACCAGTGTCTGTGTTGCCTCTGGTGACCCTGTGCAGTATGGTCCAGTCTAAGCCAGACTTCTGCCCGATTTGCCTATACTTACCCTAGTGGTCTAGGGTCCATATACTGCCAGTGTCTGGTTTCCGTTGCCTCTGTTAACCCTAGAGTGCTAGGGCCGAGTTGCTGCTAGATCTCCATCTCTGTTGCCTCCGTTAACCCTAGCGTTCTAGGGTCAAGCCACTGCCAGAGTTGCCTCCGTGTTGCCTCAGTATCCCCTAGGGTGCTAGGGCCCAGTCGCTGCCTAAGTCTTGTCGGTGTTGCCTCATTAACCCTAGCGTTCTAGGGTTTTACCACTGCCTAAGTCCTGTCAGTGTTTCCTCATTAACCCTAGCATTCTAGGGTCTTCTTGTTGCAGAGTCCTGTCTGTGTTGCCTCCGATCACCCTATCTAGGGTCAGTACTCTGCCAGAGTCTTTGTTGCCTCCACTACCCTAGCACACTAGGGGTTGGCACTGCAGCTACCCTTCACTTATGCCACCTATTGCAGAGTGGAGCTGTTGAGGAGTTCCTCATTCCTGAAGCTTGCTGTTGTATCCTGCCTGCTAGTCCTAGCTATTTTCAGTTTTATCATATTATTAACTCTGTGTGTATTCTCATCCTGACCTGTGTCAGATGTGGAAGGTACTTGGTACCGACCTCATCTGGACCTGAGTGGGGTATTTGCTTATTATTTGTCAATAAAGCTTTTTAACCTTATCTGACTGTCTGAGTGTTCTTTACAAAAATTGTGACAGTATGAAAGGGCCAATGACCTCAGAAATTCAGTTGAAGGTAGCTCTTAGAACATCCACTGGAGAATGGATGCGCATGAGCAACATCTATATCAGTTGTCACTGGCAGTACAAACCATCCTGGTGCGTACTGCTCACCTAGACAAACCTGTGCAGGCATCAGTGGCCACCCCAGTTTTGGCACCAGTGTCACAAACGTTGAACCCCAGTATGCCTAATAGAGGGTTGTCAGCTACGGCTCCTCTACCATTGAGATAAGACGGGGATCCAACCTTATGACGGGGATTCTTAAATCAGCTAGAGATTTTTTTGGAACTGGTACCCCAGGCTTTTCCGAGAGAGAGAAGTAAAGTGGGATTCATGATCTCGTTGTTGACTGGTCGAGCGCTAGCCTGTGCAAACCCAATATGGGAAACGGGCAAACCTATCACGGCAAATGTAAACAAATTCATAAGGGCTTTTTGTAGTTTATTCGAGGTTCCTGGGCACGCCACCTCTGCAGCAAAATGATTAATGAGAATCCAGCAGGACGCACGAACAGTTGCAGATTATGCAATAAAATTTCGCACACTCGCTGCAGAGTTGGTTGGAATGATGAGGCACTTGTGGCAGCGTTTGCACAAGGCCTAGATGACAAAATAAAAGATGAGATAGCCGCTCGAGAGTTACCAGATGGGCTGGACAGATTCATTGAGTTCACTACACTAATCGATACCCGCATAAGGGAGAGGAGTCTCTACAAAGACCGCAAACAGAGGCCAACTACTGGTGGGTTGCCTAACCTAAATTGCTCACCCATACCTACCTCTCCTACCACGAGCGGCAGTAGCGAACCTATGCAGTTGGGGTTCACACATTTATCTAAGGAGGAACAACTGTTCCAGTGCCTGTATTGTGGCAAGTCCGGCCACCTGTTGCGAGCATGTCCTATACGGCCGGGAAACTAACACACCTAGGATCTTGCAGGGGACAGATTCTAGGTAGAGTATACCGGTTCCCAGAGGGCATCCAGAATAAACCTGTGATTGAGGTCCTGGCATCCTGGGCAGGGTCTTCTTTTATTGCTACCGCCCTGATTGATTCCGGCGCGGCCGGTTATTTTATGGACAGGGACTTTGCGAGCCGTCAGAATATCCCATTGATGGAGATGGAGTCCCCATTGAACATTGAGGCCATTGATGGCAGACCGTTGGTGCCTCCACAGGTCACCCAGGAGACCTGTCCATTGGTAATCCACATAGGAGCCCTCCATACGGAGACCCTGAAGTTCCAGATCATTCAGTCTCTGCACTATGACATTATTCTGGGCTTCCCATGGCTGCAAATACACAATCCCAAATTGGATTGGAGATCCTGCAAGATTATGGCCTGGTCTGAGTTCTGTGAGTCACATTGTTTGCACCAATCTACCAAGATTTTGTGTACCTCTCCCTCCCTATCGCTAGAATACCAATCATTCAGCGATGTATTCAGTAAGGGAGAGGCTAGCACTTTGCCACAACATCGTCCTTATGACTGCGCTATTAATATTGTGCCCGGTTCTATGCCGCCCAAGGGTAGAACCTATCCATTGTCCTGCGAAGAGAATCAGGCAATGGAGGAATATATCTCTGATGCCTTAGCCCTGGGTATAATTCGTAAGTCTTCCTCGCCCACGGGGGCTGGATTCTTTTTTGTGAAAAAGAAAAATGGGGATCTCAGACCCTGTATTGACTATAGGGGTCTGAATAAGATAATGATCAAGAATGCCTACCCCATTCCACTCATAACAGAATTGTTTGATCAGCTCAAGGGAGCTTCCATCTTTACCAAACTTGACTGAAGGGCGGCATACAATTTAGTAAGAATAAAAGAAGGTGACGAGTGGAAATCCGCCTTCAATACTTGGACAGGGCACTACGAGTATCTAGTGATGCCCTTAGGGTTATGTAATGCCCTGGCGGTATTTCAAGAATTCATCAATGACGTCCTTAGGAACATGTTACAGTCCTGTGTAGTGGTCTACCGGGATGATATTTTGATTTATTCCACTGACCTGGAGACACACCGGGAACATGGTAAAGCAGTGCTACAAAGGCTGAGAGAAAATAAGCTATGTAGCAAACTGGATAAGTGTGAATTTCACAGATCCAAGGTACCGTTCCTGGGCTACGTGATTGGCAAAGATGGCATTGCCATGGACAAGGACAAACTCTCTGCTGTGTTGCAGTGGCCTCGTCCCATTGGTCTTAAGCCCTTGCAGCGGATCTTGGGCTTTGCTAATTATTATAGGAAATTTATTCGTGACTACTCCATGATTATAAAGCCTTTGACTGATGACGCACAAGGGTGCTAATGCTTCTGTGTGGTCCCCTAAAGCTATAAAGGCATTCAAATCCTTAAAGTCTGCATTCTCCTCTGCACCAGTTCTGTTGCATCCCATACCTGGCGTGCCATTCACTCTGGAAGTGGACTCCTCCAAGAGCAGTACTGTCGCAAAGACCAGGTCCTGGGAAGACCTTGATGCCATGTGGATTTTTTTCAAAGAAATTGACAAAAGCCCAGAGTGTCTATGATATTGGGGATCGCAAATTATTGGCAATCATTTTGGCACTTCGTGAATGGCGTCATCTGTTAGAGGGCACTAGGACGCCGATTCTGATTCTCACAGACCACAAAAATCTTACCTACCTCTCAGAGGCTAAAAGGTTATCCCCTAGACAAGCCAGGTGGGCCTTGTTCCTGTCACATTTCAATTTCATGGTGTCATACTTACTGGGCACTAAAAATACTAAGGCAGAGTCCTTATCCAGACAATTTAGTACAGATCCGGAGCTCAAGTCTGCACTTGTGCCCATTATACTGTACCTCCGGATCACATCCTTGCCACTTTCCACACCAGTATCACTTCCCCGTTTGGTCAAGAGATTTTGGCAGCCCAGGCCAATGCCCCTCCAGAAAAACCCATGGGGAAGTGCTACGTGGCTGAACCCTTTCGGGCTAAGCTCATGGAGACTTATTACGTATCCCGTGCTGCCGGCCATGTAGGCAAGAATCAGCTAATATGGTCTTTGTCCCGAATGTTCTGGTGGCCTACCCTAAAGGCTGATTGTGCAGCATTTACAGCAGCTTGTACTGTTTCTGCTCGTTCCAAGTCTCCAAGGCATTTTCCTGTGGGGCTCTTGCAAGCTGTTCCATTTGTATCCAGGTTCTAGAGGGCATTCTGTGACCAAATGGGTATCCAGTTGTCATTTTCCTCTGCATATATAATAAAAATGCAACATATAGTTAAATGGTGTTTCTTTGGGAAATCTACTAATGAAAAGGATTTGGGAGTAGGGATGGTCGAAACCTTTCACTGTGTCCCGTTTTTATCTGCTTTTTCGCTGGAAAATCTGCTTTAAAACTAGTGGTTAAAATTTTTCGCATCTTTTGCCCATTGGCCAAAATTTTTCTCCATTTTTTTCAAGGCTATAAAGTTTTCGCCCATTTATTTACTTTGTTTTCGCACTTCTGCTATAAAAAGGTGACGTTTTCGCTGAAGGCAGATACAATAAAAGCAGCTACAGAGCGTGATAGACATGCTGTGCTGTTCTGCTGTGATATTTTGCAAAAATTGAGGCAGGAAAGGCTCATAGTGACTGCTACCACTATGGGCAGGGTGAAAAATAATCAGTGGAGGAGCTGGAAGGACCCTTATGTGTCCACTCAGTCTGAGGAGAAGGAGGAAGAAGTGACTAACAGGACTGAACCAATGCTGTCCAGTCCCCCTAAATTACCTCAAGGGATCTTGGGGAATTTAATGGGAAGGGAGAGAGAAAAGGGAATGGGAAGGAAGGAAGAAAAGGGAATAGGAAGGGAGGGAGAAAAGGGTAGTACTAGTGAGAGCAGGACAGGTCAGCTGCCTGTGCCTGCTTCAAGACGTGCTGGCGCTGCTGCCAGTGCCACCATTGCTGTACCTGCAGCCACTGGTGTTGTGCCTGCTGCCAGATGTGCTGCCACTAGTGTTGTACCTGCTGCCAGTGCTGAACCTGCTGCCACCAATACTTTTCCTGCTGCTGCTAGTGTTTCTTGTAGTACTCAAGGGGGGGAAGAAGAAAATGATGCCAAGTGTGACAGCAGGGGACCCTCTGTCACATTGCTCGTCACCTCCTCCAAACATTAGTGAGATGTCTGTAATAGAGCAGCAGCACGTAAGGGCTACTGGTGGTAGTGTTGGAGAAGCTGGGGTGGAAGAGACATTGATGGCCTTTTTATCGGAAAGGTAGAAGGAATGGGAGACAGAGATGAGGATGGAGATCACTATCACCACTAGCAATCAGATTTTGGAATTTGCAGAAGTTTCAACTGCTTTAATTTCTGCTGCTGCTGAGATGCAAGGGCAGCAGGATGCTGAGGAGCAAGCTAGTGTGCCACAGGTGGTCTGTGGCACACAGTGGGAATGGGGTCAACAAGTGATGCAGGACTAGGACAGGTTCCACTTGCCAGTGCCAGCAATACTCCTGGTCCTAGTTGCAGTGCTAAATCTGAGGCAGTAGCAGCAACATTATCCGCTGCCACAAAAAGTGAAGGGGAATGTGGAAGAGAAGAAGAAAGAGGCCATTCTGTTCAATGTCCCTCCCCCCAGAAGTCATGGTTGTGGGACTATTCTCTTCCAGCAGGCACAGTGCAGTCATCAACAACAATGGTACAGTGCAAAATTTGTGACAAGTTAGTGAGAAGGGGAAAGGAGGGAACAAAACTTGGCACAACCTCCCTGATAACACACATGAAACACAGACACCATGAAATTTATGTCAAACATGTTAAAGCCAAACACCCATTACAGAAATATAGCACTGCTGTTACTGTACCCTCTGACTCTCCAGAAAGGCATCAAGAGGTGAGGTGGAGATCAAAGAGGAGGAAGAATAAAGAAACCCAGACAGACACTGGAAGTTCCATGGTGAGCGAAACTAGCTTGCCATCAAAATCACCTTCTTCCTCTAGGGTAACAAGTACATCTCCTGCCAATCCACCTCATTCATCGTTACCTCCCCCGCCAAATGATAGCCACTCTTTTGATGTTAGGATATGGCAGTTCATCTCTACCCATTGCACACTGTGTGGTGCACTGACCACACATGCCAGTGTGATGGAGGAAAATCAATACCAGGTCATCAGGGGGCATCTGAGGAGATTCCATCCCAGCAGAATATGCTAGGATTCTGGAAGGGAGGATTCGTCATTACTATTAAACTGTCAGCAAGTTGTTATGTCAAAATAATACCAACTAGAGTCACGCTAGTATGCAGGATCAGGACAAAAAAATCAGTCTAGCAGCCTAAGATTAGATGGCTGTGCTTAATGCTATCCTAATATGTATATAACAAAATAAATCGGCACTTCAGATGGATAGTGTGTGAATGTGTGCTGGACTATATCAATATAATCACTAATCACAATACTCGATATATTTATTTAAAAAATTCACAGAATTTCCAATATATCTCGCAGAATAAATCCAATAAGCTAGATTTGTTATAAATTATGGGAATAATAGTTTGCAATCTTCCAGTCTACCACTCCAGATAGGAAATAGCAAACTCCTCCCAATCAATATTCTATATGCATATATATAAAAAATCAAAGAAACCCTATATGCAACTGCACCATAAAAATATAAAAGCCTCTAAGTGGTATATCGCATAATACTCCCAACTCCTTAGAAAAACTGGTAAGACATCTCAAACAAAGAGACCGCCTAGATAACCAAAAATCTATTCGATATCTCTATAGCTATCTCCCCATGTAAGAGAAACACCAGAAATATCTGTAGTTTAGGGAGTAGGAGCGATATAACCCACCAAAAAAAATTTAACCTCTACTCTACCTAAACGATCGATCGTATAGAAAAATCTATCCAAGACATTTAAAGAAACAGGAGAATATGTCCATAAGTCCTTTCAATATTATTCTTATGTTATGGATCTTGTTGTAACTTTGTGTCCAACACTTAATAACACCGTAACTCTATTGAATCCACTCATCCACTTTATGATTCACTCCGGAATATTCACAATGTATCCACCAAAGGGTTACAATTGGAAGATGTCTCACTATTCCATTATTGTTTGGACTTTATACAAATATACACATTTATTCTTATTTTTCCATATTTTCAATAGGTCTTAATAGATCTCCATATCATGCATATCTTCACTGGTATAAGGAGTGAATTTAAAATATTATCTTGCCAAAATCTCTTAAATAATAGAGATATACTTATAACTGAATCCCTTAGCTGGTATTAGATTCAGCAACATCCAATATAGGCAAAATATATATGAAACGGTCTCACCGCTTATATCCAATACTCCGTTACCAGACTTCACTCTTATGCCCGCTTCGGATCTGACCTCTTTATCAGCATTAGGATAATACAATCTCGGTGTCCTTTCTTTGTTTCCACTTCGCGCCACTGCGGTTTATCCAACATTAGGCTTTCATCTTCCAGACGAAGCACTCTCGGCGTCTCTCTCTCTCTCCACTTCACGCCGTTGTGATCTATCCAATAATAGCAATATCGTATTTGGGTCTTAGATAACTCAATATAAAATAAAAATCTCTCCTTGTCTCTTATTGTGTCTTCCTCCAACGCGTTTCAAAATCTGCCGATTTCTTCATCAGGGAGAAACATAACAGTTGTTATGTGACCTTAGCGGGTCTGGAAAAGGGGTACAGTGATAGCAGCAGTACTTGGTTTCGGGTGTCATAGTGTTTGTATACAGCTGTGCCCCCAGATGTTATTTACGACACACACACACTGTGCACATTGCAGTTGCTGATGGAAGCCACAGTTCCTGTTTTCAAGGGAAAAATATATATTCTAATAACAACGCACCCATGATTTTGGAGGAGGGGCAGGGGGAGAAGATTTAATGGCCAACTTATTCTTTTCTCCACATAGACTGGGTGCACACTTATTGTGTTGCTACTGCCTCAGGCTCATCACTGGAGCCAGTCGTGACAAGTGGAACCTTTATCATCCATCTTCCATGTTACTGCTATTGTTGATCCCATTCCCTTTCAGCTGCCTAATCATCCTGCTGCTTAAACAAGTGAGCAGCAGCAGTACGAACAGCAGTTGCAACTCAGGACTCAGGAGGACATTTGACAGTGGACACTGGCCAACATGACCTGCTGGCATTAGGCCAGTATGGCATTTTTATTTTTTTCTCAGGGCTTGTGTTTTGAAAATAAATAAATAAAAAAAAGTTAAAAAACTAGTCCTACAAAAAAATAAACAATTTTTGGGAAGTTTGTTTCTAACAAGCCCACAAATCAATGTTTCCTTAGGGCTTGTGCCAAGCAAGCTTAAAGGGGAACTTAAAACTTAAAAACTTAACCTGGATTGATTCTTCATCTGGCGACTAGCTGCTTAGTAGCGCTGGTCGCCAGAAATATTACCCGGTTCTGAAGATTTCTGCCTTTTTCTGACGTCAGAAAAAGGCAGAAATCTTCAGAACCGGGTAATATTTCTGGCGACTAGCGCTACTAAGCAGCTAGTCGCCAGATGAAGAATCAATCCAGGTTAAGTTTTTGCGGGGTGGTAGTTCCCCTTTAAGTCCTACAAATCAATGTTTCCTTAGGGCTTGTGCCAAACAAGCTTAAGTCCTGCAAATCAATGTTTCTTCAGGGCCTGGGCCTCTAATTTAAATCTAAGTCCTACAAAAGACTCTAACAACAAATCAAACAAATCATCCTGTTCAAAAACTCTATCAACTCAAGTATCAGTCCACCCAAATGGCACCTTATGTCAGGGGGTTCCTGTTTCTATCACTTTACATACAAGTGTCTTATTGTATTGATTTATTTTTTTATTAACTGTCCCCCAAGTAGCAGTCAAGAAACCCCCCCAAAACAAACTCCCTGTTCAAACGATTCATTAATTCACCAACACAGTCACCATCCTCAGACCCCTTTATACCATGTCTTATGGATTTTATTTTATTTTATTTAGGATTTTTTTTTTTTTACTGCTCCCCAATCCCAGTAAACAACCCCCCCAAAAATCATCCCCTGTTCAACTGATTCTTTCACCACACCCCACCAACACAGCCACCCTTATGCCCCTTTTATACTATGCCTTTGGGAAATTAAATAATATTTATTTTATGTTGTGTGTAACTTCAATGTTCCCATTGATTTCAATGGAATGAGCTAGACGAGAAAAGAGGAAAATCTGCACTTTCCGTGGGAAATATTTTGCCAAGCGGAAAGTGCCATTTTTCGCCGATTTCAGTTTGAGTCAGAAATTTTCGCCCATCCCTATTTGGGAGTAATGGTAGACAATAGACTTAGCAGAAGTGTGCAGTGCCAGCTGGCTGCTGCAAAGGCCAATAAAATATTGGCATGTATTAAAAGGGATAGTGACTCACGGGAGGAAGATATAATTCTGCCTCTTTACAGGTCCATGGTAAGACCCCATCTTGAATATTCTGGGTGCCTTTTTTGAAAAAGGACATTATGGAACAGGAGAAAGTGCAGAGGGGGGCTACAAAACTAATAATGGGAATGGAAAGTTTTATTTATGAAGAAAGGCTAGAAAAGTTAAACTTGAACACACTAGAGAAACAGCATCGTAGAGGGGATATGATAACATTATATAAATGTTCATGACCCATACAAAGGGCTCTCCATAGACCTGTTCATTAACAGAACAGTACAAAGGACAAGAGGTCACCTACTTAGACTTGAGGAAAGGAGATTTCGTCTACAACAGTGAAAGGGATTATTCACGGTAAGGACAATAATGGTATGGAATTCACTGCCTGGGGAGGTTGTGCTATTATTGAATACATTTAAAAAGGGCCTGGATAATTTTTTAAAAGAGCAGAACATAGCAGGCTATGCATATTAGTATTGGGATTAATATTTATTTAGTACTTGTTGATCCAAGGAGAAATCTGATTGCCATTTGGAATCCAGAAGTAATTTTTCCCCCCATTCAAAGCAGAATTTGAAATTGTTGTAATGAGGGTTTTTTCTGCCTTCTTTTGGATCAACAACGGTAAACATGAGTAGGAAAGGGGTTGAACTTGATGGACGCAAGTGTTTTTTCAACCTAAACTACTTTGTAACTATATAAAAGCCAAACAATATTAGTAGGAGTGTATAAAGATTAGGGATGGGCAAATGTCAAAGTTTTCCCTAATTTTTTTATTTTTTTACTTTCTTCAAGTGAAATTATGTTCATAGAAAAGTATTTTTTCCTTTTTCCATCATATCTTGAAATGTTCTTGTGATAAGTTTGATGTTTTCCACCTATGTTCCTCTATAAGGCAGGATTTCACACATCATAGACTAAAAAGCCTGAACTTGTCATGTTCCAACTTCAATAGACCTATAGACACATTTAGAGAGAGATATTAACGTGCCAGGCACAATGGCCGGTAGGAAATATTGGAGGAGTTTTTCCTGCTGTTGAAGTGGAGAATTCATCCACAACAGCAGTGAGTGTTCCAACCCAGAGATAAACCTGCCCAAGTCAGAATTGTTCCCACCTGTGCAATTAGCAGATCCCTAGCAGTGAGAGGGTTATACGCTACACTTCCTGCAGCAGCAGCAGCAGAAACACTCTTAGCCGGGGGTGGGGATGTTCCTAACCTTTGGTACAGCTCACTAAATATTACAGATGTTGAGTATGGCTGTTTGAGGGTTACGCTTCCCAGAGGAGATGCTGATGATGATGACTGAGATTGTGTTTTTTTTTGTTTTGTTTTGTTTCCTAAGCCAGACCTCCCACATGATCTCTCCAACAGTTTATAAAGAGGCTTACGTCTCCTTTCCAACTGTGGAAGACTAAGGGGTAGATTTAAAGGCAGGTGTTAGCAAAAAAAACTACCGTCGTATTTTTAATGTGGAGTAAGCCATTTAAAGGTCCGTCTTATGAACAGCTAACGGCAGTTGAGACTCATGGAACAAGATTCCCAAGAGCCATTTAAAGGAGTGCGATACTGCTAATGGCTGAAAAAAAGATACATTTAATGGGCAAAAGTTAAGACCCACTTTTGTTAGCAGTAAAACACATAACAGCAAAAAGAAACCACCATTGCACAAAAGAAAACAGACTAACAACATACCGCACAAGCATGCAAATGGGAAAATTAACCCATGCAATGCCAAATTAACACAAAAACCATGCCCATACTCCACAAATCACTCTCACACACAATACAACAATCTAGCAACACCACAGGGACAACACCTTCCAAAAACTCATCAACACAACACATCATGACATGGAACAATGGGGGTTAACACACAAGATGGACACCTGTTAATACAAAACAAGCTCACCTGGGCAAAATCACCACACGATAGAGACACACCTGCACTCCACAATGTCACACTTGCAAATGACAGTTACACACCAATCAAAACACAGCAGATTTTAAAACACAAACACCCTGGTAAACACTTACCTGGACAACAAACACCCTCCCATTGGTCATCATTCACCTCATCATTCACCACCTGGGCAAAGCTCTGACATGGTCTTAAAGGGACAGCCTACCACACTCACATGTGGCTTGTTTTCCACTCAGGGAGGGAAAGAGAGAGCGAGAGAGAGAGACAGAGACAGAGCGAGATAGAGTGAGACAGAGATAGAGATAGATACTCCAATAAGTACGTTCACATACCTACTGATATGAAGCCTGCAGAGAAGGAGTGCAAGGGTGAGGGCTAGGGAACACCAGCAACTCCCAAGCACACCTGATCAACAGCTTTCACCTGTTACAAGTGAGGAGGCTCTGGCTCAAGAGCCACACAGGAGCCCATCACCACCTGGAGGACAACACCTGCCTGCAGGACCACAGCTGCTGCAACAGGATGCTCCTCAGATACAGCAACGAATGCTCCCCAGCTACCATAGGGATCCCTGGAGCAGTGTAGGATGTACAGACCACCACAAAGGCCCAGGGTATACCGTCCATGGGTCACTCTCCTGGGAATGGCCGATGATGAGGTGATAGATCGCTACAGGTTGAGGCCACTCAGCATCATTGCCCTATATGAGGTCATCAAGGATGAGGTCGATCCAGTATACATCCACAACCATGCCCTAACTGGCTTGCAAAAACTCATGTGTGCCATACATTTCATGACAAGTGGAACCTTCCAGTCGACAGAACGTTAAGCATCTGGCATGTCACAGGTCACATTCTCGAGGGTGCTGGCCCAGGTGTTGCCAGCCCTAAAAAGCAAGGCCAGTAGGTATATACATTTTCCCACCACTGACATGGAGTGGACACATCTGAAGCAGGGCTTTTACACAAATGGGGGCATGCTCAGGGTCATGGGTGCAATAGATTGCACCCATGTCCGTCTGAAAGCTCCAGCACGTGAGGGACATGTATTCATTAACCGCAAGAACTTCCACTCCATGAACTTGCAGATGGTGTGTGACAGCAACATGAGTGTCATGAATGTCTGCGCAAAATATGCATGGAGCTGTCTTGATGCATACATACTCCGAAACGTATCTGTACACAGAGACTTCGAGAATGGAACGTATACAGGGGGATGGCTTCTGGGTAGGTTAATAATACTAAATCACAGCACATCCACACGTGTACACACAGCACTGTTCAGCATGCTCTCCACTCACAGATAGTATGTCCACCTCATAAAACATCATTCACACATGTGCTCCCTTTCTCACCATCTCAATTACGTTCTACAGGTGATTCTGGTTATAGATGTATCATGGTGCCCGTGCTATGCTGGCGACATTATGTCAGTCCCAGTTCACTGCTGACGCTTATTGGCTGAAGTGTCTTTGTCCCGCCCAGTATTTGTCCTTAAATACTGGGCCTTGTCACTTCTCCGGTGCCCTTTCGTGGTGTTTCCATTGCCTGCACTTGTTCCAGTTATAGTGTGATCTCTGTGTACCAACCCTGACTACTCTGCTGTATCCGTTCCTGCCTGTGTACAAACCCGGACTGCCTGACTACTCTGCTGTATCAGTTCCTGCTCTGTGTACCGACCCGGCCCGGCTGACGTTCCTGCTCTGTGTACCGTCTCGGATTGGCTGACATTCCTGCTCTGTGTACCGACCCGGCCCGGCTGCCGTTCCTGCTCTGTGTACCAACTCGGATTGGCTGACGTTCCTGCCTGTGTACCGGCCCAGTTGGGCTACTGCTCCTGGGCATCTCTCTGCTGGCGGTCCCATTCCGGTCCTTGGTGTGGGGTTCTCCTCCGAGCTTCTGTCTCCGGACAGTACCTTGGGCCTTAGTGCCACTCTTGAAGTCTAGTCTCAGTTCTGTATTGTTGCGTGGGCGACATTCCGGTGTCTATCCCATCTGTGCACCACGGTACGCTTGACTCTCCTTCCTGCCTATAGCTGTGGTTGGGGTTACATTGGGCACCTCAGGCTGTGTTTACGATCAGGCAGTCGACATTGGGCTTAGCGTTCGTTAACCCCTTCGGGGAAGGTGTCACGATTTCACCGGCTATCCACTGTGCAGTCTCCGTTGGGCGCCCTCCGTCTCAGTCCTCCTTTACTGCTAAGGCAGTCCTTTAGTAGATCCTGGGCCTTCGTTGTCTATTGGGCATTTATCGCTACTTAAAGGGATAGTAATACTTCGTTTTAACTTTATTTTATTTTGTAGGCATTAAAAAAACATGAAGAACGATATAAGTCTTATCTCTCAAACCTTTATGGTTTAAGAGATATTCACAAGCAAAGTTTCCCCCTCCCTCCCCTTTTTCCTAGTGTAAGCCATCTCATCTCAGACGTGAATGTGGTTGTAAGACCAGACAGATAACAGCAGGGGACAATCTTCTTTGTATGAAAAGAATGAAAGCCCTTCCCCTCTTGACAAGTTTTTCAGGTTTTTCCCTTATCTTAAATGAAGATTGTCCTTCTCTGCAGTCTACCTGGGCACCTCCCTTCTGATCTGGTTGAACGGGGGGGGATACTTTGCTTGTGAATATCTCTTAAACCATAAAGGTTTGAGAGATAAGACTTATTTCGTTCTTCATGTTTTTTAATGCCTACAAGATAAAACAAAGTATTACTATCCCTTTAAGCACTCCCTGCAGAGTGGGAGTTTTAAGGGCCTCGCAATATTAGGGCCCGTCAGCATTCCTGGCCTAATAGTAACCCATTCATTGCTGCCTCGGTTGTGTTTCACACGAATATTGCCTGACCTCTGTCAGTATATTGTGAATTCTGTATTGTACATATACTGGACTCATGTGGGTATATATCTTGCTATAACCTGTCCTGTGTCAGTACTGTATTGTATATACTTATACTGCTGGACCCGTGAGGGTTATTGTGACGGTACCAGCAGACACCCAGCATTGGCATCACTGTCAATGGTCACTTCTTCCGCTATGAGCCAGATGGACATCCAACAGCATACTGCAATATACCCCAAAACTAGGCAAAACTAGTATCAGGATCACCAGCACACACTCTGCATACAGCAAGCTTACCCCACCAGACACCACCAGTGTAGGTAAGACAAGAACTCTCTTTATTGAAACAAACCAAACATATTTATAGTCAAACCTTACATTCAGATACCTGGACAAAGCAGATAAAATAGGGACATAATCCAATCACGATACAGTAAACAAAAGGCCAACAGCAGATGGTCTAACATATACAGTGACTTAGACAGGATTATATTTCACACACAAAAGGGTTGCTGAACTCAGACAGTGGACACAAAGACTTGAGGGGCTTGAATGAATTAACACACAGCAGGGGGTCTCAGTACAGTTCACAATACACTGGCTTGAGTGGCTACAATACACATTGCAAGTAACTTTAGGTAAACTCTAATTAACCCTTACTGTCCATTGCCTTGGAAGCAAGCTATTATTTTTTAGTCCTTTTGGCATAGTTGTCCGCCAATATAACGTCCCAAAGTTCTACACAGCAATATTAACTCCAATAGTCGTAACACTGGTTAAAACAGTCCACAGAGTCTGTAGGAAGGGGACTGGCCCCCAGGCTCCTCCAGGAGCCAAGGGCCTGGTGGTTACCATGACAGTTATAATTTCTGTGTCTGTTCAATAAAACTGTGTTTTATCTTACCTACTGTGTCTGAGTATCAATAAAACCGTTACAGGATGCAAATCCTGGCTACTGACCCCGGTTGCAAATCCCCAAATGGATACAATCATGCTCATGCCACAATGAGGAATGCCACTGAGTGGACTTTTGGGCTCCTAAAATCACGATTTCGATGTCTGGATTACTCAGGGGGAGCACTACAGTATGCCCCAGGCAAAGTGTGCGACATAATAATGCCATGTGCAATACTGCACAACATTGCAGTGGACACTAGGCTTGTGGCTGATATCCAGGCCCCCCCCATACCTGAGGTGCCCGTGGACGTTGGCCATGGTGAGGAGACCCTGAGAGGGGCACAGATGAGAGACAGGCTGATCGGGGAGCATTTTCACTGTGAGTATAACACAGGCATTCACACAATCCATGCATGTCCCTCATCAGTCCTGTGAATTGGTGCCAACACACTAACCACACCACACATGATGTTCTCTTTCACTCCACAGGATCAACAACACAGTCCTGACTCGCAATAATATGGACCCCAAACATCATCTATACCATGGATGTGACATATTGTGGCTGGGGATTCCAAAACCATCTTCCATTCCTTCCTCAATGTTGACATTGCTACCTCAAGAATATCATGCATATCCCCATGAGAACAAAGGCACAACACATTATCCATGTTTAGCATATTCCAGGGCTTGACTGACAGCAACTAACGTGATTTGCCATGATCATAGCCATAGCAGCCATGGTACCCTTGTAGCGAAAGAGCATTATCCAATGCAGTGCATCGGATAGCACTCTGTCATATCAGGGGTTGAAGGGCCATTGGACTGAACATGGGACCTGTAGTTTGCTATAGCTGAAAAGAGCAGCAGAGGGATGGATCTACTGTGGTATTGTGTTACACGACATAGAGGTCGTGAAATGTGGCTCAGATCTCAAGGGACACCATGTTGACCTGTGTGTGCAGGGATATATGCCCCTGACGTAAATACACATATCAACAAATATGTCCAAATAGCTCCATGAAACAAATAAATATGGGCTGCCACTGTCATCAGAGTGACAGTGGCAGCCCAAATGTATTTGTTCCATGAAGCTATTAATTAGGACATATCTGTTGATGTGTGTATTTATGTCAGGGGCACATATCCCTAGGGCTGGTTGACATCCCCTTAGTTTTCCCCATAATGGGTTACAGACAAGTAGACAACGCATTACAAAGCAATGGTTTCTGTACTCCCCTGTAATGGAAATGATTAAGGGCATAATGATGTTGAAGCTGCTGTATGATGATTAGTTCGAGGGTGCTGTTCCAAATCCTGTCTTCTTGTCCCACAGGCATCCATAGCATGATTCATCCTGGAATAGAGGAGTTGCCATGTGACTGGACTGAAGCCTTGACAACACTTCCATGATGTTCACCCCTTGATGTTTCAAGTGCTTGTGTTGGTGATGCAATGTTTCACCTGATATTCACAGTAACCTCTACTGGAACATTCACATATCCACAGAAGACACAAATACATGTGTGTAGTAACATCTAGGCATCAAACCTGTACAGTAAGAATGCTCATCTTCAGAGTTACCAAACCTTGTGGAAAACACATGAGCAGTTCAGTAGTGTTTCCTAAGTGTTCTTACTTAGTATAAATGTACCTTTTGGGTGCTCATATAAGTGTTCAATTCATATAGGCAATATACCCAGAAAACACATGTATGTTTTAATGTAGTGTGAGACACATTAAAGGAGAACCATCACTATTCAATAATGTGTCTGTTAAATGAAATGTTGGATTAGACATGTCTCAATGTGGAACCATACCCATGGATAGGGTATCCATCATACATAGGAAGGCATGACCTACATCACAGGAGTCCACTAGTTGTTTGACCATGAGTGGACTTTGTGATATATTCATGCAAGGAAATGATGGCAGTGATACACCAATGTATGTTGTGAGTGATAAAGAGGTGATGCAGGGGGCATTAATTGCACAGTGATGTCATGTCCACGGTTTACATGTTGCTCAATGTAACCAATGTTCTGCTTTGGTTTGACATATCTCAGTACATGGGCTACATTAACAAACAAACAAAGTGGAGACGTGATATCACTGGCGAAGCCTGTTTCAACCTTAGTAAAACATCAACACAACTTACTAGATAACCCAATGCTCATTCTATGGTTTCAATGTGTGTGCTACACATTGAAATCCTAGGCTGATCATTGGGTTATCCAGTACGTCTGGCTGTGAATCACTCTCTGATTGTGAAACTGACTTACTGGAGAACACAAAATTCACCCTAGGATTTCAATGTGTAGCACACACATTGAAATGTTAGGGTGAACATTGGGTTCTCCAGTAAGTCATTTTCACAATCAGAGTGTGAATCACAGCCTATGTGGCTACATGTTCTAACTATCCTGCCTGTTAGTTCTCTGCCAAATCAAATAGCTGTTTGGTTAACCCCTTAAACCACAACAGTTGATGCAGATGCATGTTCACAGTGTTGCACCAGTTGTTGTGCTAAGGGGTAGCTATCTGTTGTTCAAATTCAACCCACATCATGGCCATATAACACTGTCATGTGATGGAATGCTAGTTGAATTTGGACAATGTTGTATGTGAGAACCCATGCTGAAACATCCTACAAACATGTAACCTAGGCAGAAGCTGTGTTCACTGCATTGCTTGGCAATGCATTGGAGACATCGCTGCCACCTAATCTATCAATAAACACAAACCATATCAGACAGGATTCAAATGCAGAAGTGTGTGTTTCATTTAGGGGGAAAACATCAAACTGGACAGTTTATTTTTTCTTTTTGAGGGGGATCTTCGACTGGGTGCCAGAAGTGGATGGCCTGGCTGACTGCCTGGTCACCCTTTGCACCCTTGGTGTAGCTTCAGGGGTCACACTGGAGGGAGAGGCGGGAGCAGTGAAACCCTCTGTCAACCTCTGCTCCCTCTCCACATGCAGGTTCTCCCTGTTGTTGTGGCCCCTGACCTCCAATAGCAACTGCCCCATCATGTCCATCATCCCTGTATGGTACTGACAGATTGGCTGACATTCCTGCTCTGTGTACCGACCCGGCCCGGCTGCCGTTCCTGCTCTGTGTACCAACTCGGATTGGCTGACATTCCTGCCTGTGTACCGGCCCAGTTGGGCTACTGCTCCTGGGCATCTCTCTGCTGGCGGTCCCATTCCGGTCCTTGGTGTGGGGTTCTCCTCCGAGCTTCTGTCTCCGGACAGTACCTTGGGCCTTAGTGCCACTCTTGAAGTCTAGTCTCAGTTCTGTATTGTTGCGTGGGCGACATTTCGGTGTCTATCCCATCTGTGCACCACGGTACGCTTGACTCTCCTTCCTGCCTATAGCTGTGGTTGGGGTTACATTGGGCACCTCAGGCTGTGTTTACGATCAGGCAGTCGACATTGGGCTTAGCGTTCGTTAACCCCTTCGGGGAAGGTGTCACGATTTCACCGGCTATCCACTGTGCAGTCTCCGTTGGGCGCCCTCCGTCTCAGTCCTCCTTTACTGCTAAGGCAGTCCTTTAGTAGATACTGGGCCTTTGTTGTCTATTGGGCATTTATTGCTACTTAAAGGGATAGTAATACTTCGTTTTAACTTTATTTTATTTTGTAGGCATTAAAAAAACATGAAGAACGATATAAGTCTTATCTCTCAAACCTTTATGGTTTAAGAGATATTCACAAGCAAAGTTTCCCCCTCCCTCCCCTTTTTCCTAGTGTAAGCCATCTCTTCTCAGACGTGAATGTGGTTGTAAGACCAGACAGATAACAGCAGGGGACAATCTTCTTTGTATGAAAAGAATGAAAGCCCTTCCCCTCTTGACAAGTTTTTCAGGTTTTTCCCTTATCTTAAATGAAGATTGTCCTTCTCTGCAGTCTACCTGGGCACCTCCCTTCTGATCTGGTTGAACGGGGGGGGATACTTTGCTTGTGAATATCTCTTAAACCATAAAGGTTTGAGAGATAAGACTTATTTCGTTCTTCATGTTTTTTAATGCCTACAAGATAAAACAAAGTATTACTATCCCTTTAAGCACTCCCTGCAGAGTGGGAGTTTTAAGGGCCTCGCAATATTAGGGCCCGTCAGCATTCCTGGCCTAATAGTAACCCATTCATTGCTGCCTCGGTTGTGTTTCACACGAATATTGCCTGACCTCTGTCAGTATATTGTGAATTCTGTATTGTACATATACTGGACTCATGTGGGTATATATCTTGCTATAACCTGTCCTGTGTCAGTACTGTATTGTATATACTTATACTGCTGGACCCGTGAGGGTTATTGTGACGGTACCAGCAGACACCCAGCATTGGCATCACCGTCAATGGTCACTTCTTCCGCTATGAGCCAGATGGACATCCAACAGCATACTGCAATATACCCCAAAACTAGGCAAAACTAGTATCAGGATCACCAGCACACACTCTGCATACAGCAAGCTTACCCCACCAGACACCACCAGTGTAGGTAAGACAAGAACTCTCTTTATTGAAACAAACCAAACATATTTATAGTCAAACCTTACATTCAAATACCTGGACAAAGCAGATAAAATAGGGACATAATCCAATCACGATACAGTAAACAAAAGGCCAACAGCAGATGGTCTAACATATACAGTGACTTAGACAGGATTATATTTCACACACAAAAGGGTTGCTGAACTCAGACAGTGGACACAAAGACTTGAGGGGCTTGAATGAATTAACACACAGCAGGGGGTCTCAGTACAGTTCACAATACACTGGCTTGAGTGGCTACAATACACATTGCAAGTAACTTTAGGTAAACTCTAATTAACCCTTACTGTCCATTGCCTTGGAAGCAAGCTATTATTTTTTAGTCCTTTTGGCATAGTTGTCCGCCAATATAACGTCCCAAAGTTCTACACAGCAATATTAACTCCAATAGTCGTAACACTGGTTAAAACAGTCCACAGAGTCTGTAGGAAGGGGACTGGCCCCCAGGCTCCTCCAGGAGCCAAGGGCCTGGTGGTTACCATGACAGTTATAATTTCTGTGTCTGTTCAATAAAACTGTGTTTTATCTTACCTACTGTGTCTGAGTATCAATAAAACCGTTACAGGATGCAAATCCTGGCTACTGACCCCGGTTGCAAATCCCCAAATGGATACAATCATGCTCATGCCACAATGAGGAATGCCACTGAGTGGACTTTTGGGCTCCTAAAATCACGATTTCGATGTCTGGATTACTCAGGGGGAGCACTACAGTATGCCCCAGGCAAAGTGTGCGACATAATAATGCCATGTGCAATACTGCACAACATTGCAGTGGACACTAGGCTTGTGGCTGATATCCAGGCCCCCCCCATACCTGAGGTGCCCGTGGACGTTGGCCATGGTGAGGAGACCCTGAGAGGGGCACAGATGAGAGACAGGCTGATCGGGGAGCATTTTCACTGTGAGTATAACACAGGCATTCACACAATCCATGCATGTACCTCATCAGTCCTGTGAATTGGTGCCAACACACTAACCACACCACACATGATGTTCTCTTTCACTCCACAGGATCAACAACACAGTCCTGACTCGCAATAATATGGACCCCAAACATCATCTATACCATGGATGTGACATATTGTGGCTGGGGATTCCAAAACCATCTTCCATTCCTTCCTCAATGTTGACATTGCTACCTCAAGAATATCATGCATATCCCCATGAGAACAAAGGCACAACACATTATCCATGTTTAGCATATTCCAGGGCTTGACTGACAGCAACTAACGTGATTTGCCATGATCATAGCCATAGCAGCCATGGTACCCTTGTAGCGAAAGAGCATTATCCAATGCAGTGCATCGGATAGCACTCTGTCATATCAGGGGTTGAAGGGCCATTGGACTGAACATGGGACCTGTAGTTTGCTATAGCTGAAAAGAGCAGCAGAGGGATGGATCTACTGTGGTATTGTGTTACACGACATAGAGGTCGTGAAATGTGGCTCAGATCTCAAGGGACACCATGTTGACCTGTGTGTGCAGGGATATATGCCCCTGACGTAAATACACATATCAACAAATATGTCCAAATAGCCCCATGAAACAAATAAATATGGGCTGCCACTGTCAGAGTGACAGTGGCAGCCCAAATGTATTTGTTCCATGAAGCTATTAATTAGGACATATCTGTTGATGTGTGTATTTATGTCAGGGGCACATATCCCTAGGGCTGGTTGACATCCCCTTAGTTTTCCCCATAATGGGTTACAGACAAGTAGACAACGCATTACAAAGCAATGGTTTCTGTACTCCCCTGTAATGGAAATGATTAAGGGCATAATGATGTTGAAGCTGCTGTATGATGATTAGTTCGAGGGTGCTGTTCCAAATCCTGTCTTCTTGTCCCACAGGCATCCATAGCATGATTCATCCTGGAATAGAGGAGTTGCCATGTGACTGGACTGAAGCCTTGACAACACTTCCATGATGTTCACCCCATGATGTTTCAAGTTCTTGTTTTGGTGATGCAATGTTTCACCTGATATTCACAGTAACCTCTACTGGAACATTCACATATCCATAGAAGACACAAATACATGTGTGTAGTAACATCCAGGCATCAAACCTGTATAGTAAGAATGCTCATCTTCAGAGTTACCAAACCTTGTGGAAAACACATGAGCAGTTCAGTAGTGTTTCCTAAGTGTTCTTACTTAGTATAAATGTACCTTTTGGGTGCTCATATAAGTGTTCAATTCATATAGGCAATATACCCAGAAAACACATGTATGTTTTAATGTAGTGTGAGACACATTAAAGGAGAACCATCACTATTCAATAATGTGTCTGTTAAATGAAATGTTGGATTAGACATGTCTCAATGTGGAACCATACCCATGGATAGGGTATCCATCATACATAGGAAGGCATGACCTACATCACAGGAGTCCACTAGTTGTTTGACCATGAGTGGACTTTGTGATATATTCATGCAAGGAAATGATGGCAGTGATACACCAATGTATGTTGTGAGTGATAAAGAGGTGATGCAGGGGGCATTAATTGCACAGTGATGTCATGTCCACGGTTTACATGTTGCTCAATGTAACCAATGTTCTGCTTTGGTTTGACATATCTCAGTACATGGGCTACATTAACAAACAAACAAAGTGGAGACGTGATATCACTGGCGAAGCCTGTTTCAACCTTAGTAAAACATCAACACAACTTACTAGATAACCCAATGCTCATTCTATGGTTTCAATGTGTGTGCTACACATTGAAATCCTAGGCTGATCATTGGGTTATCCAGTACGTCTGGCTGTGAATCACTCTCTGATTGTGAAACTGACTTACTGGAGAACACAAAATTCACCCTAGGATTTCAATGTGTAGCACACACATTGAAATGTTAGGGTGAACATTGGGTTCTCCAGTAAGTCATTTTCACAATCAGAGTGTGAATCACAGCCTATGTGGCTACATGTTCTAACTATCCTGCCTGTTAGTTCTCTGCCAAATCAAATAGCTGTTTGGTTAACCCCTTAAACCACAACAGTTGATGCAGATGCATGTTCACAGTGTTGCACCAGTTGTTGTGCTAAGGGGTAGCTATCTGTTGTTCAAATTCAACCCACATCATGGCCATATAACACTGTCATGTGATGGAATGCTAGTTGAATTTGGACAATGTTGTATGTGAGAACCCATGCTGAAACATCCTACAAACATGTAACCTAGGCAGAAGCTGTGTTCACTGCATTGCTTGGCAATGCATTGGAGACATCGCTGCCACCTAATCTATCAATAAACACAAACCATATCAGACAGGATTCAAATGCAGAAGTGTGTGTTTCATTTAGGGGGAAAACATCAAACTGGACAGTTTATTTTTTCTTTTTGAGGGGGATCTTCGACTGGGTGCCAGAAGTGGATGGCCTGGCTGACTGCCTGGTCACCCTTTGCACCCTTGGTGTAGCTTCAGGGGTCACACTGGAGGGAGAGGCGGGAGCAGTGAAACCCTCTGTCAACCTCTGCTCCCTCTCCACATGCAGGTTCTCCCTGTTGTTGTGGCCCCTGACCTCCACCAGCAACTGCCCCATCATGTCCATCATCCCTGTATGGTACTGACGGATTGGCTGACATTCCTGCTCTGTGTACCGACCCGGCCCGGCTGCCGTTCCTGCTCTGTGTACCAACTCGGATTGGCTGACATTCCTGCCTGTGTACCGGCCCAGTTGGGCTACTGCTCCTGGGCATCTCTCTGCTGGCGGTCCCATTCCGGTCCTTGGTGTGGGGTTCTCCTCCGAGCTTCTGTCTCCGGACAGTACCTTGGGCCTTAGTGCCACGCTTGAAGTCTAGTCTCAGTTCTGTATTGTTGCGTGGGCGACATTCCGGTGTCTATCCCATCTGTGCACCACGGTACGCTTGACTCTCCTTCCTGCCTATAGCTGTGGTTGGGGTTACATTGGGCACCTCAGGCTGTGTTTATGATCAGGCAGTCGACATTGGGCTTAGCGTTCGTTAACCCCTTCGGGGAAGGTGTCACGATTTCACCGGCTATCCACTGTGCAGTCTCCGTTGGGCGCCCTCCGTCTCAGTCCTCCTTTACTGCTAAGGCAGTCCTTTAGTAGATCCTGGGCCTTCGTTGTCTATTGGGCATTTATCGCTACTTAAAGGGATAGTAATACTTCGTTTTAACTTTATTTTATTTTGTAGGCATTAAAAAAACATGAAGAACGATATAAGTCTTATCTCTCAAACCTTTATGGTTTAAGAGATATTCACAAGCAAAGTTTCCCCCTCCCTCCCCTTTTTCCTAGTGTAAGCCATCTCTTCTCAGACGTGAATGTGGTTGTAAGACCAGACAGATAACAGCAGGGGACAATCTTCTTTGTATGAAAAGAATGAAAGCCCTTCCCCTCTTGACAAGTTTTTCAGGTTTTTCCCTTATCTTAAATGAAGATTGTCCTTCTCTGCAGTCTACCTGGGCACCTCCCTTCTGATCTGGTTGAACGGGGGGGGATACTTTGCTTGTGAATATCTCTTAAACCATAAAGGTTTGAGAGATAAGACTTATTTCGTTCTTCATGTTTTTTAATGCCTACAAGATAAAACAAAGTATTACTATCCCTTTAAGCACTCCCTGCAGAGTGGGAGTTTTAAGGGCCTCGCAATATTAGGGCCCGTCAGCATTCCTGGCCTAATAGTAACCCATTCATTGCTGCCTCGGTTGTGTTTCACACGAATATTGCCTGACCTCTGTCAGTATATTGTGAATTCTGTATTGTACATATACTGGACTCATGTGGGTATATATCTTGCTATAACCTGTCCTGTGTCAGTACTGTATTGTATATACTTATACTGCTGGACCCGTGAGGGTTATTGTGACGGTACCAGCAGACACCCAGCATTGGCATCACCGTCAATGGTCACTTCTTCCGCTATGAGCCAGATGGACATCCAACAGCATACTGCAATATACCCCAAAACTAGGCAAAACTAGTATCAGGATCACCAGCACACACTCTGCATACAGCAAGCTTACCCCACCAGACACCACCAGTGTAGGTAAGACAAGAACTCTCTTTATTGAAACAAACCAAACATATTTATAGTCAAACCTTACATTCAAATACCTGGACAAAGCAGATAAAATAGGGACATAATCCAATCACGATACAGTAAACAAAAGGCCAACAGCAGATGGTCTAACATATACAGTGACTTAGACAGGATTATATTTCACACACAAAAGGGTTGCTGAACTCAGACAGTGGACACAAAGACTTGAGGGGCTTGAATGAATTAACACACAGCAGGGGGTCTCAGTACAGTTCACAATACACTGGCTTGAGTGGCTACAATACACATTGCAAGGAACTTTAGGTAAACTCTAATTAACCCTTACTGTCCATTGCCTTGGAAGCAAGCTATTATTTTTTAGTCCTTTTGGCATAGTTGTCCGCCAATATAACGTCCCAAAGTTCTACACAGCAATATTAACTCCAATAGTCGTAACACTGGTTAAAACAGTCCACAGAGTCTGTAGGAAGGGGACTGGCCCCCAGGCTCCTCCAGGAGCCAAGGGCCTGGTGGTTACCATGACAGTTATAATTTCTGTGTCTGTTCAATAAAACTGTGTTTTATCTTACCTACTGTGTCTGAGTATCAATAAAACCGTTACAGGATGCAAATCCTGGCTACTGACCCCGGTTGCAAATCCCCAAATGGATACAATCATGCTCATGCCACAATGAGGAATGCCACTGAGTGGACTTTTGGGCTCCTAAAATCACGATTTCGATGTCTGGATTACTCAGGGGGAGCACTACAGTATGCCCCAGGCAAAGTGTGCGACATAATAATGCCATGTGCAATACTGCACAACATTGCAGTGGACACTAGGCTTGTGGCTGATATCCAGGCCCCCCCCATACCTGAGGTGCCCGTGGACGTTGGCCAT
Source organism: Rhinophrynus dorsalis (assembly GCA_037306005.1). NCBI lineage: Eukaryota > Metazoa > Chordata > Amphibia > Anura > Rhinophrynidae > Rhinophrynus > Rhinophrynus dorsalis. Next base: position 35,146,090 of record CM074728.1, on the reverse strand, counting down.
GGTGAGGAGACCCTGAGAGGGGCACAGATGAGAGACAGGCTGATCGGGGAGCATTTTCACTGTGAGTATAACACAAGCATTCACACAATCCATGCATGTCCCTCATCAGTCCTGTGAATTGGTGCCAACACACTAACCACACCACACATGATGTTCTCTTTCACTCCACAGGATCAACAACACAGTCCTGACTCGCAATAATATGGACCCCAAACATCATCTATACCATGGATGTGACATATTGTGGCTGGGGATTCCAAAACCATCTTCCATTCCTTCCTCAATGTTGACATTGCTACCTCAAGAATATCATGCATATCCCCATGAGAACAAAGGCACAACGCATTATCCATGTTTAGCATATTCCAGGGCTTGACTGACAGCAACTAACGTGATTTGCCATGATCATAGCCATAGCAGCCATGGTACCCTTGTAGCGAAAGAGCATTATCCAATGCAGTGCATCGGATAGCACTCTGTCATATCAGGGGTTGAAGGGCCATTGGACTGAACATGGGACCTGTAGTTTGCTATAGCTGAAAAGAGCAGCAGAGGGATGGATCTACTGTGGTATTGTGTTACACGACATAGAGGTCGTGAAATGTGGCTCAGATCTCAAGGGACACCATGTTGACCTGTGTGTGCAGGGATATATGCCCCTGACGTAAATACACATATCAACAAATATGTCCAAATAGCTCCATGAAACAAATAAATATGGGCTGCCACTGTCAGAGTGACAGTGGCAGCCCAAATGTATTTGTTCCATGAAGCTATTAATTAGGACATATCTGTTGATGTGTGTATTTATGTCAGGGGCACATATCCCTAGGGCTGGTTGACATCCCCTTAGTTTTCCCCATAATGGGTTACAGACAAGTAGACAACGCATTACAAAGCAATGGTTTCTGTACTCCCCTGTAATGGAAATGATTAAGGGCATAATGATGTTGAAGCTGCTGTATGATGATTAGTTCGAGGGTGCTGTTCCAAATCCTGTCTTCTTGTCCCACAGGCATCCATAGCATGATTCATCCTGGAATAGAGGAGTTGCCATGTGACTGGACTGAAGCCTTGACAACACTTCCATGATGTTCACCCCTTGATGTTTCAAGTGCTTGTGTTGGTGATGCAATGTTTCACCTGATTTTCACAGTAACCTCTACTGGAACATTCACATATCCATAGAAGACACAAATACATGTGTGTAGTAACATCCAGGCATCAAACCTGTACAGTAAGAATGCTCATCTTCAGAGTTACCAAACCTTGTGGAAAACACATGAGCAGTTCAGTAGTGTTTCCTAAGTGTTCTTACTTAGTATAAATGTACCTTTTGGGTGCTCATATAAGTGTTCAATTCATATAGGCAATATACCCAGAAAACACATGTATGTTTTAATGTAGTGTGAGACACATTAAAGGAGAACCATCACTATTCAATAATGTGTCTGTTAAATGAAATGTTGGATTAGACATGTCTCAATGTGGAACCATACCCATGGATAGGGTATCCATCATACATAGGAAGGCATGACCTACATCACAGGAGTCCACTAGTTGTTTGACCATGAGTGGACTTTGTGATATATTCATGCAAGGAAATGATGGCAGTGATACACCAATGTATGTTGTGAATGATAAAGAGGTGATGCAGGGGGCATTAATTGCACAGTGATGTCATGTCCACGGTTTACATGTTGCTCAATGTAACCAATGTTCTGCTTTGGTTTGACATATCTCAGTACATGGGCTACATTAACAAACAAACAAAGTGGAGACGTGATATCACTGGCGAAGCCTGTTTCAACCTTAGTAAAACATCAACACAACTTACTAGATAACCCAATGCTCATTCTATGGTTTCAATGTGTGTGCTACACATTGAAATCCTAGGCTGATCATTGGGTTATCCAGTACGTCTGGCTGTGAATCACTCTCTGATTGTGAAACTGACTTACTGGAGAACACAAAATTCACCCTAGGATTTCAATGTGTAGCACACACATTGAAATGCTAGGGTGAACATTGGGTTCTCCAGTAAGTCATTTTCACAATCAGAGTGTGAATCACAGCCTATGTGGCTACATGTTCTAACTATCCTGCCTGTTAGTTCTCTGCCAAATCAAATAGCTGTTTGGTTAACCCCTTAAACCACAACAGTTGATGCAGATGCATGTTCACAGTGTTGCACCAGTTGTTGTGCTAAGGGGTAGCTATCTGTTGTTCAAATTCAACCCACATCATGGCCATATAACACTGTCATGTGATGGAATGCTAGTTGAATTTGGACAATGTTGTATGTGAGAACCCATGCTGAAACATCCTACAAACATGTAACCTAGGCAGAAGCTGTGTTCACTGCATTGCTTGGCAATGCATTGGAGACATCGCTGCCACCTAATCTATCAATAAACACAAACCATATCAGACAGGATTCAAATGCAGAAGTGTGTGTTTCATTTGGGGGGAAAACATCAAACTGGACAGTTTATTTTTCTTTTTGAGGGGGATCTTCGACTGGGTGCCAGAAGTGGATGGCCTGGCTGACTGCCTGGTCACCCTTTGCACCCTTGGTGTAGCTTCAGGGGTCACACTGGAGGGAGAGGCGGGAGCAGTGAAACCCTCTGTCAACCACTGCTCCCTCTCCACATGCAGGTTCTCCCTGTTGTTGTGGCCCCTGACCTCCACCAGCAACTGCCCCATCATGTCCATCATCCCTGTATGGTACTGACAGATTGGCTGACATTCCTGCTCTGTGTACCGACCCGGCCCGGCTGCCGTTCCTGCTCTGTGTACCAACTCGGATTGGCTGACATTCCAGCCTGTGTACCGGCCCAGTTGGGCTACTGCTCCTGGGCATCTCTCTGCTGGCGGTCCCATTCCGGTCCTTGGTGTGGGGTTCTCCTCTGAGCTTCTGTCTCCGGACAGTACCTTGGGCCTTAGTGCCACTCTTGAAGTCTAGTCTCAGTTCTGTATTGTTGCGTGGGCGACATTCCGGTGTCCATCCCATCTGTGCACCACGGTACGCTTGACTCTCCTTCCTGCCTATAGCTGTGGTTGGGGTTACATTGGGCACCTCAGGCTGTGTTTACGATCAGGCAGTCGACATTGGGCTTAGCGTTCGTTAACCCCTTCGGGGAAGGTGTCACGATTTCACCGGCTATCCACTGTGCAGTCTCCATTGGGCGCCCTCCGTCTCAGTCCTCCTTTACTGCTAAGGCAGTCCTTTAGTAGATCCTGGGCCTTCGTTGTCTATTGGGCATTTATCGCTACTTAAAGGGATAGTAATACTTCGTTTTAACTTTATTTTATTTTGTAGGCATTAAAAAAACATGAAGAACGATATAAGTCTTATCTCTCAAACCTTTATGGTTTAAGAGATATTCACAAGCAAAGTTTCCCCCTCCCTCCCCTTTTTCCTAGTGTAAGCCATCTCTTCTCAGACGTGAATGTGGTTGTAAGACCAGACAGATAACAGCAGGGGACAATCTTCTTTGTATGAAAAGAATGAAAGCCCTTCCCCTCTTGACAAGTTTTTCAGGTTTTTCCCTTATCTTAAATGAAGATTGTCCTTCTCTGCAGTCTACCTGGGCACCTCCCTTCTGATCTGGTTGAACGGGGGGGATACTTTGCTTGTGAATATCTCTTAAACCATAAAGGTTTGAGAGATAAGACTTATTTCGTTCTTCATGTTTTTTAATGCCTACAAGATAAAACAAAGTATTACTATCCCTTTAAGCACTCCCTGCAGAGTGGGAGTTTTAAGGGCCTCGCAATATTAGGGCCCGTCAGCATTCCTGGCCTAATAGTAACCCATTCATTGCTGCCTCGGTTGTGTTTCACACGAATATTGCCTGACCTCTGTCAGTATATTGTGAATTCTGTATTGTACATATACTGGACTCATGTGGGTATATATCTTGCTATAACCTGTCCTGTGTCAGTACTGTATTGTATATACTTATACTGCTGGACCCGTGAGGGTTATTGTGACGGTACCAGCAGACACCCAGCATTGGCATCACCGTCAATGGTCACTTCTTCCGCTATGAGCCAGATGGACATCCAACAGCATACTGCAATATACCCCAAAACTAGGCAAAACTAGTATCAGGATCACCAGCACACACTCTGCATACAGCAAGCTTACCCCACCAGACACCACCAGTGTAGGTAAGACAAGAACTCTCTTTATTGAAACAAACCAAACATATTTATAGTCAAACCTTACATTCAAATACCTGGACAAAGCAGATAAAATAGGGACATAATCCAATCACGATACAGTAAACAAAAGGCCAACAGCAGATGGTCTAACATATACAGTGACTTAGACAGGATTATATTTCACACACAAAAGGGTTGCTGAACTCAGACAGTGGACACAAAGACTTGAGGGGCTTGAATGAATTAACACACAGCAGGGGGTCTCAGTACAGTTCACAATACACTGGCTTGAGTGGCTACAATACACATTGCAAGTAACTTTAGGTAAACTCTAATTAACCCTTACTGTCCATTGCCTTGGAAGCAAGCTATTATTTTTTAGTCCTTTTGGCATAGTTGTCCGCCAATATAACGTCCCAAAGTTCTACACAGCAATATTAACTCCAATAGTCGTAACACTGGTTAAAACAGTCCACAGAGTCTGTAAGAAGGGGACTGGCCCAAAGGCTCCTCCAGGAGCCAAGGGCCTGGTGGTTACCATGACAGTTATAATTTCTGTGTCTGTTCAATAAAACTGTGTTTTATCTTGCCTACTGTGTCTGAGTATCAATAAAACCGTTACAGGATGCAAATCCTGGCTACTGACCCCGGTTGCAAATCCCCAAATGGATACAATCATGCTCATGCCACAATGAGGAATGCCACTGAGTGGACTTTTGGGCTCCTAAAATCACGATTTCGATGTCTGGATTACTCAGGGGGAGCACTACAGTATGCCCCAGGCAAAGTGTGCGACATAATAATGCCATGTGCAATACTGCACAACATTGCAGTGGACACTAGGCTTGTGGCTGATATCCAGGCCCCCCCCATACCTGAGGTGCCCGTGGACGTTGGCCATGGTGAGGAGACCCTGAGAGGGGCACAGATGAGAGACAGGCTGATCGGGGAGCATTTTCACTGTGAGTATAACACAGGCATTCACACAATCCATGCATGTCCCTCATCAGTCCTGTGAATTGGTGCCAACACACTAACCACACCACACATGATGTTCTCTTTCACTCCACAGGATCAACAACACAGTCCTGACTCGCAATAATATGGACCCCAAACATCATCTATACCATGGATGTGACATATTGTGGCTGGGGATTCCAAAACCATCTTCCATTCCTTCCTCAATGTTGACATTGCTACCTCAAGAATATCATGCATATCCCCATGAGAACAAAGGCACAACACATTATCCATGTTTAGCATATTCCAGGGCTTGACTGACAGCAACTAACGTGATTTGCCATGATCATAGCCATAGCAGCCATGGTACCCTTGTAGCGAAAGAGCATTATCCAATGCAGTGCATCGGATAGCACTCTGTCATATCAGGGGTTGAAGGGCCATTGGACTGAACATGGGACCTGTAGTTTGCTATAGCTGAAAAGAGCAGCAGAGGGATGGATCTACTGTGGTATTGTGTTACACGACATAGAGGTCGTGAAATGTGGCTCAGATCTCAAGGGACACCATGTTGACCTGTGTGTGCAGGGATATATGCCCCTGACGTAAATACACATATCAACAAATATGTCCAAATAGCTCCATGAAACAAATAAATATGGGCTGCCACTGTCAGAGTGACAGTGGCAGCCCAAATGTATTTGTTCCATGAAGCTATTAATTAGGACATATCTGTTGATGTGTGTATTTATGTCAGGGGCACATATCCCTAGGGCTGGTTGACATCCCCTTAGTTTTCCCCATAATGGGTTACAGACAAGTAGACAACGCATTACAAAGCAATGGTTTCTGTACTCCCCTGTAATGGAAATGATTAAGGGCATAATGATGTTGAAGCTGCTGTATGATGATTAGTTCGAGGGTGCTGTTCCAAATCCTGTCTTCTTGTCCCACAGGCATCCATAGCATGATTCATCCTGGAATAGAGGAGTTGCCATGTGACTGGACTGAAGCCTTGACAACACTTCCATGATGTTCACCCCTTGATGTTTCAAGTGCTTGTGTTGGTGATGCAATGTTTCACCTGATATTCACAGTAACCTCTACTGGAACATTCACATATCCACAGAAGACACAAATACATGTGTGTAGTAACATCCAGGCATCAAACCTGTACAGTAAGAATGCTCATCTTCAGAGTTACCAAACCTTGTGGAAAACACATGAGCAGTTCAGTAGTGTTTCCTAAGTGTTCTTACTTAGTATAAATGTACCTTTTGGGTGCTCATATAAGTGTTCAATTCATATAGGCAATATACCCAGAAAACACATGTATGTTTTAATGTAGTGTGAGACACATTAAAGGAGAACCATCACTATTCAATAATGTGTCTGTTAAATGAAATGTTGGATTAGACATGTCTCAATGTGGAACCATACCCATGGATAGGGTATCCATCATACATAGGAAGGCATGACCTACATCACAGGAGTCCACTAGTTGTTTGACCATGAGTGGACTTTGTGATATATTCATGCAAGGAAATGATGGCAGTGATACACCAATGTATGTTGTGAGTGATAAAGAGGTGATGCAGGGGGCATTAATTGCACAGTGATGTCATGTCCACGGTTTACATGTTGCTCAATGTAACCAATGTTCTGCTTTGGTTTGACATATCTCAGTACATGGGCTACATTAACAAACAAACAAAGTGGAGACGTGATATCACTGGCGAAGCCTGTTTCAACCTTAGTAAAACATCAACACAACTTACTAGATAACCCAATGCTCATTCTATGGTTTCAATGTGTGTGCTACACATTGAAATCCTAGGCTGATCATTGGGTTATCCAGTACGTCTGGCTGTGAATCACTCTCTGATTGTGAAACTGACTTACTGGAGAACACAAAATTCACCCTAGGATTTCAATGTGTAGCACACACATTGAAATGCTAGGGTGAACATTGGGTTCTCCAGTAAGTCATTTTCACAATCAGAGTGTGAATCACAGCCTATGTGGCTACATGTTCTAACTATCCTGCCTGTTAGTTCTCTGCCAAATCAAATAGCTGTTTGGTTAACCCCTTAAACCACAACAGTTGATGCAGATGCATGTTCACAGTGTTGCACCAGTTGTTGTGCTAAGGGGTAGCTATCTGTTGTTCAAATTCAACCCACATCATGGCCATATAACACTGTCATGTGATGGAATGCTAGTTGAATTTGGACAATGTTGTATGTGAGAACCCATGCTGAAACATCCTACAAACATGTAACCTAGGCAGAAGCTGTGTTCACTGCATTGCTTGGCAATGCATTGGAGACATCGCTGCCACCTAATCTATCAATAAACACAAACCATATCAGACAGGATTCAAATGCAGAAGTGTGTGTTTCATTTAGGGGGAAAACATCAAACTGGACAGTTTATTTTTTCTTTTTGAGGGGGATCTTCGACTGGTGCCAGAAGTGGATGGCCTGGCTGACTGCCTGGTCACCCTTTGCACCCTTGGTGTAGCTTCAGGGGTCATACTGGAGGGAGAGGCGGGAGCAGTGAAACCCTCTGTCAACCTCTGCTCCCTCTCCACATGCAGGTTCTCCCTGTTGTTGTGGCCCCTGACCTCCACCAGCAACTGCCCCATCATGTCCATCATCCCTGTATGGTACTGACAGATTGGCTGACATTCCTGCTCTGTGTACCGACCCGGCCCGGCTGCCGTTCCTGCTCTGTGTACCAACTCGGATTGGCTGACATTCCTGCCTGTGTACCGGCCCAGTTGGGCTACTGCTCCTGGGCATCTCTCTGCTGGCGGTCCCATTCCGGTCCTTGGTGTGGGGTTCTCCTCCGAGCTTCTGTCTCCGGACAGTACCTTGGGCCTTAGTGCCACTCTTGAAGTCTAGTCTCAGTTCTGTATTGTTGCGTGGGCGACATTCCGGTGTCTATCCCATCTGTGCACCACGGTACGCTTGACTCTCCTTCCTGCCTATAGCTGTGGTTGGGGTTACATTGGGCACCTCAGGCTGTGTTTACGATCAGGCAGTCGACATTGGGCTTAGCGTTCGTTAACCCCTTCGGGGAAGGTGTCACGATTTCACCGGCTATCCACTGTGCAGTCTCCGTTGGGCGCCCTCCGTCTCAGTCCTCCTTTACTGCTAAGGCAGTCCTTTAGTAGATCCTGGGCCTTCGTTGTCTATTGGGCATTTATCGCTACTTAAAGGGATAGTAATACTTCGTTTTAACTTTATTTTATTTTGTAGGCATTAGAAAAACATGAAGAACGATATAAGTCTTATCTCTCAAACCTTTATGGTTTAAGAGATATTCACAAGCAAAGTTTCCCCCTCCCTCCCCTTTTTCCTAGTGTAAGCCATCTCTTCTCAGACGTGAATGTGGTTGTAAGACCAGACAGATAACAGCAGGGGACAATCTTCTTTGTATGAAAAGAATGAAAGCCCTTCCCCTCTTGACAAGTTTTTCAGGCTTTTCCCTTATCTTAAATGAAGATTGTCCTTCTCTGCAGTCTACCTGGGCACCTCCCTTCTGATCTGGTTGAACGGGGGGGATACTTTGCTTGTGAATATCTCTTAAACCATAAAGGTTTGAGAGATAAGACTTATTTCGTTCTTCATGTTTTTTAATGCCTACAAGATAAAACAAAGTATTACTATCCCTTTAAGCACTCCCTGCAGAGTGGGAGTTTTAAGGGCCTCGCAATATTAGGGCCCGTCAGCATTCCTGGCCTAATAGTAACCCATTCATTGCTGCCTCGGTTGTGTTTCACACGAATATTGCCTGACCTCTGTCAGTATATTGTGAATTCTGTATTGTACATATACTGGACTCATGTGGGTATATATCTTGCTATAACCTGTCCTGTGTCAGTACTGTATTGTATATACTTATACTGCTGGACCCGTGAGGGTTATTGTGACGGTACCAGCAGACACCCAGCATTGGCATCACCGTCAATGGTCACTTCTTCCGCTATGAGCCAGATGGACATCCAACAGCATACTGCAATATACCCCAAAACTAGGCAAAACTAGTATCAGGATCACCAGCACACACTCTGCATACAGCAAGCTTACCCCACCAGACACCACCAGTGTAGGTAAGACAAGAACTCTCTTTATTGAAACAAACCAAACATATTTATAGTCAAACCTTACATTCAAATACCTGGACAAAGCAGATAAAATAGGGACATAATCCAATCACGATACAGTAAACAAAAGGCCAACAGCAGATGGTCTAACATATACAGTGACTTAGACAGGATTATATTTCACACACAAAAGGGTTGCTGAACTCAGACAGTGGACACAAAGACTTGAGGGGCTTGAATGAATTAACACACAGCAGGGGGTCTCAGTACAGTTCACAATACACTGGCTTGAGTGGCTACAATACACATTGCAAGTAACTTTAGGTAAACTCTAATTAACCCTTACTGTCCATTGCCTTGGAAGCAAGCTATTATTTTTTAGTCCTTTTGGCATAGTTGTCCGCCAATATAACGTCCCAAAGTTCTACACAGCAATATTAACTCCAATAGTCGTAACACTGGTTAAAACAGTCCACAGAGTCTGTAAGAAGGGGACTGGCCCAAAGGCTCCTCCAGGAGCCAAGGGCCTGGTGGTTACCATGACAGTTATAATTTCTGTGTCTGTTCAATAAAACTGTGTTTTATCTTACCTACTGTGTCTGAGTATCAATAAAACCGTTACAGGATGCAAATCCTGGCTACTGACCCCGGTTGCAAATCCCCAAATGGATACAATCATGCTCATGCCACAATGAGGAATGCCACTGAGTGGACTTTTGGGCTCCTAAAATCACGATTTCGATGTCTGGATTACTCAGGGGGAGCACTACAGTATGCCCCAGGCAAAGTGTGCGACATAATAATGCCATGTGCAATACTGCACAACATTGCAGTGGACACTAGGCTTGTGGCTGATATCCAGGCCCCCCCCATACCTGAGGTGCCCGTGGACGTTGGCCATGGTGAGGAGACCCTGAGAGGGGCACAGATGAGAGACAGGCTGATCGGGGAGCATTTTCACTGTGAGTATAACACAGGCATTCACACAATCCATGCATGTCCCTCATCAGTCCTGTGAATTGGTGCCAACACACTAACCACACCACACATGATGTTCTCTTTCACTCCACAGGATCAACAACACAGTCCTGACTCGCAATAATATGGACCCCAAACATCATCTATACCATGGATGTGACATATTGTGGCTGGGGATTCCAAAACCATCTTCCATTCCTTCCTCAATGTTGACATTGCTACCTCAAGAATATCATGCATATCCCCATGAGAACAAAGGCACAACACATTATCCATGTTTAGCATATTCCAGGGCTTGACTGACAGCAACTAACGTGATTTGCCATGATCATAGCCATAGCAGCCATGGTACCCTTGTAGCGAAAGAGCATTATCCAATGCAGTGCATCGGATAGCACTCTGTCATATCAGGGGTTGAAGGGCCATTGGACTGAACATGGGACCTGTAGTTTGCTATAGCTGAAAAGAGCAGCAGAGGGATGGATCTACTGTGGTATTGTGTTACACGACATAGAGGTCGTGAAATGTGGCTCAGATCTCAAGGGACACCATGTTGACCTGTGTGTGCAGGGATATATGCCCCTGACGTAAATACACATATCAACAAATATGTCCAAATAGCTCCATGAAACAAATAAATATGGGCTGCCACTGTCAGAGTGACAGTGGCAGCCCAAATGTATTTGTTCCATGAAGCTATTAATTAGGACATATCTGTTGATGTGTGTATTTATGTCAGGGGCACATATCCCTAGGGCTGGTTGACATCCCCTTAGTTTTCCCCATAATGGGTTACAGACAAGTAGACAACGCATTACAAAGCAATGGTTTCTGTACTCCCCTGTAATGGAAATGATTAAGGGCATAATGATGTTGAAGCTGCTGTATGATGATTAGTTCGAGGGTGCTGTTCCAAATCCTGTCTTCTTGTCCCACAGGCATCCATAGCATGATTCATCCTGGAATAGAGGAGTTGCCATGTGACTGGACTGAAGCCTTGACAACACTTCCATGATGTTCACCCCTTGATGTTTCAAGTGCTTGTGTTGGTGATGCAATGTTTCACCTGATATTCACAGTAACCTCTACTGGAACATTCACATATCCACAGAAGACACAAATACATGTGTGTAGTAACATCCAGGCATCAAACCTGTACAGTAAGAATGCTCATCTTCAGAGTTACCAAACCTTGTGGAAAACACATGAGCAGTTCAGTAGTGTTTCCTAAGTGTTCTTACTTAGTATAAATGTACCTTTTGGGTGCTCATATAAGTGTTCAATTCATATAGGCAATATACCCAGAAAACACATGTATGTTTTAATGTAGTGTGAGACACATTAAAGGAGAACCATCACTATTCAATAATGTGTCTGTTAAATGAAATGTTGGATTAGACATGTCTCAATGTGGAACCATACCCATGGATAGGGTATCCATCATACATAGGAAGGCATGACCTACATCACAGGAGTCCACTAGTTGTTTGACCATGAGTGGACTTTGTGATATATTCATGCAAGGAAATGATGGCAGTGATACACCAATGTATGTTGTGAGTGATAAAGAGGTGATGCAGGGGGCATTAATTGCACAGTGATGTCATGTCCACGGTTTACATGTTGCTCAATGTAACCAATGTTCTGCTTTGGTTTGACATATCTCAGTACATGGGCTACATTAACAAACAAACAAAGTGGAGACGTGATATCACTGGCGAAGCCTGTTTCAACCTTAGTAAAACATCAACACAACTTACTAGATAACCCAATGCTCATTCTATGGTTTCAATGTGTGTGCTACACATTGAAATCCTAGGCTGATCATTGGGTTATCCAGTACGTCTGGCTGTGAATCACTCTCTGATTGTGAAACTGACTTACTGGAGAACACAAAATTCACCCTAGGATTTCAATGTGTAGCACACACATTGAAATGCTAGGGTGAACATTGGGTTCTCCAGTAAGTCATTTTCACAATCAGAGTGTGAATCACAGCCTATGTGGCTACATGTTCTAACTATCCTGCCTGTTAGTTCTCTGCCAAATCAAATAGCTGTTTGGTTAACCCCTTAAACCACAACAGTTGATGCAGATGCATGTTCACAGTGTTGCACCAGTTGTTGTGCTAAGGGGTAGCTATCTGTTGTTCAAATTCAACCCACATCATGGCCATATAACACTGTCATGTGATGGAATGCTAGTTGAATTTGGACAATGTTGTATGTGAGAACCCATGCTGAAACATCCTACAAACATGTAACCTAGGCAGAAGCTGTGTTCACTGCATTGCTTGGCAATGCATTGGAGACATCGCTGCCACCTAATCTATCAATAAACACAAACCATATCAGACAGGATTCAAATGCAGAAGTGTGTGTTTCATTTAGGGGGAAAACATCAAACTGGACAGTTTATTTTTTCTTTTTGAGGGGGATCTTCGACTGGTGCCAGAAGTGGATGGCCTGGCTGACTGCCTGGTCACCCTTTGCACCCTTGGTGTAGCTTCAGGGGTCATACTGGAGGGAGAGGCGGGAGCAGTGAAACCCTCTGTCAACCTCTGCTCCCTCTCCACATGCAGGTTCTCCCTGTTGTTGTGGCCCCTGACCTCCACCAGCAACTGCCCCATCATGTCCATCATCCCTGTATGGTACTGACAGATTGGCTGACATTCCTGCTCTGTGTACCGACCCGGCCCGGCTGCCGTTCCTGCTCTGTGTACCAACTCGGATTGGCTGACATTCCTGCCTGTGTACCGGCCCAGTTGGGCTACTGCTCCTGGGCATCTCTCTGCTGGCGGTCCCATTCCGGTCCTTGGTGTGGGGTTCTCCTCCGAGCTTCTGTCTCCGGACAGTACCTTGGGCCTTAGTGCCACTCTTGAAGTCTAGTCTCAGTTCTGTATTGTTGCGTGGGCGACATTCCGGTGTCTATCCCATCTGTGCACCACGGTACGCTTGACTCTCCTTCCTGCCTATAGCTGTGGTTGGGGTTACATTGGGCACCTCAGGCTGTGTTTACGATCAGGCAGTCGACATTGGGCTTAGCGTTCGTTAACCCCTTCGGGGAAGGTGTCACGATTTCACCGGCTATCCACTGTGCAGTCTCCGTTGGGCGCCCTCCGTCTCAGTCCTCCTTTACTGCTAAGGCAGTCCTTTAGTAGATCCTGGGCCTTCGTTGTCTATTGGGCATTTATCGCTACTTAAAGGGATAGTAATACTTCGTTTTAACTTTATTTTATTTTGTAGGCATTAAAAAAACATGAAGAACGATATAAGTCTTATCTCTCAAACCTTTATGGTTTAAGAGATATTCACAAGCAAAGTTTCCCCCTCCCTCCCCTTTTTCCTAGTGTAAGCCATCTCTTCTCAGACGTGAATGTGGTTGTAAGACCAGACAGATAACAGCAGGGGACAATCTTCTTTGTATGAAAAGAATGAAAGCCCTTCCCCTCTTGACAAGTTTTTCAGGCTTTTCCCTTATCTTAAATGAAGATTGTCCTTCTCTGCAGTCTACCTGGGCACCTCCCTTCTGATCTGGTTGAACGGGGGGGGATACTTTGCTTGTGAATATCTCTTAAACCATAAAGGTTTGAGAGATAAGACTTATTTCGTTCTTCATGTTTTTTAATGCCTACAAGATAAAACAAAGTATTACTATCCCTTTAAGCACTCCCTGCAGAGTGGGAGTTTTAAGGGCCTCGCAATATTAGGGCCCGTCAGCATTCCTGGCCTAATAGTAACCCATTCATTGCTGCCTCGGTTGTGTTTCACACGAATATTGCCTGACCTCTGTCAGTATATTGTGAATTCTGTATTGTACATATACTGGACTCATGTGGGTATATATCTTGCTATAACCTGTCCTGTGTCAGTACTGTATTGTATATACTTATACTGCTGGACCCGTGAGGGTTATTGTGACGGTACCAGCAGACACCCAGCATTGGCATCACCGTCAATGGTCACTTCTTCCGCTATGAGCCAGATGGACATCCAACAGCATACTGCAATATACCCCAAAACTAGGCAAAACTAGTATCAGGATCACCAGCACACACTCTGCATACAGCAAGCTTACCCCACCAGACACCACCAGTGTAGGTAAGACAAGAACTCTCTTTATTGAAACAAACCAAACATATTTATAGTCAAACCATACATTCAAATACCTGGACAAAGCAGATAAAATAGGGACATAATCCAATCACGATACAGTAAACAAAAGGCCAACAGCAGATGGTCTAACATATACAGTGACTTAGACAGGATTATATTTCACACACAAAAGGGTTGCTGAACTCAGACAGTGGACACAAAGACTTGAGGGGCTTGAATGAATTAACACACAGCAGGGGGTCTCAGTACAGTTCACAATACACTGGCTTGAGTGGCTACAATACACATTGCAAGGAACTTTAGGTAAACTCTAATTAACCCTTACTGTCCATTGCCTTGGAAGCAAGCTATTATTTTTTAGTCCTTTTGGCATAGTTGTCCGCCAATATAACGTCCCAAAGTTCTACACAGCAATATTAACTCCAATAGTCGTAACACTGGTTAAAACAGTCCACAGAGTCTGTAGGAAGGGGACTGGCCCAAAGGCTCCTCCAGGAGCCAAGGGCCTGGTGGTTACCATGACAGTTATAATTTCTGTGTCTGTTCAATAAAACTGTGTTTTATCTTACCTACTGTGTCTGAGTATCAATAAAACCGTTACAGGATGCAAATCCTGGCTACTGACCCCGGTTGCAAATCCCCAAATGGATACAATCATGCTCATGCCACAATGAGGAATGCCACTGAGTGGACTTTTGGGCTCCTAAAATCACGATTTCGATGTCTGGATTACTCAGGGGGAGCACTACAGTATGCCCCAGGCAAAGTGTGCGACATAATAATGCCATGTGCAATACTGCACAACATTGAGGTGGACACTAGGCTTGTGGCTGATATCCAGGCCCCCCCCATACCTGAGGTGCCCGTTTACGTTGGCCATGGTGAGGAGACCCTGAGAGGGGCACAGATGAGAGACAGGCTGATCGGGGAGCATTTTCACTGTGAGTATAACACAGGCATTCACACAATCCATGCATGTCCCTCATCAGTCCTGTGAATTGGTGCCAACACACTAACCACACCACACATGATGTTCTCTTTCACTCCACAGGATCAACAACACAGTCCTGACTCGCAATAATATGGACCCCAAACATCATCTATACCATGGATGTGACATATTGTGGCTGGGGATTCCAAAACCATCTTCCATTCCTTCCTCAATGTTGACATTGCTACCTCAAGAATATCATGCATATCCCCATGAGAACAAAGGCACAACACATTATCCATGTTTAGCATATTCCAGGGCTTGACTGACAGCAACTAACGTGATTTGCCATGATCATAGCCATAGCAGCCATGGTACCCTTGTAGCGAAAGAGCATTATCCAATGCAGTGCATCGGATAGCACTCTGTCATATCAGGGGTTGAAGGGCCATTGGACTGAACATGGGACCTGTAGTTTGCTATAGCTGAAAAGAGCAGCAGAGGGATGGATCTACTGTGGTATTGTGTTACACGACATAGAGGTCGTGAAATGTGGCTCAGATCTCAAGGGACACCATGTTGACCTGTGTGTGCAGGGATATATGCCCCTGACGTAAATACACATATCAACAAATATGTCCAAATAGCTCCATGAAACAAATAAATATGGGCTGCCACTGTCAGAGTGACAGTGGCAGCCCAAATGTATTTGTTCCATGAAGCTATTAATTAGGACATATCTGTTGATGTGTGTATTTATGTCAGGGGCACATATCCCTAGGGCTGGTTGACATCCCCTTAGTTTTCCCCATAATGGGTTACAGACAAGTAGACAACGCATTACAAAGCAATGGTTTCTGTACTCCCCTGTAATGGAAATGATTAAGGGCATAATGATGTTGAAGCTGCTGTATGATGATTAGTTCGAGGGTGCTGTTCCAAATCCTGTCTTCTTGTCCCACAGGCATCCATAGCATGATTCATCCTGGAATAGAGGAGTTGCCATGTGACTGGACTGAAGCCTTGACAACACTTCCATGATGTTCACCCCTTGATGTTTCAAGTGCTTGTGTTGGTGATGCAATGTTTCACCTGATATTCACAGTAACCTCTACTGGAACATTCACATATCCACAGAAGACACAAATACATGTGTGTAGTAACATCCAGGCATCAAACCTGTACAGTAAGAATGCTCATCTTCAGAGTTACCAAACCTTGTGGAAAACACATGAGCAGTTCAGTAGTGTTTCCTAAGTGTTCTTACTTAGTATAAATGTACCTTTTGGGTGCTCATATAAGTGTTCAATTCATATAGGCAATATACCCAGAAAACACATGTATGTTTTAATGTAGTGTGAGACACATTAAAGGAGAACCATCACTATTCAATAATGTGTCTGTTACATGAAATGTTGGATTAGACATGTCTCAATGTGGAACCATACCCATGGATAGGGTATCCATCATACATAGGAAGGCATGACCTACATCACAGGAGTCCACTAGTTGTTTGACCATGAGTGGACTTTGTGATATATTCATGCAAGGAAATGATGGCAGTGATACACCAATGTATGTTGTGAGTGATAAAGAGGTGATGCAGGGGGCATTAATTGCACAGTGATGTCATGTCCACGGTTTACATGTTGCTCAATGTAACCAATGTTCTGCTTTGGTTTGACATATCTCAGTACATGGGCTACATTAACAAACAAACAAAGTGGAGACGTGATATCACTGGCGAA
Source organism: Rhinophrynus dorsalis (assembly GCA_037306005.1). Classification (NCBI taxonomy): domain Eukaryota; kingdom Metazoa; phylum Chordata; class Amphibia; order Anura; family Rhinophrynidae; genus Rhinophrynus; species Rhinophrynus dorsalis. Next base: position 35,129,077 of record CM074728.1, on the reverse strand, counting down.
GCCTGTTTCAACCTTAGTAAAACATCAACACAACTTACTAGATAACCCAATGCTCATTCTATGGTTTCAATGTGTGTGCTACACATTGAAATCCTAGGCTGATCATTGGGTTATCCAGTACGTCTGGCTGTGAATCACTCTCTGATTGTGAAACTGACTTACTGGAGAACACAAAATTCACCCTAGGATTTCAATGTGTAGCACACACATTGAAATGCTAGGGTGAACATTGGGTTCTCCAGTAAGTCATTTTCACAATCAGAGTGTGAATCACAGCCTATGTGGCTACATGTTCTAACTATCCTGCCTGTTAGTTCTCTGCCAAATCAAATAGCTGTTTGGTTAACCCCTTAAACCACAACAGTTGATGCAGATGCATGTTCACAGTGTTGCACCAGTTGTTGTGCTAAGGGGTAGCTATCTGTTGTTCAAATTCAACCCACATCATGGCCATATAACACTGTCATGTGATGGAATGCTAGTTGAATTTGGACAATGTTGTATGTGAGAACCCATGCTGAAACATCCTACAAACATGTAACCTAGGCAGAAGCTGTGTTCACTGCATTGCTTGGCAATGCATTGGAGACATCGCTGCCACCTAATCTATCAATAAACACAAACCATATCAGACAGGATTCAAATGCAGAAGTGTGTGTTTCATTTAGGGGGAAAACATCAAACAGGACAGTTTATTTTTTCTTTTTGAGGGGGATCTTCGACTGGGTGCCAGAAGTGGATGGCCTGGCTGACTGCCTGGTCACCCTTTGCACCCTTGGTGTAGCTTCAGGGGTCACACTGGAGGGAGAGGCGGGAGCAGTGAAACCCTCTGTCAACCTCTGCTCCCTCTCCACATGCAGGTTCTCCCTGTTGTTGTGGCCCCTGACCTCCACCAGCAACTGCCCCATCATGTCCATCATCCCTGTATGGTACTGACGGATTGGCTGACATTCCTGCTCTGTGTACCGACCCGGCCCGGCTGCCGTTCCTGCTCTGTGTACCAACTCGGATTGGCTGACATTCCTGCCTGTGTACCGGCCCAGTTGGGCTACTGCTCCTGGGCATCTCTCTGCTGGCGGTCCCATTCCGGTCCTTGGTGTGGGGTTCTCCTCCGAGCTTCTGTCTCCGGACAGTACCTTGGGCCTTAGTGCCACTCTTGAAGTCTAGTCTCAGTTCTGTATTGTTGCGTGGGCGACATTCCGGTGTCTATCCCATCTGTGCACCACTGTACGCTTGACTCTCCTTCCTGCCTATAGCTGTGGTTGGGGTTACATTGGGCACCTCAGGCTGTGTTTACGATCAGGCAGTCGACATTGGGCTTAGCGTTCGTTAACCCCTTCGGGGAAGGTGTCACGATTTCACCGGCTATCCACTGTGCAGTCTCCGTTGGGCGCCCTCCGTCTCAGTCCTCCTTTACTGCTAAGGCAGTCCTTTAGTAGATCCTGGGCCTTCGTTGTCTATTGGGCATTTATCGCTACTTAAAGGGATAGTAATACTTCGTTTTAACTTTATTTTATTTTGTAGGCATTAAAAAAACATGAAGAGCGATATAAGTCTTATCTCTCAAACCTTTATGGTTTAAGAGATATTGACAAGCAAAGTTTCCCCCTCCCTCCCCTTTTTCCTAGTGTAAGCCATCTCTTCTCAGACGTGAATGTGGTTGTAAGACCAGGCAGATAACAGCAGGGGACAATCTTCTTTGTATGAAAAGAATGAAAGCCCTTCCCCTCTTGACAAGTTTTTCAGGTTTTTCCCTTATCTTAAATGAAGATTGTCCTTCTCTGCAGTCTACCTGGGCACTTCCCTTCTGATCTGGTTGAACGGGGGGGGATACTTTGCTTGTGAATATCTCTTAAACCATAAAGGTTTGAGAGATAAGACTTATTTCGTTCTTCATGTTTTTTAATGCCTACAAGATAAAACAAAGTATTACTATCCCTTTAAGCACTCCCTGCAGAGTGGGAGTTTTAAGGGCCTCGCAATATTAGGGCCCGTCAGCATTCCTGGCCTAATAGTAACCCATTCATTGCTGCCTCGGTTGTGTTTCACACGAATATTGCCTGACCTCTGTCAGTATATTGTGAATTCTGTATTGTACATATACTGGACTCATGTGGGTATATATCTTGCTATAACCTGTCCTGTGTCAGTACTGTATTGTATATACTTATACTGCTGGACCCGTGAGGGTTATTGTGACGGTACCAGCAGACACCCAGCATTGGCATCACCGTCAATGGTCACTTCTTCCGCTATGAGCCAGATGGACATCCAACAGCATACTGCAATATACCCCAAAACTAGGCAAAACTAGTATCAGGATCACCAGCACACACTCTGCATACAGCAAGCTTACCCCACCAGACACCACCAGTGTAGGTAAGACAAGAACTCTCTTTATTGAAACAAACCAAACATATTTATAGTCAAACCTTACATTCAAATACCTGGACAAAGCAGATAAAATAGGGACATAATCCAATCACGATACAGTAAACTAAAGGCCAACAGGAGATGGTCTAACATATACAGTGACTTAGACAGGATTATATTTCACACACAAAAGGGTTGCTGAACTCAGACAGTGGACACAAAGACTTGAGGGGCTTGAATGAATTAACACACAGCAGGGGGTCTCAGTACAGTTCACAATACACTGGCTTGAGTGGCTACAATACACATTGCAAGTAACTTTAGGTAAACTCTAATTAACCCTTACTGTCCATTGCCTTGGAAGCAAGCTATTATTTTTTAGTCCTTTTGGCATAGTTGTCCGCCAATATAACGTCCCAAAGTTCTACACAGCAATATTAACTCCAATAGTCGTAACACTGGTTAAAACAGTCCACAGAGTCTGTAGGAAGGGGACTGGCCCCCAGGCTCCTCCAGGAGCCAAGGGCCTGGTGGTTACCATGACAGTTATAATTTCTGTGTCTGTTCAATAAAACTGTGTTTTATCTTACCTACTGTGTCTGAGTATCAATAAAACCGTTACAGGATGCAAATCCTGGCTACTGACCCCGGTTGCAAATCCCCAAATGGATACAATCATGCTCATGCCACAATGAGGAATGCCACTGAGTGGACTTTTGGGCTCCTAAAATCACGATTTCGATGTCTGGATTACTCAGGGGGAGCACTACAGTATGCCCCAGGCAAAGTGTGCGACATAATAATGCCATGTGCAATACTGCACAACATTGCAGTGGACACTAGGCTTGTGGCTGATATCCAGGCCCCCCCCATACCTGAGGTGCCCGTGGACGTTGGCCATGGTGAGGAGACCCTGAGAGGGGCACAGATGAGAGACAGGCTGATCGGGGAGCATTTTCACTGTGAGTATAACACAGGCATTCACACAATCCATGCATGTCCCTCATCAGTCCTGTGAATTGGTGCCAACACACTAACCACACCACACATGATGTTCTCTTTCACTCCACAGGATCAACAACACAGTCCTGATTCGCAATAATATGGACCCCAAACATCATCTATACCATGGATGTGACATATTATGGCTGGGGATTCCAAAACCATCTTCCATTCCTTCCTCAATGTTGACATTGCTACCTCAAGAATATCATGCATATCCCCATGAGAACAAAGGCACAACACATTATCCATGTTTAGCATATTCCAGGGCTTGACTGACAGCAACTAACGTGATTTGCCATGATCATAGCCATAGCAGCCATGGTACCCTTGTAGCGAAAGAGCATTATCCAATGCAGTGCATCGGATAGCACTCTGTCATATCAGGGGTTGAAGGGCCATTGGACTGAACATGGGACCTGTAGTTTGCTATAGCTGAAAAGAGCAGCAGAGGGATGGATCTACTGTGGTATTGTGTTACACGACATATAGGTCGTGAAATGTGGCTCAGATCTCAAGGGACACCATGTTGACCTGTGTGTGCAGGGATATATGCCCCTGACGTAAATACACATATCAACAAATATGTCCAAATAGCTCCATGAAACAAATAAATATGGGCTGCCACTGTCAGAGTGACAGTGGCAGCCCAAATGTATTTGTTCCATGAAGCTATTAATTAGGACATATCTGTTGATGTGTGTATTTATGTCAGGGGCACATATCCCTAGGGCTGGTTGACATCCCCTTAGTTTTCCCCATAATGGGTTACAGACAAGTAGACAACGCATTACAAAGCAATGGTTTCTGTACTCCCCTGTAATGGAAATGATTAAGGGCATAATGACGTTGAAGCTGCTGTATGATGATTAGTTCGAGGGTGCTGTTCCAAATCCTGTCTTCTTGTCCCACAGGCATCCATAGCATGATTCATCCTGGAATAGAGGAGTTGCCATGTGACTGGACTGAAGCCTTGACAACACTTCCATGATGTTCACCCCTTGATGTTTCAAGTGCTTGTGTTGGTGATGCAATGTTTCACCTGATATTCACAGTAACCTCTATTGGAACATTCACATATCCACAGAAGACACAAATACATGTGTGTAGTAACATCCAGGCATCAAACCTGTACAGTAAGAATGCTCATCTTCAGAGTTACCAAACCTTGTGGAAAACACATGAGCAGTTCAGTAGTGTTTCCTAAGTGTTCTTACTTAGTATAAATGTACCTTTTGGGTGCTCATATAAGTGTTCAATTCATATAGGCAATATACCCAGAAAACACATGTATGTTTTAATGTAGTGTGAGACACATTAAAGGAGAACCATCACTATTCAATAATGTGTCTGTTAAATGAAATGTTGGATTAGACATGTCTCAATGTGGAACCATACCCATGGATAGGGTATCCATCATACATAGGAAGGCATGACCTACATCACAGGAGTCCACTAGTTGTTTGACCATGAGTGGACTTTGTGATATATTCATGCAAGGAAATGATGGCAGTGATACACCAATGTATGTTGTGAGTGATAAAGAGGTGATGCAGGGGGCATTAATTGCACAGTGATGTCATGTCCACGGTTTACATGTTGCTCAATGTAACCAATGTTCTGCTTTGGTTTGACATATCTCAGTATATGGGCTACATTAACAAACAAACAAAGTGGAGACGTGATATCACTGGCGAAGCCTGTTTCAACCTTAGTAAAACATCAACACAACTTACTAGATAACCCAATGCTCATTCTATGGTTTCAATGTGTGTGCTACACATTGAAATCCTAGGCTGATCATTGGGTTATCCAGTAAGTCTGGCTGTGAATCACTCTCTGATTGTGAAACTGACTTACTGGAGAACACAAAATTCACCCTAGGATTTCAATGTGTAGCACACACATTGAAATGCTAGGGTGAACATTGGGTTCTCCAGTAAGTCATTTTCACAATCAGAGTGTGAATCACAGCCTATGTGGCTACATGTTCTAACTATCCTGCCTGTTAGTTCTCTGCCAAATCAAATAGCTGTTTGGTTAACCCCTTAAACCACAACAGTTGATGCAGATGCATGTTCACAGTGTTGCACCAGTTGTTGTGCTAAGGGGTAGCTATCTGTTGTTCAAATTCAACCCACATCATGGCCATATAACACTGTCATGTGATGGAATGCTAGTTGAATTTGGACAATGTTGTATGTGAGAACCCATGCTGAAACATCCTACAAACATGTAACCTAGGCAGAAGCTGTGTTCACTGCATTGCTTGGCAATGCATTGGAGACATCGCTGCCACCTAATCTATCAATAAACACAAACCATATCAGACAGGATTCAAATGCAGAAGTGTGTGTTTCATTTAGGGGGAAAACATCAAACTGGACAGTTTATTTTTTCTTTTTGAGGGGGATCTTCGACTGGGTGCCAGAAGTGGATGGCCTGGCTGACTGCCTGGTCACCCTTTGCACCCTTGGTGTAGCTTCAGGGGTCACACTGGAGGGAGAGGCGGGAGCAGTGAAACCCTCTGTCAACCTCTGCTCCCTCTCCACATGCAGGTTCTCCCTGTTGTTGTGGCCCCTGACCTCCACCAGCAACTGCCCCATCATGTCCATCATCCCTGTATGGTACTGACGGATTTGTGTAGTCAGCACCGTGTGATGTACCTCCAGGGCATGAATGTCGAATTGTATCCTTGAAGCATTCCTCAGGGAATCCCTTTGGAGCCTTCTAATGTTCCTGTTGGTTCTCTGGGATTCCCTGAGTTGCCTCCTCTGTAGCACCAGGCAGTCCACCTTCATCCCGCTTATGTTTGCAGTGCTGGAGGGGAATGTGCCTGGTGAGTCTGCTGGTGGGTTGCTGCTGGTGGAGAGTCTGCTGGTGAGGCTGGGGCTGAGTTTGCTGGTGAGGCTGGTGCTGGGTCTGCTGGTGAGGCTGGTGCTGAGTCTGCTGGTGGGGCTGCTGCTGGTACTGAGTCTGGTAGTGGGGCTGCTGCTGGCGGAGAGTCTACTGTGCCTCCACATCCAAGGACTCAGAGCGGCCCACTGATCTCTGTGTTGGTGGTGGTGGGGTGAAGTATTCCCTTGGTTGAGGGGACTGGGGCTCCTCAATCAGGCCCAGGTGCTCGTATTCCAGTGGCCAGTGGTCATACCTTGGCCACTGGTAGCTGCTTGGCCCCCACCTAGGATTGTACCTAGGCCCTTGCTGGGGAGCCATCCAGGAGGGTGGGTCCAACGGATGCATATATGGCCCATATGTAGGGGTGACCACAGTCCCGGACATCCTGGACCGTCCTGGTGGTGGTGCTGCAGCACGGTGGTGATAGCGTAGGGAGGATGGCTGCATTGACCTCTCAAGGTACATCCAATCCTGATGATAGTGGGGGGGATCATGTGGTGTAGGAGGTGGTGGTGCAGCAGGTGCAGGAGGTGGTGGAGGTGGTGGTACAGCAGGTGCAGGAGGTGGTGGTGTGTCACAGCCACTGTGATTTCTCACCTGGATTTCTCCGCCCCTCTCTTCCTGATTGGCAGCTTCTCTTTTAAGAGCTGCTACTTTCTGGTTTCCCACGCTTGATCTTTGAGCTATCCTGCGTTCCAGCGTTCCAGTTGTTTGTTCGTGATCCTGATTTCATCTTTGATCAGTTTCTAACTACAATTTGTTCTTCTCTCCGTGCGCCTGTTATCTGTTCTGACTGAATTTCCTCTCCAGTCCTGCCAGCTCAACCCTGTCTTGCTTCTTCGTTTATCCTGCTCTGCTTCCTCGACTACCACCAGATTTCCAGTCGACACCAAAGAAGCAGGACACTTGGGTTCCTGTATCCATGGCAGGTTGATCTCCAACTGGGCTCAGTAGACGTGAACTGCCGGTCGGATAGATCCTAGCCACTCGACTGCTCTGCTTCCTCAACTACCACCAGACTTCCACTCAATGCCAAAGAAGCAGGTAACTTTGGTTCCAGTACCAGTGGAAGGTTGACCTCCGACTGGGCTCATCAGACATGAACAGCAGGTCAGATAGATCCTAGCCACTCGACTGCAATAACCTTGACTACCACCAGACTTCCAGTCAACGCCAAAGAAGCAGGTCACCTTGGTTCTTGTATCCGTGGCAGGTTGTCACGGTGCCCGTGTGTAACGGTTTGTTTGACACACAGACACGGTGGTTTAGGATAAAACACAGTTTTATTGAAATCACAGTAATATAATAACCCTCACAGGTCCTGTAGTATTTAAGCAGAATAATACAGACACACGACAGGTTACATATACATATGCCTACACAGGTCCAGTATAACCATAAAGTCCATAACAGCATATACTGACACAGGTCAGGCAGGATACGTTGAATTCCCAGGAGAAAAGTACTGCATGGGTTAATGGTCTTCAATGAGTGTAAACAGTCCCATGTGAAGAGAGGTCTGTGATGGAGCTCACTCCATACAGAGAGCTTAAGGATACGTAACGCCCAGAAATAGGTTAGCAGAACAAACGTGAAATGCCAGAGTAATATCAGGAATTGAGCAACATATGACACTGCCATAGCAGTAAGGGAGACCAGACCACTTGTACTCTGCCGGAGCAGTAACGGAGACAAAACCAATGGCACACTGCCGTAGCAGTAATGGAGACAGGCCACTTGCACTCTGCAGGAGCAGTAATGGAGACAAGGCCAATGGCACACTGCCGTCGTAGTAACGGAGACAAGGCCAAAGGCACACTGCTGTAGCAGTAACAGAGACTAGGCCACTTGCGCTCTGCAGGAGCAGTAACGGAGACAAGGCCAAGGGCACACTGCCGTAGCAGTAACGGAGACTAGTCCAATAGCACACTGCCATATCAGTAATGGAGACTAGGCCACTTGCACTCTGCAGGATCAGTAATAGAGATAAGGCCAAAGGCATACTGCCGTAGCAGTAACGGAGACTAGGCCACTTGCGCTCTGCAGGAGCAGTAATGGAGACAAGGCCAAAGGCAACCTGCCGTAGCAGTAACGGAGACTAGGCCACTTGCATTCTGCAGGAGCAGTATGGAGACACAATTGCCTGATGGATAGGAATGTCGCCAAGGCGACACAGAGGCAGCCAGAGCAGGAACGTCAACCAAGCCGGGTCGAATCATAGGAGCAGGAACGTCAGCTGAGCCGGGTCGGTACACAGGAGCAGGAACGTCAGCCAAGCCGGGTAGGTACGCAGGAGCAGGAATGTCAGCCAAGCTGGGTCGGTACACAGGAGCGGGGCAGAAGAATGGTCAGGCAATCCGGGTCGGTGCACAGGCAGGAGACAAGATGCAGAGTAGTCAGGCAGGCCAAGTCGGTGCACTGGGAATCACTGAGCAGAAACAAGCACTGGTACAGTAACACCACGAAAGGCCACCGGAGGGGTGCCAGAGCCCAGTATATAAAGGCCACACTGAGTGGGACAAACTATCACGGTGCCCGTGATTGCTGCATTTCTGTGTCTATCACCTCTAGGGGGCTTCCATTGGCTGTCTGCCTCTAGCCCTCCTCATATTGCCTATTTAAACTGAGTTTGGGCACCCTTTGGTTGCCCTTTCGTGGTGTCTCTGACTGCATCCACTTTCACTATGCTACAGAAGCTTGATGGGCCTTTTTGCTGTGTTCCTGGTTTCCTGAGTTCGTCCTGACCTGAGACTCCTGTGTGCTGTGCTTGTTCCAGTGCCTGTTCCGGTTGGAATCGTCCGAGGTTGCTGTTTCCTGCTGCAGGTCTTCGTTGCCGTTCCTGATCCGGTTGACCATCATTGTGCTGGTTCCTTTTCATCTCCTGCGTCCGGTTCCTGCATCTGTGGTGACTTTGTTCCTCGTTCGCTCCGGCGACATTTTCATCTGCTGGTTCCCAGCGTGCGGACGCTGGTTCGCTCCACAGCCTTGCAGCTATACACTATTAGTCTGTTGGTTACCAGCGTGCGGGCGCTGGTTCGCTCCTTTGCCTTACGGCACTATACACAGCTATCTGTTGGTTCCCAGCGTGCGGACGCTGGTTCGCTCCACAGCCTTGCGGCTATACACTATTAGTCTGTTGGTTACCAGCGTGCGGGCCCTGGTTTGATCCTTTGCCTTACGGCTCTATACATAACGATCTGTTGGTTCTCAGCGTGCGGACTCTGGTTCGCTCCACTGCCTTGCGGCTAATACAGTACTAGGTTGTTGGTTACCAGCTCGCGGGAGTTGGTTCGCTCCATTGCCTTCTGGCCTACTATTTTCTCAGTCTGTTGGTTACCAGCGCGCGGGCGTTGGTTCGCTCAATGACCTGTAGGTCTACTTAATATGCAGCTTGTTGGTTCCCAGCGTGAGGGCGCTGGTTTACTCTTCTGCCTCATTACTCATATAGTCTGATGGTTCCCAGTGCGCTGTCCAGTCCTAGACAGCTAGCTATTCCTACGGTACACGGGTACTGGAGTGTGCAGACTACCTGTTGTTACCACTGGACCTTGCAGCCTCTACCTTCCATATCTATACTGTCATTGTTATCTGACAGCTATTGAGGCCACTGTGGTTGACCCCTTCTCCTTGGGCTGCCTTGCCCGGTATATTGGTAAGGCCGGTAGAACCTCTTCATCATTCCATCCTGAGGTTGCCTTACCCGGTATTGGCAAGGCCGATAGAGCCTACTATTATGGTATTCCGTTAGGCTGCCTTGCCCGGTATATTGGCAGGGCCGGTAGAGCCTGTATCAGCTGGTGATCTGTTAGGCTGCCTTGCCCGGTATATTGGCAGGGCCGGTAGAGCCTGTATCCTCTTGAGTATTTATAGGCTGCCTTGCCCGGTATATTGGCAGGGCCGGTAGAGCCTGTATCCTCTGGACTATCTATAGGCTGCCTTGCCCGGTATATTGGCAGGGTCGGTAGAGCTACATATTCCTTACTCGCCCAGGTTGCCTTACCCGGTATATTGGCATGGCCGGTAGGGCCTGAATTGCTATTGTCATTACCTATCTGCCATTTCTATGTATTGTATGTACGTGTATAAAATCCTATGGGATTATCTTAAACTTTTCAATAAAGTTGTGTTTTTACCTAACTTTGCGTCTGAGAGTCTTAACAAACCGTGACACAAACACAAGATAGCCAATGGGAGCAAGGCACAGTGTAGACTGACAGAAAATAGCAAGGGGAGCACGGGCACGGTGATAGTACCCTCCTGGAAGACGGACCTGGTTTCTGAGGATATTTAGAGTGGAAATTGCGCAGTAATCTAGGAGCATGAAGGTCATTCTGATCAACCCAGCCCTTCCAATGGACCAAATATTGCAATTTTCCTCTAAATCTGCATGAATCAATTATGCTTTGGACCTCTTACTCCTCCTGACTCTGAACCTCCACCGGACCGGGAACCACAGGAGTGGTAATGTCGTGGTTGCATACCAGAGGTTTCAGCAGGGATACATGGAACACATTGTGAATGCACATAGACGCTGGGAGATCCAAGGCATACGAAACAGGGTTAATTTTACGGATCACCCTGAAGGGATCAATGAACCGGGGAGCCAACTTGTTGGATGGAACTTGCAAATTATGGTTTCTGGAGGAGAGCCATACCCTGTCCCCAACCTGAAAGGAGACCGCTGGCAGCCGTCTACTGTTAGCGTGGCGATGATGACGCTTGAACGACTGACTGAGGGCCCTATGAACCTGTGCCCATGTGGAGCGGAGTTGCTCGATGTGCTCGTCCAGAGCTGGAATCTGTTGCGACTGGAATGAGTCCGGGAGCAAACATGGCTGGAACCCATAGTTGATGAGAAACGGGGAGCTCCCAGACAATTAATTAACCGCACAGTTCCTGGCGAACTCTGCCCAAGGCAACAGGTCTGCCCAATTATCATGATGATCGGTAACAAAACAGCGCAGGAACTGTTCCACTCCTTGATTGGCACACTCAACGGCTCCATTGGTCTGGGGATGGTAGGCAGAAGAAAAGCACAGTTGAATGCCCATCTGGTTACAGAATGCTCTCCAAAATCTGGAAACAAATTGGATCCCACGGTCGGACACCAGAATTCTAGGTACCCCATGCAACTGGAACTCCTCTTTAGCAAAGACAACTGCCAACTGCTGGGCAGAGGGAAGGCCAGAAAGGGGCACGAAATGAGCCATTTTAGAGACTCTATCAACCACCATAAGAACGAACGAGTAACCCCTAGTCACTGGCAGCTCTCCCAGGAAATCAATGGATATGTGGGACCAAGGACGTTCGCCATTAGGTACTGGTTGGAGTAAGCCCACTGGGAGGTGTCTAGGGGTCTTGGCATGAGCACAGGTGGTACAGGCTGCAGTAAATGTGGAGCAGTCGGCCCGTAGGGAAGGTCACCAAAAAAACTTGTGAGAGAGACCATATTAGGTGATCCCTCCCAATATGCCCAGCAGCCTTAGAAGAGTGGTATGTTTCAAGCACACGGGTACGAAATGGCTCATCCACAAAGCACTTGCCCACTGGGGTTTCTGGGGGTGCCGTAGCCTGGGTAGTCAGAATCTCCTCCCCCAGTGGCGAACTGATACTAGTACATAGGGTGACCAGGATGCAATCAGGCTGAATGATGGGTATCGGGACATCATCCTTCTCCATCTCTAGCCTAAATTGTCTAGACAGGGCATCAGCCCTAACATTCTTGGAGCCCGGCAAGTAGGATACTACAAATTTGAAACGAGATAGAAACAGGGCCCATCTGGCCTGACGAGAGGACAATCTTTTAGCTTCCGAGAGATAAGTCAGATTTTTGTGGTCAGTTAGAATTAATACAGGGGTTCTGGTACCTTCCAGCAGGTGATGCCACTCTTACAAAGTGAGAATGATAGCCAGGAGTTCTCTGTCACCAATTTCATAGTGACTCTGGGCACTAGACAGTTTTTTTGAGAAGAACCCACATGGTCTCAGAGTACCTCCAGCCACAGGGCGCTGTGACAGTACTGCCCCTTCCCCAACATCAGAGGCATCAACCTCCAACGTGAATGGAAGGGAAGGGTTGGGGTGGGACAGTACAGGAGCGGATGCGAAAGGGGATTTTAATGTCTCAAAAGCATGATCAGCTGCATCAGACCATTGGGATGGATTAGCACCCTTGTGCGTAAGGTCAGACAGAAGTTTAACAATAGTGGAAAAGTTTTGGATAAACTTCCTGTAATACTTGGCAAACCCAAGAAAACGCTGAATCGCTTTTAACCCTTTGTGTCGTGACCATTGCAAGACTGCTGCGAGTTCCTCCTGGTCCATAGCAATACCATCCTTAGAGATCACGAAACCCAAAAGAGGCACTTTGGACCTGTGAATCTCGCACTTTTACAGAATAGTTTATTCTTGCGTAAACGAAGCAAGACCTTGGACACATCCTTGATGTGTTGAGACAGATTAGCTGAGTGTATGAGTATGTCATCAAGGTAGACTACTACACAGGACTAGCACAAAGTCCACAAAAATGGACTACTTGGCGCTCAAGCTACTTCAGAGGTGGAGAAAAATGCCTCCAATATATTTAAATCCCACTCTCCCTAATATCTAACACACAAACAAAAGAAAAAAAAAAAAAAAAAAAAAAAAAAAAAAATATATATATATATACAATAAACAATACCACAAATGTAAATACCAAATACACATAAAAACAAGACAAATGGAGAAAAGATACAAATATAGAGAAGGCAAATGTCCCTCTTGTTAATCACAATGGAATGGAGACAGATGAAAGTTAGTAAACCGTCCAACTTCAATGGAAAATCCCCCACTTATCGGATCCTCTTATGCTGCTCCTTAAATGGCCTTTGTTCCATCCACAACAATCCCAATACCTACAATAGAAGCGCAAAAAGACAAGGATATCTAAAAGTAGGGTTTATTATAAAGTGAATCTTATCCACCACACTAAAATGCGCTTACAAGATAAAATATTTAAGAACGCTTATCTGATTCCTCCACGTGCCGATTCGTGGCAGCTTTCTCCTCTATGAGGCCATTGCTCCCACACTGTCTTAGAAGTAACCGGACTTGATCCTCTCCATCTGCTTTCACAATCGGGTAGGTATGATCGGAGGGGTGAGTCTCAACCTTCTACTTTCACTCTATTCCTTAGGACCTGGCTCAATCCATCCTCTCCGCCCTCCCACTCGATGAAGTAGATAGATATCGAGGAATAAGTACCAAATCACTCCCTTCACTCTGGTCCTCCACCGGAGGACAGACAGCGTAATACACTTCAATACTATTCTGCCGACGCGTATCGCAGACGTCACTGTCTGCTTCCTCCCTGAGGAAGCAGACAGTGACGTCTGCGATACGCGTCGGCAGAATAGTATTGAAGTGTATTACGCTGTCTGTCCTCCGGTGGAGGACCAGAGTGAAGGGAGTGATTTGGTACTTATTCCTCGATATCTATCTACTTCATCGAGTGGGAGGGCGGAGAGGATGGATTGAGCCCGGTCCTAAGGAATAGAGTGAAAGTAGAAGGTTGAGACTCACCCCTCCGATCATACCTACCCGATTGTGAAAGCAGATGGAGAGGATCAAGTCTGGTTACTTCTAAGACAGTGTGGGAGCAATGGCCTCATAGAGGAGAAAGCTGCCACGAATCGGCACGTGGAGGAATCAGATAAGCGTTCTTAAATATTTTATCTTGTAAGCGCATTTTAGTGTGGTGGATAAGATTCACTTTATAATAAACCCTACTTTTAGATATCCTTGTCTTTTTGCGCTTCTATTGTAGATACTACACAGGACTGTAGCATATCACGGAGGATATTGTTAATAAATTCTTGAAATACAGCGGGTGCGTTACAGAGGCCAAGTGGCATGACTAGGTATTCATAATGCCCAGATCTGGTATTAAATGCCGTTTTCCACTCATCCTCAGCTCTTATTCTGATCAGGCAGCCCGTAGATCTAATTTTGTAAAAATGGAAGAACCTTTTAACCTGTCAGATAGTTCAGTAATGAGTGGTATGGGGTAGGCATTATTGGACATAAGTTTATTTAATCCCCAGTAATCAATATAAGGCCTTAACTCGCCATTCTTCTTTTTCACAAAAAAGAAACCAGCACCAGCAGGTGAGATAGACTTTCTAATAATCCTTCTTTTAAGGGCATCATCAATGTATTCCTCCATGGCCCGATTTTCCTCGCATGACAGTGGGTACGTGCGGCCCCTAGGGGACACAACCCCAGGGGGCAAATCAATGGCGAAATCGTATGCCCTATGCTGGCGCAATGTGCTAGCCTCTTCCTTACTAAAAACGTCACCGAATTGGTGATATTCGACTGGCACGGAGAGAGAGGTACACAAAATCTTAACTGCCAGTCAAACTGGGGATTATGCAAATGTAACCATGGGAACCCCAGAATGACCGCATGATTAGGAGAATGGATTATCTGAAATCGATGTTCCTCTGTGTGGAGGGCCCCAATAGTCATAGAAAGCGGAATACTTTCCATAGTTATCTGAGCTGGTTCTAACGGTCTGCCATCAATCGCCTCAATGGCTAAGGGAGATTCCCTCCTGACCAACAGAATTTTATGAAACGTAGCAAATGAACTATCCATGACGTAACCAGCCGCGCCAGAATCAACCAGGGCCAGAACCTCCACTGAGTGTTCTGCTCATGAAAATACCTCCCGGATGTTGGGTTTCTGCATAATTGGGTCTAGGGACTGCTGAACACCACCTAGGGCCTGTCCCCCAAGGTACCATAGGTGCATTCGTTTCCAGGACGTACAGGACAGGTACATAATAGGTGCCCAGCTTTGCCACAGTACAGACATAACCCCTGCCTCCCGCGGTGTGCCCGTTCTTCCTTAGTTAGTTTGGTGAACCCCAGTTGCATTGGTACACAGGACTCCTGTTTACGATCAGGAGGCATGGGAGGCGAGGGAGGCATGGGTGGGATCAAAAAACTGTTTTGCCCACTGTTTCTATGCCGTAGACTACAGTCTTTAGCCATAAGTCTTTCACGAATACGAGAATCAATTAGAATGGCGTAATCAATGTATTCGTCCAAATCACTAGACACTTCTCTAGCTGCCGTTTCATCCTTAATACGGTCAGCAAATCCTTGAGCAAAGGCTGCCACCAGCGCCTCGTTGTTCCAACCTACCTCTGCTGCCAATGTACAGAATTCTATGGCATAGTCACCCACAGTACGATTGCCCTGTTGTATCTCCATCAATCATTTGGCAGCAGAGGCGGCTCTACCAGGAACTTCAAATACTGTCTGAAACGTCCGTACAAACTCCCTGAAGTTCCTGGTGCAAGGTTTAGCATTCTCCCGCAAGGGATTGGCCCACTCCAAGGCTCTGCCCGTCAATAGTGATATCATGAACCCGACCTTACTGCGGTCATTAGGAAAAGCGTAAGGGGTTAGTTCCAGAAATATCTCCAATTGATTAATAAACCCTCTGCACAGGGTGGGTTCGCCATTGTATCTCAGTGGTAGCGGAGCAGAAGCAGTTAACCCTTTAACTGAGGCAACAGCTGTCAAGGATTGACTCTCCGGTGTCGAAACTGGGGAGACCACCGGATTCTGAACTGGTTTATCGAGATGCACCGTGCGCTCAAGAATAGTTTGTATGGCCAGTGCCAACTGGTCCAAACTCTGCTCATGTACATCCATCCTCCAGTGGATGTTCAGTGTATTTCCCTCACCTTTACTGTTTGAGGTCATGGCCCTTTCATACTGTAACGGTTTGTTTGACACACAGGCACTTTGGTTTAGGATAAAACACAATTTTATTGAAATCACAGTAATATAATAACCCTCACAGGTCCTGTAGTATTTAAGCAGAATAATACAGACACACGACAGGTTACATATACATATGCCTACACAGGGCCAGTATAAACATAAAGTCCATAACAGCATATACTGACACAGGTCAGGCAGAATATGTTGAATTCCCAGGAGAAAGGTACTGCATGGGTTAATTGTCTTCAATGAGTGTAAACAGTCCCATGTGAAGAGAGGTCTGTGATGAAGCTCACTCCATATAGAGAGCTTAAGGATAAGTAACGCACAGAAATAGGTTAGCACAACAATCGTGAACTGCCAGAGTAATATCAGGAACTGAGCAACATATGACACTGCCATAGCAGTAACGGAGACCAGACCACTTGCACTCTGTCGGAGCAGTAACGGAGACAAAACCAATGGCACACTGCTGTAGCAGTAATGGAGACAGGCCACTTGCACTCTGCAGGAGCAGTAACGGAGACAAGGCCAATGGCACACTGCCGTAGCAGTAACGGAGGCAGACACTTGCACTCTGCAGGAGCAGTAACGGAGACAAGGCCAATGGCACACTGCCGTAGCAGTAACTGAGACAGAAACTTGCACTCTGCAGGAGCAGAAACGGAGACAAGGCCAATGGCACACTGCCGTAGCAGTAACGGAGACAAACACTTGCACTCTGCAGGAGCAGTAACGGAGACAAGGCCGATGGCACACTGCATACCAGTAACGGAGAAAAGGCCAATAGCACACTGCCGTAGCAGTAACGGAGACTAGGCTACTTGCGCTCTGCAGGAGCAGTAATGGAGATAAGGCCAATAGCACACTGCCGTAGCAGTAACGGAGTCTAGGCCACTTGCGCTCTGCAGGAGCAGTAACGGAGACAAGGCCAAGGGCACACTGCCATAGCAGTAACGGAGACTTGGCCACTTGCACTCTGCAGGAGCAGTACGGAGACACAATTGCCTGATAGATAGGAATATTGCCAAGGTGACACTGAGGCAGCCAGACAGGAAAGTCAACCAAGCAGGGTCAAATCACAGAGCAGGAACGTCATCCAAGCCGGGTCGGTACACAGGAGCAGGAACGTCAGCCAAGCCGGGTCGGTAAGCAGGAGCAGGAACGTCAGCCAAGCTGGGTCGGTACACAGGAGCAGGAACGTCAACCAAGCCAGGTCGGTACACAGGAGCAGGCACAGAAGAATGGTCAGGCAATCCGGGTCGGTGCACAGGCAGGAGACGAGATGCAGAGAACTCAGGCAGGCCAAGTCGGTACACTAGGAATCACTGAGCAGAAACAAGCACTGGTACAAGAACACCACGAAAGGCCACCGGAGGGGTTCCAGATCCCAGTATATAAAGGCCATGCTGGGCGGGACAAACACAGGATAGCCAATGGGAGCAAGGCACAGTGTAGACTGACAGAAAATAGCAAGGGGAGCACGGGCACCGTGATACAGGCCTTACCACACATGGGACTGTTTATACTCGCTGACTGCTATTAATCCATGCAGTACCAATACACTGGGACTCTTTCAAGATCTGCCTGACCTGTGTCAGTATAATGTGTTATGGACTCTATATTTATACTGGACCTGTGTGGGCATATATAAATGTAACCTGTCTTGTGACTGTACTACATTGAGAATATATTACAGGACCTATGAGGGTTATTGTATTCCTAATTGCTTAATAAAACTGTGTCTTATCCAAACCTACTGTGTCTGTGTGTCAAACAAACAGTTACACAGGTTGATCTCCTACTGAGCCCAGCAGACTTGAACAGCCTGTTGGATAGATCCCAGCCATTAGACTGAACACTCGTAGACTTACATTTGACTATCTCTCTGTGCAGTAGGTCGACTGTCTCCGGTCTCGTCCTTGAATTACCTTAGATTCCTGTGTTTGAATATCCTGTAGTCTGATACTAATAAAGACTTTGGTCTCCATAGTTTGTGTGCTACTCTCCTTCTTTAACTGAGGTTCTGCATGTGAGTTACAAACACTATCTTTAATCAGTCCCAAGATCAATCCATAATGGACCCAACAGACCTTAACCGTCTATTCACTAGACAGGAGCAGCAAGAACAAGTATTATCTACCCATGCTTCTCAGTTGCTCAACCTAGACCTCAAGTTGGACGATGTTGTGGAAATGCTGCAAACTTCTACTCTTACAGCATCTTCAACCTCAGTGAACCTATCCCGGTTCCTACTCAAGAATCTCCAACCGGCTTGGCTATGGCCTTAGCTGGTAAACCTCCAAAGATACCTTTACCGGATAAATATGCTGGTTCACCTATGGAATGCAGAGGTTTACTGAACCAGTGTCTTCTCCAATTCTGCGCTTTGCCACAAACTTTCTTAACACACTCATCTCGAGTTTCTTTTATTATTTCCCTGCTGAAAGGGAATGCCCTGGCCATCGCCTCTGGTAGAAAGGGATTCTCCGCTCCTAGAGGACTCTGATGCCTTTTGGTATGCCTTCCGGTTAGTTTTTGATCTCCCAGGCCACCAGGCTTCTGCTGAGGTTTCACTCATGGACCTCCGCCAAGGGCATCAGTCATTGAGTAATTACACCATTGAGTTTCATACCCTGGCCCATGAAACTGACTGGGATCCGGGGGCCTTGAAGGAAGTTTACAATAGGGGTCTCAACTAATGTCTCAAAGATGCCCTAGCTTACAAAGAGATACCAGAGGATATTGAGGAGTCTATCTACCTTTGTCATGAGTTGGATCGCTGCATGATAGAAAAAGCAGCAAGAGTGAGAATGGTCCAGGAGGGCCAGATGGACTCACTATCCCTCGCATTTCTCCAATACCCTGTCAACAGAAGCTGAACCCATGGAAGCGAACATGGTAACCAAACTTACAGACACTGAGAAAAACTGAAGGAGAACTCTGGGTCTATGCATTTACTGTGGTCAGAAGGGTCATCTCCTTCACAACTGTCCTGTGCATCCAGGAAACAAACAGGCTTAGAGGTTAAAGGAGACACCCCTCTAAGCATTGATTCTTGCCTCCTGAATGACGCAACTCGTGTGTTACTTTCATTGACTCTAACTTGGTCAGGGGATTCTGTCTCCACACAAACATTTGTGGACACTGGGGCTGCCGGGGTTTTGTTGATCATCAATGGTCATCTGCGGTTGGCTTACCTCTTCACTCCAAATCCCAGACTTCAAAGGTTACAACTGTTGACAGAAAACCTCTGGGTCATGGTCTGATACTTCAAGAGACCAGACCAATCCAAGCTACCATAGGCCTGTTCCACACCGAGTTTTTGAATCAAGCCCCATCAGCCTCTGTAATCCTTGGACTCCCTTGGTTGAGACTGCATAATCCTATAATTAATTGGGCCTCTGGGGAACTTACTTGTTGGGGTACCTCTTGTTTTGATTCTTGCATTTCCAGGACTCTCAGATTCTGTTCTGTGCATTCTGTTCCTGAAACCCAAGATCTAACTAAAGTTCCAGAGGTCTATCACATATTCATGGATGTATTTTCCAAAAAAGAGGCTAACACATTGCCCCAGCACAGGCCCTATGATTGTGCACCACACCTCCCAGGGGCAGGACCTACCTGCTCTCCAGGCCAGAGGACGCTACCTTAGCCTCTTATATCCAAGAGAACCTGGAGAAGGGCTTCATACGCCCTTCTATGTCACTGGCAGGAGCTGTTTTTTTCTTTGTAGCCAAAAAAGACAGGTCTCTCAGACCATGTATCAACTACAGGTGACTAAACAAAGTGACTGTCAAGAACCGATATCCCCTGCCTCTTATTTCTGAGTTATTTGACCAACTAAGGGATTCTACCATTTTCACTAAACTTGATTTGCGAGGAGCATATCATTTAGTTAGCATAAAGGAGGGAGATGAGTGGAAGACTGCCTTCAATACGTGCTACGGACATTACGAATATTTAGTAATGCTCTTCAGACTATGTAACGCCCCAGCAGTCTTTCAGGCTCTAATGAACGACTTGTTTCGTGACATGATAATGCCTTATATGGTGGTTTATTTAGATGACATTTTTATTTACTCCAAGGATCTGCAGTCTCATAAAGGACATGTGCAGGCTGTTCTACAACGCTTACGAGAGAGCAATCTTTATGTTAAATTTGAAAAATGTCATTGTCAGCGTTCCGGCACCTTAAGGAGGCTTTCACCTTGGCTCATGTACTCCACTACCCTGATCCCACTCTTCCATCTCTAGTAGAGGTGGATGTTTCTGAAGTAGGTGCTGGGGCTGTGCTATTTCAAAGAGACTCCACTACTAGCAGATTACATCCCTGTGCCTACTTCTCCCAACAATTCTCTCTAGCTGAAAAGAACTATGACTTGGGTAGCAGGGAATGTTAGCCATCAAACTTGCCTTGGAAGAGTGGAGAAATTTGCTTGAAGGCACGGTTTCTCTGGTTACCATCTTCACTGATCATAAAATCTGCAATTTCTTGAGTCTGCTCAACGTCTCAACCCAAGACAAGCTAAATGGGCACTTTTCTTTACTAGGTTAAATTTTTTGATTTCCTATCAACCAGGATCCAAGAAAATCAATGCAGATGCCTTATCCCGTCAATTTCCTTCTACTCCTGCTTTACGTCCGGAACCCATTTTGTCACCGGAGAAATTGTCCATGCCATCTCCTCCAAGACACTCAGGAAGATTCAAAAGGCTCAAGCTCCTAATCCTACCTCAGCACTAAAACCCAGTTTTTTGTTCATTCCACCTCGATTCAAGTTGGAGGTATTAACTTGGGCTCATTCCTCTACCCCTTCTGGGCATCTGGGAATCATTCGCACCCAAGAACTTTAGCAAAGGCAATTCTGGTGGCCTACGCTTTCTACTGATGTCAAGGATTATGTTAAACCCTGTAGTTCCTGTGCTCAAAATAAAACCCCTTGTCGGAAACCTCCTGGGTTTCTTGTGCCTCTACCCATTCCACAGACCCCTTGGACTCACTTGGCGATGGACTTTATTGTGGATTTACCACCATTCCAACCAAGGCACTGTGATATGGGTAGTTGTAGACCGATTTTCTCGCCAGGCTCACTTCATACCTTTGCCGGCCTTACCGTCTGCATCACAACTAGCAACTGTCTTCCTGTGAGAAATCTTTCACCTGCACGGACTTCCTCTCCAAATTGTATCTGACCGGGGTTCTCAATTTGTATCCAAATTTTGGAGAAGTTTGTGCGTTCATTTGGGAATCAAAATACACCTTCCCTCAGCCTATCACCCCCAAACAAATGGGCAGATGGAGCGCACCAATCAGTCTTTAGAAACTTACCTTCAACACTACATGGATTCACACCAATCTATCACGGTGCCCGTGATTCTTGCTGTTCTGTGTCTGTCACTTGCTGAGTATTCCTGATTGGCTGTCTGCTATTAGCCCTCCTCACACAGCCTTTTTAAACCCAGGTTGAGCACTTCCCGGTTGCCCTTTCGTGGTGTTGATCTTAGAGCTATCCTGTGTCCCAGCGTTCCAGTTGTTTGTTCGTGATCCTGATTTCATATTTGACCAGTTTCTAACTACAATTTGTTATTCTCTCCAGGAGCCTGTTATCTGATCCGGTCATTGTTCTGACTGAATTTCCTCTCCAGTCCTCCCAGCTCGACCCTGACTTGCTTCTTTGTTTATCCTGCTCTGCTTCCTTGACTACCACCACATTTCCAGTCAATGCCAAAGAAACAGATCACTTGGGTTCCTGTATCCGCGGCAGGTTGATCTCCAACTGGGCTCAGCAGACGTGAACTGCTGGTCGGATAGATCCTAGCCACTCGACTGCAATACCCTTGACTACCACCAGACTTCCAGTCAACGCCAAAGAAGGAGGTCACCTTGGTTCCTTTATCCGTGGCAGGTTGATCTCCGACTGGGCCCAGCAGACTTGAACAGTCGTAGACTGCCATTCGACTATCACTGTGCAGTAGGTCGACTGTCTCTGGTCTCGTCCTTGAACTATCTTAGATCCCTGTGTTTGAATATCCTGTAGTCTGATACTAATAAAGACTTTGGACTCCGTAGTTTGTGTACTACTCTCCTTCTTTAACTGAGGTTCTGCATGTAAGATCCAAACACTATCTTTAATCAGTCACAAGGTGCAGCTGGTGCAGGAGGTGGTTCAGGTGTATATGGTGACCATGTGCCGGTCTCATCCTCTTGTTCCTCAAGAGGAATCTCCTCACCAGGAGATGTGAGTGCCTCCTCCACCTCCACTGCATCCTGCTGTGCTGCAGGTCCGTATGCTGTGTGGGGAAATGAAATGGTGTGATTAGTAATGTAGGAAATGACAGAATGAATGCAAGATGATTTAATTGACATGTGAATCTCTGGTTGTCATGATGGTATCCTATGCATTGGGTTGGGATGCATAGGATACCACCCTGGCAATCACAGATTGATGAACTTGTCAGGATTCTTACATGAGGTCTGTCCAAGTTCATTCCTCCAGTCCACCAATCAGGCCAGTATTGAGGGATTTCTCTGATTAAGGCCTGTTGCTGTTTTGATCAGTCACTCCATATTTCTGAGTGACCCAGTCTTGCTTAATCAGAGATATCCATCAATCATGGCCTGTTGGTGTGTCACCTACAGTGGCTGACATTTGATTCCAATGTGTATCCTGCAAATAGTGGTTGGTGTAACATCCATCCGTGGCATTGCCACTCCTGAGGATCCATGTGAAAACCAAATGTATGATATGACAGTTCAAGTGAGAGTAAATGATTGCGTACACAATACAAAGGTCTACTTGGTTCTCCTTTAATTACACAGTGTTGGTTATTTCAAGGGATAGTAATATTTAAATTTCGCAATACTTAATCTTGTAGCCTTTAAAAAAGACAAATTAAATGCCCCCAGTGCCAACTCTCAAACCTTTATGGTTTGAGAAATATCCTCAGGGGAATCCTGAACCTGAACAAGAGGAGGCTCTTGAGCAGATCCAAGATTATTTTTAAGGGCTACAAGACTAAGTATTGTAAAATTTAAGAATTACTATCCTTTGCACATGCACCCAGTTAGTCTCAGTGGCACTGTGTCATGCTCCAAAAAGACCTGCCAGAGGGAGAGAGAGAGAGTAATCCTTAAAGGGATAGTAATACTTCGTTTTAACTTTATTTTATTTTGTAGGCATTAAAAAAACATGAAGAATGATATAAGTCTTATCTCTCAAACCTTTATGGTTTATGAGATATTCACAAGCAAAGTTCCCCTCCCCGCCCCTTTTACCTAGTGTAAGACATCTCTTCTCAGATGTGAGTCTGGTTGTATGACAGTACAGATAACAGAAGGGGACAATTTTCTTTGTATGAAAACAATGAAAGCCCTTCCCCCCTTGACAAGTTTTTCAGCTTTTTCCATTATCTTAATTGAAGATTGTCCCTCTCTGCAGTCTACCTGGGCATCTCCCTTCTGATCTGGTTGAACAGGGGGGGATACTTTGTTTGTGAATATCTCTTAAACCATAATGGTTTCAGAGATAAGACTTATATCATTCTTCATGTTTTTGTAATGCCTACAAAATAAAATAAAGTTAAAATGAAGTATTACTATCCCTTTAAGAAGCAATCTGGTGAAGGTCAGACTCTTCCAACAAGGGATTAGGGAGCAAGATGCTAGGGTTCGACGCTGTGGTACGCAGCTCAGGTACGGTGGTTGGCTAAACAGAGTTGTGCTGCGGAAAAGCCGGGTAAAGGTGCTAGCCGCGAAGCTAGATTAGTTCCCTTAGGTTGAGCCAAAGGGGGCCCTCGATAACTCCGAATAAACAAACTCTACAACCCTAATCCCCAGGGAGGAACTATCTCCAACTGGAAGTAAGATAGGTGTCACGGTTTGTTTTCACTCTCAGACACAGAGTAAGATAAAAATCAAACTTTATTGAAAAGTTTAATGGGAACCCTCACGGGTCCAACACATACACATAGTCACACGTACATAATCGATACAAACAGTAGTATTTGCAAGACACAGCATGGTAGGCTCTACCTGCCTTGCCAATATGCCGGACAAGGCAGCCTAGAGAGCAACACAACAATAAACTGCGACTCTACCGGCCTTGCCAATATACCGGGCAAGGCAGCCTGGAGGGTTACACGGATCTGAATGTGGCTCTACAGGCCTTGCCAATATACCGGGCAAGGCAGCCTGAAAGATGGCACTGTGGAATGGAAACAGGCTCTACCGACCTTGCCAATATACTGGGCAAGGCAGCCTGGAGGGCAACAATCTGAATATGGCTCTACCAGCCTTGCCAATATACCGGGCAAGGCAGCCAGGAGGACAGAAGGACAGCTCCACAAATGCTGAATAGATGGAACAGCAGCAATAGATGGAATAGTGGAGCAAACCAGTATCATGTCTTGGAAAACAGTAGCGTCTAACTGGTTCTATACTAGCGAATCAGCAACCGGTGAAAGTGGAGTAAACCAGTATCGTGTCTTGGACAACAATAGCGTCTAACTGGTTCTATACTAGCAAATCAGCAACCGGTGAATGTGGAGTAAACCAGTACCACGTACTGGGAGATAGGAACACCCAACCGGTTCTATGAGTGGAATCAGCAACCGGTAAATGTGGATTAAACCAGTACCGCGTACTGGACTACAGTATAGCAAACCGGTTCTAAATAGATGGATCAGCAACCGGTGAAAGTGGAGTAAACCAGCATCGTGTCTTGGACAACAATAGCGTCTAACAGGTTCTATACTAGCAAATCAGCAACCGGTGACTGTGGAGTAAACCAGTAACGTGTCTTGGGCAACAATAGCGTCTAACCGGTTCTATACTAGCAAATCAGCAACCGGTGAATGTGGAGTAAACCAGTACCACGTCCTGGAAGACAGGAATGCCCAACCGGTTCTATGAGCTGAATCAGCAACTGGTAAATGTGAATTAAACCAGTACCGCGTACTGGACACAGGGATGCCCAACTGGTTCTATACAGCGAGATTAGCAACTGGTGAATGTGGAGTAAACCAGTACCACGTACTGGACAACAGTGATGCCCAACCGGTTCTATACAGTGGAATCAGCAACCTGTGAATGTGGAGCAAACCAGTGATCAGAATGTCGCCAAGGCGACCCAGCAGCCAGATGATGACAGTGAGGATACAGCAGCAGCAACCGCAGACGAGCCAGGATGACCACTGGAACAACAGGACTGCCACCCAGGTCAGGAACGGAGCAGGAACAATGGCAGCACGGGATCAGAAACGGAAGCAGGAATGGCAGCCCAACCGGATCTGGAACGGAGGCAGGAACCACGCGGGAGAGGCACTGACTACTGGAGAGCGCTGACACTGGTAGCAGAGCAAAACAGGCCCAAGAAACAGGTACAGGTACAGGCAGGTGACTGCTGACATAGAGACACCACGAAATGGCAACCAAAGGGTGCCTCAGCCCAGCCTATATAGGCAATACTGGGCGGGCAAAAGACAGGCGGCCAACGGAGAGTACACACACCTGACTGACAGCAGAAGTCAGCAATCACGGGCACTCACTCAGGTCTTGCAGGAGGCTCGAAATGACAGAAGTTGGAAAGTCGCCAAGCCGGGTCATACACAGGAGGTCAAATAGGTAGCAAATCAGGAGGCTGAAGAGATGTCAGGTTACCAGGCCAGGTCATACACAGGAAGATCCACTGGTACCAAATCAGGAGACTTAAGAGAAGTCAGGAATACCAGGCCAGGTCATTCACAGGAAAACAGGACAAAATCAGCTTCCAGAAGAGTAATCAAATGGCAGATCAGGTCATACACGGAAGGCTACTGAAACAAGGATGGAGGCAGAAGGATGGTGAAGGGCTAGACTGGTCAAACACAGCACGAACAGGACACCAAGAGAATAGGCTAAATTAAGCTACTGGACGCTATACTAACATGCCTAACAAAAGTATACCGGCTCTTTAAATAGCCGCAACCTGGAAGTAAACACATCGTCCCTGGCAACGGGGACCAGGGGGCCAGAATTATTACCTTATTTAATAGATTTATGCTTTCTTCCATAGCTGACAGTAGCACGGAGTGCAGACATCTTGCCATAGTGACGTCCGTGCGCCTGCGCTGTCAGTCCCTTTTGGAGCAGGCTGTCTCCTAACAATGCCTCCTAGACCCAGCTGGGGCTGA
The DNA here is from genome assembly GCA_037306005.1 of Rhinophrynus dorsalis. Taxonomy (NCBI): domain Eukaryota; kingdom Metazoa; phylum Chordata; class Amphibia; order Anura; family Rhinophrynidae; genus Rhinophrynus; species Rhinophrynus dorsalis. The sequence goes on along the minus strand of CM074728.1, from coordinate 35,102,853 downwards.
CAGCGCAGGCGCGTGGACGTCACTATGGCAAGATGTCCGCGCTCCGTCCTGCCTGTCACCCATGGAAGAAAGCTTAAATCTATTAAATAAGTTAATAATTCTGCCGACTAGCGCTACTAAGCTGCTAGTTGCCAGATGGGGACTTAATTAAAAGGATAGTAATACTTCATTTTAACTTTATTTTATTTTGTAGGTATTAAAAAAACATGAAGAATGATATAAGTCTTATCTCTGAAACCTTTATGGTTTAAGAGATATTCACAAACAAAGTATCCCCCCCCGTTCAACCAGATCAGAAGGGAGATGCCCAGGTAGACTGCAGAGAGGGACAATCTTCAATTAAGATAATGGAAAAAGCTGAAAAACTTGTCAAGGGGGGAAGGGCTTTCATTGTTTTCATACAAAGAAAATTGTCCCCTTCTGTTATCTGTACTGTCATACAACCAGACTCACATCTGAGAAGAGATGGCTTACACTAGGTAAAAGGGGCGGGGAGGGGAACTTTGCTTGTGAATATCTCATAAACCATAAAGGTTTGAGAGATAAGACTTATATCATTCTTCATGTTTTTTTAATGCCTACAAAATAAAATAAAGTTAAAACGAAGTGTTACTATCCCTTTAAGCTAAAGATGCTGTGCGGTGGTAGTTCCGCTTTAAAGACTTTAAAGACACTTTTGACATAATAGGATTTACAGATGCTCGAACACTACTTTGCAGTGTCAGTGAGGTGATGCTATTGCCGTCTGATACAGAGCTTGGGCCCACTGTTAAATCCTCTGTGACAGAATGGTTTTCCCCCAAGAATTAACTTGGTTTTCAGTGACCACCATTGTTGTCACCATGTGTTCCCATTCTTGAAAACATGAATGTCTCCTGTGTGTCTGTGTATCTATTAGAGAATATTGGCCATTTAATGGGTTAATATGTATGTTGGAAGTAGAGAGGCATGGTGCCATGGAGTCTAGCTAACCTAAGAGATTGTGTTATCAGATAGCCCTCTATGGGTCAGATAGAGGGGGTAGAGCAAATCTGTGAGTGTAATATGTATCCCTTCCCCTATACATCAGGCTAAGCAAAATAGACCGTGAAAAATGGTAGCTGTGACATCAGATCCTGTAGGGGGTGGGTAGAATGAAGTTTTAGAGAGTGACTCAGGGAGAAGGAAAGAAGAGAGATGGGAATGTAGGAGCAGGGAAGAAGGCCTCCCTAGAATGGAGGGAGGCCTGGGGCCAGTCTGAAGTTTGACTGGCCCATGTGCTTGCTAAATGAGTACTGGGGAAGCTGGGACGTGTGTGCGCCCTAACCGGAAGAGTTAAGGTGAGTGGGCACTGAAGTGACCAGGTCCCCCATCTAGTTGTGTGCTATAAGCCAAGCTGTGGCGGCTGCAGCCACAGAAAGTGCCCTGATGTTCCCAAAACAAGGTTGGTGGCGGTAAAGCTGAACTTCCGTGGCTATGGCCCAATAATAAGGAGAGTGACTGTGGATTATTTCTTGGACACCTTCTCCAACTCCTCTGCCAGGACTACAAAGTGCAAAGATGTATTATACAAGCCATCACCTGGTGAATGGGCAGGAGACTGTGTGCCCTTCTCCTGCCTCTAAAATGTGAGAATTAAGTGGAACTCCTGCCAAGCCGTATAACTTTTCTGGCATACCAAGAAGAGAATAGCAGAAGTGTGTAGTTTTTATGCTTTACCTGTTTGTTTTCTTGTTATCCTTTGTTTATTTGTTGTGACCTCTCTAATAAATGCAATTTATTATCTTTTTGTCTGGCTGGATAAATCACTTAAACCTCGATCTACCAAGCAGTAAACCCTGTACCTATCACATCCTCCTTCTCTGCTGTAGCAACAACACTAGAATTACAATGCTCATAGTAACATAGCTGATGAGGCTGAAAAAAGACATGCATCCATCAAGTGCAGCCCATGCCAAATTACAACCTATTGATCCAGAGGAAGGAAAAAAGCCCCACTGAAGCCATTTCCAATTAAGCAACAAACGGTTAAAAAAGTTCCCTGGATCAACAACCTATCTGCTTTGAAGTCAACTATCATAATTCTCAACATTGTTCAGTGCTAGATAGGTATCCATTACTTTTCAAAAGCAGTTACAGTATCTGCAAGCACAGCATCCCAAGGCAAAGAACTCCATAGCTTTTACCACCCATACGGTAAAAAATCCCTGCTTTTGTTATAGTCAAAAATGCCTTTCCTCTAGAATTAATGGATGACCTCTCATTCTTAGCTCAGCTCTTTGAATACATAATTAATTGGAAAGTTCTTTGCATGCACTCAAATATATTTGCAAATGGTAATTATATCACCCCTTAGATGTCTCTTCTCTAATGTAAACAATCCCAGTTTGGCTAGTCTCTCTGTATAATGCAGATCCTCCAATCCCCTTATAGGTTTCGTTGCACATCTCAGCACTTTTTCCAGGTCAATAATGTCTTTGTTTAAGAACTGGTGCTCAAAACTGTACTCCATATTCAAGATGAGGCCTGACCGAGGATTTATATAGAGGAAGAATTATATCAGAATCCATTGCATCTTGTAAGGAATGGTTTTTTGGGTGCTCTCCTCACATCTATACCTCTTTTTATGCATCAGAGTGTACCCTATTTGCTCTTGCAGCAGCTGAGGGTCTCTGCACAGTGCTGTGAACTCTATCACCTATCAGTGCTCTTAAATATTTTTCTAATTAGGATTCCCCAAGTTGTTTGCCATTTAGTTTATATGTAGCATGTTTGTTTCCACAGCCCAAATACATAACCTGTGTAAGGTTTACATTAAATGGTCTAAACGTCTACATTAAATATCATCTGCCACCTTTATGCCCTATTCAGTCTAAATCCTTCTGCAGAGAAAAACATCCAGCCCTGTATGTATTTCCTTAAGCACCTTACTGTCATCAGCAAATACTGATACATTACTTTCAATTTCCACTTCTATATCATTAATACATTAAAACGTATTGGGCCCAGGGTTGTATTCTGTGGCACGCTTGTTACAATTTTAGACCAACATGAAAAGGTTCCATTTATAACAATTTTCTGCCATCTATCATCTAACCGGTTCTCAATTCATTTACAGGTATCATCTCCCAAACAAAAGCCTTTTACTTTATGCAGTAACCTGTTGTGAGGCACAGTATCAAAGGCTTTTGAAAAATCCAATTATTCTACACCAACAGCAGTTTAGTTGTCCAAATTATTACTTACCCTTTTGTAAAATGCATGTAAATTAGTCTGGCATGGTCTATTCCTCTTAACACCATGCTGGCCCCAACTAATAATATTGTTGCTCTTAACATAGCTCTGAATACTGTCAGACACCTTTCTAAAATCTTACCCACTATGGAAGTCAAGCTCACAGGTCTATAATATCCTGCTTTTGATCGTGCCCCCTTTTTGAACAATGACACTACATCGGCTTTCCCCCAATCAAAGGGCACTATGTTTGATGAAAGTGAATCAATAAATATTAAGTATAATGGTCTTACTATTACTGAAGTACCACTGGGTGTATGTCATCAGGTCCAGGTGCCGTATTCACCATAACATTTTCCAGTCTCTTTTGTACTTTGTCCTCAGTAAGCAATGTACATGATGGAGGAAATTCTGTGGTTTTGTCTGTTTGCTCATAGCCTGTCATTGTTGCTTCCTTTGTATATACAGAAGAAAATAATTTGTTTAAGGTGTCAGCCATAGCCTTATCCTCACTAATTAATTCACTGGTCTCAGACTTAAGAGGATCAATATCAACCTTAATATTTTTGTTATTAATATACTTGTAGAATTGTTTGAGATTTATCTTGTTTTCATTTGCAATACTTCTCTCATTTTCAGTTTCAGCTAGCTTGTTTGCAGATTTTATTACATTCTTTAAATTTCTTAAATGATGCATCTGACTCATTTAACAATTTAAAAGCCTGCTCATATTTCTCATTTCCTTGCAAACCTAAATGTGGCTTAATAAAAGCCATATTGTCTTAAAGGGATAGTAATGTTTTATAATAAAAGCAGCTCCGATTAATCTTCAAAGTATTTGGGCCATGGAGAGTCTTTTATTTCAATACTGTCAGAGTTGTAGTTCAAGAGTAAATGAATGATAAAGTATCCCCCTCCTGCCCCTTTTACCGATGTAACACTACTCACCTCAGAGCAGCAGGAAGATGTCCAAATGGATCGCAAAGAGGGACAATCTTCAATTAACATAAGAGAAAAACCTGAAAAAACTGTCAAGGGGGCAGGGCTTTCATTGTTCTCACAGTAAGAAGATTGTCCCTTGCTGTGAGCTGTCTGGTCTGTGGACCAGAATCCACATCTAAGGGGAGGTGGCTTACACTAGGTAAAAAGGGTGGGAGAGGGATCATTCAATTACTCTTGAACTACAGCTCAGACAGTTTTGAAATAACACTCTCTATGGCTCAAATACTATGAAGATTAATTGGAGCTGCTGTTTTTGCGAAACATTACTATCCCTTTAATTTGCTCCTCTTGAGTTTATTCCCCACTGGTATATATTGATGCATATATATTTGTCTAAACAAATTCCATGCATTTTATCTTTCAAGATTACATGCCACTGAATATCCTTTAATACTACTTTTAACTTTGGAAAATTAGCCTTTTTAAAACTGAATGTTTTGATTTAACACTTGCTATTGGGTTTCTCATAACAAATTTCAAAGGATAGCATATTGTTGTCACTGCTGCCTAATTGTTCCTTTGCCTGTATACTGTTTATCATGTCAGAATTGTTTGAGAACACAAGGTCAAACAAGACCTCTTTTCTAGATGGTTCCTCTACTAGTTGCGACATACAATTGTCATTAATCATACTTAAAAAAATTATTTACCTTAGTTGTGCTGGAAGTCATATTTCTCCAGTCAGTTTCAGGATAGCTGAAATCCCCCATTATGATTACATTTTCCTGACTGAGAAGATTTTCACATTTGCGATAACAGTTGGGCTTCCTTAAACTCACCAATATTGGGTGGCTTGTAGAAAATCCCCATTAACATATTTTTATTATGTGTGCCCCCAATGAGTATTTCAACTCACAGGTCCTCTACATCCTCACTGGACCCTTCATTTATATCTTTCTTTATACTAGGTTTTCAGACATGCTTTATGTAGTGGAAGCTAAAGACGCAGGGTTGTTTTTATCCCTCATTCTGGGTTTTCCTCTCCATGAAGTGGCTACATTTGGGTAGCTGTACTGGTCCTGCAGAGTAGAGTTCTTAGGAATGGGGGGAAAAGGGACCATTTAAACCATTTAGTAAAACACACCATACAGGTTAAATTCCTCAGTAAATACTGACTTTTATTGGAAGTGGCCAGGATTTATATAACCACATTTCAGGGGAAGGGAGATGTGATATGCAATAAGATTGACACAATCAACACACAGCACAATGGAAGCAGGTTTTATAGACAATCAAGACACCAGACTAATCTCTTCCCATAGAAGACAGTAGTGAATACACAATAGAGGTGAAGTGATTTGTAAAGAAACAACTAATCAAATCCGGACCAGATAGTGAGACAGATTCAGTATGGAGAACACTGCAAAAATGCAACCATTTAACACATGCATGTCTATGTAAGATTGTAGGCTAAGCAATTTCTTAAAACAGGGATCCAGCATCTGTTACATGTACTACAGTCCATGACAACACATTTAAATACTCATATTACATTTAACATAGAACTGTAGGCAGCCAATCACAATCAACAGACCACATAGGTGGTGGGGAATTCTGAATGCCTGTTAACCCCTTGAGAAGGGTCGTAGAGGAATTGCTAATAATTCCCAGGCCTACAGGTTCTGGTAGCTAGGGTGCGTAGACTAGGGTATGGAGCTCGGGAGCGGAGGAGCCTTGTTGGGGTGTTCTTATGGCAGCCTAAGCTGTAGTAAAGGTGCTGGCCGCGAAGCCAGATGTCTGACCCCAGTTGAGCCGGGGCCGGGACCTGGATGAACACCCCTCAAGCTTGTAAACAACCAAAGGTACCTGGGAAGTTAGCAGGAGGATCCCATACAGTGGGCCCCTAGGTTCTGAATGCCGAATATCTGGAACGAAATCCCCAGAAGAAAGACTTCAGCTGGACCCAGTATATCAGAGATGCTCAGGCAAGAACCCAGATCCCATAGACCAAAATCTGAACGCTCAAGAGACCCAGTGCCAGAAGAAGGAATCTGCCAGAAGAACTGTAAAGACCCAAGGGGGGCTGAAAAAACAGTTCTGGTTCACAGGAGAATCTCACAGTCAACAAAAGAAAAACCTCTAACTAGGTCAGGAAAATCTCCCTTGCTTCAACTGCCCCTGCAGCCGAGAGAAAGAAGGCAGGGTAGGATAAGGGAGCTAAGACCTCTAACTAGGTCAGGGAAAATCTCCCTTGCTTCAACTCGCCCGAAAAATATGTCACAGGGCAGGATAAGGGAGACCAGCCGGTATACTTGCTGGAAAAGGACCCCCCAGGAAAGAGGTCTGCGGCAGGGCAAGGCTCTACGAGCCGAAACCACGGTTAGTGAGAAAAAGGTTGAAGAATAAATGGAGCTAGGGAGCGAAGCGCTGAACCGCTACACTGGTGCGGATAGGAGAACCGCTACACAGGAGCGGAAAGGAGGTGGCCCACAGGACACAGCCTACCTCTACTGGAGTCAGCGGTCGATGGAGCAAGACCCGCTCTGAGGCTGGCGGGCGGTGCGCCGGAAGCCGGCGGACTGGAGAGCTGCGGCTGCTAGGAAGCTCGCGGCCGCCCGACAGACAGAACCGGAAGTCGGCAGCTAGAGGCAGCTGGGCACAGAGCGAGCGGGAGACAGACGGTCCAGGTAGCCACAGAGCAGGTACGGGAGCACGGCACTGGGGGAAATCCAGGGACGAAGTAGGCAGGCAGGAGATCTTCCGAAGCCAGCAGGGACCAGGAATCAGACAGAGAGGACAAAACAACAAACAGGCATCAGGAAAAGGAAGTGATGCCTCTAAAAGATCTCAGTGGCCAATCCGTTGGAAGCAGGGTCAGAGGTCAAGGAATATAACAATGCCTGGCTGCATTTGGATACAGCGGCCGAGCCTTCCACAAACAGGGACGGCCAGTTCATTTTGCCCCTGACTTTAGACTGCAGTAATGGCCGCAGGTCCTCAGACGGGACAGTGTATTTAAGACTTCTAATATAACGATCTGGATACATTACACTATTCTTTGGACTTATATACACTGTGTATTCATATTAGACCACATTGTATCTATCTTTTATCTATCTATATTTCTACCTGTGGGCTTCACCGCTATATATAGGTGAACACACAGAGTGGACATAACTACGTTATTCATTCATCTTATGTTTTTATGACACTATTCTTCAGTTATCATTTTATATTTGGAGGATATTTTATATCTTATTGTTTATATACCGGAGTGTATTAGACTGTTTAGTCATTTATATATTTAATTTTTTATAGAGATAAAATAATAATATAAATAAATATACAGATTTTAATAAGTTTTGATCTAATTTTTGATCTCATTACACCCTATCGCTATACTACATTTAGATCTTTGGTGCACTGTCTCCCCCCTCCTGTTCTTTTGTTGCATGTATACGCTTGAGATGACTCCAAGCAACAACTTGATGGCAGCACAGAGATCCTTATAAAATCAAGGGTTCAGTCTACACCACTGGGTCAACATACAAATTGTGATTGACCTACTTATCCTTATCTACCTTCAATAAGGATAACTATTTTATATTGAATAAAAATTTTTTTGACTGAGCAACCTATAATTGCAGAGATAATCCATCTGCACAGAGCCATTTGATATACATACCTGCTATATTTAGCAGGGACACGTAAACGTGATCAAGCAATTTAGATCTATATTACATTGGTAGATACTCATTTAAATAAATAATAAATATACACTATAAATCTTCCGGTATTTACATTAAGCTCATTTTAAACCTATTCTGCTAGTGTCAAGTGAGCGCTTTTAGTAATACTATATAGTATAAAAGGGGTCTGAGCTGGTGGAGTATGAGAAAATAATCAGTTGAACAGGGATTTTGGGGGGGTTGTTGATTGGGATTGAGAGGACACTAAAAATGAATATATAAATACAATAAAAAAATAAATAAGACATTGGTATGTAATGTGACAGAGACCCCCTGATATAAACTGTGACTGGGCCAGACTGATACGTGGAAGGATAGAATATTTTGTAGAGGAAGATTTGTAGGACTTAGCCTTGTTGTTAGAGGCCCAAGACCTCAGGAAATGTTGATTTGTAGGACTTAGACTTCTTATTTTAGGTCTTAGACTTGTGTTAGGCCCAAGCCCTGAGGAAACATTGATTTGTAGGACTTTGGCTTGTTAGTGTCACAACATAAGCCCTGAGGAATTTGGGATTTGTAGGACTTAGGCTTGTTAGTTTTTTAGGCCTCTGGTTTGTGTGGAAAGAACAAGCCCTGAGGAAAAAAAAATATCCCCTACTGGCCAAGAGAAAGAAGGTGATGGTGAGCCAGATGTTTCATTTGCCATTGAACTTTCAGGCACTAGGATCAAGAGTATTGCTAGTGGCAAGTGGAACCTGTCCTAGTCCTGCATCATTACTACTGGACCCCATTCCCACTGTGTCCATAGTGGATTTTGGCACACTAGCCTGCTCCTCATCATCCTGCTTCCCTTGCAGCTCGACAGCAGCAGCATGGATTACAGCAGCAAACTCAGCAAATTCGCCAATCTCACTGCTGGTGGTGGTGATGCCCATCCCTATATCTGTCTCCCATTCCTTCTCAGTTTGGGCTAAGAAGGCCATTAATGTCTCTTCCAACCCAGTTGCTCCACCATCACCGTCATCATCATCATCACCACTGCTCCCTCTTTGCTGTTGCTGCTCTATTACCATCTCACTGGTTAGAGGTGATGACAAATGTGACAGAGTGTCCCCCAGTTGCCATCTCTTGAGCTAAATAAGGCAAACTGGCAGCACTAGTAGCAGGCACAGGCTGCTAGCCACCAGTATCATGTTCCATAGGGACAATGCCATGGGGGGAAGGGGGCTCACAGGGTCAGGGCAATGTTGTGGGCTCCCTTGACTGCTAGATGCTCCGCATCACTTCCCCTACATCTCAGCATCAGCAGGAGGATCTGCTGCTGTCACTCTAGTTCCACCAACTGCTTTACTATCACTAACAGCAATCATCAATTTCAGTTTCTGAGTCTTCCTTACTACTAGTATCATCCCTTCCCTTGTTCCTAACACGCTGCTGAATCATTGCAGTAGTAGTAGTAGTGACAGGACTGTTGGGGATGGCAAGTGTGACTTAGGGTTCCCTGCTGGCACACTTGGCATCATCTTGCCCCCCCTCCTGAGAATCACAAGACACATTGGCAGGTGCAGCACTGGCAGCAGGCACAGGTAGCTGTCCTGTCCTGCTCACACTATTATCCTTTTCTTCCTGTCCATGACACAGATTTCTCCAAGATTCCTAGGGGTGATGTAGGGGGACTGGCCATCATTCGGTCTTGGGATTAAGGAATCCAGACCCATCAATGCTGGTAGTGGTTACTTCCTCACTCTCCTCAGATTCACTGGAATCATAACAGTCCTTCCAGCGCCTCCTTTTATTTATATTCCAAATGCGCATAGTGATGGCATACACACTATGTCCCTCTCTTGCCTCAATTTTGCTATATAAATCAGAGAACAAAAGCCTAGCACCCTCTCTGTCTCTCTTTAGCTGCTTGTATTGTGTTTCACTTCCTGGAAATGTTATGTTTTTATAGTGAAAACCTGAAGAAAGTGTACGTAAAGGAGCAAAAAGTGGACTTTTTTGTGGGGATGCAACAGGACCTTTCGCCCACCCCTACTGCTCTCCTGGCTGTTAGAGAGAACAGTCCTCTCCAGCAAAGGCATTCCTGTGCCAACATCCCCAACATAATCACTGAATGTAGCAAATCTGTTAGTGTGAGAAAATACAAGTGTTCTCCCTATTCCTCTGCCCCTTCTTGCTACGTCTCACTGTAACCCATGTAGTTAAGTGCTCTTTCTTTGTGCAGTCTCCACCCCCAGAACTTCCTACAACAGCTTCCTTCTGCTCAGGCACCAGACCCCTCTCAAGGTTAGCCACCTTCCTCAATGTTTCAGCTTGCCTCTCCAGATCTCTTATTTGACTGTTGTTCCAGGGGTGAAAACATAGCAGATTGTGAACTGAGTTAAACGGACAGTCATGCTACTACTCCTATTATGCCAGTTATCACAAGTTAAAGTGGAACTATCATCATAATAACATTGCCCCCCCAAAACCATTTCTAACATAGCGATTGGCAAAGCCATACTTTCATTAGGCTGAATAAGTCCGTACAATTGAGGAAATACAACTTATTCGACAGGCCCTAGCAGACAAAAGTGCAGACATCTTGGAGAAAAGGTACATCTGAGTCTGCGTTATCAGCCCCATTCACTGCCAGCATTGGTGAGTGGAGTTCCTTGGTACCTTAAGGTACTGGAAGTTACTGACATCACAGGCACACAGAGCTTCTTTTGTAAGCTCTGTGCAGCTGATGCCTGCCGAATAAGGTGTTTTTCCTCAATAATGTGGACTTATTCAGCCTAATGAAAGTATGGCTTTGCCTATCACTATGTTAGTAAGTGTTCGGGGGGCAATGTTATTATGATAATAGTTCCGTTTAAAAGGCAGACAGAAAAAAAATATTTGCACAATAAAGTTAATAAATATTTGCTCCCCTGTGTAATCCGCTGTATTTGAATCCCCTGTTATTTAAAATCCCAGCACTTACCACACTTCTGCACTTGAATCCCTTGTTATTTAAATTCTCAACACTTACCATACTTCTGCGCTAACTTGTATCACCTGTTATATAAATCCCCAACATTTACCACACTTCTGCACTTGCACACTGGTGCAAGATTGACAAGTTTAAGTATTTATTATTCTAATGCTTTTTATAGCAGAACCAATAACAACCCAGCAAACAACACAAACACTCCCACCACATACAGACTCAAATGAATCACTTATATAACTGCAAAGGGAGGGGAAAAGGCTTTTATTTTTAACCCTTCCCTTATGACACTACACAACACAGAAAGTACACTTATTCAATCTGTCCAGCAAATTTCCATACTTAGCGTATTTCAGTTTACAGCTTAGCAACCTCATTCTCTCTCTGCCTTATGTAGCAGATAGACACCAATTACAACCCAAAAAGCAACACAACCACTCCCACCACACAGGTTGCAATTAATCACTTGTACAACTGGGAAGGAAAAAAAGGCTTTTGTTTTTAACAGCTCCCTTACCACATTGCACAACACAGAAAATACTTATCTCAGTTTACAGCTTGTAGAACTCACTCTTTCTCTCCCTTATATAACAGAAAACCACCATCATCATCTTTAGACTTTGTGGTACTATTAGTACTACTACTACTGGTAGTGGAAATGTCCACATCAGTTTTAACAAAGGATTCTTCATTATGAGGACGAGGTTCATTTTGTCATCACTTGCTGCATTAGCTACCACACCCATGGTCATACTCATATTATGGCGTACCACTTTACTTTCATCATATACTCTTTCTACACCTCATTTCCTTTTACCCTGTGCTTGGCATGCTTTGAGCACATAGCAGTAGTACTGAGGAATGATTGGCTGACCTGAGGGCTGGCCAGCTGGATGGTTTGAGGGCTGTCTGATGAGAGGACTGGTTAGTTGATTTGAATGCTGGCAGTATGGGTTGGATGGCTGGTTTGAGGACTGGCTGGTCTTGAGCATTGCCTGGCCTGACTCCTGGCTGGCTGTCCTGACTCCTGGCTGACTGGCCTGATGGCTGGCCGGCCAAAGGGCTGGCCTGAAGACTGAGAGATGGCTTGTTTGAGGGATGGCTGGCTTGCCTTTGGTCTGTCTGTCTGGCTTGAAGGTTGGATAGCTAGCCCTTGTGTACCATGATGACATCAATGAGTCTCCTAGACTCAGTGAAGAGAAGTTTTAAGTAGCACAACTTGTGCTTGAGACTCTCCATGCATGCAGTCTCCTGTGGATTCCTTTGCTCACTGCTCAGTCCACCCTTGCTCTACAGTAAATAAATCAAGTTTGGCTAGACATTATTTAAACCTTAATTTCTCCCTTCCCATTTTTTGCTCTTCTCCGTACAATCTCTAGGTCTAAAATGTGGACAAAGATTTGCACATTCACAAAATTATGTTATCTACACTTGCATCCGTATCCTATTTTATACAGGACAGTATTTTGTTTGCTTTTGTTACTGCTTACTGCTGTTGAACACTGACCACTTTTTAAGTTCACAGTTTACAAGTGTTACAGTACCTTGTTTCCAGCGCTGCCTCTTCAGCAACGCTCTGCGTCTTTCCATGTGTCATCTGCAGGCAGAGGCTTCAAGCATGCTGCAGGCCTCTGTTTTATGTATGTTTGTTTCCTGTGTTCTCCTCCTACCTACTTCCTCCCTCTAGCTGCTCTGCCTATCTGTTTCCTGTGGAGGGGTTTAAAGGGCAGACTGAGTCTTGACTCAGTCATCCTTACTTTGGTGTTCTGAGCAGTTCATTATCTAGTATTCCTGATTCCTGTGCATGATCCGGCTTGTCTGTCCATCCATTCTGGTGTTGACCCGTGGCGCTGTCTGACTATTCTCCTTGTGCGTTCTGATTTGGCTCAGATATCCTATCTAGTGCAAACCCATGGCTCTGGCTGACTACCTGCTCTGTGTATGACCTAGGCTTGTCTGACTACCCACTCTGGTGTTGACCTGGGGCTCTATCCACTGCGCATCCACCATTCCATCGCTTCAGTGGATATCCTATATGGTGCAAATCCGTGGCTCTGGCTGACTACCCGCTCAGAGTATGACCTAGGCTTGGCTGACTACCCGCTCCGTGTATGACCTAGGCTTGTCTGACTACCCATTCTGGTGTTGACCTGGGACTCTATCCACTGCGCATCCAGCATTCCATCGCTTCAGTGGATATCCTATCTGGTGCAAACCCATGGCTCTGGCTTACTACCCGCTCCGTGTATGACTTTGGCTCGTCTAACTATCCTATCTGGTGCTTACTAGAAGGCCCTGTCTGTTCGCTCCTAGGTTTGGTTCCGTTATTCAGACATCCTTCCTAGTACTGACTTGGGGCTAGCAGACACCCAGCTACTGACTGCAGGATGAGTCAGTATCTCTCTTGGGTGTTGCCTTACCACGAGACTCCAGCAGGCTGAGGCCTAGTCTTAGACAGTGAGGTGGTGATATTGGGAGACTGCTATTCCTGATACAGTACTCACTTTTTCGATCACCCACTGTGTGTACATATTTATATTGCATGACTGTTATAATTCTCATAATAAAGGTTCTATTAACTATACCGTCTGACTCCTGGTTTTGCTTGCCAGCCGTAACAGTACGTAAGGGTCATGATAACAGACAGTGATAGTGATCCTCCTTTACAGAGAATATTTGACAGAATGCAGGCTCAGGATCAACGTATTGAGCAGTTGGCAGGTGCCTTGCAGACCCTGCTTGGCAGAACTGCTAACTGGGAACACTATAACCCGCAGCAGGTGGCCACCTCAGTTTCTCCTTCGGCACCTACAGCTGCTACCGTCTCTGATGAAGGACTGGTCAGAGGGTTAACTGGATCCGCTCCACTCCCACAACGCTATAGTGGGGAACCTGAGTTTTGTTGCAGATTCCTTAATCAGTTGGGCATATACCTGGAGATGCTTCCTCATGCCTTCCCTACTGAGCGCAGTAGGGTTGGACTTATGATTTCTCTCCTGGCTGGCAAGGTATTGGCTTGGACGAATTCATTATGGGAGATGGAGAAACCCATAATATACGATTTTACTCAATTTGTGGCCTCATTTAGAAGCATATTTGACGTGCCAGGTCGTGGGACATTGGCTTCCAAACATCTGATGACCATCCGCCAGGGTAACTGCACGGTGGCGGAATACGCAATTGAGTTTCGAACCCTAGCAGCCTAAATAGGGTGGAACAATGAGGCCCTGATAGCTGCATTCTCCCAAGGGCTTTGCGATTACATGAAGGACGAGATTGCTGCTCCTGACCTACCTAATAATCTGGATGAGATGATATCCTTTGCCATCCTCATAGATATACGGGTCCAGGAGAGACCGTCATTTAAGGAGCTCCTGCAGAGGCATCCTACCAGCATGTCCTACAGCTTTTCTTTCCCACCCTGTCCTCCCTCACCTCCCATGCCTCCTGGTTCTGACACTATGGGTGGAGGCTACCCGACTCTCTGCGGCAGAGAGGGCCCATTGGCGGAGCGAAGGACTATGCAGGTGGAGGCTATCTGACTCTCTGCGGCGGAGAGGGCCCATAGGCGGAGCGAGGGACTATGTCTGTACTGCGGTAAGAATGGTCACTTCTTGAAATCATGCCCGGTTCGTCCAGTAGACGCTTGCACCAAAAGATCCTGTCGGGGACAGACTATCTGTAACGGTTTTTCAGACACTCAGACAGTGGGTTTGAATAAAGTACAATTTTATTGAGAATAAAATAAAGCACCAGAATCGCCCTGCCAGGCAACACAGTAAAATAGCGTAGAATAGGTTACATAGACCTTCACAGGACCAGTATACAGGAATACATGGTACATATATACATATATGTAGTCACAGGACAGGCAATCAATAGTTAACTTATAATAACTCGTCAGTCTCAGTTGTGGTGTTTGGCACACCCAAGGTGATAAGAGGGAGCAATAGGTGCTAAAATGCAACACCTTAAGTCCCTTGATGAGGAAGCTGCTGAGGCGGTAAAGAGACTGAGGCAGAACGCTGCCGTGTAGTAGTGAATAGCCCCCACGGGCATATCACGGAGACCAACCGTTCTGAGATAGCTTGAGCCAATAGCCCCCACGGGCATATAACGGAAATACTGTACTGCAAGAGCGTGAGCCAATAGCCCCCACGGGCGTATAACAGAGACCAACTGTACAGTGGTAGCTTGAGCCAATAGCCCCCATGGGCGTATAACGGAGACCACTTGCACTGCTAGAGCGTGAGCCAATAGCCCCCATGGGCGTAAGCACGGACACAGAATGCTGCAAGAGCTAGAACCGATAGCCCCTCCGGGCATTAGTAATGGAAACCACCTGGGCTGCAAGTGTTAGAGCCAAAGCCCCACCGGGCAATAACGGAGAGTAACTCTGCAGTCACTGGAGCCAATAGCACCTCCCACTGGCAAGTAAACGTGAACCGACTACTCTGCTTAGTTGACAATATGAGCCGCCGTCTAACCAAGGCCCACAATGCGGCCGGCTCAGCAGGAGCAGCGGATAACTGAAATGGCTCTGCAAGAGTTAACAACAGCACCAGTGCACCAGAGCAGGAAGTCAGTCAGACCAGGTCAGATCACGGAGGAGGTTCTCAGACAAGCCAGATCAGCAACGAGCAGGAACGTCAGCCAGGCCGGGTCAGATCACGGAGGAGGTTCTCAGACAAGCCAGATCAGCAACGAGCAGGAACGTCAGCCAGGCCGGGTCAGATCACGGAGCAGGAACACAGGAACATAGTCAGAACAGGCTGTCAAGGTTTGTTACGACTCTCAGAAACAAAGTTAGGTAAAAACACAACTTTATTGAAAAAATAATTAAAATGATCCCTTAGGATGGAATAATGTACCAGGTTATACCGGCCTTACCAATATACCGGGCAAGTCAGCCCAAGGAACTATACATATAGGCACACCAACCAAGAGTATGACCTAAGGTATTATTGGAGCAAACCAGCTTCCGCACGCTGGGACCAACAACTGATTGTATAGCCGCAAGGCTTCTGGAGCAAACAAGCGTCCGCACGCTGGGACCAGCAACTGATTGTACAGCCGCAAGGCTTCTGGAGCAAACCAGCGTCCACATGCTGGGACCAACAACAGATTTGTATGGCCGCTAGGCTTGGAAGATAACCCAACGTCCGCACGCTGGGACTAATAACAGATTGTATAGCCGCAAGGCTTCTGGAGCAAACCAGCGTCTGCACGCTGGGACCAACAAGTGATTTGTATAGCCGCAAGGCTTGGAGCAAACCAGCGTCCGCACGCTGGGACCAACAAGTGATTTGTATAGCCGCAAGGCTTGGCGCAAACCAGCGTCCGCACGCTGGGACCAGCAAGTGATTTGTATAGCCGCAAGGCTTCGAGCAAACCATCGTCCGCACGCTGGAACCAACAAGGGATTTGTATAGCCGCAAGGCTTAGAGCAAACCAGCGTCCGCACGCTGGGACCAACAAGTGATTTGTATAGCCGCAAGGCTTGGAGCAAACCAGCGTCCGCACGCTGGGACCAACAAGTGGTTTGTATAGCCGCAAGGCTTGGAGCAAACCAGCGTCCGCATGCTGGGACCAACAAGTGATTTGTATAGCCGCAAGGCTTGGAGCAAACCAGCGTCCGCACGCTGGGACCAACAAGTGATTTGTATAGCCGCAAGGCTTCGAGCAAACCAGCATCCGCACGCTGGAACCAACACGGGAACAGCACTGCAGACAGGAGACTCAGGAATAAGATGCAGTCTGGAACTCAGGAACACAGCAACAGGCCCAAACGACTACTGGAACAAGGTGAAAGCAAACGTGGTCAGAGACACCACGAAAGGGCAGCCAAGGAGTGCCCAAACCAGGTTTAAATAGGCAGTATGAGGCGGGTTAAAGGCAGACAGCCAATAGGAGCCCCCTAATGGTGACAGGCATGGAAATGCATCAATCATGTTCACCATGATACAGGCCAGATCGGTACACAGGAAATCAGGAACGCAGGAACACAGCAACAGCAACACTGGCTCAGAAACACCACGAAAGGGCACCTGACAGGTGCCACTGGTCCGGTATAAAAGGTCACCAGGGGCGAGCCAAACAAGTTCAACCAATAGGGGAGCAGCACAAGCGAGAGTGACAGCAAGAGATCACAGGAACCGTGATACTATCACGGTTCCTGTGATTTTCTGTCACTCTCTGCTGTGGTGTGTTCCTATTGGAGGAGCTTGGTTATACCCGCCCAGTATGGCCTTCTTATACCGGGCTTCTGGCACCTGTCAGGTGCCCTTTCGTGGTGTTCCAGTACCAGTGCTTCCGTTGCTGTGTTCCTGCATTCCTGTGTACCGATTTGGCTTGTCTGACTATTCTACTGGTTCCTGCTCCGTGTATGACCCGGCCTGGCTGATGTTCCTGCTCCGTGATTGATCCGGCTTGTCTGATGCTCCCGCTCTGTGTATGACCCGGCCTGGCTGACATTCCTGCTCTGTGATTGATCCGGCTTGTCTGACGCTCCTGCACCGTGTATGACCCGGCCTGGCTGACGTTCCTGCTTCGTGACCGGTTTCCTGTGATCCTGTTCCAGCGGGATCTCATCTATGTCGCTTGGCAACATTGTGAACTGTTATCTTGAGCAGTATATGCCGACCTCCCACTTTACACTGGCAGTGATGAGCTTGTTTCCTCCATTACCGAGCCTGTCCATTAACACTTGCAGTGCTGAGCTTGTTGCCTCTGTTACCGAGCCTGTCCGTTAACACTTGCAGTGCTTGTTGCCTCAGATATTGGGCCTATCCGTTAACACTTGCTGAGCTTGTTGCCTCCAATACTGAGCCTCTCCATTAACACTTGCTGAGCTTGTTGCCTCCTATACTGAGCCTGTCCGCTATACTTGCAGAGCATTGAGGATGCCCTCAGGAGGGGAATCATACGCAAGTCTACCTAACCGGCTGGTGCCGGTTTCTATTTTGTGAAAAAGAAAAGTGGCGAACTAAGACCATGTATAGATTACTAGGGGTTGAATAAACTCATGTCTAAGAATGCCTACCCTATCCCACTCATTTCGGAGCTATTTGACAGGTTGAAGTGCTCCTCTATCTTTACGAAGCTTGATCTCCGGGCCTCGTACAACCTGATCAGAATTAAGGCTGGGGATGAGTGGAAGAGAGCATTCAATACTAGGTCAGGGCATTACGAATATTTACTGATGCCATTTGGGTTATGTAATGCTCCTGCCATATTCCAGGAGCTTATCAATGACATCCTTCGTGATATGCTTCAGTCTTGTGTGGTTGTATACCTCGATGACATATTGATTCACTCTGCTAATCTAACCCAACACATTAAGGATGTGTCTGAAGTTTTGCTTCATTTATGAAAGAACAAACTGTTCTGTAAACTTGAAAAATGTGAGTTTCAAAGATCCCAATTACCCTTCCTGGGGTTTGTAATTTCTAAGGATGGCATTGCCATGGACCCAGAGAAACTGGAAGCAGTCCTACAATGGCCACTTCCTAAAGGGTTAAAAGCTATCCAACGCTTTTTGGGCTTTGCCAATTATTATAGAAAATGTATCCAGAATTTCTCTACAATTGTTAAACCCCTGTCTGATCTTACGCATAAATGCTCTAATCCCACTCAATGGTCTGAGGCAGCTGGAAAAGCTTTTGAGACCTTAAAATTCGCTTTTGCATCCGCTCCTGTACTGTCCCGCCCTAATCCCGCCCTGACATTTACATTGGAGGTTGATGCCTCCGAAGTTGGGGTAGGGGCAGTATTTTCCCAACGCCCTGCTGGTGGTGGTACCCTGAGACCTTGCAGGTTCTTTTCTAAGAAGCTCTCTAAAGCCCAAAGCCATTATGAGATTGGTGACAGAGAACTCTTGGCCATTATCCTCGTATTGAAAGAATGGCGCCATCTACTGGAGGGCACAAGAACCCCGGTGTTAATCCTTACTGATCACACAAATTTGACTTATCTCTCAGAGGCTAAAAGGCTGTCCTCTCGCCAGGCTAGGTGGGCACTGTTCTTGTCTCGATTTAATTTCATAGTGTCCTACCTGCCAGGCTCTAAGAACGTTAGAGCAGATGCTCTATCCAGACAATTCAGTCCTGACATTGAGAGGGATGAAGACCTGGTACCTATTATTCAGCCAGATCGCATCCTGGCTACAGTGCGCACTAGTATCACTTTGCCTCTGGGGGAGGAGATTTTGGCATTCCAAGCTATGGCACCTCCCACGACCCCAGTGGGCAAGTGTTTTGTGAATGTGCCATTCCGTACCCGTCTCCTGGAAACGTACCACTCATCTAAGGTGGCTGGGCACATAGGGAGGGATCAATTAATATGGTCTCTGTCTCAAGTGTTTTTGTGGCCCTCTCTTAGAGCTGATTGTGCCGCTTACATGGCAGCTTGTGCCACCTGTGCCCGTGCAAAAAAACCCAGACACCTCCCAGTGGACTTGCTGCAACCAGTTCCTAATGTGGAACTCCCATGGTCCCATATATCTATTGATTTCCTGGGAGAGTTGCCGGTGTCCAGGGGGTACTCTTTTATCCTAATGGTGGTTGACAGGTTTTCTAAGATGGTTCATTTCGTGCCCCTCTCTGGTCTTCCGTCGGCTCAGGAATTGGCGATGGTTTTCGCTAGAGAGGTATTCCGCTTGCACGGGGTTCCCAGAGTGGTGGTGTCGGACCAAGGGAGCCAGTGTCTAGATTCTGGAGGGCATTCTGTAGCCAGATGGGCATCCAGTTGTCCTATTCCTCTGCCTACAATCCCCAGACCAATGGGGCCGCTGAGCGTGCCAATCAGGGACTGGAACAGTTCCTGCGCTGCTTTGTGACCGATCATCATGACAACTGGGCCGACCTGTTGCCGTGGGCAGAGTTTGCCAGGAATTCTGCTGTTACTTCATCGTCCGGGAACTCTCCGTTCCTTATTAACTATGGGTTTCAGCCATGCCTGCTCCCGGACTCATTTCAGTCGCAGCAGATTCTAGCTCTGGACGAGCATATTGAGCAGCTCTGCTCCACTTGGGCACAGGTTCAGAAGACCCTCAGCCAGTCATTTCAGTGACATCAGCGGCATTCCAATTGTAGACGGCTCCCAGCGATCTCTTTCCAGGTTAGGGACAGGGTATGGCTCTCCTCCAGGAATATCAATTTACAAGTACCATCTAATAAGTTGGCTCCCCGGTTCATTGGTCCATTTAAAATCATCCGCAAGCTTAACCCTTTCTCGTATGCACTGGAACTCCCAGCCTCTATGCGCATTCATAATGTGTTCCATGTGTCCCTGTTAAAGCCCTTGGTTTGCAACCGTTATACTACCACCCCGGTGGTTCCTGGGCCTGTGGATGTTCAAGGCCAAGAGTAGTACGAAGTTCAGAGCATTATTGATTCCAGGAGATTTAGAGGGAAGTTGTAATATTTGGTCCACTGGAAAGGCTATGGTCCTGAAGAACGCTCTTGGGTCAGCCATGGGGACCTTCATGCCCCAAGATTATTGCGCAATTTCCACTCTAAATATCCCCAGAAACCTAGACCCTCTGCCACGGGAGGGGGTCTTTGAGAGGGGGGTACTATCACGGTTCCTGTGATTTTCTGTCACTCTCTGCTATGGTGTGTTCCTATTGGAGGAGCTTGGTTATACCCGCCCAGTGTGGCCTTCTTACACCGGGCCTCTGGCACCTGTCAGGTGCCCTTTTGTGGTGTTCCAGTACTAGTGCTTCCGTTGCTGTGTTCCTGCGTTCCTGTTTACCGATTTGGCTTGTCTGACTATTCTACTGGTTCCTGCTCCGTTTATGACCCGGCCTGGCTGATGTTCCTGCTCCGTGATTGATGCGGCTTGTCTGACGCTCCTGCTCCATGTATGACCCGGCCTGGCTGACGTTCCTTCTCCGTGATTGATCCGGCTTGTCTGATGCTCCTGCACGGTGTATGACCTGGCCTGGCTGACGTTCCTGCTTCGTGACCGGTTTCCTGTGATCCTGTTCCAGCGAGATCTCGTCTATGTCGCTTGGCAACATTATGAACTGTTATCTTGAGCAGTATATGCCGCCTCCCACTTTACACTGGCAGTGCTGAGCTTGTTGCCTCCGTTACCGAGCCCATCTGTTAACACTTGCAGTGCTGAGCTTGTTGCCTCTGTTACCGAGCCTGTCCATTAACACTTGCTGAGCTTGTTGCCTCCTATACCGAGCCTGTCCGCTATACTTGCAGAGCAGTTGTGGCTTCCATTACTCTGAGGCCGATAGCTCTTGCAATACACTCGCTCCAGTTACTCACCGGAAGGGTGCTATTGGCTCTGGTACTACTCAGCTCTGTCAGTGTGGTATATCCATTAATGCACCAAGGGGTGCTACTGGCTCTGGTTCCATTCAGCTCTTTGCAGTGTGTGTGTATCCGTTGACACACCAAGGGTTCTACTGGCTCTGGTCCCATTCAGCTCTCGCAGTGTCATTAACCTGTGCAACACCGGAAGGGTGCAGTTGGCTCTGGTCCCATTCAGCTCATGCAGTGTGGTTAATCCCGTTACGCACAGCAGAGTGCTCTTGGCTCTTGTACCATTTAGCTCTAGCACAAGTGGTTGGTCTTACATATTGCCAGTCCTTGAGGAGTACTGATTGGACTCACGACTAGGTGCTCTCATCCTCGCATCTCAGTCTCTGGCTACTCGTGTCATCTACTGGGCATTATCTTAACACACCACAACAGAGAATGATTACTTGCATTGGACTTTAACCCTTGATATAGTCTGTTTTCCATTGCATATTACAGTATTGCTCCTTATCCATACTGTGTCTGCTAGATACCATATTTGCCTTTAGTTACGTGTCATTACCTAATTCTGCCCTTAGGGGGCCGTGTTCCTCATTTGTTCTGAATAAAACTGTGTTTTATTTTTTTACCTCTGGTCTGTGTCTGATAAAACGGTTATACAGGTCTTAGGTGGCATCTCATAGTCCCCTGAAGCCTCTCAGGCTAAACCCTTGTTGGGCATAGTCCTATCTTGGGCCAAAGAGTCTATCCCTGTACCTGCTCTTATAGACTCTGGTGCCGCAGGTTATTTTGTGGATGCCGCATTCGCTGAGAGTTTATCACGGTCCCCGTGATTCCCCTGTCACTCTTTGTGGTGGTGCTCTTCCATTGGCGGAGCTTGATTGGTCCGCCCAAGGTGTTCCCTTTATATACTGGGCCTATGGAACCTGTCAGGTGCCCTTTCGTGGTGTTCCTGTTCCTGCGCCTTTGTGAGCATTATCCTGTGTTCCTGTGTACCGACTCGGCTCGTCTGACTACTCTGCTGTTCCTGCTCCGTGATTGACCCGGTTGTGG
This sequence comes from Rhinophrynus dorsalis, assembly GCA_037306005.1. Classification (NCBI taxonomy): domain Eukaryota; kingdom Metazoa; phylum Chordata; class Amphibia; order Anura; family Rhinophrynidae; genus Rhinophrynus; species Rhinophrynus dorsalis. The sequence goes on along the minus strand of CM074728.1, from coordinate 35,080,708 downwards.
CTGACGTTCCTGCTCCGTGATTGACCCGGCTTTAGCTGACTTCCTGCTACGTGATTGACCCGGCTCTGGTTGACGTTCCTGCTCCGTGATTGACCCGGTTCTGGCTGACGTTCCTGCTCCGTGATTGACCCGGCTCTGGCTGACGTTCCTGCTCCGTGATTCATCTGATTCTGTCTACGTTCCGGCCTGGCGACATTCTGAGCCTGCTCGCAGCTTGCACTGACTGATCACGCCTCCTGTGTTACTGTGGCCTCCGTTACTGAGCCTGTTTGTTGCCTCCGTTACCGAGCCTGTCAGAGAGTACTGCCGAGCTATTGCCACTGTTACCGTGTCTGTTCTAGAACACTTGCTGTGCTGGTTGCCTCAGTTACCGAGCCTATCAGTGTACACTTGCCAAGCTTGTTGCCTTCCATCTTGAGCCGTATTAACACTTGTTGAGCTGTTGCCTCTTACACCGAGCCTATCCGTTCCCACTGCAGAGCTGTACCTTTCATTAGGTGCTCGTTCTCCAGGAGTTGTCGCACCGCGTGGTGCTATTGGGCATTCCGGTACTCTTTTAATAAAACTGTGTTTTATTTCTAACCCTGGTCTGAGTGTCTGAAAACCGTAACAGTACGAAAGGGCCATGACCTCAGACGGTAAGGGTGACGGTAATACAAAGAACCTCCATTGCAGGATGGATGTCCATGAGCAACGCTTTTACCAGTTGGCACTGGCCATGCAGACATTACACCTCGATAAACCTAACCAAAATCCGGTGGTCCCCCCAGTTCCGACACCGGACAATCATGCTGGGCAATTTGCTGCACCTTCCAGAAGTTTAACGGTGGTGGCGGCGTTACTGTTAAGATACAATGGCGAACCTACACTGTGCAGGGGGTTTATCAACCAATTAGAGATATTCTTAGAACTGACACCTCATGCCTTCCCGAATGACCGTAGCAAGGTGGGGTTCATGATATCTCTATTAACGGGTAAAGCCCTGGCGTGGGCGAACCCCTTATGGGAGAATGCCAGTCCATGTACTCTGAACTTCAATGAGTTTGTAAAGAAGTTCCAAAGAGTATTCGAGATACCTGGGAGAGCCGCCTCTGCTGCCAAGAGATTGATGGAAATACAAATGGGCGATCGTGCGGTAGGCGATTATGCCATAGAGTTTCGGATACTGGCAGCAGAGGTAGGCTGGAACAATGAGGCTCTGGTGGCAGCCTTTGCCCAAGGGTTGTTGGATTCCATTAAAGATGAGTTTGCGGCCAGAGATGTACCTAATGACTTAGACGAGTATATCGACTATGTTATGCTCATTGACTCTCGCATTCGCGAAAGGTGCTTGGCTAACAGGGCAAAATCCAGAAATTATGGGCATGGTAGTCCTTTAAACCCACCCTCGTCTACCAATCCTCCTGACCGTGTATCCGAACCAAGTGAGCCTATGCAACTCGGGTTCACCAGACTTTCTAAGGAGGAGCGGGCACACCGCAAAAGGCAAGGTTTATGTTTATATTGTGGCAAAGATGGACACATACTACACACATGCCTGGTACGACCGGGAAACGCACTGACCTAGGGTACCTTGGGGACAGGCCCTAGGTGGAGTACAATCGTCCCCAGACTCCTGTACGCAAAAACCCACCATCCAGGTGAGTTTTTTTCTGGGTGACCAAGCTGTGGAGGTACTGGCTCTGGTTAATTCTGGCGCAGCAGGTTATTTCATGGACCGTGCTTTCGCTGAACAGCACAATATTCCCTTGTCTAAAAGAAATACTCTGCTAGCCATTGAGGCCATCGATGTTAGACCTCTTGAACCAGCCTTCATCACCATGGAAACAACTCCTATCACTATGTCGATTGGGGCGCTCCACAGGGAGGAGGTGTGTTTCCAGATTATACACCCGCCCCATCACGTGGTCATCCTGGGGTTCCCATGGTTATTGCTGCACAACCCCCAGTTTGATTGGCAAAGATGTGAGGTTAAGTCTTGGTCTGATTACTGCACTAGTCACTGTTTGTCACATCCGGTCAAGATCATGTGTACCTCTCCCTCCGTGCCAACTCAATATAGCAAGTTCAGTGACATATTCAGTAAAGGAGAGGTTATCGCATTACCGCAACATAAGCCTTATGATTGCGCTATTGATTTGCCCCCGGGAGTGGTGCCACCGAGGGGCAGGACATACCCTTTGTCCTGTGAGAAAAACAGGGCCATGGAAGAGTACATTGAGGAAGCCCTTAAAAGGGGAATCATTCGCAAATCATCCTCTCCTGCAGGTGCAGGGTTTTTTTTTGTGAAAAAGAAAAATGGCGAATTACGACCTTGTATTGATTACCAAGCTCATGTCCAAGAATGCGTACCCCATACCACTCATTACGGAGTTGTTTGACAGGATGAAGGGCTCTTCTATATTTACTAAACTCGATTTACGGGGCTGCCTACAACCTGATAAGGATCAGGGCTGGAGATGAGTGGAAAACGGCATTCAATACTAGGTCAGGACACTATGAATATTTAGTGATGCCCTTTTGGATTATGTAACGCACCTGCCGTGTTTCAAGAGTTCATCAATGATATCCTCTGTGATATGCTACAGTCCTGTGTGGTCGTATACCTTGACGATATATTGATACACTCTGCTAACCTAACCCAGCACATCCAGGATGTGTTAGATGTTTTGCTCCGTTTACGCAAGAACAAATTGTTCTGTAAATTAGAAAAATGTGAATTTCACAGTTCCAAAGTGCCCTTCCTGGGGTTTGCGATATCTAAGGATGGCATTGCCATGGACCAAGAAAAATTGTCTGCAGTCCTTCAATGGTCACGGCCCAAAGGGTTAAAAGCCATTCAACGGTTCTTGGGCTTTGCCAATTATTATAGAAAATTTATTCAGAATTTTTCTACCATTGTAAAACCTCTGTCTGACCTCACACACAAGGGCGCTAATCCCTCTCAGTGGACGGAGGCAGCTGGGCTGGCCTTTGAGACTCTTAAATCTGCTTTTGCCACCGCTCCTATACTGTCCCACCCCAATCCCACCCTGCCGTTTACGTTAGAGGTCGATGCCTCTGAAGTGGGGGTAGGGGCAGTTCTTTCTCAGCGCCCCAAAGAGGGTGGCAACCTGAGACCATCTGGGTTCTTTTCCAAGAAGCTATCTAGTGCCCAAAGCCATTACGAGATTGGTGATAGGGAATTGTTGGCTATCATCCTGGCATTAAAGGAATGGCGTTATTTATTGGAAGGCACAAGAACCCCGGTGTTAATTCTTACGGATCATAAAAATCTGATCTATCTCTCAGAGGCTAAAAGGTTGTCCTCCCGTCAGGCTAGGTGGGCGCTATTCCTATCGCGGTTTAACGTCATAGTGTCCTACTTGCCTGGTTCTAAGAACGTTAGGGCAGATGCACTATCCAGACAGTTTAGCTTTGACATTGAGAGGGATGAAGCCCCGGTACCTATTATTCAGCCAGATAGGATTCTGGCAACAGTACCCACCAGTATCACTTCGCCACTGGGGGAGCAAATTTTGGCATCTCAAGCACGGGCACCTCCTGAGACCCCAGTTGGCAAGTGCTTTGTGGATGAGCCTTTCCGTACCCGTTTGCTCGAGACTTACCACTCATCTAAGGCAGCTGGGCATATTGGGAGGGATCAGTTGATATGGTATCTTTCACAGGTGTTTTGGTGGCCCTCCCTTAAGGCTGATTGTTCCACATTTACTGCTGCCTGTGCCAGCTGTGCCCGCGCTAAGACCCCCAGACATCTCCCAGTGGGCCTACTCCAACCCGTGCCTAACGGTGAATGCCCATGGTCCCACATATCTATTGATTTTTTGGGAGAGTTACCGGTATCTAAGGGCTATATGTTTATACTAATGGTGGTAGACAGGTTCTCAAAGATGGCTCACTTCGTGCCCCTCTCTGGTCTTCCTTCGGCCCAGGAGCTGGCAGTAGTTTTTGCCCGAGAGGTGTTCCGCTTGCATGGGGTTCCCAGAGTGATAGTGTCGGACCGAGGGAGTCAGTTCGTGTTGAGATTTTGGAGGGCATTCTGTAGCCAAATGGGCATGCAACTGTCCTTCTCCTCCGCCTACCATCCCCAGACCAACGGGACCGCTGAGCGTGCCAATCAGGGACTGGAGCAGTTTCTGCGCTGCTTTGTGACTGATCATCATGATAATTGGGCTGATCTGTTGCCGTGGGCAGAGTTCGCCAGGAACTGTGCAGTTAATTCATCGTCTGGGAGCTCCCCATTTCTCGTTAATTATGGGTTCCAGCCATGTCTGCTCCCGGACTCGTTCCAGTCACAACATATTCCAGCTCTGGACAAGCATATTTAGCAGCTCCGCTCCACTTGGGCACAGGTGCAGAGGTCCCTCAGCCAGTCCTTCCAGCGACATCAGAGGCATGCCAATCACAGACGGCTGCCAGCGGTCTCCTTTCAGGTTGGGGACAGGTTATAGCTTTCCTCCAGAAATATCAATCTGCAAGTGCCATCCAACAAATTGGCTCCCCGATTCATTGGTCCATTCAAAATTATCCGCAAGGTTAACCCCGTGGCGTACACACTGGAACTCCCGACATCTATGCGAATTCACAATGTGTTCCATGTGTCACTATTGAAGCCCTTGGTATGCAACCGCTATACTACCACTCCGGTGGTTCCTGGGCCGGTGGATGTTCAGGGCCAAGAGGAGTACGAAGTACAGCGTATTATTGATTCCAGGAGGTTTAGAGGCAAATTGCAGAGAGTACTGCCGAGCTATTGCCACTGTTATCGAGTCTGTTCTAGAACACTTGCTGTGCTGGTTGCCTCCGTTACCGAGCCTATCAGTGTACACTTGCCAAGCTTGTTGCCTTCCATCTTGAGCCGTATTAACACTTGTTGAGCTGTTGCTTCTTACACCGAGCCTATCTGTTCCCACTGCAGAGCTGTACCTTTCATTAGGTGCTCGTTCTCCAGGAGTTGTCGCACCGCGTGGTGCTATTGGGCATTCCGGTACTCTGTCAGTGTGTGCTCCGTCCCTAGGCTCAGGTCCTCTCTCGCTCACAGTGTAGTTCCATCAGATCGCACCCTGAAGTACGTTTGGCTCACAGTATATTGGCTTGGGCAGTGTCTCCTCTGTTACAGCACTTAGTGGTGCTTTTGGCTCCGGTCCTATTTTCACACGCAGCGTTCCTCCGTCACCGCACCTAGGGGTGGTCCTGTGTCTGGCTCTATTGGTTCTGGCAGTATCTCTCCTCCATTGCTACACCCTTGTGGGGGTATTGGCTCCAACTCCTGTTGGTCATTGCTATACTATACAGGTTGTGATTCAGTTCAGTTCACTCACACTGCTTGAGCTTGCTAGCTGCACTACTACTACTGGGACTGTTTATGCACCGGACGTTGGCTAATCACCACCACAGAGACTGACTACTTGTTTTGAGCATTAACCCTTGCCTGTGTTTATGCTATATTCTGCCTGCTCTTGCTAGATTGGGCCTGTATATTATCCATTACCTACATCACTGTAGGTAATGCCCCCAGGGGCATTGTTCCTCATTTTATTTTAATAAAACTGTGTTTTATTTCTAACCCTGGTCTGAGTGTCTGAAAACCGTAACAGCGTTTTGCAATTCCTTTACTGCCTCGTGATACTCCTTTGGTGGTTGAAGCCATTGATGGAAGACCCCTGCTGCCAGCACATATTACCCACGAGACGGCCCCACTTACCCTAAGTGTGGGAGCCCTGCATAAGGAAACCCTGAAGTTTCAGGTGATAAACTCCCGGCACTATGCTATTGTGTTAGGGTTCCCATGATTACAAAAACATAACTCTAAAATTTACTGGAGCACGTGTGTGATATTGTCCTGGGGGACTCACTGTGGGGAGTCATGCCTTTCACATCCCATCAGGCTTGCCTGTGCCGAGACTTAAGGCCTACCCGAGGCCTGTTCGAGGTTTTACAAATTATTTAACAAAGTTCAGGCAGGAGCTTTACCCCCACATAGACCATACGATTGCATGATCAAGCTCTTGCCTGGGACTACCCCTCCGCGGGGTCGTATGTACCCTCTATCTGTGGAAGAGAATAAGGTCATGGAGGAGTATGTGGCTGATGCCTTGGAGAGTGGCATCATTCGGAAATCCTCATCCGGGTGATGGATTTTTTTTTGTAAAAAAGAAGGACGGAGAACTACGCCCTTGTATCGATTATCGGGGCTTAAACAAACTTATGGTAAAGAATGTGTATCCCATACCATTGATTACTGAGCTGTTTGACTGCCTCAAAGGTTCTACTCTCTTTACTAAGCTCGATTTGAGGGCAGCTTACAATTTGGTCAGGATTAAAAACAGGTCATGAATGGAAGACAGCGTTCAACACCCGGAGCTGGTATTATGAATATCTGGTCATGCCCTTTGGCCTGTGCAACGCTCCCGCTGTCTTCCAAGAATTTATAAATGACATCCTGAGAGAACTTTTGCAAAGCTGCGTTGTGGTATATCTGGATGACATCCTTATCCATTCTCCATCGGTGGAGGCCCACTATGCGGATCTATCCAAGGTCCTTTCGCTCCTGAGAGAAAACAACAGATAATGTAACTGCATTCAAAAAGCAATGGATGCCTATCTAGCACAGAACAATATTGACAGTTATGACAGATGGCTTCAAAGCAAATAGGATATTGAGCCGGGGAACTATTTGACAAACACACACACACACACACACCTACACTGGAAATTGCTCCAGAGGGCTTTTTTGTTTCCTTCCTCTGGATCAACAGGGGTGTTATTGGCATGGGCTGGACTTGATGGACGCATGTCTTTTTTCAGCCTTATCTACTATGTTACTATGTTACTATGTTAACTTGTTCTGCAATTTGGAAAAGTGTGAGTTTCACAAGACCCACTCAGACAGCAGGTTTGAATAAAACACAATTTTATTAAAACAAAATATAAATGAACAGGGTCGCCCTCAATAGGCCACACAGTATATAGCAAGAGATAGACACTGAGACCTTCACAGGACCAGTATACAGAATACATATACTGTCACAGGACTCACAGGCTCAAAATGGTAATAGGCAATCAATAGTTAACACATAGAACTCGTCAGTCTCTGTTGTAGTGTTTGGCACTCCCAAGGTGAAGAAAAGGCAGCAATAGGTGCGAGATAGCACAGCACTATCAGTCCACTGATGTAGTAAGCTGCTTGGATAATGCAGAGCCTGACACAGAGTGCTTTTAGAGCAGTAGTGAATAGCCCTCACGGGCATATAACAGAGACCACTTGTAATGTTGAAGCGTGAGTCGTTAGCCCCCACGGGCGTATAATGGAGACTATTGATGCTGCAAGAGCGTGAATCACTAGCTCCCACGGGCGTGTAACTGAGGCCAACTGTACAGGAATAGCTGGAGCCGAGTAGCCCCCACGGGCGTATGACCAGACACTTTGCACTGCAAGAGCTTGACTCGCTAGCCCCCACAGGCGTATAGGAAACCAACCGTACAGTGATTGCTAGAGCCAATAGCCCCTCCGGGTGTAATGGAACCACTGGTGCAAAGGTGCAAGAGCCAAGAGACCAAACTGGCACGTAACCGGATACCGACTACTCTGCTTATGGGAATGACAATATGAGCCGCCATCTACCAAGGCCCAAACGCAGCCGGCTCAGCAGGAGTAGCGTGAACGATACGGCTCTGCAAGAGTTAACCACAGCACCCGGTTGGAACATCAAGTAATCGGAGGCTCAGCGTATCGGTATCGCCCTGCAAGTGCCACGGCAGACTCAGCCTTATGGTAGTACAGCTCTGCAAGCATAAATGGAGACTCAGCTTCATAGTACAGTTCTGCAAGCGTAACCGGAGACTCAGCTTGTTAGTATGGCTCTGCAAGCGTAACGAGCAACTCAGCAGCTCAAGGGTTAACAGGAACAGTCTCGAACAAACAGATGCGACTCCGCAGGAATCAGAATGTCGCCCAAGTGACAACAACAGCAGGAAAGTAGCCGGGCCGAGTCAGATCACAGTGGAGATTCTCAGACAAGCCAGATCAGCAACGAGTAGGAACGTCAGCCAGGCCGGGTCAGATAACAGAGGAGGTTCGCAGACAAGCCCGATCAGCAATGAGCAGGACAGGACAGTCGTCAGGCAGGCCAAATCGGTACACCGGAAATCAGGAACACAGGAACACAGCAACAGCAACACTGGCTCTGGAACACCACGAAAGGGCACCTGACAGGTGCCATAGTCAGATATAAAAAGGATCACCAGGGGCGGGCCAAACAAGCTCAACCAATGAGGGAGCACACAAGAGAGAGTGACAGAGGAAGATCACGGGGACCGTGATAGTACCCCCCCTCAAAGACCCCCTCTCCCTGCCGAAGATCTAGGTTTCTGGGGATATTTAGAGTGGAAGTTGTGCAACAATCTGGGTGCATGGAGGTCCTTATGACCACCCAGGAACGCTCCTCAGGTCCATATCCCTTCCAATGGACCAAATATTGCAACTTCCCCCTAAATTTCCTAGAATCAATGATAGTCTGGACTTCGTACTCCTCTTGGCCCTGAACAGCCATCGGCCCAGGGATCACCGGAGTAGTGGTGTAGCGGTTGCAAACCAAGGGTTTTAACAGAGACACATGGAACACATTGTGTATGCGCATAGAGGCTGGGAGTTCCAATGCGTACAAAATGAGGTTAACTTTTTGAATAACTTTGAACGGACCAATTGTTGGAGGGCACCTGCAGGTTGAGATTTCTTGAGGAGAGCCATACCCTATCTCCAACCTGAAAGGAGACCGCTGGCAGCCGTCTACGATTGACATGCCTCTGATGTCGATGAAATGACTGGCTGAGGGTCCTCTGAACCTGTGCACAAGTGAAGCGAAGCTGCTCAATATGCTCATCCAGAGATGGAATCTGTTGCGCCTGAAATGAGTCCGGGAGCAGGCACGGCTGGAACCCATAATTAATGAGAAACGGAGAGCTCCAGGACGATGAATTAACTGCACAATTCCTGGCAAACTCAGCCCACGGGAACAGGTTGGCACAATTGTCATGATGATCAGTGACAAAGCAACGCAGGAACTGCTCCAGTCCCTGATTGGCATGCTCAGCGGCCCCGTTGGTCTGAGGGTGATAGACGGAGGAAAAGGACAACTGTATGCCCATCTGGCCACAAAATGCCCTCCAAAATCTGGACACAAACTGGCTCCCACGGTCAGACACCACCACTCTGGGTACCCCGTGCAAGCGAAACACTTCTTTAGCGAACACCATCGCCAACTCCTGAGCCGACAGAAGACCAGAGAGTGGCACGAAATGAGCCATCTTAGAGAACCTGTCAACCACCATGAGGATAAACGTGTATCCCCTAGATACTGGCAATTCTCCCAGAAAGTCAATTGAAATATGGGACCATGGACGGTCACCATTAGGCACAGGTTGGAGTAGGCCCACTGGGAGATGCCTGGGTGTCTTGGCACGAGCACAGGTGGCACAGGCTGCAGTAAAGTGGAGCAATCGGCTCTAAGGAAGGGCCACCAAAATAAATGAGATAGAGACCAAATTAGCTGATCCCTCCCGATATGCCCAGCCGCCTTAGAAGAATGGTATGTCTCCAATAGACGGGTACGGAATGGCTCATCCACAAAACACTTGCCAACTGGGGTTTCAGGAGGAGCCCTTGCTTGAGAAGCCAAAATTTCTTCCCCCAGTGGCGAAGTGATGCTAGTACGTATAGTGGCCAGAATACGATCTGGCTGAATAATAGGTACTGTTCTTCCTCCCTCTCAATCTCAGATACAAACTGTCTAGACAGAGCGTCTGCCCGTACATTCTTGGAACGTGGCAGGTAGGACACCACAAAATTAAACCGAGACAGAAAGAGTGCCCCCCTAGCCTGTCGTGAGGACAATCTCTTTGATTCAGAGAGATACGTTAAATTCTTGTGGTCAGTGGTGTCCTGGACCCTTACAATAGGTGCCGCCATTCTTTGAGTGCCAGAATAATAGCCAAAAGTTCCCTGTCACCAATTTCATAGTGACTTTGAGCGCTGGAAAGTTTCTTTGAAAAAAACCCACAGGGTCTCAAGGCCCCACCTCCCACAGGACGTTGGGAAAGCACTGCCCCAATCCCAACCTCAGAGGCATCAACCTCCAAGGTAAATGGCAGGGTGGGATTAGGGTGGGACAGTACTGAGCAGAACTGAAAGCGGTTTTAAGTGTCTCAAACGCCTTTTCAGCTGCCTCAGACCCTTGAGAGGGAGTAGCGCCCTTATGAGTCAAGTCAGACAGAGGTTTTCCAATAGTGGAAAAGTTCTGGATGAATTTCCTATAATAATTGGCAAAGCCCAGAAAGCGCTGAATAGCTTTTAACCCTTTGAGACGAGGCCACTGTAGGACTGCTGCCAACTTCTCCTGGTCCATAGAAATGCCATCACCAGAAATCACGAATCCCAGGAATGGTACTTGGGACCTATGAAATTCGCATTTTTCAAGTTTACAGAACAATTTGTTTTTGCGTAATCGAAGCAAAACCTCAGAGACATCCTTGATATGCTGGGTAAGGGTGGCAGAGTGAATCAATATTTCGTCTAGATATACCACCACACAAGACTGAAGCATATCACGAAGGACGTCATTAATAAATTCTTGGAACACCGCAGGTGCATTGCATAGACCAAATGGCATCGCCAGATATTCATAATGCCCCGATCTGGTATTAAATGCCGTTTTCCACTCATCTCCGGCCTTAATTCTGATCAGGTTATAAGTAGCCCAGAGATCAAGTTTAGTAAAGCTGGAAGAGCCCTTTAACCTGTCGAATAACTCAGTAATCAGTGGAATGGGGTAGGCATTCTTAGCGATCAGCTTATTCAAACCCCGGTAATCAATACATGGCCTAAGCTCGCCACTCTTCTTCTTTACAAAGAAGAAGCCTGCACCAGCCGGGGAGGTAGATTTGCAAATAATCCCTCTTTTAAGGGCATCCTCAATGTATTCCTCCATTGCCCTGTTCTCATCGCACAACAGTGGATAAGTGCGACCCCTCGGGGGTACCACGCCCGAGGGCAGATCAATAGCTCAGTCATAGGGTCTGTGCTGGGGCAGTGCGCTAGCCTTCCCCTTGCTGAATACGTCACTGAATTTCTGATATTCAGCTGGCACGGAGGGAGAGGTACAAAGTAACTTGACAGGATGTGACAGACAGTTCCCAGCACAGTACTCTGACCATGATATGACTTCACATCTCTGCCAGTCAAACTGGGGGTTATGTAATAATAACCATGGAAACCCCAGAATGACTGCATGATGAGGTGAACAAATTATCTGGAAACGTACCTCCTCCTTGTGGAGAGCCCCAACCGTCATAGTAATAGGGGTCGTTTCCGTAGTGATAAATGCAGGTTCCAAGGGTCTGCCATCTATGGCCTCAATAGCCAATGGAGATTCCCTTTTGACTAACGGAATCTTGTGTAGTTCTGCAAAGGCCCGGTCCATAAAGTAACCAGCCGCACCGGAGTCTGTAAGTGCCATAACTGCCACAGACAGGTCTGCCCAAGAGAATGCCACCTGAATGGTGGGTTTCTGTGTACTAGGATCTAGGGACTGCTGTACGCCACCTAGGGCCTGTCCCCCAAGGTACCCTAGGTGCGTCCGTTTCCTGGCTGTACTGGACAAGTGCGTAAAAGATGCCCAGCTTTACCACAATATAAGCATAGGCCCTGTTTTTTGCGGTGCACCCTCTCCTCCTTAGTAAGTCTGGTAAACCCGAGCTGCATAGGTTCCCCAGCCCCAGGTGAGCGTTAAGATGAAAAGGGTGGCGAGGGTGGGTTCAAAAGACTGTCATGCCCATGATTTCTGGATCTTGCCCTTTTAGCCATCCTTCTCTCACGAATACGGGAATCAATAAACATGACATAGTCATCATACTCGTCCAGATCACTGGGCACGTCTCTGGCAGCAATCTCATCCTTAATAGATTCGGATAGACCCTGAGCAAAGGCTGCCAGTAACGCCTCGTTGTTCCAGCCTACCTCGGCTGCCAAGGTTCTAAACTCAATGGCATAGTCACCCAAGGTACGATCGCCCTGTTGTATCTCCATTAACCTTTTGGCAGCTGAGGCAGCCCTACCAGGCACCTCAAACACTCTGCGGAACTTTCTTACGAACTCATGAAAGTTTAGGGTACATGGATTGGCATTTTCCCACAGAGGATTAGCCCATGCCAGGCCTCTGCCAGTTAGTAGTGATATCATAAAACTGACCTTGCTCCTGTCATTGGGAAATGCCTGGGGCGTTAGTTCCAGGAATATCTCTAATTGATTGATAAAGCCTCTGGATTGAGAAGGTTCGCCATCATATCTTAATGGTAACGGTGCCGCCACCGTTAGGCCCCTGGTATGTGTAGTAGGAACTACAGACTGACTCTCCGGTGTGGAGACTGGGGAGACTACCGGATTCTGGTTAGGTTTGTCAAGGTGTACCGTACGTTCAAGTAAGGTCTGTAAAACCAGTGCCAACTGGTCTAGGCACTGCTCATGAACATCCATTCTCCAGTGGATGTTCTGTGTGCTACTCTCCCCTTTGCTGTCTGAGGTCATGGCCCTTTCGTACTGTAACGGTTTTCAGACACTCAGACATCAGGTTTGAATAAAACAATTTTATTAAAACAAAAAATAAATGAACAAGGTCGCCCTCAATAGGCCACACAGTATATAGCAAGAGATAGACACTGAGACCTTCACAGGACCAGTATACAGAATACAGATGATACGTATGCTGTCACAGGACTCACAGGCTCGTTAGCCCCCATGGGCGTATAATGGAGACTATTGATGCTGCAAGAGCGTGAATCGCTAGCCCCCCCGGGCGTGTAACCAAGGCCAACCGTACAGGAATAGCTGGAGCCGAGTAGCCCCCACGGGTGTATGACCAGACACTTTGAACTGCAAGAGCGTGACTCGCTAGCCCCCACGGGAGTATAGGAAACCAACCATACAGTGATTGCTAGAGCCAATAGCCCCTCCGGGTGTAATGGAACCACCGGTGCGAAGGTGCAAGAGCCAAGAGACAAAACCGGCACGTAACCGGATACCGACTACTCTGCTTATGGGAATGACAATATGAGCCGCCGTCTACCAAGGCCCAAACGCGGCTGGCTCAGCAGGAGTAGCGTGAACGATACGGCTCTGCAAGAGTTAACCACAGCACCCGGTTGGAATAGCAAGTAATCGGAGGCTCAGCATATCGGTATCGCCCTGCAAGTGCCACGGCAGACTCAGCCTTATGGTAGTACAGCTCTGCAAGCATAAATGGAGACTCAGCTTCGTAGTACAGCTCTGCAAGCGTAACCGGAGACTCAGCTTGTTAGTATGGCTCTGCAAGCATAACGAGCAACTCAGCAGCACAAGGGTTAACAGGAACAGTCTCGAACAAACAGACGCGACTCCGCAGGAATCAGAATGTCGCCCAAGCGACAACAACAGCAGGAACGTAGCCGGGCCGGGTCAGATCACAGTGGAGATTCTCAGACAAGCCCGATCAGCTACGAGCAGGAACACAGGAGAGTCGTCAGACAGGCCAAATCGGTACACCGGAAATCAGGAACACAGCAACAGCAACACTGGCTCTGGAACACCACGACAGGGCACCTGACAGGGGCCATAGTCAGGTATAAAAAGGATCACCGGGGCGGGCCAAACAAGCTCAACCAAATTGGGAGCACACAAGAGAGAGTGACAGGGGACCGTGATACCAAGTTGCCTTTCTTGGGTATGTTATCTCCGCATCTGGGTTTGCGATGGACCCCACAAAACTGTCGGCTGTGATTAAGTGGTCTTGTCCGGATGGACTGAAGGCAATTCAAAGATTTCTGGGCTTTGCAAACTATTACCGTAAGTTTATAAAAAATTTCTCTACCATTGTAAAACCCATCACTGACATGACGCGGAAAGGAGCCAAAGTGTTAGAATGGTCTTCTGATGAACTTTCTGCCTTTGACAAAGCAGCATTTTCTGCAGCTCCGATCCTGGTACATCCCAATCCCGCCCTGCACTTTACCCTGGAGGTTGATGCGTCTGAGATTGGAGTAGGTGCCCTCCTTTCTCAACAGTCAGCTCCTGGAGAGGCTTTGCGCCCTTGTGGCTACTTCGTGAAAAAAAAATCTAAGGCGGAAAGGGTTTATCAGATTGGTGACAGGGAGTTGCTAGCTATAATTTTGGCATTGAAAAAGTGGTGTCATTTGTTGGAGGGTACCAGTTACCCCATCTTGATTCTTAAGGACCATAAGAATTTGACATACTTGTCTGAAGCCAAGCGACTGTCCTCCCAGCAGGGAGGAGGTTCCTCCCGCTCCGATTATTCCTGCTGATCGCATTCTGGCCATGATTCGTACCTGTATTACCTCTCCTCTGGGAGAGGAGATACTGGCCGCCCAAGCATCTGCCCCAGCAGAGACTCCTAGTGGGAGATGTTTTGTACCGGCTCAATTCCGCATTAAAATCCTAGAGACATGCCATGCTTCCAAAATTGTTGGCCATATTGGGTGCAACCAGTTAATCTGGTCCTTGTCTAGACAATTTTGATGGCCGAGCCTCCACTCTGACTGTGACGCCTTTACCGCTGCCTGCACCACATGTGTTCAAAATAAGTCTCCCCGACATTTCCGGTGGGCTTACTCCAGCCTGTGGCCAACGGGGAACGCCTCTGGTCTCACTTATCCATTGATTTTATGGTTGATCTTCCTAGGTCCATGGGCTTTACTGCAATACTTATGGTTGTGGACAAATTCTTTAAGATGGCTCACTTTGTGCCACTCAAGGGCTTGCCATCCGCTCAGGAATTGGCAGTGGTATTCGCAAAGGAGGTGTTCCATCTCCATGGTATCCCGAAGGTGATCGTGTCTGACAGATGAAGCCAGTTTGTGTCCCGCTTCTCGAGGTGTTTCTGTGTGCAAATGGGAATTCAATTGGCATTCTCCTCCTCATACCATCCACAGTCCAACGGTGCGGCAGAAAGGTCAAACCAAGCCTTGGATCAATTTCTCCGCTGCTATGTCTCTGACCACCACGACAAATGGGCTACCCTGTTGCCCTGGGCGGAGTTTGCCAGAAATTCTGCGGTGAACTCTTCCACTCAGAGTTCCCCTTTCTTGATTACCTATGGGTTCCAACCCTCTGTTCTTCCTGAAACCTTCCGTGCACAAGCTATTCCAGCTCTGGATGAGCATTTGCAGGCACTCCATGTCATGTCTCCCCATTGGTTGGCGATCCTTTTTAGCTCTGTGGGACTTCTGAAGCGGTGCCTGATTATTCAGGTCTGATTTTCCCTGTGGGCTGTGTGGTTCTGGTTTCCTGTTTGGCTTCCCTCTCCAGTGCCTGTTTCTCTGTCCTGTTCCTGGGCGTCTGACGTGATTTCATCTGATTCCTGGGCTGATTATCCAGCGTTCCTGCTTGCCTCTTCCCTGCTCCCTTGACGGGTTTTGTCTCCGGTAAGGGTTCTCCTACCCCTTCTTCTTCAGCTGCTTGTCCGCTCCCCAGCTTCCTCCTGTTTAGCGGACGTGTTCCACTGTGTGTTGCCTCCTGTTAAGCGGCCGTGTCCCACTGTGCTGCGCCTCCTATTCAGCGGCCATGTCCCGCTGTCGTTCAGAAGCCGATGTTCAGCGGTGTGACCAGTTGGGGTGCTGTGGCCTATGGCTCCTGCGGCTCAGTGTCCGTGGGGATGGCTTCTGCTGCCTCACTATTTATTTCTCCAGCTGCCTGTTGCCCCCCAGCCACCTTCCCATTCTGGGCCTGGGAGGTTGCACAAGGTTGTTTGTGGCAGTGTTCTGCCACCAGGTGGGTTGGTACTCCTGCTTCCCTTCCACTGGTAGGGATCTCTGGAGGGGACCTCAGTGGGTGGGTCTAGCTTCCATCGTTCCAGGCTTGTCTGACTAACCACTCTGGTGTTCGACCTGGGGCTCTATCCACTGCACAGCCAGCATTCCATCGCTTCAGTGGATATCCTATCTGGTGCAAACCCATGGCTCTGGCTGACTACCTGCTCCGTGTATGACTTTGGCTCATCTGACTATCCTATCTGGTGCTTACTAGAAGGCACTGTCTGTTCACTCCTAGGGTTGGTTCCGTTATTCATACATCCTTCCTAGTATTGACCTGGGGCTAGCAGACTCCCAGCTACTGACTGCAGACTGAGTCAGTATCTCTCTTGGGCGTTACCTTACTGCGAGACTCCAGCAGGCTGAAGCCTAGTCTCGGACAGTGAGGTGGTGATATTGGGAGACTGCTATTCCTGATACAGTACTCACCTTTTTGATCACCCACTGTGTATATATATTTATATTGCATGACTGTTATTATTCTCATAATAAAGGTTTTATTAACTATACCGTCTGACTCCTGGTTTTGGTTTCCAGCCGTAACAACAAGTAATCAAAGAGTTTGCTCTTGAAACAAGCCTCCCATTAGGTTCATAAATAGCATGCTTATATACATAACTTTACATTTTCATACATTAAATATCATATTACATTTGTTTCCCCAATCTACCATTTTATGTAAATCATTTTTAGATAACACACATCCTGCTCTGAAATTATTATATACCAAAATGTGATTGGTTCTGAGGACAAGTGCCTTATTTTACGGCTAGCCACTGCTCCAAACCATGATGTTTTAACTTTCTATTGCCATTGCAGAGGAGAATTTCCATGTATTTTAACATTTCCAAATTAGACTAAGTCTGCCCAAAAGGGTAGCCCAGTTCCAAAATGAAGGGCAACTCTCATCTGCAGAGGAACACCAGCTAACTTTGTATCCTATAGCTTATCTGTAGATGATGGAGTGTTTGGTATATTTGGGATGAAAATTGTCATATCTAAGCTATGAGGGTCTGTCCATAGGTCTGTATGTTTTGGTCCTTGGTATAGATTGTGATATCAAGAAAATGTATGTGTTCAACAGTGTTGGATGTAATTGGCTAAATCTGGCATGGAATTGTAGAAGGTCCTATTCACAGGTAGTACAAATTAACAGGTCATCTATGCAGCGTAAGTACAATAGTGATTTAATGCTACAGGTGGATATAAATTCTTGTTCATGTTTTGACATGAAAAGTTAGCATATTGGGGGGCCTTTTTTGTTCCTATGGCTGTTCCCATTTCTTTGTAGATATAAGTCATCCACAAATGCAAAATCATTGTGCATGTGTATGAATTTTTAAAGTTCTAGTATAGTCTCCATTGGTAGATCTTGTTGATCAAAAAATCCTTGCATGTTGCTAGGCCATATATTTGTATATAAAGATTCAACATCCATAGTAGCCAAATTGTCTCCTTAGGTATTGGACCAATAGTAGCCAGATTGTTTAGTAGGTCTGTGGTGTCTTGGAGGTAGTTGACTACGCTTCTTACCAAGGGTTTTAGGATATTTTCTACCCAGCCAGAGATATTTTCAGTCAGTGTCTCTACTGTAGAATTTAAAGGTTTTCCTGGGCTCCCCTGTTTATGTATCTTAGGCAAAAAATATAATTAATAGGGATGGGCGAAAATTTCCGCCTCAAAATGAAATTAGCGAAAAATGGCACTTTCCGCTTGGCAAAAAATTTCCCCCGAAAAGTGACAATTTTCCGTTTTTTGTGTGTTTTTTTCGCCTAGCTCATTCCATTGAAATCAATGGGAACATAGAAGTTACACACAACACATATTATTTTATTTCCCAAATGCATAGTATAAAAGGGGCATGAGGGTGCCTGTGTTGGTGGGGGTGGGGAAAGAATCAGTTGAACAGGGGATGATTTTGGGGGGGTTGTTTACTGGGATTTGGGGGCACTTAATAAAAAAGAAATCCTAGATAAAATAAAAGAGAAACCATAAGACATGGTATAAAGGGGTCTGAGGAGGGTGCCTGTGTTGGTGAATGTATGAATCATTTGAACAGAGAATTTGCTATTGGGGGGACAGTTAATAAAAAAAAAAAAATAAATAAATAAAATAAGACATTTGTATGTAAAGTGATAGAGACAGGAACCCCCTGACATAAGCTTCCACTGGGGTGGACTGATACTTGACTTGATAGAGTATTTTGTAGAGGATGATTTGTTGTTAGAGGCCCAAGCCCTGAGCAAACATCGATTTGCAGGACTTAAATGGATTGTAATGTTTCATAATAAAAGCAGCTCTAATTAATCATCATAGTATTTAGACCTTGGAGAGTGTTATTTCAATTCTGTCAGAGTTATAGTTCAAGAGTAATTCAATGGCAAAGTATCCCCCTCCCATCCCTTTTACTGATGTAACAGCCAGAGCAGAAGGGAGGTGCCCAGGTAGATTGCAGAGTGGGACAATATTCAATTAAGAAAAGGGAAAAACATGAAAAACTTGTCATGGGGGGGGGGCAGGGCTTTCATTGTTCTCATAGGAAGAAGATTGTCCATGTGTTATCTATCTGGTCTATCAACCAGATTCCACATCTGAGAAGAGATGGCTTACACTAGGTAAAAGGGGCGGGAGGGGGAAACTTTATCTTTCAATTACTCTTGAACCAAAACTTTAACATTATTTAAATAGCACTCTCTATGGCTCAAATACTATGAAGATTAATTGGAGCTGCTGTTTTGTGAAAAATTACTGTCCCTTTAAGCTTATTAGAGGAACAAGGCCTGAAGACGCATTGGTTTGTAGGACTTAAGTTTGTTTGGCACAAGCCCTAAGGAAACAATGATTTGTAGGACTTAAGCTTGTTTGGCACAAGCCCTAAGGAAACATTGATTTGTAGGACTTAAGCTTGTTTGGCACAAGCCCTAAGGAAACACTGATTTGTAGGACTTAGGCTTATTAGAGACAAACCCCCCCAAAATTGTTCATTTTATTGTAGGACTATGTTTTTTTTTATTGATTTATTTTTTTTTAAAACACAAGCCCTGAGAAGAAAATAAAAATGCCATACTGGCCTAATGCCAGCAGGTCATGTTGACCAGTGGCCACTATCAAATGTCCTCCTGAGTCCTGAGTTGCAACTGTTGTTCGTACTGCTGCTGCTGAGGTGTTTAAGCACAGCCCAGTGATGCGCCTGAGGCAGTAGCAGCACAATAAGTAGCCCCCAGTATATGTGGAGAAAATAAGAAGTTGACCATTAAATCTTCTCTACCTGCCCCTCCTACAAAATCATGATTGCTTTGTTATTAGAATATATATTTTTCCCTTGAGAACAGGGCTTCCATCAGCAACTGCAATGTATGTGTAGTAAATAATATCTGGCGGCACAACTGTATCCCAACACCATGACACCCAAAACCAAGTACTGCCGCTATAACTGTACCCCTTTTCCAGACCCTCTAAGGACACATAACAACTTGCTGACAGTTTAATTGTAATGAAGAACCCTCCCTGCCAGAATGCTAGCATATTCTGCTGGGATGGAATCTCCTCAGATGCCACCTGATGACCTGGTATCGATTTTCCTCCACCACACTGGCATGTGTAGTCAGTACACCACATAGTATGCAATGGGTAGAGATGAACTGCCATATCCTAACATTAACAGAGTAGCTATCATTTGGTGGGAGAGGTAACGATGAATGAGGTGGATTGGCAGGAGATGTACTTGTTACCCTAGAGGAAGAAGGTGATGTTGATGGCGAGCTAGTTGTTTTGCTCATCATTGAACTTCCAGTGTCTGTCTGGGTTTCTTTATTCTTCCTCCTCTTTGATCTCCACCTTTCTTGAGAGTCAGGGGTTACAGTAACAGCGGTGCTAGATCTCTGTAATAGGTGTTTGACTTTAACATGTTTGACATAGATGTCATGGTGTCTGTGTTTCATGTGTGTTATCAGGGAGGTTGTGTCAAGGTGTGTTCCCTCCTTCCCCCTTTTTACTAACTTGTCACAAATGTTGCACTGTATAGTTGTTGATGATGACTGCACTGTGCCTGCTGTATAAGAATAATAGTCCCACAACCATGACTTTGGGGGGAGGGATACAGAACAGGTGGAGAAGAATGGCCTCTTTCTTCTTGTCCTCCACATTCCCCTTCACTTTCTGTGGCAGCGGATAATGTTGCTGCTGTTGCTGCTACTGCCTCAGATTTAGCACTGCAACTAGGATCAGGAGGAGTATTGCTACTGCTGGCAAGTAGAACCTGCCCTAGTCCCGCATCACTTGTTGACCCCATTCCCACTGTGTCAACGGTGGTCTGTGGCACACTAGCATACTCCTCAGCACCCTGCTGTCCTTTCATCTCAGCAGCAGCAGTAGAGATTAGAACAATTTCCGCAAATTCCAAAAGCTGACTGCTAGTGGTGTTGGTGATGCCCATCGTCATCCCTGTCTCCCATTCCTTCTCAGTTTCTGATAAAAAGGCCCTCATTGTCTCTTCCACCCCAGCTTCTCCAACACCACCACCACCACCACTAGTCTCTATGTGCTGTTGCTAATTCCAGACATCTCACTGCTGCTTGGAGGAGGTGACGAGCAATGTGACAGAGGGTCCCCTGCTGTCATACATGGCATAATTTTCTCCTCCCCCCGCCGAGTATTACAAGAGACACTAGGAGCCTGCAAAGTATTGGTGGCAGCAGGTTCAGTACTGACAGCAGGTTCAGCACTAGTGGCAGCAGGGGTAGCATGTCTGGCAGCAGGTACAACACTAGTGGCTGCAAGTACATCAATGGTGACACTAGCAGCAGGGGCAGCACGTCTTGCGACAGGCACAGGCAGCTGACCTGTCCTGCTCTCTCTAGTACTACCCTTTTCTCCCTCCCTTCCCATTCCATTTTTTCCCTCCCTTCTCATTCCCTTTTCTCCCTCCCTTCCCATTAAATTCCCCAAGATCCTTTGGGGTGATTTAGGGGGACGGGACAGCATTGGTTCAGTACTGCTAGTCACTTTCTCCTCCTCCTCCTCAGACTCAGTGGACACATAAGGGTCCTTCCAGCTCCTCCACTGATTATTTTTTACCCTGCTCATAGTGATAGCAGTCACTATGAGCCTCTCCTGCTTCACTTTTTGCAAAATATCACAAGAGAAGAGCATGTCTATCTCGCTCTGTAGCTGCTTTTACTGTGTCTGCCTTCAGAGAAAACGTCACGTTTTTAATAGTGGAAGTGCAAAAACAATGTAAATCAATGGACAGAAACGTTTTAGCCATTGAAAAAATGGTTAAAAATTTTGGCCCATGGGTGAAAAATGCGAATATTTTAACTGCTAGTTTTAAAGAGGATTTTCCTGAGAAAAAGTGGATAACAATGAGGTTTTTTAGAAATTTCTTGCTGGAACACGGCGACAATTTTCACCCATCCCTAATAATTAACCTATTCTTGGGGTCTTTTATATCAGATCCTAAATCTCTGCGGAAGGAGGACCCTTTGCATATACATTTTATTTCCTTTATATACATATATCTGTAGGGATTCCCCTGTGGTTTGCAGTAGTACCTGGGGTCAGAAAGTTGTCCTTGTGCTTTCCTAATGTAGTCTGTTGTGTTTATTATGACTACAGCACTCCCTTCATATGTTGGTCTGATCATTACATCCTTGTTGTCCTTCAGTGATGTAATTGCCTTCCTTTCCTGGATATTATAGTTTTGCATTCTTTCCATTTTTTATCCAGGATGGTGGATTTAACTCTCTGTCTGAAGGAGCCTATATATTTATATTTATATATTTATCCAGTTTGGGGTTGACTCCTAATGTGGCATTCCAGTTAGATTTGCTGTTTTGAAGTATATTTAGTACAGCCTAAATGTTACTGGGGCTTTAGGGCACATAATAGAAGTGATGATGTTGATGTGTTAGAAAGTATGCCAAGACAATTGGAGGAGCTTTTAACCTAGAAAAGGGGGTATAGGTAGTTAAAATGGGGTACATAGAGTAGATAGGAACTGGTTCCAAGTAAAGGATCATGGAGGTGGAGAAGGTGGATAGCCAATAGTGAGGAACTCCAATTAAATGAAAATCTATAAAAAAGGCAAGTAGTGCTGAGTAAAATAAGTAATGAGCTCAAAATTAAATTTATGTTGGAGAATGCAAGAAGTGTGCTAGGTAAATGGAAGAACTAGAATTGCTGGTGTTTAATGAGCATTTGGACATAATTAGTATAAGTGAAACGTGTTGAGATGATGCGCATGATTGGGCTGTAAATGTAGAGGACTATTCCTTGTTTAGGAGAGACAGGTTTAAAAGAATAGGGGAGGTGTGTGCTTCTATATAAAACCAGATCTAAATCTAATTTAAGGGGTGATATTTGCGAGGGAGCTGGCCATAATGTGGAGGAGTCCTTGTGGGTAGAAACCGAGGTCAGCTGTGGCATACAAGGCAAAACAGAGGTGTTGGTGGGTATATGCTACAAACCACCAAATACTGATGAGAATATTGAGGCCCAACTATTATTGCAAATAAGGAAAGCTGCACATCTTGGGCATAATATAATTATGGGAGATTTTAACTATCCTGGTAAACAGAAACATGAAATCTGCTGGAGTGCTAAAGGAAGCAGGTTGTTGAGCAAGCTTAGGGTTAGCTACATGTCACAAATGGTGGAAGTGCTGACAAGAATATCAATGTATTGGACCTAATGATAACAAATAGCATACACATGGATTTGTTATACACTAAGGTATGATAAAGAGGTGATAAAGCGGCAATGACTTCTCCAGGAATATGACTTTACCAGTTCCAAGATTATTAAATAGAGCCTATGCACTAAGATCGCCAAAGTTTGGAGAAATCTAGGTATATTGGCTCCATAGAATAACATAGGACTTGGAGAGCTGATATCACTGGAGAAGTCATCTCTGCTTTATCACCTCTTTATCACGCCTTCATGCATCTCCCCCATGGTGTCCAATATTAAGTTAGGGGAACAATAATGAAACAGTGATCACAACATGGTTACATTTGAGATCAATTTGGCAAAGCAAAACTATATAGGCTCAACCAAAACTTTTAGTTTTAAAAAGCTAACTTCAAAATGTTATGCGCAACACATAGACTGGGATACATTATTTAAAAGCAAAAATACTGAGGAAAAATGGTCAACAGTATACTCCAGGGTGGAACAAATGCAAAGAAGTAGATTGCAGCCAATGTGGATAAATGCAAATGTTCCTATAATATTTGTGTCAAAAAAGTTTTTGATTCCAATGCACCCCAAGTCCCTAATTAATGACAATATAAATCAGAAAAAAAGAAAATACAAAACCATTGCCTATTGTGGAGCTCAACTGACTGTCATCCAGTACCAATGAGCCCCACAGACCTCAGAGCTAAGGGGAATAGTTCAATGCGATCAACTAATGAACGAGGTATTAAAACATGTATTTATTATGCATTTATTTATACGTTTTAATACCTCGTTCATTAGTTGATAGCATTAAATGCAAATGTAAAGAACTAAATGGCAAGGAAAAAAGGCTTTTAAACTATTTAAGGCATAGAACATTATTTACTGAAATATAGGGAGCGCAACAAAAATTGCAAAAAAAAAAGCAATTAGGCTAGCAAAAAATAGATAATGAAACTCAAATTGCAAGGGAGAACAAGACTAATCCCAACAATCTAGATAATGGTAGAGCAGTGGATGTGGTATATCTAGATTTTGCAAAGGCATTTGATACAGTGCCAGATAGGAGTTTGGGGCATAAAATAAGGAAATTAGGGCTAGGCGATATCCTTCAACCAATTTTCCATCCAATTGCAAAGATTAGGGATCAACTGGGGGATGCACTAAGGTGTGATAAACAGGTATCAGTTTTAACATGTTCCTTTGATGTTATAAACTATTGCTGTTTTCAAGCAGAATAATTCCCCATATGAATAAAATTACAAATGGAAAACATTAATTAAGAATATGAGAATTCACCAAATTCTACTAGTGGGACCATCTTCTTCCAAAGGGTTAAACAATATATATCCCTTTTACTTTCAGTAATCTTTTTGAGGTTAAGATATCCATAGCTAGCTATTCTGTATGAGATCACAGTGAGATGGTAACATGGTACTCTTTAGGACCTGGGGAATTCAATAATTTCCCATATGTATAACATTATAAATGGAAAACATTAATTAAGAATATGAAAATCCCCCAAATTCTATTAGTGGGACCATCTTCTTCCAAAGGGTTAAACAATATATATCCCTTTTACTTTTTCAACGATGGCTGTGCCAGAATTGTACAAGCAGGTAATTAGTGTGGTGGGCAAAGGGCTGGAAACTACATACAGAAACAGAAGTCACCTATCAACAGATATTCGGACAAGTGGGAAGAGTACAGACTATATGACTGTTACTGTTCACTGGGTTTCTATCACGGTGCCTGTGCTCCCCTTGCTACTTTCTGTCAGTCTACACTGTGCTTTGCTCCCATTGGCTTGGTTGACGTTACTGCTCTGGCTGCCTGTGTGCCGCCTTGGCGACATTCCTATCCATCAGGCATTTTGTGTCACTTCCGGTTGGTTACGACCTCAGGGTGAATTGCTCGGTTGATCAGTCAGTCCGGTCACGGCAGTGTTCAGTTGTGTCTCCGTTGTGCTACAGCAGTGTGCCATTGGCCATGTTTCTGTTACTGCTCCTGTAGAGCGCAAGTGGCCTAGTCTCCGTTACTGCTTCGGCAGTGTGCTATTGGCCTTGTCTCTGTTACCGCTCCTGCAGAGCGCAAGTGGCCTAGTATCCGTTACTGCTACGATAGTGTGCCATTGGCCTTGTTTCCGTTACTGCTCCTGCAGAGCGCACATGGTCTAGTCTCCGTTACTGCTACTGCAGTGTGCAATTGGCCTTGTTTCCGTTACTGTTCCTGCAGAGCGCAAGTGGCCTAGTCTCCGTTACTGCTATGACAGTGTGCCATTGGCCTTGTTTCCATTACTGCTTCTGCAAATCGCAAGTTGCCTAGTCTCCGTTACTGCGACGGCAGTGTGCCATTGGCCTAGTGTCCATTACTGCTCCTGCAGAGTGCAAGTGACCTGTCTCTGTTACTGCTACGGCAGTGTGCCATTAGTCTTGTCTCCGTTACTGCTGTGGCAGAGTGCAAGTGGCCTGGTCTCCATTATTGCTACGGCAGTGTCATATGTTGCTCAATTCCTGATATTACTCTGGCAGTTCACGTTTGTTCTGCTAACCTATTTCTGGGCATTACGTATCCTTAAGCTCTCTATATGGAGTGAGCTCCATCACAGACCTCTCTGCACATGGGACTGTTTACACTCATTGAAGACCATTAACCCATGCAGTACCTTCTCCTGGGAATTCATCGTATTGTGCCTGACCTGTTTCAGTATATGCTGTTATGGACTTTATGGTTATACTGGACCTGTGTAAGCATATGTATATGTAACCTGTCGTGTTTCTGTATTATTCTGCTTAAACACTACAGGACCTGTGAGGGTTATTATATTACTGTGATTTCAATAAAACTGTGTTTTATCCTAAACCACTGTGTCTGTGTGTCAAACAAACTGTTACAGTACAAAAGGGCCATGACCTCAGACAGTAAAGGTGAAGGAAATACACAGAACATCCATTGGAGGATGAATGTACTTGAGCAGCGTTTGGACCAGTTGGCACTGGCCATACAAATTATTCTTGAGTGCACGGTGCATCTCGATAAACTAGTTCAGAATCCGGTGGTCTCCCCAGTTTCAATCCTTGACAGCTGTTGCTCAGTTAAAGGGTTAACTGCTTCTGCTCCGCTACCACTCAGATACGATGGCGAACCCACCCTGTGCAGAAGGTTTATTAATCAATTGGAGATATTTCTTGAACTAACCCTTCACGCCTTTCCGAATGACCGCAGTAAGGACGGGTTCATGATATCACTATTGACGGGCAGAGCCCTGGTGTGGGCCAGTCCCTTGTGGGAGAATGCTAAACCTTGCACCAGGAACTTCAGGGAGTTTGTACGGACTTTTCGGAGAGTATTTGAAGTTCCTGGTAGAGCCGCCTCTGCTGCCAAACGATTGATGGAGATACAACAGGGCAATCGTACTGTGGGCGACTATGCCATAGAATTCCATACATTGGCAGCAGAGGTAGGTTGGAACAACGAGGCGCTGGTGGCAGCCTTTGCGCAAGGACTTGCTGATCGTATTAAGGATGAAACGGCAGCTAGAGAAGTGTCTAGTGATTTGGACGAATACATTGATTACGCCATTCTAATTGATTCTCATATTCGTGAGAGACTGATGGCTAAAGACTGTAGGCTACAGCCTAGAAACAGTGGGCAAAACAGTTTTTTGATCCCACCCATACCTCCGTTGCCTCTCATGCCTCCTGATCGTAAACAGGAGTCCTGTGAACCAATGCAACTGGGGTTCACCAAACTAACTAAGGAAGAACGGGCACACCGCAGGAGGCAGGGGTTATGTCTGTACTGTGGCAAAGCTGGGCACCTATTACATACCTGTCCTGTACGTTCGGGAAACGAAAGCACCTAGGGTACCTTGGGGGACAGGCCCTAGGTGGTGTTCAGCAGTCCCTAGAACCGATTATGCAGAAACCTACGATCCAGGTGGTATTTTCATGGGCAGAACACTCAGTGGACGTTCTGGCTCTGGTTGATTCCGGCATGGCTGGTTACTTCATGGATAGTTCATTTGCTGCGTTACATAAGATTCCCTTGGTCAGGAGGGAATCTCCCTTAGCCATTGAGGCCATTGATGGCAGACCGTTAGAACCAGCTCAGATAACTATGGAAACTATTCTGCTTTCTAAGACTATTGGGGACCTCCACATGGAGGAACAGCGATTTCAGATAATCCATTCTCCTCATAATGCGGCCATTCTGGGGTTCCCATGGTTACATTTGCATAATCCCCAGTTTGACTGGCAGATTTGTGAGATCACGTCTTGGTCCGAGTACTGTATGGAGCATTGTGTGACTCATCCAGTTAAGATTTTGTGTACCTCTCCCTCCATGCCAGCCGAATACCACCAATTCAGTGACGTTTTTAGTAAGGGAGAGGCTAGCACATTGCCCCAGTATAGGACATACAATTTCTTCATTGATTTGCCCCCTGGGGTTGTGCTCCCTAGGGGCCGCACTGTCACGGTTTGTTAAGACTCTCAGACGCAAGGTTAGGTAAAAACACAACTTTATTGAAAAGTTTAAAATAATCCCATAGGATTTTATACACGTACATACAATACATAGAAATGGCAGATAAGTAAAGACAATAGCAATACAGGCTCTACCGGCCCAACCAATATACCGGGCAAGGCAACCTGGGCGAGTAAGGAATAGGTGGCTGTACTGGCCCTGCCAAAATACCGGGCAAGGCAGCCTAACGGAATACCATAATAGGCTCTACCTGCCAATACCGGGTAAGGCAACCTCAAGATGGAATAATGAAAGGTTCTACCGGCCTTACCAATATACCGGGCAAGGCAGCCTAAAGGAATACCATAATATCAGGCTCTACCGGCTTTGTCAATACCGGGTAAGGCAACCTCAGGATGGAATAATGAAAGGTTCTACCGTTCTACAGTGACCTCAATAACTGTCAGATGACAATGACAGTATAGATATGAAAGGTAGAGGCTGCAAGGTCCAGTGGTTACGCCAAGTAGTTTGCACACTCCAGTACCCTGTACTGCGGGAATAACTAGCTGTCTAGGACTGGACAACGCACTGGGAACCATCAGACTATATAATAAAAGAGGCAGAAGAGTAAACCAGCGCCCTCACGTTGGAACCAACAGCTGGTTATTAAATAGACCCACAGGCCATGAAGCGAACCGGCGCCCGCGCGCTGGTAACCAACAAACTAGTAGTGCATAGCAGCAAGGCAATGGAGCGAACCAGTGTCCGCACGCTGGGAACCAACAGATCGTATGTTATAAGCCGTCAGGCAAAGGAGTGAACCAGCACCCGCACACTGGTAACCAACAGACTAATAGTGTATAGCCGCAAGGCTGTGGAGCGAACCAGCGTCCACACGCTGGGAACCAACAGATAGCTGTGTATAGGGCCGCAAGGCTGTGGAACAAACCAGCGTCCGCACGCTGGGAACCAACAGATAGCAGTGTATAGTGCCGTAAGGCAAAGGAGCAAACCAGCGCCCGCGCGCTGGTAAAAACAGACTAATAGAGTATAGCCGCAAGGCTTGTGAAACGAACCAGCATCCACACGCTGGTAACCAACAGACTAGTAGAGTATAGCCGCAAGGCTTGTGGAGTGAACCAGCATCCGCACGCTGGGAACCAACAGACTAATAGTGTATAGCCACAAGGCTGTGGAGCGAACCAGCGTCCGCACGCTGGGAACCAACAGACTAATAGTGTACAGCCACAAGGCTGTGGAGCGAACCAGTGTCCGCACGCTGGAAACCAACATATGAAAATGTCGCAGAAACGGCCGAGGAACAAAGTCGCCACAGATGCAGGAACCGGACGCAGGAGATGAACAGGAACCAGCACAGTGATGGTCAACCGGATCAGGAACGGCAACGAAGACTGGAAGCAGGAAACAGCAACCTCGGACGACTTCAACCAGAACAGGCACTGGAACAAGCACAGCAGACAGGAGACTCAGGAACAGAATGAACTCAGGAACCCAGGAACACAGCAAAAGACCCAGTAAGCTTCTGTAGTATAGTGGAAGTGGATGCAGTCAGAGACACCACGAAAGAGCAACCAAAGGGTGCCCAGACTCAGTTTAAATAGGCAATGTAAGGCGGGCTAAAGGCAGACAGCCAATGGGAGCCCCCTACAGGTGATAGACACAGAACTGCAGCAATCACGGGCACCGTGATACGCACATACCCGTTGTCGTGCGAGGAAAATCGGGCCATGGAGGAATACACTGACGATGCCCTTAAAAGAGGGATTATTAGAAAGTCTACCTCACCTGCTGGTGCTGGTTTCTTTTTTGTGAAAAAGAAGAATGGCGAGTTAAGGCCTTCTATCGATTACCGGGGATTAAATAAACTTATGTCCAAGAGTGCCTACCCCATACCACTCATTACTGAACTATTTGACAGGTTAAAAGGTTCTTCCATTTTTACAAAATTAGATCTACGGGCTGCCTATAACCTGATCAGAATAAGAGCTGGGGATGAGTGGAAAATGGCATTTACTACCAGATCTGGGCATTATGAATACCTAGTCATGCCATTTGGCCTCTGTAACGCACCCGCTGTATTTCAAGAATTTATTAACAATATCCTCCGTGATATGCTACAGTCCTGTGTAGTAGTCTACCTTGATGACATACTCATACACTCAGCTAATCTGTCTCAACACATCAAGGATGTGTCCGAGGTCTTGCTTCGTTTACGCAAGCATAAACTATTCTGTAAAATGGAGAAGTGCGAGTTTCACTGGTCCAAAGTGCCTTTTTTGGGTTTCGTGATCTCTAAGGATGGTATTGCTATGGACCAGGAGAAACTCACAGCAGTCTTGCAATGGCCACGACCCAAAGGGTTAAAAGCGATTCAGCGTTTTCTTGAGTTTGCCAATTATTACAGGAAGTTTATCCAAAACTTTTCCACTATTGTTAAACCTCTGTCTGACCTTACTCACAAGGATGCTAATCCATCCCAATGGTCTGATGCTGCTGATCATGCTTTTGAGACATTAAAATCCGCTTTCACATCCGCTCCTGTACTGTCCCACCCCAACCCTTCCCTTCCATTCACGTTGGAGGTTGATGCCTCTGAAATTGGGGTAGGGGCAGTACTGTCACAGCGCCCAGTGGCTGGGGGTAGTCTGGGACCATGTGGGTTTTTCTCAAAAAAACTGTCTAGTGCCCAGAGTCACTATGAAATTGGTGACAGAGAACGCCTGGCTATCATTCTCGTTTTGAAAGAGTGGCGTCCCCTGCTGGAAGGTTGTCACGGTTTATTATGACTCTCAGACACAAGTTTTAGGTAAAAATCAATTTTATTGAAATAATAAATTGATAACGTAGGATGGCAATCACATACATACAGATATATACAGAATATAACAAGACCGGGCAAGGCAGCCTCAATAGATTCATAATGTAGGCTCTACCAGCCCCGCCAATACCGGGTAAGGCAACCTCAGATGGAATGTGGCAAAAGGTTCTACTGGCCTTACCAATACCGGGCAGGGCAGCCCAGAGATAGTAGCAGCAGTCAGATGGTAATGGCAAATTGACAGGATCGTAAGCAACCCAGTGTACACACACACTGAGACTAACAGGGGAATCGTAAAGCCGCAAGGCTTTGGAGCAAACCAGCGTCCGCACGCTGGGACCAACACTGAATTGTATAGCCGATAGGCTTAGGAGCAAACCAGTGACCGCACACTGGTGTAACAAGCGAGTTAGTATAGCCGTAAGGCTTAGAAGCAAACCAGCGTCCGCACGCTGGGACCAACACAGAATTGTATAGCTGATAGGCTTTGGAGCAAACCAGTGACCGCACACTGGTGTAACAAGCGAGTTTGTCTAGCCGCAAGGCTTTGGAGCAAACCAGCGTCCGCACGCTGGGACCAACACAGAATTGTATAGCTGATAGGCTTTGGAGCAAACCAGTGACCGCACACTGGTGTAACAAGCGAGTTTGTATAGCCGCAAGGCTTTGGAGCAAACCAGCATCCACATTCTGGGACCAACACAGGATAGTACAGCCGATAGGCTTTGGAGCAAACCAGTGACCGCACACTGGTGTAATAAGCGAGTTTGTCTAGCCATAAGGCTTTGGAGCAAACCAACGTCCGCACGCTGGGACTAACACAGGATGGTATAGCCGATAGGCTTTGGAGCAAACCAGTGATCGCACACTGGTGTAACAAGCGAGTTTGTCTAGCCGCAAGGCTTTGGAGCAAACCAGTGACCGCACACTGGTGTAACAAGCGAGTTTGCCTAGCCGCAAGGCTTAGGAGCAAATCAGCGTCCGCACGCTGGGACCAACACAGAATTGTATAGCCGATAGGCTGTGGAGCAAACCAGTGACCGCACACTGGAGTAACAAGCAATGTCGCCGACGCGACCAGGCAGGAGGCCGCCAGGATACAGGAGACAGGCGATGCGATGACAGGAACCAGCAACGATCAGTCAGGTCAGGAAACAGCAGAGAAGAAGTTCAGTAGGAACTGCAACACCAGAGACTAGGCCGGAACCAGGACTGGAAGTACTTCAGCATGCAGGAAACACTGGAACAGAAGAGATCAGGAACTCTGGAACACATGAGATCAGGAACTCAGGAACACTGGAACAGAGGCCCAGCTATCACTGGCATAGTGATAGCAAGAAGGTCAGAAACAACACGAAAGGGCAACCAAAGGGTGCCCAATCCAGGTTTAAATAGGCAATGAAAGGCGGGCTATCTGCAGGCAGCCAATAGCAGCCCCCTACTGGTGACAGACAAGGAACTGCAGCAATCACGGGCACCGTGATAAAGGTACAAGAACCCCTGTAGTAATTCTAACTGACCACAAAAATCTGATTTATGTCTCAGAAGCTAAAAGATTGTCCTCTCATCAGGCCAGATGGGCCCTGTTTCTATCTCGTTTCAACTTTGTAATATCCTACTTGCCGGGCTCCAAGAATGTTAGGGCTGATGCCCTGTCTAGACAAGTTGGGCCAGAGATGGAGAAGGATGAGGTCCCCGTACCCATTATTCAGCCTGATCGCATCCTGGCCACCCTACGTACTAATAAGAGGAGATTCTGGCTACCCAGGCTACGGCCCCCCCCAGAAACCCCAGTGGGCAAGTGCTTTGTGGATTAGCCATTTCGTACCCGTTTGCTTGAAACATACCACTCTTCTAAGGCTGCTGGGCATATTGGGATGGATCAATTAATATGGTCTCTCTCACAAGTATTTTGGTGGCCTTCCATATTGGCCGACTTCTCCGTATTTACTGCAGCCTGTACCACCTGTGCTCATGCCAAGACCTCTAGACACCTCCCAGTAGGCTTACTCCAACCAGTACCTAATGGCGAACGTCCTTTGTCCCACATATCCATTGATTTCCTGGGAGAACTGCCAGTGTCTAGGGGTTACTCGTTCATTCTTATGGTGGTTGATAGAGTCTCTAAAATGGCTCATTTCATGCCCCTTTCTGGCCTCCCCTCAGACCAGGAGTTGGCAGTTGTCTTTGCTAAAGAGGTGTTCCGGTTGCATGGGGAAACTAGAGTTCTGGTGTCCGACCGTGGGAGCCAATTTGTATCCAGATTTTGGAGAGAATTCTGTAACGAGATGGGCATTCAACTGTCCTTTTCTTCTGCCTACCATCCCCAGACCAATGGAGCCGCTGAGCGTGCCAATCAAGGATTGGAACAGTTCCTGCTCTGTTTTGTTACCGATCATCATGATAATTGGGCAGACCTGTTGCCTTGGGCAGAGTTCGCCAGGAACTCTGCGGTTAATTCATCGTCCGGGAGCTCCCCATTTCTCATTAACTACGGGTTCCAGCCATGTTTGCTCCCGGACTCATTCCAGTCGCAACAGATTCCAGCTCTGGACAAGCACATCGAGCAACTCCGCTCCACTTGGGCACAGGTTCAGAGGGCAATCAGTCAGTCGTATCAGCATCATCAGCACCACGCTAACCGTAGACGGCTGCCAGCTTTCTCCTTTCAGGTTGGGGACAGGGTATGGCTCTCCTCCAGAAACCTTAATTTGCAAGTTCCGTCTAATAAGTTGGCTCCCCGGTCCGTTGGTCCCTTCAGTGTGATCCATAAAATTAACCCTGTTTCGTATGCCTTGGATATCCCAGCGTCTATGCGCATTCACAATGTATTCCATGTATCCTTGCTGAAACCTCTGGTATGCAACCGCTACACTACCACTCCTGTGGTTCCCGGTCCAGTGGAGGTTCAGGGTCAGGAGGAGTACGAGGTCCAAAGCATAATTGATTCACGCAGATTTAGAGGAAAATTGCAATATTTGGTCCATTGGATGGGCTGTACTCCTGAGGAACGTTCCTGGGTTGATCAGAATTACCTTCATGCTCCTAGATTACTGCACAATTTTCACTCTAAATATCCTCAGAAACCAGGTCCCTCTTCCAGGAGAGGGGGTCTTTGAGAGGGGAGTACTATCACGGTGCCCGTGCTCCCCTTGCTACTTCTGTCAGTCTACACTGTGCTTTGCTCCCATTGGCTATTCTGTGTTTTCCCCACCCAGTATGGCCTTTATATACTGGGCTCTGGAACCCCTCCGGTGCCCTTTCATGGTGTTCCTGTACCAGTGCTTGGCTGATGTTCCTGCTCCTGTTTACCGACCTGGCTTGGCTGACATTCCTGTTTCTGTGAACCGACCCGGCGTGGCTGACGTTCCTGCTCCTGTGTACCGACCAGGCTTGGCTGATGTTCCAGCTCCGTGATTCGACCCGGCTTGGTTGATGTTCCTGCTCTGGCTGCCTCTGTGTCGCCTTGGCGACATTCCTATCCATCAGGCATTTTGTGTCGCTTCCAGTTGGTTACGACCTCAGGGCGAGTTGCTCGGTTGACCAGTCAGTCCGGTCACGGCAGTGTTCATTTGTGTCTCCGTACTGCTACGGCAGTGTGCCATTGGCCTTGTTTCCGGTACTACTTCTGCAGAGCGCAAGTGGCCTTGTCTCCGTTACTGCTACGGCAGTGTGCTATTGGCCTTGTCTCCGTTACTGCTAGGGCAGTGTGCCATTGGCCTTGTTTCTGTTACTGCTCCTGCAGAGTGCAAGTTTGTCTCAGTTACTGCTATGGCAGTGTGCCATTGGCCTTGTCTCCGTTACTGCTCCTGCAAAATGCAAGTGGTCTAGTCTCCGTTACTGCTACGATAGTGTGCCATTGGCCTTGTTTCCGTTACTGCTCCTGCAGAGCACAAGTGGCCTAGTCTCTGTTACTGCTACGGCAGTGTGCTATTGGCCTTGTCTCCGTTACCACTTCTGCAGAGTGCAAGTGGCCTAGTCTCTGTTACTGCTACGGCAGTGTGCTATTGGCCTTGTCTCCGTTGCTGCTCCTGCAGAGTGCAAGTGGCCTGTCTCTGTTACTGCTACGGCAGTGTGCCATTGGCCTTGTCTCCGTTACTGCTCCTGCAGAGCGCAAGTGGCCTAGTCTCCGTTACTGCTATGGCAGTGTGCCATTGGCCTAGTCACCGATACTGCTCCTGCAGAGTGCAAGTGGCCTGTCTCCGTTACTGCTACGGCGGTGTGCCATTAGTCTTGTCTCCGTTACTGCTCCAGCAGAGTGCAAGTGGCCTGGTCTCCGTTACTGCTACGGCAGTGTCATATGTTGCTCAATTCCTGATATTACTCTGGCAGTTCACGTTTGTTCTGCTAACCTATTTCTGGGCGTTACGTATCCTTAAACTCTCTATATGGAGTGAACTCCATCACAGACCTCTCTGCACATGGGACTGTTTACACTCACTGAAGACCATTAACCCATGCAGTACCTTCTCCTGGGAATTCATCATATTGTGCCTGACCTGTTTCAGTATATGCTGTTATGGACTTTATGGTTATACTGGACCTGTGTAGGCATATGTATATATAACCTGTTGTGTTTCTATATTATTCTGCTTAAATACTACAGGATCTGTGAGGGTTATTATATTACTGTGATTTCAATAAAACTGTGTTTTATACTAGACCACTGTGTCTGTATGTACCCTGCTTTGCCCATGTGCTAAATTTTGTTGTGACTAGATTCCTCACATAATCCAAAACCATCAGAGAGATGCTGAATATTGCCTGCAAAATCTGTGCCCATTGTAGCTGCTTCTAGAGGGCTCAAAATGCATTATATGACATATAAGAGTGCAACAAGTTGCCTCATCAATAGCTGAATATGGAGGTCTCAATTAGATGGAATTCCATATTGTATATGCTTCTGCAAGAGCAATTAGAATACTATCTTGCATAAAAACGGGTATAGATGCACAGGATGCAAATATAATTCTACCTCTAAATACATTCTTGGTAAGGCATCATCTAGAATTTGGAGTACAGTTTTGGGCACCAGTTCTTAAAAAAGTCATTATTGAACTGGGAAAAGTGCAGCTACGTGCAACAAAACTGATAAAGGGATTGGACTATCTGAGTTATAAAGAGAGACTAGCCAAACTGGGTTTGTTTACATTAGAGAAGAGACGTCTTATGACGTCATATGATTACCATTTAGAAATATATTCAAGATCAATGCAAAGAACGATCCAGTGAACTATTTACTCAAAGAGATGAGCAAAAAAAAAAAAAAAAAAGAGGTCATCCATTAACACTAGAGGAAACAAAAAAACAAAAGAAGGATTTTTTTTACAGTCAGGGCAGTAAAGTTATTGAATTATTTGCCTTGGGATACTGTGATTGCAGACACTGTAACTGCTTTCAAAAAAGTATTGCAGACCTATCTAGCACTGAACAAAATTGATAATTATAACAGCTGGATTCAAAGCAGAAAGGATGTTGATGCAGGGAAATATATGACTGCCATTTGGAGCCAGGAAGGATTTTTCCCACTTGGGGCTTAATTGGTAAATGGCTTCAATTGTTTTTTTGCCTTCCTCAATACCAACAGGGATGATTTGGCATGGGCTGGACTTGATGAACACTTGTTTCAGCCTCACCAACTATATTTTGTTAAATTGCTTCTGCCTCTCGTGCACAGTGAAGAATAGGACATCTAGAATTAAAGGGATAGTAATGTTTCATAATAAAAGCAGCTCTAATTAATCATCATAGTATTTGGACTTTGGAGAGTGTTATTTCAATTCTGTCAGAGTTGTAGTTCAAGAGTAATTCAATGACAAAGTGTCCCCCTCCCGCCCCTTTTACTGATGTAACACTTTTCAGCCAGAGCAGAAGGGAGGTGCCCAGGTAGATTGCAGAGAGGGACAATCTTCAATCAAGATAAGGGAAAAACCTGAAAAGCTTGTCAAGGGTGGCAGGGTTTTCATTGTTTTCATTGTAAGAAGATTGTCCCCTGCTGTTATCTGTCTGGTCTTACAACCAGATCCCCATCTGAGAAGAGATGGTTTACACTAGGTTAAAGGGGTGGGAGGGGGAAACTTTGCTTGTGAATATCTCTTAAACCATAAAGGTTTGAGAGATAAGACTTATATCATTCTTCATATTTTTTTAATGCCTACAAAATAAAATAAAGTTAAAACGAAGTATTACTATCCATTTAATGGTGTGACTACCAGTGACTGAACACTGGAATCTCAGCCCTGAGCTCTCTACCAGCTTAGTGTCACCCATGCCGAGCTCGCTATGTGTCACATTCACTGATGCAATTCTATATTGTATATGCTAAAGCATATGTATGAGGAAAATAAGACCATTAGTGAGTATACAATGCAAAATTGGAAGGCTTTGGAGGAAGCATCTTTTTCACCTGGGCAATGACAACTAATGTGTAACCTATGTGAGTACTGATAGATGATAGAGTTCACTGCAGTGTGCAATGTCCCTCAGCTTCTGCAAGAGCAATTAGGATACTGTCCTGCATAAAAAGGGGTATAGATGCACAGGATGCAAATATAATTCTACCTCTAAATACATTCTTGCTAAGGCATCATCTAGAATATGGAGTACAGTTTTGGGCACCAGTAATTATTGAACTGGAAAAAGTGCAGCAAAACTGCAACAAAACTGATAAAGGGATTGGACTATCTGAGTTATTAAGAGAGACTAGCCAAACTGGGTTTGTTTACATTAGAGAAGGGACATCTAAGGGGTCATATGATTACCATTTAGAAATATATTCAAGGTCAATGCAAAGAACTAGCCAATGAACTATTTACTCAAAGAGATGAGCAAAAAACAAGAGGTCATCCATTAACACTAGAAGAAAGGTGCTTTCGACAAAAAAACAAAAGCAGGAATTTTTTTACAGTCAGGGCAATAAAGTTATTTAATTATTTGCCTTGGGATACTGTGATTGCAGACACTGTAACTGCTTTCAAAAAGTATTGCAGACCTATCTAGCACTGAACAAAATTGATAATTATAACAGTTGGCTTCAAAGCAAAAATGATGTTGATCCAGGGAAATATCAGACTGCCATTTGGAACCAGGAAGGATATTTCCCACTTGGGGCTTAATTGGTAAATGGCTTCAATTGTTTTTTGCCTTCCTCCATACCAACAGGGGTGATTTAGCATGGGCTGGACTTGATGAACACTTGTTTCAGCCTCACCAACTATGTTATGTTAAATTGCTTCTGCCTCTCATGCACAGTGAAGAAGAGGACATCTAGATTTAATGGAATGACTACCACTGACTGAACACTGGCAGCTCAGCCCTGAGCTCTCTACCAGCTTGGTGCCACCCATGCCGAGCTCGCTATATGTCACATTCACTGATAACCAGTCCTAGGACATCACTTTCCCACCCATCCTCCACATATTCGCCACTCTCCCACCTCTCACTTGCCAGTTCACCACTCTGCCACCCCTCTTCTGTCCCTTTCATGAATGGCCAGAGTATCAAATGGGCAGAGGATGGGTTGGAAAATCATGACTTTATTGGTTAACATGTGACACACAGCCAGCATGGGGAGAGTGGTGCCAAGCTGGTGGAGAGCTTAGAGATGATTCATAGGTGTTCAGTCAGTGGTAGCCCC
The DNA here is from genome assembly GCA_037306005.1 of Rhinophrynus dorsalis. Classification (NCBI taxonomy): domain Eukaryota; kingdom Metazoa; phylum Chordata; class Amphibia; order Anura; family Rhinophrynidae; genus Rhinophrynus; species Rhinophrynus dorsalis. The sequence continues at coordinate 35,043,230 of CM074728.1, read as the reverse complement.
TCCATTGATTTTTTGAGTGCCAGAGGGGTACCCAAAGCATTGCACACCCCTCTGGCACTCAAACGGTTAAATTTAGATGAAATTTTCTTCATAGTGAAGGAGAGAGAGGGAAGCGGTTTGTGTTACTCCATTACATTTTTAACCCTTTGGCTGCAAGAAGCATCTCCAATGCATTGCAAAGCAATGTGCTGGAGACGTCGCTACCAGCCAAGAGATTAAATTCAGCCTTTTAGAACAATGTGAGTGGACTACAAATATAAATAAAAATAAAAAGACATATAGCTGAGAGAATGATTATATACTGAATGGTGTACTTTTCTAAACATTTGACTGTTAGTTAGGTAATGGTTGTGGTGGAGGATCTTCTCCTCTGCCCCATTGAGCATGTGGGGAAGCAGAGAGGATATTCACATACTTCAAGGATGTCTACTGTTGGCTATGTGTAAAGGAGGTCATCTCTAAAACATCGACAACCCCCCATGCTTATGACTGATTGAAGGCTGCTACTACAAAGGAAGCTAAAGGAACAGCCCGACATCACCAACCCTGGGTAGGTGCTGTCGAGACTATATCTCGAACAGCAGAGGCTGCAATCAGAGTTTAGTGCATGTGGCAACAGCTACATTGACATTTAAACACAACCACATGAATAGGACAATTGGTCATTAACCTACATTTGCATATAGAAACAAGCTATTGTCAATGTGTCCAGTCCAAAATTATAAATATGTCGAAGGCATGGTGCATTAGTGGCAGAGTGAAGGAGATATGATGGTGAAGAAACATTAGCTTATACTGGCAATGCGACACAGATCCGACAAAACATCACCATCCTGAACCCACATCGAAAGTTACTGCATCTCCCCCAATGTATTTTTTCTGGTTATAAATAAATAAATAAATATTAGTGTGTTTGTTTGCGTGTATCCAACTGTCCCCAGTTCCAGGGACAGTCCATGGTTTGAAAATTATATTTCAAATCCATATTCTATGATTGTTATTTAAAGGTCCTGAGTTGCTTTAATATTATTTAAGTACCAACATATACAAAATGGGAAGAGAACACTGTACATTGAAACACTCAAACAGATCAAAGCAAATTATAGTGAAAGTCCTGCTCATTTCAGCTTTCAATGTAGATGGACAGGCAACATAAGGGATACAAGATACATTTTTAGGATTTCATGTAGTATACAAGTGGATAAAATTTATCTCAATACTGGGCAAACAAGTAAAGGCTTGATCAAGGCTCGAGCCATTTGACTGGCTTGGCCCAGCTCATCATTTTATGAGGGGAGAGTCAGAGCCAAGTCATAAAGCACATGTCTGCCGTGTGCTGGGGGAAGGGGCAGGGCCACCATCAGGGAAAGACAGGGGGACTGCTGTCCTGGGCCTCTGCCTAAATTGGTTAGCAAAATGCCATTACTGTTAATCAAAAAGAGAGGGTTGCATGGGGAATGGACAGCTGAAAAAGAGTAATATTGCATCTCTCACAGAATAGAGACTCGGCATGCACATGAGAAAACTGGTGAAATGTCCCATATAATTGAGATTGTTCTGAAATAAAACAAATATTACAAATAGATACATTTGTATCTATTTCTTCCATTTTCATCCCCTCCCTCTTTGATTAATTGACTGTTATCTTGAAGTGGTTATGCTGTTGCTGTCTTTCTCTACTGCAGTAACTCTCTTGTCCAACTTCCAACTTGGACAAAAGGTGACAGCTAAAGCAAACATATTAACATAGTAAATTAGGTTGAAAAAAGACACAAGTCCATCAAGTTCAACCTTCGCCTCATACCTCAGTAACTGAGAATTTTATAGCTTTCCTGCTACCAATCAAATTAGTCTTTATCAGACCTTCCTGATCAGCCTACTGATAAACAGTATAACTCTGTATGTTCCCTTTTGAAAGAAATGTATCTAATCTTCTCTTAAATGTATCCATTGTATCTGCCATAACTACCTCCCTGGGCAATGAATTCCACAATTTGACAGACCTTACTGTAAAAAAACCCTTCCTCTGCTGAAGTTTAAACCTCCTTTCCGCTAATGTCAAGGGGTGTCCCCTGGTCACCTGATCAGGCCTTGGAATAAATAGCTCCCAGAAGAGATCCTTGTATTGACCTCTCATATACTTGTACAATGTGATAAGGTCTCCTCTTATTCGTCTTTTCTCTAGAGTAAATAAACCAAGTTTGTTTAGTTGTTCCTCATATGTCAAGTCCTCCATTCCCTTAATTAATTTTGTTGCTCTGCGCTGTACCCTCTTTAGTTCTAGTATATCCTTTTTCAGAACTGGTGCCCAAAATTGCACTGCATACTCAAGGTGAGGTCTTACCAATGATTTGTATAATGGCAAAATAATGTTATCCACTCTTGCTTCGATACCTCTTTTTATGCAAGACAGGACTTTGTTTGCCTTTGCTACTGCTGTTTGACACTGGTCACTGTTTCCAAGTTTGTAGTTGACATGGATACCCAGGTCTTTTTCTAGCAACGAGTCACCTAAAATTATTCCATTAAGTTTATAAGTAGCCTTGGGATTGTTTCCTCCCAAATGCATGACTTTACACTTCCCCACATTAAACTTCATATTCCACATGTTTGCCCAATCTGACATTGTATGTAAGACCCTCTGTAGAGAGAAAATATCCTGTTCTGAATTAAAGACTTTGCATAATTTAGTATCATCTGCAAATATTGATATTTTGCTTTCTATATCTATTTCCAGGTCATTTATAAACATGTTAAAAAGCAGCGGACCCAATTCTGAACCCTGAGGTACTCCACTCTCCACTTTAACTGCAAGAGGGTCTCTCTTGAAGAGGGTCTCTTCCCCTCCCCAATCTCTTCCTTCCCCATGTTGTTGGTTTGTTTTTTCCCCGGTCTTAAATGTTTGTCTCCCTCCCCAACTGTCTCATCTCTCTCTTTCTCCTACTACAATCTCTTGTTATTTTTCTCCCCCGACTTCTTTCATCTTTCCATTCCCTTCCCTAGTTCCTCATTCCTTCAAGTCACTAATTTCTTCAAGTCTTTTTCCCTTCCTCCAAACACAGATGAGCTTCAGTTGGAGGCATTTTAAGTACAGGGGGATATGTACTAAGTGTGTCACTACCAGTCAATGATGACCTAGGACTCTAAGTAGAATTCCCACTGTGAGCAACAATATGCTAGAAGAACAGTGCTACAGTGTGGTGTTTGAGAATTCAAACAGACCACTGCACAGACTTGCTGTGGCCTAAGCTTGATAAAGCTGAAAACCACTACAAGGTTGGATAGCACAAACCATTTGAGCCAGACTTTACTCAGATTGATGGGTCAGTGACTGTGAAAATGGTCACAAGTAGGGTTCAGAAGCTTATTGCCAGGCAGTGATTATCTGGAAAAGGGCAAAGGTTAAAGACTGCAGAGTAGACCGTTACAGCAACTGGACACAATGGGGAGATAGAATGCTTTACAGGCACAGAACACTGGAGACAGTGTAGAGGAAACCAGAGAGAACAGGGCAGTTGTAAAGCTTCCTGAAGAGTAATGCTTAAAGGTGTCCGCTATACCTACAACACCAACTGAGAAGTAAGGGCAGATATAAAAAAAACTGAAGCAGTTACAAAGGTGCAGCTCACCAGAAACAAAAGTACCAGGCTGGAAAAGTGAGGAAGCAGCACAAGCAGAGTGAAGCCATGGAGAACTGGAACAGGTCCGGTTCAACACCCACAGGTCATACAGCAGCAAGCAATATGTGGCAATGGAAACAGGAACATATTTGGTTCAGTAACTGCAGATCTGAGCATGGACATGCATCCAACAATAGCGTGGTTAGAAACATAACTAGTTCAGCAAACAAGATCAATGCAGGACATGTAACAAAGAACAGTGTGGTCAGGAACATGACTGGCTCCCCTTGACAGGTTTTTCAGCTTTTTCCCTTATCTTAATTGAAGATTGTCCCTCTCTGCAATCTACCTGGACACTCCCTGCTGCTCTTAGGCGAGCAGTGTTACATCAGTAAAAGGGGCGGAAGGAGGATACTTTATCATTCAATTACTCTTGAACTACAACTCTGACAGTACTGAAATAACACTCTCCAAAGCCCAAATACTAAGATGATTAATTAGAGCTGCTTTTATTATGATACATTACTATCCTTTTAATATATGTCACTACTGTTTCAAATTCTGGTATAACATAAAAGTCTCCCTTGGTGTAATAATGTATTAATAATAATTGTAATAATGGCCACATATTTCTTCTGCTATAAATCTGTTTTATGAACATTTATATTCAGAATGGTTCCTGTTTACTGAGTTATTGACTGCTAAACTGAATGTAAGAAAAAACAGAGTTTAAATGAAGAAAATGGTTTTTCAATAAAAGTAACTTTTTTTTTAATTTACATCTGTTTAACACTTTCACATAGGTTGTCATCAGGGGAGACTTATATGTGTTTTGCATGCCAGAGGAGAATGGATAATGTATTTTTTCAGTAAGACGCTGATTAAAATAAACATTTTCTTCCATTATTAACTCTAGATATTTTGAAATACTTTAGATTTAAGCTTTGGGGCAGGATCTCACTTCTAGTGTTTCACTTTGCAAAGCCCTGTATTGTCTAAACCCTTAAATTGTAAAGCACTGCATACACTTGTGCACTGTATAAATACAATTTTTTATTCATTCATCCAAATAAAACATTTGTATTCTGTTTTATAAGCCAATATTTTTTTTATTTTGACATACCATATGTATTGTGAAAATGTAAGGTTCACATCTGTATTTTAATATTGTATTCAGAGCTCACTATAAAGACTTTTTTGTTCTAAGTAGTTTTGCAATTAATCTGGTGACATTCTGTCTGGTGTAAACATTAAGTCATCCAGGACATGAAATATTTTAAGGAAAGGTCAAGCCAACACCCACTGGGTGAGGTTCTTGGGGCTCTTCAAAAGAAATGCAGAAGTAATATCGTCACAGGAAACAGAGCAGGAAGTCTGAATATCTCAATAGTGAAGCTGTCATGGTAACCAGAGTCAACATTTTGTGGTCTGCTTGCAAAACTATTTCAAGTGTAGGATAATCTGTTCATTTCCAGACTCGTGTTTTTTTGTAACTCCTCTAGATGAAAAGATGACTAGATGTTGAAAAATGTTAAAGCCTTTTTTACCTCCCTGTAGAATATTCTACTGTGCCTTAAGACAGAAATAGATTACACTGGATGTTAAATGGAAATTATACGATTAATTTGTTGTGTAGAAGTGCTGTTCAAAAGCTTGCTGCAGAATGACTATCCAGATGTTCTCTGAAAAACAGCCTCTCTTTTGTGAGAAACACCCCACTGGTCACCTGTAAAGAATAAACAAAGTACTCAGTCTGTCTAAAAAGAGTTAACATCACTGCACTGAATGTAATTCTAGGTCATTAAAAATAAATATGTTTACTGGTGAAAAAAAGACTTATCTATCTTACTCTAACAGAGTTCAACGTTATTATTTCAAACAATTGTTTCTTGTTTTCTTGGGTTTTTTTGTTTGTTTTGTTTTTATTATAAGATACAAGTATATCCCCCAGAAGTCTGTATTTTGTGTTTATCTGTCTGCCTGTGTGTCTGTCTGTCTGTCTTTTTTAAAATATATAGCCACTATCTGGCATTTTAGTGTTTTTCTCTCTCTCATTAGCGTTCTCTCTGTATGTGTGTGTATATTTGCATTTTGTAAATAAATTTGTAAGCATGTGTGTGCATGTTTTTCTTGTCAACCTGTGGTCCTCTATCTATCCTATTTATTGCTTTTATCAAGTAAATGTTCTGCTGCTCCAAATCCCTGTCTGACTCCTAAGTGGGTTGAACAGGAGTGGTCCTTTATTGATCGCTTCAATTTGAATGATTACTTTTGGGCAAGCAGTCACATGTCCTAAGCATGGGGTATAGGTTCAAGAAAAACAGTACACCTTAAAATGGATTAGAACAAGGCCGCAGCTTTATTATATAAAATATACAATAAGTTAAAATTGAAATATACATATAATCCTTCAACAAAATTTTCCCCAACCTTGAGCCCTTGCCAATGTCCATCTCCTACAGGCTAACCAGCCTATCCTACTTTGGAGCGGAAACTCCAAACTCCTCAAATTGTCACCTTAACCGCACCTCATTAGCTGGTCAATAAAGCTCAATGAGGCCGGCGTCTAACCCACGACAAAGTCCGGGTGTTCTTAGACCTAGGCCGCTGACCTTCCATCTACCATAACCTCCACCATCTTACTACCACTCTATACATTGGCAAGGGCCCAAGCCGCCCACAAAGCTGCGACAAAATACAATTAACAAGTATTATAATAAATAAAATCACATTTATAATAACATTCTAATAAAAAACAGGGAAGGAGGGAGGGAACTGCTCCTTCTCCAGTTTTAGCTTAACTGCCACACCAACAGGAAGTGATAACCGCTCTTATCACTCCTCTGTTTGCCTTGACTACCAAAGCCACGCCCACTTCTTTCTTTACCCAAACCCCAGCCCGGACATGTCTCCCCTCCTAAAGTCTGTGGAGTTCTTGTCCTAAGCATGGGGTATAGGTTCAAGAAAAACAGTACACCTTAAAATGGATTTGAACAAGGCCGCAGCTTTATTATATAAAATATACAATAAGTTAAAACTGAAATATACATATAATCCTTCAACAAAATGTTCCCCAACCTTGAGCCCTTGCCAATGTCCATCTCCTACAGGCTAACCAGCCTATCCTACTTTGGAGCGGAAACTCCAAACTCCTCAAATTGTCACCTTAACCGCACCTCATTAGCTGGTCAATAAAGCTCAATGAGGCCGGCGTCTAACCCGCGACAAAGTCCGGGTGTTCTTAGACCTAGGCCGCTGACCTACCATCTACCATAACCTCCACCATCTTACTACCACTCTATACATTGGCAAGGGCCCAAGCAGCCACAAGGGACTAACGAGTACCCCTACAAGTTAGTCCCACCCTCCCCTAAAGCCACGGCCTCCTCCAAAGCTTCAGCCAAATCCAAATTAAAAAAGTCTAACCCCATATCATTGGGGTGAATCCCATCGCTCCGGATCAAATTGAGAGAAGGCTCCTCGAATACCCTATGTCTAATAGCTAGACCACCAATCTCAACTATAAACTTCGAGATCCTCCTATTCAGCTTGATCCGGCTCTTATCCAAGGCCCAGCAATTCCTCGCACCCATCCAGCACCTTCTAGGGAGAATTTCCAACCACACCAATCGAATCCCCGGAAAGTGCTGAAGAAGTTTTCTGAAGTCCTCTTTCATGGCGTCCCTTAACTCCAGACCAGGGATGTAACACAGGTCGTTACCCCCCAGGTGTACCAATAAAACATGAGGAACTACCCCCCCAGCCTGTACCAGCCTAAGAACTTCCGGTACCAACTGTGGCCAACACATTCCCCTATATCCATGCCAGACAACCTGGCCTGCAGATAAGGGAACATTCATCTGACGACCACTCTCTCGAACCGCGGCCCGCCTGCTGGCCCAAAATACAAATGAATGACCGATGATCCACAATTCCCGAGGAGCCGCACCTGAAGAGAAAAAACAAAAAAAACAACATAAATAACACCCCACCCCTTAACTCTAAAACCCTAAAACCCTATGTGGCCTAACATAAGACAAAAAATGCCGCGAATCCCAACGCCCAATACACTTAATTGTCTCAGAACCCAACCCTAAGCGAGCAGCCTCAGTAGCCGCACCAATTCAAAAAGAATGACCAGCAAAGTCACCAACTGGAACCCAAAAAACTGAAAGGCAGTGTTTGAACACTGCCAAGAACTGAAATCTTGTCAAAACTACCCCGTCGCTATGAACCAACAATGAATTACCCAAACCCTGTCTAATTTCTAAGTACCGCCGAACACAAGAAACCGGACATCCCAAGGAACCCGGGATAGCAAACAGTGAAACCCATGACCCCACCCCTAAAGAATCCGTTTTTGAACGACGAATCAGAAATTCCAAAGAATGAAATCCTAAACGTACATCTTCAAACAGTATGCCCCCGGCCGATTTTTTGACGAACTGACTAATTCCCCTATACGTAACACCCCAAAAAATGCTAAAGAAAAAGCTGCCCTAAAAAGAATAACTTCAAAATCGTCCGCACACACCTCTTCTAACACCTCCATTAATCATTCAAGTAATTGAAATTATACCGGACGCCTCGAGTCTAATGAAGACTTACCCCGACGCAATCCCCGAAGAGCCTGTCTTACTACAAAATCTTTTGAAAAATCCCTCCAGCCCCATAATTTAAAACCAAAAGACAATCCCGACACTTTAGACGATATCGATGCAGGTGATATTCCCCGAGAAAACCATTCCCAAATTAACCACAACACCCCATCCCTCTTTTCAAACTCATCTCTTAAAGCACGAGCCATACTTTCAAAACTCAGCCAATCGCTCCAAACTGCTGAATACCGCGCCCATGTGGCCGGCGACACAGAATTCTTCACCCAGTCCGCCACTGCACTCCGCCAAGGTCCCACAGGAAAGATGGGCAAAGTGTACCCGTGGCCTTCAGCCCCGACACGCCTTCCGAAACGCTGTTTCCTGAAAACAAGACAACGCATCAGCAGCCACATTCATTATACCAGGCACATGTTGAGCCCTAAAAGTAAGATTCAATCGCAAGCACAACAACACAAAATGATGGAGTATTGACAATATGGGGGGAGAAGAAGCAGTGAGAGTATTTACCACCTGCACCACTCCCATGTTATCAGAATGAAAAAGAACTTTGCTGTCTCTCAATCTGGCACCCCACAGCGTCACAGCCACAACCAAAGGAAATAGCTCCAAAAACAATATATCCTTGGTAAGACCTACCTGAACCCACTCCAAAGGCCACTTCTCTGCACACCAATCAGAACTAAATAAAGCCCCAAAACCAAGCGACCCAGATGCATCAGTATACAGCTCAAAATCCTCATTAGTTTTCCCCAATTTTTGCCAATATGATCTCCCAGTATAATCAGCTAAAAACCTTTCCCATAGATCCTCCCGCATGTCAGATGTTATACGAATATAATGATGAGGACAAACAACTCCCCCAGTAGCTTGAGCTAACCGCCTATTAAAAACCCTACCCATGGGCATGATCCTACATGCAAAATTCAACTTTCCCAATCAGGATTGAAGTGCTCGCAAAGTAACCTTCTTGGCCATTCGACAAGCCACCACTTCAGCTTGTAAACCTTCCAGTTTATCTCGAGGAAGTCTGCACTCCAAGGCCATTGAATCAATCTCCAGACCCAAAAAACGCAAACAAGTTGTAGGACCTTCCGTCTTCTCTGCCGACAATGGTACACCAAACTCTAAACATACCTGTTGCAAAGCAAATGTCTACAAACATCCATACCTGAGGGACCAACGCATAAGAAATCATCAAGATAATGCAAGATGGAAGAAAAACCTGACTCCCTACGCACTACCCACTCCAAAAATGTGCTAAAGCATTCAAAAAGTGCACAAGAAATTGAACATCCCGTGGGAAGGCATAGGTCAACATAATAATCATCTCCAATCTTACAACCCAAAAGATGATGACTCTCAGAATGAACCGGAAGAAGGCGGAACGCTGACTCAATATCAGCTTTTGCAAACAACGCCCCCTGACCAGCTTTTACGGACAGTTCCACCGCTTTGTCAAATGATGTGTAGGAAACACTACACAAAGACGGATCAATGGCATCATTCACAGAGGATCCAAAAGGAAACGAAAGGTGATGTTTAAGACGAAACTTCTCAGGTTCTGACTTTGGTACAATACCCAAAGGCGATACCCTGAATCCAGGTAGTGGTGGTCCAGAAAAAGGACCCGCCATCCGCCCTAACGACAACTCAACATTCACCTTATCCTGAAGAATCCCTGGATAACAACCAGCCGAACGTAAATTAGCCGCCTCGGCTACACCAAAACCTTCCTGTTCAGGAATCTTGAACCCAAACTCAAAACTCTCTTCCAGAATTTGTGCTGGGTGGGTCATAATTGACAACCAAAGCCCAATGTCCAGTTGATCCCAAGACACTGAAGGGCGTACAGCCAACCTCTGCCTAAACTGCTCATCGTAATACCACCAAGCCAGACTGCCGTAAGTCCTGCAGGCGTTCCAAATCGTGTCCTGATAACAGAACAAGGATGAGCATTTCGCTGAAAAGCGTTCACCAATGACACTGGCCAATATGGAGAATGCTCGAATCCAATTGCCAAAAACCTTTGGAATCTTTCTGTACTGACGACGTTCCTTCTCCTCTTTCTTCTCGGCATCTTTTTCCTCCTTGTCGGGAGGAGCTCATTCTTCCAAATTTTTTCTTTCACTTCATTTTTTAAATGAATACCCAAAGGACCTGACCAGCACATATAAGCTGATCCAAAAGCCACTGTAGGCACACCACAACTTGTGACGCTCCCGACGCCACTCCCCCAAAATTGGAGCTCATCACTTGTGAATCACCCGAGCCTAAACCCGATACTGATCCTGCAGAGGCCAAACCAGACCCCCCAGGAGTACTCATTACCATAGGATTTGTCAAAACCCCATTACCCAATCCTTGTCCAGCAGGAGACTGTAAACCACTACCTGACAAATGAACCCTGGCCAGGTTGGCGATAGCCCCCTGCTGCACATTCCCTGTCATCAAAATATTGGACGTCACCAACCCCTGTTGTTGACCCCCCCCAATACCCAATCCTGGCAACGACCCAGCCCTTCCCAAAGGTGTATTTGTCAAAACCCCTTCACCCAGAACTAAAACTGTCCCAGCTCCGGGATCCGACAATACGCCCGTTGAAGAAGGTAACCTAACCAAATCACTCAACGCTCTATCCTGCCAAGCCCCTAAAGCCTGCCTTAAAGACCCCACTGCATCCTCTCCACCCAATTCCACTAATCCCAAAATATTAGAAAGTCCTGTACCTGCCCTCGACAAAGGCGCCATCGGTACAGACTGTCCAGCTGAATTACCACCAGCACCGGCCTCCACATCCGCGTGCTCCTGCCTCACAGGTCCTGACACCTCAGCAACCGTATCCTCCTGTAAGAAAAAGAAGAAATGAAGCCATAAACGACAGTCTAACCAAATAGACTCACACAAGGGCCCAAAACTCAGGCCCTAACCACCAAATATATAATAGCTCTCACTGTTAGCCAATACCTTTAGGCAAACCAGATGCCTTTTAACCCACCAGTATGTCATTACCAAAAACCAAATATTAAACAAAAAAAACCCTTTTTTTTTTTTTTTTTTTTTTTTTTTACCATTCCAGATACTCTGGAACCTTAATGTAACCTCAATAAACACAAACCCCAAAACATACTGGTCACCAATTACCTCAGATTCACTGAGGAACACCAGCCACACCTACTGTGGCACCAAAAAAACCAGGCCCAAGTCCGCCCTTATCAACCAGGGACTGGACCCAATACCATAAAAACAAAAACATGAAAAAAGGGGGAGGAGGAGGATGAAAGAAAGGTAACTTAAAGTTAAGGGCCTAATATAACTAAAATTAAAACAATAATTAGACTTAAAAAATATCGGGGAAGGTGATGGGGGGGATGAAAAGAGAAACATACCAGAACATGTTAAAAAATATATAAAAGTACACAGTGCATATGGTCACCTGTGTAAGCGCCTGACTGGAATCTTCAGTTCTGTCTCTCCTGCCGCCTGCAGACTCCTGCCCCTGTCGATCAGGCCGTTGCTGATGAGTCTCCTCAGCAAATGATGCTTCCCGATGCACAGACAAACTGCTGCGAAGTGAGCTCCGCCCGATCCTCCGGTCAACCGTTATCCCCCTCACAGACACAATCCTCGCTCCCCGTGGTCTTGAGCTTATACTCCTCCGCCGCAACGGAGAGCGAGAAGGACTCAATCTTGTAGGCGGACAAGCTCGGGTGCTGCGCACAGGCCGACCCACCTCGCCACGCATTCCTGTTTCCTCCCTCCTCCGAGAAAGTTGCTCTCTCAGCCATGTTCCGCCTCCGGACTCCAAAAGTTCTCGCACCTCATCCAATAATTGATCCGACATGACAAAATTCGCTATCTCCTCAGACAAAACTCCTCGAACTGCTCCTTCTCCAGTTTTAGTTTAACTGCCACACCAACAGGAAGTGATAACCACTCTTATCACTCCTCTGTTTGCCTTGACTACCAAAGCCACACCCACTTCTTTCTTTACCCAAACCCCAGCCCGGACATGTCTCCCCTCCTAAAGTCCATGGAGTTCTGGAATAGAAAACCACTTGGAAACATTTTATCATCTGCTGCAATAGTTCTTAAAACCTGGGACAAAAATAAAAGTAGTTTTAGGCTTATGGAGTTTTGTTCTAAATTATTAGGCCTCTACAATCCTTCTCCCTTTGGGTGTAACTCAGAAGAACTCTTTATGATTAAGGAACTATCAAGGTTTGGCTTAGAAAGCATTAGAGATGTGATTTTTCAGGGGTGAGGTTATTGACTGGGAAACATTTCAGTCTAAGATTGGGTGTAATGAGGAGTATCACAAACTCTTTTTAGAATTAAGCAAACTATTTTGAATTATAATGGTAACTATGCCTTGGTGCCTCTTAGCCCCTTTGAACATCTTATGTGACACTGGACATATGGAAGCAGAGGTATATCTCCCATTTACCGTATCCTGGTTTCCATAGGGGAAGATAGATCTTTTATGGATATTTGGGAACGAATGGTGGACAAGAAACTGACTGATCGAGACTAGAGTAGTATAATAAAAATAAGTTCTTCTAGATGTTCCCTAAAGGGATAGTAATGTTTCATAATAAAAGCAGCTCTAATTAATCATCATAGTATTTGGACTTTGGAGAGTGTTATTTCAATTCTGTCGGAGTTGTAGTTCAAGAGTAATTCAGTGACAAAGTATCCCCCTCCCGCCCCTTTTACTGATGAAACACTGTTCAGCCAGATCAGAAGGGAGGTGCCCAGGTAGACTGCAGAGAGGGACAATCTTCAATTAAGATAAGGGAAAAACCTGAAAAACATGTCAAGGGAAGGGCTTTCATTGTTCTCATAGGAAGAAGGTTGTCCCCTTCTATTATCTGTCTGGTCTATGGACTGGATTCCACATCTGAAAAGAGATGGCTTACACTAGGTAAAAGGGACAGGAGGGGGAAACTTTGCTTGTGAATATCTCTCAAACCATAAAGGTTTGAGAGATAAGACTTATATCGTTCTTAATGTTTTTTTAATGCCTACAAGATAAACTGAAGATAAAACAAAGTATTACTATCCCTTTAAATGTTATCCTTAGGGAACAATCTTATAGGATGCTCCATATGACTTATCTGGTCTCTACTCGCCTCAACAGGATGTTCCCAGAAAACTCCGACTTGTGTTTTACAGCTTGCAGTGAAATTCGTTTCTTATATCACAATGGCCCGGGGAGGGAAGACATATCAACATAATAAGAGATGGACACAGTAGAGAACCTTCAGCCCTAGTCACACTCGCTGGGAGTGAAATAATCATTATCAGAAAGTAGGCATATCTCCAATTAAACATGGGTATCACCTAGGAGAAAAAAAATGTGCTGCGGGCAGAAGTATGCATTAACAAATAACAGTCACCATAATATATGAGTAAAATATACATATATTTATAAAACATGGCCAAAGGTCACAGAGTGCAAGATAGGCATTGCTACTCCTAGAGCTGCAGCGCAATAACAAGATGCATGGCAGTGTTACTCTCCCCTGAGACAGAACGGAACATCTGCAAGAGGGATGGGATACCATGCCATCCCAAGGGATAAACTGACCCGGTTGCGGAGGAAACAAGCAGGCCAGTATATGAATTATCAATACTAGGATCGTTACTAACTTAGAATCTAGAAACAAGGGAGAGAAAATAGGTGTATGAACAGTGACCCTGTATGAGATATGGCTATATAATTCCCTGATGACATAAAAAAGTGGGATATCTGCAATACTCTAGGTGGGGAACAGATATGGCGATAAACGGATATACCTTGAAACAGCTATAACTATGGGGTTCTAAAGCTTGCGCATATAAATATACCTCTAACTCCATCTAATCCTGAAACAAACCCTTGCCCCCTTAAACACAGCAGAATATGTTAGGGTAAGACATTGCAAACTACAGCATTGAGCAGCAGGTATTCTAGGTCAACCCTCCCTGGGCCCAATGGAGGGGAATGGCCATAGTGTTTGAGGTAAAGCATGAAGCATATGAGTGCCTAATCATCTCAGGAGGGAGTGAGGAAGGCCATAAACCCCACCAGACACATTGTAAATTACAATCATACAGAGACTCAGTATATCAGGGGAATGATCCATAGGTCACGTTTATGTATCCACAGCATCTACAGGACCCTGCATCTCAGCGGGGTCAAGACATCGCCAACAAACAGGAGAAGCGGCCATACTAGCAGTAGGCGACTCGCTGAAGGTCTCAGCCCACACAATGGGACCACAATCCCCGGGTCCCAAGGTGAAGCATCCCAAATAATAGCATGTAGACCTTCCAAAACAACTTGTGAAAATGCCCCCATCTTTGGTAGCCCCATTGCCTCAGAGAATAAACCACCCATAGTCGCCTTAAAAGGTAGCAGAGGAACGATGTTAGGCAAACTGCGAGTGTGAAATATGCGGTTCCCAACTCTACCATCAAGGCCCTCGGAGTGGCCCTCTGGAACCCCCAACAGTCCATCTGGGGTGGTTTGCACTTAAGGACCAAAGCAATTTTGATCTTTTTGACTATGTCTTTGTTAAATAGCATTTTCCCTCTAAGTCTCTTATTCCAGCTACAAAATATATATATAGAAGGGAACATGTAATGGTAGAAGATCCTCATCAAATAACAAATAAAACAATACAATTATCAGATATTGGGTTAACACAAGAAAAGGTCATGGGAAGACTGAACAAAATTATAACTGACAAAGGGATAAGGGACTATATTCAGGATTACAACACAAAAATAAAATCATTAGCAGGAATCAATATGGTTTTATGAGGAATAGATCATGCCAAACTAATCTTTTCAGCTTCTAGGAAGAAGTAAGTAGCAACCTTGATAATGGTAAGGCAGTTGATGTGGTATATCTAGATTTTGCAAAGACATGTGATACAGTGCCACACAGAAGGATGGGGTATAGATTAAGGTAATTGGGGCTAGGGGATAACCTTAGAAATTGAATAGAAAACTGGTTGAAGGATAGGATAGGGAACAGTGTGTGGTTGTAAATGGACATTCCTCCAATACAGTTAAAGTGGAGAGTGGAGTACCTCAGGCTTCAGTATTAGGTCCACTTCTTTTTAACGTGTTTATAAATGACCTAGAAATAGATATAGAAAGTAAAATATCAATATTTGCACATTACACTCAGGGCCGGATTTACATCTCATTCGCCCCTAGGCACAACACCCTCTGGCGCCCCTAGCTCCACCTTCTCCCCACCCCTAACCACATCCCTCACTTAGCCACACCCCTCCGTTAACCACAGCCTTTTTTCAATATTTTTATTCTTCACAGTATTGTGGCAATAAGAAACAGGTAGGGTCCCTCAATCACAATATTAGAAGTCAAGTAAACACAACTGAAGAAGAGGGCTCAAATGGCATTCTAATTTTCTATAAGAACCATGCATTAATTCATTCACACCCACACGGACCATTTTATGTTTATTTCCAGCCCCATATCTCTTCTTACTGTACTCTAGAGGCTTGGACTGTTTGTCAACATCTTGCAAGCCGTCTTTACCCATATATTTTTAACAATTCATTTGCAATGCTTGTATATACAACATTTTAAGGGATTTTTTGTGAATATCAAATTAATTTGATCACCTTAAGCAAATGATCTTGGGATCTTTCTTGTGGTTATATGAAATGTGTTAACCAGGATTAGTGCATAGAGCATTAGTGCTTTACCATAGGACATTTATAAATGCTAAGTGATTTTCCAAACAATATCGGCCTCACATTCTCACTCATTTACAGATGGTACATATGCAAAAACTTCACTGTAACAAACAGAGAACCCCACCCCAATACACACTAGCACGCACATTCACACCCTGGCAGCACACATACACACTTTGGTGTACCCTAGCACACACACACCCTGGCCCACACATATACACCTTGTCACACATTAGCACACACATCCACACTCTGTCACACACTAGTACACACCTATACACCCTGTCATACATTAGCACACGTATATACACCATGACATTAACTAGCGCACATACACACACCCTGTCACACATTAGCACACAAATACACACCGTGGCACACATTAGCACACACATACACACCCTGTCACACATTAGCACACACATACACACCCTGGCAAAATACATTATCATACAAAATCACACCCTGGCAATACACATGCATACACTTGCATACACATTTATGCAACTTTACAAGCTCAACTATGCTCACATAAATGCTACATTCTGATTAGACACTGGGCCAGTGGCATCTGCATGTTCTCTGACAGCAGCATTTTTTTCTTAATGCAAACATCTCACCCAGATGGGCAGGGGCCCCCCATTCTGTCCCAGGCCCAGGACAAGTAAGCACCCTGTCCCTTCCCCCATCTATTAGTGGCCCGGCCCCTTACCTTCTATTTTCTTTCAGTAGGGATAAGAGCAGGGCATCTACTTTGCCCTCTGTTAGGAACAACACAGTGAAGTGGTTCCACAGGTGCCTTTTTTACAAAGTACTTCTGTGTTTTAACCAGGATGTACCTGTAATAAATGAGCATGTGAAGGAACCACTCCACTGTGGTGCTTCAAATGAAATGCAGTATGAGAGCACTGCTTTTCTTCCTACCAACAGAAAAAATGATATATATAGTATCTCCCTGTCCCATCACATAAACAGACACACATAAAACAGTTTAACCCTGAGGCAGACATCATAGGAAGAAAGACATTTGGGCCATTTAGAATAATTTATTTTGTCCAGTTGTGGCTTGGGAGTTTTGCTTACCGGCCTGAAGTTGGGTGGGCTTGGCAACCATCCAAAGACACCACAGCACTGCACAAGTAATTAATTTATCCAAAGATACAACATGCTGCCTCCCCCTAGTGGCTGGTGTTGTTTCATTTGCTGAATGAGTCAGTGCTGGCATGTCTTTTCTTGAGCAAGGACTTTTAAACCCTTGCGCACTAGATGTGCAGGCAAGGCATTGCGCTGCAATGTGGAAACCACAGGTCCTAAGAGGTTAAAGAAAGATGAGAGCCAGTTCTGTAGTGTACTGTATACTTGCACTAGCAAAAGTTGTGTACAACAGCAGAAGTTACAGCCCACAGACACAGGACAAAAACTGCAGTGTGCAGCAGGACACTAGCCCATAACTGTTATTATCTGCTCCCCAGGCCAGCCCACCCCTGTCAGTGATGCAATCCGTGGTGCGACACATGTTACAGGATCCAGTCAGGTGAGCAATGAATGAGCAGCAGATAGCAGTGAGTCACACAGGGGGCAGCACTGGCACCAGCAGAGTCAGAAACCAAGCACCCCTGCAGGTGCATACCTTACATGAACAATTTAAATTCTGGGGCATTTCATTCAAAAGTGGGCAGGCGAATGAGCATGGCAAAGCCATTGCCAGACACCCCTCAGAACTGGGCGCCCTAGGCAAGTGCCTCATGTGCCTATTTAGAAATCCGGCCCTGATTACACTAAATGATGCAGGGTAATTAATTCAGAAAAGATATTTGTGCTCTACAGAGGGATTTACATAAAATGGCAGATTGGGCAAACAAATGCAGTGGTGTCACTCTAGGGCCTCGGCCGCCCCCTGCGACCCCTCCACCTGGCGCCCGCAATCTCCCTCTGGCACTCTAGTAATGCAGAATGCTGGGAAATTACATAATCTCCCAGAGATCTGAATTACAGAAGAGGACCGCGCGGGAGCTCAAAGCGCCAACCCGTCTCTCCTGCCACTCCACTGTACCACCAGGGATTGGGAGGTAGGAGATGGGGGCATTGTGGAGGGCCCGGGGGCAAATGTGGGGGTGGGGGCCCATGGCACTTCTTGCACCAGGGCCTGGAGGGTTCTAGTTATGCCACTGAACAAAAAAAATATGAAGTTTAATGTGGGAAAGTGTAAAGTCATGCATCTGGGAAGGAAAAATCCCAGGACTACTTATGATCTTAATGGAATCATGTTAGGGGACTCATTTCTAGAGAAAGACCTGGGTATCCTTGTAAACTGCAAACTTGGAAACAGTGACCAGTGTCAAATAGCAGTAACAAACGCAAACAAAATCCTGTCTTGCATAAAAAGAGGTATTGAAGCAAGAGTGGATAACATAATGTTGCCATTGTACAAATAATTGGTAAGACCTCATCTCAAATATGCAGTACAGGTTTGGGCACCAGTTGTAAAAAATTATATACTAGAACTGGAGAGGGTACAGCATACAGCAACAAAGTTAATTAAGGGAATGGAGGACTTGAAGTATGAGGAATGACTTGACAAAACTTGGTTTATTTTCTCTAGAGAAAAGATGACTAAGAGGAGATCGTATCGCTTTGTTCAAGTATATGAGCGGTCAATACAAGGATATCTGTGGTGAGCTATGCATTCCAAGGCCTGATCAAAGGACCAGGGGATAGCCCTTGAGATTAGAGGAAAGGAGGTTTAGACTTCAGAAGAGGAAAAGGTGTTTTACAGTAAGGTCTGTTAAATTATGTAATTCCTTGCCCAAGGAGGTGGTTATGGCAGATACAATGGATATATTTAAGAGAAGATTAGATAAATTTCTTTCAAAAAGAAACATACAGGGCTATAATGTATATTAGTAGGCAAATCAGGAAGGTCTGATAAATGACTATCTTATTTGGTAGCAGGAAAGCTATACAATTCTCATGTCACTGGGGTATGAGGCAAAGGTTGAACTTGATGGACTTGTGTCTTTTTTCAACCAAATTAACTGTTACCATACCATTTTTTAAGCACAAGTAGGGCTTTCTTTTGATACCACACTTACATGGATAACCCACCATGTGTTTTAGAAAAAAATAAAAAAGGTTTCTTTTTTTGTTGGTTCTGTTGTGATAATTTGTGCCCAATGGGTTAATTTTTTTATGGACTTCACACCAAAATACTAAAGTGCTCGTGTGCCTTATCTCTCTTAATCAAATTAATGTTAACTTCGTTTACATTGAAGATAAAAAGATATATGTATACAAATCATACAACATTTTAGATAGTTTTCAAAACTAAAACTATGAAGAATTACATGTTGTATAGGAATAAACTTAAATCTATATCTACACACTCTGCAAATATATAGTTGTATTTAACTGAAGGAAACAAAGGAATAATGTGTGTCCCTTTCCAGGAGAAACAAGATGTCCCTCTCTAAAAGGTGTCCAGCGTCCAAGGTAAAATCCTTTTGGAGTCCTTTAAGATATGTAATCGATGCACCGTATCATAAATCAATGTAACGGTGTCCAGAAAGTTCACAAGCAGGTCACAGAGACTTCAAAATATATTAGATCACTCTTCTTGGATGCAGCCCTTAATCACAAGAGTACATCTGTACCCCCGTGCCCCCACTGTTTGTGGTACTCACCAGATGACAGACAGTGTAGACTTTATACAGTTAGATCTTTAACTCCGACTACCAGTAGATTCTCATTTGAAAACTCTGAGTCAAATCTCAACATAAATATTTAATTTAATATACAAATAATCTTCTGGCGCATTTTGTATCCAAACAGGTTACTTCTTCTGGGAAGTAATACAATACACTAATGAACCAGAACTTACATAAAATAGAAGTTTAAATACCTTCCATTCTGATCACCTTCCGATTTCCAGATGATGTTCCAATCCCGCTCCAGTGTATAGTCGATAGATCCCAGGAGATGCTACATCTCTATCACTCCTTTGTTGCGCTCTAACACTGGAATGCAGATTGGTCCTTCCAGGGGGATAACTGGTTACAGCTATATGCTGTGGAAATTATTATTATACAAGGAATCACAGAACTTAAGAATCCACAAATACAAGTTGACTGACTGTCTTAAAATGGGTGAGACTAATCAGGCTAGTCTACATATAAACAATTGTTAGAGATGGAAAACTGTTAGATGCTGTGGAGAAAATAAACAAATGGAACCATTAGATCTGGGCCGGATATGATGTATGAGAGTATTTAGTCTGGAGGAACAGAGCCATCTGTTAGCCCTGAAGAAGTGGAACGTTTGATCAGTGACACGCATCGGCTATATTGTATTGTATGGTGTTTCTGGTTTTATGAACAAGTGGATCCTCTCTCAGTGTGGCCCTGTTTTTGATGAACCAAACTGGGTGGTGATCAGCAGAGGGGCTAGCATGGCAGATTTTAGTTGGTTGGATTGTTCCTACAAGCTGATATTGTCCTAGTGTATTGCCTTTGTACTTTGTAACTACACCATTAATAGAGAAGGGATAAGAGGCACATCTATGGTGGTAAAATCCTGGAGAGAGATACTCATTGATTTTATTGATATCTTGTAGGGCGCGTGTTTGTTTCCATGGTTGTCTGTGGACCAGCTGCCTCGTTGTTAAGCACAATGTTGGCTGTCCTGCAAACTACCAGGGACCAAAGATGTCAACAGTAGGCCATTTTTTTGTACTTTATTTTTCTTTTCCATTTTTTTCCATATTTTCTAAACCTACTTTTTTTTCTAGCATTTTCATATATGATAAACTATATGTAGTATGACCACGGTTATATGGACTATTGGAATTACGTATCTGCATACTAGGGTTCTGTGATTAAACCCCAACTTAATTTCAGCATCGGATATACCCTATAATTAGACTCCATGTTGTATACCTCAGGTTGCATAGGTACAGTCAGGGGTCATCAAATATCCACTTAATCTTTCATTGATCTTGTTTCACAAGCAAGAGGAATCCATGGACACCCCGTTGCCTTTATGGAAGTAAATGCCACCAACACTGGGTGGCGGATCCAGATGCGGGGGACTTCTTTTCTATGGACATTTAAACTAGGACTCTGGCGTCTGCTATGGGCAGCCCACGTAGAGCCAGGGACCATTAAACATCCTCCTAATAGGAACCCATGAACATCTTGTTAACGTTTTGTGTTGCAATACCACCACCACTGGGTGGTGGATCCTAATGCTGAGGTTTTCTCCTCTATGGATCCTACACTAGGGCTTTGTGGTGACTGGCTTGAGCAACCCATGGAGAACCCAGGGCCAATTTGGAAGGTACAATTAATAACACACAGTGGTCAGCTTCATTTTGCACATCTTGTTGTGTTTGTTATGTTACAGAGATCATGGATTTGTCATTTCATGTACAGTACTGTTCAAAAGTCTTAGGCAGGTGTGAAAAAATGCTGTAAAGCAAGAATGTTTTCAAAAATATACATGTTAATAGTTTATTTTTATCAATTAACAAAATGATTGTGAGTGAAGGGGAAAAAAATCTAAATCTAATCAATACTTGGTATGACCATCCTTTGCCTTCAAAACAGCATCAATTCTTCTAGGTACACTTGTACACTATTTGCTCAGGAGTTCGTCAGGTAGGTTGTTCCAAACATCTTGGGCAACTAACCACAGTTGTTCTGTGGATTTAGGCAACCTCAATTGCTTTTCTCTCTTCATTTAATCCCAGATAGACTTGATGATGTTGTGGGGGCCATACCATCACTTCCAGGACTCATTGTTCTTCTTTACACTGAATATATTTCTTAATAACTTTGGCTGTATGTTTGGGGTTGTTGTCATGCTGCAGAATACATTTGGGGCCAATTAGATACCTCCCTGATGGTATTTCATGATGGATAATATCTGCCTGTATTTCTCAGCATTGAGTAGACCATTAATTCTGACTACATTTCTGACTCCACTTGCAGAAATGCATCCCCAAACTTTCAATGATCCTCCATCATGCTTCACTGCAGACACTCATTCTTGTATCGCTATCCAGCCCTTAGGCGAACAAACTGCATTCTGCTACAGCCAAATATTTAAAACTGCACCCCAGTTCCTGTGTTTTTGTGCTTAGTTGAGTCACATAGCCTTGTTTTCATGTCGGAGATATGGATTTTTGTCTGTAAGTCTTTCAGGAAGACCGCTTTTGACCAGATTTCTCCAGACACTGGATGAGAGTACCAGGATCTCACTGTTTTCTGCCAACTCAGAGCTGATGGCACTGATGGACATTTTGCAAATGTGAAGGGAAGTATGCACGATGTGTCTTTCATCTGCTGCACTAAATATCCATGGCCGTCTACTACATCTATGGTCCTCAGTGCTGCGTGTTTCTTTGTGCTTCTCCAAAAGAGTTTGGACAGCACATCTGGAAACCCCTGTCTGCCCTGAACTTTCTGCCTGGGAGAGACCTTGCTGAAGCAGTAGAACTACATTGTGTCTTGCTGTGCTCAGTCTTGCCATGATGTATGACTTTTGACATTAAACTGTCTTCAGCAACCTCACGTTGTTAAGTGAGTTTGGCTGTTGCTCACCCAGT
The DNA here is from genome assembly GCA_037306005.1 of Rhinophrynus dorsalis. NCBI lineage: Eukaryota > Metazoa > Chordata > Amphibia > Anura > Rhinophrynidae > Rhinophrynus > Rhinophrynus dorsalis. The sequence goes on along the minus strand of CM074728.1, from coordinate 35,020,678 downwards.
TGTATTCCTCCTACATAGCTGTTTCTGTTTCAGTTAATGATTATATTTCAACCCACATATTAAAATGATGATCATTAGCACCTGTTTGGTATAATTGTTTGATCATACACCTGACTATATGTGTACAAAGTCCTTGACTTTGTGCAAGTGTACCTAGAAGAATTGATGCTGTTTATGAAGACAAAGGGTGGTCATGCCAAATATTGATTTGTATGTTATACTCTTAATGCTTTATGTTACCAGTATGGGCTTTATGTGTATGATGTTTAGTGCCTATCAGGTAGTTGGAGCTGTGTGGTCTTATTACTTTGATAGGACGTTATTACAACACATATGTAACAGTGTGTTGTCCTTGCAATAGCTTTCTGTATGGTAGAACTTCTCTGGAGACTATCAAGATTTGTATTTGATGTCTATCACTGTGAGTCAGCATTTAAAGAGTTAAATATTTCTATTATTGTATCGTTAGAGTTTATTGGCTCAGAGTGAAGTCATGAAGGCCTATATCGTGGCTTATTTTTGGTGCTACTCTACCTGACATTCTCTATATTAGGCTCATTAGTATTGTATTTTGGTTGTCTGACTAATAAACACACATTTACTTTTTTCTACAAAAAAGACCTGAGAGTGCTCTTGTTTATGGTGGTTCCATAATTTACTTTTTGCTGTATGCTGTTAGTTACAAGAAGCACTTGGGCAGTTGTTTCACTTTTTTCCTTCTTTATCTGTTTTGGAGTGCCTACCATTTACTTTGTTTTGTCTCTTACATGTTAAAGGAGCATGGTCCATAACTAATTTGAATCTTCTCCCCACAGCAAGCGTTCTAACCACACTCTAAAGCTACACACCCTAGCTTTGCCCAGCAGCAATGAGGGGACTCAGTCTACTCAGTCCTGTATACAGCTTGATAATAATATAATTGATCCCTGCACTTAGAGATTTATTTTTACCTGACAGTAATCTAAACACCATTTAGTGAGTGAATGAATGACATCAAAGGAAGTAGAGCAACTACATTATAATAGAGCAATGTGACCAGCATTAAAGGGTCCCATCACCTCTGCAACATGGCACTCAACTGAAAAATGTATTATTTAAACAAATCCACATCAAAGCAGTCTGGGGAGGCAAGATCTTAGCAAAAGGATAACAGGGAAATGGAAACACAAACAGCCAGCAGCTGTTTCATACCTCACACAACACTTTGTTAATGTTTCTAGTCTCTTCCTTCATTTTCCAGGTTCCATATCTACCTAAAAGGTGAATAACGCAAAATGTCATGAACACTGTTCCAACCTGATGATATGATGCATTACAGCACTTTTTCCTAATATTCATATGCATTTTATTACATAGTTGATGAGGTTGAGAAACGATATGGGTCCATCACATTCAGTCCATCCCATATCACTCCTGTTGCTCCAGAGATCAGGAGGAAAGCAAACAAAACCCATTGAAGCCATTTCCAATTACAAAAAGAAATTACTTACTGGAGGTGTGGCCTGGCTTTGCATGGTGAGCTCCTTGTCTCAAAGGGCCAGATCTATTGCCATTGTGAATGTGAATGTTATTTGATCTAAATAAGGACAGATAGTCCCCACAGCATCACTGAGAGGACCTAGAAAAAAACTGAACAACATAGTGAACCCGATAACTTTATAAATACCAATTAGGCCTACACTGTGTTACTGTACAATGCATAAGGTGGGCAGCTTGGTTGAATCTGGGTGAAAAAACACTGCACCCCTAGAACATCTTTACTACCTCAGCCTCTAGCTTCTTCAGTCGATATGCAGTCTGAACCACTGCTGACCAAGCCTTCACAGCCTTTATGGCTGGCTTGGTCTCCAAGGAGGACTTCAAAACCTTTACGAAAGAAATGAGAAATATGATGAGATCTGAACTGGCATCTCCCAAGGAAATTGTTTCTCAACTGGACCAGAGAGTGGCTTATCTCGAGGAGGAGAAAACAGTGGCAGTCAAACATGTTACATTTCTTTCCACAAGACCTCCCATCTGCATTTGCCTCCATACTTGGGGATGCACACTCAGGCGCTCTCTTGTTAGAACAAGTGCACAGAGCCCTTAAACCGAGAGATAGCACTGGCGGCCTGCCTAAAGATGTGATCACATGCCTTCACCGCTACTAAATAAAGGAACATATTATGCGGAGGAGCAGTGACCAATCGCCCATTCAGTTGTTCAATGACATATCCCCCCACCACACACGCTGAGGCAATGTAGAGCTGTCAAAAACTTGGACCACCTCCATCAATTCCAGATCAGATTCCGGTGGGGTTTTCTGTTTTCTTTAAAAGCATCTCATAGTGAGAAGTCGGTGTCCCTTTTTTCCATTTTGTGCCACTCTTTTAATAAGTTCCTGAGACCTCTTGTCAGAAACTACAGTTATCCAGGGAGGAGAAATTTATACTTCCCTCTTTTGTACTGACGGAACCTCCCTCTTAGTTAGAGAACGCAAAAGTTTTTTTTTATTTTTTATGAGCTGCTCAAGGGGGGGGGGAAGGGTTCTCCTGATCGAAGCACTACCACGAGCCCTTTTGTGGGAACCTCTTTTTTTTTTTAAGGTTACTGTTGTATTAAGTTGCTTCTCCCACATTCCACCTCATAGGGAAATTGTTGTTACCATAACCCATCATCCACCTTCCCTCCCCTACTGTCTGTCTCCCTTTCTCGGCTTCTCTCATTCGAGCCACCTCTTCTACACCCCATCTTACCTCTGTTTCATCTGCACCATACTTGTGGTTGGACACCCTGAAAGGTTAGATGGTCTGGTGCACACAGATTTAGGCAATATCAACCTCAAAAATGGGTCCTTTGAATCTGCTAGGTCAGCTGGGTCCCATTACTGGGCAACAAAATGTTCTGAACAGCTATACACATTTAAATTAAATTGACCAGCTGGCCAGACATCCTGTTGGTAAGTTCTGGCCATTTATCTGGTCTTTGCATGAGCTAGAGATGCACAGGGTCTGCATATCAGGCTGTCATTATATGTATCTGCCTTATTTATAATTTGCTAAGTCTCAGTAAGATCCCCTGGTTGTATGCCACTTCTTTATTTTTACCTGTGCTTATAATATTGTTTCGCCACATATTCTCATTAAAACCGAAACTTAACTTTTAACTTCACTTCATATTATCTGTACATTTTCTTATCCAGCCCTCATACAGCACTCAATTTTTCCCATACAGCTGTATGGTATCATTGTTACACCTCAAAGCCTTAGGGGAACACATGTGAATTCAAATCACAATATCAAAATTTACTATTTTGCCTCTTGATTTGTTATATACTCACAATATTACATCCTATGACACAGCCTTTGCTACTTACCTTCTCTCAAAATAATTATGAATTTATTTTCCCCCTTCTCTCACCCTCTCTCTGCGTAACATTCTCGGGTTTGGTTGGAGGTGTGCTCCTGAGGCAACTATACCAGTTTCTTTTATAACCACATGTTTCCCCTTAAAGTAGCAACTATCAACATCAAGGATCTTAATTCACCAGAGATAAGATCAATAGCTCTCAGGGATTTTGATCACCTATTGGTGGATATAATACTTTTACAGGAACCACACTTCTCTTTGACCTCCACTCCAAAATTCCCAATTCGAAAATATCCCATTTCTTTTTTCTCAGCACCCAAAAGAAAGATAAGAGTGGGAATTTTACTGAGAGCATCCTTACCTTGGATGGTGCATAACTGTAAGTCTGACGACAATGGTCAACTTCTATTCCTAATCGATCTACTATATAATATGTTATGTTCTGTGGTGTAATCTTAGCAGGAAAGCAAATCCACACCAGTAATGCAGGGTCAATGGAGTGGCAACTGTGCCAGCTCCGTTTATTTAATGTATTACAATTAAGGTAGTCCTTTAATTGTTGCTCCGGTTAACGTCCGGAGGTTTGGGCACCTTGCCAGCAATCAGCTGGCTTATATTGCAGAGCGGCAGCGTTGTAGCTCCTACTGGAACGGTTACTCGCGCCCAACTGAGCTGGAGGATGCGACGACACGTCACTTCCGGTTCCGCCAATGTCACTTCCGGTTTCGGCGATGTCACTTCCGGTTTCAGCGATGTCACTTCCGGTCGCGGCGCGTGACGTCATCCGCCACCGCCGATATCCTCTGAAGCCTAACACAACATCTCTCCCTTTCCTGAAACAACAGAACACAAACAAACACACATGTAAACAGTAGGGAGGGGAGAGAGAGATCTGGAACTGCATCAGTGTCTCCGACCAATTCGAAGGGCTTCATCTGGTTCCCATCTGTCTGGAGGGCGTGACACCCGACTGGGCCTGGAACTTGCAGCAGGAGCATTAGGTGTTTCTGTGCGTGATGGAGGCAATGGTGTTGGTACTGAAGAAGTGGCTGTATTGTCAGCCTGTGGACTTGTTGCATCACTCTGAGCCCTTTCTGAGGTAAGTGGTCCCCCCAACCAACTATCCTCCTCTTCAGGCCTTGAATCATTTGATAAACACACATCCGAAGCTTGACAGGCGGGGCCTGGGCGAAGCTGCTCTACGTGTCTCTTCCAAGTTAACCCGTGATTTGTCAGGACAACATAAGTGCGGGTTCCTAACACCTGTGTTATGGATCCAGCAACCCATCTCTGAGGGCCTTGGTAGCTGCGAGCCCAGACTCTATCCCCCTTCCTGAAAAACCGGTCCCGAACAGGAGAGGAAGTACCTGAGGAGGGTGACGAAGAGAGGGGACCAGCAGGTTTCATGACATCCAACTTGGTGCGCAGAGGACGACCAAACAAGAGAGTAGCCGGGGGCATCCCGGTGACAGCATGAGGAGTGGTCCTGTAGGCAGTGAGAAAATCCACAAGAACATCCGAGAGGGTACTAGAAGAGGCAGCAGTCAGAGCCGATTTCAGCGTCTGGACGAAACGTTCAGCCAGGCCGTTAGTGGCCGGATGATATGGAGCGGAGGTCCGGTGAGAAACACCAATGGAATCCAGAAAAGACTTGAACAGGCTGGAGGTAAACTGGGGGCCATTGTCAGTCACCAGGAGGCGAGGGAGGCCAAAAACAGCAAATATCTTGCGTAAGACATAGGCCAAACCTCAGGCCATTTCGAGTGGGCATCAACCACCACCAGGAAAGAAGTGCCAAGGACAGGACCCGCAAAATCCAAATGTAAACGCTGCCAGGGACCAAGGGGACGCTCCCACGGAATGACCGGAGGCGGAGGCAACATCTTCTGCGTTTGAGCACACCCGGGACAACTGCGGACCCACCTGGTGATATCGGTGTCAATCGTAGGCCACCACACCGAGGACCTGGCTTTCTGCTTCATGCGGACAATGCCTGGATGGCCCTCATGCAAGATACTCAGTGTAGTCTGTTGCAACGATGGAGGGACTAAAACCCTAGAGCCCCACAGGATACAGCCGTCCAAGACAGTCAATTCCAACCGCCGATTCCAGTAAGGGTGGACAGATGGCATGCAGAGTGATGGCCAGCCATGGAGAATAAACTGATAAACTTGAGACAGAGTGTCATCCAGGTGGACAGCTTGAGCAATGGTTTTAGAGGTACAGACTGAGGTATAGCAGATCTGATGGTGATCTGAAGTGAAGGAGGACTGCATGGGAGGCCCAGGAGTGAGGTGAAGAGATTGGCTCAATGGTAATCGGGAAAAAGCGTCTGCATTGGCATGTTGAGCATTTGGCCGATATCGAATAGCGTAATTGAAGGCTCCTAAATACAATGCGTAGCGTTGAAGTCGAGCCGCTGCCGTGGGAGAAATGCCTTTGTTCGGGTTAAAAATTGCTAACAGAGGTTTATGGTCCGTAATTAGGGTGAAGTGACGACCATATAAGTATAAAGTAAATTTTTGTAATGCCCAGACAATTGCCAATGCCTCTTTGTCGATCTGAGCATAATTTTTCTCTGCTGGTGTGAGGGAGCGGGAGGCAAAAGCAACCGGCTGCTCGGATCCATCCGGCATTATATGGGATAATACGGCACCAAGTCAATATCGGGAGGCATCACAAGCCACTGTCACAGGCTTCTGCAAATCATAGTGCACTAGCACACGGGAGGCGAAGATGAGGTCTTTTGTTTCCTGGAAAGCCTCCTGACATTCCCGAGACCACTGCCAGGGTGTCTTAGCTTCCAAAAGTCTGTGTAACGGATGTAAGACTTTTGCTAAATTTGGGAGGAAGCGATGATAATAGTTAAGGAGTCCCAAATAAGAGCGAAGCTGTGAAACATCAGACGGCGGTGGGGCTTTGACCAGGGCCAGCACTTTGTCTTTCGCCGTATGGAGGCCATCCTTGGTGATCACATGGCCACAGAATGTCAGCTGTGATTGGAAAAACTGACACTTTTCCAGATTAGCTTTAAGACCATGCTCCCTCAGGCGTTGTAACACCGTGATCACATTCTCTTTGTGTTCTGCGTCGGTCTTGCCCGTAATGAGCATATCGTCCAATAAACACTTGGTGTGGGGAATGCCTTCTAAGATCGAGTCCATCGTCCGCTGCCATATAGCTGGGGCTGACGCAATCCCAAACACCATACGATTATATTGGTACAGCCCTTTATGGGTATTAATGGTGAGGTACTTCCGACTCTCCGGATGGACTTCCAACTGAAGATAGGCTTGTCTGAGGTCTAATTTCGTGAAAGACTGGCCACCTGCAAGGGATGCGAATAACTCCTCTAATCGTGGCAGCGGGTACTGTTCTACCTCCAACTGACTATTGATGGCCATTCTGAAATCCCCACAGAGCCGAATGTCACCAGTCTTTTTAACAACTGGAACAATTGGGGAAGCCCACTCGCTGCTGGAGACTTTTGAGATCACACCTTGACTTTCTAGGCGAGAGAGTTCATTCTCGACCTTCGCCCGAATGGCGAATGGAACAATTCTGGCCTTGCAGAATCGAGGAGAAGCACCCGGTTTCATCTGTAAATGGGCTTGACGGCCGGTGACTTTACCCAGATCAGGGGAAAACACATCTTGAAACATGGTCTCCAGTTCTGTCACCCAATCCTGGTGCCTTGAAGCTTGTAGCGATTGTATTTTAGGAATTGTCTCCTTCGTGTTGGGCATTCCCATGACCCGAATCCATGCCCTGCCAAACAACGGTGGACCACCATCTCGAACTACGTATACCAGAACTTGATAGTTGTTGCCATTGTAGGTAACTGTCACTGTAGCACACCCCAAAGGTTTAATGACATGGCCACTGTATGTTCGGAGTCTTAGCGCTGTGGGTTGCAGCTGGAGCTGTATCTTGGCGGTATCCAACTGTTGTTTGGTCATCACAGACACAGCTGACCCAGTATCCAAATCTAGTAGAACTGCTCTGCCATTGATTAGGACTTTCACTTGAATGTTGTCATCCTGCTCGTGTAAGTTATATACCGTGAGATGGGAAATCCACTCTCCTTCTTCAAAAGGTTCGTCGGACTCGAGATGTTGTTGTACCAGGTTAGTCGAGACTCTTCTGTTGCCACGAGCTATGCCCCTTGATGACCTGGAACTCCTGCAAACCTTACTGAGATGGCCTCTTTTAGAGCAATTAAAACAGATTTCGTCCTTGAACCTGCATTGATGAGATTCATGGGACGTAGCACCACAACGGAAACATCTTCTGGTAGACAAGCTCTCTCTCTGCTGAGCTGGTTTCGTCTGAGATAATTTTAGGACTGCTGTGGCCTCTTCTAAGCCAGTAGGTTTGAGGGAATGCTGAGTTTGCAGATGAGTGGCGTCTTTTTCAGCCAGTTCCAAAGCAACGGCAATATCCATAGCGACCTTCTCAGTCAAATCTTTCTCCGATAACAGTCTCTTTTGTATTGGTTTGTTCAATAACCCACACACAAACTGGTCTCGTAGGGCTTCTGACAGGTTAGCCCGAAAATTACAAGTCACAGCTAGCCTCCTCAATTCAACCATGTAGGTCTGAACACTTTCCCCTGGCATCTGTTTCCTAGAGTAGAAGCGGAAGCGTTCTGCGATCTCTAGGGGTTGTGGCTGGTAAAACCCCGCTAATGCATCCAGTAAATCAGTCAATGGCTTATCCCCAGGTGACTCAGGGGCCAATAAATTTTCCAGTATTGCAAAAGACTTTCTCCCCACCACAGTCAAGAATACAGCCGTTTGTTTCGCTGCAGGTATATCATTCGCCATCAGAAATTGTTTTAATCTTGCTGCATATGAGGACCATGTCTCCTCGCCTTCGTTGAACTCTTGCAATGTGCCAAACAACATAGCCATGATGTGCAGAGAAAAAGAGAGTGGAGGGGTGAGAAATATCCAAAAAGTCACAGGCACAATCAGCAGTGCAATGGTGCAAGCAGACCTGAACTGGAGGACAGAACAGTGAAATTCTTCCCAGGAGAACACAGGGAACACCAATCAGCTTAGAGTCTGTCCCAAGGAATAGAATCAGTCCATAGAGCAGCCACAGAGTAGGGTAAGGCCAGATCCTCGTCGCCACTGTTATGTTCTGTGGTGTAATCTTAGCAGGAAAGCAAATCCACACCAGTAATGCAGGGTCAATGGAGTGGCAACTGTGCCAGCTCCGTTTATTTAATGTATTACAATTAAGGTAGTCCTTTAATTGTTGCTCCGGTTAACCTCCGGAGGTTTGGGCACCTTGCCAGCAATCAGCTGGCTTATATTGCAGAGCGGCAGCGTTGTAGCTCCTACTGGCACGGTTACTCGCGCCCAACTGAGCTGGAGGATGCGGTGACACGTCACTTCCGGTTCCGCCAATGTCACTTCCGGTTTCGGCGATGTCACTTACGGTTTCAGTGATGTCACTTCCGGTCGCGGCGCGTGACGTCATCCGCCACCGCCGATATCCTCTGAAGCCTAACACAACATAATAAACCTGTTTCTGTTGCCAATATCTACATGCCTTCTACCAATAAAATCTCCTTTCTCTCCAATATTCTTTCTTCCTTCGATGAAATGTCTGAGTGTCAACTGATCTTGGGAGGCAATCTTAATATGGTACTTGACACTCAGATGGATTGTTTCTCTAGGATGTCCCATCTCAAACTTTCTCAACTAAACCATTTATGATCAGAACCTGATAGATTCCTGGAGAATCATAAACCCCAAGACTATACCTCCTATCCCTTCCCTCATTCTACCTACAGTCAAATAAACTATCTCTTCCTCTCACAATCTCACTATATCATCTTAAGTCAGCTGAAATTGTTCCCATGGTGTGGATGGACCACTCGCTAGTGGAGTTCACTTTCTTCTTACCCAAGAGAGAGGATCTCCAGTACTCGTGAAGACGCACTCTGTTAAAGGATGAGACTTCTTGTTTACCTCTCTAGAACCTTCTTATAGAATACTTTTCTCTAAACTCTTTGGCTGATACTAGGGCACCTGTGTTATGGGAGGCCCATAAATATGTGATGAATGGACAAATAATCAAACTGGGAGCTCAGAATAAAAAGGAAAATGTGGAAAAGCATTAATTTCCTTATTGACAAAATGCGGACCCTGGAATTGTCAAATAAGAGATCTCTGGCCTTAACTGATCTGTTGGCCTTATCTATTTGTAAAATAGTACTTCATGCTCTCTTAAAGCAAAATGCTGCAAAATCATACATGTGGTTTAATTACCAACAGTACCTTTCAGGAAATAAATGTGGTAAGCATTTAGCCTCACTGGTCAGGCATCATAGGCATAACTACATGGTAGCTCGAGCGCAGATGACTGAATGGTTCTGTAGCTAGATCCTTCTGGATATAGCTACGGAGTTTCACAAATTTTACTCAAAACTGTATTACCTAGAGGGCTTGCAGTTCCATTCCACTGTGGAGACAGATTCTCTTATAGACCAATATTTATCTCAAGCTCATATGCCTACCCTTAATGCAACTCAGAGAGAAGAACTGGAGATTCCCATCATGGAACACGAGCTCAGGAGGGCCATCAAGATAGAGTCCTTAGGTAAAAATCCAGCACCTGATGGATTTTGTTTAACATATTTTCACAAGTTTTTCTCAACTCGTTCAACACTATGTTGAGGGGTGAATCCTTTCCATCTCAATCTTTGGCAGCTCACATCACTGTCATACCCAAAGGACCCATCTTTTTGTAATAATTACAGGCCCATCTCATTGATGATTACAGATGTCAAAATCTTTGCAAAAATTCTAGCATCTAGAATTAGACCATTTCTCCCTTTCTTCATCCACCAAGATCAAAGTTGTTATGTCCCCGGCAGGGAAGCCAGACATAATACAACAAAGGCAATTTCTTTGGTCCAGGTAGCACGAAGTAAAAATATTAAATCAGTCTTGCTCTCAACGGATACAGAAAAATCATTTGACAGGGATTAAAGATTAAAGTGGGTATGGAAAAAGGCCATAACAGACATGGCATATAAGGAATCGAAGACTGGAGGATTTACTCTTACTTCTTATGTGGACAGATGGAATTAATCTCATTTGTGTTCATCCTCATTCCATTGTGACTAATGTGGGTGACTATTGTCATTTTCATATATAACATCCTGTATACCTGGGATTTTTTATTTATTTATTTTTTTTAATAAACTTTATTAAGGTATACATGTCATACATAAAAAAAGAAAATAACAATAAGACAACACAGTAATAATCATACATTTAGAATAATGAGAACTAATCATGCAAGCATATATGAAGTGCCCTCCAGTATTAATATAAAGAAATAAACCAACAATGGAATTAGCATGATTACAGAAATGAAGCAGATTCATTTGTATTATATTCCAAAAACATCAAAAAATAAGAACAATTAGTCTAGAATACAGGGTATAATTAACTAAGTAATCAAAAAATATGTGTGAGGATTTCTACTATAGCTTGTAACATGAGAGGAAAAACTAGGAATGCATCCAGTAGAGACATAAACTGCCTAATCCAGGGATCCCTGTAACCCCGAACCAAGTGTGATGAGCTGTTCTCGAATTAGATCCTTAAGCGTATATACGATAAAGTGTATGTAAAACAATGTAGGAAGTGTTGAAGGGCTAGGGACAGGCCTGGGGAGAAGGAAAGGGTAGGGGTGTTAAGGTGAGATATTCGCGGAACAAGGACACCAAGCCCAGCTCAGAACTTGATTTGAAGATACTGACTATCATGTAACTGAAATTAAACGCCACCATCCATATATATGTTGTTGCCTAACCTCTAAAGCCTCATCTTACCCCCATTAGGTCACCAATAAGTCCCAGTCCAAGTAGGGAGAGAACAGAAGATAGGAAATCAGGAAGGAGCAAGAGAGTGTTTTGAAGTTCATGGCATATTTAACCATGTACTCCACAAATGCTCAAAGTGACTTAAAGTGTTGGTAGCAACCGCATGCCATAGTTCCATGCGTAATAGGAATTCAACCCTTTGGGTCCACATTTGTAATTACGGAGTCACTGTCGATTTCCATAGACTCGGTATAACTGCTTTGGCTTCGTTCAAGAGTGGATAGAAGGTAGAGACCCGAAGTCTACTCTTGAAAATATTGACACCCTGAGAGAAGGAGAGTAGATATAGCAAAGGATCTAATGGAATATCTACCCCCAGTTTGTGTGTGTAAATCGCATCAGACACAATAGGACAGATACAAAAAAATTGGATACAGTAGTATTGCAGTATGTAACATTACTCAGATATAAAATAAAGATATGTTTTTTTATTGGAATTGTTATTTTTTCTTTCAGGTCACTAGTTTTTTGAGAACACTTATTCTATATATATTAGTATTAAACAGTAGTTTTGAGTGTATCCAATTTTTTGGTATCTGTCCTATTGTGTCTGATGCGATTTACACACTGTTTCATTGTATCAAACCCAATTTATACATTGTGTTCTGTCATTTACTATGTTTTAGTGTTTGGATACAGATGGAATAAAATGAACAAGGATTAAGAACATGTCTGTAATGAAATAAGACAACCTTTCATTATGTTGAACTTATTTGTTTATTCGTTTGTTTCAATGGGATGGAGCTTCCCTCCTATTGGTTAGAACATATATAAATTAGGGCCAGATAGTACGAGCCCCCCTTTCTCCAGATGTAGGTGCTGTTTTTGTGCGCTGAAACGCGTTGAGCCACATGGTTGGGCCAGACGCCAAGACCACGACTTTGAAGGACTATCTGCAGCATTGGCGGGGCGAACATTCTGAGCACGGGGATCACCGAGACAGAGGCTACGATAGAAGGAGGAGGCGCAGACGCGACCAGAGCTCCAGAAGATTGCCTGAACTCTGAGAAAACCAGAGAGACGGAGGACTATTACCCAGATAAACGCACTTATTCTGGGAGCCCAGTAAGCACAAACGCACACCATACTATGATATTAGCGCTTGCTGTATGCATTTAGTGAGCCCATATACTTACTATTTGGAGCACAGTTCTTTTGCCATTGGTAACACTTTGCATACTATTTGCTTATATATCATATGTCTCTCTGTTCCTTGCCCTTGAGCAGACAAAATTTCACCCACCAGACGTTTGTAACCTTATATAGGGATATCCCACGGGGTTTTCACACAGATACCTTTGGGATATATCCACAAATTTCCATGTTTTTTTGCATATGACATTCTTTATTATGGAATAAATATACCATTATTTTTTATTCATTCTGTTTGTTTACATTGTTATCTCTAATTGTGCTACACTTAGAGGAATTTTTCTTGAGCTGTCCTCCCCATCCTTTTTCTCTTTTTAATATACCGGGCAAGGCAGCCTTGAGACTGGTACAACGAGAGAGGAGGCTCTACCGGCCCTGCCAATATACCGGGCAAGGCAGCCTTGAGACTGGTACAACGAGAGAGGAGGCTCTACCGGCCCTGCCAATATACAGGGCAAGGCAGCCTCGCTAGACCCAGGAGACTGCAAGTACTGGTGCACAGGCAGAGATGGCCTCAGCAACTGGCATATGGGTGGAGTAAACCAGTCTCCTACACTGGGCACACAGAGGCCTTGCCGGGGCTGTATAGGTGCCAGCAAGCACCCGGTAATAATGGAGCAAATCAGTACCTGCGTACTGGACCAACTATGACACTACCGGTGCTGTATGGATATTTGTGAGCTACCGGTGATATATGGAGCGAATATTGCCCACCACTGAACCTGACCACGGCTCAGTCGGGGTTGAAGAACATCCATAGTCATAGGTTGTGGCAAGTGTGCTAGAGCTAATAAAGTTGCTAGAACCTCTGATTTCCAGATATTAAAAGGCGAAGGGAAAAGGGCCGCCGGGAATGTAGGATTCCCCACAATTGAGAACAGCGGGGAAGGAGAAGGGAAGAAAAGATGTGAGGCATTAACATCATACCAGGTAGAAATGAAATTGCCAAAGATCGGATGGGACAGGTATTCCACCGGGACATTAGATTTACTGATCCACAGGAGTTGTGTTGGGTCTAGATGAGAGTTGGTACCGTGTTAGCCGTAGAAATACAGGAGGCAAATATAGTTTTTGATACCTTTTATTGGCTAACTAAGCAGATTTAAATGCAAGCTTTCAAGGCTTTAGGTCTCTTCCTCAGGCATGTTATACAGATAAATATGAAAACATCTCTCTTAAATACAAGTACACATCACATTTTTTATCATGGAAATCAGATAACAGAATGCAGTCCAGATCCAGATATCTTTGATCAGTCAATGGTAAATTGCACTCTTCCTCTGAGGCTTTAGAGGTATTTACGATGCTCTTGGGTCTGTTGGAAAGGTCAATCAACTAAATTGTATTTTGACAGAAATTCCTTATCCCTATTCAAACCACTACAAATTGCATTAAATTTTAACATTAATTTTACCTCCCATACCTTTTTGTCCCTCTGAGTGCGGAACAGTCCCATCAATACAGTTAACTTAATATCCTTGACACTGTGCCCATTTTGGCAAAAATGTTCTCCCACTGGTGTCTCTGTCTTTTTGTTATTAACACTGGATCTGTGGGAATTAAATCTCCTATGTAGTGCTTGTCCAGTTTCTCCCACATACAGAGCTGTTGGGCATTTTGCACACATGATAAGGTATATTACATTGGATGATTTACAGGTGAAGGTACCATTGATCTTATGGTGTAACTGGGTGTTTGGAATTGGTAGGTTGTCCGTGATGTAAATGTGTGCACAAGTTTCACATCTCTTTTGTAGGCAGGTAGATGTGCCATTTTTTGTATTTTTATCCAGGGCACTCCTCACCATCAGTTGTTTCAAATTGGGAGGCTGTCTGAAGGAGAGTAAGGGAGGCTGTGGGAATATGTTCTTAAGTCTTTCATCCGTATGTAATTTCTTTTGAAGTTCTCTTGATATTTTGCGTAGCACTTCATCCTGGGGGTGGTAAGTGACCACCAGTGGCACCCGGTTTCCCTTATGTTGTTCTTTGTAGTGCAACAGATTTTTTCTTAGTATTTGGGTAGCCTTCTGTATCTGACTGTCAATAATAGTTGCGCTGTAACCGTGTTTTATAAAGTGTCCTCTGAGTTTCTGGAGGTGCTTGTCATGGTCCATCATGTCAGAACAGATGGGGTGGTATCTGATGGCCTGGCTGTATATGATATCATATACAGCCAGGCCATCAGATACCACCGCATCTGTTCTGACATGATGGACCATGACAAGCACCTCCAGACAGAAAGGTATGGGGGGTAAAATTAATGTTAAAATGTAATGCAATTTGTAGTGGCTTGAATAGGGATAAGGAATTTCTGTCAAAATACAATTTAGTTGATATACCTTTCCAACAGACCCAAGAGCATCGTAAATACCTCTAAAGCCTCAGAGGAAGAGTGCAATTTACCACTGACTGATCAAAGATATCTGGATCTGGACTGCATTCTGTTATCTGATTTCCATGTTTTCATATTTATCTGTATAACATGCCTGAGGAAGAGACCTAAGGTCTTGAAAGCTTGCATTTAAATCTGCTTAGTTAGCCAATAAAAGGTACCAAAAACTATATTTGCCTCCTGTGTTGGGTCTAGTCGCTCTATATATTTATCGATAGTATGAATCCACTATCTCTTTCCTCC
Source organism: Rhinophrynus dorsalis (assembly GCA_037306005.1). Lineage (NCBI taxonomy): Eukaryota > Metazoa > Chordata > Amphibia > Anura > Rhinophrynidae > Rhinophrynus > Rhinophrynus dorsalis. The sequence continues at coordinate 35,005,638 of CM074728.1, read as the reverse complement.
TGTGAAGTCAAATAATCTGGATATCGCCGAGGCCTGGTAATACCTATAAATGTCTGGGAGACCTAGACCTTCCTGTGATATAGTCCTATATAAGACTGAGTGGCGAAGCCTCTGCCTCGATCTCCCCATATGAAAGAAATAACCTCCTTTTTTAGAGTATCAATCAGATGTTTCGAAAAGTGTAATGGTATGGCGTTAAATATATACAAAATTTTTGGGAGGATCATCATTTTAGTAACATTAATTCTACCCAACCAAGATTTGACAATTGGTTGCCAGCGACCAATGTCCGATTTAATATTTGCCAAAAGGGGGACCATGTTAAGTTGCGGAATATCAGATAACTTTGGCGAAAGTCGGACACCTAGATATGTGATGTCCGAATCAGCCCATTTGAATGGAAACTTAACCTGTAATTGGGACACCTCTCGAGAGGACAAGGTGATATTTAGAGTCTCAGAATCTTCGCCTCGGATATCGAGGAGTACTCTTCCAAATTGGACAAGACGAGTGGTAAAGAAAGTGTCGGATTAGTGATAATAATAAGAACGTTATCTGAAAAGGGCATGACCTTGTGTTCCAGATGCTATTTTGTATGAGACATTGGAACTAATGTGTTAGGGATTTAGGTCCTAGAGTTGGATGTATGTAACGGTTTTATGGACACTCAGACACGTCAGGTTTAGGTTAAAATGCAATTTTGTTAAAAAATCACAGTACCAGAGCAAATATATGTCCTTGCATTTTTCCAGTTGTGGTCGTCTTGGAATGAGCATTCCTGACTAGGACCAATATTGCACTCTTCTAACATGATTCTATTTGCACAGAGTATTCCCTCCCTCCACTCTCCTATTTTTTTTTTTTGATGCCCATAACTTTACTCAAGGAATACTTGTCTCTCCATTGTTTTCTTGTAATTTACTCTATACTGACCTCAACTGATTTACAGCTATACATACTAATTTCAAACTGGTGGACCTTACTTCTTTTTATATTGGGACAAGTAGATTATTTGTTAGTTTTTAACATTCCTCCTCATCCTTTTACCTGTCCTTATTACAGCCAATGACATCCAGTGTCATCTGATTAACCATCTTGAGTCTAAGTTTATTGTTTGGAAGTTACTGTCACTTACTGAATGTTTTACGCAGGTGAAAATACCTGTATGTTACTTTCACTGTATTCTTATGACATTCAATACAATTTTATAATTAAAAAAAATACTTCCTTAGTTTAAATGGCAGACAAATATTTCCCTGGATTAAAATGGTTTGTGCTGTGAAACAAACATTCATAATTCTCAGTATTGTACTGAGCTAGAAAGATATACTTACATTTTTAAGCAACTACATTATCGGCAACCAAAGAATCTCGAGGAAAAGAATTCCATAACTTTACTGCCCTCACAGTAAATCAATCCCTGTCTTTGTTTTAGTTGAAATCACCTTTCCTGTAGTCTTCATGGATGACCTCTTGTTTTTTGTTCAGTTCTTTGATTAAATACTTCCTCAGAGAGTTCTTTGTGTTGACCTTGAATATATTTGTACATGGTAATCCTATCACCCCTTCTCTAATATAAATAAACCCAGTTTGGCTAGTTTTTCTTCATAAGTCATATCCTTCAGTCCCTCCATCAGTTTTGTCACAAGTCTGCACTTTTTCCAGCTCAACTATGTCTCTTGAAAACCAGTTCTCAAAACTGTACTCCATATTTCAGATGAGGGCTAAACAAGGTTTTTAGAGGTATATTTGCATCCCATGCATCTGTACACCTTTTTCATACAGTACCCTATTGACTTTTGCAGCAGCTGAGTGACATTGCACAATGCTTAGAAGTCTATTGTCTATTAGTAAACATAAATCTTTCTATAATGCAGATTCCCCAAGTAGTTTCCCATTTAGTGTATATGTAACATGTTTGTTTCTGCAGCCCAAATGCATTACCTTACATTTATCTGTATGAAACTTCATCTGCCACATTTCCTCACATTCACTCAGTTTATCCAAATCTTTCTATATTTCCTTACGCAGCTTAGTGTCATCAACAAAGATTGAGACACTCCCTCCAATACACATTTCTAGATAATTAATAAACAAGTTAAAAAGCATTGAGACCAGGATTGAACCCTGTGGATCCCCACCTACAACTTTACACCAGTCTGAAAAGGCTCCATTTACAACAAATCACTGCCATCTACCATTTAACCAGTTCTCAATCCACACAGAGATATCTCCCCCAAAACCAAAGCCTTTTAATTTGTGCAGTAACCTTTTATGAGGAATAGTAACAAAGGCTTTGCAAATTCCAAGTATACTATATCAACAGCAGAAGCATTGTCCAAATTAATACTTACCTGTGATAGAACCCTCCATCACTGGGTCTCCTGGAGGGGGCTGAGGGCCAATCTCCTGCCCACAGACTATGGCCCTGGCCCTGGAATGGGGTATGGCTTCTCTCTGAGACTAATCAATGCCCCATTTGCCCCTTGTCATGGAGGCCTCCCTGCACTGGGCTCCTGGAGGGGCCTGGGGCTCAGCCCCTGCCCTACAGACTGCCCAGCTGTGAGGGCTGTCACTGGAACAGGGTGGTGTATTTGTTGAGATAGTTATGCTATTACCTGATGTTTGCCATTTAATTATGATGTAATCATGGTTGCTGTTTACAGTCCTTTGTCCCTCATGTGGAGGCTCCCATTGTATGACTTGTGTATTGTTCCCATTGTTCCCATTATGCCTCTTTGTATTATGTGCCCCTCCAACACCGGCCCCATTGTATTCCTTGTGTATACTCCCATATGTTGGTTGCAGTGGCTTGTATCCTATTGCATTCTAAGATGTGTTGATAATGCAGTTATGTGTGTATATAAACCCTGTGTGTTCTACAATAAAGTGTTCTTATTTTACCCTTTCACTGGTCTTACCTGGTGCTTGGGGTAAACTGCAAAAGGTATCTCCTACAGCAAAGTCTAGGAAGGGTAAGACCACAGTGACACCCATCCCTGCAAAGGCTAAATCGGCTCTGCCAGAGGCCAATGCAACCCTCCTCCCTCCCCTACCTGAGGCAGCAAATCCAACCCCCTCTGCTGCCTCAACCCCCCCCCCCTGCTTCCATCCCTCCTTCCTCCCTGCCCTCCTATCCATTCCGGCAGAAGCATTAATCCTCTCCCAAGCTGAAGCAGACCCCTCCCAGGACCCCTTTCCCCTCTTCCATCCGCTGCAGGTATACCACTGGGTCTGCAACTGAAAAAGGTTCCTGGAAGAAAATGTCCAGAAGAGGGTCCAGACATCCGCCGCTCCAACACCTCTAGATAAATCAGAGCTAGAGAACCAGATGGAACAGATGGTGCAGGAGCTAACTCCATGAGATAAACCGGCAACAGAATCCGAAATCCTCAGTTTGAGCCATGAAGCCTAGACAACCTCCTCAACCGCCTGGTGGAAAAGGGAATAATTTCTCCCTTGGACATTCTAGACCAGGGAGAAGAAGGTGCAGAGACAGAGGAAAAGAGTGGTAAATTATGTATTGGTCTGTACTAACCTACCTTTTTCCTCCAAACTAATGGCATCAATATCTGTATTTTTCATTAATGTGAGGAGTATTAGGGGCCAGTTTAGGAGACAGAATATTCTAACCTTTCTTTCTTCCCAGAAATGTGGTGTGTATATGCTGCAGGAATGCTCCTTCCCCTTCTCCCATTCCTACTGTCACCTTAGCAGGCAGTGCTCCCATGGGCCATCATTCTGTTCTGGGGAAAACAGCTGTAAATCTGCAGACATCGCCATCCTGATTGGGGGGGATGTTTCATGTTTGACTCCACCCAGGAGCTGGTCTGCGGTAGACTTCTTGTTGTGGATGGCTCCTGGGCGGGGGGAGCCCGTAAAGCTCATAGCCTTGTATGCCTCCCCTGAAAAGGTGCAGTGACTAGAACTACTCCAGTGCCTGCTGACCCATCTTGTGACCTCCAGAGCAGTGGTAATTGGCGGGGACTTTAACTGCCCAATTGAGGAGGGGGAACAGAGCTCCAGCAGCCAAGCCAAGCTAGACATAACATCTCGGCTACTGAGGGAGATGGTCACTGAGGCATCCCTGTGGGACTCTGTGGAACTCTGTGGGATCCATGGGTGCTACCTGGAGCTACCCTGATGGCTCACAGCGTTCCCGGATTTATTTTGTGCTTACCTCTCGGACAGTACAGCACAAGCAGAACTCCATGGTCTCCTGCTATTTCTCTGATCACAGGGCCATTCACTTCCAGGGAGCCCTGGACAAAGTGTTGCCTCCCGGCCTGGGCTCCTGGAAGCTGATCTGTACCATGATGGAGAGGCGGGAGATAGTAGAGGAACTGTGCAGTGCATATAGGTCTAGGCGGCAAGATAAAGCATGCTTCCCCAATGTATCCCAATGGTGGGAGCTAACCAAAGTTAAAGTCCGCAGTTTCTTTCAGGCAAAAGAAGAACCGTGGTGTGTGCAAGAAGAGGGAATTTAAGGACACTGCAAAAGAAACTGCAGTCCCTGCAGGACCTCCAACTTTGCAACTGGGATGTGAGAGAGGAGCTAGAGGAGATCAAAGAGAGCCTAAAAAGGCAAAGTGGAGAACCTGGAGAAGGGTGAGAAATATAACTCTTTCTTTTTCAGGAAATTTCACACCACCCACACACCTCTGAGTGAGCTGCGAGATAGCCAAGGAATACTGCAAGAGGGGAAGGAAGAGGTCAAGAAGGTAGTCACAGGCCTCTACTCCCCTAAACCAACAAAAAATGAAACAGCGGATATGGTCCTGTCAGGTATCACTAACACTATTGATCCTGCAGGTAAAGCAGCCATGAAAGTGCCTCTCATAGTGGGGGAGCTGTACTCTGCTGCCAAATCCTTTAAGCAGGGCAGGACCCCGGGCAGTAATGGTCTCCCAGAAGAGCTATATATAGGCCCAGACTTGCTTGAGCTGTACAAAAAGATGGTGGTGGAGGGCAGAATGCCCCCCACACTGAGAGAGGGCATGATAACCATCTTGTATAAACACAAAGGGAGAGATGCGACCTTAAAAATTGGAGGCCCATCTCTCTCCTGAATGTGGACTACAAGATCCTGGCAAAGGTACTGGTCACTAGGCTAAAGGCTATCATTGGACAGATCATCCACCTGGACCAGACCTGCGGCATACCAGGCCACAGAAAAGCAGATAGCCTTGTTCTAATCAGGGACACGATCTACTACACCAAGGATCGCAATGCCAGGGCTGCCCTGGTCTGTCTGGACCAGGAAAAGGCCTTTGTCAGGGTTTCCCATGACTTCATGGGCAATGCGCTGTGCAGGTTCAGATTAGGGTATCACGGTGCCCGTGATTCGTGCTGCACTGTGCCTGTCACTTGCTGAGTATTCGTGATTGGCTGTCTGTCATTAGCCCTCCTCACACAGCCTTTTTAAACCCAGGTTGAGCACTTCCAGGTTGCCCTTTCGTAGTGTTTCTGACTCCACTCTGCCTGACCTGCTTGTCAGATCTCTGGGCCTGTTTCCAGTGTTCCTGTATGCTACGTTCCGGTGTTCCAGTGTTCCTGTACTTTAACATTCCGGTGTTCCAGTGTTCCTGTACGTTAATGTTCCGGTGCTCCAACGTTCCAGTGTTCCTGTACGTTAATGTTCCGGTGCTCCAGCTTTCCAGTGTTCCTGTATGCTAACGTTACGGTGTTCCAGTGTTCCAGCATTCCTGTGTGCCTGTATTCCGGGGTTCCTGTGCTCCAGCACCATGCGGGTTAACCTGTACGAGTTCCTGAGTCTCGCGCTCCAGCTGTCGCTCCGGCAACATTGTTCTCCTCGCTATTGCATACACATTGTTGGTTCCAGCGTGCGGACGCTGGTTTTCTCCACTAAACCTGGTAGCAATACACATTGTTGGTTCCAGCGTGTGGACGCTGGTTTGCTCCACTAAACCTGGTTGCAATACACATTGATGGTTCCAGCGTGCGGACGCTGGTTTACTCCACTAAACCCGGTTGCAATACACATTGTTGGTTCCAGTGTGCGGATGCTGGTTTGCTCCACTAAACCTGGTTGCAATACACATTGATGGTTCCAGCGTGCGGACGCTGGTTTACTCCACTAAACCTGGTTGCGATATACATTGTGGGTTCCAGCGTGCGGACGCTGGTTTGCTCCATTAAACCTGGTGGCGCTATTTACCATTAGTCCCAACTTGCGGACGTTGGTTTGCTCCTGAACATCCTGTACTGTGGTCAGTCGCTGTCCACTTCCTTGCAGTTGTCTGATTATCCCTGGCAATAGACTTCTGTGGAGTAAGACCTCTATACTTACGCTCTCTGCTGTCTTAGTCACCTGACAGCTGGTCTACTTGCTCAGGTTGCCCTGCCCGGTATTGGTAAGGCCGGTAGAACCTTGACGATACCATCCTGTAGGTTGCCTCACCCGGTATTGGCAGGGCTGGTAGAGCCTACTACAGTACTCCTTTGGGCTGCCCTGCCCGGTATTGGTAAGGCCGGTAGAACCTTGTAATTCACCATCTTTAAGGTTGCCTTACCCGGTATTGGCAGGGCCGGTAGAGCCTACATTCAGCATTCCATTGGGCTGCCTTGCCCGGTATTGTTAAGGCCGGTAGAACCGGTATACGTCATCTCACGGTTGCCTTACTCGGTATAGGCAAGGCCGGTAGAGCCTGGCATTTAAACTGTCACTTGGGTTTCCTTGCCCGGTATTTTGGCAAGGCCGGTAGAACCTATTGTATGTTCTATTACTGTTGTATTGTTATGTATGTTTACCCTACGGGGACTGCCTTTAACTTTTAATAAAGTTAAACCACATCAAAACTAAATCACAAATGGAACACAGCAGTGGCATAAATTGTATGCTTGCAAATGCCAGAAGTTTAACTGGTAAAATAGGGGAACTGGAGCTGGTAGCTGAAATTGAAAACTATGACTTGATAGGCATAACAGAAACATGGTGGGATGACACACATGATTGGTCAATCAATTTGGAGGGCTACATGTTATTTAGAAAAGATAGGTCAAACAAAAGAGGTGGTGGGGTCTGTCTGTATGTCAAACCAGCATTATTGCCTCAATTGAGGGAAGATATATGTGATGACAGTAGTGAACATGTGGAATCCCTGTGGGTTGAAATAATCACTGGGGGTAAAACTGCCCAGAAAATATTAGTGGGTATTTGTTATAAACCACCAAACATTGGTGACCTTGAAGAATCAAAGCTATTAATGCAAATAGAAAAGGCTTCTCAATTAGGGAGAACTAAAATTATGGGGGATTTTAATTATCCAGAAATAGACTGGAAAAATGGAACAGCTAATTCTGCTAAAAGCAGCAAGTTTCTGAACTTGTTGAATGACAATTTTTTGTCACAACTAGTGCAGACCTCAACCAGAGGGGATGCATGTTTGGATTTGGTAATAACTGACAATGAAGAACTTATCTCTAACATCCAAGTTAGGGAGCACTTGGGGAATAGTGACCATAACATGGTATCTTTTGAGATTAATTCAAAAAAGCAATTTGGTATGGGTTCCACCAAAACACTGAATTTTAAAAAGGCCAACTTTAGCAGATTTAATGCATCCCTTGGTCTCGTTGACCGGGATAAAATATTTTCAGGAAAAAACACAGAAGGTAAGTGGAATTCATTCAAAATAACATTGCAAAAATACACATATAAATGTATCCCTGTTGGAAACAAATACAAAAGAAGCAAATTAAAGCCAATGTGGTTAACCAGTAAAGTAATTCATGAAATAAATAACAAGAAAGCAGCATTTAAACATTACAAAGCTGAGGGATCAGCAGAGGCATTTGCAAAATACAAAAATGTCAATAAAAACTGTAAAAAGGCTATTAAATTAGCTAGACTGGAGAATGAAAAAAATATTGCTAAGGAGAGCAAAAGCAACCCAAAAAAATTCTTTAAATACATTAATGGCAAAAAATTAAAGTCTGATAATGTTGGGTCCTTGTTATCTGAAACAGGCGAGATGGTCAAAGGGGACAGAGAGAAGGCAGATATTTTAAACAATTTCTTTTCTTCTATTTTTACCAAGGAAAACCCAATGGACAAGAATCTGCAAGCTACTGTTACAGAACAGTCACAGCAAGTATGGGACTGGCTAACACAAGAAAAGGTGTTAAAACAATTGAATAGTGTTAAGGTAGACAAAGCTCCGGGGCCAGATGGTATACACCCACGGGTACTTAAAGAGCTAAGCTAGACCCTGGCCAGACCGTTATATTTGATTTTCAGGGAGTCTTTTATTTCAGGTATGGTGCCCATGGATTGGCGTAAAGCAGATGTGGTGCCCATATTTAAAAAGGGATCAAAGTCCCAGCCAGGAAATTACAGACCTGTAAGCTTGACATCTGTGGTAGGGAAGCTGTTTGAAAGGTTGCTAAGGGAATATATTCAAGAATTCTGCTGGAACAGGAATATGGCTTTGTGAAAGACAGGTCTTGTCAAATGAACTTGATCGCATTTTATGAAAAAGTGAGTAATAATATAGATGAGGGAGCGGCAGTTGATGTGATCTATTTAGACTTTGCCAAGGCATTTGATACAGTTCCGCACAAGAGGTTACTGTACAAATTGAATGAAATAGGCCTAGGGGAAAATGTTTGTGTGTGGATCGGAAATTGGCTGAAAGATAGAATGCAAAGAGTGGTAGTAAATGGCAAGTTCTCCAGTTGGATAAAAGTGATAAGTGGAGTACCTCAGGGATCTGTCCTGGGTCCTCTTCTTTTTAATTTGTTTATTAATGACCTCCCAGAGGGCATAGGGAGCCATGTATCAGTGTTTGCCGATGACACAAAATTAAGTAGGATAATAAAGTCTGAACTGGATGTGTCTTCATTACAAGAGGATTTGGACAAATTGAGTAACTGGGCAGGCAAATGGCAAATGAGAATCAATATAGACAAGTGTGAAGTTATGCATTTTGGGTATAATAATAAAAATGCAACATATAGTTTAAATGGTGTTTCTCTGGGGAAATCTACTAATGAAAAGGTTTTGGGAGTAATGGTAGACAAATGGCAGCTGCAAAGGCCAATAAGATATTGGCATGTATTAAAAGGGGTATTGACTCAAGGGAGGAAGATATAATTATGCCTCTTTACAGGTCCATGGTAAGACCCCACCTAGAATATGCTGTGTAATTCTGGGAGCCCTTTCTGAAAAAGGACATTATGGAACTAGAGAGAGTGCAGAGGAGGGCTACAAAACTAGTAAGGGGAATGGAAAGTTTTAGTTATGAAGAGAGGCTAGAAAAATTAAACTTGTACACACTAGAGAAACGGCGTCTTAGAGGGGATATGATAACACTATATAAGTATGTTCAAGGCCCATATAAAGGGCTCGCCAAAGACCTGTTCATTAACAGAACAGTACACAGGACAAGGGGCCACCCGCTTAGACTTGAGGAAAGGAGATTTAATCTACAACAGCGGAAGGGTTTCTTTACAGTAAGGACAATAAAGGTATGGAATTCACTTCCTGAGGAGGTGGTGCTATCAAATACATTAGATGCCTTTAAAAGGGGCCTGGATACTTATTTAAAAGAGCATAACATAGAGGGCTATGTACGTTAGTATTGGGATTAATATTTAGTTAGGGCTTGTTGATCCAGGGAGAAATCTTTTCTTTTGGATCAACGATGGTAAACGGGAATAGGAAAAGGGTTGAACTAGATGGACGCAAGTCTTTTTTCAACCTAAATTATAAAAAGAAAGAAAAAAAAAGTTATTTTACCAAACCTTAAGTCTGAGAGTCTTCAAGAACCGTGACATAGGGGAAATGTTCTGTTTATATGTTAAACGAATGTACTTTGATATATGCAGCACAGTGCTGGTGAACTGGTGGAAGACTGACCCCTTTTCTATTCTCTCAGGGTCAGGCAAGGCTGCCCTCTCTCATCTTTTCTTTTTGTCTGTTGTACAGAGCTCTTCGCTGAATGCATCAGACAGATATCAGGGCTCCCATATGCCACAGCAGAGATTGTTTGGAAAAATGTGGCATCAAGCAGGCTGACCAACAGGCACAAGGACTTCGCATGGATGGCCATACAGTGAGGCCTCCCCCTCAGGACATTTATGCATGAAAAGTGGGTGTGCAGATACAGACATTGCCCACGTGCATTGTGGCAGAGGAAACAGTCCTGCATGTGTTTTGGCAGTGGCTATTTGCATAGACTTCTTTAGAAACCCTGAAAATTGAGCTGAGTGACTCCGTTGGCAGGAAGCACCTGTCTAATCATTCAATGCATATTGGACTATTCCCAGGCATGCACACATTGGATGCTATTCAGGAGGCCTGGCACATCATGTGTTATGTAAAAAACGCTTTATGTTTTGCCAGAAATCGTTGGGTACTGAGGAGAGAGCAGTTGTCAACAGAGGACTGCAGAAGGCTTGTTCACAGCCTCCTCAGATACTATTCCATCATAGGCAGTCCTAAAGAAGAGAAAGATTAAATCCCTCCCACCCATGGCCCACTCTCTCCAGTCCCATCACTGCCGCCCCATACACCTGCCCCACTCCACCTCCACACGATCCCCTTCCCCATCTGGTTTATTTTCTTCATGTACTAAAAGATTTATAAACCATGTAAAAGTGATATGCTTGGAAAAGTGTAAAGCAAAAACAATGTTTTATTACTGTATCGTTGATGTGCATGTTTCTGCTCTATGATGCAGGAAAAGGGTTCATGAGAAATATTTGTTCCATGTTTTGTATATGCCAATAAAGATTATTTAAAACCTTGGGGTAAACTGCAATATTCCAGCGGAGCAGCCATGCTCAGGATTGAAGGAAGCAGCGAATGACGGGGACACCCAGAAGGGGTGTCCACTGGTACCATCACATTACCCTTTAGTAAAATGCAAGTAAATTAGTTTGACATGATTTATTCTTCATAAAACATGCTGGTGCCTACTCATAATGCTGTTGGTCATCACATAGTCCTGAATACTTTCAATTAGTAACCCTTCCAATATCTCACTCACTACTAAAGTCAATTCGCAGGGCCCTAATTTCCTGCTTTAGATCTTGCACCCTTTTTGAATAATGGTACTACATCGGCTTTCATCCAATAATAGGGTGCTACAATTAATGACAATGAATCAATAAATATTAGGCTTAAGGGTCTTGGTATTACCAAACTAAGTCCTGTAAGTACCCTTGGGTGTGTGCCACCAGGTCCAAGTATCTTATTCACCATAAACTTTCCAGCCTCTTTTGGACTTTATCCTCAGTAAGCCATGTACATGATGGAGGAAATTCTGTGATTTTCTTTGTTTGCCCATAGCTTGCCATTGCTGAATCCTTTGTATATACAGAAATAAAGAATGTGTTTAAGGTGTCAGCTATAGCACTGTTACAGCTTACCTTGACTTCAGCATTATCTGCAGGTGCAAGGCTTCAAGCATGCTGCAGGCCTCTGCTTTATCTGTTTGCTACTTGTAGTCTCCTCCTACAAACTCCCTACTTCCTCCCTCTGAGCTGCTCCTCCTACTTCCTGTGGAGGGGTTTAAAGGGCAGACTGAGGCCTGACTCAGTTGCCCTTGCGTTGTTGTTCATAGCAGTTCTGTTACCTTGGGCTCCGTGTATGACCTGGCTAGTCTTCCATCCATTCTTCTGCTCACCTGTGGCTCTGTCTGACTATTCTTTTGCCTAACCCCTAATAGTGGACATCCAATCTGGTGCAGACTTGTGGCTCTGGCTGAATACCTGAACTGTGTATGACCCCATTTGTCTGACTACCCCCTCTGGTGCTGACTTGTGGCTCTCTCTGACTATTCTTTTGTCTTTTCCCCTGGTGATCAGATGTCCAATATAGTGCAGGCCTGGGGCTCTGGTAGACTTGCATAGCTGACTGCAGGCGTGAGACAGTTTTCAACTTACTTGTACTGACTGCAAGCATGAGTCAGTATTCACTCCTACTGACTTCAGGGGTGAGTCAATATTCACCTTTACTGGCTCCAGGTGTGAGTCAGTGATATTTCCTTCTGACTGCAGGCTGAGTCAGACCTCATTCCTCATCGGATCAAGATCCTGGGTTCCTGTTCCAGTTCCTGTTCCTGGTTCCAGCTGAGACTTCCATTGGCTAAGGCCTAGTCTCCAGCACAGTAGTGTTGAGCGAGCGTGCTCGGCCGATGCTCGGATCGGCTCGAGCATCGCTCTGCTCGGCACATGGCGGTACTCGTACGAGTACCGCCATGTGCTCGCCCGACAAGCTCGGGTGAAGAGGATCTGTGCCGGAAGAGGCACAGATCCGAAGAAGCTCCGCTGGACCACCAGGGAATGGAGGTACGGGGGCATTGCGGAGATGAAGGGGGCATTGCGGACATGAAGGGGGACATTGTGGAAGAGGGGCATAGACTCTATGCCCCTCTTCCACAATGTCCCCCTTCATCTCCGCTATGCCCGTCTTACACAATGTCCCCCTTCATGTCCGCTATGCCCCTCTTCCACAATGTCCCCCTTCATCTCCTCTATGCCATAGAGGAGATGAAGGGGGACATTGTGGAAGAGGGGCATAGCGGAGATGAAGGGGGACATTGTGGAAGAGGGGCATAGAGTCTATGCCCGTCTTCCACAATGTCCCCCTTCATCTCCGCTATGCCCCTCTTCCACAATGTCCCCCTTCATCTCCTCTATGGCATAGAGGAGATGAAGGGGGACATTGTGGAAGAGGGGCATAGCGGACATGAAGGGGGACATTGACCAGGCACCCTCCGCTCATCAGAGCAGGGGGTGCCTGGTTTGATGCTCGAGTGCTCCCATTGTATTCAATGGGGCTCGGGTGCTCGGCCGAGCACTCGAGCAGCAGGGGGTGCTCGGTCAGAGCACCCGAGCACCCGAGCATCACGGTGCTCGCTCATCACTACAGCACAGTGGTTTAGCATTGCAACCTATTATTTCTGCTAGCAGGGTTGCTGGCTATTACCCTGTGCTTATTTATGTCATTTTTTAATAAACTGCATTAACTAAACCGTACTGACTCCTGAACTTCTCTGGGTAACCGTGACAAGCCTTTTCCTTACTAATTAATTCAGCTATGTCAGTTTTAACCCTTTTAGTGCCAGAGGGGTATGCAACACATTGTTTTACAATGCAATGCGTACCCCTCTGGAATTCCAAGAGTTAAGAGGACCAAAATTAATCCTAATCTTTTACCATTTATAGCCTTGTAGAATTGTTTAGGATTTTTATTGCACTCCTTTGCAACACTTTTCTCATTTTCAGTTTTAGCTAGCCTAATTGCTTGTTTGCGATTGTATAAAAAATGTTTTTGTATTTATTAAATGATGAAGAGGACCCTTCTGACTTAAACAGTTAGCAGCCTGCTTCATATTTGCCATTTTCCTTCATACTCTTTATTAAGCCACAATGGTCTTAATTTGCTCCACTTGTAGTTTTACCCCAGTGGTATATATTGTTGCATATATTTATCTAGGAGTATTTTAAATACATTCCATCTTTCTTATGCATTTTTATGTTTGAAGATTACATGCGACTGAATGTCCTATAATACTGCTTTCTATGTTTTAAAATTAGCCTTTTAAAGTTTAATCTATTAGTTAAACCATTGTTAATGGGGTTCTCATAACAATTTAAAAGGATACCATATTGCGGTCAATGCTCCCTAAATGTTCCTTTACCTGTACTTTGTATATCATTTCAGAACTGTATGAGAGCACTAGGTCCAGCAAGACCTCCTTTCTAGCTGGTTCCTCTACTATCTGAGACAAAAAATTGTCATTAACCATACTTATTTGTTGTGCTGGAATTCCATTTCTCCAGTCAATTTCACAGTAATTAAATATCCCATTGTGACTGTAATTTCTGACTGAAAAGTCTTTTCCATTTGCAGTAACAGTTGGGCTTCTTCAAACTCCCAAATATTAGGTGTCTTTAACTCCTTAACTACCAACGAACATGCCAGGACTGTCATCTGTGTTTGTGCATTAAGGACCACCATATTGTTATTTTGTATGCCCCCAGTGAGTATTTCTACACAGAGATCCTCTCTGTACCCTTCATTAATACCTTCTCATATACTAGGTTTTAAGGCATGCTTTACTTACAGGCATACCCCCTCTTTTATTAACCCTATCGCTCCAAAAAAGTGACTAACCCTGTAGATTGCTTGCCCAGTCATGTGTATCATTTAACCAGGCTTCAGTCACACCAATTAGATCATATTACTCATTCACTGGAATCATTTCAAATTCCCCTACCTTACCAGCCATACTTTTATTATTTACATGCATGCATTTTATGTTACGGACATTCTGATAAATTACATCTTCTGAAATAGTAATTTGCTTTTTTTCAGACTCTAACATGGGCAGCTCCCTATTGGATGAACTATTACATCACCCTCTCCACCAATTGCTCATCCTCTAACCCACCTCCTCATTTATACTGCCTACCCAATCCTGTGTAGTATAGCCCCTTCTTTCTTAGCTTAAAATCTCCCCCAACCCTGGATGACAGCAAACTGTTCAATTGTAGCATTCCTGGATACAGATTACCCTATATGTCTTTCTAATTATGAAATCTGATGCTACCACCATCTGTCTAGGTCTGTCTGAGTCCCATATCCCATCAATGCTAGAGGGACTGTTCTCCCATGTGTTAGAGAGAACAGTATTCTCAAAAAGGGGCATTCCTTTGCCAACTTCACCAATATCATCACTCAATGTAGCAAATCTGTTAGGGTCAGTAAATATGGGATTGTTCTCCTTGATCCTGTTAGCTATCTGCTACTTCTTTGTACAGTCTCCACCCCCAGTACTTCATATGACAGCTTCTTTCTGCTCAGTGAAAAGCAAACCCCTGTCAAGACTGGCAGTCTCCCTCAATGTTGCAACTTGCCTCTCCAGATCCCTTACCTGAGATTCCAAAGCAGTTACTTTCTCACATCTGCCTCAGGAGGAATGCACACTGTACTGGTTTTTCCAGGTTTGCCAACATATGGCAGCTTGTGCATTGAGTTAAACAAACCTAACACTCATATTATGCCAGTTAACATAAGTTAAAAGTAAAGCAGAAACAAAAATATATGCACAATTACCACACTGCTGCACTTGCACAAACTGCTCAGGATTCACACATTCAAGTATTCACTTTCACTATGATTTGTATAGCAAAAATCCATCAATTACACTCTAGCAATCAAAAAGTAACATACCTGCCAAAGCCACAGACTGCGATCACTTACACATCTGCAAGGGATGGAAAAAGTATTTGTTTCTTAACCCTTCCCTTACCACACTAGCAGAACACAGTTAATACAGAAAATACTTTTTCAATGGGTTCACCACAGATGTCCCACAACCTAGCTTGTTTCATCTCACCGATTACAGCTGTGAAGCTATATTTATGTTTTAAAGTGATAGTAATACTTAAAATCAATGTTATTTTATATTGCAGCCATGAAAAAACATTAAAAACGATATGTCTTATCTCTCAAACCTTTATGGTTTGAGAGATATTCGCAAGTAAAATTTCCCCCTTGCTGACGTCAGCGTTCTAGCTTACAGATTTGGAATCTGGTTCGCAGACCAGCTGCGGGTCTTCAGTAACTGCTTAATTGGAATAGTCTACAAAGTGTGCCTGGTTTGCAAGCACAGTTTGTAGACCCTTCCAATTAAATAGTTATTTTTATATCTAGTGATCTCGACTCTGCTAAAGAGCCACCGGATGATCTGTGGACTGGATTCCAAGTCTGTCAGCTAGATGGCAGACTTGGCTGAAACAGCCAGTGGGGGGAAAATTTACTTGCCAATATCTCTCAAACCATAAAGGTTTAAGAGATATGACTTATATAGTTTTTAATGTTTTTTTCATGGCTACAATAAAAAAAAATAATAGTTTTAAGCATTACTATTACTTTAAGCACACTGGAAACAAATATACTTTTTACAGGATCACACTTCAAACACTGTGATTTTGGAAGCACAATGAACCCATTGCTTATAGTGTAGATATCCATGTTGTGTCTCTCTAAAAGTAAGATTTCTATATCATCAGCTCTTCTGGGGCATTTTACTATCTCAGTCCCCATCAACTGCGTGAGGTTAGGGTCACTAATACATACGTTTGTAAAGTGTTGTATTTATGTGCAGCTACTTATATATCCTTTTCTCTTAATCCTTGTGGAATACAGGAACCATTGGTAAAGTATCATCCTCAAAGAGGCAGGGCACTTGAATACTTCCATGAGTTCTCTGGAGGCAGAGATACTCTCCTAGAAGTAGAGCAGGAAGGTGTTCACCATACCAGAGAACTCAAAGGGCATTCCTTCCCAGAACTTAATTGGTTTTTCTCCAGGTGGGATATCCTGTGTTCCACAAAGACTAAAAGAAAGGATTAATCAGAAAGTACACAAGAAACCCCTTCTCTCTTTAATCCATTTTGGACCACACAGACAATGGGCTACATTTGGGCTGTAGAAACAAACTTGCTACATATACTCTAAATGGGAAAACACTTGGGGAATCCTCATTAGAGAAAGATTTAGGAGTACTGGTAGACGATAGACTTCACAGCAGTGTGCAGAGTCCCTCAGCTGCTGCAAGAGCAAATAGGCTACTAGCATGCATAAAAAGAGGTGTAGATGCAAGGGATGCTAATATTATCCTACCTCTGGATAAATCCTTGGTTAGGCCTCATCTAGAATATGGAGTACAATTTGGGTGCCAGTTCTTAAAAAAGACATTGTAGAACTGGAAAAGGTGCAGAGACCTTCAACAAAACTGATATAGGGATTTGAGGATCTGAGATATAAAGAGAGACTAGCCAAACTGGGTTTGTTTACATTAGAGAAAAGATGTCTAAGAGGTGATATAATACCATTTACATATACATTCAAGGTCAATACAAAGAACTATCCAATGAATTATTTAAGCAAAGATCTGAGCTAAGAACAAGAGGTCATCCATTAAGACTAGAGAAAGGCGCATTTGACTAAAACAAGGGTAGGGATTCTTTACAGTAAGGGTGGTAAAGCTATGGAATTATTTTCCTCGGGATGTTGTTATTGCAGATAATGCAACTGCTTTCAAAAAAAGCAATGGATGCCTATCTAGCACAGAACAATATTGAAAATTATGACAGTTGGCTTCAATGCAGATAGGATGTTGATCCAGGGAACTATCTGAATGCCATTTAGAGTAGTTAGGAATTTTTTTTACGCACTTGGGGCTAAATTGGAAATAATCAGAGGGCTTTTTTCCCTTTCTCTGGATCAACAGGGGTGTTTTTTTGCCATGGGCTGGACTTGATGGACGCATGTTTTTTTTTCAGCCTCATCAACTATGTTACTATGTTATTATCATGGTCCCCGTTATTCCTTGTCACTCTCTGTGGTGGCGCTCTTCCATTGGCGGAGCTTGATTGGCCCGCCCAGGGTGTCCCTTTATATACTGGGCCTATGACACCTGTCAGGTGCCCTTTCGTGGTGTTCCTGTGCCGGTGCTATTATTGCTGTGATCCTGTATTCCTGTGTACCGACTCAGCTCGTCTGACTGCTCTACGTTCCTGCTCCGTGATTGACCCGGCTCTGGCTGATGTTCCTGCTCCGTGATTGACCCGGCTCTGGTTGACGTTCCTGCTCCGTGATTGACCCGGTTCTGGCTGACGTTCCTGCTCCATGATCGACCGGCTCTGGCTGACGTTCCTGCTCCGTGATTGACCAGCTCTGGCTGACGATCCTGCTCCATGATCCTTCCAGTTCTGCGTCTTGTTTCAGCCTGGCGACATTCTGAGCCTGCTCGCAGCTAGCACCAACTGATCACATTCGTTACTCTGTGTCCTCCACCTCTGTGCCTGTTGGTTACCTCCGGTTACTGAGCCTCGGAGAGTTTACTACCGAGCTGTGCCTGTTGTCTGTGCCTGTCTAGAACACTTGCTGTGCCGGTTGCCTCCGTTTACCGAGCCGTTGCCTATGCCTGCCAAGCTTGTTGCCTCCGATGCTGAGCCACTTTACACCTGCTGAGCTATTGTCTACATTCCGAGCATAGCTTTACATTGCAGAGTTGTCTACCTATTTGGTACCGATTTCCAGTAGTGTTGCGCCACGTGGTGCAAAGGGCATTCCGATACGCTGGCAGTGTGAGCTCCGTGTCGGCACCGGAAGGGTGCTATGGCTCAGGTCAATTCTCGCTCACTGTGTGATTCCATACATCCGCACATGGTAGTGTGTTGGCTCCAGTATTCAGCTTGGGCAGTGCTTCCTCTGTTACGGCACCTGAGGGGTGCTAGGCTCAGGTCCCACTGGCACTCGCAGTGTTCCTCTCTAACTGTACCAGGGGTGCTTCCTATTCTGGCTCCATTGGCTCAGGTAGTTTCTCTCCTTCGTTGATAACCCCTATAGGTGCATTGGCTCTGGCTACAGTTGGTTACGCTATACCTCTGGGCATTTCCAGACCGAGATCTGGTTGTGATTCAGTTCGGTCGCTCTTCTTGAGCTAGCTGCTGCACTACTAATTCTGGGACAGCTGAACTTTTGCCCTTTATTGTATATATGCCATATTTACTAGCTCCTGCTACATTGAGCCTGTATATTACTCAGTCTGTATTACCGATTCTAGCCCTCAGGGGCGCTATTCTTTATTTTCATTTTAATAAAACTGTGTTTTATTTCTAACCCTGGTCTGATTGTCTGAAAACCATAACAGTACGAAAGGGCCATGACCTCAGACGGTAAGGGTGACGGTAATACACAGAACCTCCATTGGAGGATGGATGTCTATGAGCAACGCTTGGACTAGTTGGCACTGGCCATGCAGACCTTATTGGAACAAATGGTACACCTCGATAAACCTAACCAAAATCCGGTGGTCCCCCTAGTTCCGACACCGGATAATCATGCTGGGCAATATGCTGCACCTTCCAGAAGTTTAACGGCGGTGCCGCCGTTACCATTAAGATACAATGGCAAACCCACACTGTGCAGGGGGATTATTAACCAATCAGAGATATTCTTAGAACTGACACCTCATGCCTTCCCAAATGACCGTAGCAAGGTGGGGTTCATCATATCTCTATTAACTGGTAAGGCCTTGGCATGGACAAACTCTTTATGGGAGAATGCCAATCCATGCACGCTGAACTTCAATGAGTTTGTAAGGAAGTTTCGGAGAGTATTCGAGATACCTGGGAGAGCCGCCTCTGCTGCCAAAAAACTGATGGAAATACAAATATGCGATCGTACGGTAGGCGATTATGCCATAGAATTTCGGATACTGGCAGCAGAGGTAGGCTGGAATAATGAAGCTTTGGTGGCAGCCTTCGCTCAGGGGTTGTTTGATTCCATTAAAGATGAGATTACGGTCAGAGATGTACCCAGTGACTTAGATGAGTATATCGACTATGTTGTGCTCACTGACTCTTGCATTCGCGAGAGGCGCCTGGCAAAAAGGACAAAATCCAGAAACTATGGGCACGGTAGTCCTTTAAACCCACTCTCGCCTCCCAATCCTCCTGATTGAGTATCCGAACCAAGTGAGCCTATGCAAGTCGGGTTCACTAGACTTTCAAAGGAGGAACGGGCACACCGTAAAAGGCAGGGTTTATGTTTATATTGTGGCAAAGATGGGCACATACTACGCACTTGCCCGGTACGGCTGGGAAACGCACGCACCTAGGGTACCTTGGGGGACAGGCCCTAGGTGGCGTACAATTGTCCCCAGACTCCTGTACACAAAAACCCACCATACAGGTGAGTTTCCTCCTGGGTGACCAAGCTGTGGAGGTACTGGCTTTGGTAGACTCTGGCGCAGCAGGATATTTCATGGACCGTTCCTTTGCTGAACAGCACAATATTCCAATGTCTAAAAGAGATAGTCCGCTAGCCATTGAGGCCATTGACGGTAGACTGTTAGAAACAGCTTTCATCACTATGGAAACAACTCCTATCTCTATGTTGATTGGGGCTCTCCACAGGGAGGAGGTGTGTTTCCAAATTATACACTCACCCCATCATGCGGTCATTCTGGGGTTCCCATGGTTATTGCTGCACTATCCCCAGTTTGATTGGCAAAGATGTGAGGTTAAGTCATGGTCTGAGTACTGCACTAATCACTGTTTGTCACATCCGGTCAAGATTATGTGTACCTCTCCCTCCATGCCAACTGAATATAGCAATTTCAGTGACGTATTCAGTAAAGGAGAGGCTAGCGCATTGCTGCAGCATAGGCCATATGATTGCGCTATTGATTTGCCCCTGGGGGTGGTGCCTCCTAGGGGCAGGACATACCCATTGTCCTGTGAGGAGAACAGGGCCATGAAGCAGTACATTGAGGATGCACTTAAGAGGGGAATCATTCGCAAATCATCCTCTCCGGCAGGTGCACGGTTTTTTTTGTGAAAAAGAAAAATGGCGAATTACGACCATGTATTGATTACTGGGGACTGAATAAGCTCATGTCCAAGAATGCGTATCCCATACCACTCATTACAGAGTTATTTGACAGGTTGAAGGGCTCTTCTATATTTACTAAACTTGATCTACGGGCCGCCTACAACCTGATAAGGATCAGGGCCGGGGATGAGTGGAAAACGGCATTCAATACTAGGTCGGGGCACTATGAATATTTAGTGATGCCTTTTGGATTATGTAATGCACCTGCTGTATTTCAAGAGTTAATCAATTATATCCTCCGTGATATGCTACAGTCCTGTGTTGTCGTATACCTTGACGATATATTGATACACTCTGCCAACCTAACTCAACACATGCAGGATGTGTCGGAAGTATTGCTCCGTTTACGCAAGAACAAATTGTTCTGTAAATTAGAAAAATGTGAATTTCACCTTTCCAAAGTACCCTTCCTGGGCTTTGTGATATCTAAGGATGGCATTGCCATGGACCAAGAGCAGTCCTACAGTGGCCATGGCCCAAAGGGTTAAAAGCTATTCAACGGTTCTTGGGCTTTGCCAATTATTATAGAAAATGTATTCAGAATTTCTCTACTATTGTGAAACCCCTGTCTGACCTCACACACAAGGGCGCTAATCCCTCTCAATGGTCTGAGGCAGCTGAGAGGGCCTTTGAGACACTTAAATCTGCTTTTGCCTCCGCTCCTATACTGTCCCACCCCAATCCCACCCTGCCGTTTACATTGGAGGTCGATGCCTCTGAAGTTGGGGTAGGGGCAGTTACATACATAGTAACATAGTAATTTAGGTTGAAAAAAGACTTGCGTCCATCTAGTTCAACCCTTTTCCTATTCCCGTTTACCATCGTTGATCCAAAAGAAAAGATTTCTCCCTGGATCAACAAGCCCTAACTAAATATTAATCCCAATACTAACGTACATAGCCCTCTATGTTATGCTCTTTTAAATAAGTATCCAGGCCCCTTTTAAAGGCATCTAATGTATTTGATAGCACCACCTCCTCAGGAAGTGAATTCCATACCTTTATTGTCCTTACTGTAAAGAAACCCTTCCGCTGTTGTAGATCAAATCTCCTTTCCTCAAGTCTAAGCGGGTGGCCACTTGTCCTGTGTACTGTTCTGTTAATGAGCAGGTCTTTGGCGAGCCCTTTATATGGGCCTTGAACATACTTATATAGTGTTATCATATCCCCTCTAAGACGCCGTTTCTCTAGTGTGTACAAGTTTAATTTTTCTAGCCTCTCTTCATAACTAAAACTTTCCATTCCCCTTACTAGTTTTGTAGCCCTCCTCTGCACTCTCTCTAGTTCCATAATGTCCTTTTTCAGAAAGGGTGCCCAGAATTGCACAGCATATTCTAGGTGGGGTCTTACCATGGACCTGTAAAGAGGCATAATTATATCTTCCTCCCTTGAGTCAATACCCCTTTTAATACATGCCAATATCTTATTGGCCTTTGCAGCTGCCAGCTGGCACTGCATGCTACAGCTAAGTCTATTGTCTACCATTACTCCCAAATCCTATTCATTAGTAGATTTCCCCAGAGAAACACCATTTAAACTATATGTTGCATTTTTATTATTATACCCAAAATGCATAACTTTACACTTGTCTATACTGAATCTCATTTGCCTGCCCAGTTACTCAATTTGTCCAAATCCTCTTGTAATGAAGACACATCCAGTTCAGACTTTATTACTTTATTGCTTAATTTTGTGTCATCGGCAAACACTGATACATGGCTCCCTATGCCCTCTGGGAGGTCATTAATAAACAAATTAAAAAGAAGAGGACCCAGGACAGATCCCTGAGGTACTCCACTTATCACTTTTATCCAACTGGAGAACTTGCCATTTACTACCACTCTTTGCATTCTATCTTTCAGCCAATTTCCGATCCACACACAAACATTTTCCCCTAGGCCTATTTCATTCAATTTGTACAGTAACCTCTTGTGCGGAACTGTATCAAATGCCTTGGCAAAGTCTAAATAGATCACATCAACTGCCGCTCCCTCATCTATATTATTACTCACTTTTTCATAAAATGCGATCAAGTTCGTTTGACAAGACCTGTATTTTACAAAGCCATGTTGGCTATTGCTAATGATATTCCTGTTCTAGCAGAATTCTTGAATATATTCCCTTAGCAACCTTTCAAACAGCTTCCCTACCACAGATGTCAAGCTTACAGGTCTGTAATTTCCTGGCTGGGACTTTGATCCCTTTTTAAATATGGGCACCACATCTGCTTTACGCCAATCCATGGGCAACATACCTGAAACAAAAGAATCCCTGAAAATCAAATATAACAGTCTGGCCAGGGTCTAGCTTAGCTCTTTAAGTACCCGTGGGTGTATACAATCTGGCCCCGGAGCTTTGTCTACCTTAACACTATTCAATTGTTTTAACACCTTTTCTTGTGTTAGCCAGTCCCATGCTTGTTGTGACTGTTCTGTAAAAGTAGCTTGCAGATTCTTGTCTATTGGGTCTTCCTTGGTAAAAACATAAGAAAAGAAATTATTTAAAATATCTGCCTTCTCTCTGTCCTCTTTGACCATCTCACCCATTTCAGATAACAAGGACCCAACATTATCATACTTTAATTTTTTGCCATTAATGTATTTAAAGAATTTTTTTAGGTTGCTTTTGCTCTCCTTAGCAATATTTTTTTCATTCTCCAGTCTAGCTAATTTAATAGCCTTTTTACAGTTTTTATTGACATTTTTGTATTTTGCAAATGCCTCTGCTGATCCCTCAGCTTTGTAATGTTTAAATGCCGCTTTCTTGTTATTTATATCATGAATTACTTTACTGGTTAGCCACATTGGCTTTAATTTGCTTCTTTTGTATTTGTTTCCAACAGGGATACATTTATATGTGTATTTTTGCAATGTTATTTTGAATGCATTCCACTTACCTTCTGTGTTTTTTCCTGAAAATATTTTATCCCAGTCAACGAGACCAAGGGATGCATTAAATCTGCTAAAGTTGGCCTTTTTAAAATTCAGTGTTTTGGTGGAACCCATACCAAATTGCTTTTTTGAATTAATCTCAAAAGATACCATGTTATGGTCACTATTCCCCAAGTGCTCCCTAACTTGGATGTTAGAGATAAGTTCTTAATTGTCATTTATTACCAAATCCAAACATGCATTCCCTCTGGTGAGGTCTGCACTAGTTGTGACAAAAAATTGTCATTCAACAAGTTTAGAAACTTGCTGCTTTTAGCAGAATAAGCTGTTCCATTTTTCCAGTCTATTTCTGGATAATTAAAATCCCCCATAATTATAGTTCTCCCTAATTGAGAAGCCTTTTCTATTTGCATTAATAGCTTTGATTCTTCAAGGTCACCAATGTTTGGTGGTTTATAACAAATA
This sequence comes from Rhinophrynus dorsalis, assembly GCA_037306005.1. Classification (NCBI taxonomy): domain Eukaryota; kingdom Metazoa; phylum Chordata; class Amphibia; order Anura; family Rhinophrynidae; genus Rhinophrynus; species Rhinophrynus dorsalis. Next base: position 34,981,843 of record CM074728.1, on the reverse strand, counting down.
CCCCCTAATATTTTCTGGGCAGTTTTACCCCCAGTGATTATTTCAACCCACAGGGATTCCACATGTTCACTACTGTCATCACATATATCTTCCCGCAATTGAGGCAATAATGGTGGTTTGACATACAGACAGACCCCACCACCTCTTTTGTTTGACCTATCTTTTCTAAATAACATGTAGCCCTCCAAATTGATTGACCAATCATGTGTGTCATCCCACCATGTTTCTGTTATGCCTATCAAGTCATAGTTTTCCAGCTCCAGTTCCCCTATTTTATCAGTTAAACTTCTGGCATCTGCAAGCATACAATTTATGCCACTGCTGTGTTCCATTTGTGATTTAGTTTTGATGTGGTTTAACTTTATTATTATTTATATGCTTCTTCCTATCATCTGTACTAACCCCGCCCCCAGATCCTCCCACCTGGTTATTAACTATATTGCCTTCCCTTTCTATACTATCTATCCCAGTATTTATTGGCCCCTCCCCCCTTCCTAGTTTAAAATCTCCTCCAACCGTCTAGTAATCCTCTCCCCAAGCACTTGAGACCCTCTTGCATTCAGGTGCAATCCATCCCTGCTATAGAGATTGTACCCTAAAGCAAAATCAGCCCAGTGCTCTAGAAACCCAAAGCCCTCCTTCTTATACCAAGACTTCAGCCATGCATTGAGCTCCCTAATCTCCCACTGTCTCTCTGGCGTAGCGCATGGCACAGGTAGTATCTCTGAGAATACTATCTTGGAGGTCCAGTTCCTAATCTTACTGCCTAAATCCCTAAAATTACCTTTTAGGACTCTCCACCTTCCTCTTACTTTGTCATTGGTACCAATATGCACCAAGACAGCTGGATCCTCTCCAGCCCCTCCCAATAATCTGTCCACCCTGTCCGCAACATGCTGAACCCGGGCACCCGGGAGACAGCAAACCATTCGGTTGCTGCAATCAGAGCCACAGATTACCCTATCTGTTCTCCTAATAATGGAGTCCCCTACCACCACAACCTGCCTAGGCTTCACTTTCCTCTGGATCCCCTCTGTGCTAGAGGAGCTGTTCTCCTGGCTGTTAGGGAGAACAGTCTTCTCCAGCAATTCCACTTGTGGGTTTGCCTCCTCAACATCTTCACTTAAATGAGCAAATTTGTTTGGATGGAAAAACTCAGGACTGGCTGCCCTCTTCCTCTTCCCTCCCCCACTGCAACCACTTCTAACTGTCACCCAGCTATGTGCCTGGTTTCCTTCTAGCTGATCTCCTCCCTGTTTGCTAGGTGACCCAGCTAGACTCTGCTCAGTTAGCAAGAGACTCCTCTCAAGGTTGTCAATGTCTCTCAGTGTTGCAATATGACTCTCTAGAGCTCCAATCTGAGCTTCTAGAAGGGCCACTTGCTCACATTTGCAACAGCGGTATGGACCCTGGAACTGCTGTTCCAAGCATGCATACATATGGCAGGATGTGCACTGAGTGAGATCTCCAAACGTGCTCATCATGTATGGTGCAAATGTGAGTTCTTACAAAATGTAAACAATTAATTTACCTGTGTTTCTCTAACACCTGTGTTGCCCTAACTGTTCTTTCTCAACGCCCCAAAAAGGGTGGCAATCTGAGACCTTGTGGGTTCTTTTCCAAAAAGCTCTCTAGTGCCCAAAGCCATTACGAGACTGGTGATAGGGAATTGTTGGCTATCATCCTGGCATTAAAAGAATGGCGACACTTATTGGAAGGCACAAGAACCCCGGTGTTAATTCTTACTGACCATAAAAATTTGATTTATCTCTCAGAGGCTAAAAGGCTGTCCTCCAGTCAGGCTAGGTGGGCACTATTCCTGTCTCGGTTGAATTTTATAGTGTCCTACTTGCCAGGTTCTAAGAACGTTAGGGCAGACGCCCTATCCAGACAGTTTAGCCTGGACATTGAGAGGGATGAAGCCCCGGTGCCTATTATTCAGCCAAATCGGATTCTGGCAACAGTACGCACCAGTATCACTTTGCCACTGGGGGAGTAAATTTTGGCATCTCAAGCTCAGGCCCCTCCTGAAACCCCAGTTAGCAAGTGCTTTGTGGATGAGTCTTTCCGTACCCGTTTGCTCGAGACTTACCACTCATCTAAGGCAGCTGGGCACATTGGGAGGGATCAGTTGATATGGTCTCTCTCACAGGTGTTTTGGTGGCCCTCCCTTAAGGCCGATTGCTCCGCTTTTACTGCAGCCTGTGCCACCTGTGCCCGCGCTAAGACCCCCAGACTTCTCCCAGTGGGCCTACTCCAACCAGTACCTAATGGTGAATGCCCATGGTCCCACATATCTATTGATTTCTTGGGAGAATTGCCGGTATCTAAGGGCTATACATTTATCCTAATGGTGGTAGACAGGTTCTCTAAGATGGCTCACTTCATGCCCCTCTCTGGTCTTCCCTCGGCCCAGGAACTGTCAGTAGTTTTTGCCAGAGAGGTGTTCCGCTTGCACGGGGTTCCCAGAGTGATAGTGTCGGACCGAGGGAGTCAGTTCGTGTCGAGATTCTGGAGGGCATTCTATAGCCAAATGGGCATACAACTGTCCTTCTCCTCCGCCTACCATCCCCAGACCAACGGGGCCACTGACCGTGCCAATCAGGGACTGGAGCAGTTCCTGCGCTGCTTTGTGACTGATCATTATGACAATTGAGTTGACCTGTTGCCGTGGGCAGAGTTTGCCAGAAACTGTGCAGTTAATTCATCGTCCGGGAGCTCCCCATTTCTCATCAATTATGGGTTCCAGCCGTGTCTGCTCCCGGACTCATTTCAGTCACAGCAGATTCCAGCTCTGGACGAGCATATTGAGCAGCTCCGTTCCACTTGGGCACAGGTGCAGAGGTCCCTCAGCCAGTCTTTCCAGCGACATCAGCGGCATGCCAATCGTAGAAGGCTGCCAGCGGTCTTCTTCCAGGTTGGGGACAGGGTATGGCTCTCCTCCAGAAATCTGCAAGTGCCATCCAACAAATTGGCACCCCTGTTCATTGGTCCTTTCAAAGTTATCCGCAAGGTTAACCCCGTGGCTTACGCACTGGAACTCCTGGCATCTATGTGCATTCACAATGTGTTCCATGTGTCACTATTGAAACCCTTGGTATGCAACCGCTATACTACCACTCCAGTGGTTCCTGGGCCAGTGGATGTTCAGGGCCAAGAGGAGTACGAAGTACAGAGCATTATTGATTCCAGGAGGTTTAGAGGTAAATTGCAGTATTTGGTCCACTGGAAGGGTTACGGGCCTGAAGAGCGTTCTTGGGTCGACCAGACGGACCTTCATGCTCCAAGTTTACTGCGCAATTTTCACTCTAAATATCCTCAGAAACTCAGATCCTCAACCAGGGGAGGGGGTCTTTGAGAGGAGGGTACTATCACGGTCCCCGTGATTCCTTGTCACTCTCTGTGGTGGCGCTTTTCCATTGGTGGAGCTTGATTGGCCCGCCCAGGGTGTCCCTTTATATACTGGGCCTATGACACCTGTCAGGTGCCCTTTCGTGGTGTTCCTGTGCCGGCGCTATTATTGCTGTGATCCTGTATTCCTGTGTACCGACTCGGCTCGTCTGACTGCTCTACGTTCCTGCTCCGTGATTGACCTGGCTCTGGCTGATGTTCCTGCTCCGTGATTGACCCGGCTCTGGCTGACGTTCCTGCTCCGTGATTGACCCGGTTCCGGCTGACTTCCTGCTCCGTGATTGACCTGGCTCTGGTTGATGTTCCTGCTCCGTGATTGACCCGGTTCTGGCTGACGTTCCTGCACTATAATAGATCCGGCTCTGGCTGACGTTCCTGCTCCATGATCGCCCAGCTCTGGCTGACGTTCCTGCTCCGTGATCCTTCCAGTTCTGCGTCTTGTTTCAGCCTGGCGACATTCTGAGCCTGCTCGCAGCTAGCACCAACTGATCACATTCGTTACTCTGTGGCCTCCACCTCTGAGCCTGTTAGTTACCTCCGGTTACTGAGCCTCGGAGAGTTTACTACCGAGCTGTGCCTGTTGTCTGTGCCTGTCTAGAACACTTGCTGTTTCGGTTGCCTCCGTTTACCGAGCCATTGCCTACGCCTGCCAAGCTTGTTGCCTCCGATGCTGAGCCACTTTACACCTGTTGAGCTATTGTCTACATACCGAGCCTAGCTTTACATTGCAGAGTTGTCTACCTATTTGGTGCCGATTTCCAGTAGTGTTGCGCCACGTGGTGCAAAGGGCATTCCGATTCTCTGGCAGTGTGAGCTCCGTGTCGGCACTGAAAGGATGCTTTGGCTCAGGTCCATTCTCGCTCACTGTGTGATTCCATACATCCGCACTTGGTAGTGCGTTGGCTCCAGTATTCAGCTTGGGCAGTGCTTCCTCCGTTACGGCACCTAAGGGGTGCTAGGCTCAGGTCCCATTGGCACTCGCAGTGTTCCTCTCCTACCGCACCAGGGGTGCTTCCTATTCTGGCTCCATTGGCTCAGGTAGTTTCTCTCCTTCGTTGCTAACCCCTATAGGGGCATAGGCTCTGGCTACAGTTGGTTACGCTATACCTCTGGGCATTTCCAGACCGAGATCTGGTTGTGATTCAGTTTGGTCGCTCTGCTTGAGCTAGCTTCTGCACTACTAATTCTGGGACTTTTGTTGTACCGGGCGTTGGCTAATCACCATCACAGAGACTCACTACCAGCTGAACGTTTACCCTTTATTGTATATATGCCATATTTACTAGCTCCTGCTACATTGAGCCTGTATATTACTCAGTCTGTATTAACAATTCTGGCCCTCAGGGGCGCTATTCTTTATTTTCATTTTAATAAAACTGTGTTTTATTTCTAACCCTGGTCTGAGTGTCTGAAAATCGTAACAGTTATATACCAAAACTATATTACCTGGATAGGGGGTGTGAGAAAAAAATGCTCAATATGCAAATTAGTCTCATGAGAAACAAACCTGAAGCAAATAAGAACCTCAGTTGTCAGAAGACACCTACACAACCACACCAAGTAACAGCAAAATGGATACTAGAAGTAAAGGAAAGATACTCCTATACAGGTAATATGGCTTCAGTCAAAGCTAGAACTTTGAATTTGTAATGCTTAGCAAATGTATGAAGCAATGGCCACATTGCCACCTCACACAACTGCTCTCCTGATGCCTCGTTCTTGTAAGCCCAGGAAGCACCCACAATTCTGGTAGAATGAGCAGTGACCCTAATGGACACAGGACTAGATTTAAAGCCAGCCATTAACATAGCTGGTAGGGCCAAAGTGAATACCGGATGTTAAACTAACATGTTTAACTGTCTTGTGGCTGAACGTCCATTTGGTGCGTTTAGCTCCCAAAATGCCACTAAAAGCAGCGATATTGGGAACTGAACAGTGAAAATCAATTAACTATCGGTGCTTGACATACTGCCAAGCACCGATCGTAAACAGATCCATGTTACACTTACCTGTCATCCACTGTCCTTCTGTCTTCTTTCTTCAGTCTTCCACCTTCTACCTGTGAAAAAAAAAAATATGAGCATTAAGCATGAACAAATACATTGCAGAAACCTTTGAGTGGCAGAGGGGTACGCATCGCATTGCAAAGCAATGCATTGCGTACCTCACTGTCACTCAAAGGGTGTAATTTTAGTGTCCCATAGATATAGCCACATATGCCTCCATGTTATGCCCCATAAAATACATGGCCATGAATAAAAAGATCCATAGATACAGCAATCAATGTAATTCCCACATGCGCAATGACACTTAGCTTATATATGTTGTCTTCAAGAACAGCCGCTCGAATCTGGTTGGCTGGGATGTGAAGAACATCCCAGCCAATGGCAGTGAGGGCAATAGAAGTGAGCCTGCCCATATATAAAGGCAGGCTCACTTCAAGTGCCCTCAGTGTGTTACGGGCATCGGCCCGTACACAGCTAATGAAGATCATCGTGGGACATTTCTGTCTCCTCCGCTGCCGCTCCAAGCAGCAGAGACAACATATATAAGCTAAATGTCATTGTGCATGTGGGAATTACATTGATTTCTGTATCTATGGATCTTTTTATTCATGGGCATGCATTTTATGGGGCATTACATGGAGGCATATGTGGCTATATCTATGGGACACTAAAATTACACCCTTTGAGTGACAGTGAGGTACGCAACGCATTGCTTTGCAATGCGTTGCATACCCCTCTACCACTCAGAGGTTTCTGCAATGTATTTGTTCATGCTTAATGCTCATATTTTTATTTTTTTTCACAGGGAGAAGGCGGAAGACTGAAGAAAGAAGACAGAAGGATGAGAAGACAGAAGAGAAGGACCAGCAAGCCGAGGACTCCCCTGGATATCAGGATTCATGGTACCTGTAACTTGTAATGTGATGTTGTTTTTCACTTAGTCGGATTAACCCTATGAATGCCGGCGGGGTAATTATACCCTGCTGGCACTCATAGGGTTAATTCTACTGACACAAGTTAGGTACTTTGGATGTATTGATGTGGGGCTTGGGGCCCCATATCAATACATCCACTGAGGACTTAGTTTTTTTTTTGCCAGTTAACAGCTGCGTTAGCTGGCAAAAGATCCGATGAGGGACTCTACGGCCAAACAAACTAGGTCTTAAATTTTAGGTGGTAATAAGTTCCTCTTCGGATCTTTTTCAGCTAACGCAGTCTATTGTATGGCAAAGTGGAGCATTTTTTTTTTGTTTCTGTGGGCCAAAACACACGTTAGTATAGTGGCCGGTACACTGAATGAACTGCCGTTAGCAGTTCATTACATGGCCCTTTGAATGGCCTACTGCATGTAAAGACACCCGTTAGTCTTTTTTTTTGGCTAACGGCTGCCTTTAAATCTAGCCCACAGAATGCTTTCTGTAACACTTCAGGGAAAATATATGCAACAAGCAGCTAGGGGGAGTGGCCAGTGAATGATGATGGTCATGGATGTCCCCTTGCTGCGGATGAAGCTGGATTAAAGTTGCTGGCCATTAAGCCAGATGTCTGATCCCAGTTGAGCTGGGGCCTGGACCAGGATAGGAACACCTGTGTACTGTATATATTGCACAGAGGAATTCCCCAGAGACACTTGAATAGTAGCAGGAACTTGGATGGACTTGTCACGGTTTAGTCAGAACACTCAGGCAATTAGGTAAGGTTAAGATGAGCTTTATTGAGAATAATAAATAGCAAGTAAGAATCACCCTACTCAGGTGCAGATACTGACAGTACCGTGGTACTTCCCAAATCTGACACAGGTTAGGATGTAGAGAAACGGTAAACAAGCAAAATATACAATAAGAACAATTAGGCTGGATCCGTCAACGGGTAACTGGAACAGTAATCCTCAGCAGTACCACTCTGCGTAAAGGCACCACTAAGCTGGTGGCAGGTAACTGCAAGACTAGGGGTAGCAGAGGCAACACAGAAAGGTCACTGGAAAGCGACAGAGTCCCTAGTGTGTAGGGATAGCAGAGGCAACACAGAAGGACACTGGCTAGCGACCTAGTCCCTAGAAAGCTAGGGATGGCGGAGGCAACACAGATAGGACACTGGCAAGTGACCTAGTCCCTAGGATGCTAGGGATAGTGGAGGCAACACAGACAGGACACTGGTAAGTGACCGAGTCCCTAGAATGCTAGGGATAGTGGAGGCAACACAGACAGGACACTGGCAAGTGACCGAGTCCCTAGAATGCTAGGGATAGTGGAGGCAACACAGACAGGACACTGGCAAGTGACCGAGTCCCTAGAATGCTAGGGATAGTGGAGGCAATGCAGACAGGACACTGGTAAGTGACCGAGTCCTAGAACACTAGGGATAGTGGAGGCAACACAGACAGGACACTGGCAAGTGACCGAATCCCTAGAACACTAGGGATAGCGGAGGCAAAACAGACTGGGCACTGGCAAGTGACCGAAGCTACTCACACACAGTCTCCCAGATGACCTAGGAAGTGACAGGCCAGATAGGAGCTGTAGCGGAGGTCACTGTGTAGTGAGAGCAAGAGGAACGGAACACTAGGTACGCACCCACACGGGTCAGAAGCCAGTATGACAGATCGGAACACTCTGTATAGTAACCTGTCCTAATTAGCAATGGAGCAGGTTCTCGGCAAAAGCTAGATCGTACACAAGGTGGTAATCAGCCAGTCTTAGTCAGCAACGGAGCGGGTTCTCAGCCAAAGCCAGGTCGGTACACATGGAGGTAGTCAGCCGGTCTTAGTCAGCAACAGAGAGGGTTCTCAGCCAAAGCCAGGTCGGACACACGGAGGTAGTCAGTTAGTCCTAGTCAGCGATGGGAGCGAGAGGAGGAAGGTAAGGCGAGCCGGGTCATACATGGAGCAGGAACAAGCAGCAACTCACACGCTAGGTACAGGAACACCACGAAAGGGCACTGAAAAGATGACAGAAGTGAGTTTAAAAAGGCTAGCCCTGGGCAGAGCCAGAGCCCAATGAACAATAAGAACCATGCGAGGAGAAACCCAGAAGTAGCAATGTCGCCCAGCAGCTAGGATCACGGGCACCATGATAGGACAGAGGGAGATTCTGGCTAAGAAACTGATCAGGAGTAGGACAGACCCAAATAGACAGGATCTAGGAAGATGATCTGTCTCTGACACACTGTGGAGGATGCTTGCCTGGTGAATGGACAGAGAATGGCAGTACTCGACAGACTTTCAGACTCTGACACACACTCTGACAAATGAGTAGCTGGCAAACAGACCCAGACTTGTGATCTTTGACATGCGATCAGTCTCTGGCAGACACTGGTGAATAAGTAGCTGGAGAACAGACCTGAATTGGTGATCTTTAACAGATGATCAGTCCCTGATACAGACTGGAGAATGAGTAGCTGGTGAACAGACCTGAACGGATGACAATCTTCGACAAGCGTTCAGTCTCTGACACACACTGGCTGATAATTAACTGAAGAAGATGTACAGATTGGTGAATATCACCTCTGATGATCAATGTGAACATCGTTGATTGGATGAAAGCCCAGTAAGCTTATACAAGTAGGCAAATCTATCCAGACAAAGGAGCGAGATGGTGTTGAAGGAGGACAACCATGTGAGCTTACACAGAATGGCAAATCAACACTAAAGTTGATCAGGTGAATGATAGCCAGAGGATGTTGAAAGCAAGCCAAAGTTAGGACTGGAGACGAGTATAAGCCAAGGTCAAGACTGGAGATAAAGGGATAGTTGAGTACAAACTGAGGTCAAAACTGGAGACTGAAAAATGTTGAATACAAGCTGATCTTAACCTTACCTATACAAATAGGCAAATCTATCCAGACAAAGGAGCGAGATGGTGTTGAAGGAGGACAACCATGTGAGCTTACACAGAATGGCAAATCTACACTAAAGTAATCAGGTGAATGAAAGCCAGAGGATATTGAAAGCAAGCCAAGGTTAGGACTGGAGACAAGTATAAGCCAAGGTCAGGACTGGAGATAAAAGGATAGTTGAGTACAAACTGAGGTCAAAACTGGAGACTGAAGAATGTTGAATACAAGCTGATCTTAACCTTATTTACCTATACAAATAGGCAAATCTATCCAGACAAAGGAGCGAGATGGTGTTGAAGGAAGACAACCATGTGAGCTTACACAGAGTGGCAAATCTACACTAAAGTTGATCAGGTGAATGAAAGCCAGAGGATGTTGAAAGCAAGCCAAGGTTAGGACTGGAGACGAATATAAGCCAAGGTCAGGACTGGAGATAAAGGGATAGTTAAGTACAAACTGTGGTCAAGACTGGAGACTGAAGAATGTTGAATACAAGCTGATCTTAACCTTACCTATACAAATAGGCAAATCTATCCAGACAAAGGAGCGAGATGGTGTTGAAGGAGGACAACCATGTGAGCTTACACAGAATGGCAAATCTACACTAAAGTTGATCAGGTGAATGAAAGCCAGAGGATGTTGAAAGCAAGCCAAAGTTAGGACTGGAGACGAGTATAAGCCAAGGTCAGGACTGGAGATAAAGGGATAGTTGAGTACAAACTGAGGTCAAGACTGGAGACTGAAGAATGTTGAATACAAGCTTATGTCAGGACTGCAGAGAGAAGAATGTCAAGTACAAACCAAGTCAGATCAAGAGCAACACAATCAACAAGAGTTCATTAAACAGACTTGATAATCGGGCACCAAAGAATAGGCACCAAGGGTACAATTAGGAACTTCTGACCAATGGGATCCCAAACCAAATGGAAGAACTGAATTTAGAAAGGACCAAAAAGGAATTGTGACATTTCCTAAAGACATAGGCTTGGCGAGCCGAATGTTGACCTTGGTCTAAGAATTTGCTCTGCTTGGCCCACACATAAGCCTTCAGGAATAACAGAAAGTAAATACAATTTGGGGAAAGGTTACATGAGATGAACATAGTATTTCAGAATCCTAACCATGTGCAAGCGATGAAGCTCCTGCTCTGTCTGTTAGATGGAGATAGGCAAAGAGACAGAAGGACATTTTTCTGACTAATAAGAAAAAGAGAGATCACCTTGAGAAAAAAACAAAAGCTGTTTGTAGGACCACCTTGTCTTCATGAAAAATCAGAAAGGGGTGTCAACGAGTCAAAGCCTGTAGTTCAGCAACATTCCATGCAGACTCAATCACAGTAGAAAGGCTGTTTTGAACAGAGATAGAAGACAAAGGCTCAAAGGGATCCTTGTGAAGTACTCCAGGACCAGTCTTATAGAGGAACAGATCCCAATAGACAGTGTAGACAAGAGTCACCCCTTGCACAAAGGTCTGCATGTCTGGCATCAAGACAATGCACCTCTGAAAGAGCACAGTCTGTATTCTGAACATTGATAGAACAAAGACTAAGTCCTCTCTGAAACCCATCCTGGAGAAAAGCCAGTCTTCAGATCACTTGAAAAACAATGAAAAAACTCTGTGATTCACTTTGGATAAAAGCACCCTACAGGCCTTCATCATGGTACCAATGACAGGTTAAGAAAACTCCTTCTTCCTCAGAAGGCTTCAAGAACCAAGCCATCTGTCACGGTTTGTTAAGACTCTCAGACGCAGAGTTAGGTAAAAACACAAATTTATTGAAAAGTTAAAGACAACCCCATAGGGTAGCATACACATCCACAAATACATCTTTATTAACAGGAATGCAATAATAACAATAGCGATGCAGGCTCTACCGGCCTTGCCAATATACCGGGCAAGGCAGCCAGGGAGTAGGTACAATGGATATATAGGCTCTACCGGCCCTGCCAATATACTGGGCAAGGCAGCCAGGAAGCTGGTACTCAGGAGAAAAAGGCTCTACCGGCCCTGCCAATATACCGGGCAAGGCAGCCAATAGACAGGAGGCGATTACAGGCTCTACCGGCCTTGCCAATACCGGGTAAGGCAACCCAAGACGTAATAGGATAGGTTCTACCGGCCTTACCAATATACTGGGCAAGGCAGCCAATAGACAGGAGGCAAATACAGGCTCTACCGGCCTTGCCAATACCGGGTAAGGCAACCCAAGATGTAATAGGATAGGTTCTACCGGCCTTACCAATATACCGGGCAAGGCAGCCTGGTAGGGAGAGAATGGCAACCTCAAGCCTCAGTGACTGGAAGGTGGCAGCAGCAGTCACAGGGATGACAAAGAGGCTAAGGAGCGACAGGTACCATGTACCAAGAGTGCTATACATATACGTGGTAACAGCCGGATGGCAGTGGAGCGAACCAGTACCCCCACACCTGGAACGCAAATCTATTCTGACATGACAGCCGGGTAGCTGAGGAGCGAACCAGTACCTTGTACATGGAACGCAATCAATCCTGATATGACAGCCGGGGGACTATGGCGCGAACCAGTACCTTGTACTGAAAGTGCTATACATACACGTGGAAACAGCCAGAGCTGTGGAGTGAACCAGTGCCCACACACTTGGACGCAAATGCTCTTGAACCTAACAGCCGGATGACTATGGAGCGAACCAGTACCCTGTACGTGGAACGCTAAATGATCAGCAATACAGCCAGGTGGCTTGAGGAGCGAACCAGTACCCTGTACGTGGAATGCTATCAATCCTGCAATAACAGCTGGGTGGCTTGAGGAGCGAACCAGTACCCTGTACGTGGAACACTGTCAATCCTGCAATGACAGCCGGGTGGCTTGTGGAGCGACCCAGTACCCTGTACGTGGAACACTAAATGATCCTGCAATACAGCCGGGTGGCTTCTGGAGCGATCCAGTACCCAGTACATGGAACACTAACAATCCTGCAATACAGCCGGTTGGCTTGTGGAGCGAAACAGTACCCAGTACGTGGAACGCTAAGTTATCGTACAAAACAGCCGGATGGCTGTGGAGCAAACCAGTACCCGTGTACTGAATAACCGGCAGCGGTAGAAATGTCGCCAAGGCGACACGGCCCATCAGTTGTCTGCCGTAGGACTGGAGGGAAACCAGCAGGTGGAAGCAGGAACCAGCATACAGATAATCAACCGGAATGTGGAACGGCAGCGGGGACTGGCAGCAGGAAGCGGAGACTCACACCGGATCAGACGTAAGCAGGAACTACTGGATAGGAGACACTGGAATAGGATGAATACTGGTAGCAGGAACACAGCAAAGGGCCCACGATATACAGGAATGAAGTGTAAACTCAAACAGCACAGAGACAACACGAAAGGGCACTCAAAGGGTGCCCAGGCTAGGTTTAAATAGGCAATGCAGGGCGGGCTGAAAGCAGACAGCCAATGGAGAGCCCCCTACTGGTAATTGACACAAAAGGAAAGCAATCACGGGCACCGTGATAGTATCCCCCTCTCAAAGACCCCCTCTCCTAGATGAGAATCTAGGTTTCTGAGGATACTTAGAATGAAAAATTCGCAGTAATTTGGGCGCATGAAGGTCCTTACTATCCACCCAGGATCGTTCTTCAGGACCATAGCCCTTCCAATACTGCACCTTTCCTCTAAGCCTGCGGGAATCAATGATACTTTGAACTTCGTACTCCTCCTGACCCTCCACTACAATATGCCCTGGCACCACAGGGTTATTTGTATAGCGGTTGCATACAAGAGGCTTGAGGAGGGACACATGGAAGACATTATGAATACGCATGGACGCAGGGATGTGCAATGCATACGACACCGGGTTAATTTTGCGAATGACTCTGTAAGGGCCAATGAATCGGGGAGCCAACTTATTAGATGGGACTTGAAGCTTAAGGTTCCTGGAGGAAAGCCACACTCTATCCCCAACCTGAAAGGAAACCGCTGGAAATCTCCTGCGATTAGCATGACGCTGATGACGTTGGAATGACTGACCCTGTGCCCTCTGCACCTGTGTCCATGTGGAGTGGAGTTGCTTGATATGCTCATCCAGAGCTGGAATTTGTTGTGCCTGAAAAGAATCCGGGAGCAAACAGGGCTGGAACCCATAATTGATCAAAAATGGAGAACTCCCTGATGAAGAATTAACCGCACAATTCCTGGCGAACTCTGCCCATGGCAACAGGTCGGCCCAATTGTCATGATGGCCAGTAATGAAACAGTGCAAGAACTATTCCAAACCTTGATTAGCACGCTCAGCGGCCCCATTGGTTTGGGGATGGTAGGCAGAAGAAAAGGGTAATTGTATGCCCATCTGTTCACAAAATGCCCTCCAAAACCTGGACACGAACTGGCTCCCCTGGTCGGACACCACCACTCTGGGTACTCCATGCAACCGAAATACCTCTCTAGCGAATACCACCGCCAATTCTTTAGCAGAGGGAAGGCCACGGAGGAGCACGAAATGAGCCATTCTACAAAACCTGTCCACAATCATGAGTATAAAGGAGTACCCTCTAGACACTGGTAATTCTCCCATAAAATCGATGGAAACATGGGACCAAGGACGTTCGCCATTAGGTACCGGCTGGAGTAAGCCCACCGGGAGGTGTCTAGGGGTCTTAACACAGGCACAAGTAGCACAGGCATTCGTAAAATCAGCACAATCTGCCCTCATAGAAGGCCACCAAAAGACTTGCGAGAGAGACCACAACAATTGGTCTCTGCCAATATGTCCCGCAGCTTTAGAGGCATGGTATGTCTCGAGTAACTGCGTGCGGAATGGCACATCAACAAAACATTTGCCCATTGGGATTTCATGGGGAGCAGAGGCTTGGGAGGCCAAAATCTCTTCACCTAATGGTGAAGTGATACTAGTACGTATAGTAGCCAAAATTCGATCAGGCTGAATAATAGGTGCTGGTACCTCATCTCTGTCAATTTCAGCCTCAAATTGTCTTGACGGTGCATCGGCCCAGACATTCTTAGACCCAGGCAAATAAGATACAATGAAATTAAATCGAGACAAGAACAGTGCCCACCTGGCTTGGCGTGAGGATAACCTTTTCGCCTCAGAGAGATAAGTTAGGTTCTTGTGATTGGTCAAAATTAAGACAGGGTTTTTTGTACCTTCAAGTAGGTGACACCATTCCTTAAAAGCAAGGATAATGACTAGTAATTCTCTGTCGCCAATCTCATAATAGTTTTGAGCCCCGGTCAATTTTTTAGAGAAAAACCCACAAGGTCTGAGAGTTCCTCCTTTAATAGGTCGTTGAGAAAGCACTGCCCCAACCCCAATATCTGAGGCATCTACCTCCAATGTAAATGGAAGCGATGGGTTGGGGTGAGATAACACAGGAGCGTTAGCGAAAGCAGACTTCAAATTCTCAAAGGCCTCCTCAGCAGCCACTGACCATTGAGATGGGTTAGCACCCTTGTGCGTAAGGTCAGACAAAGGTTTCACAATAGTAAAGAAGTTCTTAATAAATTTCCTATAATAATTAGCGAAGCCCAGAATTCGTTGAATGGCTTTAAGACTCTTGGGGTGTGGCAATTGTAGAACTGCCGTTAGTTTCTCTTTATCCATGGCAATGCCTTCCTTGCCAATTATAAACCCCAGAAATGGCACGCTAGTTCTGTGAAATTCACATTTTTCCAGTTTACAATATAATTTGTTTTTCCGTAGGCGAAGCAACACCTCAGACACGTCTTTGACATGTTGTGACATATTCTCGGAATGAATGAGTATGTCATCAAGATAGACAACGACACAAGACTGTAACATATCTCTGAGGATGTCATTGATTAACTCTTGGAATACAGCGGGTGCGTTACAAAGACCAAATGGCATGACTAGATATTCGTAGTGGCCAGATCTCGTGTTAAATGCAGTTTTCCACTCATCACCAGCTCTAATCCAAATTAAATTATACGCGGCACGCAGGTCCAATTTGGTGAAAACAGAAGAACCTTTGAGCCTGTCAAATAGCTCGGTGATGAGTGGTATCGGATAAGCATTCTTAGACATCAACTTGTTTAAGCCACGGTAATCAATGCATGGTCTCAGCTCACCATTTTTCTTTTTTTACAAAGAATCCAGCCCCGGCCGGAGAGGTGGATTTTCTTATGATCCCTCTCTCAAGGGCATCAGAAATATATTCCTCCATAGCTTGGTTCTCCTCACAAGACAATGGATACGTGCGTCCCCTAGGGGGCACCACCCCCGGAGGCAGTTCAATACAACAGTCATAAGATCTGTGCTGGGGTAGGGTACCAGCTTCTCCTTTACTGAATACATCACCAAACTGTTGGTATTCGTCTGGAATTGAAGAGGAGGTACACAAGATCTTGACCGGGTGGGTTACGCAACGTTCCATGCAAGACTGAGACCAAGCAGAGATTTCACACTTTTTCCAATCAAACTGTGGGTTATGCAACTGTAACCAAGGGAAACCCAGAATCACTGCGTGATGAGGTGAATTGATAAGTTGGAACTGCTGTTCCCCTTTGTGAAGTGCCCCAATAGTCATGGATAAATGCATTGTTTCAAAGCTAACCTGAGCAGGTTCTAGGGGTCTACCGTCAATAGCTTCAATGGCGAGTGGGGTCTCCCTCTCAATGCGTGGAACCCCATGTAATTCAGCAAAGGTATTATCCATAAAATACCCAGCTGCGCCAGAATCAACCAGGGCCAAAACCTCCACTGAGTGTTTTGCCCAAGAAAGTACCACCTGTATGGTGGGTTTCAGTATACCACCCACTGGGGACGACTGAACATCACCTAGGGCCTGTCCCCCAAGGTACCCTAGGTGTGTTAGTTTCCCGGATGTACAGGACAAGATCTTAGCAGGTGCCCATTTTTACCACAATATAAACACAACCCTTGTCTTCTGCTATATGTTTTTTCCTCCTTGGTTAGCCTAGTGAAACCTAATTGCATAGGTTCACCTGTTTCCCAAGACTGTTCAATATGCTTAGTTCCCAAGGGAGGGATGGGTGGGCAAAATGTACTGCTAGATCCATTAATCTTTTGCCGTGACCTGCGGTCATTGACTATTAGTCTCTCACGAATCCGTGTGTCAATTAGAATAACATATTCAATGTAGTCATCAAGATCAGTAGGCAATTCTTTTGCAGCGATCTCGTCTTTAATCTGGTCACTTAGACCCTGAGCAAAGACTGCCAATAATGCTTCAGTGTTCCAACCTACCTCTGCTGCCAAGGTGAGAAATTCAATGGCATAGTCACATACCGTACGCCTGCCCTGTTGTATTTCCATAAGGCGTTTAGCAGCAGAGGTGGTTCTACCAGGAGGCTCGAAAACTCTCAGAAATGACTGCACAAATTCTCTGAAACTCCTTGTGCAGGGTTTCGCATTTTCCCATAGTAGATTGGCCCACGCCAATGCTCTACCAATCAGCAGGGATATCATAAAACCCACTTTACTGCGGTCACTGGGGAAGACATGAGCCGTCAATTCCATAAATATTTCAAGTTGGTTAATAAACCCTCTGCAAAGGTTAGGATCACCATCGTATCTGAGTGGCAACAGGGCGGAGGCAGTTAACCTCTTGACTGCGGCCCCTGAGGGCATAGTAACATTCTCAGGTGTCTGACCTGAGGAGACCACCAGACTAAGACCAGCCTTGTCTGAGAGTACAGTGCGTTCAAGAATAGTTTGGATCGCTACCGCTAGCTGATCCAGGCGTTGCTCATGTGCATCCATTCTCCAATGGATGTTTTGTGTAGTACCATCACTCTTATTGTCTGAGGTCATGGCCCTTTCATACTGTCACGGTTTGTTAAGACTCTCAGACGCAAGGTTAGGTAAAAACACAACTTTATTGAAAAGTTAAAGACAACCCCATAGGGTAGCATACACATCCACAAATATATCTTTATTAACAGGAATGCAATAATAACAATAGCGATGCAGGCTCTACCGGCCTTGCCAATATACCGGGTAAGGCAGCCAGGGAGTAGGTACAATGGATAGATAGGCTCTACCGGCCCTGCCAATATTTCCTGGGCAAGGCAGCCAGGAAGCTGGTACTCAGAAGAAAAAGGCTCTACCGGCCCTGCCAATATACTGGGCAAGGCAGCCAATAGACAGGAGGCAATTACAGGCTCTACCGGCCTTGCCAATACCGGGTAAAGCAACCCAAGATGTAATAGGATAGGTTCTACCGGCCTTACCAATATACCGGGCAAGGCAGCCAATAGACAGGAGGCAAATACAGGCTCTACCGGCCTTGCCAATACCGGGTAAGGCAACCCAAGATGTAATAGGATAGGTTCTACCGGCCTTACCAATATACCGGGCAAGGCAGCCTGGTAGGGAGAGAATGGCAACCACAAGCCTCAGTGACTGGAAGGTGGCAGCAGCAGTCACAGGGATGACAAAGAGGCTAAGGAGCGACAGGTACCATGTACTGAGAGTGCTATACATATACGTGGTAACAGACGGATGGCTGTGGAGCAAACCAGTACCCCCACACCTGGAACGCAAATCTATTCTGACATGACAGCCGGGTAGCTGAGGAGCTAACCAGTACCTTGTACATGGAACGCAATCAATCCTGATATGACAGCCGGGTGGCTATGGCACGAACCAGTACCTTGTACTGAAAGTGCTATACATACACGTGGAAACAGCCGGAGCTGTGGAGCGAATCAGTGCCCACACACTTGGACGCAAATGCTCTTGAACCTAACAGCCGGATGGCTATGGAGCGAACCAGTACCCTGTACGTGGAATGCTAAATGATACCGCAATACAGCCGGGTGACTTGAGGAGCGAACCAGTACACTGTACGTGGAACGCTATCAATACTGCAATAACAGCCGGGTGGCTTGAGGAGCGAATCAGTACCCTGTACGTGGAACGTTATCAATCCTGCAATGACAGCCGGGTGGCTTGTGGAGCGAACCAGTACCCTGTACGTGGAACGCTAAATGATCCTGCAATACAGCCGGGTAGCTTCTGGAGCGATCCAGTACCCAGTCCGTGGAACGCTAACAATCCTGCAATACAGCCGGGTGGCTTGTGGAGCGAAACAGTACCCAGAACGTGGAACGCTAAGTTATTGTACAAAACAGCCAGATGGCTGTGGAGCAAACCAGTACCCGTGTACTGAATAACCGGCAGCGGTAGAAATGTCGCCAAGGCAACACGGCCCGTCAGTTGTCTGCGGTAGGACAGGATGGAAACCAGCAGGTGGAAGCAGGAACCAGCATACGGACGATCAACCGGAATGTGGAACGGCAGCGGGGACTGGCAGCAGGAAGCGGAGACTCACACCGGATCAGACGGAAGCAGGAACTGCTGGATAGGAGACACTGGAACAGGATGAATACTGGTAGCAGGAACACAGCAAAGGGCCCAGGATACACAGGAACGAAGTGTAAACTCATGCAGCACAGAGATAACACGAAAGGGCACTCAAAGGGTGCCCAGGCTAGGTTTAAATTGGCAATGCAGGGTGGGCTGAAAGCAGACAGCCAATGGAGAGCCCCCTACTGGTAATTGACACGAAAGGAAAGCAATCACGGGCACCGTGATACCATCAAAGCTAGTTTCTCCACCTCTGGGTGACACAGATGACTTGTATCAAGAGTTCTTGGAGAAGCAGAAGACGAAATGGCTTGGCAAAGGCTAGATTAACTAGATACTCAAACCATGCCCAGCAAGACCAATAAGGAACAATCAGAATGACACAGTCTCGATCCACGCTGATCTTCCTTTTCACTCTGGGAATCAGCAGAAAAGGAAGAACCTGATACAAAATTCACATTGTGACCACAGAGAGAAGGTCCTGGGTTCTGGACCAAAACAGGAATCTTGTGGTTTGGCCGAGATGCCATTGGTTCCACAACCGGAAGACCCCATACCTGAGCTAGGGTGTTGAATAACATCTGGTTAAACTCCAAATTCCAGGGATACAGACATTGACAGCTGAGAAAACCTTTGACCTGATTGAGAGAGCTGAAATGTTGGCTTCTGCCCTGGCAGGAATCAGGTGAACTTAACACATGTTCACTCTTCTGGTTGCTCCTTGCCAGTTAACATAACACTCCTTTGTTGCATTATCATGTTAAATCCACAGCAGTACATATGGGACCAACTGCAACCAGTGCTGAAGAACTAAGTGAATCACCTGAAGCTCCAATATATTAATAGGAAGAGGACTCTTTCTGTCATACCAAACGCCTTGGACCATCTGGGAAATTATGATGATCTGCATGAACACGAATATGCAAATAAACATCTTGTCCAGGGAAGCCAAAGATTCTACCTTGCACTGTGGTTTGTGATATTTCAGATCCAGAACTAAACTACAGCCATCATCTTTTTTGAGAACTAAAAAAGATATTAGAATAAAATACCATGATCCTCCGCTGAGGAGAGACTGCATATACAAAGTAGGATTGAACTCTCTCTATGAACTCTAGAGCCTTCACCGGCTGGTGAGAGACATTGGACATGAAAAATCGATGAGTAGGAGGGAACATGAAACAGTGCAATAAGCTTCTGAAATGACTTAAAACTGCCACAGAGAGAGACCACATATTGTGGAAAAAATCTCAGATGTCCTCCAACTGTATTAGGTGGTCTGGACCTACACAAGTCATCCAGATGCAGACTTGTCATCAGGGGGCTTTTGCTTGGATTTTGAAGGCAGATGCTCCTGGATCACAGTGGTAGTGGGAGCATTGGTCATGTATCCATACTAGCATAGATAGTGAAAGCCACAAAATCACTATGGAAAGACAGGCACCTGTGAACAGCTTGAGGCAACAGAGCACACTTTCCCCCAGTAGCATGGCTAATTACTTTCTCCAGTTCTGAGCAAAACAGTTGATTACTCACAAATGAAAGAGAAACAAAAGACTTCTTAGAAGACTGATTTTCAGACCAAATCTTCAACCAAAGTCTACTACATTCTGTGAGAGACAGCACAAAGGACTCACCAATGAATCTGGCAGTGTCAAAGGCTGCTTCAGTAAGATATACATTGTCTTCAAGAATTTTAGAGGTGGAGAGGATAATACCCATTTTTGTAGTGTTGGAATGGACCTCAATCAACAACTGCCCCCCCCCCCCAAAAAAAAAAACATAAAAAAATCTAGTTATCCATGCTATGGCTAAGGGAGCCTCAGAAGCCACAAAATTTACCTTAAGGAGAGGATCCAGATGCTTATCTTCATCCTTGAATGCAGTTGGATCTATAGCTGATAATGCTGTGCGCTAAGGAAGGTGAGAAATAAGAGGGTCAACTGTTGGGGGATAGCCCACTGCTACAGCATATCAGAAGAAGAGGGTATCCCTTCTGCATGTGTGAACAATGATGAGAAACCTGAATCTGAGGCCCCTTAGACCTTAACCATAAGGGGCCAAGTAGGATTCAGGCTCTTCAATAGACTCTTCCCCAGTTTCCCCATCTTCTACAGAGGAAATACATTCAGCTGAGAGAAAGTAACCTTCCCAAAAAGCATTAACCCTTTGATGGGAAGGATCAAGGTGATCATAGTTCCAAGACTCTAGGACCTCATTTATAGATGTAGAAATAGTAGTCATTATAAAAAATAAGGGTTTCAACCCACACAGAACACAAATAAGGGCATCTAATAGTGTTTTAAGTTCCACTATAGTAGGATAATATTAAAATAAACTCACAATTGTGTTGGTTAGAACAATAAGTGTGACATAATGCGCAAGTGAGGAGTAATACCCTGCCTCCACTCAGGGCTCCAGGTTTTCTGAAAGAAACACACCACTGCTCACATGTTATGTCTCAGATGATTTAACATACTAAATTATAATGAAACAGAAATAAGTATCCACTTAAAACTCCTAACCATGTTTGTTCATCCTTTATATTAGTGGCCAGAAGCTTTTGTAAAGTGGCATTGTTGGTGCGAAACGTGCAAGCAGCCTAATTTTAGAAGTTTTAAGTGGAAACTTACTTCTGTATCATTATATTTTTAAATTAAATAATCTTAGACATAACATCCATGTGAGCAGTGTTGTGTTTTTTTTCAGAAGACCTGGAGCCCTAAGTGGAGGCAGGGTATTATTTTCCACTTGAGCATTTTGTCAGGCTTATTGTTCTGACCAACATAATTGAAAGTTTAAGGATTTTATTATCCTACTGAAGTGGAACTTATTACACTATTGGGTGCCCTTCTTTGTGTTCTTCAGGTGCATGTATATGTTCATAATGTGTTGGGAGATGAGTTTTGTGGTGGTGTGTCCCTGAAATACAGATTGTGAACGCGGAGTTATCTCTGGTTATAAGCAGGGGTGGGCAAAACGTCGACATAATGTTCTGCATGATTATTTGCTTTTTTGCAGAGAAGTTTTCTCCACACCAAAATTATTCTTCTTTTTACCACTGCCAATAAATTATTTGCCTGTTTCCTATGCTGCAACATTTTCCACCACAATATTACTCAGGGCTGCAATGGAGAAATAAGTAGCTGAAAGTCAAAGTTGTGAGTCCTACAGCAACATATACCTTGAAAATGTGTTAGAATTTTTAGCACTGCTTTTTCCCTACATCAGTTTTTACTATTATCAAGTTTGTGTCAAATGTAAGCTATCCTTCTTCTCAGTTTACTAATACACATTACTAATTGGTCATAGAAGTGGTCCTAAGTGTGGTGGATGGTAGCAAACCTTCTTCACAACCGTCCACCTTATCTGTGCTGCTGTTAATTAGTGTTGAGCGAGCACCCCGATGCTCGGGTGCTCTGACCGAGCACCGCCGGAGGCTCGAGTGCTCGGCCGAGCACCCGAGCCCCATTGAATTGAATGGGGCGACACGAGCATTACACCAGGCACCCCCTGCTCTGATGAGGGGAGGGTGCCTGGTCAATGCCCCCCTTCATCTCCACAATGCCCCTCTTCCACAATGTCCCCCTTCATCTCCGCAATGTCCCCCTTCATCTCCGCTATGCCCCCTTCATCTCCGCAATGCCCCCTTCATCTCCGCAATGTCCCCCTTCATCTCCGCTATGCCCCCTTCATCTCCGCTATACCCCCTTCATCTCCGCAATGCCCCCTTCATCTCCGCAATGTCCCCCTTCATCTCCGCTATGCCCCCTTCATCTCCGCAATGCCCCCTTCATCTCTGCAATGTCCCCCTTCATCTCCGCTATGCCCCCTTCATCTCCGCAATGCCCCCTTCATCTCCGCAATGTCCCCCTTCATCTCCGCTATGCCCCATTCATCTCCACTATACCCCCTTCATCTCCGCAATGTCCCCCTTCATCTCCGCTATGCCCCCTTCATCTCCGCAATGCCCCCTACCTCCAGTCCCTGGTGGTCCAGCGGAGCGTCTTCAGATCTGTGCCTCCTTCGGCACAGATCCCCGCCACCCGAACATGCCGGGCGAGCACATGGCGGTACTCGTACGAGTACCGCCATGTGCCGAGCAGAGCGATGCTCGAGCCGATCCGAGCATCGGCCGAGCATGCTCGCTCAACACTACTGTTAATACATTTGGCCTGGCTTTCTCTGACATGTATGATTTCTGCTACATGATACTCAAATGGTATGAGATGTTGGTTCATTTTTAAGAATGTTAGTCTCCCAAAATTGCTGTGTCCTACAGTCATTCACATTGTAACCAGCTGCATTGAAAGCCCATTCAGACTCCATGCTTGCTGGAGGGCAACTATAGGTTTCCACTGCAATACTTGTCAATGCTGGCCACACACACTATTATGTTTGCAGGAACACTCTAAGCACAAAGTACATCACTGGTCTTTCAGGGAAAAAAATGGTGAAGGTTCTGGCACGTTAAAACATTTTGGATTTGTGGCAGTGAAAACATCTTGGATTTGTGGGACTGTCTCTCAAAACTCTGCATGCACATGGTTCTGTGCCGATGGTTTTGGCTATCCTGCTGCTGCCTTTTTATCACACTGCCAGAACCAGGGTCACAATTACTGGCTGTCACCTGATGCTATAAGCTAGTGGTGCCCATTGCTGGTCAGTCATATAGTCTGTGCTCTGCCCACTTGTCCACATATCTGTTGACAGGTGCATTTTCTTGCCATATGAACTTTGTAGCTCTTCGCGCATCACTCTACCCAACTGCTCATAAAATTGTGGCACAGCCATCCTGGGAATATAATTGTGGCTTGGGATATACCAGCAAGGTATTCCCTATCTCTCCCATTTCTGTTGACATAGTTACATAGTAGTTTAGATTTAAAAAAAGACTTGCGTCCATCAAGTTCAACCCTTTTCCTATTCCTGTTTACCATACTTGATCCAAAAGAAGGCAAAAAAATACCCTTAATACAGCAATTTCAATTCCACTTTGAATGTTGGTGGTGGGGAATTCCTTCTTAATTTCAAATGGCAATCAGATTTATCCTTGGATCAACAAGCACTAAATAAATATTAATACCAATACTAACACACATAGCCATCTATGTTCTGCTCTTTTAAAAAAGTATCCAGGCCATTTTAAAAGGCATCTTATATAATAATTCACTAGGATGTTTGTCAGAAGCCATCATGCGCAGTAGAGACTGCACGTGCTGCAGTCATGCACAGTAGAGACTGCCAGCGCTGCAGTCATGTGCAGTACAGAGAGGGCAGTGAGAGAGGCTCCAGGGCCCAGCCGAGGCTGCTGGGTGGCAATGTGACCCATGTACACAGGCTTTTAAACTAGTCTAATATATTCAATAACACCACCTCCTCAGGCAGTGAATTCCATACCTTTATTGTCCTTACCATACAGAATCCCTTCCGCTGTTGTAGAAGAAATCTCATTTCCTCGACCCATTGTCCATTGTACTGTTCTGTCTTTGGAGAGCCCTTTGTATGGGCCCTGAACATATTTATAAGAGGATTTAGTCTTACCTGTTAAATCCTTTTCTCTTAGTCCATTTAGCTTACAGGCAACTCTGGGAAGGTGACAACCCCTTTAAGTAGGCAGGAACAATTCCTCTCTTCTTTAGCTGGTGACTAACTAGTCCCCTCCCAGTTAGATTTGAGACACTAACCTATCTAGCTAGAGAACAAGAAGGAAAAGAGAAAAGACTCCTGTGAGCAGGAACCCGAAATGACTCCCATGTCCAGCCACAGGAGAACCAAGCTGGTCCCTTGACAGGATGGGAGACCTGTAAGCTATATGGACTAAGAGAAAAGGATTTAACAGGTAAGACTAAAATCCTCTTTTCTCTGCCATCCAATATAGCTTACAGGTAACTCTGGGATGTACCAACATTGAGTTCGCAGTGGTAGGAAATAAGGCAAGGACCACACGCCAGTCCTCATGATACCAGAGCTCTCATGGACTAATCAGATCACAGAACAGCCCCAAACAAACGATGTGTCAACGGACACTGAACTGGAATACAGCACACCAGTAACTGTAGCACAGCACACAATACAAGATCCAACAGGACTCAACAGTTAAGGATCTCTAAGAAGCAGGAAATACAGTCCTAGACTTTCCTGTCAAAGCTGTCTTCAGCCGAAGCCAGAACATCAACATGGTAGCGTTTGGCAAAGGCGTGCACAGCTGACCAAGTGGCCGCCTTACACAACTGATCAGCAGAGGCCTGGTTCTTATAGGCCCGGGAGGCCCCAACAGACCTAGTGGAATGAGCTGTGACACAAAAAGGAGCAGGTTTCCTCCTGAGTTCATAGGCCTTGCAAATGGTATATTTGATCCAAGACATAATAGTCACCTTGGATGCAGCATTCCAGCCCTGGGACCCTCAGGGATGACAAAAAGTTCATCAGTCTGATGGACAAACTCAGTGCGGTGCACATAGAACTTAAGGCAACACACCACATTCAACAAGTGGAGATCCCTCTCCTTGTCAGATTTGGGCTCAGGACAAAAGAAGGAGCAACAATCTCCTGATTGATGTGGAATTCAGAAACCACCTTAGGAAGAAACTCCTGGAAGGTATGAAGAACCCCCTTGTCCTTGTGGAAAAACCAGGAAAGGTGGCTCACAGTACAGGGCCCGCAGTTCTGCGAACAGAGACAATTGCCAAGAGAAAGGCCATCTTCCAAGTCAGGAGACAAAGAGGAATGGTATCCAAGGACTCAAATGGAGGCTGCTGCAAGACTCTCAGGACCAGATTATGGTCCCACTGAAGGCTGAAGGCTGGGAAAGCATGAGCAACACCTTGAAAGAAAACCTTGACATCCGGAATAATAGCAATGCGCTCTGAAAAAAAAGACAGAGAGAGCTGAAGTCTGAACCTTCAAGGAACCTTAAGGCCTTTGTTCACTCCATCCTGTAAAAAGGATAGGACAGTCGGCAGATCAAACTCTTGTGAAGATAGATCCCTGTCCACCCACCAGGAGTGGAAGATAGACTAATCCTGTGGCAATCTTCAAAAGAGACAGGCTTCGAACCTGAAACATAGTGGCTACCACCTCAGGAGAAATTCCTTCTTCCCCAAGCCATCAAACCCAGACGCTCCACGTTCTCCTTCCACAGGTTACCCTGCAGGAGGAAATACGGTCCGCGTGGGAGTCAAAATGGTTCGCACTCAGACAGGTCCAGCAGCTTCGGAAACCAAGGTTGTCGGGGTCAGTAGGGAGCAACTAGGATAACCAGAGTCTTCTCCATCTGCTCTGTATAGAGCTTAGCTAATCTCTTAGATAGAGATAAGTACTTAACAGGGGTCTTCCACTCAGCAAGTACGATCTAGTCAAGAGTGGGATGAGGCTAAAAAAAACCATGGAAGATTTCTTGTGCCTTCGAAAGACACCAGAAGTAGACTGAAAACCCACAAAGGTAGTAGGAATGTGCAGGGTGTTTAAAACCACCTTAAGGAAACCATCAGTAGAGGGTTCAGGAGATCCAAGCGGGTCATCATAATATTGGGGAGAAACCCCTAGTGAATGCACACTATCTTCTGAATCTTCCAGTGATTCCTCCTGAGAGGAAACCGTCAAGACACAATGCAAGAGGCCATAGGGGCCACATGCCTGCATAAAGTGGGGGGCTTCCAAGACTGAAGGACCCCTTGACAAAAAAGAGGAAACTGCACCACAGAGGACCTTAAGTCCCTGACCCAATGTGTCTCATGTTTGTGACTGGAAGGCCCTAGTGAAGATGCAGGGGCCACAGTACATGAAGGGCATAAGTGTCCTGAATACTCTCTTTGGAATGAGGAACAATAACCAATGGGGTTCAAAG
This sequence comes from Rhinophrynus dorsalis, assembly GCA_037306005.1. Classification (NCBI taxonomy): domain Eukaryota; kingdom Metazoa; phylum Chordata; class Amphibia; order Anura; family Rhinophrynidae; genus Rhinophrynus; species Rhinophrynus dorsalis. The sequence goes on along the minus strand of CM074728.1, from coordinate 34,955,400 downwards.
ACGCCCCAGAAACATCAGCCTTAAGTCTAGTCACAACTCCCAACGGGTCTGACATTCTGACAGGAGATAGTGTCTGACAGTACAAGGAATAAACCCCAATACTGTGCCCCAGATTAAAGAATTCACCCAGAAAAAGCCAAAAAAATACACTTATCTGGCAAGTGAAGGGTTAACCTGACGAGGAGAGAGGAAGGATCCAAGCCCTGTGTAGGATACTCGTGAGAGGGAATAAAGAAAATGGCGAATGAACTGTAAGCCAATCAGAAAACAGCCTGTGAAACGGGCATTTATGGGAAATGTAGTTTCCTCTCAGAGTACCCCAAAAACAGCTCCTGCATCCCCCCAAGACACTAAGGATGTGCACCGGAGTGTAGAGCAAGGGAAGACAAAAAGAATGAGCCATCTCTGAACTCGGTACGTGGAGTGGTTGCAGACATATGTCCCAAGTGAACCTGCCCCATAGAGATCAATGGAGAATTGCGGCCATGCAGTAAAGTGCACCTTAAAGGAGCGGAATTCAAATAAACAAAGTTTTGCCAAAGTGACCCAAAAGTTTTAAAACACACAGGGAACACCAAAACAATAATAGAAAACACTGAACCTTAATGGAGATAAGTGAAAAAAGCCCCCAAAGCTTCAAACATGGCAAGGAAGGGGTTAAAGTACCACAAAAAAACCCAAATGCGCCAAAGACCCTAAGCAGACAGGAAGATAAAACCCAAATGAGTGCAGTAGTATATGCGTAGGAATTCCTAAAGGAGACCCTGTGCAGAGGGGAAACAGTGGGACAAGTGGACCATGGCACTCAAAGGGTTGCTCACCTTTTTTTTCAGGTCTTCATTCTTCAGATTACCATTGAGAAAGGGAGAAGCCTCAGTGGGCTTCTCCAAGGGAAAAGACATAGCACGCAAATTTTTCCCCCAGGGATAGAAGGTTCAAAACAGCTCCTGTTAACTGAGCAATCCACCATTGGGAAGTCAGTAATGGTAATCTGCCTAATGGGGGATTTCTGCACCCAATATCTAACAAGAAAATAATAAAAAAAACCCTAAAAACTAAGCAGAACTCTTCTCTTTAGCCTCTCATCTACAAGGAACAAATCTAACTGGGAGGACACTAGTTAGTCACCAGCTGAGGAAGGCACCAGCCTGCATTCTTTCCAAGAATTGTTCCTGCCTACTTAAAGGGGCTGTCACTTTCCCAGAATAACCTGTAAACTATATTGGACGACAAAGAAATAATGTTATCATATCCCCTCTTAGACACAGTTTCTTGAGTATGTACAAGTTTAACTTTTCTAGCCTTTCTTCACAACTAAAACTTTCCATTCTCTTTATTACTTTTGTAGCCATACTCTGCACCTTCTCTAGTTCCATAATATCCTTTTTCATAAAAGGCGCCCAGAATTGAACAGCATATTAAAGGTGGAGTCTTACCATGGATCTGTAAAGAGGCATAATAATATCTTCCTCCCGTGAGTCAATACCCCTTTTAATACATGCTAATATTTTATTGGCCTTTGCAGCTGCCAGATGGCACTGCATGCTACCTCTAAGTCTATTGTCTACCATAACTCCCAAATCCTTTTCATTAGCAGATTTCCCCAAAGAAACACAATTTAAACTATATGTTGCATTTTTATTATTATACCCAAAATGCATAACTTTACACTTGTCTATACTGAATCTCATTTGCCTGCCCAGTTACTCAATTTGTTCAAATCCTCTTGTAATGAACACACATCCAGTTCAGACTTTATTACCCTACTTAATTTTGTGTCGTTGGCAAACACTGATACATGGCTCCCTATGCCCTCTGGGAGATTATCAATAAACAAATTAAAAAGAAGAGGACCCAGGACAGATCCCTGAAGTACTCCACTTATCATGTTTATCCAATTGGAGAACTTGCCATTTACTACCACTCTTTGCATTCTATCTTTCAGCCAATTTCCAATCCACGCATATACTTTGCCCCAAGCCTATTTAATTCAATTTGTACAGTAACCTTTTGTGTGGAGCCGTATCAAATGCCTTGGCAAAGTCTAAATAGATCACATCAACCTCCGCACCCAAATATATATTTTTACTCATTTTTTCTTAAAATGTAATCTTTCACAAAGCCATGTTGACTCCTGCTAATAAAATTCCTGTTCAAGATGAATTTCTGAATATATTTCCTTAACAACCCTTCAACAACCATTTATATAATATCATATACAGCCAGCCCATCAGATACCACCGCATCTGTTATGACATGATGGACCGTGACAAGCACCTCCAGAAACTCAGAGGAGACTTTATAAAACACGGTTACAGCGCAACTATTATTGACAGTCAGATACAGAAGGCTACCCAAATACCAAGAAAAAATCTGTTGCACTACAAAGAACAACATAAGGGAAACCGGGTGCCACTGGTGGTCACTTACCACCCCCAGGTTGAAGTGCTACGCAAAATATCAAGAGAACTTCAAAAGAAATTACATACGGATGAAAGACTTAAGAACATATTCCCACAGCCTCCCTTACTCTCCTTCAGACAGCCTCCCAATTTGAAACAACTGATGGTGAGGAGTGCCCTGAATAAAAATACAAAAAATGGCACATCTCCCTGCCTACAAAAGAGATGTGAAACTTGTGCACACATTTACATCACGGACAACATACCAATTCCAAACACCCAGTTACAACATAAGATCAATGGTACCTTCACCTGTAAATCATCCAATGTAATATACCTTATCATGTGTGCAAAATGCCCAACAGCTCTGTATGTGGGAGAAACTGGACAAGCACTACATAAGAGATTTAATTCCCACAGATCCAGTGTTAATAACAAAAAGACAGAGACACCAGTGGGAGAACATTTTTGCCAAAATGGGCACAGTGTCAAGGATATTAAGTTAACTGTATTGATGGGACTGTTCCGCACTCAGAGGGACAGAAAGTTATGGGAGGTAAAATTAATGTTAAAATTTAATGCAATTTGTAGTGGTTTGAATAGGGATAAGGAATTTCTGTCAAAATACAATTTAGTTGATTGACCTTTCCAACAGACCCAAGAGCATCGTAAATACCTCTAAAGCATCAGAGGAAGAGTGCAATTTACCATTGACTGATCAAAGATATCTGGATCTGGACTGCATTCTGTTATCTGATTTCCATGCTAAACAATGTGATGTGTACTTGTATTTAAGAGAGATGTTTTCATATTTATCAGTATAACATGCCTGAGGAAGAGACCTAAGGTCTTGAAAGCTTGCATTTAAATCTGCTTAGTTAGCCAATAAAAGGTATCAAAAACTATATTTGCCTCCTGTATTTCTACGGCAAACACGGTACCAACTCTCATCTGTTATCAGATGTGAATTTCAAGCACAGAATAGATGAAGATTTTATAAACTGAATTGATTAGTGTTTGTCTCCTTCTTCTGAGTATGGCAATGCCCCATATGCATAGGTTTGTCAGGGTTTGGGGGAGCTAGTGAGCCCAGTTGGAACATTTTAGTTTCCATTTACAGACATGCCATTTTTACAGCTTGTGCCTTGTCTCATTTTGCACTGTTTGGCAATGCTTCAATTATTTTTACCCCCAAAAGTATATGTTGTAGAAGAGTAGACAACCCTGGCTTTCATTCTTTTTGCATTTTATCAGTTTTTTATCTGCCACTCTATCACCAATCCCTCCCAAAATCTGCAGTAAGGCAGAGAAACACCATTTTTTACACTTATATATTAGTGTTGCTCTGGATTTCAATCAGTTGACATTCGCAGATTTTTTAAGTGCTTTACATTAGTGGTGAGTTACATCGTCTGAGTACGGCAATGCCCCATATACATAGGTTTGTCAGAGTTTGGGGGAGCTACTGGGCCCAGTAGGGAACATGTGTGTTTCCATTATCAGAGATGGAAAAAACTTAGGTTGCTTTGCTTCCCATTATATTTCAATTGTGTAGATCTAAGCAGGGATGTGTTCTGAAAAATAAAAAAACAGGATATTTCAGGGGGAAAAAGTGGCCAAATAATAAAAGAAGCTTTACAGCACTACTGCATTGTGCCTGAATGGTATTCCTTGAAGCAGTCACCAAGGCAGAGGCCAGGTTTGGAAGGGCAATCAGGACAGTAAGTGGTGGTGTCTGTCCGTATTCCCTTTCTGTAGCAAACTCTGCAGCGCTTCTGTGGTTTGTTCTTTTGGGGAGCTGGGGGGACTTTATAAATAAAGTGTGCTTTACCGGCTTTTGATGGAATGATTTCTGGTGCACTGTGAAACAAAAATAGGGAAATAAGTTGTAGCTGATATTGTAAAAAGCTACATTGTTGATTGGGGTTTGCCAGTTTGAAAATTAAAAATGAATTATGTACTGCAGTCTGCATCATATAGATGGCAACTTTTTTGTACTATGCCCTACACTTTCTCATTGCGAGGTATGGCTACATTAGTTGATCACACAGATCAACTCCCCCCATGTTTTTATTATAGTCTCTGATGCAGACTGGCTTTCTCAGTACCCCTGTCCTGCCACGAACAGTGACTGCCACAGATCTGTCCTCATGCATGGTGGTCAGCATGTAGACATCTTTTTGTCCTTAAACTTAACTGCCAGCAACTCCTGTTGGCACAAAGATAAGGACTTCCCAGTTTTTAGTTTGGTATCTACGAGTATTTTGGGGAACTCCCTGCAATTGCGCCTAGCAGTGCCACAGGCCACTGTGTCAAAAAAAAAAAAAAAAAGAGACAAAAAAAGGTGCCTGGTGTAATAATTATCAACGAATAACTGATAGCCTTTATTTAAATTAGATCCCAAATGATTTTCCCATTTGTTCCAATAAATTCGGGGCAACCAGCAGGATCAAGTTGGCTGTCCTTGCCCTCATAAATTCTAAAAGCCTGGGTATAGCCTGTGGCACTTTTGCACAATTTATAAAATTTAACACCAAACTTGGACCCTAACCTGCCTTTATATTTCATTAGGGATTCATCTACACTAATTTCTTTTTGGGGCATATATACTTGGACAAACTTTTTCTGTAAATGGTTTATTAGGGGATGGATTTTGTACAGTCTATCATACTGGGTGTGTTCTTTTGGGAGGCATAGGATATTATCATTAAAATGCATAAAATGCTAAATTATTTCAAATCTAGACCTGGTCATTGTCTTGGAGAATATAGAGGTATCACATAAGAGGTTTTTGTTCCAGTAGGATCAGATACTTGGCTTTTTTCTTATCTCCATTGCCATTATTAAGGCCCAGAATTCTTTAAATTCTGTGACGTCTGTGGGTTTCCATACTTCTTGCTTAACAACGAAAGCTGTAGTGTTGGCGGCAATATACTGGGCTGCATACAAATTGGTTTGGGACACAATTTCACCCAAAATGTCCTCCCCCAAAAACAAATCAAAAAAATTATCATGGGTAAATCCTTCCACATCAGTTTGAATCCCTGGGTTGCCTGTGAAGTCTGGCATTTGTGGGAATAATTTGATTGGTGATACCCATTCATTAGGATCAGGAGTGGCAGGTGTTTGGGCATTTCTTTGGGCAGCACTTGGGGAATTTCTTTGGGCAGGTCTTTTGGCAGGTGCTGGGGCAGTTGCCAGGGCATCTCTTGGGGCAGTACATCTTTTCTTTACAGAAGGCCCAGCGTCATCACTAGAGCTGCTCTCACTCTCTTAAAACTGCGTTATTTCAAAGTCTGACGCAGTGTCTGTGGCTTCTGAGTCAGACGCCAAAAAGACATATGCCTCTTCTGCACTGTACCTCCACTGCATTTTGTACACTTAGTCTAAAAAAACAGGAAGGTGCGCAGAGAGGACTCAGGTCTGAATTCAGAGCTCCCCGCTTTGTATCAGCCGCGGCATTGGCAATCTGAACTGCACATGACGGCAGCGCTCGTAGCTGTCTCTAGTGTGCATGACGGCTTCTGACAAGCATTCTTGGCAAATTATAATATAGGATGGATGTTCTACAGATTATACTGAGTTATAGTTTGGTATTTGCAGATGGCTTTATTTTCAGGGGTGATGGCAGGTGGTAGTGGCATAACTTGCCACTATAGGGTGTGGGTGCAAACATCTGTGGGACCCCAACACTTATATAACTAAAGCCTTGGATGCTGGGCCCTGGCAGAACTGCACCTCCTTTAGTTACTCCCCTGATTACATTTTACTTTTTATGGGTTGGTTGTTAAATGAAAAGTGCCCCCACTATAGGACAGTTATTAAAAATAATCTCCAGGCCAGTTTTTGTCCACGATCTTCCCCTGCTCTTAGAGATGCAACTGACACTCAGGATTTTTATTCAAATCTCAAGGTGAAGGGCAAAAATTTTAGGGTGAGGAGAGTTAAATATTACATACTATCTCAATACTGGGAAATGTGAGGTCCACAAGCTGCTGCTAGAATACAACTTCCATCATCTCCCACCAGCCGACTGGCAGAAAATGATGGCATTATAGTCTGACAGAAGCTGGAGGGCCTCACATTGCCCAGTCCCGCATTGTCCGAGAGAGAGAGTAGTGACACAGTGTTCAGTATCTATCTTCTCAGGAACTTTAAAAGTTAACATTTTAACCCCTTAAGGACCCATGATGGTCCTTGACTGTCATGGGTTGTTATACCCTTAAGGACCCATGACGGTCCTGGATCGTCATGGAATTCCGGGCTCCCCGGGCAGCTGCACGCCGTTTGGGGAGTCTGGAATTGGATCGAGAAAAAAAAAAAAAAAAATGTTCCATGGTCCTTAAGTGACTGCAAAGTGCGTGTGTGGCCGGTCCTTAAGGGGTTAAGGATTTCAGGGTTAACTCATTTTGAGAGTTCCCAGGTATGGTAACAAGTCCTGTTATAGGGCTGAAAATGCCACCTTAGTACCAGCTTCTCATGGTTTGAACAAAATGTTAGGGTGAAGGTCCAAAATCACAGGGTGTGGAGAGTCCAGTGTTACCTACAAGCTTCTACATTTCAGTTGTAAGCTCTGTGGTTTCATTTGCCTTACTTCACAACATTATAAAATTAACAAGAAAAGGTGGTCTGGAGCAATGGAGGAAATGGGCCTCTTCATTGTTCTTTCCCCCAAGTCAACAGTTACCAGTCCTCCCTTAGTAAGTCTCCTTTCTGGTTAGTGTCTCTCTCCTGTTTTTGTACATATATGCCTTTTGAATTTATGCATTATTGTGCTGTAGAAGCAGGCTGGCTTTGGGTCAGTGTTTGTATGTTAACTGTTTAGTTTGTATCTCTGTATACTCCATATGTTTGCATATGTGTAAACAGTATTAATCTATTGTTTAAAGGTGGCAATGAAAGTCTTTCAGTTTCATACATTCCTTACACTCCACTTTTAAACGTTTGAGTACATGGGGTATGTCCAATACATTGCAAAGCAATGAGTTGGGTACATTCCTAGGATCCAAGGGGTTAATCACTATGATTGGAAAACATACAACCACAGCACACATATTCTAACACAATACACATTTTCATACCATTTATGCACTCACAAGATTACACTGCGTGTATATGCAGTAGACACCACTATGGCACTCAAAGGACACATGTGGCTAAGGTGTGCATTTATTTATTAGTTCACATAATATGCACACAGGCATCTCAGTCATGGGTAATTAGTGTGTCTAACCAATCCAGTGCTATAGGGGTATCTAATACATACATTCAGTGTAATAATTGGTATGAAGATGTGCATAAGTGTAATTGTGTGCTCAGGTACTGTTGAATTTTGCAATTTTGGAACCTAGCAATGCCCCTGCTTCATAGTATCTGGGCCATGTAGAGTGTTATTTCAGTACTGTCAGAGTTGTAGTTCAAAGGTAATTGAATAGTACGGTATCCCCCTCCAGCCCCTTTTACTGATGTAACACTGCTCACCTCAGAGCAGCAAGCTTGTCCAGATGGATCACAGAGAGGGACAATCTTCAGTGAGCATAAGGAAAAACCTGTCAAGGTGGCAGGGTTTTCCTTATGCCCACAGTGAGAAAATTGTCCCTTGCTGTGAGCTGTCTGGTCAAGAGACCAGAATCCACATCTGGGGGGAGATGGCTTACACAAGGTAAAGGGGGCAGGAGGGGGGATGTTATCATGTCTTTTTTTTAACCTTATCAACTACCTAACCATAAATTACAGAGGTAGTAACAGAACAAACCACAGATTACTGTATTCTTTTATTCAGTTACATGTATTCAACAAAAATCATATATACCAGCCAAATAGATTATTTTGTTCTCACTAAAGATGTTACTCATAATTCATTGTCTATATGAATAAGTTTATTGATATTATATAAACTAACCAACTTTATGAAAATGATTTATGCAAATGACATTGCCTCTGATTGCATACAAAGCACCAATCGCCTCATTATATTTGCATAAGAACATTACTGGAGTATTACACAGCAGGTTAAAACAACATTTTATTGCTAGTAGGTATTCCTCAATAGATTTTGCACTTTCAGTCCTAGGAAGAATAAAATAAAGATGTTTTAATGACAAAAAAGGACATCTGCCATATTTATCCACTTGGTTTGTGTTCGGAGACCAAAGATATGTCTAAAATTTTAACATTATTGAGATTCATGCTTAGTTTTTTACCTTTTAATACTACACATTTGTTTCTCACCGGTCCAGAGATATACATTCTTTTACATTTTGAAGCCAAATAAAAACAAATCATGTCATACAAGACAAATATTCAAATAATGTCCATGCCTAATACCATATATACGTGACCCCAAGAGCCACACTTGTTTGTTAAGGCATTTATAATTTAAAACTTAGTGACAGAAAAATTCAGACACTAGTAAATCATAACTCACCTCTTTACTCATGGATACTCATCTCAAATGTCTGATAGTTTACTATATCATGTTCATGATTTCTACCTACTACAACTCAGTTATTATTTAATACAATTTACCATATATGCAATATATAATATTATGAAATAATAAATGTAGGGGGCCATAAATATCTGAGATCCTTCGTCTATACAATATAATGTGCAACTTTTTAAGAGATCAGTATTGTGTAACATGCATTTGTATTAAATAAGTTGTACTTAAAGGGATAGTATTACTTAAAAATTATTATCTCTCATATTGTAGCCCTTAATAAACTGAGTTAAATTACACCAGCGGCATCTCTCAAACCTTTATGGTTTAAGAGATAGCCGCTTTCAAAGTTTCCTCTCCCCTGCTGTCAGCGTTCTGCTGCTAGCAGGGGAATACGGTCCCGGGACAGGCTGAGGCTCTAAAACAGAGCAGATATCTCGTTATGGAAGGAAAAATGATTCATTGAAACGGTCTTCTACGTGTGCTTGGTTACCAAGCACACGTAGAAGACTGTTTCAATTAATCACTTTTCCTTCCATAACGAGATATCGGCTCTGCTGAAGAGCGTCCGCTTGATTCAGGGACGGATTCTCCTGCTGGCAGCCGAACGCTGACAGCAGGGGAGAGGAAACTTTGAAAGCGGCTATCTCTTAAACAATAAAGGTTTGAGAGATGCCGCTGGTGTCATTTAACTCAGTTTATTAATGGCTACAATATGAGGGATAGTAATTCTGAAGTAATACTATCCCTTTAAGTATAATTTTGGAATAGTTTATTTTAAGTGGACGTGTTACCATAAAATATGTTGAATTTTTTTCAACAAATAAAAACTGTCTGTATGTTGTATTATCCATTTGTTTGTAATATTAATCGTTCTTGAGAAATGACCCTTTACTTGTTGGTAGCACAGTACATTATGCTAATTTGTTTCTGTCCTGGCCTATACCATACACTGTTTTATTAATCAGTCTAGGGAGAACCCACACTCTAGAGACATTTGTAATAGCACAGTGAAAGTTTAGCCTTAAACAGAAATAATTAGTATACTGTGCAGGGAACTGGCAAAGTGCTGCACTGTGTCACCAAAACATAATGGTTAATTTTACAGAAACATGACTTATACAAGATATAAGCAGATTTTTTTTCTCTGTTAAACAAACAAAACCTGTCTTGAGATGGCAATTTTCATACATCCTATATATACTTTAGAAGTCAGATAAACACATGGCAAAGGAATTCCAACATACTCTACAGAAACAATAACTATGATAAAGCAATGAATTATATTATATGGAAATATCCACTGGTCTATTGTGCTATGTATATATATATATACATATATATAGATATATCTTTATACTTCATATACTGAAATTGGAATTTATTGTATGTTTTTCTTGTTTACTCCCCTTTAGATGAAACATTATGGTTTTTATGCACTTTATTATGACTCTGATTTATTAAATGAATACTACACTTAAATGGTACTTTTGCACTGTCTTGCCCCCCCTATCTTCTTTTTCTTTACATGACAATCATCTTTGGGAGACTGAACACTGACATTTTTAAATACAAGCAGGAACGGAAAGTATGCACTAGGAACCATTTGTAGGGAAATCATTATATTTACATGAAGGTTACTAAAGGATTGTAAAAGGCATATCGCTCTTGTATTTTAAATCTGTAATTTGTATACCAGTTTACAGTAACTGGTGGCATCTTTCTGAACATCATTTTTGATGGATTTTAAGTTGGGTAGCACTGTATGCACTGCTATATTTACTGTATATTTGTCCCACATTTTGTAAAGTTTAAAAAAAACACATATACAGTTGTTATCTGAAAGGAAAACTATACCTAAGGAAATATCTGGCTGTTAATTAGTTTAACAGATTAATTTATCTATGATGTTGTATATTTTATACAACAGTCAGGCATATCCATCTATTTATTTTTTGCATTATATCTGCAGTTTCTTGCATGTAGTGTTCTCTTTCAAGACCTCTTTTGCTCACACCTCCTCACAAAAACATTGACCTCAATAGACCTGATTGGATCATAAGAGACATACGTCATCAACCTTTATAAGTCTGAAAACAGAAACTACTGGCAGTGCACTACAAGAAAGATCTAATAAACATAAATAATCTAGCTATATAGATGTCCCTAAACTACTGTGTGAAGGACATTTAGTGAAGTAAATAATTCTGTTAAACAAAACAATTCCATTACTTGGTTATAGTTCACCTTCAAACTGATACATTCTATGACTATTAATATTCAAGGCATTATAAAATTAAAGGCAAGCTATAAGTATATAATTACTCATTTTTTTCAACAGAGGGACTGCTTACAGCAAGAGATATTAATTTTGCAGTGCATTGCTTAGCACAGCAGTGCAGGTGGCCCAAAATGTGATAAGTGATGGTTTTTGTGTGGGTTGCTCATAGACTGTGTCTGTCTAGGGAGGAGTATGAAGAAGCCTGAGCTATATTCAAACTATGACATTGAGTCTTGCAGCTGTATGAGCTTGCAGATTTATAAGAGAGAAAACTACTGTATGATGTACTACTACTTGGGTAACATGCTCTGTTAGAGTCCCTTTAATCTAAAATATTCCTCAAAGCTGAAAAATGTCTGTAAAAATGTCAGCAAATTTTGATCACTTACAGTCTATATAATTATCTGTTTTACCATATTTATGGATGCAATCATACAAGTACAAAATGAGTTAAGGTAGGAACAAAATAAGACTCTGCCAACAATAATCTGGGTAAAACGTGGTACTGTGTCGGCCATAGAAAATGCAGCAGACTCGTAGAGTAAAAATGATACCTTTATTGGCTGAGTGGCTCTAAGATGGACGCTTTCAAGACAACTCAGTCTCTGCTTCAGGTATGATAAGAACGAAAGATGAATGCACAATACATGACTTTAAAACTCATGACTCATGCACATTATTTTAACATGTCAGTTCTAGTGTTTATCAGTATGAATGTAATTAATTCCCTAGGCTCTAGTGAAGTCTCTTTGTAGTGGACAAGAAGATGCAAACAAGATTGATGCTCCAGTGAATTCTAGGTTTTAGCCAGAGCTGGCTGTCTATAGAATGTATGGGGTAACCCTTCAAGTGCCAGAGGGGTGCACATATTACCACAGATAAGGTGCCCATACCACATTCCCACTGAAACCACAATATCAAGGTCAAATTCTCCTGTGGTTCATCATATGTTGTTTACCTCATCATGTCTGTGAAATGTCCCCCAAACAGGACTATATGTAGGTGAGACAGGTTGAATTATCATTAGTCCAGTGTGAACAACAAAAGACACCCCAGTGGGTCAACATCATAAAGTGACTGTACTGATGGGAAATTTTAGGACACAGAGACAGAAATATCAGAGAGTATAAATTGATAACCAAGTTATGAATTGTGGACTGAACAATGACAAGGAATTTATGTCACATTTTCTTACAAAAATAAACATATTTTGGTCCCTTTGGGTGCCAGGGGCTTCACAGTTCATTACAAGCCATGAGTTGTGCATCCCTCTGGCTCTTGGAGGGTTAACCTATACATTCTATAGACAGCCAGCTCTGGCTACAAACTAGAATTCACCGAAGCATCAAAAAGTTATTTCATCTTGTTTGCATCTTTAAGTCCACTTCAAAGAGACTTTACTAGTGCCTAGGAAATGAATTATGGTCATACTAATAAGCAGTAGAATGTAAATGTTAACATAATGTGCATGAGATTTAAAGTCATGTATTGTGCATTCAACCTTCATTCTTATAACACCTGAAGAAGATCCTATTTGTCTTTAAAGACTGCATGTTAGAGCCACTCAGCTAATAAGACAATAAACTAGCAGATGATCCATTTCACAAAGATCAGAATTGTTTTGAATCTGGGCACTTACCATTATTTTATTTAAAAGTGTGACTTTCCGTTCCACCACGACCAAATCCTAGCAAGACAACAGAAGTTAACAGTTAATCAATTCAATATTTAAACAGAAACTTTAAAAGAAGCAGTAAAAAGTTTACATTTTTTACTTATATACTTAATTGCAATTTTTTTATTGCGGTCACTAGGTGGTGCTGTTCCTTTCACTTACCATAGAGAGCGGTAGTCAATGACTCAAGCTCTCTCATATAGTGTATTATAAAGAAGAGGATTTTAGCATTACCTGTTAAATCCTTTTTCTTAGTCCATATGACATAAAGGTACCAAGGAGAGGAAAACAGCTCCCCCCAGTAGGCTGGAACATTTTTAGAACAAAAGTTGTGGGTGGAGCATCCCCTACTCCTTATCAGGCTATCCTCTAACCCCGCCTTCCAGAAAGACTTGAGACAAGCTCACTAAACAGGACAGCAAGAAATAAGAAAGGCAAGCTCCTGTGAGCAACATACCCAAGAGGACTCCCACATCCAGCTAAGTGAGACCAAGCGAGGTATTTTTCACTGGTAGGGATACCTGTATCTCATATGGGCTAAGAGGAAAGGATTTTACAGGTAAGACTAACATCCTCTTTTCTCTGTCATCCAATATGACATACAGATACCATGGGGATATACCAACATTAAGCTCCCAGGGTTGGAAGAAAAATGAAAGGACCAAGCACCAGTCCCCATGATACCTGAGTTCCCAAGGACAATCCAGCACAAGGAACAACCCAAACATAAGTGTCAACGGACACTGAATAGTAGCACAGCACACAAGAACAAAGAGCCAACCAGGTTCAAACAGCTAAAGAATAGTAAGGCACAGGAATGAGCAGGTCCTTAAACAGGCAGAACTGCCTGCAGGACCTTCCTTCCAAAACTGGCTTCAGCCAAAGCCAGAACGTCAACACGATAGTTTATTGGTGAATGTGTACACGGAGGACCAAGTTGCCGCCTTGTACAGCTGTTCAGCAGAGGCCTGATTCTTGTAGGCCCAGGAGGCCCCAACAGATCTGGTGGATTTGCAGTTATACGAAAGAGAACTGGTTTCTGTCTAAGTTTGTAAAGCCTTGCAAACGCTAGTCTTAATCCAGGGTGCAATAGTGACCTTGGATGCAGATATACCTTCCCTATGACCCTCAGGAATGACAAACACGGCATCAGTCTTACGGAAACACACAGATCTTGAGGCAGTGCACCACATCCAACAAGTGGAGATCCCTCTCCTTATCAGATTTGGGGGCAGGACAAAATTAAGGCATGACAATCTCCTGATTGATGTTAAACTCAGAGACCAACTTAGGAAGGAATTCCTGGGAGGTATGAAGAACAGCCTTATCCTTGTGAAACACAAGGAAAGTGGTTTGCAGGACAAGGCCTGCAATTCAGCAACTCCGCATACAGAGACCACAGCCAGAAGAAAGGCCATCTTCCATGTCAGAAAACGCAGAGGAATGGTAGCCAAAGACTCAAAGGGAGGCTGCTGCAAGACTACCACTAACAGATTAAGTTCCCACTGGGGAGCTGGAACCTTATAGGCAGGGAAGGCATGAGAGACACCCTGAAAGAAGACCTTGACATCCGGAAAGATGGCAATGCGTCTCTGGAAAAAGACAGAGAGAGCTGAAGTCTGAATCTTCAAGGAGCTAAGACCAAGCCTTCTGTTCACATGTCCTGTAAAAATGACAGGACAGCTGGGAGATCAAACTCCTGTGAAGACGGATCTCTGTCTACACACCAGAACTGGAAAATGGACCAAACCCTATGGTAGGCCTTGGAAGAAAATGGTTTCCTAGCCTGGATCATAGTGGAGACCACCTCAGGAGAGAAACCTTTCCACTTTAGGATGGAGGCTTCAACAGCCATACCGTCATGTCATGCGTTCATGTCCTCCTTCCATAGGTACGCCTGAAGGAGTTCCGGTCTGAGTGGCAGTGGAAACGGATCCCGAATGGAGTGGGTAACTAGTTCTGGGAGCCACACCCTCCTGGTACAATGGGGGGGAATCATGATGACCGCCGGACCATACATCCGAATCTTCCTCAGAATCCTGGGGATGAGAGGAATTGGAGGGAAGATGTAGGCCAGATGAAAGTGCCATGGAATCACCAGAGCATTCACAGCAAAGGCCAAAGGATCTCCCCAAAGAGAACAAATATTTGAACTTTCATGTTGTCCCTTGTGGCCATCAGGTCTATCTGAGGAAGACCCCACCACTGCACCAACAGGTCGAAAACGTCTGGTTGGAGCTCCCACTGTCTGGGATCCACCTTTTGGGGGCTGAGAAACTCCGCTAGGATGTTGTCCACCCCTGGAATGTGCACGGAGGAATTGGCTAGAACAGGAACTTCAGCCTAGGCAAAGATAGACCTGACCTCTGACCAAGCGTGAGAGCTTCTTGTGCCTCCTTACTTGTTGATGTATGACACGACCTTGTTGTTGTCTGACTGGAAGCTAACTGGACAACCCCTCAACTGAAGGGACCAGTACACCAGAGCGTGCCGAATTGCTCTGAGTTCCAGAACAATGACGGATTGAAGGGACACCTACAAGGTCCACCTGCCCTGGATACCCAGGTGACTCAAGATAGTTCTCCAGCTCTGCAGGTCAGCATCCGTCATCACAAAGATCCAATCCTGGATCACATAGGGATTTCCCTTCTCCAGGTTGGACTGGTCCAACCACCAGAGTAGGTCCTGCCTGACATCCTGAGGAAGAGAGACTCTGAGATCTGATAGGTCCGGGTTCCCATGCCAAGAGTGGATAGTGAATCTCTGGAGCTCCCTGGTGTGGGCCATAGAGTACCGAACCGCCTCCATGAGGGACACCATGCAACATGCAAGAGTCATAAACTTGCGAACCAGAGCTGAGGGCCATTCCAGAGCTTGGGACACCAGATGCATGGTTTGATGAATGGATCCTCTCTCAGAAAAACCTTCCCCTGACAGGTATTGAATCTGAGTTCGAGAAAGACCAGCACCTGAGAGGGAAACAGAGCAGACCTCTCTATATTGAGAATCCACCCATGGTGGAGGAGAATCTGAGCACAGTTCTGGACAAGCTGGTCCAGGAA
This sequence comes from Rhinophrynus dorsalis, assembly GCA_037306005.1. Lineage (NCBI taxonomy): Eukaryota > Metazoa > Chordata > Amphibia > Anura > Rhinophrynidae > Rhinophrynus > Rhinophrynus dorsalis. The sequence continues at coordinate 34,939,538 of CM074728.1, read as the reverse complement.
TTCCCTGGACAGAGCCTTTTGCAGAAGGTCGTCCATATAGGGAGTCACCTGAAACTCCCAGGTGTGCAGGAAGGCAATAAATGCCCCTAGGACTCTGGCAAACACCAAAAGGCAGAGCAGTGAACTGGAAGTGCCTTAAGTCGCTGTCACGGTTCCCAGGAATAAACCCAGAGTCAGTACAGTAAAGTAAAACAATCTTTTATTAGAATAATCACAGTAATGCACGTAAAAGAGAAAACACACAGAGGGTGATCAAAGAGGCAAGCACTGTATCAGAAATAGCAGTCCGCCAATAGATCCACCACACTGTCCGAGACTAGGCCTCTGACCACTGGAGCCTCAAGGTAATTCGGAATGCCTCTTCACCTGGTTGTAAATATTGATTTTTTTTCTTTTTTTTTTCAAAATCTTTATTGAAAGATTTCAATGACAGTACATACAAAGACAAGTAAAACAAGAAATAAAAAAAAAGGTAACAGGACATTGTACAAATGCATTAAATTAAAAACTAAAGGGGATTGTTAGGCATATAAAAGGGCAATATGGAAGGGGGTGGTGCTGTATCCAGCATTGGAAACATCAAGAAGTCAGCAGTGTGAACGGAGTAGAATGTAATGTATGAGGGGGAGAGTCTTACAGTGTCGACAGGACAAGGCTGTGTGTAAGGGAGTGTGGTAAGGGGGTGGGGAAGATGTGAGGAAAAAAAAATACTGATGGTTTTAACTACCAGCAAGAATGAGTTTTGCATTTAAAAATCATGATTTAAATCGAGTCTTACTGACTATTGATTTAAATCAACTTGATTTAAATCAAACCCACCCTGCAACTTTCACTGCTCACTGCTCTTTTATTCATCAGCTGTTTTGTTGTACACAAATTCACTACTAGAACCCCTAGAAGTGGTAAGAAACAAATGAACAACTCTAGAAAAAGATAGAACTAACATATTCAAGCTTACCTTTTGGTCCAAACAATGCTCCATAGCAAGGCTGGTTACAGTAGGGTTTCCCATCATGCTGTAAAATGTACACAACAATTATGTTAGGTTAATTATCATTAACAAATATGTATTTAAGCAAAATATTTTCAACTAAAGACAACTTTAATTTCCAAGTTCCTGACTGCTAATACAACACAAGCAACTCCTGTCTGAAATCTGCAGGTACTGGTGTGATTGTAGGCCGCTCACTTTAAGGGTGATGAATATATAATAATTTATCCTTTTGAATGCCAAATGCTTGAGGATTTTTTATTCTCTGGAGTCTGGACACTTTTTCAGCATTTTTGCTATCCATCTGTTTAGGCATGATTTCAATAAATTACTTTCTAGTAATATAAGAAAATATATAATTTTTTCCAGAACAAAGTAAGCTTTTTCATGGTGTCTAATGTAGATTTTGCATGATGCCACAAACTAGCATGGCAAAAGGCTACCCGAACCCAAAACAAACAAACAAACAAAAAAATTGCTTATTTTTATAATATCATACACAGTATCAAACATATGTATGCTGGTTGTAAAAGTGTCAATAATTTTTAAAACAATTAATCACCTGTGTACCCCAATAACAAACTAACCCAGTGGTTCTCAACTCCGGTCCTCGGGAGCCACTAACAGGCCAGGACTTAGGGATTTCTCTGCTAGAGAACAGAGGCTCATTCACATCGATTAACTCACCTGTGCTCTAACAATGAAATCATCAAATCCTGGCCTGTTAGTGGGTCCCGAGGACCGGCGTTGAGAACCACTGAACTAACCTAATATAGTTCAATAACTACATGAAAGCATATACTTCCTGAAACTAGACTAAAAATATGAAATAGAAAATACTTGATTTTTTGTTCTACCCAAAACATTGAAGCAAGGTTTCAGAAATTTACACTAAAGACACAATTTACTCTACAATATCTCAAACAATCTTCGAATACCAAACAAAAGAAAAAATAAAATATGACGATCTAAGATATCCAATATGTATCAAATGTTTGTATTTCTTTGGGTCTTAAATTGGTAACAGCACTTTTCATGAAGCTAATCAAAATGTCCTAAATATAGGTTTAACCCTTTGAGTGCCAGCGAGGTATCCAACCCATTCTCCCTGGCAGATAAAGGGTTAAGGTATATTTCCTCAATAACATAAAAATAAGCCGCTAAATCATACATTTTAAACTTGGTTTACTCTGGAGAAAAGACGACTGAGAGGAGATCTTATCACAATGTACAAGTATGTGAGAGGTCAATATGAGGATCTCTGTGGTGAGCTATTCATTGCAAGACTGATCAGGTGACCAGGGGACACCCCTTGAGATTAGAGGAAAGAAGGTTTAGACTTCAGCAGAGGAAGAGGTTTTTTACAGTAAAGTCTGTTAACTTCTGGAATTCCTTGCCCAAGGAGGTGGTTATGGTAGATACAATGGATACATTTAAGAGAAGATTAGATACATTTCTTTCAAAAGGGAATATACAGGGTTATACTGTACATTAGTAGGCAAATCAGGTAGCAGGAGAGCTATACAGTTCTCATGTCACTAGGGTATGAGTCAAAGGTTGAACTTGATGGACTTGTGTCTTTATTCAACCTAAGTTACTATGTTATCCTACTGCATCAAATGAGGGATCACTTGTCATTCTATCCCTAGCCTGCTGTGAATAAGTGTTTCCAGAAGATGGGGCTAAAGTGAAAATAGGCACTTTTCCATCCCTTCAAAAACTGTACTGAAATCTTTGAGAACTATGGAATGTACAGCTGTATGCATCAGCTACTACTCTTCTGAAAAAAATGGCACCCGATTGAGAGGAGTTGACATGCAGTAGTAGATAGCAGAAGAGCAATGACTATGCCAAGTACAATATCTCATGCCCAGATATAACTTGGCTATAGTAAATAGGCTGTAAATGAAGAAAAAGTAGACATAGCATATCACTTTGGAAAGTAGACAACCAGGCACATCAACAAGATCCCTTTTTACTCCTAGACTAGTGTGCGCAACTATTTTCAAATGTGGTAATATAGGAAAAAATGGGGGTGCCAAGAGCATAGCATGACTGTTTATTTGGTTTTATAGCTAACAGTGGAACTAGGCTGGGGTGTGCAGCAGTGCATATGTGGTTCTATGTCTAAAAGTGGACAATGGAATAAGGTTGATGTTTCAGAGACTGCATGAGCAATTATATGGCTACCAGTGGACAGTTAAGAAAGGCTATGGAAGCAGAATGTGTGTTCTTTTTTTTTTTTTGGGGGGGGGGTTAATTGGCTACCAGTAGACACTGGAAAAAGGCTGAGGTGTCAGACGGTGATGTGTCATTCTGTGGCTGTCAGTGAGACAGTGGTGTGACAGAAAATATATGTGTGGTTCTGTGATTACCAATGGAATAATGCTGCGTCAAGCAGTGTGTGTGTGGTTGTCTTGCTAGAAGTGGTAGTGGACTTGTACAATGTTGAGGAAGCAGTGCAAATAGGGACTTGTAAATACAACCAGAAAAAAGCTGGGAAAGTGTATGTGTGCATCTATAAGTATCAGCTGACAGTGGAACATAGTTGAGATGAGCTCAATTTATTTTCTATTGGAACGATTTGGAATATGTGAATTACTTTAACCCTTTGACTGCCAGAGAGGTACGCAACAATGAGTTGCGTACCCCTCTACCAGTCACAGGGCTAAACCATGCCCATATTTACAAGTTATGTTTTTGGACAAAATTTAAAGTTTCATATTTTTTTTCTTATTATAGGCAACTGTTTGGAATAAGGAAGAGAAGAAGGCAGGCAAGAAGAAGGTGGAGTGACTGATGAAGAAGGAAGATAGAAGATAACAGAAGAAGACAGACAGTGGATTACAGGTAAGTGTTACATATCTGGGTGTTAGTCTAGTATTAGAGGTAGTTTAGTTGCACTTTACTGTTAGGGGTAGTGTTTGGGAGAGTGACTGTGTGTTGAGCTCACGCTTGGTGCTTGACAAAGTGTCAGGCATCGATTGTTAGCTTTTTCCTTTGATGTTCCCATTACTCACGCTACTTAGTGTGGGTTTTGGGAACTGAAAACATCTGAGAGACGTTTGGCCACAAGTCAGTTTCTGTGGCCCAACCACCTAAATAGCCTTACATTCTGTTTGAACACTCTAGACCCCTGTTGTCCATCCATTCATTTCGTTGGTTTTATTTAAAAAGCATGGTGTTACCATTCTCTTTTTTCAACTGTTTGAATATCAGGACCACTTCTGATGCCCCCCCAAATCAAATGACTATTTGACCACAATACAGGGGGCCTGGAAGGCATTCACTGCCATCTTTCCCTCCCTCCTCAACCCAGCACTCTCTGAATTTCCAGGCTGAGTGGAAGGTCCTCGAAGGCCCAACTTACGTCATCACTATAACCTGGCAAAACTTTTTGACAAACTGCTTGTAACAGCACAAGTATTTCTTGTTTCTAATGCAATGTATGAGGAGTCTGAGCCTACAGCTCTCATTTTTTAAATGCCAGTAACAGCAATATCTACTGAGTACAACAGAAAATTGCAGCTTCATTAAAAAACATATGAATTAAGCATCTCCTAGAAGTATAAGTGCTTTTATTTTACTCTGTAGGAAAAGAATGAACTTATTGACAATGTTCCAAATAAGACTGAACTTGATATGCATGTATTTTATCAACCTAATTTACTACGTAACTATGTAAAAACAGCCAGTAATATGATTTTGTAAGTCTTATGTAAAGTATGTATGCACTGGCTATAATTATTATTTAATGATTCTTAAGCAGAGCCTGACAGGGTATGCAACTTACTTCAAAATGAATGTCCTGAATGTCAAGCAAACAATAAACCTATTATTCAGAAAATGAAATATTACTGTACCTCAGCATGACCTCCAGGAGACAAAGTCTTGTTGCACTTCTCACACTTAAGGCATGGTCTGTGCCAGTCTTTACCAAGGGAGGATACCCTCTCGGCTGCAGCAAAACAAACAGAGATAGCAAACAATTAACAATGTAGTGCTTTTCTTGCATGATATGTGCACACTGTACAAAAATATTGTAATTAGATATATGTACACACAATATCTAACACCTTTAGGACCCATGACGGTCTTGGACCGTCATGGCTTAAATGATAGCAGTGTGCCTCCGTACACGCTGCTATCATTAATTCCAGGCTGAGACTGAGCTCTCCGAGACCAGGCCATTCAGTCTCAGCCCTTCTTGCTTGTGCCGGTTCATATGATCGCCATAGCAGCGATCAAATGTACCGGCATTCTGAGAAACAGAGGCAACACGCAAAGCATGCTGACTCTGAGTGTCTCCTCTACCTCTGTCTCCCTTGCTATCAAAGTAAGGGAGAGAGAAGTAGAGAGGAGACACCTAGTGGTAAAAGAAAATACAGTAGCTTGGGGTATTAACCCCTTCACTGCTGGTGCAGGAGGCTGGCTAAATGCAGGTCAATTTTTGACCTGCAATGATATACTTTTTTTTTTTTTTTTTAAACAAAACGCTTTTTTTTACAAAAAAAAATTTTATTTAAAAAAAACAAACAAAAAACATCTCATTAAACAATATTGGAAGTGTGATTGTTGTGGAGCCATATCATACACTTATACACACCGCCAAATGTCAGGGATAAAAAAGTGACAAAAAAGGGACATGGGGATTTTCACCCAGGGGGGACAGTGGCCACTTTAAACTGCGCATTTTGTAGGTATGAGTGACTGGTCATACTTTTCATGCAGTTTCCATAAAAACTGAACCCTTTGTGCCCAATTGATCCCAAGAGAAAAAACAAAAATTGTGTTTTTTTATTTTCATAAAGTAAGTGGTCGGTTATCCATATAAGTGGGGTATCCAAAGAGAGCCCTATTTGTGCTTAAAAAACAGTATATAATTTATGAGGGTGGAATAAAAGACTTAAAAGGAAAACACTGTTGAACAAAGACATAGCCAAAAAGGTCAGAATTGCTCCGGTACTTAAGGGAAAAGGACCTCAGATTTTCCTGGTCCTTAAGTGTTTAATATATTGGTGTCTGAACCTATGGTCAGCAGGAAAAAAGTTTATAAAAACTTGAAAGTGTAGTACTACTGGACAATAGGATGGAAGTAGAAATAAAAAAAAATATTACACTGTTTATTCAAACAGGCTGACAGGAAATGACTCAAACATTTGTACAGTCTTTGTGGCACACCAACAGGTCAGGTTTTAATGGGATAGTATTGTCAGAAAAAAAGTATTAACAATATGGTAGATACAATTAAAAGAGAGTACTTGCACTTATTCATATCTCTCATACTGTTATGGTTTGAGAGATATAGGAAAATAAAATTCTCCATTCCCTCCCCTTTCTGCTTGACGAGATGTAAAGCTGTCAGAAGCAGATTCTGGTCGCTTGACCAGAAGAGGCTCTTCAGCAGCGCTGATATAACGATATCTTAAGATAAATACTTCATTGGAACGGTCTAAAAAGTGTGCCTGGTTTGCAAGCACATTTTGTAGACCGTTCCAATGAAGTATTTATTTCTAAATAGTGTGATTTCAGCTCTGCTGAAGAGCCTCTGTCTGGTCAAATGACCGGAATCTGCAGCTGTCAGCTAGATGGCAGACTTGAGTGAAACAGTCAGGAAAAGGTAACTTTGGCAAGTTATATCTCTCAAACCATAAAGGTTTGAGAGATAAGACTTACATCGATGTTAACCTTTTTTAATGTCTACAATATTAAATCAACTTAAAACTAACCATTACTATTCCTTTAAGGATAACCCTAATTAAGTATAGGTAATGCAATTAAAATGACTAAACCACAGATTACCGACCTGTTAACAAGCATGCATTTATTTGAAAACCTGACCTGTTGGTGTGTCCCAAGGATAAACACTGAGAATCACTGCTCTAAACTAACTTTTTTCATTAAACACCCCATTTTGTGTTTAATTAAACTAACATATTAAAGGGCAATTACCAAGTCTGCTTCTTAGTAACCCCCCCCCAAAAAAAAAAAAAACTGGGGATTTCTGTGCAGTGCCAAAATCTCTAATATGAGCCATTCATGGAGCTTCAGAAAACTGATTTTTTTGGCTTGCATGCCAACCATAAGTATGTGGCTCTGTTGTGTTGCTTTCTCAGTACCCACAGACCCACTCTGCCAGGCTTTCATCCCTTATACAAAAGGTCTATGGGGTCATACATCTCTCAGAGTTTTAAACTAAAAGAAATGAGAATCTGATAAAAGTCAATTTAATACATGGATGAAAGTAACATTTTCTGCAGCCCCAGGATAAAATCCTGTTAAAAGCAGCAGAAAATAATGCAAAATAAAAAAGTATTTTAGTGTTCTTAACTGTTAAATCCTTTTCTCTATAATCCATATGGAACACAGGTACCATGGGGTTGAGTCCCTCTTTGGAGGGCAGGACACATCTCAAAAAGACGGAGTCTTATGGGTACTCCCAGACACTCCTCCAGCTCCACCCTCCCCTCCCTGCATCGCCAGTTATGATGTGATTGAAAACCAAACCAACAAGGCAAGCAACAGAAGAAGGAAGCTCCTGTGGGAATAACGACTCTAAACACTGAGTGGGAGACCTGTGTTCCATTTGGACTATAGAGAAAAAGGATTTAACAGGTAAGAACACTAAAATCCTATTTTCTCTTACGTCCAATATGGAACACAGGTACCATGGGGATATACTAACACTAAGCTCTTAGAGGTGGGAAGAAGGAGAAAGGACTTCATGCCTATCCCCATGATACCGCAGTTCCTTAGGACTATCCAAAATCAGAACAGTCCAAGTGAAACCAGGTGTTAAAGGACACTAAAGCTGCACAGCACACAAGAAACAAGAGCCAAAAGGGCTCAAACAGATGAACAACTGTAAAGCACAAGAAAAAACAAGTCCCTAGACAGGCAGAACCATGTGAAGGATGGTATGCTAGGAGGACCATAGACTTAGTGGAATGCGCACTGACTTTGAAGGTTTCTGTCTGAACTCTTACACCTCAAATATGGTAGACTTGACCCAAGAGGCCACAGTGACCTTGGAAGCAGCCTATCCTGCCCTATGACCCTCAGGAATAACAAGCAGTTAATCTGTCTTATGAAAAGACTCTGTGTAGTGTACATAAAACTTAAGTCACCGCTTCACATCCAAGAGGTGGAGATCCCTTTCCTTGTCAGACTTTGGGTCAGGGCAAAAATGAAGGCACAACAATCTCCTTATTGATGTGTAACTCAGAGATCACCCTAGGAAGGAATTCCTGAGAGGTTTGTAAAACCACCTTCTTCTTGTCAAAATCCAGGAAAGGCAGCTTGCAAGACAAGGACTGCAACTCTGCTGTCACCATGCGGTGGGTAGGATCCAGTGTGGCGCGGGCACTGGTTCAATAGCTAGGGGACGTTGGTAGGGAGCGAGGCTGGGAATCAATGACGGCGTGCCAGGTACTCCCATGTTGCAGCCGAACCTGGGATACAGGTGCTGGTCTGGAAACCAGATTGTTCCACCCCAGTTGAGCCGGGGTGCAACCAGGATTGGAGTGCCCTGGGAACCGTTGTGAACCAGACCGACGAGACAAGCTGGAAGCTGAGCGGAAGCTGATCCACAGGAGGAGTGGAGAGAAAAGGACAAAACGTGGTCAGACTAGCTGGAGGTCAGGTGCCGGGGGCAGAAAACAAGCTGTAAACAGGAGCATAGCCAAGGATCAGGAGCCAGGAGCAGGAGACAAGCCGTAGTTAGGAGCGTAGCCGAGGGTCAGAAGCCAGGAGCAAGAGACAAGGAATGGTCAGAAGCAAGCTGGGTCACAACAGAAGAACAAGCAGGATCTCAGGATACACGCATGATAGTTTGTGGAACAGGCACCCTTAGCCTAGTGTAACCCATTTAAATCAAAAGAAGGGACCAATGAGAAGAGGTCTGGAGGGGAGCCTGGGAGCCGTGGGGGATAGGAGACTAGTTGCCCAATGAGACACTGGACCGGACGCATGCGCAGACCCTGAGGGAGGAAACAGCAGTGCCCTGCACATGCACGGCACCCGGACAGCTGAGCCGGCACCCGGAACAAATAACCTGCTGCGAGAAGTGAGAGGCTGCCGGGAACGAGTGGGTCCCCGAGACAGATGGTGAAATCTGTGGACTGAGACAACTGCCATAAGAAAAACCATCTTAAGCATCATGAGACATATAGGAATGGTTGGCAGTGGCTCAATCAAAGGGAGACCTCTGCAAAACACCCAAAACCAAATTAAGGTCCCACAGAGAAGTGGGAGCCTTGAAGGCAGGGAAAGCACGAGTGATCGATTTAAGAAAACATCTTGACATTAGGAATAGTGGCAATGTGTCTCTGGAATAATACAGAAAGAGCTGAAATATGAACCTTCAAGGAATTCAAGTCCTTTGTTCACACCATCCTGGAGTTAACTAATACAAATATCACTAATCTGCACCCTAATCTAAAGGAGGTGGCTATAACGAACTATATTCCCACTACAGAATATAACGAAGATATAGCATACATACTGAATTTTCGAAGCACCTAAATGATAAGCTAGAGAGAATGAACCTGGGGAAATCGCCAAATGTATTTTTATTAATTAAAAAAAAAACAAAAAAAAAACACACATATAAAACATCAATGTATATCAATATACATTCAAAAAAATAAAATGTATACTAAAAATAAATCTATATTCTACCTGAATTCAGATTGCTGGTGTCTGGAGGAGCACCCCAAAAATAGTCAAGGCACCAGTGCCTGAAATCAAATAAAACGACTAATTAATAAAAATAAAATATTTTACCCAGAGGGACATCACAGTGAAAAGTGGAACTCATACCAGATGAAACACTGGCAATTTCCCTAACACCGCGCTGTATCACCACATCCACAGAGACATATTCAAAAAAGTGTAAACATAACCAATACTTGCACATATAGCCAATATTTGTGCAGGTGGGACCCACACTGGCCATCAGCAGGGACACCATTCTTTCCACGGGCAGATATACACAAAAAGTAAGCTGTGAATGCTGTCTCCACCCAATGGGGACCTCACTCTATCCTTGGTCAAAAATCTAGGTCGTGTTGACCCTATGAGTGCCGTCTCCCTCAAACTAGCCACAAATAAATGGACCCAAATGGTCAAAACGGTTGCCCACAAATTTAATAAGACTACATGAGTTTCACTGGTCCTATAGATCAGCAGAGGAGAACACACATGCACCAGTATAGCCCCCCATATGCCGCTAAACCGGGCAAGCAAAACTCAACACGGCTTTAACATATCAGCAATTTATAATTTTACATATGTGTTTTTTAATTAATAAAAATAAATCTGGAGAAAAGATATAACCACCAGAAGGTGAAAATCTTGGGATGATAGAGACCTGTCCACACCCCAGGAATGAAAGATAGACCATACTCTGGGATAAGCCTTAGAGGAGACAGGCTTTTGAGCCTAAATCACAGTGGCAATGACCTCAGTGGAGAATCCCTTTCTCCTTAAGATGTGGTCTTCAAACAGCCCTGCCTTCAAATCCAGCTTTTCCACATCCTCTTTTCAAAGGTAGCCCTGGAGAAGGAGTTCCAGCCTGGGAGGAAGCAGGAGCAGATTCTGAATGTAAAGATTGACCAGGTCCACAAACCATGCCCTCCTGGTCCAAAAAGGAATGACTAGTCTCACAATTGCACGTCCATATTGATCTTCCTAAGCACAATCAAAAGAAAAGTCCTTCGCTAATCCATACAAAATTATAAACCCTGTGTAGAGTGTATATTTTACCTTTGTGTTCATTTTTTCAAATAAATAAGGATTTCATTTGCATAAATTGGCCAAGGTATCTTGCTCACTTGCCACGGCAAGGCACCCCAATTTAAAGCGAGTCCTAACAAATACGTAAATCTCAGAACTGTACAATAAAAAAATAAAAATTTCACAGAAGTAGTTAAAACCTGATGCAAAACTAATTAAAATCATCACTCCCCCCCCCCATACACACACACGTACACAATATTCTTCTGATAAGACTTTCTTTCATTCAGACAGAAAAGGTTTGCATTAATCAGGTGGAGACCCAAAAGGACTGACCATGAACACCAGCCTCTTTATACAGGTAACTCCCACCCTCCACTACAAACCACATGATCCCCAGTATGTAATGTTAAAGGGATACCCAAACAGACAAGCTAAAAAAAAACAAAAAAAAAAACTAGCCACATACTATGCCAACGAAAGCCACACCTTTAACCCCTTAACGACCGGCCACGCAGGCACGTTGCGGTCACTAAAGGACCACGGAGCTTTTTTTTTTTTTTTTTGCGATTCGGATTCCAGACTCCCCCAACAGCGTGCAGCCACAGGGGGGAGCCCGTAATTCCATGATAGTCATATCATGTCATGGGTCGTTAAGTCAAAACAACCCATGACGTGCTATGACCATCAAGGGTTGTTAAGGGGTTAAGACAAAGTGCAAATTGAAATGACAAGTGCTTAAGAATTTCATATATCTTTATTTGACAAAATAAAGTGAAATAAAGTTAAAAAGAAACACCCAAGCGAATGAACTACTATGTATATAACCATAAACAGTGCTTTTGGAAACACCCCTTTTAAAAGGTGTACATATTAGGATTTGAGTTTTTAAGTGCATATGAGCAACATCCTTTATTCCAGTGAGATAGTGATAAAGCATTAGACTGGGTGAAAGAGCAGCTAAAAAGAGTAGGAGAAAAGTTAGTGTACAAAACAGAAAAGAAAAATTCCCAGCGCTAAACACCAAAAATATACATATATATATAATGTGAATAAAATTAAGACACCTAGGGCTCGATACTATTACCGATGCTAAAAAAACAAACAAACAGGCGCTGTGTTTAAGTCAGATTTTAGTATCCTATTACCCGACTTGTGAAAACAAATTCAGCAGTAATTATCTGCATCACCAGTCAAAAAAAGGCTCATAGGAAACAACTAAAAACAATGTGCAAGTAGCATTCTATTACCTATGTTCAGTATTACTGCATGTTTTGTGGTTACATTTTCTGTCTGTAATCCTGCGTATCAGAGTTGAGGAGTAGAAGCCACAACGACAGTTTCAAAACCATCGTTGTTCGAACAAAAGCAGTGCAGAATTCAGTATACATCACAGAAATCCAACATAGAATGCCCCCCTTTGAAATTCGACTGATTGTCCCCTACAGGTCATGGTAGCACTATCGCCAGCGTTTTCACTATAGGTATATAAAATAAAATAAAAATATATATTTTCCTATAGGTACTGCACTCTGTGGGTTAATATGTGACATATGCAGCCACATAGTATTTTCATATATGTTAAAAAAATTCAATTTTTTAAAATATAATTCAGAACTTGCGGGGGGGCATCGGGGCCCCTCCTGATGCCCCCCCTTGCATTGATCACCTATCCAACAGGATAGATGAACAATGTGGCAAAAAACAATGCTATTACTGCTTTCCTGCTATTACTGCTTCTACTTAAGCCGGCTGCTTTTTTACCAATGACCGGCTCGAGTAGGACTCCCCTATTGGATCCAGTCATTCACAACAACCCGGGTGATTGATTCATTCATGAATAGCAGAGATGAAGAGCCTCTCCACTTTTCATGAATGAATTAATGTATTTCGAACACATCAACAAAATCATATCGCCAGAGCATTGACCATTAGTAAATCTAGGCCCTCAACTTTTCTCTGCTCTGTAATAACTTTTGACCAAATAATTTCTCAGCTGAAAAGTCTAGCAATATAAATATTTTCATAATAATATACTACATGCAGAATTAGTGCATACAGTGTTAAAGTATGGGAATTTTTTAGTACATTTAGATAAATCATTTGCTCTCTGGAGCACCCTCCCAAGCAGCAGCCTTCAGGTCTAATATATAACAAAGATGCAAGAAAAATAAGGTTGGCAGGGAGGTGGCCCCACCCCAGAAACTCCAAAGGATACTCCTGTCTAGAACCAAAACAGCATGTGTTTTTCTCTGGGAGTATGTCCTGTGTTCAACAAGGTAAGTCCACAAAAATCCCCTTAGAGATGAACCAGACCCCTCAGACGTCAATGAACCTTACCCACAAAAACTAAGTCACAGCAGAGAAGTTATTAGAGACAAAGGGAGAAAGGTGCCTATACAGGCACTACCACTTCTAGAGAGGCCTGAATCTTGTAGTTTCAGAAAGCGCCCACAACCTTGGTGGAGTGAGCCTTTACCCTTAAAGGCACTGGCATCTTCTTAATTATAGAAGCCTGGCAAATGGTCAACTTGATCCAAGAGGCTACTGTACTCTGTGGGCACTCAGCCATAATAAAAAGCAAATCTGATGTGTGAAAAGGTTCAGTGCAACGAATGTGGCATTTAAAACACCTAACTACGTCCAGGCACAGAAGCTCCTGCTCCTGTCTGCTTGACAGGACAGGACAAAGAGAAGGAAGAACAATTTACTGATTAATATGAATATCAGAAATCACCTTGGGAACAACCCCAAAGCGAGTACGCACAACCACAGAAAGGGGGTACTACAGGACAAAGCCTACAATTCGTCCATAAACTGGACAGACATAATCCCTAGAAGGAAAATCATCGTCAGGGTCAAGCAATGAAGAGCCAATGGTGCAAAAGGATCACCATCTATAGATTTTGTAAAAGAGAGGGATCCTAAAAGACAGGGACTGAATGAGCCACACCCCTTGCACAAAAGTCTGAATATCTGGCACCTGAAGCCAGCCAGCCCTCTGGTTAACCAGCCAGCCAGCCCTCTGGTTAACCAGCCAGCCCTCTGGTTAACCAGCCAGCTAGCCCTCTGGTTAACCAGCCAGCCCTGTCAGGCCAACCAGCCAGCCCTCAGGCCAATCAGCCAGCCAGCCAGCTCTTTGGTTAACCAGCCAGCCAGCCCTCAGGCCAACCAGCCAGCCCGCCTTCTGGTTAACCAGCCAGCCAGCCCTCTGGTTAACCAGCAAGCCCTGTCAGGCCAACCAGCCCTGTCAGGCCAAAAAGCCAGCCAGCCCTGTCAGGCCAAAAAGCCAGCTAGCCCTGTCAGGTCAATCAGCCAGTCAGCCCTCTGGTTAACCAGCCAGCCAACCCTCTGGTTAACCAGCCAACCAGCCCTAAGGCAAACCAGCCAGCCAGCCCTCGGGCCATCCAGCCAGCCCACGGGCCAACCAGCCAGCCCTCGGGCCAACCAGCCCTCGGGCCCAAACAGCCAGCCAGCCAGCCCTCGGACCAAACACCCAGCCAGCCCTGTGATTAACCAGCCAGCCCTCTGGTTAGCCAGCCAGCCCTCAGGCCAACCAGCCAGCCCTCAGGCCAACCAGCCAGCCATCAGGCCAGCCAACCAACCCTCAGGCCAGCCAACCAGCCCTCAGGCCAACAAGTCAGCCCTCAGGTTATTCAGCCATGAGGACAATCAGCCAGATCTCAGGCCAGCCAACCAGCCCTCATGCCAGCCAACCAGCCCTCACACCAGCCATCAGCCCACAGGCTATCCAGCCCTCAAACCAGCCAATGAAGCCCTCACGTTATCCAGCCATCAGGACAATCAGCCAGACATCAGGCCAGCCAGTCAGTCCTCTGGCCAACCAGTCAGCCCTCAGAAAATCCAGTCAGCTTTCAGGCCAACCAGCCAACACTCAGACCAACCAGCCAGCCCTCTGGCTATTCCGGCCTCATGACAGCCAATCCTTAAGTCAGTAAGATGGCCCAGTGGCCAGCGAGCCAGCAGGCCTTCTGGTTATCCAGTGCTCAAACCAGCTAAACAGCCCACAGGTTATTCAGCCATGAGAACAATCAGCCAGACTTCAGGACAGCCAACCAGCCCTCAAGCCAGTCAACCAGGACTCAAGCCAGCCATCAGCCCTCAGGCTAGCCAGCCCTCAAACCAGCCAATAAAACCCTCAGGTTATCCAGCCATCAGGACAATCAGTCAGACATCAGGCCAGCCAGCTCTCAGGCTAGCCAACCAGCCCTCAGTTTATCCAATCCTAAGGTCAGCCAACCACCCCTCAAACCAGCCATGCAGCCCTCATGCCAGCCAATCAGCCCTCAGACTATCCAACCCAGAGGCCATCCAGCCAGCCCTCAGGCCAATCAGCCAGCCCTCAGGCCAACCATCCAGCCCTCACACCAGCCAATCATCCCTCATGCAATCCAACCCTCAGGCCATCCACTCAGCCCTTAGGCCAATCAGCCCACCCTCATGAAGCCAGCCAGCCCTCAGGCCAATGAACCAGGGCTCTGGCTATCCATCCCTCAAACCAGCCCTCAGGTTATCCAGCCATCAGGAGAATCAACCAGACATCAGGCTAGCCAACCAGCCCTCAATTTATCCAATGCTCAGACCAGCCAACCACCCCTAAAGTCAGCCAGCCCTCAGGCCAGCCAGCCAGTTCTCAGGCCAACCAGCCAGTCCTCAGGCCAACCAGCCAGACCCCAGGCAAATCAGTCAGCCCTCAGACAAATCAGCCAGCCCTCAGGCCAACCAGCCAGCCCTCAGGCCACCCAGCCAGCAATCAGACTAGCCAACCCTCAGGCCAGCCAACGACCTCTCAAACCAACCATTCAGCCCTCAGGCCAGCTAACCAGCTACCAGGCTATATAACCCTCAAACCATGTCACTCCTCAGGTCAGCCAACCAGCCCTCAGGCCAGTCAACAGCCCACAGGTTATGCAGTCCTCAGACCAATCAGACAGCCATCAGGCCAGCAAACTAGCCCTCAGGCAAAAGCCTACCAGCCCTCAGGTCAGCCTATCAGCCTTCAGACCAGCCAACCTGCCCTCAGGCAAATCAGCCTTCTTTCAGGAGAATCAGCTGGCCCTCAGGCCAGACGATTAGCTCGCAGGCCAGCCAACCATCCCACAGGCCAGCAAACCATTCAGCCCTCAGGCCAGTCAACCAGACCTCTGGCCAACCAGGCTGCCCTCAGGTCAGCCAGACCAATCCTCAGCCCAGCCAACACTCCCTCAGGCCAACCAACTAGCCTTCAGCCTTCAACCCAACAAGCCAGCCCTCAGGCCAGCAAGCTAGTCAGCCCTCTGACCAACCAGCCAGCCCTCGGGAAAACCAGCCACCACTCAGATTAACCAGCCAGACCTTAGGCAACTCTGCCCTCATGACAGCCAGCCCTCAAGCCAACAAGAAGGTCCTCTGGCCAGCAATCCAGCCCTCAGGCTATGCAGTCCGCAGGCCAGCCAACCAGCCCTCAGGCCAGCCAGCCAGAAAGCCCTCAGGCAAGCCAGCCAGACCTCATGACAGCCACCCAGCCATCAGGCTATCCAACCACCTCTCAAGTCAATCATCCAGGCCAACTAACTAGCTCCTAGGCTATACAACCCTCAGACCATTCAACCACCCCTCAAGCCAGCCAACCAGCCCTCGGGCCAGTCAACATCCTTCAGGCTATGTAGTCCTCAAGCCAATCACACAGCCCCCAGGCCAGACAGACATCCCTCAGGCAAGCCTAGCAGCCCTCAGGTCAACTTATCAGTCCTCAGGTAAGGCTATCAGTCTTTAGGCCAGCCACCCAGCCCTCAGGCTATCTAACCCTCAGGCCAGCAATCCAGCCCTCAGGCCAACCAGCTAGCCCTCAGACCAGCAAGCCAGCCCTCACAGCAGCCATCCTTCAATCATTTTAATGAGGAACTTAATGGTATATAAGGCTTTCTCACATATATACCATAGCCTCTATGATACTGGAAATCATAGGAACAACATCCTCACTGGAAGACTCTGTTTGGACCGCTTCCAATAACTGTTTACCCCAAATAACTATGACCCTTGCTACCCAGGCTGTCGCAAATGATGGATGCAAGCAGACTTGTGGCCAAAAATGTGGTTTTATTAAGAGAATCTGGAGGTTTGTCTGCTTGATCCTTGAACGCAGGTGCATCCACAACTGGTATAAATGTGTGCCTGGAGAGAAGAGAAACAGGGAAATCACCTGCCAGAGAAATGGTCCACAGCTGTGGGAAAAAAAGATAAAGTACAGAAAATCTCCTGGAAAAAAGACCTTGTCTAGCAACTTCATTCCTCAAGGACCTGATCAAGAGAATTAAGAGAAATATACAGAATACTTTCTATGCCTATTAAAAATGTCCTGACAGGATGACTTTAGAGACCTATATCATCTAATATTACCCGAAGCAGTCCTTCTACTGAACTTCCAGGGTCTTCCTCAAAGTTAATGGAAGAATCACCAGTGTATTTATCCCCTCCTTCATGTTCCTGCAGCAAAGAATATTCCCCAGTGGAAAAAACATCAATCTCTAAAGGAGAACAGATCCTCTTCTTGGGGAAACAAGGGCACACTGGACACTTGCCATAGTTGAGATAAGTGTTTTAATCCCTGTAGGTTCCTGATCACAGGAATTGGTCTCTTCAAACAGACTGAGTAGGGGCCACAGTATAAGAGGGGAATAATTGACCTGTTTGGTCCTTAGGGTGACTGGCCCGGCAAAATATTTAACTGGCCACTGCAGAAATTGCCACTGTAGTTCTGGTGGGTTTTGGTCTTCCCCATACCCCCTTGGATTCTGACATGGAACACAACCCTATAGAAGAAAAGACCCAGGGTGGGTAGAAACAGCATAAAAGAAAGATAATAAACTTATCTCCACTACAGAAAGGAGAATAGTAGTGTCTAGCAGTCAGTCTGGCCACCCAAGGATTGAGCCTGACCCTGCTGCAAGCACGTTAATACAGTGATGAAATGTAAACATGCATGGAATAGGCATAAGGCTATCCTGAACATAAGACAAGGCTAAGGACCATATAAGGTTTGAGATCTTTACAGTAGGAAAAATGGGCAGACTAGATGGTCCAAATGGTTATCTGCCAAAAATTCTATGTTTCTAAGCAGTGCCTCCTGGATGAGCCCGGAGGAGGAAAAGAAGGAAAATATTTCTATACTAATGCCTAGGAAACCCAAGCTGCAGTAAAAGAAAATGGATGAAAATCAAAAATGGCATGGTACCACTGCTGGTACAAAACATCATTGTTGCTGCAGGAGACCCTATCTCCAGAGTTATGCTGGTGCTGCTGGACAAGAGAGAGGAAGAGCAGAAAGTCCATTACCTTAGCTACCCATGGAGGCCACAAGTCCATGGAGGCCACAAGAACTATGCCTTAAAGTATGGGGGCCCCAATATTCTTTAAGTGCCCCAGCCACTTAAATTCCTTCTCCCTCAAATGAGGGAAAAGTAAAAGTAAAGAAAATGCATAAAATAAATTAAACAAATAAATACGATGGAGTAGCCAGAATTCAGGAATGAGCCATGTAGCACAAGAGACCTCAGATTGTGGCTGGCATACAGACAAACTGACAAGGACAGGACAAATTCACAGGACAGTGTTATTTCAATATTGTCTGAGTTGTAGTTCAAAAGTAATTGAATGACAAAGTATCCCCCTTCTGCCCCTTTTACTCATGTAACACTGCTCAACTCAGAGCAGCAAGACTGTCTGGATGGATCATAGAGAGGGACAATCTTCAGTGAGCATAAGGAAAAACCTGTCAAGGGGGTGCAGATTTTTCCTTATGCTCACAGTAAGAACATTTTGTCCCTTGCTGTGATCTGTCTGGTCAAGGGACCAGATTCCACATCTGAGGGGAGGTGGCTTACAATAGGTAACAGGGGCGGGAGGGGATTAATTTATCATTCAATTACACTTGAACTACAAATCTAACAGTATTGAAATAACACTCTCCATTGTCCAAATACTATGAAGAATAATTGGAGCTGCTATTTCTATGAAACATTACTATCCCTTTAAATGTATACAACTTATCCTCTATCACAGGGCACAACCCAGCAGTCGCCTGTAAAACTGTCGGTAGGGCAAAAATGGATCCTGGGCAGTACACATACACACACTGTGTTAGCGTATGTATCTAACTGCCCTGCCAACAGAAACCACAAAGAACGTGGGGCCACAAAACCTGACTTTTGGTCCAAGGTCAGACGTGTTTTTTGTTCCCAAAACTCACGTTAAATAGAGTGAGAAATGAGAACGTCAAAGGAAAATGGCTAACCCTCTGTGTTTTACACTCTGCCAAACACATAGCATGAGCTCAAACACAATCTCCCTCCCAAACAATAACCCTATACTACCCCTAACAATAGAGTCAAACAATACTAGCCCTAACACTATCCAAACATCCATACCCCATAACACTTACCTGTCATACTCTAGAAGTTTTCTTCTGTAATCCTCTTTCTTCTAATCTTTTGTCTTACTTTATCCCCTCTGACACTCAAAGGGATAAATATGCCGCTATGAAGAAAATGAAAACACAAGTTGAATCAATATATGCCCCCAAAGTTATTCCATAAGTAGTTTACGCTGCCAACTCAGCCCAAGAGGTAGCTAAGGTAAGGGGTGGGTGGGTGGTGGGTTTGCACTGATCTTCTGCTGCTGCCTCCCTGTAAACTTGTGGAATAACTTTGGGAACATATATTTATTCAACTTGAATTTTCTTTTTATTCATAGTGGCATACTTATGGGAACATTAGAAGACAGGAAGAAAAGGATTAAAGCAGAACTAACACTGTAACATATAACATATAAGTGCCCCCAATTAATTCTTAGTATAGCTTTAAACATTGAAATCTTTTTTTAATCTTTATTAGGTGCCAGCATTGTATAGATATATAAGTTCTTATGAGACATTACAGATGACAGCGCAGACGTTTTGCCGAAGAGTGATCTGTGCAACTCCCCATTAGGTTCTTTGCCAGTCAGTGAGGAGACAGGGACTGTGTGTAGGTGCACAGATCACTCTTCAGCAACATGTCTGCGCTCTCATCTGGCAGTGAGTCTCATAAGAACTTCTATTTCTAAATAATGCCGACACTTAATAAAGAACTTAAAGGGACAGTAATGGTTAATTTTATGTTTATTTCATATTGTAGGCATTAAAAAAATATTAACAACGATGTAAGTCTTATCTCTCAAACCTATTATGGTTTGTGAAATATACTGTATTAGAGTTACGTCTTCCTGGCTGTTTGAGAGAAGTCAGCACTCTAACTGACAGATGCAGAATCTGTCAGAATCCGATCATAAAGGTTTGAGAGATAAGACTTACATCGTTGTTAATATTTTTTTAATGCCTACAATATGAAATAAACATAAAAATAACCATTACTATCCCTTTAATAACTTTTCTAATACATAATGGTGGTTTTCACCACTCATTAGATACTCTGCTCCTCCTTTTTTAACATCCGGTGAAGCCAACGCATGCAATAGGATAGCAAATTCTATTTATTTTACGTGATGTCCAATGGGCATACATTTTGAACCTGCTGGACATTCTTGCGTAGCGATGATTGTTGACAGCGCAATTAATAGTATAGCAAACTGTGCTGTCAAATCCACCGCCGCTGGTTTAAAAAAAATAGTGGGGCTAATCGTATCGAGCCCACTGTGATAAATAGAGATGCACCGATACCGATTTTTTAAGACCGAGTACCGATACTTTTTTCAAGTACTCACCGATACCAATTACCGATACCTTTTTTTGCGGTCATTTGCCATTTTTCTAAGTACCTATATGCTTTAGGTACTTGGAAAACTGGCAAATGACCGCAAAAACAAAGTATTGGTAATTGGTATTGGTGAGTACTTGAAATACATATACACACACACACATACACACCACCTCTTGATTCTCCCCTTTTGCTTCATTCTACCCCTCTTGAGCCCCCTTCTTTTGCCTTGGCTTTTTCTCTCCCTTTTGATTCCCCTTTCTCCCCCTCCTTCTCCTTGACTCAGCCTTTTGCCTCTCTCTCCCTCCTGATCCCCCCTCCTTTTGCCTCTTCTTGGCCCCCCTCCTTTTGCCTCTTTTTCTCCCTCTTGACCCCACTCTCTGCCTCTTTCACCACCCGCTGCCCCATCTTGCCTCCCTTACTCTCCTCTGCCGGGTGCTCACTGTTCTCTCGTGAGCCCCGGCAGAGGTCAGCATTGGAGCATTGCCA
This sequence comes from Rhinophrynus dorsalis, assembly GCA_037306005.1. Lineage (NCBI taxonomy): Eukaryota > Metazoa > Chordata > Amphibia > Anura > Rhinophrynidae > Rhinophrynus > Rhinophrynus dorsalis. The sequence goes on along the minus strand of CM074728.1, from coordinate 34,918,571 downwards.
TGGTAACCCGCGGCAACGATCCGACGCTACAGGAGTGAGAGAGGTGACCGGGGAGCATTGTGAGCAGCTCCCCGGGCTCCCTCTCTGCAGCACCGACCCTGACACAGGGTATCGGTGCTGGCATCGGCTGCATTTGTGCGAGTACAAGTACTCTTGCAAATGCTGGTATCGGCACCGATACCGATACCAGTATCGGTGCAACCCTAGTGATAAACATCTGGTACATTCAGAATACTTTGGGATTTTAACATAGATCATTTATGGCAAACCATATATAACATTATTTTGCATTCACACATAAAATAAAAACTACCAGAACTCCCTTTGATTTAAGTGAAGCTTTTAACCCACTGAATGCTAGGAAGGTGCCGTATTCAATATATAAGGAGTAATTATGGGGCAAGCCAGCTGCAGCATAGGGCCAATGATTCAAATGGGACTTTTACCACCTTGAATACTAGCTACCTATTTGACACATTGTAAAGCAATGTGCTGGAGAACTCACAAGCATTCATGTGATTAAAATCTATATTTAGATCAACGGGAATTTAGGGAATATTTATTTGATCACCATGCCATGATGCTTCAGAACTGCACCTCTTTCGCTGAGTACATGTACATCACTCTTTCACACACTCATTTTTCCATATTGATTCCTTTAAGTTTATGAGGTATTGATTTAAGCCTTTCAGTGCCAGAGAGGCAGATACCTCTCTGGCACTCAGATGGTTAATAGTATGAAGTACCAGGGCCAGCGCCACCTATAGCCTGCCCGTCTAAAAAAAAGTATGTTTTGGGCCCTCCCTTGGCTGGCTATTTTTTTAATGTAGCACAGCGATGCCCGTTTCTCTCTCCCCCTCCGCTCCTTCAATCCTGGACAAGGACTGAAGAAACAGAGGGTGAGAGAGAAACGGGCATCACTGTGCTACATTAAAAAAATAGCCAGCCAAGGGAGGGCACCAAAACAGAGAGAGAGAGGAAAAAAAATGAATGTGCACAGGGATGAGTAAGTGGAAGGGGGGGTCAAGAGGGGATAAAGAGTCAGAAGGGGGAAGAAAGTGTCAAAGGGGGGATCAACAGTCAAGAGGGGGAGGGAGAGAGTCAAAGGGGGGATCAACAGTCAAAGAGGGGATCAGCAATCAGACGGGGGAGAAAGAGAATCAAAGGGGGAATCAACAGTCAAGAGGGGGAGAGTCACATATAGAGAACATACACTCTGTCGCACTGATACGCATATAGAGAAGCACACACACGTACTTACACACTGATATCCTTACAGAGACTCACACATACTGACACACATATACATATAGGGAACACACACTGACACACATATACCTACAGGGAACACATACTTACACATACACACATAGAGAACACACACACAAACTGACACTTATACACATATAGGGAACACACAAACACAATGACACAAACACATACAGGGCGGGGCATAAAAGGTTAGGACACAAGGGTGGCATAATTAGGTTTTTGCCTAGGGTGACAAAAATCCTTGCACCAGCCCTGTGAAGTACTGTTGCTGGTTACATAACAGTGGAACAGTAACTAATTTCCTTTACTGGGGGGGGGGGGCTTTTGTATAATATGTAGTATGTTCTTGTTCCAACACCACTCTTAACTCAACTTTGCTGTTTAGAGTTTTGACAGTATAACTTCTGTTATCATAGTTTAGATAATCCCCAGCTGTGGTACAATCTATGTTTATTTAAAGCTTTTTACAGAATGATGGGTTGCAGGTTTTAAAGAGGAATTACGCAATTGCTGTAATGGAATGCAATTTATGAAACGGCACATACGCGGATCTTTTCAATCGTGAACTATGTGTTCAATCATCCGTTACAAAAGGTGAATATATAACATACTTGCATCATGGAGGGGTTAATCCTTCAAACAAGAACAGGTAACCCTTTGAGTACCAGAGGGGTATCCAGCACATTTCTTTGAAAATGTGTTGGAGTCCCCTGGCGCTCAAAAGATTAACCCTTTAAGTGCTAGAGGGGTATCCAGCACACTTCTTTGAAAATGTGTTGGAGCCCAATGGCACTCAAAAAATTAACCCTCTGAGTGCCAGAGGGGTACGGAATGTACCCCTCTGGCATCAAAGGATTAATGACAGGATGTTCGAGGAAAAGTCATTTTGAGAGCTTTAGAGCTATGCATTCTATAATTTCGTAATCATTTTTAAACTAATGTGGGCTTACATTAGAAATCAGTTTGTTGCTTTTTAAGTAGCGAAACATTTAAACATGTGATCGCCAAGTATCTGTGTGGCACTCAAAGTGTTAATGCGATAGTAAATTATGCTGTTTAATTGTAAATTAACCCACTGGAAGATAGCAAGGTCTACAACGCATTAAGAAGAAAAACTCCCCAGCTTTCAACCGGTTATGACATTAATCTTACTTTTGTAAACATATATACAAAATTCAGTTCAGTTTATTATACATTTCCCAGCCCGTGTCGGAAGAGAAAACGCTCTCAGCAGTCACTCTCACACTCCTTACCAAAGTAGACTTCTTTCTGGCATTTAGGACACTTCGGCATTTTGATGCTGATGCTGGACTGAGAATGAAGCTGTATGACCGCAAGACACTCCGGACAGTGTTTTCACTCAGTACTGGGTGGAGCTACTGGGAGGAGAATGAGGAAAGTGGTTTGCACACGTCTCAAACCGAGGGAGTGGAAGATGGGTGGTGTACTGCGAGACACTGACATAATTTTTTTAACTCTTATTGCTGTAGTTGCATACTTTAAATACTTTTATTTCCAATAAACATGTTGGATGTTTGAAATGTCTTTATAGTTTTTTCTTCGCAATATGTTGCATTTTCTAGCACACAAATGTTACATCGAGTTCTTGAAGGATTCTCAACGCATTGCTTAACCCTCTGAGTGCTAGAGGGGTATGCAATGCGTTGCGTACAATTCTAGCACTCAAAGGGTTAAAACAGCATCAATAACATGCATTTGAAAGACTTGGTACAAGTAACATACATGATCTGGCTTAAACTGATCAGCAGCAGTTACAAGACAATTTAATCTGTTACATGTTTTAGGCATTGCAGGAGGCTAGGTTATAGTCTATAACCTAGCCTCCAACTTTTAGAGTTTAACGAGATAAAATAAAACTCTGTTTCAATCTACCGCACATCCACTGGAAGTGGCAGAACTGCACATACAGATGCTGATTTACCAAGAGCACCTGGGGTAAATGTTGAGTACCAGACCAAATGCAACATAGCGGGCAAAGAAAAAAAACAACAACTTTCCATTGATTTAAACATTTTAACCCTTTGCAATGCGTTGGACACATTTGTAGCATTCAAGGGGTTAAATGTGCAGTTTAAATCAATTTCTATGTTTCCCTATTTGGCAGTTTTTTTTACTCCACAATGATTCCAGTGTCTCTTTGTACCTAGGCCTCATACTTGTTACCCCAGCCTTGTTTTCAAAAAATAAATTTGAAAGTGCATCTCCTCACTGTCTACTATATTATTAAATATCTATAACATGAACACAAATTCTCCAGACCTGCCTGACACACTCTGGGGTGGCCATCAAGGAGGAGATATACTAATCTCCTTCTGGCTGCCTATTTACAACATGCAAGGGGACCATGATTTTGACAGGAGTTGCCAGGGGAGCCAAAGGCTTCCTGGCCACTCTTGTCAAAATCTCTGCAAGTAATAACACTTCCTTTCAGTTTGGAATGTTACATAGTAACATAGTAATTTAGGTTGAAAAAAGACTTGCGTCCATCTAGTTCAACCATTTCCTATTCCTGTTTACCATCGTTGATCCAAAAGAAGGCAAAAAAACCCCTCAATTAGCAATTTAAAATTCTGCCTTGAATGGGGGGAAAAAATTTCTTCTTGATTCCAAATCAGATTCCTCCCTGGATCAACAAGCCCCAACTAAATATTCATCCCAATACTAACGTACATAGCCCTTTATGTTATGCTCTTTTAAATAAGTATCCAGGCCCCTTTTAAAGGCATCTAATGTTTTCGATAGCACCACCTCCTCAGGCAGTGAATTCCATACCTTTATTGTCCTTACTGTAAAGAAACCCTTCAGCTGTTGTAGATTAAATCTCCTTTCCTCAAGTCTAAGCGGGTGGCCTCTTGTCCTGTGTACTGTTCTGTTAATGAACAGGTCTTTGGAGAGCCCTTTGTATGGGCCCTGAACATATTTATATAGTGTTATCATATCCCCTCTAAGACGCCGTTTCCCTAGTGTGTACAAGTTTAACTTTTCTAGCCTTTCTTCATAACTAAAACTTTCCATTCCCCTTACTAGTTTTGTAGCCCTCCTCTGCACTTTCTTTAGTTCCATAATGTCCTTTTTCAGAAAGGGCGCCCAGAATTGAACAGCATATTCTAAGTGGGGTCTTACCATGGACCTGTAAAGAGGCATGTTGCATATGTGCTTAATATAACACAAAACTCTTGATTTTCACAGCATTCGCCCCCCGGCACACTGCTGTAAAAATGTCTGCCACAACTAACACCTCATTCAAATTTCATCTAAGTTCCACTTGATGTATTGTTACGGTTTGTAAGAACACTCAGACAAGTTAGTAAGGTATAATCAGCTTTATTACGAATAATAAAGTGCACAAGGTCACCCTTCACAGGTCCAGATCCGGACAGTACCGTGGCACTTCCCAAATCTGACACAGATCAGGGTACAGGAGAATAGCAAAACAAAAACAGAAATATATTATGCAGGAACAGACGACAGGAACCAGGAACAGAACCTCAGCAGTACCAAACCTTGGGCGCATGCCCAACTAGGTAGACGGTAGGTGACTGCAGGGCAGAGTCCCTAGAAGACTAGGGATAGAATAGTGGCAGGCCGGGACATTAGAGAGTGACCTGGCCTAGAAATCAAGGATAACTGGAGGCAACTCTGACAGGAAATGGCAAGGCACTAGTCCCAGGAGACTAGGGTAACCAGAGGCAGTACTGACATGCATGGGCAAAGAATTAGTCCCTGGATACTAGGAAACCGGAGGCAACACTGACAGGCACTGGCAACAGGGCCAGAGCCACCTATAGGCGAGGTAGGCTCTGGCCTAGGGCGCACATGTTCTGGGGGCGCTGGCATGCAGCGGAGAAGAGCTGCACCCGAACGCACCATGCCGGGAGCCGCGACACAGTCAGGTCTGTGTCGCTACTGTGCTCCCTCATTGCAGTCGGCTCTTACTAATGCAGAGCATGCTGGGAGTCATGATCTCCCGGCGCTCTCTGCATTACTGAAGAGAAGACTGCGCGGGAGCTACAGGTATGTGATAGGGGGCAAGTTGAAGCTGATGGAGGGCAAAGTGGAGCTGGTGGGTGCAAGCTGGAGCTGGTGGGGGCAAGTTGGAGCTGAGGGGGCATAGTGGAGCTGCTGGGGGCAAGTTGGAGCAGATGGTGGGCAAAGTGGAGCTGGTGGGCCAAAGTGGAGCTGTTAGGGGGCAACTTGGAGCAGATGGGAGGCAAAGTGGAGCTGGTGGGCCAAAGTGGAGCTGTTAGGGGGCAAGTTGGAGCTGGTGGGGACATGTTGGAGCTGGTGGGGGGCAAAGTGGAACTGATCGGGGGGCAAGTTGGAGCTGATGCGGGGCAAGTTGGAGCTGATAGGGTTGAGGTGGAGCTGGTGGGCCAAAGTGGAGCTGATAGGGGGCAAGTTGGAGCTGGTGGGGGCAAAGTGGAGCTGGTGGGGGGCAAAGTGGAGCTGATGGGGGGCAAGTTCGAGCTGATGGGAGGCAAGTTGGAGCTGATAGGGGCAAAGTGGAGCTGGTGGGCCAAAGTGGAGCTGGTAGGGGCAAGTTGGAGCTGGTGGGGGGCAAAGTGGAGCTGATGGGGGGCAAGTTGGAGCTGATGTGGACAAAGTGGAGCTGGTGGGCCAAAGTAGAGCTGATAGGGGGCAAGTTGGAGCTGGTGGGGGCATCTCCAGAACAGGGGCAGACTGGCCCAGGGGGCAGAGAGAGGACAATCATGAAAAGAGGTGGGGTATAAGTAGGCGGGGTATAAAGGGGTGGGACACAAGGGGCGGAGCCAAATGGGCGGCAAAATTAGGTTTTGCCTAGGGTGACAAAAATCCTTGTACCAGCCCTGACTGGCAAGGTACTAGTCACAGGAGACTAGGGTAAACAGAGGCCTCAACGACAAGCACTGGCAAGGCACTAGTCTCAGGAGACTAGGGTAACTGGAGGCAACACTGACAAGCACTGGCAAGGCACTAGTCTCAGGAGACTAGGGGAACCGAAGGCAGCACTGACAAGCACTGGCAAGGCACTAGTCTCAGGAGACTAGGGGAATCAAAGGCAACACTGACAAGCACTGGCTAGGCGCTAGTCTCAAGAGACTAGGATAACCGGAGGCAGCGAATTGGGTAGTGAGCCACAGCCAGGATCGGTACACAGAGCAGTAGTCAGCGACAGCCAGGATCTGTACACAGAGTGGAGTCAGCCAAGACAGGATCAGTACACAGAGCGGTAGTCAGCCACAGCCAGGATCGGTACACAGAGCGTTAGTCAGCCACAGCCAGGATCGGCACACAGAGCAGTAGTCAGCCACAGCCAGGATCGGTACACAGAGTAGAGTCAGCCAAGCCAGGATCGGTACACAGAGCGGTAGTCAGCCACAGCCAGGATAGGTACACAAAGCGTTAGTCAGCCACAGCCAGGATCAGTAAAAAGAGCGGAGTCAGCCAAGCCAGGATCGGTACACAGAGCGGTAGTCAGCCACAGCCAGGATAGGTACACAAAGCGTTAGTCAGCCACAGCCAGGATTGGTACAAAGAGCGCAAGTCGGCCAGTCCGGGTCAGCAATGGAATCACGGGCAACGGAGACAGGAGCAAGGTCAGGCAAAACCGGGTCATACACGGAGCAGGAAACAACAGCAAAACAAACTCCAGATACAGGAACACCATGAAAGGGCACCAAGGTAATGACAGGACTGAGTTTAAAAAGGCTAACGCTGGGCGGGGCAGAGCCCAGCAGCCAATTAGAAGCCAGCATGAATCGAGCAGGAAGTATCAATGTCGCTTGCACAGAAGATCACGGGCACCGTGATAGTGCCCCCCTCTCAAAGACCCCCTCCCTGCGGAGGAGGTCCAGGCTTCTGAGGAAACTTGGCGTGGAACCTGTGCAACAGAAGTGGAGCATGGATGTCTGCATGGTTCACCCACGAACTTTCCTCCAGGCCATATCCCTTCCAGTGCACCAAGTATTGGATCTGCCCACGGAATCTACGTGAATCCAAAATACTCTGCACTTCATACTCATCATGATCTTGTATGCGAACCGGATCTGGGACTGCAGGGGTGGTGGTATAGCGGTTACACACCTAAGGTTTGAGAAGGGATACATGGAACATGTTATGTATCCTCATAGATTCCGGTAACTCCAAGGCATAGGAAACAGGGCTGACTCTACGGAGTACCCGGAACGGACCCCCAGATCGAGGAGCCAATTTATTGCATGGAACTTGCAACTTGAGGTTCCTGGAGGACAACCACACCCGGTCCCCCACCTGGAATACGGGGGCCGGCAACCTTCTGTTATTGGCATGCCACTGAAATCGTTGAAAAGTGTCACATAGGGAATTCTGGACTTGTGCCCAAGTGGAGCGAAGTTGCCTGATGTACTCATCCAGAGCCGGAATCTGCTGTGTTTGGAAGGTGTCCGGGAGCAAACATGGTTGGAACCCATAGTTGATAAGTGAAAGGGTAAAAATTGACATTTATAAGTAGGCAAATCTTTAATACACTAACAACAGCGATAGGGGTTAAATTATACTTTTAACTTGCAGCTTGTTCTACATGCAGAAGGTTACTTAGTGCCCTTCCCAGAGTCCTTGACGTAGAAAAGAGATAAGTATAATTTTTTACTGTTGCATATAATTGTAGAATGCCCTTAATTACATTTCCATTAGAACCAAGAGATGCATGTTAACCATTAACTATATGTGCTCTATACCCCCTCACTACCTATCTTCCTCTTTACCATATTTGTATGACCTTTAAAGAATATACTAGGTGAAGCTTGTCATTTTCCACTCTGCAGACCCTCCCAGTTCTCCTAGTATAAAAGTTTGGTGGATGTTGAATAACTTTAGCAATATTTTGTGCATTGATACTTGTGTGGTGTCAATTAATTTGAATGCTGCTCCAGGCACTGGAGACCTGTATTCTGGGGTGAAGATCTGGAGGTGTAGGAGAAAACTCTCCCCGGGGAGTGGTTAAAGCCTTTCTGCAGTAGAGGTGTCCCAGTCACCCTAAAAGGAGGAAAGAAGTTTACAGTCTTTCCCTTTTAATTTGGCGCTGTGAAACAGTATTCTCACAGGTGAGTGGACCTTTTTTTATTAAATATAAATATATATATGTATCCACTCACCCCTGAGAATCTGCCTGACAAGGGTGCCGGTTAGAGTCCGGTACCAGGCTTTGTGGGTTATAGTCCCACATGTTGGGGTTTGGTTTGGAGTCCCAGACAGAAATAGAAAATTACTTGGGAATATGTCCTAAGTGGGTTACACCCCATGATCTTCACTTTAAGAAGCAGGTCACCCCCCTTTGTTGTTTGTCATAATTGCATAATTGCATGCTTCTTGATTACTGTTTGTTTGTCTAGCAATAAGTGCACTTATTTGTTTTTGTGTTTTCTATGTTTGTATAATCTGACTTTGGTAAGTGGTCTCATTTCATTTTTCTTTGACACATGTTTCAGAGTATACTTAGGATGGGTGGTACTAACCAGAGTAATATTTGTAAGACGAAGCCAGGTCAGACTCCCAGGGACTTTGTCACAAAACAAGCTGGCAACTATTTTGCCAATCAGTTTTGTGACAATCTTGCTGGGTGCACTGAGGGTCTGCAGTCACGTGATCCATTTCCTAGGGAGGGTGCTTTCAATGACTGGCATATGTTTATGATTAAAGGGCTATGTTTGGGGGATCAAGAGTGGAAATGGTATGGCCCAGACCCAGGCTGGGATATGTCTTATATGTCTGATTGTGCTAAGGTATGGGTTCAATTAGCTCCCTATGCGTTAAAAGAGTTAAAGAAGCGATAAAGAATACGGTGAAATCTGTCCCTACAGCTCTACCACCCTCACCTCCTTATAAACCCGCTAAACTGTACCCCTCATTGACTCCAGCTGATGAGGCTGAAGCCACTGAAATAGCTGTTATTATAGGATCACAGAAAGTGAATATCCCCATGATATGCCCTGTCCCTAAACAAACCCCTGATGACACACACCCCTAGATCATTAAATGATAAACCCAGTGACAACACAAGACATAAAAAGGAATACAAAACTAAGGAAGAATTGAAGAGTAGTGTTGAGCGAGCGTGCTCGGCCGATGCTCGGATCGGCTCGAGCATCGCTCTGCTCTGCACATGGACCACCAGGGAATGGAGGTACGGGGGCATTGCGGAGATGAAGGGGGCATTGCGGAGATGAAGGGGGACATTATGGAAGAGGGGCATAGACTCTATGCCCCTCTTCCACAATGTCCCCCTTCATCTCCGCTATGCCCGTCTTCCACAATGTCCCCCTTCATCTCCTATGCCATAGAGGAGATGAAGGGGGACATTGTGGAAGAGGGGCATAGCGGAGATGAAGGGGGACATTGTGGAAGAGGGGCATAGAGTCTATGCCCCTCTTCCACAATGTCCCCCTTCATCTCCGCTATGCCCCTCTTCCACAATGTCCCCCTTCATCTCCGCTATGGCATAGGAGATGAAGGGGGACATTGTGGAAGAGGGGCATAGCGGAGATGAAGGGGGACATTGACCAGGCACCCTCCGCTCATCAGAGCAGGGGGTGCCTGGTTTAATGCTCGAGTGCTCCCATTCATTTGAATGGGGCTCGGGTGCTCGGCCGAGCACTCGAGCATCAGGGGGTGCTCGGTCAGAGCACCCGAGCACCCGAGCATCGGGGTGCTCGCTCATCTTTATTGAAGAGGAAAGCTAAATTGATAGCGGACATTATTAAGGAACTTGGGGCAATTGATATAAGTAGCCAGGAGGAAGAGGACAGTGAGGGAGCTATATTTCAGGGCCCTTTCATGACAATGGGTAATCAAGTTATCAACCGTGCCCCAGATGTACTTACAATGAATGCTTGGGCTAAAGAGTGTCCTAACCCCTTAAAATTGCCCACTGCAGCTGTGGCATACTTAAAGAGGTGTACCAAGGGAATGCAATTGACAGGACCGGATTATAGATTTCTACTTGACGCTTGTACCAAGCATGTAGGGATAAAATGGGAGGAGGTGATTGTAAATCTCCATACTGACCATGACTATCCCCTGAACACTGAAAGTAACAAATGGGCCAAACAAACATGGGTAGACACTATGTGGAAACAGGTGCTAACGCATTTGGCCAAGGAAGGGAGTCACATTAAGGACATTTCTAAGGCTGCTGCTTGCAAGCAGAAAACAGGGGAGAGTGTTACTGATTTCCTTAAGAGATTTAGTGACACATGGACAGATGAGGCAGGGTTGTCAAAAGGGGAAAAAGATCCCAATATGGGACCTCTGTATGTACAATATTTGCTAAACAACCTTAGACCTGACATAGCACAGATAGTCCGGACCACTGTGAATGACTGGCATAATTTATCCCCAGGTGATTCTGAGGGCAGGCTCCGCATTAAAGATGCAGGAGGATGTTTCCCCACTAAAACATTACAGCAGGCTTACTCAGACAATATTGACTATGATGTTGATCTTAATGACAGTTACTATCAACAAACACACCAAAACTTTAATCAGAGAGGAAGGGGAATGCAGAAGGGGGATAATTACGAGGGCAGATCTGGTAGTGGACAAGGGGGTAGCGGACGCAGGTACATATCAGGAGGGCGACCCACTGGGCGAGGGGCTTGTTTTAATTGTGGTAAAATGGGTCATTTTATGAGAGATTGTTGGGGTCCTCCTCAAACTCACAACACTAATACACCTGGGCAGCAAATCCAACAGCTACCTACCACAAACATTGTCACCAGTGCCCCTAAGCATCCCATTCAGTGGAGAGCTCAGCAGCAATAGGGCTGCCCGAGGATTGAACCCCTTGCTTGCTTTGTAGCTCAGTTGTCTGAAAAGTGGGATAAACTCTCCATGTTATCCCTTAAGGTTGATGGATGTGTGTATGATTTTTTTGGTAGACACAGGGGCCACTAGGTAATCTATTTCTGGAAAATTCTACACAGACCACTGACTGCTGCAAGTGAATCCACTGTGGGTGTAGGAGGGGTCCAAATTGAATGCAAATTAACCCCAAGACTGAGTATTGATGTTGATGGTGTTGCTAACCTGTCTCATGCCTTTTTGATCATTCCTAACTGCCCTGTTAATTTGCTGGGTAGAGACCTTATGCCCAAGCTACAATTGTCATTGCACATTAATGTGAAAGGAGCTGTGGTATGTTCCTCATCCTATGCACTCCCTTTCGTGCCCCAAACGGACCTTTATTACATGGAAGGGGTTAATGCTCAGTGTTTATCTTTGTCTGTGGGAATTGAGATGTCTGATGTCCTTAATAACATCTCTATGAGGGTATGTTCACCTAATGCCAGAATGATTGTGCATCATGAGGCACCTGAGTGTGTATGAGGAGCAAATTGTGCGCCTGGCACAGAACTGATTCACGGTGTATGGTTTAGTGAAAAATATGTGTACATTGTCACTACCAAGGAATGTTATCTGTGGCTTGAAGGTAGCTGTTTGGTGAATAAGCAATGTTATATTCCTTTAGATCTAGTTACCACTATGTCTTTTACACACACAGAATGTGACCCTGATTTACCTCCAATACTCACTGACTTGCCACCTACACTATGGGCCACTTCACCCGCAGACCCAGGGCACATTGATTGTTCTCCTTATCAGGCTACACTCAAACAGGGCTGTTACCCCACATACATCAAGCAATACCCCCTGTCTCCAGAGAAAGAAGCAGGGATAGAGCCCATCATACATGAACTCAGACAGAAGAGTATTATAGTCTCCACTGTCTCACCCTACAACAACCCTATCAATCCGGTCCCTAAGCCTGGGACTGTGACATGTAGATTAACACAAGATTTGAGGGCCATCAATGACATTATCCAGGCCGTGGCCCCGGGGGCCAGATGTTAACTCCATATTGCCAGCCATTCCCGCCACGAGCACCAGGTTCACTGTTATTGTTTTAAACAGAGCATTCTTTAGCATACCGGTACACTCAGACACGCAACCACTTTTTGCCTTCACGTATAAATAGAGTCAATATACGGGGACTGGAAAAACCGCAAGGTTTCTGTGACTCCCCCATGGCATACTCCACAGTTATCCATAAAACACTGGAGAATTGGGTCCCAGAAAAAGGCTCCACACTGCTCCAATATGTGGACGACCTACTCCTTTGCAGTCCTGATGAACATTCCTGTCGCACAGATACACAGTCTTTTACAACACTTAGCCAGAAATGGCCACAAGGTGTCGCCCAAGAAACTACAGTACTGCTTGCCTGAAGTGAAATACTTGGGATGTGTTTTATCACATGGACAGAGACAGCTTTCCCCAGACAGAGTGCAAACTATTCTCAACTTGTCAAAGCCTCAGACTAAACGAGCTAAGATGTCTTTCTTGGGGATGGTGACTTATTGCAGGCAATGGATACCTGACTGTTCATATCATGATCATATTGTAAGACACTGTACTTTGAAAGATGCTCCTGACAGACTTTGCTGGAGGCCTGAAATGGAGACTGCGTACATTGCATTGAAGACTGCCCTATGCTCTGCTCCTGCCCTGGGACTGCCAAACTATGCCCTTCTGTTCCATCTCTATTGCACGGAAGGAGGAATACACCATTGCAGGTGCTTAGCTCAGGAGCACGGCTGTGGGATGTGTCCAGTGGCCTATTTTTCTAAAGTACTACCTACAGTGGTTCAGGGGATGCCGGCTTGCTTAAGGTCAATTGCTGCGTGTGCTATGTTGGTTGAAATGGTGCAGACAATAGTGTTGTCCCATCCCATGACACTGCATACCACTCACCAGGTTTTGTACATACTCAACAATATTACCACACAACATATGACCACACAAAGGCGCTCATGCTATGAGACTATACTAACATCCACCCAAAACGTATCCATTAAATACTATCCAGTACATACAGGTCCCTCACTGGGTTTATACCGCATGATCTCAGATTTACAAAGAGATGAAGGGCCACATGATTGCTTAACCACCATTACTGCTGACACTTTGCCCAGGGCTGACTTATCCACTGTCCCTTTAAATTTTGGGGATATGGTTTTTGTTGATGGATCATGTCCTACGCCAGCCGATGGGGTATTTCACACTGGTTTCTCTGTTGTACAGTTACCTGATGTTATTTTAATGGCTAATGCATTGCCATTTGTTTCAGCGCAAGCTGCAGAACTTGTTGCACTCACCCAGGCTTGTAATTTATTTAAGGATAAAGACATCACTATTTACACTGACTCTAGATATGCATATGGAGTTGTTCATGACTTTGGGACTTTATGGAGACACAGAGGCTTTGTCACAGCTGATGGCAAAGGTATATCACATGCCCAACTGGTTAATGATTTGCTTAATGCCATACTACTACCCAGAGCTCTAGCCATTGTTAAGTGTAAAGGTCACAGTTCTGATGATTCAGATGAGGCTAGAGGCAATGACTTAGCTGACAAAACCGCAAAAGCTGCTGCCCTTCATGGGCCTTTTCACACTGATTATGATTCTACTATTGACATGCAGCTTGCGATGCTGATGATACCCCCCACCCCTACTGTGGATATTGTAGCACTGTAAGCATTGGCTTCTGACTCAGATAGAACATTTTGGGCTAATAATGATCTGACCCTGGTCAGATAAGGAGGGAAGGGTAGGAATTCCAAGAACTGCAGCACCTATCTTTATCAGTCACTTCCACAGTTTTGGTCACATAGGTAAAAAGCAAACAACAAATACCATACAAAAGCAATTTGTTATACAGGGATTGATGGAACTAGTAGAAAACCAATTGTCTAGATGTCTGACATGCGCAAGGAACAATACAAATGGCACAACACATGGGACACATGAACATTTACCACCCCCTGAAGGCCTTATGCAAAACCTACAAATTGACTTTACCCATATGCCATAAGTCAAAGGGTTTCCAGTATTTGTTGGCCATTGTGGATCAGTTTTCTAAGTGGGTTGAGGCTTTTCCTGTGGCCAAGGAAAACGCTGCAACTGTTGCTACTATAATATGTAAAGAGATTATTCCAAGGTTTGGATGCCCACTAATGATCAACAGTGATAAAGGAACCCCTTTCACAGCACAGGTAACATAACTGATATGTCAAAAGTTATGTATAGAGTGGAAGTTTCATATACCATATCACCCCCAGTCCTCAAGACAGGTTGAAAGAACCAACAGAACTATTAAAGATAAGTTGCGTAAAGGTACCAATGACACTTTTAAAAATTGGCCCACACATTTGCGTATGACCCCTAATAAAACTAAAGGGTTTTCATCATTTGAGGTACTGATGGGCCGGCCATTTCCCACTCCATGGGCTATCAACCATGGATCACCCCCAGTGTTGGATGAGTTACCAGAAATACAGAACCAATATGTTACTAATTTGATCCACAAATTGAATGGCATTTATGGTGATGTATCTCTTTCTCTCCCTCTTCCCACAGGAAATCCTACGCATCCATATCAACCAGGTGACAAGGTGCTGGTGAAACCATTGTTCAAAAAAAAAGACACTAGATCCTCCCTTTGGATCTCCCACAATGGTGATTGCAGTGACCCGGACAGCCATATTGACAGAAGACTCACCAGCATGGATCCATGCCAGTCGGGTGAAGAAATCCCCCATCTGAGGACATGGCTCCCACTGTGGGCCGTGGGAAAATCTCCCAGAGAAAAACTATACTGCACCATTACCAAAATGATGGTCATATGCATTGCTTTAATCATATTTGGTATCTTAATGTATATACATATCCCAGAACTTGGGGTATGGGGCACACCACCACACAACCCTTGGATATTTTCACACACGCTAAATACCGAAGGGACATGTCAGAATGCTAGAAATAACACTGAGGAGGCAGACATCCCAAATGTCTGGGTAGCATTGGTCAAAGATGTCATGAATGTTACTGACTTCAGTCCCTTCTTGGATCAGGGTGGGAGCTCTGTTGCCTGAAGCCATCTGGCGCTCCCACACGCCATGAACGTCTGCTGTTGTTCATGTGTGCTGTGCACTGTATGGCCAGGTTTTGATATCCAGGTGTTGTTCTTTCAGAACAAAAGGAGGGACTGAAAGGGTTAAAATTGACATTTATAAGTAGGCAAATCTTTAATACACTAACAACAGCGATAGGGGTTAAATTATACTTTTTACTAGCAGCTTGTTCTATATGCAGAAGGTTACTTAGTGCCCTTCCCAGAGGCCTTGTTGTAGAAAAGAGAACCAAGAGATGCATGTTAACCATTAACTATATGTGCTCTATACCCCCTTACTACCTATCTTCCTCTTTATCATATTTGTATGACCGTTAGAGAATATACTAGGTGAAGCTTGTAATTTCCACTCTGCAGACTCTCCCAGTTGTACCAGTGTAAAACTTTGGTGGATGTTGAATAACTTTAGCAATATTTTCTACATTGATACTTGTGTGGTGTCAATTAATTTGAATGCTGCTCCAGGCGCTTGAGACCTGTATTCTGGGGTGAAGATCTGGAGGTGTAGGAGAAAACTCTCCCCGGGGAGTGATTAAAGCCTTTCTGCAAAAGAGGTGTCCCAGTCACCCTAAAAGGAGGGAAGAAGTTTACAATGTTTCCCCTTTAATAAGGAAGGGTGAGCTCCCGAAGGAAGTACACACAAAGCAGTTCTTGGCGAACTCTGCCCACGGCAACAAGTTAGCGTGATGGTTGGAGATGAAACAACATAGAAACTGCTCCAATCCCTTATTGAAACGCTCAGCTGCCCCATTCGTCTGGGGATGGTATGCAGATGAAAACGAGAACTGGATACCCATCTGGTCACAGAATGCCCTCCAGAACCTGGACACGAGTTGACTCCCACAATCAGTAACCAGAACCTTGGGAACCCCGTGGAGTCGAAATACCTCCCTGGCAAGTACTTGGGCCAATACCTTAGCTGATGGCAAGCCAGAGAGCGGCACAATGTGGGCCATTTTGAGTATAACTGTGTAGCCATTGGAAACCGGCAATTCCCCCATGAAATCGATGGACACCCATAGATGGTCACCATTGGGAACCGCTTGCAATAACTCCACAGGAAGGTGGCTTGGGGTCTTGGAATGAGCACAGGTGGCACAGGCAGCTGTAAATGCTGCACAGTCGTCTCTCAACCCAGGCCACCAGAACATCTGGGACAGGGACCAGAACAGTTGATTCTTGCATACGTGACCGGACGCACGGGAGGAATGATATGTCTCCATTAACCTGGCCCGGAATGGCTCAGCCACAAAACACTTGCCCGTGGGTTTCTCCGGAGGTGCATTGGCCTGCGATGCCAAGATCTCTTCACCCATATGAGATGTGATACTGGTGCGCAGAATGGCAAGTATACGATCTGGAGGTATAATCGGAACTGGTGCACAGTCAGACTCTGGTTCGAGACCAAACTGTCTGTATAGTGCGTCAGCTCTCACGTTCTTGGTACCGGGTAGGTAAGAGACAATAAAGTTGAAACGTGACAAAAACAGAGCCCATCTGGCTTGTCTCGGGGACAATCTCACGTAATGCCAAAATGAACACTAGTAGTTCACAGTCACCAATGTCATAGACACTTTGGGCACTGGTCAACTTTTTTGAGAAAAATCCACATGGTCTTAACGTCTTGCTAGGCCCCAGTCTTTGGGTCAGCACTGCCCCTACACCTGTCTCTGAGGCGTCAACCTCCAACGTGAATGGCAAACCAGGGATGCGATGAGACAGTACTGGGGCAGTGGAGAATACGGACTTCAGAGTTTCGAACTCCCTTTCTTTCTCCAGAGACCACAGAGAAGCATTAGCACCTTTATGGGTCATATCTGTGAGCAGTTTCGCAATCATGGAATAATCGCGAATGAAACTATAATAATTTGCAAACCCCAAGAACTGCTGTAGGGGTTTGAGGCCCGTGGGGTGTGGCCAATGTAATACTGCAGAAAGTTTGTCCTTATCCATAGCAAAGCCCTCATTTGAAATGACATAATCGAGGAATGACACCCTGGACTTGTGAAAGTTGCACTTTTCGAGTTTGCAGAATAATTTGTTCTCCAACAGCCTCTACAAAACTGCTGTGACATGTTTGCGGTGTGTCTCCAAGTCAGGAGAATAGATCAAAATATCGTCCAGTTATACCACTACACAGGACTGTAACATGACCCTGAGAACATAATTTATAAATTCCTGGAAAATCGCCGGGGCATTGCATAGCCCAAAGAGCATTACTAAATACTCGTAGTGACCCGTCCGAGTATTGAAAGCAAATTTCCACTCATCACCCTCTTTGATCCGTACCAGGTTATACGCTGCCCTTAGATCCAGTTTCATAAAAATGGATGCCCCCTTTAGTCGATCGATCAATTCGGTGATGAGTGGAATGGGTATGCATTTTTAACCATTATCTTGTTGAGACCCCTATAATCTATACAGGATCTAAGTTCTCTGTCTTTCTTTTTGACAAAAAAGAATCCAGCCCCCGCGGGCGAGGAAGATTTGCGGATTATCCCACGGACCAGGGCGTCAGCAATATATTCCTCCATGGCCTGATTCTCCTCACAGGACAACTGGTAGGTTCTGCCCTTAGGAGGCATGGCGCCAGGCAAACTAACAATAGCACAATTATAGGGACGATGCAACAGCAAAGTGCTAGCCTCTCTTTTACTGAACACATCGTTGAATGGCTGGTATTCAGGCGGTAAGGAGGGAGAGGTACACAAAATCTTAGTAGGCTGCCTCAAGCAATGACCCATGCAATAATCAGACCAGGCCAAAATCTCGCAGGACCTCTAGTCCATTCTGGGATTGTGAGAATGCAGCCATGGGAAACCCAGTATGACCGCATAGTGAGGAGACTGGATTATCTGAAACTTCAAGGTCTCCTTGTGGAGCGCTCCGATACAGATCAACAACGGACATGTCTCCAGAGTTACCTGGGGAGGTACCAACGGTCTTCCATCAATGGCCTCAATGTCCAACAGGGACTCTCTATCAAACAAGGGAATGTTATGCAGAACAGCAAATCCCCTGTCCATGAAATAGCCGGCCGCACCGGAATCGATCAAGGTAGGAGTGGTAAAGGATGAGGCAGCCCATGAACCTACTACATTCACTACGTGTTTAAGTAGTGTGCCCTCTGGGGACTGGTATACACCACCTAGGACCTGTCCCCAGCTGGACCCTCGGTGCGTTTGTTTCCCGGCCGCACGGGACATGTCCTTAACAGGTGACCTGCCTTCCCACAGTACAGACACAGACACTGTCTGCTGTGAAAGGACTGTTCCTCCTTAGATAAGCGTGTAAAGCCCAGCTGCATCGGTTCAGTGCTCCCGCTTGCGGAACCATTAGGTATGGGAGGAGAGGGTGGAAAACCAGAACTGGTCAATGACCCAGTCGTTGGTCTCTGCCTACGATCCTTGTAAATATTCCTCTCCCTTATATGGGAATCAATTAGGGTAGCATAATCAATAAATTTATCCAGCTCCTATGGCAAATCTCGAGCTGCAATCTTGTCCTTAATTTTATCATTGCGACCTTGCGCGAAGGCTGCCACAAATGCCTCATCGTTCCAACCTACCTCTGCTGCAAGCATACAGAATTTGATGACGTAGTCAGCAACCATATGTGTGCCCTGTTAGATTCTCGTTAGACGTTTAGCAGCAGAGGTGGCACGCCCGGGAACCTCAAATACACTGCGGAAGGCCCTTACAAACTCGGCAAAGTTTGTGGTAATTGGTTTAGGCGTCTCCCAAATCAGATTTGTCCAAGCTAGAGCTCTACCTGTCAACAAGGATATCATGAATCCCACCTTTCTCCTTTTGCTCGGAAAGGCTTGTGGTACTTATTCCAGAAAAATTTCTAGTTGGTTCAAAAACCCACGGCATAGAGTGGGCTCCCCGTCATATCTTAGTGGGAGAGGAGCGGTTGCGGACAACCCTCTACTAGAAAGACTCTAAGTCGGAGCCTGTGCCTGGACTGGGGTGGCCACCGAAGGCTGTACAGGTTTTTCAAGGTATGCGGTACGCTCCAAAATAGTATGTATAGCCAGGGATGACTGGTTCAATCATTGATCTTGTGCGTCCATTCTCCAAAGGAGATTTTGAGAGCTACCTTCACCAGCATTGTCTGAGGTCATGACCCTTTCATACTGTCATGGTTTGTAAGAACACTCAGACAACTTAGTAAGGTAAAATCAGCTTTATTAAGAATAAGAAAGTGCACAAGGTCACCCTTCACAGGTCCAGATCCGGACAGTACCATGGCACTTCCCAAATCTGACACAGGTCAGGGTACAGGAGAATAGCAAAACAAAAACAGAAATATATTATGCTGGATCAGACGACAGGAACCTGGAACACAACCTCAGCATTACCAAACCTTGGACGTGTGTCCAACTAGCTAGACGGTAGGTGACTGCAGGGCAGAGTCCCTGGAAGGCTAGGGATAGAATAGCAGCAGGCCGGGACACTGGAGAGTCACCTGGCCTAGAAATCAAGGGTAACCGGAGGCAACACTGACCGGAAATGGCAAGGCACTAGACCCAGGAGACTAGGGTAACCGGAGGCAGTACTGACATGCACGGGCAAGTAATTAGTCCCTGGAGACTAGGAAACCGGAGGCAACATTGACAGGCACTGGCAAGGTACTAGTCACAGGAGACTAGGGTAAACGGAGGTCACGCTGACAAGCACTGGCAAGGCACTAGTCTCAGGAGACTAGGGGAACCGAAGGTAGCACTGACAAGCACTGGCTAGGCGCTAGTCTCAGGAGATTAGGATAACCGGAGGCAGCGAATTGGGTAGTGAGCCACAGCCAGGATCGGTACACAGAGAGTTAGTCAGTTACAGCCAGGATCGGTACACAGAGTGGTAGTCAGCCACAACCAGGATCGGTACACAAGGCGGAGTCAGCCAAGCTAAGATCGGTACACAGAGCGTTAGTCAGCCAAGCCAGGATCTGTACACAGAGCGGTAGTCAGCCACAGCCAGGATCGGTACACAGAGCGGAGTCAGCCAAGCCAGGATCAGTACACAGAGCGGTAGTCAGCCACAGCCAGGATCGGTACACAGAGCGGTAGTCAGTCAGTCCGGGTCAACAACGGAATCACGGGCAGCGGAGACAGGAGCAAGGTCAGGCAAAACCGGGTCAAACACAGAGCAGGAAACAACAGCAAAACAAACTCCAGATACAGGAACACCACGAAAGGGCGCCAAGGTAATGACAGGACTGAGTTTAAAAAGGCTAACGCTGGGCGGGGCAGAGCCCAGCGGCCAATAAGAACCCAGCAGGAATTGAGCAGGAAGCATCAATGTCGCTTGCCCAGAAGATCACGGGCACCATGATAGTTATACAGTCATGCTTTTTTTTTATATATTTTTTATACGTTACTTGCTTCATATACAAAGGTGCCACCTAGAGCTCTCTTACCTTCCTTTACCTTGCTCTACCCCCACATGGACTGTGGCCAGACTGTAAGTGCATACGGGGCAACAGCAGGGTAAAGGAGGTCAAGAGGAGGTTCTTCCACGCACCAACAAAAGGAGCAGCTGATGCTGGTAGAAGAGCTCTGGGTGTCAGCTTCAATGAAAAACAATTATAAAGATATAGAAGAACATAACATTCAAAAGACTTATTAACAAAATCTTTTATCCCAATTAAACATCACAAATGTGCAGCATAAATCACACACTCTTAGTGCCAAAATGTACTGTAAGGGACCAGACTAAATAAAGGAGGGACCACATGGAGTTGGGGTACCTTCCTCACCAGTCTCCTTTTGGATATTATTTCACCTTCGAAGTTTTAAATGTATACCCCTTTAAAAAAGATTTTCTCTTCCAGTGGAATGCTGGAACCAGGTTAATTTTCCCATCCTGCAGCTCCATTGGGCGAGTAAATTTACCTTGCACCAGGTAGGTTGGAAGGGTGGGAAAATAAGATATAAATAGCACATTTGTCCTCAGGTTCCTCACCTTTCAAGTTAGAGCTCCATTAAACGTTCCAGCACCCATGTCAAACAGAGCATCTGCAGAGTTATTGCTACTGGTAGAAGAATTAAAGAAAAAAGGACTTGAATGCAGGAATGTTGCTTGGCGAAGTGTCACGGTGCAGCTTCTCTTGCTGTCAATCTCACTTGTGCTGCGCTCTGATTGGTTGAGCCTGTTTGGCCCGCCCCTGGTGACCTTTTTATTCCGGACTAGTGGCAATTGTCATTTGCCCTTTCGTGGTGTTCCTGAGCCAGCTTTGCTGCTCTGTGTTCCTGCGTTCCTGATCTTCTGTGTACCTGCTCCGTGTTTGACCCGGCCTGGCTGACGTTCCTGCTTGTTTCCTGATCCGGCTTGTCTGAGAACCTGCTCCGTGTTTGACCCGGCCTGGCTGACATTCCTGCTTGTTTCCTGATCCGGCTTGTCTGGGAACCTGCTCCGTGTTTGACCCGGCCTGGCTGACGTTCCTGCTTGTTTCCTGATCCGACTTGTCTAAGAACCTGCTCCGTGATTCGACCCGGCTTGCTGACGTTCCTGTCTCGTATCTGTTCCAGCTACTGCGGCCGGTTCCCGTTCCTGTCTGCCTTGTCGCCTCGGCGACATTGTGAATGTGCCACTTGCTGATTTGTGCAGCTTCGTGCTGTGCTGGTTACTGCCATTGAGACGCTTACTGCTGAGCTGTGTTTTCTGTAAGTCGAGCTGTTAACCCGTGCAGAGCTGTGTCCCAATACCGAGCTGTCTGTCCATACAGAGTGGCGTTCCAACTATCGAGCTGTTAACCCGTGCAGAGCTGTGTCCCAACTATCGAGCTGTTAACTAGTGCAGAGCTGTGTTCCTACCATCGAGCCATTAACCCGTGCAGGGCTGTGTCCCGGTACTAGGCTTTCAGCCTTACAGAGAGTTGCCTTGTGCTGAGCCGTTCCTCTCCTTGCAGTCCAGTGTAGCTCATTACCGCGCCCGGTGGCGCACTGCTCTGGCTGCTTCTGTGCACGTCTCTGTGTTTACGCCCGTGGGGGCTATTGGTCCAAGCTCTTGCAATTCAGTCTCTATATTACGCCCGTGGGGGCTATTGGATCAAGCTCTCGCCATCCAGCTCCTTCCGTTATGCATGTTTGGGTTATAAGCTTCAGCTCTGGTACTTAAGTTGTCTCCGTAACGCCCTTGGGGGCTATTGGCACAAGCTCTTGCAATCCAGTTCCAACCACAACGCCCGTGGGGGCTAGTGGTCCCAGCTCCGGTAACTCGATTGTAACCGTTACGCCCGTGGGGGCTATTTGCTTACTCTGGCAGTCTACTCGCTCTGTTGATACGCCCGTGGGGGCTACCAGTCATATACAGCAGGCAGTGTGGCAGGTTTCTCTCTGCTGGACAGTTTATTCAGTATCACAGACTGTGGGTGTTGAGTCTTCTCCACCACTCTCCTCCTTTAACACCTTGGGTGTGCCAAACTACACAACTGAGATGGACTGTTTATTCCATTAACCCATTGTATATCAGTACTCAGTTTTTGTCTATTTGCCAGTACTCTGTTCTTGATTGCTGTATACTGTGCAGTGTATTGCCTATCTGCTATTTCGCAGTGCTACCCATAGGGGGTGTTATCTGTCACTATTGTGCTCTAATAAAATTGCATTTTATTTTACCCACTGGTCTGAGTGTCTTGAAAACCGTGATAGTACGAAAGGGCCATGACCTCAGACAGTAAGGGTGAAAGTAATGCACAAAACATCCACTGGAGAACGGATGTTCACGAACAGCGCCTAGACCAATTGGCACTGGCCTTACAAACGCTACTTGAGCGAACGGTACACCTCGATAAGCCAAGCCAAAATTCGGTGGTCCCTCCAGTTACGACACCGGACAATCAGTCTGTGGCTCCTCTAGCCCCTCCCAGAGGGCTAATGGCGGCGCCGCCGTTACCGTTAAGATATGATGGCCAACCTAATCTATGCAGGGGCTTTATTAATCAATTGGAGATCTTTGTAGAATTAACGCCCCAGGCATTTCCTAACGATCGTAGTAAGGTTGGATTTATGATCTCCCTATTGACAGGCAGAGCACTGGCATGGGCCAACCCCCTCTGGGAGAATGCCAAACCTTGTACTCGGAACTTTGACGAATTCGTAAGACAGTACCGTAGAGTGTTTGAAGTTCCGGGCAGAACTGCCTCTGCTGCCAAGAGGTTATGGAAATACAGCAGGGCTAGCGTACATTGGGCGATTACGCTATTGAATTTTAGACCTTGGCAGCAGAGGTTGGTTGGAAAAACGAGGCACTGGTGGCAGCATTTGCTCAGGGCATGTCCGACACCATCAAAGATGAAATTGCTGCCAGGGAGCTACCCAGTGGCCTGGATGATTACATCGAGTATGTTATGCTCATTGATTCTCGCATTCGCGAGAGACGGCTGGCTAGAAGGGCAAGATCCAGGAATACTGGGCTGGGTAATCCTTTAACCCCACCCTCTCCCCCAGTTCCTCCTGAGCGGTTCCCAGAGGCAAGTGAACCAATGCAACTAGGGTTCACCAGACTTACTAAGGAGGAATGGGCAAACCACAAAAGACTGGGATTATGCTTGTACTGTGGCAAATCTGGGCACCTTTTACATACATGTCCAGTAAAGCCGGGAAACGGACGCACCTAGGGTACCTTGAGGGACAGGCCCTAGGTGGTGTACAGCAGTCCCTTGATTCTTGCATACAAAATCCCACCATCCAGGTGGCATTTTCTTGGGCAGACCATTCGGTATCAGTCATGGCACTGTTCGATTCTGGTGCAGCAGGATATTTTATGGATCAGTCCTTTGCCGAGTTGCATATGATTCCGTTACTCAAAAGGGAGTCGCCATTGGCTATTGAGGCCATCGATGGCTGGCCTCTTGAACCTGCTTTCATCACGATGGAGACTATTCCTATTTCTATGACTGTTAGGGCTCTTCACAAGGAGGAATTACGCTTCCAAATAATTCGTTCTCCACATCATGCCGTTATACTGGGGTTTCCCTGGCTACGATTACACAACCCGCAGTTTGACTGGCAGAAATGTGAGGTTAAGTCTTGGTCTGAATACTGTGTTAAGAACTGTCTGTCCCACCCTGTCAAGATCTGTTGTACCTCCCCCTCCTTGCCAGCTGAATACCAGGAATTCAGTGACGTATTCAGCAAGGGGAGGCTAGCGCATTGCCCTCGCATAGACCCTATGATTGCGCTATTGATCTGGCTCCGGGGTTGGTGCCTCCTAGGGGTCGCACGTATCCACTGTCTTGTGAGGAGACCAGGGCTATGGAGGAGTACATAGAGGATGCCTTCAAGAGAGGGATTATTGGCAAGTCTTCCTCTCCAGCTAGTGCTGGTTTCTTTTTTGTAAAAAAGAAAAATTGCGAGCTAAGGCCGTGTATTGATTACCGGGGGTTGAACAAGCTGATGCCTAAGAATGCCTAAGCCATTCCACTCATAACCAAATTATTTGACAGGTTAAAGGTATCATCCATTTTCACTAAGCTTGATCTCAGAGTTGCTTACAACCTGATCAGAATCAGGGCAGGAGATGAGTGGAAAATGGCATTCAATACCAGATCTGGGCATTATGAATATCTGGTTATGCCATTTGGGCTATCTAACGCACTGGCAGTATTCCAGGAATTCATTAATGACATCCTTCGTGATATGTTGCAATCCTGCGTGGTGGTATATCTCGACGACATTTTAGTTCACTCTGCTAACCTCACACAGCACGTTAAGGATGCTTCTGAGGTGTTGTCACGACTACGTCAAAGCAAACTATTCTGTAAGCTTGAGAAATGCGAATTTCATGGGTCCCAAGTACCTTTCCTGGGGTTCGTGATATCAGTTAATGGCATTTCTATGGACCAGGAGAAGTTGGCTGCAGTACTACAGTGGCCGTGCCCTAAAGGGTTAAAGGCGATCCAACGCTTCTTGGGTTTCACCAATTATTATAGGAAATTCATTCGGAACTTCTCTACGATTGTTAAACCATTGTCTGACTTAACACGTAAGGGTGCTACTCCCTCTCAATGGTCTGAGGCTGCGGAGAACGCTTTCGAGACATTTAAGTCCGCTTTTGCCTCAGCTCCAGTACTATCCCACCCTAACCCTGCCCTACCATTTACATTGGAAGTCGATGCCTCTGAAGCTGGGGTCGGGGCAGTGCTTTCCCAACGGCCGGTGGAAAATGGTCCTTTGAAACCTTGTGGGTTTCTGTTGCCCAAAGCCACTATGAGATTGGTGACAGGGAACTCTTAGCCATTATCCTGGCACTGAAGGAACTGCGTCACCTTCTAGAGGGCACTCAGAACCCAGTATTGATTTTAACTGATCATAAGAACCTGACATATCTCTCCAAAGCTAAGAGGTTGTCCTCCCGGCAGGCTAGGTGGGCACTTTTCCTGTCCCGGTTTAATTTTATAGTGTCATATCTACCTGGTTCTAAGAATGTCAAGGCAGATGCGCTGTCCAATCAATTCGCTTCGGACACTGAGAGGGAGGAAGAACTTGTACCTATCATTCAGCCTGATCACATCTTAGCAACAGTGAGTACCTGCATCACTTCGCTTTTGGGGGAGGAGATTTTGGCATCTCAGGCAAGGGCACCCCCCGAAACCCCGGCTGGCAAGTGCTTTGTGGATGAGTTTTTCCGTACCCGCCTGCTTGAGACTTATCACTCCTCTAAGGCGGCTGGGCGGGATCAGTTAATATGGTCTCTCTCACAAGTATTTTGGTGGCCCTCTCTTAGAGCCGATTGTTCCGCATTTACTGCAGCATGTGCCATCTGTGCCTGTGCCAAGACACCCAGGCATCTCCCAGTGGGTCTACTGCAGCCTGTACCTAATGGTGAACATCCCTGGTCTCACATTTCCATTGACTTTTTGGGGGAACTGCCAGTCTCTAAGGGGCACTCATTCATTCTGATGGTGATTGACAGATGGCTCATTTTGTGCCCCTCTATGGCCTCCCATCGGCCCAGGAACTAGCTATGGTTTTTGCTAAAGAGGTATTTTGCTTGCACGGGGTACCCAGAGTAGTGGTATCAGATCATGGCAGCCAGCTTGTGTCCAGATTTTGGAGGGCATTTTGCTCACAGATGGGCATCCAGTTGTCCTTTTCCTCTGCCTACCATCCCCAGACCAACGGAGCCGTTGAGCGTGCCAATCAGGGACTGGAGCAGTTCCTGCGCTGCTTTGTGAACGATCATCACGATAATTGGTCCGACCTGTTGCCGTGGGGAGAGTTCGCCAGGAACTGTGCAGTTAATTCATCGTCCACGGGCTCCCCGTTTCTTATCAACTACGGGTTCCAGCAGTGTTTGCTCCCGGACTCATTTCAAGCGCAACAGATTCCAGCTCTGGATGAGCATATCGAGCAACTTAGCTCCACTTGGGCACAGGTTCAGAGGACCCTAGGTCAGTCTTTTCAGCGACAACAGCGACATGCCAATCGTAGATGGCTGCCAGCGGTCTCCTTCCAGGTTGGGGACAGGGTATGGCTCTCGTCCAGAAATCTCAATTTGCAGGTACCTTCCAATAAGCTGGCTCCCAGATTCATTGGTCCGTTTAAAGTTATCCGCAGAGTGAACCCTGTTTCTTACGCTTTAGAACTCCCGACTTCTATGCGTATTCATAATGTGTTCCATGTATCTCTGCTGAAACCCTTGGTTTGCAATCGCTATACTACCTCTCCAGTGGTTCCTGGGCCGGTGGATGTTCAGGGTCAAGAGGAATACGAGGTACAAAGTATCATTGACTCTAGGAGATTTAGAGGGAAGTTGCAATATTTGGTTCATTGGAAGGGCTATGGCCCCGAGGAATGTTCATGGGTAGATCACAAGGACCTACATGCGCCTAGATTACTGCGCAACTTCCACTCTAAATACCCCCAGACGCCGAGACCTCCTGCTGGGAGAGGGGGCCTTTGAGGAGGGGGTACTATCACGGAGCAGCTTCTCACTTGTGATGCGCTCCGATTGGTTGAGCCTGTTTGGCCCGCCCCTGGTGACCTTTTTATGCCGGGCTAGTGACACTTGTCATTTGCCCTTTCGTGGTGTTCCTGAGCCAGCTTTGCTGCTCTGTGTTCCTGCGTTCCTGATCTCCTGTGTAACTGTTCCGTGTTTGACCCGGCCTGGCTGACGTTCCTGCTTGTTTCCTGATCCGGCTTGTCTGAGAACCTGCTCCGTGTTTGACCCTGCCTGGCTGACATTCCTGCTTGTTTCCTGATCCGGCTTGTCTGGGAACCTGCTCCGTGTTTGACCCAGCCTGGCTGACGTTCCTGCTTGTTTCCTGATCCGGCTTGTATGAGAACCTGCTCCGTGATTCGACCCGGCTTGCTGACGTTCCTGTCTCGTATCTGTTCCATATACTGCGGCCGGTTCCCGTTCCTGTCTGCCTTGTCACCTTGGCGACATTGTGAATGTGCCACTTGCTGATTTGTGCAGCTTCGTGCTGTGCTGGTTACTGCCATTGAGACGCTTACTGCTGAGCTGTGTTTTCTGTAAGTCGAGCTGTTAACCCGTGCAGAGCTGTGTCCCAATACCGAGCTGTCTGTCCGTACAGAGTGGCGTTCCAGCTATCGAGCTGTTAACCCGTGCAGAGCTGTGTTCCAACTATCGAGCTGTTAACTAGTGCAGAGCTGTGTTCCTACCATCGAGCCATTAACCCGTGCAGAGCTGTATCCCGGTACTAGGCTTTCAGCCTTACAGAGAGTTGCCTTGTGCTGAGCCGTTCCACTCCTTGCAGTCCGGTGTAGCTCATTACCGCGCCCGGTGGCGCACGGCTCTGGCTGCTTCTGTGCACGTCTCTGTGTTTACACCCGTGGGGGCTATTGGTCCAAGCTCTTGCAATTCAGTCTCTATATTACACCCGTGTTTACGCAGAGTGTTTGAGGTTCCTGGTAGAGCTTCCTCTGCTGCCAAAAGGTTAATGGAGATACAGCAGGGCGATCGTACCTTGGGCGATTATGCCATTGAATTTCGGACCTTGGCAGCAGAGGTTGGGTGGAACAACGAGGCATTGGTGGCAGCTTTTGCTCAGGGTCTGTCCGACTCCATTAAAGATGAAATAGCTGCCAGAGATGTACCCAGGGATCTGGATGAATACATTGACTATGTCATGCTTATTGATTCCCGTATTCGGGAGACACGGCTGGCAAGAAGGGCAAAATCCAGAAACAGTGGGCATGGCAGCCTTTTTAACCCACCCTCGCCTCCCATTCCTCCTGAACATTCACCCGAGGAGGGTGAACCAATGCAGCTGGGGTTCACCAGACTTACTAAGGAGGAGCGGGCGCACCGCAAAAGGCAGGGCTTATGCTTATATTGTGGCAAAGCTGGGCACCTACTACGGACATGTCCGGTACGGCTGGGAAATGGACGCACTTAGGGTACCTTGGGGTACAGGCCCTAGGTGGCGTGCAGCAGTCCCTAGACTCTAGTACACAAAAACCCACCATCCAGGTGGTATTCTCTTGGGCACACCTGTCTGTGGTGGTTATGGCACTGGTAGACTCCGGTGCAGCTGGGTACTTTATGGACCAATCCTTTGCTGAGTTGCACAATATTCCGTTAGTCAAAAGGGAGTCTCCCTTGGCTATTGAAGCCATTGATGGCAGACCTTTGGAACCTGAATTCATCACCATGGAAACGATTCCTATTTCTATATCGGTTGGGGCCCTCCACAAGGAGGAATTATGTTTTCAAATAATTTGATCTCCTCATCATGCAGTCATTCTGGGGTTTCCATGGCTACTATTACACAACCCCCAGTTTGACTGGCAGAGATGTGAAGTTAAATCATGGTCTGAATACTGTGCAATACACTGTTTGTCACACCCTGTCAAGATTTTCTGTACCTCTCCCTCCGTGCCAGCTGAATATTGAGAATTCAGCGACGTATTCAGCAAGGGGGAGGCTAGTGCATTGCCTCAGCACAGACCCTATGATTGCACTATTGGTCTGCCCCCGGGTGTGGTGCCCCCGAGGGGTCGCACTTATCCACTGTCGTGTGATGAGAACAGGGCTATGGAGGAATACATTGAGGATGCCCTCAAAAGAGGGATTATTCACAAGTCTAATTCTCCGGCTGGTGCCGGTTTCTTCTTTGTGAAAAAGAAAAATGGCGAGCTTAGACCATGTATTGATTACAGGGGGTTGAATAAGCTGATGTCTAAAAATACCTACCCCATTCCACTCATTACTGAATTATTTGACAGGTTGAAGGGCTCTTCCATCTTTACTAAACTTGATCTACGGGCCGCATATAACCTGATCAGAATTAAGGCTGGAGATGAGTGGAAGACGGCATTTAATACCAGATCAGGGCATTATGAGTATCTGGTGATTCCATTTGGCCTATGTAATGCACCTGCGGTGTTTCAGGAATTCATTAATGACATCCTTCGTAACATATTTCAATCCTGTGTGGTGGTATATCTAGATGATGCATTGATTCACTCTGCCAACCTTACTCAGCATATTAAGGATGTCTCTGAGGTTTTGCTTCGATTACGTAAAAATAAACTATTCTGTAAACTAGAAAAATGCGAATTTCATAGGTCCCAAGTACCATTCC
Organism: Rhinophrynus dorsalis; assembly: GCA_037306005.1. Taxonomy (NCBI): domain Eukaryota; kingdom Metazoa; phylum Chordata; class Amphibia; order Anura; family Rhinophrynidae; genus Rhinophrynus; species Rhinophrynus dorsalis. The sequence continues at coordinate 34,888,738 of CM074728.1, read as the reverse complement.
TGGGGTTCGTGATTTCTAAAGATGGCATTGCTATGGACCAGGAAAAATTGGCAGCAGTCCTACAGTGGCCTCGCCCCAAGGGGTTAAAAGCTATTCAGCGCTTTTTGGGCTTCACCAATTATTATAAGAAATTTATCCAGAACTTTTCTACTATTGTGAAACCTTTGTTTGACTTGATACATAAGGGCGCTACTCCCTCTCAATGGTCCGTGATAGCTGAAAATGCTTTCGAGACTCTGAAATCCTCCTTTGCCTCCGTTCCGGTGCTGTATCACCCCAATCCCGCCCTGCCATTCACCTTGGAAGTCGATGCCTCTGAGGTTGGGGTTGGGGCAGTGCTCTCCCAACGCCCTGTGGGAGGTGGCACCCTGAAACCTTGTGGGTTCTTTTCGAAAAAACTCTCCAGTACCCAAAGCCACTATGAGATTGGCGACAGGGAGCTCCTAGCTATTATCCTGGCACTTAAAGAATGGCGTCACCTATTGGAGGTTCTAAAAACCCAGTGTTAATCTTAACTGACCACAAGAATTTGACGTATCTCTCTGAAGCAAAAAGGCTGTCCTCACGACAGGCTAGGTGGGCACTTTTTCTGTCTCGATTCAATTTTGTAGTGTCCTATCTACCAGGCTCTAAGAATGTTAGGGCAGATGCTCTGTCCAGACAGTTTGCTTCGGACATTGAGAGGGAGGAAGAACCAGTACCTATTATTCAGTCAGATCGTATCCTGGCTACTGTACGTACTAGCATCACTTCACCACTGGGGGAAGAGATTTTGGCTTCTCAAGCAAGGGCTCCCCCAGAAACCCCAGTTGGCAAGTGTTTTGTGGATGAGCCATTCCGTACCCGTCTATTGGAGATATACCATTCTTGTAAGGCTGCTGGGCATATCGGGAGGGATCAGCTAATATGGTCTCTATCACAGTTATTTTGGTGGCCCTCCCTTAGAGCCGATTGCTCCGCTTTTACTGCAGCCTGTGCCACCTGTGCCCGTGCCAAAACCCCCAGGCATCTCCCAGTGGGCCTACTTCAACCTGTGCCTAATGGTGAACGTCCATGGTCCCATATATCGATTGACTTTCTGGGAGAACTGCCAGTATCTAGGGGTACACATTTATCCTCATGGTGGTCGAAAGATTCTCTAAAATGGCTCATTTCATGCCCCTCTCTGGCCTTCCGTTGGCCCAGGAATTGGCAATAGTTTTCGCCAAAGAAGTGTTTTGCTTGCACGGGGTACCCAGAGTGGTGGTGTCTGACCGTGGGAGCCAGTTCGTGTCCAGATTTTGGAGGGCATTTTGTGGCCAGATGGGCATTTAATTGTCCTTTTCCTTCGCCTACCATCCCCAGACCAATGGGGCAGCTGAGCGTGCCAATCAGGGACTGGAGCAGTTCCTGCGTTGCTTTGTAACCGATCATCATGACGACTGGGCCGACCTGTTGCCGTGGGCGCAGTTTGCCAGGAATTTTACAGTTAATTCATCGTCCGGGAGCTCCCCATTTCTCAATAATTACGGGTTCCAGCCGTGCCTGCTCCCGGACTCATTTCAGTCGCAGCAAATTCCAGCTCTGGACGAGCATATTGAGCGGCTTCGCTCCACTTGGGCACAGGTTCAGAGGACCCTCAGTCATTTCAGCAACATCAACGGCATGCCAATTGTAGACGGCTGCCAGCGGTTTCCTTCCAGGTTGGGGATAGGGTATGGCTCTCCTCCAGAAATCTCAATCTGCAAGTGCCTTCCAATAAGTTGGCTCCCCGGTTCATTGGTCCGTTCAAAGTAATCCACAGGGTGAATCCCATCTTGTACGCATTGGAACTCCCAGCCTCTATGCGCATACATAATGTGTTCAATTGGTTTGCAACCGCTACATTACCACTCCGGTGGTTCCTGGGCCTGTGGACGTTTAGGGCCAAGAGGAGTATGAAGTCCAGAGTATTATTGATTCTAGGAGGTTTAGAGGGAAATTGCAATACTTGGTCCGTTGGAAGGGCTATGGCCCTGAGGAACGTTCCTGGGTGGATCAGAAGGACCTTCATGCGCCTAGACTGCTGCGCAATTTCCATTCTAAATATCCCCAGAAACTGAGACCTCCTGCTAGGAGAGGGGGTCTTTGAGAGGGGGGTACTATCACGGTGCCCGTGATCTTTCTGTCACTCTCACTTGTGGTGCGCTCCTATTGGCTAAGCCTGTTTGGCGCTCCCATTGTGACCTTTTTGTGCCTGGCCTTTGGCACCTGTCAGGTGCCCTTTCGTGGTGTTCCTGAGCCAGTGTTGCTGTTGCTGTGTTCCAGTGTTCCTGATTCCTGTGTACCGACTAGGCCTGTTTTGACTATGCTCCTGTGTTCCTGCTCTGACCCGGCCTGGCTGACGTTCCTGCTTGTGACCTGATCTGGCTTGTCTGAGAAACCTGCTCCGTGATCTGACCCGGCCTGGCTGACGTTCCTGCTTGTGACCTGATTTGGCTTGTCTGAGAATCCTGCTCCGTGATCTGACCCGGCCTGGCTGACTTCTTGCTCCGTGACCTGTACCGGCTTGCTACTGACCCCGCCATCGTTCCAGCTTCCTGCTGCCTGCTGTCGCCGAGGCGACATTCTGACTCTCGCTGTGCTTGTGGCAGGGCTGATCATGAACCTCCATTTACCCATGCAGAGCTGCGCTTCTAGTTGCTGAGCCTCCATTAACCCGTGCAGAGCTGTGCTCCTAGTTGCTGAGCCTACATTAACCCGTACAGAGCTGTGCTCCTAGTTGCTGAGCCTCCATTTACCCATACAGAGCTGTGCTTCTATTTGCTGAGCCTCTGTTTTCTTGTGCAGAGCTGTAGCCTCCGTTAACACTTGCAGAGCCGTTGCTGTACATCCGCTACATCTGCTGATGTTTAGGCGGCGGCTCACCCTGACATCTTGCAGTGTAGTCGGTCTCTGTTACCGCGCACGCGGGAGGCGCCATTGGCTCTAGCTCATTCAGTGTTACTCTCCGTTACACGCCCGGTGGGGCTATTGGCTTAAGCTCTTGCAGTGCAAGTTGTCTTCATTACTACGCCAGTGGGGGCTATTGGCTCAAGCTCTTGCAATACAGTTGTCTCCGTTACTACGCACGTGGGGGCTATTGGCTCAAGCTCTTGCAATACAGTTGTCTCCATTACTACGCCCGTGGGGGCTATTGGCTCAAGCTCTTGCAATACAGTTGCTTCCATTACTACACCCGTAGGGGCTATTGGCTCAAGCTCTTGCAATACAGTTGTCTCCGGTACTACGCCCGTGGGGGCTATTGGCTCAAGCTTCTCTGCAGTATTCTGGTCTCAGTTCCCGTTCTGTTGAAGCAGTTATCTCTGTCTTATGGACTTAAGGTGTTGCATCATCTAACACCACTCACTGCCTCATTACCACCTTGGGCGTGCCAAACACCACAACAGAGACTGACTGATTACTTGTACTTAACCCTTAAGTACTCTTACTATTTGTGCCTGTCCTGTGACAGTATATGTAAAGTTCATCCATCTGTATACTGGGCCTGTGAAGTCATCTGTAAGCATATATCTTGCTGTTATTCTGTGTTGCCTATAGAGGGCGATCTTTCTTATTATCTTGCTTAATAAAACTGTGTTTTATTCTAACCTGCTGGTCTGAGTGTCTTGAAAAACCGTTACACCGCTCCTGTGTATCGACCCGGACTGTCTGACGTTCCTGCTCCTGTGTACCGACCCGGACCGGCTGACGTTCCTGCTCCTGTGTTCTGATCTGGCCTGGCTGACGTTCCTGTTCCTGTGCTCCGACTCGGCTGATCTCCGTTTTGGTCCTTGTCGCCTCGGCGACATTCTGATTTCTGATGCCTTGACTTTTCTGGCACCTCTGCTCCCGCAGGCTTGCCAAGTGTTGTCCCAGTTTGGCTCTACGGAGCACCTCTGGCCTAGTCCTCCATTCAGTCTAACCGGTTGCAAGTGTTGCCTCCGCGATTGCACCGGTACATTGCCATTGGCTACGCTCCATTCAGTCTAACCGGTTGCAAGTGTTGCCTCAGTGATTGCACCGGTACATTGCCATTGGCTACACTCCATTCAGTCTAACCAATTGCGAGTGTTGCCTCCGTGATTGCACCAGTGTATTGCCATTGGCTACGCTCCATTCAGTCTAACCGGTTGCGAGTGTTGCCTCCGTGATTGCAACGGTACATTGCCATTGGCTACGCTCCATACAGTCTAACCGGTTGCAAGTGTTGCCTCCGTGATTGCACCGGTACCTTGTCTTTGGCTCACGCTCCACTCAGTTAAACCGGTTGCAAGTGTTGCCTCCGTGATTGCACTGGTACATTGCCATTGGCTACGCTCCACTCTGTCAAACCGGTTGCCGTGTTGCCTCCGTGATTGCACCGGTACATTGCCATTGGCTACGCTCCATACAGTCTAACCGGTTGCAAGTGTTGCCTCCGTGATTGCACCGGTACCTTGCCTTTGGCTCACGCTCCACTCAGTTAAACCGGTTGCAAGTGTTGCCTCCGTGATTGCACTGGTACATTGCCATTGGTTACACTTCACTCTGTCAAACCGGCTGCAAGTGTTGCCTCCGTGATTGCTCCGGTACCTTGCCTTTGGCTCACGCTCCACTCAGTTAAACCGGTTGCACGTGTTGCCTCCGTGATTGCACTGGTACATTGCCATTGGCTACGCTCCACTCTGTCAAACCGGTTGCTGTGTTGCCTCCGTGATTGCTTCGGTACATTGCCATTGGCTTACGCTCCATTCTGTATAACCGGCTGCAAGTGTTGCCTCCGTGATTGCACCAGTACATCGCCTTTGGCTTACGCTCCACTCTGTCAAACCGGTTGCATGCGTTGCCTCCGTGTCTGCACCGGTAGCGCTCCTATTACTTCAGTGGACTGGAACCTCTCAGTGAATGCAGACTTTGGCGTGTTTAAGAATCAGTTCAATACCTTCACATATGGGACTGTGTTCCTGCCTTGATGAACTTTAACTCCTACATTGCTGAAACCTGGAAACTTAATCCTCTGCCTGACCCGTTTCAGCATAAACTGTTTGTCTCCTATATTTGTGCTGGACCTGTGTGGGCCTAAATATTACCTGTCGTGTGTCTGTACTATACATTGTATATTACAGGACCTGTGAGGGTTCTTATTGTATTATTGTATTCAATAAAACTGTGTTTTTATCCTAACTCTGTGTCTGTGAGTCAGACAAAGCGTTACAGGTGTAGGGTCTCGTGTCTCTTGTCTCAGGTGTCGGGTCTCATGTCTCTGGTCTCGTCTGTCGGTTCTGTCTCGTGTCTCTGTTCTCGGGTGTTGTGTCTCATGTCTCTGGTCTCAAGTGTCTGGTGTGGGGTTTCGGGGTCTCTGGTCTCGTGTCTCTGGTCTCTCGTGTCGGGTCTTGGGTGTCATGTGTCAGGTCTCGTGTCTCTAGTCTCGGGTGTCATGTGTCGGGTCTCGTGTCTCTGGTCTCAGGTGATGGGTCTCTGGTCTCGGGTGTCGGGTCACGCATCTCATGTCTCTGGTCTCGAGTCTCTGGTGTTGGGTGTCGGGTCTCATGTCTCGGGTGTTGGGTCTCAGGTGTCGTGTGTCGGGTCTCTGGTCTCGTGTTTCGGGTGTTGGGTCTCGTGTCTTGGGTCTCATGTCTCTGTATCACGGTGCCCGTGCTCTCTTGTTGTTGTGTTCCTGTCAGTTATCCTGTGCATACTCCCACTGGCTGTCATGTCTTGAGCCCGCCCAGTATGGCCTTTATATACTGGGCTCCTGCACCCACTCAGTGCCCTTTCGTGGTGTTTCTGTACCAGTACTGTTCTCTGCTGAGTGTTTCCCTGTGTACCGACTTGGCCTGCCTAACTACTCTCCAGACTCCTGCTCCTGTGTCCCGACCCGGATTGCCTGACCTCTCCAGTCTACTGCTCCTGTGTATCGACCCGGCCTGGCTGACGTTCCTGTTCCTGTGTACCGACCCGGACCAGCTGACGTTCCTGCGTACCGACCCAGCCTGGGTGACATTTGTGTTCCTGCGTGCCGACTTGGCGAAGATTGACGTTCCTGCTTCCTCTACTATTGTCGCCTCGGCGACATTCTGATTCAGTGACTTTCTGGTTTCCAGAGTCAGTCCCTCGGCTGCTCCTGCAGGCTGCTAGTGTGTGCCTCCGATACTGCTCCAGCAGTGCGCCTTTGGCTTGGGCCTCCTATACTGTGATACTGGTTGCTAGTGTGGGCCTCCGTGTATGCTCCGGTAGTCGCCATTGGCTTGTCCTCCGTTCTTGCTCCTGCAGGTGGTCGGTGTCTGCCTCCGTTATTGCTCCGGCAGAGAGTCTGAGCCTAGTTCTCCATTGCTAACATACCGGTTGCATGTGTATGCCTCCGTGAATGCTCCGGTAGTTGCCATTGCCTTGTCCTCCGTTACTGCTCCGGCAGAAAGTCTGGGCCTAGCTCTCTGGCAGAGAGTCTGGGCCTAGTTCTCCGTTACTGACATACCAGTTGCATGTGTATGCCTCCATGAATGCTCCGGTAGTTGCCATTGCCTTGTCCTCTGTTACTGCTCCGGCAGAGAGCATTGGCCTAGTCCTCCGTTACTGCCATACCGGTTGCATGTGTATTCCTCTGTGAATGCTCCGGTAGTTGCCATTGTCTTGTCCTCCGTTACTGCTCCGGCAGGGAGTCTTGGTCTAGTCTTCCGTTACAGCCATACTGGTTGCAAGTGTGTGCCTCTGTGATAGCACCAGTAGTTGCCTTGCTTGTCCTCCGGGACTACTCTGACAGTGCTCATTTCTTCATCTACAGAATCCTGTGTTCATGATATTCTATTAGCACTTGGGCGACCACGCTTAGAATAAGTTTTCTCTCAGTACCAACACATATGAGACTGTTTGCTATCATTTATGAACTTTAACTCCTGCAGTACCAGACTCCTGGGAAACTCATTTCTACTGCCTGACCTGTGTCAGTATATTCTGTCTGTACTGCTATTCTATACTGGACCTGTGTGGGCATTGCATATTAACCTGTCGTGTGTCTGTACTATACTGTCTGTATATTACAGGACCTGTGAAGGTTCTTATTTTATTGTAAATCAATAAAACTGTGTTTTTATCCTAAGCCTTGTGTCTGTGAGTCGAACAAACCGTTACACTCTGGTCTCGGGTCTTGTGTCTCGGGTCTCGGGTCTCTGATCTCGGGTGTCGGGTCTCGTGTCTCTAGTCTTGTGTGTCTGGTGTCGGGTCTCAGGTCTCGGGTCTTGGGTCTTGTGTATCTGGTCTCAGGTGTCGTGTCTCATGTCTCTGGTGTCGTGTCTTGGGTGTCGGGTCTTGTGTCTCATGTCTCTGGTCTCGGGTGTCGTGTCTTGTGTCTCTGGTCTCAGGTGTCGAGTCTCGGGTATCATGTGTCAGGTCTCGGGTCTCGTGTGTCGGGTCTCGTGTCTCTGGGCTCGGGTGTCGGGTTTCTGGTCTCGGGTCATGTGTCTCATATCTCGGGTGTCGGTTCTTGGGTCTCTGTTCTCTGGACTCGTGTGTCTGGTGTCTCAGGTCTCGTGTCTCTGGTCTCAGGTATAGGGTCTCTAGTCTCTGATCTCGGGTGTCGTATGTCGGGTCTTGGGTCTCGGGTCTCTGGTCTCGGGTGTCGGTTCTCGGGACTCTGATCTCGAGTCTTGGGTCTTGTGTATCTGGTCTTGGGTATAGTGTCTCTGTCTCGGATGTCGGGTCTCTGTTCTCTGGACTCGTGTGTCCAGTGTCTCGGGTCTCGTGTCTCTGGTCTTGTGTGTCGGGCCTCTGGTCTTGGGTGTCGGGTCTCTAGTCTCGGGTGTCGTATGTTGGGTCTTGGGTGTCAGGTCTCGGGTGTCAGGTCTTGGGTCTCTGGTCTTGGGTGTCGGGTCTCGGATCTTGTGTCTCGGGTCTCGTGTATCTGGTCTCGGGTGTTGGGTCTTTTGTCTCTGGTATTGTGTGTCTGGTGTCGGGTCTCGGGTCTTGTGTATCTGGTCTTGGGTGTCGGGTCTCTGGTCTCGGGTGTCACAGTTTTCATACACATACAAACAATACATAGAAGCAAATGACAATTGAGATAGGTTCTACCGGCCTTGCCAATTATACCGGGCAAAGCAAACCAAGCGACACTGATGGAATAGTGGAAAGTAGGCTCTACCGGCCCTGCCAATACCGGGTAAGGCAACCGTAAGATGGCAACGTACCGATTCACCTGGCCTTACCAATACCGGTCAGGGCAGCCTGAGGAATGCACAAGGAATAGGCTCTACCGGCCCTGCCAATACGGGGTAAGGCAACCTAAGAGTGGCAACGTGATAGGTTCTACCGGCCTTACCAATACCGGGCAGGGCAGCCCAAGATGGATACACAAGGATAGGCTCTACCGGCCCTGCCAATACCGTGTAAGGCAACCTAAGGGTGGCAATGTAAAAGGTTCTACCGGCCTTACCAATACCGGGCAGGGCAGCCCAAGAAGGGAGACACCACTGAGACCAAATAACTGTCAGATAACAATGAGAGTAGGATGGAAAATAGAGTTACTCGGTCAAGCGGTCTCACTCAAGTAGAAAGACTCGTGCCCGTAAACGGCAGGATTAAATGCTGTTAGGACTGGACAGCATACTAGGAACCTCCAAGTACCTGACTGCAAGTCAGGGAGAAAACCAGCGCCCTACTTTAGGAACATACAGGCTAGATGTGGCTCATAAGGCAAACGGAACAACCCAGCGTCTGCACGCTGGGACCAACAGACAGTAATGTGAGTCGCAAGGCACTTGAAGTAAACCAGCGTCCGCACGCTGGGAACAACAGACAGTAATATGAGCCCCCTGCAGGAGATAGACAGAGAATTGCAGCAATCACGGGCACCGTGATATCGGGTCACACATCTCGCTTCTCTGGTCTCGTGTCTCTGGTCTCATGTGTAGGGTCTCATGTCTCTGGACTCGGGTGTCGGGTCTCAGGTCTCGTGTTCCTGCTCTGTGTACTGACTTGGATTGGCTGACGTTCCTGCTTTCTATACCGACCTGGCCTGGCTGACGTTCCTGCTCTGTGTACTGACCCAGCCTGGCTATCGCTCCTGTTCTGGGTGCCAACCCAGGCCTGCTTACCGTTCCATCCGGTATCCGGTTAAGGGCCTCTCTCCGATCTCTCTGTCTACGGACAGATCCATTGTTGCCTCCGTTACTGCTCCGGCAGCCTTGTACTGTTACCTGACCAGTATTGTGCCTCGTTATTCATCCGGTGCTCGTAGCACCACTGTACGCTTGACCTATACTGCCCTCGTTGAGGTTGGGTTATCTTGGGCGCCTCAGGCATTATCCATTCTGGCAGTCAACTCTGGCAGGTCTGAGCATTCGTTAACCCCTTGTGGGTCGGTGCCTGGCACGTTGGGTACAGTTGTTACAGTTCCTGATTGGCGTCATTACGTGCCTCTGTTGCACTCCCCCATTGGCAGCTCCGGTAGTCTACCGCTTGTCCAGGGCCTCCATTGCTTTCGTGGCCTTAGTCGCCATTGTTTCACTCTCTGAGCAGAGAGTGTACTAAGGGCCATTGCACTATTAGGGCCTATCTGTCCTCCCGGCCTAATAGTAACCACAATTACCTTTCTAAGTTTGTATTCACACGAACTGTGCCTGACCTGTGTCAGTACTGTATTGTGTATTGTATATACTGGACCTGTGTGGGTACTTATAACTGTAACCTGACCTGTGTCAGTAGAGTTCTGTCTTCATACCTACTGGACCCGTGTGGGTTATTCTGTACAGTGATTCTTTAATAAAATTGCATTTTAACCTAAACCTAACATGTCTGAGTGTCCATAAAACCGTTACAGTCAATTATGGGTTCCAACCCTCGGCTCTCCCCGAGACCTGCCAAGCACAAGATGGATGAGCATTCAAGGGCGCTCCGTTCCTCACGGGTACGGGTACAGCATACCCTATGTGATTTTATGCAGCGACAGAAAAGGCAGGCTGACCGTAGGCGACTGTGGCACCTACCTTCCAAGTAGGAGACAGAGTGTGGTTGTCTTCCTGCAACTTGCACCTCCAGGTCCCTTGCAACAAATTGGCTCCTCGATTTATTGGTCCTTTCAGTGCGTTGCGCAAAAATAACCCGTTGGCTTGTGCACTGGAACTTCCTGCCAACATGCGCATTCACAATGTCTTTCATGTCTCCCTGCTAAAGCCCTTGGTCTGCAACCGTTATACTTTAGCTCCTGTCCATCCGCCCCCCGTGAAAGTTGCAGATCACGAGGAATATGAGGTCCAAACCATTCTGGACTCCCATGTGAGTAGAGGGCGCTTACAATATTTTATTCATTGAAAGGACTATGGTCCTGAGGAGCGCTCTAGAATACCTACCAGTGATGTTGTTACGGTTCATTACACTCAGACACGTTAGGTTTAGGTAAAAACACAGCTTTATTGAAGCACACAAAGAATAACGTAAACCTTATGGGTCCAGTATAGCACAAACTGACACAAGACAGGTTACAAATAGTTACCCACACAGGTCCAGTAAAGTGCACAACACCCTACTGACACAGGTCAGGTCAAAGATTGATACAGTGTATGAATGTCCAATGTTAACCAGTACACTGCTGGTCGTAATGTAAATCAGACGAAATGTCGCCTGTACGTAGTGGAAGGCAATGAGGACAGGACTGCAACCACAGGCTCTGGACACCTGTAAATGAGAGTAATGGTGGACGCCCACCAACGACTACGGACTGGTCAGAACACGTGCTTAACGGAGGCCCTACCGGAGCAACCCAGCACCGTGTGCACGACTACCTCAAAGGGTTAATGGGCAATGTATAAATGGATGGCAACCGGAAGTGCCCAACTGATCAACAGGAGACTATCGCCCAAGGTGCACAGCCCAACAGAACCCAAGATGGTAGTGGTATCGGAGGCCCCTTCCCCCGAAGGGGTTAATAGCGCTGTGGTCTGGACAACAGTAATCACCGTAGGTGCCCTGCTGAACCTACACAGACCAAGCGAGTGCAACACGGAGTGGAAGCAGAGAGACTCTGACCACTGGTCTAGTATGCGAGCAACCCGGAACACAGAAACTAGAACCAGCAAGCTGGAATGGTACCCAACTGGTGGGCAAACAGGAGTAATACGGATGAGCCACTGGAACAGCAGAAACAGGAACCACGCCAAGAAGAGTCGGTAGACAGTGCAGGAACGTCAGCCAGGCCAAGTCAGTACACAGAGCAGGATCCTCAGACGCGCTGGGTCAGTACACAGAGCAGGGTCGTCAATCTCTCTGGGTCGGTACACGGAGCAGGAACGTCAGCCAGGCAGGGTCAGAACAGGAAGCAGGAACGTCAGCCAATCCGAATCGGTACACAGAATCAGGAATGAGACAATAGCGTGGTCAGGCAGTCCGGGGTCATACACTGGATCAGAACAACAACAACTAGCGCCAGGCATCAGGTACACCACGAAAGGGCACTAGCGGTGTGACAGCCTAGGGTATAAAAAGGCTTGTCACTAGGAGGAGCAGAACAGAGCAGCCAATGGAAAAGCAGTATCCACAAGATGGACAGGATGTCGCCCAGATCACGGGCGCCATGATAGATGTCCACAATCCTTTACTGGTAAGCAGGTTTCATGCTCAATTCCCTGACAAACCCTGGCCGGCTCTGCAGAGGGGGGTCTTTGAGGGGGGGTACTGTTACAGCTTACCTTTGTTTCAGCATCATCTACAGACGCAAGGCTTCAAGCATGCAGCAGGTCTCTGTTTTATGTGTTTACTTCCTGTAGTCTCCTCCTACCTACTTCCTCCCTCTGAGCTGCTCCTCCTACCTACTTCCTGTGGAGGGGTTTAAAAGGCAGATTGAGTCCTGACTCAGTTGCCCTTGTGTTGTTGTGCTTAGCAGTTCATTTACCTTGGGCTCTGTGTATAACCTGGCTAGTCTTCCATCCAACCTGTGGCTCTGTCTATTCTTTTGCGTATTCCTATCAGTGGGCATCCAACCTTGTGCAGACCTGTGGCTCTGGCTGACTACCTGAACTGTGCATGACCTGGCTTGTCTGACTACCCCCTCTGGTGCTGACTTGTGGCTCTGTCTGACTACTCTTATGTTTGCTCCCTTTACCTAGAAGACACCCAACCTAGTGCGGACCTGGGGCTCTGGTAGACCAGCTCTGATACTGACTGCAGGCTTGAGTCAGTTATCTACTCCCTCTCTGACTGCAGGCTGAGTCAGAGTTCTCTCCTTACTGACGGCAGGCGTGCGTCGGTACATCTCCTACTTCTGATCAAGATCCTGTGTTCTTGTTCCTGACCCAGTTCCTGCTCCTGTTCTGTTCCTGATTCCGGTAGAGACTACCAGTGGCTGAGGCCTAGTCTCAAGCATTGTGGTCAAGCTTGGCAGCCTATTATTTCTGATAACTGTGCTCGCTGGCTTGTAACCCTCTGCTTATTTCTTTGTATATATTTGCCTACTTCCTATTGTATATATTTGCCTACCACTACTATTAATAAATTGCATTTAACTATACTGTACTGACTCCTGAACTTATCTGGGAACCGTGACAGTTATGTGTAATTGTTTTTGGCCTGTGTGTTGCATATACAACCAGTTATTCTCCGTGACACTGTGATGTGTGACCTGATCCATCCTTTTTTGTAATTCAGTAAGTGGTTAAGTAGACCTTATGAACTGAACATGATGCTGACTTCTCCAGTGATCTCATTTCCCCATTTGCAATGTTTTCTATGGAGTCTATACAATGGAACCTTTGCAACTTGATTCATGTTATTGAATATTCTTCATAGACTAACACTGTAATTGGTAACGTGAGGGTAGGTAAGTGTAAAAGTCTCTACATCAACTCTTTTTCACCGCTTAGTGAATGTCCAGTGTGTCATGTAATTGTTAGCCTATCGACTTGTGTTTGATGTCTGGTTAACCCTTTGAGGACCAGAGGGGTTGCCAAAGCATTGTTGATCGATGCATTGATAATCCCTCTAGCACTCATGGGGTTATGTGCTGGATTCCCTGTGGGTACATTGGTGACATTGTGTTGGAGCAGTTCTGATGTTTAACATACAACACTTTTCTGAGCAGGGTTTGTGTATATTGTGCGTGATCAGCACAGCAACATGAGGGTTAACCAGGGAGTTGGACAGGTTTGGCCCTTGTTGAACCTTGACATTTGTCCTTGTCTTTTGACCTGTTTGAACCCTCAGGGTGCTGTGTTACAGTTGTATGGATGAATGATGGGCAAATGTTGGGATGTGACTGTGTTTGTTTGTGATGGGTGTGTGGTTTGAGATGGTGTGTGGTTATGGGATGATGCACTTACTGGTAGTGTGGAGGCTCCTCTCATCCACAGTGTCTGATCCTCCAGGGACCCCCTCAATAAACATAGATGACAGGGTCTGCTGCAGCCTTTCCTCCTATCCGATGAAGGTGATGGGGACAGGTGGACCACCTCTGGTGCCTTGGGCGTCAGGGTGGCATCCCCCATCTTCTTCTTAACCTGCCTTTTGCAGTCGCCCCATCTCTTTTTGATTGAGCCACATCCCGTCTACAGGTGGCCACCGCATTAAACTGGCTGCAGATCTGGTTCCAGGCAGCCTTCCTCCTCGCAGCCAGGCAAGGGACCCTCTCCCTCAGAAAGAGGACACTCTCCCTCTCCAGCACAGCCTCCACAGGGATCCCTGATCCTGCCCCCCTCAGCTCCGGCATGTGAGGAGTCAGAACCAGAGTGTCCTGCCTGGTTTGCCCCTGCCTGTGTGTGGTGGTCCCCAGGAACTACCACTCATCCCACTGCAGGTTCTGTCCCTGTCCTCCGTGTGCCTGCCCTTCTGGGCCTGGTCCCCCTCCCATCTGCGGATCTCCCTCTCCCACCCCTACTCTCAACAGGGATGTCCTGCTCTCCTTCCTCCTCTGCCACTACTCTCCCCATCCCTCTCTTCTGTCCTCCTCTCCTTGCCATCATTCCCCCACTCACACCCAGGCACTCCCACAGGCCCTCACAGACACACTCGATCCCACTCACTCTCTGTCACACACTTTCACTCACAGATTCACACTGTCAAAAAAAAGTTAACAAAATGTGTATGGTGTTGTAAAAAAAAAGACTATGTGCATGTATGTGTAAATGTTTGCGTTTGTATGGGTGCAAAAGTGTGATATGTGTCATATTAAGTGCACCTCTCTCCAAACTCCGACTCCTTCTACCTCAAGTGTACATCCCTCTCTCTCTCTCTCGATCACTAGCCTCCACTCCTGGGTCCTGTGCCCTAGCTTTCTAAAACTCGAAACACAGACAGTGTGTGACCATTATTTTGGGGGTATATATAGGTGTATTTGAACATTTTTGCTACTTTGGGGCCTTGGGATTCGCTGTAGGGTTGCTAGCCAACAGCATCCGTAATGTTACTTTTTGACTTAAGTTGTGTTTTAAAGTGTTTTTGGGACACACGGCGATGCGAAATCAGGTGCAACGCTGGTTTTTATGTTACGTGTTTTTGTTGTGCCTACGCTCGATAGATATTCTTGTACTCTTACCTTTAAATCTGCCATAAATCATGTGTTATTGTAACGGTTTGTTCAACACTCAGACACAGTGGTTTTGGATAAAACACAGTTTTATTGAAAACACAATAATTAAGTACCCTTCACAGGCCTTGGAGTCTCTCAGCAGAATCATACAGGTATAATACAGGACTTTGATACATATGCCTACACAGGTCCAGTAAAAGTCCCAATAGGTGTAATCAGTCTCTGTTGTAGAGAAGTCTTGGTGAGTTCTCTAGTAACTTCCAGTATGATGGAATGGCAACGAGTAGGAGACTGCAGTGCTAGAATGGAGACAGAGCACTTGTAATCTACCAGAGCAGAGCTGAGACTAAACCCACTGACGTAGAAGTAACGGAGGCAACAATGACACTCTGCAAGAGCTGAACGAGAGTACAGCCAATGGCACACTGCCATAGCAGTAACGGAGGCAACAATGATACTCTGCAAGAGCTGAATGAGAGTACAGCCAATAGCACACTGCCGTAGTAGTCACGGAGGCAACAATGATACTCTGCAAGAGCTGAACGGAATACAGCCAATGGCACACTGCCGTAGCAGTAACAGAGGCAACAATGAAGCTCTGCAAGAGTTAACGGAAGGCCCAGCCAATGGCACACTGCCGTAGCAGTAACGGAGGCAACAATGAAGCTAATGAAGAGTTAACGGAAGGCTCAGCCAATGGCACACTGCCGTAGCAGTAACGGAGGCAACAGTGAAGCTCTGCAAGAGTTAATGGAAGGCCCAGCCAATGGCACACTGCCGTAGCAGTAATGGAGGCAACAGTAAAACTCTGCAAGAATTAACGGAGGCTCAGCAATTGGCACACTGCCATAACAGTAACGGAGGCAGCACAGATACTCTGCCAGGCAGGCCCAGTCACAGCGGAAGTCAGTATGTCGCCCAAGGGACACAGCGATGAAGGAACCGGAAAGCTGGGTCGAATCACGGTGTCACGGTTTGTTCAGACTCTCAGACACAGAGTTAAGATAAAAGCACAACTTTATTGAAAGTTAATGGGAACCCTCGCAGGTCCTGACATACACATATATATCGACACACAGTTGGTACAGTGTAGTAGTGAACAATGGTACAATAAATGTATATAGCCTCTACCGGCCTTGCCAATTACAGGGTAAGGCAGCCTGAACAATGGCATAATATAGGAATAGGCTCTACTGGCCTTACCAATATACCGGGCAAGGCAGCCTGGAGGCTGGCAAAACAAGATGGAGCAGGCTCTACCGGCCTTGCCAATATACCGGGCAAGGCAGCCTAGGGACTGGCACAACAGGAGTAGCAGGCTCTACCGGCCTTGCCAAAATACTGGGCAAGGCAGCCTGGAGGCAGGCAAAACAAGATGGAGTAGTGTAACGGGTAGGGACCCGTTACTGGAGTTATACCTAAGAAACTGCCTGGGACACCAGTTCACAAAGGAGTGGAATTCACGGGGGCACGGGACAGACACTGGGTAATGGGACTCTATGCGGCCGGCCAGCGTCCCATTGAGAAAAAGGGAGTTAAAGGGACGCCATAGGATTAACATGGCGAATGGTCGGCCGCCCTCTGATTGGTGGACTGGGGTTTAAAGGGACGCCATAGACCTAACATGGTGAATGGTCGGTCCCGTTCTCATTGGTTCTTGAACATCGAGCCCAAAAGAGGATTTTCCCATTAACTTAGAACGGGGCCGTCGCTCGCTCCCTGATTGGCCGTCGACATTCGGACTGAGTTAAAGGGACTCCATAGACTTAACATGGGAAAATGTCGGCGGCCCAGGGATTGGCTGCAAGGACTCCGTGGCACGGCCTCTGATTGGCTATAACCTAAAAGCAGAGTTCGAACTCTGGCGTCCCCAAGTCTACTGCCCTTTGTCCCAGTCAATCACCCAGCCCCATTGTATGTATCCCAGAACCATTGTGTCCCCAAGATGACCACAACCTTCTTTTGTGTGTATGTTAATAAGTTTACTTGTGTGCTATTGTTTGTGAATTCAGCCTTTTGTTAATGGAATATGATTGAATTACCCTAACTTAGTTAACTGTACATAAAAGTGCTGATTTCATGCGAATAAACTGTTCTTTCTGGTTGACTAAGAAGCATGTCTTGTGTCTTCATTGAGAGGTGGTATCAAGGGTCTTCTTGCGACCCCCACCTCTGGCGGAGAAGCGATACCGGAGACCGAGGGTTCCGTCTCTCGCTAGCGGCAGTAGGAGCTCACCAGCCCGGTGTACAGTTCGAGATCAACCCTGGGAGGTACGAACCCCGTTACAAGTAGGCTCTACTGACCTTGCCAATATACCGGGCAAGGCAGCCTGGAGGCAGGAGAAACGAGATGGAGTAGACTCTACCGGCCTTGCCAATATACCAGGCAAGGCAGCCTAACCAGGGCACAGAATAGGGAAGCACTGGTGATGTATATGAGGTAGCCTCAGCTACCGGTGATAGTGGTGGAGCAAACCAGTCGCACGTACTGGACCGCACGGAGGCCCTACCGGTGCATAGGGTTGATAGGAAAAGCAACCAGTTAGATATTGGAGCAAACCAGTATCTGCGTACTGGACAACACGGAAGCCCTACCGGTGCTGTATTGGAAGCTGCAGCAACCGGTGTAATGTTGGAGCAAACCAGTACCCGCGTACTGGACAACACGGAAGCCCTACCGGTGCATAGAATTGATAGGACAAGCAACCGGTTAAATATTGGAGCAAACCAGTACCCGCATACTGGACAACACGGAAGCCTTACCGGTGCATAGAATTGATTGGACAAGCAACCGGTTCAATATTGGAGCAATCCAGAACCCGCGTACTGGACAACATGGAAGCCCTACCAGTGCTGTATAGGAGGCAGCAAGCAACCGGTGATATATTGGAGGAAACCAGTACCCACGTACTGGACTACACGGAAGCCCTACCGGTGCTGTATTGGAGGCAGCAAGCAACCGGTGTAATATTGGAGCAAACCAGTACCCGCGTACTGGAGAACATGGAAGCCCTACCGGTGCTGTATTGGAGGCAGCAAGCAACCAGTGTAATATTGAAGCAAACAGTACCCACGTACTGGACAACACTGAGGACCTGCCGGTACTGTATTGGAGTCAGCAAGCAACCGGTGAATATTGGAGCAAACCAGTACCCGCGTACTGGACAATACGGAAGCCCTACCGGTGCTGTATCGGAGTCAGCAAGCAACTGGTGTAATATGGAGCAAACCAGTACCCGAGTACTGGACAACACGGAGGCCCTACCGGTGCTGTGTTGGAGGCAAGATTGGAGCAAACTAGTACCCGCGTTCTGGACAACACTGAGGCCCAAGTGATCAGAATGTCGCCCAGGTGACCATGAGGATGGAGAGAATCCACACACGATCCAGGATCAGGAGCGATAGCCAGGCCGGGACAGGATACTGGAACAGAAACGACAGTCAACCGGATCAGGAACAGAAGCAGGAACGTCAGCCCAAACCGGATCAGGAACGGAGGCAGGAACCACTTCAGATGAGAAGGCTGTCTGTCAGGTAGGCAAGCAAACACTGGAGAGTAGAGGATTCAGCCAAGGCCCAGTGAAGACAGGAATCCAAAGGCAGGTGACCACTGACATAGAGACACCACGAAAGGGCAACCAAAGGGTGCCATAACCCAGTCTATATAGGCAATACTGGGCGGACTAAAGACAGGCAGCCAAAGGAGAGTCCTCACAGATAACTGACAGGAAAATCCAGCAATCACGGACACCGTGATACACGGAGCAGGAAAGCCAGACAAGCCGGGTCAGGTCACGGAGCAGGAACGTCAGCCAGGCCGGGTCGAAACACGGAGCAGGAAGTCAAGACAAGCCGGATCAGGTCACGGAGCAGGAATGTCAGCCAGGCTGGGTCGAATCACGGAGCAGGAAACCAGAAGCAGAGTAGTCAAACGGGCCACGTCGGTACACAGGGACACAGCAACTCAAGTAGGTACTGGTACAGGAACACCACAAAAGAGCACCGGACAGGTGCCAGAGCCCAGTATATAAAGGCCATACTGGGCGGGCCAAACATAGCTCAACCAATAGGAGCGCATCACAACAGAGACTGACAGAGAGCACGGGCACGGTGATAGTTATTTGCGACCAATGTGCCTTTTTTACTTAGCGGCTGGTTTAACGGCTGCCTTTAAATCAAGCCCTATGTTACTATGTTACATCTATACAGACCCATGCTCACATGGATACTGCATCCCGACCAATGCCACCATTTTGCTGCTACTTTAAAATTATACTTTACATAACTAAATACAAGGATTTAACAAAAAAAAAAAGACGGGCAATGCTGTCCCCCACTTCTAGTATTTAATAAAGGAGCTCCCAGTTTCAAGTGTAAAGCTACTTTAAAATGTGACAAAGCCAACTTCTGGTTCAGCATAAATACAAAGGAGTGGCTGTATGACAGAAAATTCATGCTAAAGCAAGTGCTGGAACAGATTTTTGATCCCTGTGTCTTCCTAATGTCAATTTACTAAGCTACATATGCCTAAAATCCTTCCATTCAGGGCTCAAAATTTCCACTCACCACTAGCCAATGGCGAGTGAAAATTTAGCCCTGGCGAGTAGAAATTCAGCCCTGGTAGGTATGTTACGGCTTGCAGTGGCGAGTAACTTTTCAGGTCTGGCTAGTAGTAAAGGACTTAATATTTTAAGCCCTGCTTCCATTAATGCCTTTTGCACTAAGCGGAGGGCAATGAGACAGTTTATGGGCATGTATGGGTGTCCCTTACCTCTACAATCTGTGTAACACTGTAGAATAAGAAAAGGACAACAGGAGGCTCTCCTAGTGTATTATTTTTTAAGCAGAAGTAAGATGTAGAGATTTTCTTTGCTGGTAACATGTATTATGCTTACAAAGATAATGTCGAGAATAACACTTATACGCTTTCTAGTAATTGAGCAGAAGGGATCTATACACTGCCCCACCACAGTTCAACTGGTTTCTCACTAACAATGGTAAGCTTCTGTATCTGCTGCTCCTCAATACATCCATCAGAAAGAAGTATATAGAAGAAAAACGTAGAAGAGGGCACCCAATAGTGCCTGATAACTAACTGAAAGCTAGATATCACAATAATGATCATAATACCCAAAAATGTGGTGATAGAAAGGGCCATTAACCACCTAACAATAAATAATGCTTGCAGAGAATACAAACCTATCTCTGCCCAGGTAAACAGATGACTACTAGAGAAGATGAGGTGCTGCTCCAAATCTTCATTACAAAATTATACTTCCAAACATAAATTAGTAAAATAATTTAAACAATAATGAAATATGCAAATGATCTGTTAATAAGCCATAAAAACTAAATTTCTCAGATAGACTGCTTCTTCAGTGACAAATAGCAATTGCAATGTACAGTGCAATGCACTAAGAAGTGATATAAAGATGATAAAGTGGAGATGACTTCTCCAGTGATATCACTTCTCCAGTTCCTGTTATTCTGTAGAGGCTATGCACTAAGAGCTCCAAAGTTGGAGAAATTTTAGTGCATTGGCTCTATAGATAATATAGGAATTGAAGATGTGATATCACTGGAGAAAGCATGTCCACTTTATCACCTTCCTATCACACCTTAGTGCATCTCTCACTATGTATTAAACAAACTGTAGAGGAAATAGCACTATTTAATGCCAATTCACTGTGCATGCTATGGGGCTGGCATGCTGGGCTTGTTGGCATTAAAGTGGTGGAGATTGTCTGCAGGTAAGCACTGTAGCACTTATATTATATAGTGACTATCCACTAATGTAACCACTGGTATTAACATCTAACGCTAGTGGAGTTTCACTGGTAAACTTGTGCATTCACCCTAACACTCTCTGAATATCTTAGTGCAGATTTCCTCCACATCTTCTTATCCTGGGCTACAAAAGCAACTCCCAATTCTGAAAGAAATGTCTGCCTTTAAGGGATAGTAATACTTCGTTTTATCTTTATTTTATTTTGTAGGTATTAAAAAAAACAAGAAGAACAATATAAGTCTTATCTCTCAAACCTTTATTCACAAGCAAAGTTTCCCCTCCCGCCCCTTTAACCTAGTGTAAGCCATCTCTTCTCAGATGTGGAATGCAGCCCATAGACCAGACAGATAACAGCAGGGGACAATCTTCTTCCTATGAGAACAATGAAAGCCCTGCCCCCCTTGACAAGTTTTTCAGGTTTTTCCCATATCTTAATTGAAGATTGTCCCTCCCTGCAGTCTATCTGGGTACCTCCCTTCTAATCTGGCTGAGCAGTGTTACATCAGTAAAATGGGCGGGAGGGGGATACTTTGTCATTGAATTACTCTTGAACTACAACTCTGACAGAATTGAAATAACACTCTCCAAAGTCCAAATACTATGATGATTAATTAGAGCAGCTTTTATTATGAAACATTACTATCCCTTTAAGCCCCCAACATGGAACGGGGAGACATTACACTGCCAAGTTAGCATCTGCCAAAATGTAGAGGACAAGCAGCAAGTATAACCCAACATGTTTTGTAAACTAAATGTTCACTTCCTAGGGGGCTAAAATGAGTTTTGACATAGTTAATTTTTAGTACCTCTACTGGTGTCCATATTGGTCTCTTACCTAGAGCTATGGATATATGCACTTGAAGGTATTTGATATCAGTGTGATACAGTACAAAATAAAATATAACAAACAACATTTATATAATGAATATATTAAAACAGTATAATAAAAAGACACTTAGGGTAAGAAACTTAACATTTAAAATACATGAAGGAATAGATGTCTAGCTCCTCATTTAAACAGTGCTCATACTATTAAGTTGCATTCCTCAGTAACTTTCTCACTGTCATAATTTAACATCTCTGTCTCCAGCAGAAATATTACCATATATGGGCCATATGCTAAAACATTTAGATATATGATAACAGAGTACATAAAAAGAGATCCAGGCACAAAATATATTTCTGTTTATTCATGATTGGTTTCATACTCAAATATGTAGGACACACCGCAAGAAAATTAAGAACTAGATTTCTATGGCATGAACCGTCTGTGGTTATGGAAGTTTCTTTAAACTTCCACTGAAGGAAAAAAAGAGCAGTCACTGCTTTGAGCTGTTGCTAACAGATGTTTTGTGCCTTTAAGATAAACATCTGCATTGATATAACATGTCTTTTATAACATCAAACAGTCAAAATAGAGGCCCTTGTGAAAAGATTATTACAGGCTACTACTGTTAAGCAAGAGACAAATGGAGTAACAGCTGCCCAGAGCAGTGATCAGGCTACTGCTGCCCAGCAAGAGAGTAACTGCATACTGACTGCACAAGTTGTCACTCTGCTGGAGACACAGAGTGACAACAAGGCCATACTTACCCATGTACTGCTCAAGTTCTACTGCCAATTGCAGATGAGCCAACAATGGACAGGGGGTGCCATATTCAAACGGATAGAAAATAACACAAAGAACAAAGGGGGCGCCAATGGTGAAATACGTAACACTAAGTCGTTATCCAATAAAGGAAAAAGAAATACACTCACCTTGTGAGATGGTCAGGACTTTGTACCAAGTCAACTGACTATTTGATTGCATATATGGAGGGATTGTCTCACCTCCGTTCGGATCCTTCCTCCTTATGGTTACACGGTCACAATGTGTCTCAAATCTTCTGAAATAAAGTTTCAAATTTTCAAATATCCTCCTTTGATTGTGTAATGATTTATCCAAAATTGCAAATCCTTAATGGATGAGGCAGGCGGCCACTTGGTATAAATTGATTTATTGTAAAAAGCAATATAGCATATAAAAAGTATAGGCTGATAATACTGACGCGTTTTGTGGCTGGAACGCCGCTTTTTCAAAGTTTAACAAGCCAAAAATTTTAAAAAACAATTATAAACAAGAAAAGCCGCCAAACAGATGATACATATATATATAAATCTCGCGAGGAGATGACGTGTTATAGACACCAAAATCTGCCTATCCGAAGTTTCGATTAAACATCACCTGACTAATCGTGACCTGAGGATCATGGGAGAAGACATTCGTTCTCTCACATACTAAGTGGCACTAACGCAACTACATAGATGGTGAATGAAAATTAGCTGGTGAATGAAAATTAGCTTGATCATATATAAACCGTGATAGAAGAGCGATGCATCAATTAAATTGGAAATAATGAAATGATAAAATAAAACGGATTAAATAAATGGATAAATAGATGAATAATGCAAATAAATGATAATGATTAATGTTAAATGAAATAAAATGGGGAAGGTGATTGAGTTGATGTGTTTTAAAGTGTACCTGTGTAATGGTGTGAAAAGGAAATGAAGGAATAAAATGAGAAATTATGTGTGAAGAATGAAGGAATTAAAGAAAGTTGAATGTGATTAATTGGTGAAAACTGGGATAATAAATGTGTGATTTGATGATGAATAATTAACCTGTGATGAATACTTAGCGAGACCTAAAAGTGAAATGAATGGAGGAAAACTGGATAGATGGTGAATGAAAATTAGCTAGATCATGTGTAAACCTCGATAGAAGAACAATGCATCAATCAAATTAGAAATGATGAAATAAAATAAAACGGATTAAATAAATGGATAAATGGATAAATAATGTAAAAAGATGATAATGATTAATGTTGAATAAAAAAAAATAAAATGAGGAAAGTGAAAAGTGATTGAGTTGATGTGTTTTAAAGTGTGCCTGTGTAATGATGTGAAAAGGAAATAAAGATAAATGGAATAAAGTGGAAAATTGAGTGTGAAGGATGAAAGAATTAAAGGGAGTTAAATATGATTGATTGGTGAAAACTAGGATAATAAATGTGTGGTTTGATAATGGATAAATAACCTGGGATAAATACTTGGTGAGACCTAAAGTGAAATGAATGGAAGAAAAAAAAAAAAAATACTAATAAAGTTTTGGGATTTCTAAAGTTTCATTAAGACCAAAAGGGATCATAGTAGACAATCTAAATATCCAAAAGGCTTCTCTATTATTGAGACATCGCTCTCTATCACGGGGAACACGATCAGATATAAACTCTATAGGTAAAACTTTTAAATCAGAGACTTTTTTATTGAGGTAATACAAAAAATGTTTTGAAACACTATGTTGTAGGAAACCGCTCAAAATATTGCGTCTATGTTGACCAACCCTGGACCTAAATTTCTGAGTGGTTCTTCCTACATATTGTAGACCACAAGTACAACTCAATAAATAAATGACATAATTACTGTCACAATTCATTAAAGAGTCAATATAAAAAGTCTCTGATGTAACTGAAGACCTGAACATTTTGGTTTAATTGGGCATTAGACAACAAGTCTGGCAACGTTTTTTAAGACACCTATATGCCCCTTTTGCCGCTGTATTGGTGCATACACTTAGTTCACGACTATCAGGAGATGTATTATCCATTGTCAATATACTCTGTCTTGATGTACCCTTTTTACTAGGATTATTTCCCCTACGTTTACTAGGGGCTATCAAATTCTTTATAGTTTTAGCTCTTCTATAAACTATATTGGGATTTTTTGATAAATCTTTCTTTAAAAGTGGATCAATACGTAGTAGTTGCCAATGTTATCAAAAATTTTTTTAAAAAATTCAAACGGAAGACTTTCTGCATAAATTATCAGAGGATGATGTTTTTGAGGCCTACCTCATAACCTTTGCTGGCCCCATACTTTATTGGCAAATCCCAGAAAGCCTATAATGACTTCCTTCACAGCCAAGAATATAACAGGCTGAAAGCAAGGAAAAGTGGGGTACCATATTAGCCATAGTAACATAGTTGATGAGGCTGAAAAAAGACAAGCGTCCATCAAGTCCAGCCCATGCCAAATCACCCTGTTGATCCAGAAGAAGCAAAAAAAAAAGAAGCCATTTCCAATTAAGCACCTGACTCCTGACTCCAAATGGCATTCGGATAGTTCCCTGGAGCTACAACCTATCTGCAATGAAGTCATCTGTCATAATTCTCATTTTTGTATCCATTACTTTTTTGAAAACAGTTACAGTATCTGCAAGCACAACATCTCAAGGCACATATTGTAAGAAAAATCCCTGCCTTTGTTTTAGTCTAAAGTGTCTTTCCTCTAGTCTTAACCTCTCGTTCTTATCTCAGCTCTTTGCGTACAAAATTAATTGGATAATTCTTTGTATTGACCTTGAAATATATTTGTAATCATATTACATAGACATCTCTTCTCTAATGTAAACAACTCCAGATTGGCTAGTCTCTAGTTATAATCTTCCAATCCCTTTATTAGTTTTGTTGCATGCATCTGCACTTTTTCCAGTTCAATAATGTCTTTTTTAAGAACTGGTGCCCGAAACTGTACTCCATATTCCATGTTACCAAGGATTTTTATAGAGATAGAATTATAGAAGCATCCAATGTATCTATGCCTATTTTTCTATAGGATAGTACTCTATTTGCTCTTGCAGCAGCTGAGTGACTCTGCACACTGCTGTGAAGTCTATCGTCTATCACTCCTAAATATTTCTGTAATGAGGATTCCCTAAGTTTTTCCCATTTAAAGTATGCGTAGCATATTTGTTTGTATATCATAACCTCACATTTTTCTGCATTAAATGTCTTCTGCTACTTTTCCGTGCATTCACTGAGTTTATCTAAATCCTTCTGCAGAGAAAAAAACATCCAGTCCTGTATGTATTTCCTTGCACAACTTAGTGTTATCAGCAAAAATTGAGACATTAACTTCTATTCCCACTTCTAGATCATTAATAAACAAATTAAAAAGCATTGGGCACATGACTGAACCCTGTGGTACCCCACTTACAACCTTAGATCATCTCCCAAACTAAAGTAACATGTTGTGAGGCACTGTATCGAGAACTTTTGCAAAATCCAGGTATACTACATTAATAGCAATTCCTGTGTCCAAATTATTGCTTACCCTTTCATAAAATGCAAGTAAATTAGTCTGCCATGATCTATTCTTCATAAAACCATGCTGACTCCTACTGATAATATTGTTTTTCTTCACTTAGTTCTGAATACTGTCAGTTAGTAACCCATCTAATATCTTACCCACTACAGAAGTCAAGCTCACAGGTCTATAATTTCCTTGTTTGGATCTTGCCCCCTTTTGAACAATAGAACTACATCAGCTTTCCTCCAATCACAGGGCTTTATGTCTGAAGATATTGAATTAATAAACAGAACAACAGAACAAGCAGGAGACTAGTAAACTAAAACTGATACCTTTATTGGCTAACTGAGTGGCTCCAGGATAAATAAAAACTGAAGACAACTTCGGTCTCTTCTTCAGGAAAAGAACGAAGACTGAATACACAATGCATGACAGGTTTAACACTCATACAAATTATTTTAAAGGGATAGTAATACTTCGTTTTAACTTTATTTTATTTTGTAGGCATTAAAAAAACATTAAGAATGATATAAGTCTTATCTCTCAAACCTTTATGGTTTATGAGATATTCACAAGCAAAGTTTCCTCTCCCGCCCCTTTTACCTAGTGTAAACAATCTCTTCTCAGATGTGGACTGCAGTCCATAGACTGGACAGATAACAGAAGGGGACACTCTTATTCCTATGAAAACAATGAAATCCCTGACCCCCTTGACAAGCTTTTCAGGTTTTTCCCTTATCTTAATTGAAGATTGTCCCTCTCTGCAGTCTACCTGGGCAGCTCCCTTCTGCCCTGGCTGAGAAGTGTTACATCACTTCAGGGGACACTTTGCTTGTGAATATCTCTTAAACCATAAAGGTTTGAGAGATAAGACATATCATTCTTCATGTTTTTTTAATGCCTACAAAATAAAATAAAGTTAAAACGAAGTATTACTATCCCTTTAACATTTAAATTCTACTGGCCATGAATATTCTTATTACTCCTGACTATAATTAATTCCCTGTGCTCTCTGTAGTGTCTTTGTATTCCTTCTGTAGGTTCTTTGAAGTCTCTTTGTATTTTCTAGTATACTATAAGAGACTCTACTGGAGCTTAGGGAAAAATTATAGACAATACTGATAAGAATATTTACTGCTAGTGGAATTTAAATGTTAAAATAATTTGCACAAGTGTTTAAAGGGATAGTTATGTTTCAAAATAAAAGCAGCTCCAATTAATCTTCATAGTATTTGGGCCATGGAGAATGTTATTTCAATATTGTCAGAGCTGTAGTTCAAGAGTAATTGAATGATAAAGTATCCTCCCCCTGCCCCTTTCATCTAGTGTAAGCCACCTCCAATCAGATGTGGAATCTGGTCTTAAGACCAGACAGCTCACAGCAAGGGACAAGCTTCTTACTGTGAGAACAATGAAAACCCTGCTCCCCTTAACAGGTTTTTCAGGTTTTCACATATGCTAATTGAAGATTGTCCCTCTCTGCAAGCAATCTGGACACCACCTTGCTGTTCTGAGGTGAGCAATATTACATCAGTAAAAAGGACAGGAGGGGAATAATTTATCATTCAATTACTCTTGAACTACAACTCTGACAGTACTGAAATAACACTGTCCATAGCCCAAATACTATGAAGATTAATTGGAGCTACTTTTATTTTGAAACATTACTATCCCTTTAACTTGTCATGTATTATGTTTTCGGACTTCATTCTTATTATGCCTGAAAAAGAGACCTAATTTGTCTTGAAAGCTGGCATCCTAGAGCCACTCAATCAGCCAATAAAGGTGTCATTTTTACTCTTGTAGCCTCAGGCTAAAACCATAAATACTAACCTGCCTGGGTGTAACATCTGCAATAAAAGCCCAAAAAGGTTTAATGCATGGGTCTATGATGCCAATAAATCTACACGGTAACATCTGTGAGACTTGCTCAGAAGTGGTTGCAGCTGGAAATTAACTTCACAGTTATGGTTGTGGTTCCAGGGACGTGGATGATTTGGAAGTATGGACTTTTAAGTCCTACTGGCTTAAACCAGGGGCCCTAGGCAGCCCCTGGATTCGTTGTTGAAGTGGTAAGCCTGATTAGAGGCCAAAAATGAAACTAGCCAAAGTACTGCATATTTGTTTAATAAAACATGGAATTACATGACTTACTTACAAAGTGGAGAGAGATAATTTTTAATCTCGTGACTGGGATTAGGAATATAACTGCTAAAACAGTTAGACTTCCATCTACCTGTTTTTTGAAAAATATGCAGAAGAACGTTATTTTTTGATGCAGAATAGGCTGCACCAATACGAAATGAATGACCTGCGAATAGCCCAGGGTTATAACCTAATCTGGAAAGCAGAGATATTGACAGTTTCACAAATTTGGAGGTTTTTAGGGGACCGCAAGGCATAGGCAGTAGATTTGCTAGCTAGAAGAGCCTGCATAGACTCAAGGACTGAGTACGGGCACCATTTGTTGCCTGTAGCATAGTAAGGAATGGTAACACCGGATTTTATCTGATCAGTTTTAGAGACTGCGATCAAAGAGCAAAATGATCAGGGTATTGGACTTGGTCTGATTTTTTTAGAAAATGAGTGGAGGAACATGAAATAGTACATTCATTAAGCCTCAAGAACCCCAAAACAAGCTAGGTATATGGCAGCTAGCTTGATGCAATTAGTGTGATGATCGAATGGATGGCTTTTCAGAAGATCTGAAAGCTTACTAAATATGCAACTGTTGATAGGAAGACGGGACTAGATGTATTAGAAAGGCCTTCGGTCTTCTTGCACTATAACACCAAATTTGATTTGGCTAAAAGAATCTGGTTCAGAGGAGAGAAGGATTAGTAAATGAGATATAAATGATCTACCTTGGGGAATAATGCACATCACAAACGTGAGATGGCCTAAAAGAGACTGAAGTTCCAGTATGGAGCAATGACTTTTGGTAGCGAATTGATGAATGAGTGTTTGGATGTGGGAAAGTTTGTCTAGAAGTAGACTAGATTCAAATTTGTCTGTATTCAAAAGAATTCAACTGTCGTATTAGGTTTGGACATTTTATCACTAGCCAGTGGAATGCCTAGTTCTGAAAATAGTAAAACCCATTTATTGAGACTAGAGAGAAACTGGTTAGATGGTTCTATGAGGAAGAAATTGTCAAAATAGTGCAGTTCAATAGGGCATCAACAGTGGTTGATAAGAAGCCACCATAACGTGTCTGCAAACATATCAAAAAGTTTCAGACTACTTTACAGCCAAAACTGAGCCGAGTACTGAAAAAATACTGCTGACGACACTTATTTAAAAGAGCATAATATAGAGGGCTATGCACGTTAGTATTGGGATTAATATTTAGTTAGGGCTTGTTGATCCAGGGAGAAATCTGATTGCCATTTGGAGTCAGATGCCTTCTTTTGGGTCAGCAATGGTAAACAGGAATAGGAAAAGGGTTGAACTGGATGGACGCAAGTCTTTTTTCAACCTAAATTACTATGTAACTATGTAACTTAAAGTCCTGCAGATGCCACAATGAAGGGTGGATAGGCAAAAGCTTAAAGGCGTTAGGTATGTCGACTTTGGAAAGGAGACAACGGTGACCTACTTGCTTAATATGCCTGATAGTGTCATCTATACTAGTGTATTCTAAGGAGTATTCTTCTGATGGTATGAGTGAGTTGATGCTAGGTATTTGGGAAGAGTGTGGTGCAGAAAAATCGATTATGAGTCTCTTCTTGAGAGAAAACTTTCTGGTTGAGATTCTAATAGGATTAACATGCCATATAGGAAATGGAAGGGCTGAGGAGGGCCCTATAATAAACCCTTAGTTCTTGAGCAATAAGGTAATCAACAACTGCAGGATTTGAGACTGCTGAAACCAAGTTAGGGGATTCAAAAGAAGAAGATGGGCAAGTGATGATTCCTGAGTGGAATCCTTCTTGGAATCCTTTAATAAAAGACTGGGTAAGGTTACTATTAGGGTGATGGGTCAATAAAGACTGCAACATATCGACATTAATGGATTTCAGTCATTTATTATGAGCTGGGTTTTGTGGGCATATAGATTTCAAGTGTGCTTTGTGACATACAGGACACAAGTGCAGCAAATGATAGGCACTATAAAAACAACATTTTGAGTTGAAATTATTGCAAATAGGTGAACTGCTCATATAATGGACAGTTCTACCCAATTTGTCCCATGTTGGCAAAGGAGGCATAGGGGTAGGGGCAGGGAGGGTAGGTAAGGAAAAGGAAGCTACAGAAGTATACAGACACAAAGAACAAAACTCCTATCCAACACATAAAAACTGGATCCTATAATAGTGTTTAAGGTGAGTTCCAAGGTGTTAGAAGAATCTTAATATATATGATTGATAGTATATTCTTAAAGGCTGCTGCTTCTTCTTGGGTGTCCACAGTCACACCTCCACAGAAACCATCTAATACAAGAAAAAACAGAAGAATGCAAAACCTCTTGAGAGCAGTATCTGTAGATCTTTAAACACCTACCTATTGTGCTTATACTCATAGGGACTTATACATGAATGGATACAGAATATAATTTCAATCCAGATAGTGGGTACTTCTATTAACAAAGGTGAGCTTCTGTTCAGAGATGTAGAACAATCTCCTGATCTTTTGACGTAAGCGGGGTTGTGCTGGTGTGGGATAGATACATTGTTACCAACTGTATTATTGCTATTGAGATACCTGCTTGAGCAGGTGGGTTTTGAGGAGATGCTTATGTCAAGGTTTTGCTGAGCTGCTTCCATTCTGCCTATTGATTCTGTTGTCTGAGCTAATCTAGTGCTCTGCTATCAACTGCTGCTGTCTTCTGAGTTTCTGGCTCAGACTGAATCAGCTGACCTCTCTGATTACTCACATGACTGTTATCCGCCGGCCCTCTCAGAGTACTTATAGCAGCTTGGCTCACTTCCCCATTGTCCATGTGTTTGTTTGCTGACCTGTTGCTGCTGGCTGTTGTGGATTTTCCTGCCCGCCTGTTTGCTGGGTTCCAGACCCTTGGCTTGTTCCAGACTTTGCTGACTTCTGTGCTTCTGACCCTTGGCTTGTTCCTGACATCGCAGACTTATGGTTTCCTGACTCCGGCTCGGCTGAATACCTGTCTTGGTTCCTGACCCTGGCGTGTCTTTTGGTTTATGCTCTTGGATCATGCTTCTGTTTTTGTTGCACTAATAAAGGTGTATTGCATTTTACCCTTTTGTGTCCTGTATGGGTACTTGTGTTCTGTTAGGGACCAGGAACCAGACAAATTATTTTAATATTATTATTAATTATTTTAAATTATTTTAATTAGAAACGCTTTTGTATTGTATACAGTACTAACTTTAAAGTATATTTAGCTGAGAGCATGAATTCCCTGAGCAAAAGACTGAGTGCTTTGATGGGGGATGGAAGGGCTAGAATCATTTTCTGGAGGACCAGGCGCTGAATTTTGTATTGTGTATAACTTCTACTCCCGGTAAGCTCATTTAAGGCATCAGCCCCGTTCCTTTCCTCACTTTTGGTTCAGAGATTTTATGGAACTGCCAAAAGTTAAGTATATGAATGGATCAGTTTATTACTAATTGCACATTTCTAAGATCCTTATTGTTCTCAGTACTTGCCCCCTCTGATCTATAGTGCAGGTCATGTGGCTCTACTAGACAGCTGTTTTTACAGGCAGCCTAAGGAGATCAGTCCCTCTTCTTTACAGACAGTCCCACTCTTCGCTAGTGTAAGTTGTATCTGGATCCCCCAGGAGTTGCAGCAAGTCAAATCTTGCTTAAGGAGGTTTTCTGATGGGCTTCTAGCTATTTCAGGTTGTTGGCATGTATGCCAATTGTACAGTTTTCCTGTCTTCGTGCCCTAAGTTTTGGATCATTTGAATATCAACTCCCCTCCCTGGAACGTTAAGTGTTTGTATGCTACAAGTTCACGTCTGCCCCCCCCCCAAAAATAAAATAAAATAAAATTCAACGGCAGCACTCACAAGAATCTTTGCAGACAGACAAAAAGATGCTTTATTGTTACAATGTTTCGGCCAAGGATTGTGGCCTTTTCCTTCGTTCTTGAAAAAGGCCACAATCCTTGGCCGAAACGTTGAAACAATAAAGCTTAATTTTGTCTGTCTACGAAAATTCCTGTGAGTACAGTCCAACTGCCATTGAATTGTATACATCCTCATCATATGTGACATGCAACCGGGCTAAGAACCGCAATAACAGTGAGTGTAATCCTCTCTCTGTGTCTCTCTCTCTCTATATATATATGTAAATGTATTAGCAAAAGGGCCACAGCGTTGCCCGTGGGGATTAAGTCCTTTTGGGTGCTTCAGGGGTATTCATCATATTTGTGTATATGTAGATAGAATAAATTTGCAAGTAGGCGTGTATTTACATTGACTACATATGCTGTAACCTACCAGGACATTTACTCCATGTACATAAACACCAATGCGATGAATACTCCTGAAGCACCCAAAGGACTTAATCCCCATGGCATATAAATATCTATATTATAGTTTGTTTGTTTTATTTTTAGGGTTTATACTTTTTCTGTAAGCATATCCAAAGGAAATGGTCACATGAAATTCCTAGAGTGTAACTGTCTATTTTGTTGGAATGTGATTTTGTGCAAAGAAAAAAATAAGACAGAATGAAAGGTCTTGGTAGGCAGCAAGATGCCAGGAACGGGTTACCACAATATACTCGATTAACACCTTAATGACCCATGACATACATGTACATCACGGGGTGTAGGTCCCTAAATGATCAAGGATGTACATGTACGTCATGGAATTCAGGGCTCCCTGTGCGGCTGCATGCATGTTCGGACAGCACAAAAAAAAAATGGATTGTGGCGTGTGGCCAGTCCTTAAGGGGTTAAGTTCACCTAATCACTTCTGGAGTGCCAGTGCTTCCTGGGCAGTAAGAGGTTAACCGTAGAAGTGTCAGAGGTAAGAGCAATTGAAAGTTAATTTCCAGATTATGGAGAGTTCATGCAGACGTAGTGGCATAAACCTGAGTGTAACGGATCCTACCCGTTACTTGAGCCCGTCTGGCCATAAGTTTGTTTAACCAAAAACTGTGGACATTTTTCCCTGGTTAGGCACCAAAATATTTTGTGTATGCTGTATGTGAATGAGGATATGGACATTATAACACACATGGCTTGCTTCCAAGGGAATAGGCAGTTAGGGGTTAATTATTACAATGTATATTGCAGTCACTCAAGGCACTTGACTATGTGTACTGTAGCAAGACCTCCTGCTGGGTGTTAACTAAGCCATTGTGAACTGCAGTCAGACCCCCTGCCGTGTGGTAATTAGTTCAAACCCTCAAGTCTTTGTTCATGAAACCCTTTGTATCTGAAATGTAATCATGTCTGAGTTATTGTATCTGTTAAGACCATCTGCTGCTGGCCTTTTGTCTGATGTGTTATGATTTAATCATGTTCCCTAGTGTATCAGGTTTCCCCATGTGATCCAATGTACTTTACTGTATATAAATATCTGTGGTTTGTGACAATAAAGTGAGTTATGTTTTGGAGTGAACAAGGAGTCCTGGAGTCTTGTATTGCTTATGGTCTAAAGTGTCCACTCTGATACCCATCTGCGCCAAGTATCCTGAATCGTCGACCGCCTGCTGCCAGCTTCCTGCTTCCCAACTTCATATGCTGTCAGGGGGCGACGTGGACTCTTCCCTGCTTCCAGCGATCCTGCGGCTGTTTCCAGTGACTGTCCATACTTCAACTGGTGCATCCGATGGCGCTTATCTGCGTCAAGAACGAGAGACCCGGGAACGATGGCGGAAGGCGACGCGGTCCCTTCATAGCTTCCGTTACACTGAGTAACTTGTATGTGTTTGGCATCCTTGTAGTAAGTGAAAAGTCACTGTAGTTATCAGAGCACGCAACATTTAGCGTGGGAACTCCATCTCCACCCTCACAGCAAGCATGGTCCCATGTGTCCTTCATGTAAGTGGTCACAAATTGGGAATAAAGTACTGAACGGCTATATCGTTCCTACAAGCGTTATCCCTGCACATCACAACGCTACAGGTGTAACGATGTATGGGATGCATGATCCATCATTACGCAGCCGGCAAAGCAATAGAAAATGTTTGTGTCTATATATATCAGACAGCAGACTCATTTTATTAGTGTGCTGTGCACTGTTGTCCACCTTGGTTAACATTAACCCTTTAAGTGGCAGGGAGTATGCAACACATTGCAAAGCAATGTGTTGCCTTGCTCTCTGACACTCAAGGGTTAACCTCGTGGGGTAAGTTTTGTATATAGTCTCTTTACTATGACATTTTCGTGTACCCTATTACCCTCCAGTTGTAAAGTAAGCTACAGTAACAGAATGTTCCTTCCTGTGTTGCGATGAACAGGAATCCCTCTATCTGTGGCTGTTGCACACAATCCTTTCCCAGTAGTATCTGTGCATGTGACCATGTTTCTGCCCCCACCAAGTACTACATATGTTGTACACACCAAGTTACGCCACCTACTTTAAAGCTCCGTCCATGCAGAATAATGAGGCATGAGACATGTTGTGAGCTCCTTGTACTAGCGGGCCTGAAACATCTGCTTCCCTACAATGGGCATTGCATGGTGAGCGGGAAATGTCGGGTTGTGGTGTGGGACCACTGACACCATCCAGACCGGTGGGAATGTGTTGAGAGTTGGTTTATAGGCTGTGTGTGTGTGGGCCATGTGTGTAATTTTGTAGAGGGTGTGTGTCAGCCATGTTTAGATATATAGACAGATAGGTAGATAGATAGATAGATAGATAGATAGATAGATAGATAGATAGATAGATAGATATTTGGATGTGTCTTATTGTCATGACTAGCATACTTCCATTCAAGATAGTTTATTATTCTAATTCTTTTCTCATAACCTTCAATGAAGAAATCGAAGACTTTTTAGCCAAACTTGATTTATTTATCCTGGAGAAAAAATGCATAAGTGGTGATTTTGTTATATTATATAACTACTAGTTTTAAAGCCCGTGTACACTGGCGGTGCTGCAGTCATGCGCAGTCCTGACTGCCCAAACATGCAGTGGCTGATACGGAGTGGGGAGCTCCAAATTCAGACTGTAGTCCTCTCTGCACATCTTCCTGGGACCAAGTGGTCCCAGGAAGGTGCGCAGAGAGGACTCCGGTCTAATTCGGAGCACCCTGCTCTGTATCAGGCGCGGCACGGGCAGTCTGTACTGCGCATGACATGACTGCAGTGCGCACAGCTGTCTTCTTTGTATGAAAAGAATGAAATCCCTTCCCCCCTTGACAAGTTTTTCAGCTTTTTCCCTTATCTTAATTGAAGATTGTCCCTCTCTGCAGTCTACCTGGGCACCTCCCTTCTGATCTAGCTGAACGGGGGGGGGGATACTTTGCTTGTGAATATCTCTTAAACCATAAAGGTTTGAGAGATAAGACTTATATCGTTCTTCATGTTTTTTTAATGCCTACAAAATAAAATAAAGATAAAACGAAGTATTACTATCCCTTTAAGAGAAGATTAGTAGATGCATTTCTAGAAGGAGGGGATGTGTACGGTTATGCTATGTATTAGTGGATTGAACAAAATGTTCTGATAAATAGACCAACACCCATCTTGGACTTGGGAAGAAATATGTAATTCCCATTTTCTAGGATTTAGTGTTAAACCTGATTACCTTGTGTCTTTTTTCAATGTAATTTACTATGTAACTATGTAGCTATTTCTATAAGTAAGTATTGTAATGTGTTCCCTTCTTGGGAATCTTGGAATCTGTTCAACAAAGTAATTAAGTTTTAAAATGTACTCTGACCTATTATTTTTGGGTTCATAGTCCACTGTTTGAGATGAGACAGACTCTATTACCTGATAAGATAGAGCAAAGCAAATTATTGTTACACCCATCTCAGTTGCTGAACGATTAATATAAATAGTTCAGATTTAGGATTTATCAGTGATTTGGGTGGGACTTTTAGACCTCAAGGAGAAAAGGTGTGTATATTGATAAGAGCTAACAGTGGGTATAAACAAAGGAATATAAGCTTTTTTGATACAATGTGATAAGGTGTGATAAAGTAGTGATAAAGTGGAGATGAATTCTCCAGCGATATCACTTCTCTAGTACCTATGTTATTCTGTGGAGCCTATGCATTAAGATCTCCAAAAGTAAAGAAATTAGTGCATAGGCTCCATAGAATAGCATAGGAACTGGTGAATTGATATCACTGGAGAAATTATTATTTAGTGAATCTCCCCAAATGAAGCTTATTTAAACTCAGAAAAAGTATAAGTTGCAAGATGTTTATAATGTGCTTTTAACACCTTTAGTGGTAGAGAGGTCTGATTGTTTTGCAAAATTTTAAAGATTTAGGGGGTGGAGCCTGTGCACCTGGAAGATGGACGCTTGTTTACTTTGCTCCTGAGCATCCAGCATCTCTACACTGGCTTATTCTCTGTATATGACCCCCACTTGCAGCTGCCGGGCCTAGCAGTGTGTCTGAAGGGGACTGATGCCAAAACATAAACCCCGACAGCTGGGTAGATCGAAGCAACAGCCTAAACTAGCGACGACTTTGCTTGCCCACGTACCAGACATAGTTTCTTTACCGCATCACAGCCAGAATCTGGCTAGGCTCACGGAGATCTCTACGCAAGCAGACTCCCTTTCACACAAAGCCACTGAAGCCTCGGTGATAGCAGATGGCGGTACCTCTCACCTGGCTCCACAGATGGATCCTAGCATTCAATCTGACCTGCTGTCCCCACCTATTAAGACGGACCTGCTCAGCCTTGCTGCAGACATCAAGAGCACTCTGAAGGCCGATATCGTGGAAGTGAAGCAAGAAATCCGTTCCCTTAGCCATAGAGTCCATCTGGTAGAGGAATCAGTGGAAGGTCTTTTCTCACAGCTTCACAACTTGGAGCAAGTTGGGGCAGAACAACTTGATTCACTCACCTCTCTATAATACAAATTGGATGATTTAGAGTTTCGAGGTTGGAAGAACAACATTAGAATTCACAACGTCCCTGAGTCTACCACGGCCAAGGACCTGCCCGAGTTTCTCCAGAAGTTGTTTGCTCATGTTTTGGACCTCCTTTCCGACTCTACTGTGGTAATTGATAGGGCGCACAGGGTGCTGAAACCACGAGGGATGCCTTCTGGCCCACAAAGAAACAATGTCTGCAGGCTTCATTATTTTGCTGACAAGGAGCAGCTCATGGCCAGTGCCCAAGAACTGAATACAATTACTTATGCTGGCTGTGAGATTCAGTATTATCAAGATATTACCCCCTTTCACACTGCAACAAAGCAGAACTTTGAAACCTCTTGCTGACCACTTACGCAACCTACAGGTCCGCTAAAAATGGGGATTCCTGTTTCACCTTCAGGTCCAACATGAAGGCCGCACTCTCTCCATATTCCATCCAGAGGATATCGGTTCCCTTTGCACCTCTCTGGGCATTGCACTGGCTCCTGCCCCTGCTGACCCACGAAACATGCTGACTGTACCTCTTGAGGCCAACCAGCATTTGCATTGGCACCTCGTGGGTTAACCCTCTCTGAAAACTGAGCAGAGACAAGCAGTCTCTGGATGGTACTAGAGATCAAATGGACTTTGTCTCTACTTGAGAGGCTTCTTCTACTCTACAGTCATATAAGTGGTGTCTATGCCTTGCCACCGCTTGTTACAGGCCTTGACTTCTGACCTTTTTTTAGTTTAATACTTTTACTGTGCTGTGCAGTTACTTATTTGTTATTCTTCTTTTATGCTTTGTTACCACTGCGTTACAAACTTAGGGGTTGGTTTACGCTATTGCCCCCAAACTGCTAGGTCATGGCCTTAAGACCTTATCTAAGAGTATATGGGACAATGCAGTCCGCCCCTTGCCTCCCTGTTACCCGCACCTTGTAGGCCTGAATTGTACTGATACCTTCTCATCTCTGGCGCCTGACTAACCCTTATGTACTTTAGTTTTCTTTTTAAAATTTCTCTTGGACAAATCCATTGCAAGTCTCTTTGCTTTAGCATATAACATGTACCTTTTTTAGTACTAAAGATAATTATCTTGTTAAAGTGTTTAACTAGAATATGTTTATGTTAATTTTGTTATATATATTATAACATAGTTTTATTAAATATTATTATCTTTGCCAGTGTCCAAGTGATTGTCATATTGGGGCTTAACTAGGATATAGATATAATTCCTAAAATTGTTTGTCTTTTGGAGTGTTGGCAAATGCATGTTGGTTCCAATAACTGTGCTAGTGTTTGTTTAGTGTGCTATGCCCCAGCCTGTGTCTTTGTTCATAGACTTCATCTTGGATTCAGTACATGTACAATGACTCCATCTTGGAGCAAACACAAGGTCTGATGCCATCTTGGAACTCCCAAGCCAAATGGTCTGATGCCATATTGGAACTCCCTACAAAGACTCCATTTTGGAGAAAGCCCATGGTATGCAAGTTTGCAGTTGTTCACAATCACATTTAGATTTAACTTTGCAGTGGTTAGATCAGTATACAAGCCTTTTGAAGAAGCAACATAGTGAAATGAGCATCAGGCATCTTCATGCCTTAAAGAGAGTGTGCCTCTCTTCTTGTTACTGATGTTTATACCCTCTTCTTGAGCGTTAATATCAGTATACCTCTGGGTTCACTGTGGCTGGCAGATCACACTGTGCAGCACAGTTTATACACAGTCACACTTTGGTTGGTGCTAATACCAATCTCCTGATCCAACCACTGATGATTGATTGTATTTCTCAAGATCTATACCAAAGACCCTTATTAGGGCTGGTAATCTGTAGGGTAATTAAGGCCCTTTGTAAGGCTGGTAACAGGTCTGTAATTTTTATCACACATAAGAGTACAATCTTCTGTCTGCCCCACTATCACGATTGGCTGATTACTTTTTTGCCTAGTGATTTATTTAGTATTTTTGCTCATTTGTATGTTTTTTTGTAATTAATTGATAAGCCGGTTTAGTGCCCCGGTATTATAGGCTAGATTCTTTCTAAGCTTTAGAATCTTTATATCGACCACATGTACACTTTGAGGGAATCTTGTCTCCTTACTTATACATCAAAGGCCCTTATTAAGGCTGGTAATAGGACGGTACTTTTGTATTACATAGGAGCATAATGTGTTTTCATACACCCGAGATCAATCTTTGCCCCTAGTGGCTCAGAGATTTAGTTGGGTTTCACTTGCTCATGTTTTTGTTAACTTGTGGCAAGCCGGTTTGGTACCCTGTCAAACTTACTTTCAATTTGCACTGAATTTATTGCTAGTGTTACAACACAGCTATACAGATCTTATTTGATCTATAGGATCACAATTGTTTTTGGTCAGATACTATTCCTATAATGGCCCTTGTTAAAGGGACAGTAATGTCCCCTAAAATGTTTAGAGCTTTGTAGAGATTAAAAAAATAAGCTAAATGCCACAAATCCTCTCTCTCAAACCGCTATGGTTTGAGAGATATCCTCCACTAAAGTTCCTCTTCTCCTGATATCAGCTGTAAAACTGACGAATGGAGATCCTTGTCGGCCAACACGAGGAGGCTCTTCAGCAGAGCTGCAATAGCACGATTTACAAATAATTACTTCTTTGAAACGGTCTACAAAGTGTGCTTTCAAACCAGGCAAACTTTGTAGACCATTCCAAAGAAGTATTTCTTTTTAAATCACCCTATTGTGGCTTTGCTGAAGAGCTGCTTGTCGGTCCCTGGACCAGAAACTCCTGCTGTCAGCTTACTGCTGACGTCAGGAGAATAGGATGGAGAGGGGGACTTTAACGGAAGATATCTGTCAAACCATAGCGGTTTGAGAGAGAGGATTTGTGGCATTTAGCTTATTTTTTTAATCTCTACAAAACTCTAAACATTTTTTATGGGACATTACTGTCCCTTTATCAGTCCTTAAAAGTTATCAAAGCCCTAAACCGGCTTGCCAATTAATTACAAAAAAACACAAAAATGAGCAAAAATACTCAATGAACACTATACAAAAAAGTAATCAGCCGATTGTGATAGTAGGACAGACAGAAGATCGTACTCTTATGTGTGATAAAAATTACCGTCCTGTTACCAGTCCTAAAAAGGGCCTTAATTACCCTACAGATTACCAGCCCTAATAAGGACCTTTGGTATTTATGTTGAGAAATACAGTCAATCGTTAGTGGTTAGATCAGTGTATAGGTATTAGCATTGACGAAAGCATGACCGTGTATAAACTGTGGTGCACAGTGTGATCTGCCAGCCACAGTGAACCCAGAGGTATACTGATATTAACTCTCAAGAAGAGGGTGTAAACATCAGAAGAGAGGCACACTCTTTGTAAGGCATGAAGATGCCTGACGCTCTTTTTGCCATGTTGCTTCTTTAAAAGGCTTGTAGCCTTTTGAAGAAGCAACATGGCGAATCGCGTGTCAGTAAATATCAGTATACCTCCAGGTTCTCTGTGGCTGGAAGGTCACACTGTGCAGCACAGTTTATACACGGTCATGCTTTGATCAGTGCTAATAACAATATACTGATCCAACCACAGACGATTGACTGTATTTCCATTACCTGGAAGATCTCCTAATTTTAACCCCTCATGCAACTTCTATCAGCCTATCAAAACTACAGTCTCACAACACAGATCTCTACATTCCTATCACTCAAGATAAATCAAGCAGCAATTCCACTCCCATCACCTTCCTAGGCATCCATCTTGACACAATCAAAATGGATGCAAGCCTACCTCAAGAGACATTTGCAGTTATCCAGGAAATTATGAAAGATTTTACCAACAAATCACCCTGTACGAAAATATAACTCTAGTCACTTTTAGGCTACCCATTTTTCTATGAGAATTATCCTGCAAGGCAGATCATTCATAGCTCAACTTCTCCAATTACTCCCTTCAGCTCAAAACTCATTCAGCACCATCATACTATACCAATCAGCTGAATCTGATTTAGCAATGTGGACCAATTACTTTGTAACGGTCATACTATATTTCCTTCCTTTCCTACTTCCTCCTCCCATAACATATACGCAGATGCCTCCTCATCCTTCAGTTCTGCAGTTATTAAAGGCAATGAATGGTTTGTGAAACAATAGCCAACCGAAAGCTTGGACAGTCCTCTATTTTCTACACTCATATTCTAAATCTACACAATAGTAGCCACTGTGGGTTTGTGGGACCCCCAGTGGTCCGGCGTCCCAGCCACTTTCCATACTGACAACCTAGATACATATCATACCATTCAAAAAGCCAGGTCTCAGCTGGGAGACCTAACTAGTTTAAATTCAGAGACAGATAGGGGGAATTTCAAGGGGGTGAATTTCAAAAGGGAGGGGGGATGAATCAAGAGTTTGACAGTCTCCTTAAAAGTTTTCTTCTCTTCCCTACAGGTATGTTATAATCAGACCTTCTTTTCTGCACCATCTCTGCACGCCAATCCTGATGAAGTCTTCATGCTGTATTTTAACCCTCTGTGGTATGTTCTGATCAGCCTATTATATTCAATGCCATCTCTGCACCAATTCTGCACTCCAACCCTGATGCAGTCTTCATGCTGCAATTTAACCCTTTATGTTATGTTCTAATCAGCCTTTCTATTCTGTGCCATCTCTGCACCAGTTTTGCACTCCAACACTGATGCAGTCTTTATGCTGTAATTTAACTCTTTATGGTATGTTCTAAATTACCCTGATACTGGCTCCTCATGATCTGCCTCCCCCACTCCCCTCCTACATCTCTATGTATCCATTCTATTTCTTATCAGCTGGTTTAAGCATTGAGAGTTGAACATGAGAGTTGGACAGTAGAGGAAAAACAGCTACTGCAGCACAACCACTTAAAGATAACAGGCAAGTAAACAAAAAGAAATAAAGTATAATATTAGCTTACTAAACTTTCTTAGGTAGTTTTATATCTCATCTGTTTTCTGACTACTTTGTGACATGCATGCCAACATGAACAAATTACTACTGTGTGTTCTAACCATTCCATTTTTAATACAGGTTTCCTCTTATCCCTGCAATCATGCTATGCTTCTGCACCATAACATATTAATCCACCATGGGCTTATGGTTACATGTGCAGTGCCCTCTGAGAGTATTGAGAGTATTAAAAAGAAGCTTACCCAGCCCTAGTAATTAAAACAACAAACACACCCTTTCACTATGTGCTCACCACAAGCAACGCACTAATTTTTTTATGCATTGTATTGCTTGCCTTGGCAAATGAAATAGAAACAAACATTGCCCCTCAAACAAAAATAAATGGCAATTTCACCTTTAAAAAAGTCTCTCTTCAGTGCACTGCAACATATACCGTGTACTGCCCAAAATGGATGAACAAAAAGCATACAAGCTGAAAATCCTTATTCTCACGAACCCTGATTAAGCCCTAAATTACCCGATACTGCTGTTCCCATAGAAGGATACTCATGCTTTATGAAAGACCATGTAAAGCATGGAGGAGGTGTAATCATATACATACAAGAGTCTATAAACTTTACACTTGTAAATAACTGTTAGAACTCTGATTCTTATGAATACATTGCTGTCAAAATTCATGTTCCATTCTCAAAACAAATCATAATTGTTGGCATTTACCGACCACCAAATACTCCAGCACCGTCCTTTTCGGACATAGCCCACGACCTAAAGGAGATTGCCACTCAAGACAAGACAAGCAAGCTGATGGCTCTTGAAGACTTTAATATCAATTGGCTCCATGAATGAAAAATGTTGTTTATTGTTTAAAATGTTGAACTTGTCACAGCTAATATCCTCCTCCCCTACTCCCATAAATCTTAAAAC
This sequence comes from Rhinophrynus dorsalis, assembly GCA_037306005.1. Taxonomy (NCBI): domain Eukaryota; kingdom Metazoa; phylum Chordata; class Amphibia; order Anura; family Rhinophrynidae; genus Rhinophrynus; species Rhinophrynus dorsalis. The sequence continues at coordinate 34,846,512 of CM074728.1, read as the reverse complement.
ATCCACCCATACTCTTCTAGACTGGATCCTTTCATCCTGCACTAGCAGAATCCAAGATTCAGGCGTTCTAGTAAATGTGTTTAGCGATCACTCCATAGTCTACTGTGTTTGCAAAATAAAACCAATCAAATCATGTTCCAAAGTTATACTTTCTAGATCATTTAGAAAATGTAATCTTCAGACATTCCTAAATGATTTAAGACATTGTTCATAGTAGAGGATACACCTAATACCTGGCTTACACTCAGCAAATGACTTTTTTAACTAAGAATTCTTACTGGTCTGTAATACCTATGATCAGGGTTAGAGAGGACCATCTACCATGGGTCTCAGCTGACTTGATTGAGTTATACAGTTTCAGAGATGCCTCATGGACAAATTTTGAACAAACTGGCTCCTCTTTCGATCACACTACATATAGGCTTTGAGAGATGCCGCTGGGCTCATTTTACTCAGTCTTTGAAGGGCTACAATATGGGGGGATAGTAATATTTAACTATTACTATGGACTGCTCTGGTCTGTAGACCATAAATCTCCATAGAATGCCGTAGCAACAACGCCACTGTACATTTTGATATTGACCTAAAAAATTCAAGTTTGAACTGTTATAATTTTTTTAATAAAATATCTCTCAGCAGTGGGAATACCCTTGTTTTACTCAGGGGGCTAAACCCTACAACATATAGTTTTTGACATTTTAAGTATTACTGTCCTTTTAAGTTTATTTAATTTGGTAGGCATAAAAAAATATATATGAACAACGATGTAAGGCTTATCGCTCAAACCTTTATGGTTCAAGAGATATACCTTCCTAAAGTTGCCTCGTGAGAAGAGTCAGCACTGTAGATGACAGCTGCAGAATCCGGTCGTTTGACTGGATGGAGGCTCATCAGCAGAGCCGAAATCGCATGATCTAAATATTAACACTTCATTGGAATGGTCTACACTCACCTACTCAAGGAGGCATCTCAGTAACAATAGCTTCCTTTTGCACACTGACAGTCACATCAGAATCCTTCTGCACTTCCTTCACCATACCTTGTTGTAATGGTTTGTTTGACACACAGACACAGTAGGTGAAAGGGAAAATACTTTGCTTCTGCAAGGCCTACATATACACATTGGCAATAATCTGCTAATATATAATATCGTTAGTTATAGTTTGCTCTAACAGTTATAGTTTGATAAGAGTTAATTAAGAAAATTATATCATTCTTGAGACCTTGAAATTTGTTGAAAAACAAGCAAGAGCCTTCCCCTTATGTCTAGAACAAATCTTTATATAACTTGTTTTGTCTTATTGCGGTAAGGGCATTCTGCCAAATGATGAAGTTGCTTGCAGGTGCAGTATGTCCGAAGCCTCTTAACTAGTGATCTCCCTCTATCTTCCCATTGGTTAAATGACGGACAATGTCCATATATGTTCATGTATCTTGGGAGGGGAAATCTCTCCCCCTAATTAATATGCTTACCACCCACTGATTTTACATTATGTAAACTGGTGAACTTCACTTAATAAACTGGATAAGAGATTATAGCACAAGACTTGTGTCTGCGTGTAGTCATTTCTTATCTCCAGGCCTGCGACTTAGGAGATCTCTGAGGAACAGTGTGGATGTCCAGGGTCCCCGGGGGAGTAAAAGGCAACAAGGGAATACAGAAGATATGGACCAATATTTACGATTAGCGTAGTCGGCAGAATCTTCATGGACTGGTGAGTTGACTATATTTTATATATATATGTGTTTTTCATATATATGCTGCTATACGTATGGTCTGCTCACTTGTTTCTGAAGATACTATTTGTTGATGCTGGTCTGTATTGAAGTTGGGTATCCAGTCCCAACTTAATCAGGTGACATACATGATTTTATGATTTTAAGTGTTTTAAGTGTCATGTGTGGGTAATACAATATATATAGACACCTCATTGGGCTGTATTGAAGTTGGGTATCCAGGCCCAACTTAACCAGGTGGCACACGTGATTTTAATTATTATGTGTGGGCAATAGGTTATTAATGCACCTGGTTGGGAGGCAGGTTCGAGTCCTGGCCTCAGTATAGCGGAATATTGATTACAGGGTATCCAGGCTCATGTAAAGTACGGACACACACCCTTCCTCAGGACTGAATAAGTCATATTGTTACTGTAACGGAAGCTGAGAAGGGACCGCGTCACCTTCCGCCGTCGTTCCTGGGTCTCTCCTTCTCGACGCAGATAAGCGCCGTCAGATGCACCAGTTGAAGGATGGACAGTCACTGGAAAAAGCCGCAGGATCGCTGGAAGCAGGGAAGAGTCCACGTCGCCGCCTGACAGTCCACGAAGTTAGGTTGCAGGAAACTGGCAGCAGGCGGTCGGCGATTCAGGATACTTGGCGCAGATGGGTATCAGAGTGGATACTTTAGACCATAAGCAATACAAGACTCCAGGACTCCTTGTTCACTCCAAAACAGAACTCACTTTATTGGCAAAGACCACAGATATTTATACAGAAATCTTGCATTGCCTCTTATGGGGAAACCAGGTACAATAGGCTTAATCCAATCATTTCACAGTAGACAAAAGGGCAACAGACGATGGCCCAACAAACACAATAACTCAGACATGATTGCATTTCAGATACAAAAAAGGTTGATGGACAAAGACTTGAGGTTTTGAACTAATTACCACACTGCAGGGGTTCTGACTGCATTTCACAATGGTTAAGTTAACACCCAGCAGGAGGTCTGGCTACAGTACACATAGTCAGTGCCTTGAGGGACTACAATACATATTGAAAGTAAATATGTTCAAACTCAAATGATTAACCCTTTGCAGGTCAGAAGAGTTTGCAGCACCCAAGCCTTGAATTGTTCTTTCCTCTGGTACAGCTGCCTATCCACATAAGGCTAGCCAAAGTCTCTTAGTCCAGGATAAGGGCTTGAGAGATCGTATGCCAGGGCACAAAGGAGTGTCCAATATCCATAATCCTTGGGCCCAGGGGTGAATAAATGCCATGCCCAGACAAGAGCTCCCAGTAACGGGTAGGATCCGTTACATTTCTCCCCCTTTTTTGTACCAAGCCAGCGGTTGCAATAGGAAATGCTGGCTTGGCGATGTAAGAGAGCATTGCTGCTGTGAGCCCCTTGTCCGGGCCTGGTAATAGAAACAAGTCCTTTGTCCTGAACCAGGGGTACAGTCTTGGTTCTTAATCCTGGGCCAGGGATATTGGTGCCTGCTGGCCCTGGCAATCACCAAATTGGGCGGCCTCTCCTGGGCTATGCTCCACTCAGAGCTGGAGTCCAATGTTGGGGTTAGACCCTCCTGGGTCTGGGGCCAGGGGCTCAGGGTCCAGAGCCAGTACATACGGTGGATCTCCCTGGGGCAATTGTGTCTCTGGATCCTCAGGGACCTGGGAATCAAAGTGTGGGGAGAGGGGCACATCTCCCCCTTTTAGTTGGGCAAGTGCCCCAGAGGGACAGGAGAGGATGTTTGTCCCACTCCCCTGTGCTGGGGCAACGTTCTGGGGCACATTCCAACCCCCCATGCAGAACTCAGGGAATTCAGGGGGCACAATCGTTGGGCTGGGGATGAGGACTGTTGTCCCATTCATCCCAGCCAGAGTTTCACAGGGCCTGGTGCGCTTGCTCCCACGCCCCACGCCAGGGGTTACAAGGGTGCTGATGGGGAACGCATTCCCACCCATCAGTTCACAGTTCAAATCCACAGGAGGAAATGGGGTCTTGGGGCAACATCCAGGGTCTTCCGGGGCAGTAGCAGCACTGCAGTGAGGCAGTGTGTTGGACCCTTCTTCTTTCTGGCCCCTCACATCAGGGCCATCTCTTCTCTTGGGGAGGAGGGCACTCTCAATCCTTCTAGCCATCTTATCCATGTACCTGGAGAATACATTCTTCCCCTTCTCCAGGGCAACAGCAACAGGGGACGGACTGGGGCTGCTGGTGGGGACCTGCATCTCCTTCACCACAGCAGGGGTTTCCCAGACCCTGGTGAGCTCGCTCCCACTCACCAGGTCAGGGTTTACAGGGGGGCTGATGGGGCACTCTTCTCCACCCATCAGTTCACACAACATATCCCCAGGAGGGCCAGCAGCACTGCTCTCTTCCAGTCCGCTGGGGTCCTCCTCTTGTAGGCCATCACTTTCCAGGGCCTTCTCTGCCTTGAGGGAGACCGCAGTCCCATCCCTCAAGGCGGCATCCTCTGTGGCCCTGGAGAGCACATACCGCTCCACTTCCAGGGCGTTTTCCAACCCCACAGGGGGCATCATCTTGGGGCTGCTGGTGAGCTCTTCCACACTCACTACAGCAGGGGGGTCATAGGGACTGATGGGCTCTCTCCCACCCATCAGCTGGGACATACAATCGCTGCTGGTGGGGACCTGCATCTCATCCACCGCAGCTGGAAAGACAGGGGAAGGGGCAACATGCCTATCAGGGGAGACGTCTGTCCCATCCCCTGATGCCGAGGCATCTTCTTCACTGAGGAGGAACGCATTCCCACTCCTCAGCTCAGGGAAAATACAGTTCAGGGGCAAAGGGGTATCAGGAAGGACGATTTTCCCACTTCCTGATGCAGGGGCAACAACAGGGGCACTGGTGAGGAACGAATTCCCACTCACCAGTGTGGAGTGAACAGGGGAAACTCCATCCAGGTCCTCAGCTTCACTGAGGCCCTCCTCAGATGAGTGACCCCCCCAGTTTTCTTCTTCCTCTAGGGCCTCCCGAATTTCTTGCACTAATTTGGCATACATGTATTCCACCTCACACTCCCAACTGACTGTGTCGCTCAAGTCCTCTTGCAAGCTCATGGGGACGTACCCCCCTAGCATATCTTCTCGTTTGGCCAAAAGCTCCAAGAAACGGTCGTTTTCTGGACTGCCAAAGTTCGAATCCCACAGATAAGCATCCCATACCAGCCCTTGGATCTTACATCGCAAGCGGGCCAGGGAGAAGGTTACTGGGAGCACGGGGCCATACTCTTGTTCAATGTGATTTACCAGCATCCAGTAGGCATCTTGCATCCGTAGCTCCTCTGTGATGCAACCACCCAGTTCTGGAATAAAGTCATTTACAATATCGCCCAGCCAGAAACTCCACTGAGACCGGATTAATTCAAAGCGATCCTCATATGACCCAAAAGCATCCTCCATATCTCACTTGATGCAACCGATGAATGAAGGAGAAATCCCACCGCTATGCCACCAATGTAACGGAAGCAGTGAAGGGACCGCGTCACCTTCCGCCGTCGTTCCTGGGTCTCTCCTTCTCGACGCAGATAAGCGCCGTCAGATGCACCAGTTGAAGGATGGACAGTCACTGGAAAAAGCCGCAGGATCGCTGGAAGCAGGGAAGAGTCCACGTCGCCGCCTGACAGTCCACGAAGTTAGGTTGCAGGAAACTGGCAGCAGGCGGTCGGCGATTCAGGATACTTGGCGCAGATGGGTATCAGAGTGGATACTTTAGACCATAAGCAATACAAGACTCCAGGACTCCTTGTTCACTCCAAAACAGAACTCACTTTATTGGCAAAGACCACAGATATTTATACAGAAATCTTGCATTGCCTCTTATGGGGAAACCAGGTACAATAGGCTTAATCCAATCATTTCACAGTAGACAAAAGGGCAACAGACGATGGCCCAACAAACACAATAACTCAGACATGATTGCATTTCAGATACAAAAAAGGTTGATGGACAAAGACTTGAGGTTTTGAACTAATTACCACACTGCAGGGGTTCTGACTGCATTTCACAATGGTTAAGTTAACACCCAGCAGGAGGTCTGGCTACAGTACACATAGTCAGTGCCTTGAGGGACTACAATACATATTGAAAGTAAATATGTTCAAACTCAAATGATTAACCCTTTGCAGGTCAGAAGAGTTTGCAGCACCCAAGCCTTGAATTGTTCTTTCCTCTGGTACAGCTGCCTATCCACATAAGGCTAGCCAAAGTCTCTTAGTCCAGGATAAGGGCTTGAGAGATCGTATGCCAGGGCACAAAGGAGTGTCCAGTATCCATAATCCTTGGGCCCAGGGGTGAATAAATGCCATGCCCAGACAAGAGCTCCCAGTAACGGGTACTAACAGAATTATATGTATTAGTCCTTGTTTGTTATATGGGTGTTACTAATCATTTGTTATGGTATATATGTATGGCATTATATTTCCTTGTATAAGATTTATTAATGTAACTTGAATGCATGTGTTTAAGTCTGCATGAGAAGGTTCCTTTTCTGGTAATAATGTCTGGATACTATGCCGCCATAATAATTGTTATTCACCAATAATTCTTATATACGAAATGTACTTAATACTCTGTCCATAAGTAAATTGTTTGTGTCACAAAAATAATAATAACAATAACTTTGTCTCCAGATAATTTACGGGGTTAGACCATATCGTTCATTTTAAATTGTCCCCTTGATATATGTACGGGACAGAGTAAATAATCTGTCCAGGTCTATCCCTGAGATATATATATATATATATATGCGAGCATGAGTAGATAATCTGCCCTATGGAGGCAAGTACGTTTCATGATTTTTAGGGGCAGCGTACATGAGCACCCTATTCCCCGGAGGAAATAATTCAATTCATTTCAAAACACAAACAAGGAACCTGTAATGTCTGAGTATATGACATTTGTTTGTTTATCTGTTTGGATGTTTGTTTTTGCATCTCTGTGTGCAAAATGAAACCTGGCCAGACCCCTAAAGAGTTTGTCACAGAACAAGCAGGGAATTTCTATGCAAATCCGTTCTGTGACAACATGGCGGGATGGACTGAAGGCTTACAGTCTTCAAAACCCTTTCCTCGGGAAGGTGGGTTTGATCTTTGGCACATAGCCATGATTAAGGGACTTTGTTTGGGTGACCCTAAATGGATATGGTATGAAGGAGACCCATCTTGGGATATGAAATGCATGTGGTAAAGTGTGGGTAGATTTAGCCCCTTATGCATGTGTACAGACTATGATGCAGGACACTCTTCCGTATAATTTTCCATCTCCCCCATCACCATCTACCCCTATTCCTACTGCACCTTCAATACCACCTCCTTATCCTCCTCTCCAGACCCCTAACACCATGTACCCTTCCTTGACTTTGTCTCGGACCCCAGACGATGATTTAGAATTGTGAGCTGCTACTTCTAGACTTCTATAACCCCTAAGACAGAAGACATTAAACAAGAAGGTGAGACAGATTATTTTATACACACAGCAACACCCTCGCAGAGTGTTACAAGTATGGAACCCTCACCTACACAGGAAGATAAGGAGACAAAGGACACTATACCCAGATATCCTGATATAACACTAGCAGACACTCTAACAGGTTTGGCAAGAGTTACAGACATTCAGCCTAGGCAGGAAGGAGTTAAGGAAACAATACGCACACCGCAGGAACTACAGAAAGAGCGAAGGCACTCTGTCCCCTACACGAATATATTACCAGATCTCCCACTCACCCCCAGCCTTAAACAACACCTTGCTGGTCTTACAAAAGGGACCCAGCCTTTGTTGACAGAACATGAGAGACTGGGATCATCCCCAAACCTTAGCAGATGAGATCCATTCACAGATGACATGTGGGTTACTGATAGCCCCAGAACCCCCTTACATACAAGACCACATATACATGAGGTTCACGGTCTATCCACTGATAGATTGGCACATAATGGTACACCCAGTACTCCAAGACTTACAAAAGGGCAGAAAAGGGACGTGCTCAGGAGGCTCACTAAGGTCTTGGACCTGACTTCTGAAGACAATTATAGACACACAAATGCCGAAACTAGCATAGGAGTTCAGACAAGGCAAATGACCAGGGCTTCAGAGGTGCAACAGAGACAGCAAAACTTAGAGACTGAGCCATACACAGAAGAACAAGTACTTCAGACCCTTACTCAGTCGGTAGGTGACATACAGGTGACACCTAGGGATCATAAGGGAACAAAGGTAATAACAACAGCTGACATACATAAGGAGCCACCTACCCTCGCTAGCCAGACTAACCTGGCTATGCCTCTCATGACTATAGGCAATCAGGTCATAAACAAACCCCCTGACGTCTTGACTATGAATGCATGGGCGAAGGATTGCCCAAACCCAATTAAGTCCCCCAGCGCAGCAATAGCTTATTTAAAAAGATGCACCCAAGGGGCGCAGCTGACCGGGCCAGACTACAGATTTTTACTAGATGCATGTACTAAACACATAGGGATTGATTGGACTAAGGAATGTGCAACATTGGGCACTGAATATGACTTCCCGCAGACAGTGGCTGACAATGAGTGGTTAACAACAGAACATTTAAATGCTATGTGGGAACAGGTTAAGAGTAAGCTAGTGAAACTAGGGGGTGATTTGAAGGACATTACTAAAGCCATTGCTTGTAAACAGAAAGGAACAGAAAGTGTCTCTGATTTTTTAACCTGTTTTGGAGACACCTGGGCAAATGATTGTGGACTTGATAAAAAGAATGAGTCCCTGGGTGCACTATATTGTGCAGCATTTGCTTACTAATATGAAGCCTGAGATAGCCCAGACTGTCAGAATGTGTATTGATAGCTGGCACAAATTAACTGCTGAAGAATTTGAGGAAGCAATTAGGATTAAAGATGCAGCAGGGGTATTCCCGGCTAAGACCGGAACGGTTGCAGGATTTACTACTACAGAGCAACCTACAGCAGAAATGAGTATGTATTTCCAGCAGGGAGGAGGGAGAGGTGGAAATCAGTCTGGAGGGCAGTATCGAGGGAAATGGCAGAATAAGAAGGGAAGAGGCAGAAGAGGCCCTTATGGGGACCCTAAAAATCATTCAAATCAATCAGGAGGCAGGCAGCTTGCAAATGGAGCCTGTTTTAATTGTGGTAAGATAGGGCATTGGAAGAGGGAATGCTGGGCACCCCCAAGGATAGATCAGGCCAACTCCCAGTATAGTGGACAAACACAACCCACTCAGACTAAGGCACAGAATCAGACTGCACAATACAACATGGGACCCCCTACCCATCAGCTACAATGGAAACCACAAGCCCAATAGGGCTGCCAGAGGACACAACCCCTTGCTTGCTTTGTTGCTCAGCTGTCTGAGAGGTGGGACACTCTCCCTATATTAACCTTAGAGGTTGAGGGACAAGTGTACGATTTCCTCGTGGATACAGGGGCCACAAAATCAAGCATTTCTGCTAAGAATTATACAGGTCCACTAACAACTACAAGCATGTCCTCTGTTGGAGTAGGAGGGGTCCAAATCGAATGCAAGGTCACTCCTAAATTAACCCTTACTGTCAGTGACCATGGTGATAAATTACAACATGCCTTTTTAATCATACCAAATTGTCCTGTTAATCTGCTGGGCAGAGATTTAATGAGCAAGTTACAATTGACCTTGCAGATCACTGAGAAAGGAGGGGTAGTGTGTACTTCTGCATTTTCACTTCACCTTATGACTAACACAGAATTTACTGGCATTGACAGGGTTACTTTTCAACATTTATCTTTACTGCTGCAAGATGGCATCCTTGGTGTACTTTGCCACATTTTCAATCGGGTATGGTCACCCAAAGCCACTGTTATTGTGCGGCATTGGACACCAAAATGTGTCCTGGGGGCTACCCATGAAGCTGGGGCAGAACAGGTCCATGGTTTGTGGTTCAGTGAGCAATGTGTGTATATTGTTACGAACTTAGAAGCTTATCTGTGGCTTGAAGGCAGTTGTCTGGTGAGCAAACAAACTTATATCCCTTTGGATCCTGTTGCTACTATGTCGTTCACACATTTAGATTGTGACCTCAACATACCTCCAGCATTGACTGATCTGCCACACACATTATGGGCCAAATCCTCCACTGACCCAGGGTACATTGACTGTTCCCCTTATCAGGCAACCCTCAAACCAGGTAGTACCCCTGTATATGTTAAACAATATCCTCTATCACGGGAAAAAGAGATTGGAATAGAACCCATTATACAGGAATTAATACAAAAAGGCATTATTGTACCCACAGTATCACCTTACAACACTCCCATAAACCCAGTTCCCAAACCAGGAACTAACACATGGAGAGTGACCCAGGATTTGAGACGTATCAATGACATAGTACAACCCCTGGCACCCATAGTGCCGGATGTTATACTGTGTGCCATCCCAGCCACTAGCACTAGAATCACGGTCATTGATTTGAACAGTGCCTTCTTTAGCATACCGGTACACCCTGATACACAACCACTTTTTGCCTTTACATATAGAGGGAGACAGTATACTCCACAGGGGTTCTGCCATAGTCCCACTATTTACTCCATTGTTGTCCGTAAGACACTGGAAAACTGGGCCCCCCAGAAAGGTTCCACGCTACTACAGTACGTTGATTACCTGTTGCTTTGTAGTCCAGATGAAGAGTCATGTCAGGAAGACACACACAGGTTGCTGCTACATTTTGCCACAAATGGCCACAAGGTGTCGCCCAAGAAACTCCAATACTGCCTGCCAAGGGTAAAATACCTTGGATTTGTTTTGTCACATGGACAGAGACAATTATCCTCAGATAGAGTGCAGGCAATTGCAGGACTGGCCAAGCCACAGACTAAGCAAGCCATGATGTCCTTCTTGGGAATGATCACTTACTGCAGACAATGGATTCCTGACTGTTCACACTATGACCATATTTTGCGACAAGGCACTCTGAAAGATGCTCCAGAGAGGCTTTGTTGGACTCCAGAAATGGACAATGCTTATGCCACATTGAAAACATCATTATGCTCTGCTCCAGCTCTGGGACTACCTAACTATGCTCTACCTTTCCATATGTACTGTACAGAGGGAGGGTCCACTTTTGCAGGTGTCCTTGGACAGGAGCATGGGTGTGGGATCAGGCCTGTGGCCTATTTCTCCAAAGTTCTCCCCACAGTGGTACAGGGTATGCCTGCATGCTTAAGGGCAGTGGCCAGTTGTGCTTTGTTAGTTGAGATGTCTCAGCCTATCGTTCTCTCCCATCCCACTATTCTACATACCACTCACCAAGTTTTACACATACTCAACAACATTACCACTCAACACATGGCCGCACAACGACGCTCAGGATATGAAACAATATTAACATCCACACAGAATTGATCCATTAAATATTATCCCTCACATATGGGCCCCTCACTGGCACTGCATAAGATGCTAGCACATTCACAACCAGAAGAAAAGTACACAGATGAAGAGCCACATGATTGTTTGCAAACCATTGCAGCTGACACTTCGCCCAGGCATGATTGATCTACTTCCCCTTTAAGTAGAGGAGAAGTGGTTTTTGTTGATGGATCCTGTTCTAAGCCCGCAGATGGGATATATCATACTGGTTTCTCTGTTGTACAATTGCCAGATGTTGTTTTAATGGCTAATTCTTTACCATTTGTCTCTGCACAAGCAGCTGAATTGGTTGCGTTAACACAAGCCTGTAAACTGTTTAAAAACCAAGATGTCACCATTTACACAGATTCTAGGTATGCCTATGGTGTAGTTCATGATTTTGGGATTATCTGGAGAAATAGGGGATTTGTATCTGCAGATGGCAAGGGCATATCCCATGCACAGCTAGTTAATGATTTACTTGATGCCATTCTATTACCCAGAATGCTAGCTATTGTCAAATGTAAGGGACATAGCTCTGATACTACTGATATATCCAAGGGCAATGCCTTGGCAGATAAAGCTGCAAAAGAAGCAGCCCTTTCCTGTCCTTTACATAAGGATTACAATTCTACTATTGATACTCAGCTTACAATGGTTATGATACCACCTACTCCCACTTTGGACATTGCTGCACTACAGGCATTAGCTTCTGACTCTGACAAAGACTTTTGGAAACGCAATGATCTGACCTTGAACCCTGACGGTTTCTGGTCAGATAAAGAGGGGAGAATAGGCATTCCCAGAACAGCAGCTCCCATTTTCATAAGTCACTTTCACGGTTTTGGACACCTAGGCAAGAAACAGACAACCAGCACAATACAGAAACAATTTGTCATACAGGGACTGACAGAATTAGTTGACAGTCAACTATCAAGGTGTCTGGTGTGTGCTAGAAACAATCCCACTGGTGCAAAATATGGTAAACATGAACACTTGCCTCCTACCGATGGACCTATGCAAAATTTACAAATTGATTTTACACATATGCCAAAGTCAAAGGGGTTTCAATACCTGTTGGTTATCTGTGATCAGTTCTCTAAATGGGTTGAGGCTTTTCCAGTGTGCAAGGAAAATGCTGCAACTGTGGCTACTATACTATGTAAAGAAATCATCCCTAGATTTGGATGTCCACTAGTGATCAACAGTGATAAAGGAACACCTTTCACTGCACAAATTACGCAATTAATTTGTCAGAAATTGTGTGTAGAATGGAAATTCCACATACCATATCACCCACAGTCCTCTGGTCAGGTTGAAAGAACAAACAGGACCATTAAAGAGAAATTAAGGAAAGGGACAAGGGGCACCTTTGTGAATTGGCCAGTATATCTACCTGCAGTACTGGCAGAAATGAGAATGACACCTAATAAAACCACTGGGTTTTCTCCATTTGAGGTGTTAATGGCAAGGCCATTCCCTACCCCATGGGCTAAGGCCTGTAATTTTACAGTTACCACCCAAACTGCCTATTACTCCGTCAAGCTATCCAGAGGATGGTTTCTTTCATGTGGGAATTCTTCCTACTCCTATATTCCAGGGAACACCACAGGTGGACCATGTGCTATTAGTAGGATTGCCATATCACTTCCCTCTAGATCTGACCCACCAACAAGAACACCCATCCCAGATATAGGGCGGGTCAAACGACAGGCCTTACAATTGCCAGAAGATTGTGATTCCAGTGTCCAGCTAATGAGTGATGCAGAAATTTTATCTCTAGGTATTTCAGTCGTTGGGGTCCCTGGTTTGGCAGTGGGCACTGCAAAGACCGTTAGAAAACTTGCCTGTGCTATGGTCAAGGCTATTAACCACACCTCTATTGCTATGGAAGAACTCTTGGCTGATGTTAAGAGTTTGAGGGGCATGACACTCCAAAACAGGGCCGCCATTGACCATCTGTTATTGAAGCATAATCATGGGTGCGAGAAATTTGAGGGAATGTGTTGCTTCAATCTATCTGATCATTCTAAGTCAATACATGATCATATCCAGGGATTGCATGACATAGTTAACAATATTAAACAGAGTACAGTAGGAGATGAGTGGGGGGATTGGTTGTGGTCATGGCTTCCTAATTTTGCCTGGCTCAAGACACTGTTGGTAGGTTTTCTCCTTTGTGTTTCCATCCTTCTCATGGCCTGCTGTTTCGCCCAGTGCTGCCCATTCCTTGTTAGTTGTGCTTGCTTCACTATGCCCTCATTTGGTAAAGTCAGTTTCCCTTTTGTTCACGCTCCCACAAACCGGTCCAGCAAGGAGTGTAGCTGTGAAGACATTCCCCTCAAAAAGTTAGACCCCACCTAAGATGTTCCCTTCCAAGCACTAGTACTGAGTGATGTCTATGAAAAGGTACGTCCCCTTCCACCATTACCAGTACCCCCTCCTACTAAGACGATTGACAGGATAATTACCCCGGGGGGGGACTTGGTGTAACGATCAAGGGTTGATTGGTTGTTCTTTTAATAAGAACAAAAGAAGGGACTGAAAGGGAAAATATTTTGCTTCTGCAAGGCCTACATATACACATTGGCCACAATCTGCTAATATATAATATCGTTAGCTATAGTTTGCTCTAACAGTTATAGTTTGATAAGAGTTAATTAAGAAAATTATATCATTCTTGAGACCTTGAAATTTGTTGAAAAACAAGCAAGAGCCTTCCCCTTATGTCTAGAACAAATCTTTATATAACTTGTTTTGTCTTATTGCGGTAAGGGGCATTCTGCCAAATGATGAAGTTGCTTGCAGGTGCAGTATGTCCGAAGCCTCTTAACTAGTGATCTCCCTCTATCTTCCCATTGGTTAAATGACCGACAATGTCCATATATGTTCATGTATCTTGGGAGGGGAAATCTCTCCCCCTAATTAATATGCTTACCACCCACTGATTTTACATTATATAAACTGGTGAATTTCACTTAATAAATTGGATAAGAGATTATAGCACAAGACTTGTGTCTGCGTGTAGTCATTTCTTATCTCCAGGCCTGCGACTTAGGAGATCTCTGAGGAACAGTGTGGATGTCCAGGGTCCCCTGGGAGTAAAAGGCAACAAGGGAATACAGAAGATACGGACCAATATTTACAGTAGGTTTGGATAAAACACAGTTTTATTGAACAGTTGTAATAACAATAATCCTCACGGGTCCAGTAATATATCAGCAGTATAGTACAGACACAGGACAGGTTACAATCAAGTATGCCCACACGGGTCCAGTATATACAAGTAATACAGCATACAATATACTGACACAGGTCAGGCAGTTTTCGTGTGATACTCAAGTTAGACAGCACTGCATGGGTTACTATTAGGCCGGGAGGACTGACAGGCCCTAATAGCGTGAGGCCCTTTAAGAAGCTCAGCCTTGAAGAGTGAGCACAATCTCGAGTAACGCCCAAGCAGTAACGGGACCAGAGAAACTTGTGGGCTGCCGTAGCAGTAACGGAGACTAGAGCAACTTGTGGACTGCCGTAGCGGTAACGGAGACCAGAGCAACTTGTAGACTGCCGTAGCAGTAACAGAGACCAGGCAACTTGTGGACTACCGTAGCAGTAATGGAGACCAGGCAACTTTTGGACTGCCCTAGCAGTAATGGAGACTAGAGTGACTTGCCCGGATAGGCACCCAACCGGGGACTGCATGGATGGAAGGAACACACAGCAATGTCGCCTGGGCGACACCAATACAACGAAGAGTAGACTGCAGAGGGTGACTGTCTGGAGACAGCGAGGATCCTGTCACAACCCCAACTGGAGGCCAGATAAGGAATAACAGGAGGGATACGCAACCACAGGGGCCCAGCCAGGCTGGGTTGGTACACAGAGCAGGAACGTCAGCCAATCCGAGTCGGTATACAGAGCAGGAACATCAGCCGGGCCGGGTCGGTAAACAGAGCAGGAATGTCAGCCAATCCGAGTTGGTACACAGAGCAGGAATGTCAGCCAGGCCGGGTCGAAATACAGAGCAGGAACATCAGCCAGTCCGAGTCGGCACACAGGACAGGAATGAGATGCAGAATAGTCAGGCAGTCCGGGTCAGTACACAAGCAGGAACAAGATGCAGAGTCGTCTGGCAGGCCGGGTCGGTACACAGAGATCACACAAAATACAGGAACAAGCGCTGGTACAGAAACACCACGAAAGGTCTGCCCAATTATCATGATGATCGGTAACAAAACAGCGCAGGAACTGTTCCAATCCTTGATTGGCACGCACCAACACCCTGGGTACCCCATGCAACCGGAACACCTCTCTGGCAAAAATGATAGCCAACTCCTGGGCCGAGGGAAGGCCAGGAAGAGGTACAAAATGGGCCATTTTGGAAAATCTATCGATCACCATTAGGATAAAAGAGTAGCCCCTAGACAATGGCAACTCCCCCAGAAAATCAATAGAAACGTGGGACCAAGGATGCTCGCCATTAGGTACTGGCTGAAGTAAACCAACTGGGAGGTGTCTAGGGGACTTGGCCCGGGCACATGTAGTGCAAGCTGCAGTGAATGCGGCGCAGTCAGCTCGTAGGGAAGTCCAGCAAAACAATTGTGAAAGAGACCAAATCAATCCCTCTCAATGTGCCCCGCTGCTCGTGATACGTGGTATGTCTCGAGTAAACGGGTACGGAATGGCTCAGCTACAAAGCACTTGCCCACATGGGTGTCAGGAGGAGCAGTAACCTGGGTAGCGAGAATCTCCTCCCCCAGAGGCGAAGTGATGCTGGTAAGGTAACCAAAATGCGATCAGGCTGAATGATGGGTACAGGAACCTCATCTTTATCTATCTCTGGGTCAAATTGCCTGGACAGGGCATCTGCCCTAACATTCTTGGAACCAGGCAAGTAAGATACAATGAAATTAAAGTGAGACAGAAATAAGGCCCATCTGGCTTGTCGTGATGACCACCTCTTAGCTTCTGAAAGGTATGTCAGGTTTTTGTGGTCAGTCAGGATTAATACCGGGGTCCTAGTACCCTCCAGTAAGTGACTCCATTCTTTAAGAGAGAGGATAATAGCCAGGAGTTCTCTGTCCCCAATCTCATAATGGCTCTGGGCACTAGACAGCTTTTTGGAGAAGAACCCACATGGTCTTAGCGCACTCCCAGAGGCCGGACGTTGTGACAACACTGCCCCTACCCCAGTCTCAGAGGCATCAACCTCTAGGGTAAATGGAAGAAAAGGGTTGGGGTGGAATAGCACAGGAGCGGATGCAAAAGTGGACTTAATTGTACTGAAAGCTCGGTCTGCTGCTTCAGACCGTTGGGAGGAGTTGGCACCCTCATGCGTAAGGTTGGACAATGGCTTAACGATCATGGAAAAATCTCGAATAAATTTTCTCTAATAATTGGGAAAGCCAAGAAAGCGCTGTATAGCTTTCAGTCCCTTGGGTCGTGGCCATTGCAACACTGCTGCCAGCTTATCCTTGTCCATAGCAATGCCATCTTTAGAAATCACAAAGCCCAGGAAAGGCACCATGGACTGTTGGAACTTGCATTTTTCGATTTTACAGAATAATTTATTTTTTGTAATCTGAGCAGAACTTTGGACACATCTCTGATGTGTTGAGACAAACTAGATGAGTGAATGAGTATATCATCCAGATAAACTACTATGCAAGACTGTAGCATATCACAGAGAATGTCATTAATAAGTTCTTGAAACACTGCAGGTGCGTTACACTAAGTATTTGTAGTGCCCAGAGCTGGTATTGAACGCATTTTTCCACTCATCCCCTGCTCTTATTCTGATCAGGTTATATTCCGCCTGTAGGTGTAGCTTGGTGAAAATAGAGGAACATTTCAACCTGTCAAACAGTTCAGTGATGAGTGGTATCAGATAGGCATTCTTAGACATAAGCTTATTCAACCCACGGTAATCGATACAGGGTCTTAACTCGCCATTTTTCTTTTTTACAAAAAAGAAACCAGCCCCTGCTTGCGAGGTTGACTTTATGATAATGCCTCGCTTGAGGGCATCTGAGATATATTCCTCCATGGCCCGATTCTTCTCGCACGACAGCGGGTACGTGCGACCTCGGGGAGGAACGGCACCAGGAGGCAGATCAATAGTGCAATCATATGCCCTATGCTGAGGCAAAACGCTAGCCTCTCCCTTACTAAAAATGTTGATGAATTGATGGTACTCAGCCGGCAAGGAGGGAGAGGTACACATGATTTTAGTTGGATGAGAAACGCAATGCCCCATACAATACTCAGACCAGGATGTTATCTCGCAAGTCTGCCAGTCAAACTGGGGATTGTGTAAATGTAACCATGGGAACCCCAGAATGATCTCATGGTGAGGAGACTGGATAATCTGGAACTAGTGTTTTTCAGTGTGGAGAGCCCCAACACGGTATCGTTTCCATAGTGATCTGAGCTGGTACCAAAGGTCTGCCATCTATGGCCTCAATGGCTAAGGGAGATTCCCTCTCCACCAACGGAATCTGGTGCAGAACAGCAAAGGAATTGTCCATAAAGTATCCGGCTGTGCCAGAATCAACCAGGGCCAGAACCTCTACCGAGTATTCTGCCCAAGAAAATGCCACCTGAATCATGGGTTTCTGCTTAACAGGGTCTAGGGACTGCTGAACACCACCTAGGACCTGTCCCCCAAGGTAACCTAGGTGCGTTTGTTTCCCGGCCGTACAAGGCAGGTACGTAGCAGGTGTGTGGGTTGGCCACAATACAGACATAGGCCCTGCCTACGGCGATGCACCTGTTCCTCCTTGGTTAACCTGGTGAACCCTAGCTGCATAGGTTCATTTGTCTCCTGGGTATGCTCAGGAGGCATGGGAGGTATGGGTGGGAAATTTTGATTAGCTAGTCTGACACCTCTGGCCCGCTGCCTACGATCTTTAGCCGCAAGTCTCTCATGGATGCGGGAATCAATCAGTATAGTGAAATCAATAAACTCATCTAGATCGTTAGGCAAATCTCTGGCTGCCTTTTCATCTTTAATATGGTCAGCTAGTCCCTGAGCAAATGCTGCCACCAGTGCCTCATTGTTCCAACCTACCTCTGCTGCCAATGAACGAAATTCAATAACATATTCCCCCACCATCCGAGAACCTTGTTGGATTTCCATTAATCATTTGGCAGCAGAGGCGGCTCTACCTGGGACTTCAAATACTCTGCGAAAGGCACGCACAAACTCCTTGAAATTCATAGTGCAAGGTTTGGCAGATTCCCAAAAGGGGTTAGCCCATGCCAGGGCTGTGCCCGTCAGTAACGATATCATAAAGCCCACCTTACTACTGTCATTAGGAAAGGCTTGGGGAGTTTATTCCAGAAAAATCTCCAATTGGTTAATAAACCCTCTGCACAGGGTAGGTTCCCCATTGTATCTTAGCTGTAACGGAGCTGTGGAGGTTAACCCTTTACTTGAGGCCACTTGCATCATGGATTGAGCTCGCGGTGTCAAAACGGGGGAGACCACCGAGGCTTTGACCGGTTTATCAAGGTGAGCATGTAACAGTTTGTATGACACTCAGACACAGTAGGTTAGAATAAAACACAGTTTTATTAAAAAACACAATGAAAATACCCTTGGTGGGCTATAGAGTATCACAGCAGAATAGACAGGTATAATATAGGACTTGACATATGCCTACACAGGCCCAGTATAATAATAAGCGAGATAATACATATACTGTCACAGGTCAGGCATAACAAGAAGAACTCAGCATAGCATGGGTTAAAGTCCAAGTGATATAATCAGTCTCTGATGTGGTGTGTTCAGTAACGCCCAGTATGATGGAATAACAGTGATCAGGAGACTGAAGTGCTAGAGTGGAGACAAGCACTTTAGATCTGTTGGAGCAGAGCTGAGACTTATACCCCCTGCCGTAGCAGTAATGAAGGCCACACAATACTCTGCAAGAGCTGTATGAAATAGAGCCACATGCACCCTGCCGGTGCAGTCACGGAGGCCACAATACTCTGCAAGAGCTGTATGAAACAGAGCCACTAGCACCCTGCCGGTGCAGTCACGGAGGCCACGATACTCTGCAAGAGCTGAATAGGAATGAGCCAATGGCACCCGACCGGCGCCGTCACGGAGGCAACAGTACTCTGCAAGAGCTGAATGGAAACTCAACCACGGTCACACTGCCAGAGCAGTAAAGGAGGCAACAGTAGCTCTGCAAGAGTTAAAGGAAGGTTCAGCAGTAACGGAGGCAACAGTAGCTCTGCAAGAGTTAACGGAAGGCTCAGAAATAACGGAGGCAACAGTGGCTCTGCAAGAGTTAACGGAAGGCTCAGCAGTAACGGAGGCAACAGTAGCTCTGCAAGAGTTAACGGAAGGCTCAGCAATAACGGAGGCAACAGTGCTCCGCAAGAGTTAACGGAAGGCTCAGCAATTGTCACCGTAGCTCCCGGGCCGCGTCTTTCACGGCGGCGCTTCCGGGTTGCGGTGGCGATCGGGCCACGCATGCGCAGATCCCCCTCGCCTTCAGCCGGGCGGATGCGCATGCGCCGAGCCCGGCGTTCTATTGGACAGTCCTTCCCCTATGTCCTTGCGGCGTCCAGCCGAGCCCCTCTCGCTCTCCTAGCCATTGGTCAGCCTTAGTATTTGAATGGGCTGCCCCAGGCATAGGGCATCCGTTCCATAGTTAGTGCTCTGGCTAGGTTCTGGGCTCTGGACCTCCAAGTTAGATCACGTATTTTGCTCTCCACTCCTGGTACTGACCCTTGGCTTTGCTCCTGACCACTCCGGATCTCAACTCCTGGTACTGACCCTTGGCTCTGCTCCTGACCACTCCGGATCTCCACTCCTGGTACTGACCCTTGGCTCTGCTCCTGACCACTCTGGATCTCGACTCCTGGTACTGACCCTTGGCTTTGCTCCTGACCACTCCGGATCTCCACTCCTGGTATTGACCCTTGGCTCTGCTCCTGACCACTCCAGATCTCCACTCCTGGTATTGACCCTTGGCTCTGCTCCTGACCACTCCAGATCTCCACTCCTGGTTTTTGACCTTTGGCTCCGCTCCTGATCTCGCCTGAACTCCGTTCCCAACTTGAATCTCGGCTTCGCTTGACCATTCCTGTTGCTCAGCCCTCATTGCCTGGTATCTCGCCCGACCTACCGGCCTGGTTTCCCAACGGTTCCTAGGTACTCCTATCCTGGTTGCACCCCGGCTCAACTGGGGTGGAACAATCTGGTTTTGCGACCAGCACCTTTAGACAGCTTCGGCTGCAGCAAAGGAGTACCTGGCACGCCGTCACCGCTCTCAAGCTTCGCACCCCAGCTCCGCACGCTAGCATCTTAACCTGAGCCGGCACCCCACGGGTCCCTAGCAGCCGGGGCCGTGACAGTTGGAACGGGCCAACATTCGTGGCCAGGCATCGGTATAGACCCTACGGACACATCCCGATTATCCGCACGACTGGACGAGCAGGAACGAGTTCTGGCCTCTCATGCCGCACACCTGAAAAGTCTGGAGACCAAATTAGATGCCGTCCTGGACTTACTGCGTTCCTCAACCGCATCAACCTCGGCAGCGCCAGCCCCCTCTACCTCCGCTGCCTCTGGTATTTCAGCAACTCCTCCTCCGGGGTATGTACCCCCTCGCATCCCGCTCCCGGA
This sequence comes from Rhinophrynus dorsalis, assembly GCA_037306005.1. Lineage (NCBI taxonomy): Eukaryota > Metazoa > Chordata > Amphibia > Anura > Rhinophrynidae > Rhinophrynus > Rhinophrynus dorsalis. Next base: position 34,825,750 of record CM074728.1, on the reverse strand, counting down.
TAAATTTGCTGGCCAGTCAGCTGACTTCCGCGGGTTTTTGAACCAGTGCCAGTTGCACTTCCGAACCCTGCCGCAGACCTTCTGTACACATGCCTCCCGGGTCTCCTTCATTATCTCTCTCCTTAAAGGGGAAACGTTGGCTTGGGCTTCGCCCCTCGTGGAGCAGCATTCACCTCTGCTCGACGATTCCAATTCGTTTATTGCAGCCTTCAAGGCCGTCTTCGATGCCCCTGGCAGAAGCGCTTCAGCTGAATCAGACCTTCTGGCTCTGCGCCAAGGAACCCGGTCTGTTAGCCAGTATGCAGTAGAATTCCGCACACTTTCCTATGAAACTGATTGGAACCAGGGAGCTCTGAAGGCGGCTTTTCGTCGTGGGCTTAGCGAACGCATTAAAGACGCCTTGACCTATCGGGATATCCCTGATGGGTTGGAGGATCTAATTTCCTTGTGTCTGGACCTGGACAGGCGCTTGCAGGAGAGACAACAAGAATGAGACCGCAGCAGGAGGCGGGTACCCACCGTTGTCTCCCCGCTGGAGGACCGTCCTGCAACCGAAACCCCCATGGAAATCGGGGGGGGTCACCCGGCTGTCCGACGAAGAAAGGCAGCGACGACGAACCCAGGGCCTCTGCTTATACTGTGGCCAGACGGGTCACCTGCTGCGGCGGTGTCCCGTACGCCCGGGAAAAGACATCGCTTAGCCGACATCCGAGGCGGTCGCCTAAGCCAAATCCAACAGCCTCCCCAAGGACGATCCAGAGTTTTTGTTCCCGTTACTATTCGATGGGCAGCCCATACTGTCACTGCTGCCGCCTTTGTCGACTCCGGAGCCGCCGGGCTCTTTATTGACGAGGTCTGGGCTCAGGCCCATGGCGTGCCCTGTCGTCCCAAGAAGACCCCTTTGCTCGTCTCCACGTTGGACGGCGGACCCTTGGGCACAGGGAAGATCACACAGGAGACTGAGTGCTTGGTCTTGACTACCGGGTTACTGCACACTGAAAAGGCGTGCTTCGATCTGGTATCCTCTCCTTTCGCCCCGATTGTCCTGGGGCTCCCTTGGCTTCGGCTGACCGGCGATCTCGCTCAGTGGAGCAAGACCTGTTTGACGACCTGTCTCCCCGCCAACCCGGTCTCCCCTCGGCCTTCTGTCTCAGCTGCCTTGTGTTCCCTTGATGCCTTACCCGCTGCCTACCATGAATTCTGAGATGTCTTCTGTAAGGCCTAGGCTGAACGACTTCCGCCGCATAGGCCTTACGACTGCCCAATTGATCTCCAACCCGGAACCCAACCACCCAGAGCGAGGACGTTCCTGCTTTCTCCTCCTGAGATGGAAGCCCTAGCCACCTATATCCAGGAAAACCTGGCCAGGGGCTTCATCCGTCCTTCCACCTCTCCTGCCGGGGCAGGATTCTTCTTCGTCAACAAGAAAGACGGCTCTCTTCGCCCTTGTATTGACTATCGTGGGCTGAATCGCATAACCATCAAGAATAAGTACCCTCTCCCGCTAATCCCCGAACTATTCGACCTGCTCCAAGGGACCAACTGGTTCACTAAGTTAGACCTGAGGGGGGCCTACAACCTGGTTCGTATCAGGTCTGGGGACGAGTGGAAGACGGCATTCAACACTAGATATGGGCACTATGAGTATTTGGTGATGCCCTTCGGGCTCTGCAACGCCCCAGCCATCTTCCAGGCGTTTGTTAACGATGTCTTCCGGGATATGCTGACTTCGCATGTCGTGGTATATCTTGATGACATTCTCGTCTTCTCTCCCACTCTCCAGCAACACAGACTCCATGTTAAAGCGTTCTCCAAAGGCTGCGTGAGAACGGGCTGTATGCTAAACTTGAGAAGTGCGAATTTGAGAAGAACAAACTCTCCTTCCTGGGGTACATCGTCTCCAGCTCCGGACTAGGGATGGATCCTAAGAAACTCACAGCTGTCCTCGACTGGCCTCAACCCACGGATCTCAAGGCGGTACAATGCTTCTTAGGCTTCGCCAATTACTACAGGAGGTTTATCCGGGGTTACTCCTCCCTAGTAGCACCTATAACAGCCCTGACCAAGAAAGGAGCAGACCCCCAGCTCTGGTCCGAAGAAGCCATGTCCGCATTTTCTGCTCTGAAGACCGCCTTCACTTCGGCCCCTGTTCTCCGGTACCCAGACATCACTCGGCCTTTTGTTCTGGAAGTGGATGCATCCGAACTGGGAATCGGGGCAGTCTTATCCCAGAGAGACCCAACTACCAACCACCTCCACCCATGTTCCTTCTTATCCCGCCAATTAACATCAGCAGAGAGGAATTACGATGTGGGGAACCGAGAGTTATTAGCCATGAAGGCTGCTCTTGAGGAATGGCGTCATCTCCTGGAGGGCTCTGGTATTCCTTTCCTTGTCTACACGGACCATAAGAATCTGCAGTACCTGGAGACAGCCAAGCTCCTCACGGCCCGTCAAGCCTGGTGGGCTCTTTTCTTTTCTCGGTTCGACTTCACCGTCACCTACATCCCTGGCACTAAGAATGTAAAAGCGGATGCCCTGTCCCGACTGTTCACTGCCCCTGTCTCCAGAGCACCACCAGAACTCATCCTGCCATCCTGCAAGATCCTTTCAGCACTCTACACGAAGACCCTGGCTGAGATCCAACAAGCACAGAAAGACCTGGACCCGTCCTGTCCTGTGGGTAGACTCTTTGTTCCTGTCTGTTTCCATCCTGAGATCTTGCTTTGGGCCCATCAGTCGCCTACCTCCGGTCATCCTGGGGTAGACCGTACCCTAGACCTAGCGCAACGACAGTTTTGGTGGCCCTCCATTTCTCAGGATACAAAAGAGTTCGTTCAAGGCTGTCATCATTGTGCCAGGCATAAACGGCCGCGCTTCCGCCCGGCAGGTCTTCTGCAACCCCTTCCCATACCGTCCTCTCCTTGGACCCACATAGCCATGGACTTTGTAGTAGATTTACCTCCATCCAAGAAAAACACAGTTATCCTGGTCGTAGTGGATCATTTCTCCCGCCAGGCGCATTTCATCCCTCTGCCCAAACTGCCCTCCTCTCAACAGCTGGCCGAGATCTTCCTCCGGGAGGTGTTTCGTTTGCACGGCCTCCCTCTCCAGATCGTGTCTGATAGAGGCCCGGTTCTGGAGGGCTTTTTGTGCACGCCTGGGTATTGAGGTGCACTTGTCTTCCGCCTACCACCCACAGTCCAACGGACAGACCGAAAGGACAAATCAGGCCCTCAAACAATATCTAAGACTGTTCGTGGAACCATTGCAAGATAACTGGACAGACCTCCTTCCGCTTGCAGAATTCGCCTTCAACAGCTGTCGCCATGAGTCACTTCAGTGCTCTCCCTTTTTCGCCGCCAACGGGTTCCATCCTACCTCCCTGCCACTATCGTCATCCTCTGGTGTCCCAGCTGTGGATTCCCATGTAGGTAATTTGGAAGCCCACTGGCAACGGATCCGCTCGAAGCTAGTAGCAGCCGCGGCACGGTACAAGAGGTTGGCTGATAAGCGGCAGACTGCTGGCCCTCGATTGCAGCCTGGGGATGAGGTGTGGCTCTCCACCAAGAATCTGCATCTCCGCCAACCCTCTGCCAAGTTCGGTCCACTCTACGTGGAGCCCTTTCGGATCCGCTCCCAGATTTCTCCGGTGACCTTTGCCCTTGACCTACCGCCCTCTATGCGGATTCCTGACCCCTTTCACGTATCCCTACTTAAACCGATTCTTCGCACCCGTTTTACCCCTCTGTTGGTGCCAGTGCCCCCTGTTCGGGTCGACGGCCAGGAAGAATACGTTGTTCGGAAGCTCCTGGATTCCTGCCTGGTCCAGGGGTCCCTCCAATATCTGGTGGATTGGAAGGGCTATGGCCCGGAAGAGCGTTCCTGGGTTCCCGCTCGCGACGTCCATACTCCGGCTCTTCGGCGTGCCTTCCATTGTGCCTTTCCGTTGAAGCCCGGTCGTCCTGGGGCCTCCCGTTGAGGGGGGGGTGTCACCGTCGCTCCCGGGCCGCGTCTTTCGTGGCGCCGCTTCCGGGTTGCGGTGGCGATCGGGCCGTGCATGTGCAGATCCCCCTCGCCTTCAGCCGGGCAGATGCGCATGCGCCGAGCCCGGCGTTCTATTGGACAGTCCTTCCCCTATGTCCTTGCGGCGTCCAGCCGAGCCCCTCTCGCTCTCCTAGCCATTGGTCAGCCTTAGTATTTGAACGGGTTGCCCCAGGCATAGGGCGCCCGTTCCATAGTTAGTGCTCTGGCTAGGTTCTGGGCTCTGGACCTCTGCTCCAAGTTAGATCACGTATTATGCTCTCCACTCCTGGTACTGACCCTTGGCTTTGCTCCTGACCACTCCGGATCTCCACTCCTGGTACTGACCCTTGGCTCTGCTCCTGACCACTCCGGATCTCCACTCCTGGTACTGACCCTTGGCTCTGCTCCTGACCACTCCGGATCTCGACTCCTGGTACTGACCCTTGGCTCTGCTCCTGACCACTCCAGATCTCCACTCCTGGTATTGACCCTTGGCTCTGCTCCTGACCACTCCAGATCCCCACTCCTGGTTTTTGACCTTTGGCTCCGCTCCTGATCTCGCCTGAACTCCATTCCCAACTTGAATCTCGGCTTCGCTTGACCATTCCTGTTGCTCAGCCCTCATTGCCTGGTATCTCGCCCGACCTGCCGGCCTGGTTTCCCAACGGTTCCTAGGTACTCCTATCCTGGTTGCACCCCGGCTCAACTGGGGTGGAACAATCTGGTTTTGCGACCAGCACCTTTAGACAGCTTCGGCTGCAGCAAAGGAGTACCTGGCACGCCGTCACCGCTCTCAAGCTTCGCACCCCAGCTCTGCACGCTAGCATCTTAACCTGAGCCGGCACCCCACGGGTCCCTAGCAGCCGGGGCCGTGACAGCAATAATGGAGGCAACAGTGCTCTGCAAGAGTTGACGGAAGGTTCAGCAGCAACGGAGACAACAGTAACTGCAAGAACTAACGGGATGCTCAGCGGAATGTATACTGCTGGAGCAGTAATGGAGGCAACAGTGTCACATTGACTGGTAGGCCCAGACTAGGCAGAAGTAATAATGTCGCCCAGCGACACGATGAGCAGGAACTGGAGAGCTGGGCTGAATCACGGAGCAGGAACATCAGACAAGCCGGGTCAGGTCACGGAGCAGGAACGTCAGCCAGGCTGGGTCAGAACATGGAGCAGGAATGTCAGACAAGCTGGGTCAGATCACGGAGCAGGAACTTCAGCCAGGCCGGGTCGGATCACAGAGCAGGAACCAGAAGCGGAGTAGTCAAACAGGCCAAGTCGGTACACGGGAACACAGCAACTCAAGTAAGCTCTGGTACAGGAACACCACAAAAGGGCACCAGACAGGTGCCAGAGGCACAGTATAAATAGGCCATACTGGGCGGGCCAAATCAAGCTCAGCCAATAGGAGCGCAGCACACTGAGACTGACAGGAAAAAGCACGGGCACTGTGATAGTACCCACCTCTCAAAGACCCCCTCTCCTGGCAGAGGGTCCTGGTTTATGGGGATATTTAGAGTGAAAACTGCGCAACAACCTAGGGGCATGAAGGTCCTTCTGATCGACCCAAGAACGCTCTTCAGGTCCATAGCCTTTCCAATGGACCAAATATTGCAATTTTCCTCTAAATCTCCGGGAATCAATTATGCTTTGAACTTCGTATTCCTCTTGGCCTTGAATATCCACAGGCCCAGGAACCACAGGAGTGGTAGTGTAGAGGTTGCATACCAAAGACTTTAACAGGGACACATGGAACACATTATGTATGTGCATAGATGCTGGGAGTTCCAATGCATAAGGAACAGGATTAACTTTGCGGATTACCGTGAAGAGACCAATGAACCTGGGAGCCATCTTATTGGATGGAACTTGCAAATTAAGGTTTCTGGAAGAAAGCCATACCCTGTCCCCAACCTGGAAGGAGACTGCTGGCAGCCGTCTACTATTGGCATGTCGCTGATGCCGCTGAAATGACTCTCTGAGGGTCCTTTGAACCTGTGCCCAAGTGGAGCGGAGCTGCTCAATATGCTCGTCCAGAGCTGGAATCTGCTGCGAATGGAATGAGTCCGGGAGCAGGGATGGCTGAAACCCATAGTTGATGAGGAACGGGGAGCTCCTGGACGATAAATTAACGGCACAATTCCTGGCGAACTCAGCCCACTGCAACAGGTCAGCCCAATTGTCATGATGATCAGTCACAAAACAGCGCAGGAACTGCTCCAGTCCCTGATTGTCACGCTCAGCGGCCCCATTTGTCTGGGGATGGTAGGCGGAGGAAAAGGACAATTGGATACCCATCTAGCTACAGAATGCCTTCCAAAACCTAGACACGAATTGGCTCCCCTGGTCAGGCACCACGACTCTAGGAACCCCATGCAAACGGAACACTTCTCTAGCAAAAACCACTGCTAGTTCCTGGGCTGACGGAAGGCCAGAAAGGGGTACGAAATGAGCCATTTTAGAAAATCTGTCAACCACCATTAAGATAAATGTATACCCCCTGGACACCGGTAGTTCTCCCAGGAAATCAATGGATATGTGGGATCCCGGGCGTTCGCCATTAGGTACAGGTTGAAGTAAGCCCACTGGGAGGTGTCTGGGGGTTCTGACGTGAGCACAGGTGGTACAGGCTGCCGTGAATGCTGAGCAATCGGCTCTAAGGGAGGGCCACCAAAATACTTGTGAGAGAGACCATATTAATTGATCCCTCCCAATATGCCCAGCAGCCTTAGAGGAGTGATATGTCTCAAGCAGACAGGTACAGAATGGCTCATCCACAAAACACTTGCCTACTGGGGTTTCTGGAGGTGCCGTAGCTTGGGTAGCCAAAATCTCTTCCCCCAGTGGCAAAGTGATACTGGTACTTACATTAGCCAGAATACGATCAGGCTGAATTATAGGCACAGGAGGCTCATCCTTCTCTACCTCTGGGTCGAATTGTCTAGACAACGCATCCTCCCTAACGTTTTTTGAGCCCGGCAGGTAGGATACTATAAAATTAAATCGAGATAGAAACAGTGCCCATCTAGCCTGGCGAGAGGACAACCTTTTTGCTTCTGAGAGATAAGTCAGATTCTTGTGGTCAGTAAGAATTAACACAGGAGTTCTAGTACCCTCCAGTAGATGACGCCATTCCTTCAATGCGAGAATAATAGCCAGGAGTTCTCTGTAACCAATTTCATAATGGCTTTGGGCACTTGAAAGTTTCTTTGAGAAGAACCCACAAGGTCTCAAAGGGCCACCCGCAACTGGGCGCTGAGACAGTACTGCCTCTACCCCTATCTCGGAGGCATCAACTTCCAATGTAAACGGCAGAGCAGGGTTGGGGTGGGACAGTACAGGAGCAGAAGCAAAAGCAGACTTCAAAGTCTCAAAAGCGTTTTCAGCTGCCTCAGACCATTGAGATGGATTTGCACCCTTGTGCGTAAGGTCAGACAGGGGTTTAACAATCATAGAAAAGTTCTGGATAAATTTCCTATAATAATTGGCAAAGCCAAGGAAACGCTGAATAGCTTTTAACCCCTTGGGTCGTGGCCATTGTAACACGGCTGCGAGTTTCTCCTGGTACTTGGCAATGCCGTCTTTAGAGATCATGAAACCCAGGAAAGGCACTTTGGACTTGTGAAACTCGCATTTTTCCAATTTACATAATAGTTTGTTTTTGCATAAGTGAAGCAAGACCTCGGACACATCCTTAATGTGTTGGGCTAGATATGCAGAATGTATCAGTATGTCATCAAGGTATACAACAACACAGGACTGAAGCGTGTCATGGAGGATGTTGTAACGGAAGCTGGGAAGGGACCGCGTCGCCTTCCGCCGTTGTTCCTGGGCCTCTCCCTCTCAACGCCAGATAAGCGCTGTCAGATGCACCGGTTGAAGTATGGACGGTCACTGGAAACAGTCACAGGATCACTGGAAGCAGGGAAGCAGGGAAGAGTCCACATCGCCGCCTGACAGTCCACGAAGTTAGGTCGCAGGAAACTGGCAGCAGGCGGTCGACGATTAAGGATACTTGGCGCAGATGGGTATCAGAGTGGATACTATAGACCATATTCAATACAAGACTCCAGGACTCCTTGTTCACTCCAAAACATAACTCTCTTTATTGATACAAACTACAGATATTTATACAGAAATCTTTACATTGAATTTATGGGTGAAACCAGATACAAAAGGGCTTAATCCAATCATGTTACATGAGACAAAAGGCCAACAACAGATGATCTTAACAGATACAGGATTACATTTCAGATACAAAAGGGTTTGATTGAACAAAGACTTGAGGGACGTGAATGGATTAACACACCGCAGGAGGTCTCAGGACAGTTCTCAATACATCTTACAATACACAATACAATGGCTTGATTAACACACAGCAGGAGGTCTCAGGACAGTTCCCACTCCAAGGACTTGAGTGGCTAGAATATACATTCCCTTAACAATGGCCAGGGGTTGAATAATTAAGCAAAAGGCTTGGGAGTCTGCAATACATACTGAAATAATTAACCCCTCACTGCCTATTCCCTTGGAAGCAAGCCATAATAATGTCCATGTCCTCATTCACATACAGCGTACAAAGTATTTTTAGCGCATAACCAGGGAAAAATGTCCACAGTTTTTTGATAAATAGTTCTAGGGCCAGACAAGGGTTCAAGTAACGGGTAGGATCCGTTACATTTCTCCCCCTTTTTGTACCAAGCCAGCGGAGACAGTAGTAAACGCTGGCTTGGAGCTGTAGGAGAGCATTGAGGTTGTGAGCCACTTGTCTGGACAGTTCATTAGTCTGGAGGCCTTGGTCCTAGGCCAGTCTTAAAGGAGGAGCCCCTTGCCCTGGGCCAGGGAAACAATGACTCAGCCTGGTGTCCTGGGCCAGGAGAAAATGCAAGCCCCTTGTCCACTCCTGGAAATAGAAAACAGGTCCCTTGTCCTGGACCAGGGGTACAGTCTCGGTTCTTAATCCTGGGCCAGGGAAATTGGTGCCTGGTTGTCCTGGCAATCATCAAATTGGGTGGCCTCTCCTGGGCCATGCTCCATGCAGAGCTAGGGTTCAATGTTCCTGGGTCTGGGGCCAGTGGCTCAGGGTCCAAAGCCAGTCTATACGGGGGATCTCCCTGGGGCAACTGTGTCTCTGGATCCTTAGTGGCCTGGGCATCAAAGTGTGGGGAGAGGGGCACATCTCCCCCTATTAGTTGGGCAAGTGCCCCAGGGGGACAGAAAAGGATGTTCTTCCCAGTCTCCTGGGCTGGGGCAACGTTCTGAACACTGTCCGCATAACTGGGAACTTTTTTGGGCAGGGCAGGGGTATTCAAAGTTCCAGAGGCCCGGGTGGAGGACACATTCCCACCCCCCAGGCAGAACTCAGGGAATCCAGGGGCCCCAGCAACATCCCTGGTGAGGACGGTGGTCCCACTCACCAGATCAGGGCCCAAAGGGGAATTGATGGGGAGTGCCTTCTTTGGGCTGCTGGTGAGCTTGCTCCCACTCACCAGTGTCAGGGCAAAACAAGGGGTGGTGTGCTCAATCCTACACACCACAGCAGGGGGTTCACAGGACCCGGCGAATTTGCTCCCAACCACCAAGCCAGGGGTCACAGAGAGGTAGGTATCCAAGGCATCAGTGCTGCAAAGGGGCAATCTGCTGATCTCCTTGGCGTCCAGGGCCCCCTCCCCAGGGACACTTCTTTTCTTTAGCAGGGAGGCACTCCCCATCCTCCTAGCAATTTTACTGAGGTACCTGGAGAACACCATCTTTCCTTTCTCCAGGGCAGCAACCACAGGGAACGGACTAGGGCTGCTGGTGGGGACCTGCATCTCTTCCACCGCAGCAGGGGTTTCCCAGATCCTGGTGAGCTCACTCCCACTCACCAGGTCAGGGTTTACAGGGGGGCTGATGGGTCACGCTTCTCCACCCATCAGTTTGTGCAACATATCTTCAGGAGGGCCAGCAGCACTGCTCTCTCCCAGCCCGCTGGGGTCCTCCTCTTGTAGGCCATTACTCACAGGCCCTTCTTCTGCCTTGAGGGAGTCCGCAGTCCCATCCCTCAAGGCGGCATCACCTATGATCCTGGGGAGCACGCACGGCTCCGCTCCCAGGGCATCTTCCAATCCCACATGGGGCAACATCTTGGGGCTGCTGGTGGGCTCTCTCACACCCACTACAGCATGGGGGTCATGGGGACTGATGGGCTCGGTCCTACCCATCAGTTGGGACATACAATTGCTGCTGGTGGGGACCTGCGTCTCATCCACCGCAGCTGGGGAAGCAGGGAAAAGGGCACTATGCCTATCAGGGGAGACGTCCGTCCCATCCCCTGATGCAGAGGCATCTTCTTCACTGAGGAGGAACGCATTCCCACTCCTCAGCTCAGGGAAAATACAGTTTCGGGGCAAAGGGGTATCAGGCAGGACCGTTGTCCCTCTTCCTGATGCAGGGGCAACAACAGGGGCACTGGTGAGGAACGAATTCCCACTCACCAGTGTGGAGTGAACAGGGGCAGCTCCATATAAGTCCTCAGCTCCACTGAAGTCCTCCTCAGATGAGTAACCCCCCCAGTCTTTTTCCTCTCTTTGTATCTCCTGGGCTTCCTCTATCCAGCCCATGTACATTAGCTCCAAGTTCCATTCCTCCTCGACTTAACGGTCTAGGTTCCCCTCCAAGTCTGGAGGAAAGTAGCTTCCAAACATGGCCTTTCTTTTCTCCCAAATCTCCCAGTAACGGCTGTAATTCCTCTGACCGAAAGTAGCATCCTCCTGAATGGCCATCCACACCAGTTGTTGGAGTTTCAGGCACAAGTTGAACAGGAAAAAGTCGACCATAACTCCTATATAGTCCTTGTGAAGGCACTTGATCATTTCCCAGTATTCGTCCTGGACTCGGAGCTCCTCTGTGATGCAGGTGGTGACCTACCGGTAAAACTCCTCAGCTAAATCACCTAGGAAGGTCTCCCATTGACATCCGATGTAGTGGTACCGCAGATACAAAAGGGCTTAATCCAATCATGTTACATGAGACAAAAGGCCAACAACAGATGATCTTAACAGATACAGGATTACATTTCAGATACAAAAGGGTTTGATTGAACAAAGACTTGAGGGGCGTAAATGGATTAAGATACAGCAGGGGGTCTCAGGACAGTTCTCAATACATCTTACAATACACAATACAATGGCTTGATTAACACACAGCAGGAGGTCTCAGGACAGTTCCCACTCCAAGGACTTGAGTGGCTAGAATATACATTCCCTTAACAATGGCCAGGGGTTGAATAATTAAGCAAAAGGCTTGGGAGTCTGCAATACATATTGAAATAATTAACCCCTCACTGCTTATTCCCTTGGAAGCAAGCCATAATAATGTCCATGTCCTCATTCACATACAGCGTACAAAGTATTTTTAGCGAATAACCAGGGAAAAATGTCCAAAGTTTTTTGATAAATAGTTCTAGGGCCAGAGAAGGGTTCAAGTAACGGGTAGGATCCGTTACAGATGTCATTAATAGACTCTTGAAATACCGCCGGTGCATTACAGAGACCAAAAGGCATAACTAGGGATTCATAATGCCCAGATCTGGTATTAAATGCCATTTTCAACTCATCCCCAGCCTTTGTTCTGATCAGGTTATAAGCAGCCCGTAGATCAAGTTTTGTAAAAATGGAGGAACCCTTTAACCTGTCAAACAGTTCTGTAATAAGTGGTATGGGGTAGGCATTCTTGGACATGAGTTTATTCAACCTGCTGTAGTCAATACAAGGTCTTAACTCGCCATTTTTCTTTTTCACAAAAAAGAAACCGGCACCAGCCGGAGAAGTAGACTTGCATATAATCCCTCTTTGAAGGGCGTCATCAATGTAATCTTCCATAGCCTTATTCTCATTGCACGACAGTGGGTACGAGCGACCCCTGGGAGGCATTACGCCCGGAGGCAAATCAATAGTGCAATCATAAGTTCTGTGCTGCGGCAATGCGCTAGCCTCTCCCTTACTGAATATGTTACTGAATTTGCGGTATTCAGCTGGCACGGAGGGAGAGGTACATAAAATCTTAACTGGGTGCAACACACAATGCTTCATGCAATACTCGGACCATGATCTGACCTCACATCTCTTCCAGTCAAACTGAGGGTTATGCAGATGTAGCCATGGAAAACTCAGAATGACCGCATGATGGGGGGGAATGAATTATCTGGAAATGCAACTCCTCCTTGTGGAGGGCCCCAATAGTCATGGTAATAGGAAGAGTGTCCATTGTAATCAGCGCTGGTTCCAATGGTCTGCCGTCACTGGCTTCAATGGCTAGGGGAGAGTCCCTCTTGACCAAAGGAATCTTATGTAATTAGGCAAATGAACAATCCATGAAGTAACTGGCTGCGCTGGAATCCACCAGGGCCAGAACCTTAACTGGCTGTTCTGCCCATGAAAATACCACCTGGATAGTGGATTTCTGTGTACTCGGATCTAGGGACTGCTGAACACCACCTAGGGCCTGTCCCCCAAGGTACCCTAGGTGTGTTCGTTTCCTGGCCGTACAGGACAAGTGCGTAGTAGGTGCCCAACCTTGCCACAGTATAAACATAGGCCCTGCCTCTTGCGGTGTGCCCGTTCCTCCCTTGTGAGTTTAGTGAACCCGAGTTGCATTGGTTCGCTGGACTCGGGTAAATGGTCAGGAGGCATGGGAGGCGAGGGAGGCATGGGTGGGTTCAAAAGGCTGCTTTTCCCGTAATTTCTAGACCAGGCCCTGCGATCTTTAGCCATGCACCTTTCACGAATACGAGAATCAATTAGCATGACATAATCAATGTATTCGTCCGAGTCATTGGGTACATCTCTCGCAGCAATTTCATCTTTGATATGGTCGGCCAGACCTTGAGCAAAAGCTGCCACTAACGCCTCATTATTCCACCCTACTCTGCTGCCAATGTACGAAATTCTATGGCATAATCGCCCACGGTACGATAACCCTGTTGTGCCTCCATCAATCTCTGGGCAGTAGAGGCAGCTCTACCAGGAACCTCAAACACTCTCCGGAACATTCGTACAAACTCCCTGAAGTCCTGAGTGCAGGGTTTGGCATTCTCCCACAGGGTATTGGCCCAAGCCAGGGCTCTGCCCGTTAGTAATGATATCATGAACCCGACCTTGCTTCTGTCATTTGGGAAGGCATGAGGCGTTAGTTCCAAGAATATCTCTAATTGATTAGTAAACCCTCTGCATAGTGTAGGTTCACCATCGTATCTGAGCGGTAACGGCGCCGCCGCCGTTAATCCTCTAGTTGGTGCAGTAGAAATCATGGAATTATTTTCCGGTGTCAAAACTGGGGGGACCACCGGATTCTGACTGGGTTTATGAAGGTGTACCGTACGCTCAAGTAATGTCTGTAAGTCCAGTGCCAACTGGTCCAGGCGTTGCTCGTGCACATCCATCCTCCAGTGGATGTTCTGTAAATTACCTTCACCTTTACTGTCTGAGGTCATGGCCCTTACGTACTGTAACGGTTTGTACGACACTCAGACACAGTAGGTTAGAATAAAACACAGTTTTATTAAAAGACACAATGAAAATACCCTTGGTGGACTATAGCATATCACAGCAGAATAGACAGGTATAATATAGGTCTTGACATATGCCTACACAGGCCCAGTATAATAATAAGCGAGATAATACATATACTGTCACAGGGAGGCATAACAAAGAGAACTCAGCATAGCATGGGTTAAAGTCCAAGTGATATAATCATTCTCTGATGTGGTGTGTTCAGTAACGCCCAGTATGATGGAATAACAGTGATCAGGAGACTGAAGTGCTAGAGTGGAGACAAGCACTTTAGATCTGCTGGAGCAGAGCTGAGACTTATACCCCCTGCCATAGCAGTAATGAAGGCCACACAATACTCTGCAAGAGCTGTATGAAACAGAGCCACAAGCATCCTGCCGGTGCAGTCACGGAGGCCACAATACTCTGCAAGAGCTGTATGAAATAGAGCCACAAGCACCCTGCCGGTGCAATAACGGAGGCCACGATACTCTGCAAGAGCTGAATAGGAATGAGCCAATGGCACCCGACCGGCGCCATCACGGAGGCAACAGTACTCTGCAAGAGCTGAATGGAAACGCAACCACTGTCACACTGCCGGAGCAGTAACGGAGGCAACAGTAGCTCTGCAAGAGTTAACGGAAGGCACATCGGTAACGGAGGCAACAGTAGCTCTGCAAGAGTTAACTGAAGGCTCAGAAATAACGGAGGCAACAGTGCTCTGCAAGAGTTAACGGAAGGCTCAGCAATAATGGAGGCAACAGTAGCTCTGCAAGAGTTAGCGGAAGGTTCAGCAGCAACGGAGGCAACAGTAACTCTGCAAGAGCTAACAGGATGCTCAGCGGAATGTATACTGCCGGAGCAGTAACGGAGGCAACAGTGACACACTGACTGGTAGGCCCAGAATAGGCGGAAGTAATAATGTCGCCCAGCGACACGATGAGCAGGTACTGGAGAGCTGGGCCGAATCATGGAGCAGGAACGTCAGACAAGCCGGGTCAGGTCACGGAGCAGGAACGTCAGCCAGGCCGGGTCGGATCATGGAGCAGGAACCAGAAGCGGAGTAGTCAAACAGGCCAAGTTGGTACACGGAAACACAGCAACTCAAGTAAGCACTGGTACAGGAACACCACAAAAGGGCACCAGACAGGTGCCAGAGGCCCAATATAAAAAGGCCATACTGGGCTGGCCAAATCAAGCTCAGCCAATAGGAGCGCAGCACACTGAGACTGACAGGAAAAAGCACGGGCACTGTGATAGAGCAGTGCGCTCAAGAATAGTTTGTACGGCCAGTGCCATCTGGTCCAAACGCTGCTCATGTAAGTCCATCCTCCAATGGATGCTTTGTGCATTACCTTCACCTGTACCGTCTGAGGTCATGGCCCTTTCATACTGTAATGGTTTGTTTGACACACAAACACAGTAGGTTTGGATAAAACACAGTTTTATTGAACAGTTGTAATAACAATAACCCTCATGGGTCCAGTAATATATCAGCAATATAGTACAGACACAGGACAGGTTACAATGAAGTATGCCCACACGGGTCCAGTATATACAAGTAATACAGAATACAATATACTAACACAGGTCAGGCAGATTTCATGTGATACTCAAGTTAGACAGCACTGAATGGGTTACTATTAGGCCGGGAGGACTGACAAGCCCTAATAGCGTGAGGCCCTTTCAGAAGCTCAGTCTTGAAGAGTGAGCACAATCTCGAGTAACACCCAAGCAGTAACGGGACCAGAGCAACTTGTGGACTGCCGTGGCAGTATCGGAGGCCAGAGCAACTTGTGGGCTGCCGTAGCAGTAACGGAGACTAGAGCAACTTGTGGACTGCCATAGCAGTAACGGAGACCAGAGCAACTTGTAGATTGCGGTAGCAGTAACGGAGACCAGGCAACTTGTGGACTGCCATAGCAATAACGGAGACTAGAGCAACTTGACTGGAGAGGCAACCAACCAGGGACTACACGGATGGAAGGAACACACAGCAATGTCGCCTGGACGACACCGATACAACGGCGACTAGACTGCAGAGAGTGACTGTGCGGAGACAGTGAGGATCCTGTCACAACCCCAACTGGAGGCCGGATAAGGCGTAACAGGAGGGATACGCAACCACAGGGTCCCAGCTGGGCTGGGTCGGTACACAGAGCAGGAATGTCAGGCAATCTGTGTCGGTACACAGAGCAGGAACATCAGCCAGGCCGGGTTGGTACACAGAGCAGGAACGTCAGGCAATCTGAGTCGGTACACAGAGCAGGAATGTCAACCAGGCCGGGTCGGTACACAGAGCAGGAACGTCAGCCAATCCGAGTCGGTACACAGAGCAGGAACGTCAGCCTGGCCGGGTCGATACACAGAGCAGGAACGTCAGCCAATCCGAGTCGGCACACAGGACAGGAACGAGATGCAGAATAGTCAGGCAGTCCGGGTCGGTACACAGGCAGGAAGAAGATTCAGAGTCATCTGGCAGGCCAGGTCGATAACATAGAAACATAGAAACATAGAATTTGACGGCAGATAAGAACCAATCGGCCCATCTAGTCTGCCCAATTTCCTACTGAAAAAAAAACAAAAAAAAAAACAACCTCAAACCTTTTTTGGTCCTTGGTCTTTTCTTATGTTAAGGACCGCCTTATGCCTATCCCATGCATGCTTAAATTCTGTCACTGTATTGACATCTACCACTTCTGCTGGTAGGCTATTCCACTTGTCTACTACCCTCTCAGTGAAGTAAAACTTTCTTACATTACATCTAAACCTGTGTCCCTCTAGTTTTAGACTATGGCCTCTTGTCCTAACGTTTTTACTCTTTTGAAATATACTTCCATCCTGTACTTTGCTGAATCCCTTCATGTATTTGAATGTTTCTATCATATCCCCTCTCTCTCTTCTCTCTCCAAGCTATACATATTCAGATCATTTAGTCTATCCTGATATGTCTTTTCCTGTAGACCAGTCACCATTTTAGTAGCCCTTCTTTGAATTTTCTCTAGAGTATCAATATCCTTCTGGAGATGGGGTCTCCAGTACTGTACACAATATTCTAGGTGAGGTCTAACTAGAGATCTGTACAGTGGCATGACTACTTCCCTTTTTCTGCTACTAATGCCCCTAGCTATACAAACCAGTGCCCTGCTTGCATTCCCCACCACTTTATTATATTGCCTGCTTACCTTTAAGTCATTAGAAATAATTACTCCCAAATCCCTTTCCTCTGTTGTCTCTGACAGCACAGTACCCTTAATAGTATATTTTCCCTTTGGATTTTTATGTCCCAAGTGCATTATTTTACATTTATCAACATTAAAGTGCATCTGCCACACCCTTGACCATTCTTCTAATTTACCTAAATCATTCGCCAATTGGCTTTTTCCCCCTGGAATGTCTAGCCTATTGCAGATCTTTGTATCATCTGCAAAAAGGCATACCTTTCCTTGAAGACCTTTTGCAATATCACTAATAAAAATATTAAAAAGAATGGGCCCCAGTACAGATCTCTGAGGTACTCCACTAGTAACACTCCTTTTGTCCGAATATTCTCCATTGACTACCACCTTCTGTCTCCTGTCACTCAGCCATTGCCTTATCTATTTCACTATTTTTACATCTAGACCCAAACACTGCAATTTATTTATGAGTCTTCTATGAGGGACAGTGCCAAATGCTTTACTGAAATCTAGATAAGCTATATCTACTGCTCCCCCTTGATCTATTATTTTAGTTACCTAGTCAAAAAATTCTATAAGGTTTGTTTGACAAGATCTCCCTGCTGTAAACCCATGCTGTTTGGTATCTTGCAAGCTATTCATATTCAGATATTCAACAATTCTTTCCTTTAACATACTCTCCATTAATTTTCCCACTACTGATGTAAGACTTACTGGTCTGTAGTTACCAGACTCTTCCCTGTTACCTTTTTTGTGAAGCGGTACTACATTTGCTACACAGAGATCACACGAAATACAGGAACAAGCGCTGGTACGGAAACACCACGAAAGGGCACCGGATAAGTGACAAGGCCCAGTATTTAAAGACAAATACTGGGCGGGGACAAGTCACTTCAACCAATGAGCTGACAGAATGTCGCCCGCATAGCACGGGCACAGCGATACTTGTACTTGCACTTATAATGCTCCTCCTACCATCTCTGTATGTTGTCATGAATTCTAATTAGGTTGTAAGCTCCTTGGGGAAGGGTCCCTTTCCCAGTGTATGATTCCCTTGCTGCACTTTCACCCACAAATAATGCAGTGATCGCACTTTAGCGTAATGCTCTTAACCCAGTCCTGTATTTTTGTATTGTACTATTTCAACTTCTTTTAAGCACTGTGTACATGTATGGTGCTATATAAATAAAAATACATACATACATCTCCCCATCAGCGTAGCCTCATACAGAAAAACCACCCTCCTTTACAGAACTGATACTTCCCTGATGCCTCATCCTAACCACACTCTCTCAGTCATCTCTCAAGCTCTACACCCTAACATTCAGAAGACTACTCAAAAGCATGGCAAAACTTCCAACTTTTCATTGCAACTATTAAGCCCTCCTCCCCCTACTCCACCAGCTCCATGCTAGCTTTCTGTTCCACCAGCTCCATGCTGCCACACTTTGATGCATCTCTCTCCCTCCACTTTCTGGTTATATGTGGCAGGCATTCAGCACTACCTCTCTCACATTAGTTGCTTTGGTCTATCCATCCTCTCATCTCCACACATTAGATTATATCTGAAGGGCCTCACCAATACTTTGTGCTCTACCCATCAATCTCATCTCCCTATAGATGGCTTCCTGTTCACAAAACTGTCAGTCCTCTTGTCAACCCACCATTTTCAAGCCTCACCCAAATATCATCATTTTAGCAGCCATTTACTTGCCCTTTCTTGGTTGTCTTAGTCCTAAAGTGTTTACTGTGCCTAACCAACATTCCCCTTACCTGGGTAATTCAGATTTAACAAGACTTGATCATTCCTTTTCATTATCTCGCTTGGTCCAAAACCAAGCCTCTAACCAGGCTCTCTGCGAATCTCACTACCTCTTGTTTCACCTAACCTAGGTTTTGTCATACCTCACTACTTTGCTCCATTTTTCACTCTCACTCATGGCCATAAGCCCTGACTACAAGTGTCAGGCTATGTCTGTTTTTGTGGGAGGGGCTGAGACCTTTATAACCCAGCCAGTCCAGCCCCTCCCTGTGCATGTCACCTTTACAGAACTCACCCTTTTACATCCTCCATCTTCATCTATCCACTTAAGGTGAGCTCTCTAACCAGACTCGCTGCCACTTGCACAACCTCAGGTTTCGCCTAACCTAGATTTCTCCACACATCACCATTTTGTTCTTTCTGTCACTCTCACTCACGGCCATAATTCCTGACAACAATTATATTTATATTAGTTAAGCAGTTGCTAGATATATTATGGGTTGAGCAATTCACTCTCTGCTGGTTTGTAGTTCATCCTTTAATCTGTCAGGTGTTTGACCCTTTAAAGGGAAGAAAATGATTTCCCTATTGATTGTGATATCTGAATGGAGGTAGAATTTATATTCTACACTAACCTGTTCGTACATTAGTGTCCTCCTACAGCGTATATGAAGGCTTCCTTTTACAATTCATTTTGAAATGTTTTCATTCTATTAAACATACAATAAAAGTGACTTTACCATGGTTACAAAATATTGTCAAATGCTTGGATTTCTTTTCAGTTTCACAAACAGCCAATTATACAGTGTTTCTGAATGAGGAGGCATTTCCATCCCTGAACTTTGGTTTATTTTTAGCCTGAGAGGAAATATGTGGCTATCCACAGCTAAGCATGGGAATATTTTATGCATTCCACTGTCTGAGAAATAGACATTCCCTGATCCCAGTCAATGAAAACAAAAATTAATAAAAATTACATTGAAAATGTAGAGATTATGGAAAAAGGAGTAGCTAAAGTGGTTCAGAGATACCTATTTCAAAGCAAAGAAGAGCATTATCATGCTTACCTTGACAGGTTGTCCATGATGACACAAAACAGCTGTTAGTAACTTGTCTCCATGGACTATACACTGTTATCAATCCAGTGATTTGAGGTGTGCATGTTCTTTTGCAGGACTTAATGGGTTCTGAAGGTTTTATATTGTTTTATATTATGCTGTTATTTGCCACAGACCCTATTCAATTTTATTACCCCTGGCATGGGTATGGGAACCAAGGGGATGAGGGGGATAAATCCCCAGATTAGAAAGGTATTTTATTTCAGCCACCTCTTGACATGGGACATTTTATGCAGTGAGGAATTGCAATTAACTCATTGAGGACCAGAAAGGTGTGTAAAACATTGCAAATCCATCTTGTCCTCAAGGAGTAAGGAGTAAGGAACATCAGTGCTGTGCAAGATCCGAGTGTTCAGTGTTGCTGGAAGAAGGCAGCGGTAGCAGAGAAGCTACTCTATAAAGAACTGGATACATTCTGGGGCAAACCAAAGCAGACAAATACAAAGTACCATTGAATTAAATAAGATGTTTTAACCAATTGTATGCGACAGTGGTCTATAACACATTGCAAAATATATGAACAGATGGGCAGAAAGGACTGGTGTCCTGGGCCCAGGGAGCAAGTTACAGCATATCATACCTGGGAACTTCAAATTGAGGTCTACCCGGAGGGGACTCCTCTGGTACAGCAGAAGGTGACGAAAATGATGCGAATTGCTTCAAAAAATGGCGGGGCTTGACACAAAGTGGGGGGGGCGCAGGGCTTAAAGGTGTCACACAGAAGGCTGGGGAAGGAGGAACACCGGGAGAAACAGCAGATGTGGGCAGAGTTTCAACAGAAACTCCCCACATCCAGAGGAATCAGCCTCTGCCCCGGAGACCCGGTAAAGCTCTCTCAATACCGGAGTCTCTGGGGCAAATCCGGAGAGTTCCCAGGTATAAGCATTATCCATGTATGATTGAAAACAAGCAGCTGGGCTGGTCCTTTCATAGATGCAGTAGCATAGCTCGCTGCCTGTAAACTGTATGCCAGTGTTGTCAAGATGACTGGCTAGAGCCACAGTAAGGAATAGAGAAGAGCTTAGCCTTGCTCTGGATTGGCTGGCAGGAGGAGTGGGACATGTTTTCCACCAGAAAATAAAGTGCCAGCATGAGGGTAAGCCCATCCCAGCTCCTTTACTGTGGCTTTGGTCAGTCACTATGTGTAGCATTGATATACAGTTGGCTGGCAGTAGGCAACACCATGACCTCTATGAGAGGCTTATCAAATTGTTCCTTGATTCTGGTTTGCGGTTGACGTGCCCGGTCACTTTCTGTCCAACTCATCCAGCCCAATAGGATTGGGTGCATTCTATCTATCCTCTTTCTGGATTTCTGATTGATTTCCTGCTGCAGGCCACATGGTATAGGTCCCCAGGACCCCAAATTTGCAGTGCATAGGACTGGGGTGAGCTAACATTTTCATATACTGTGTTTGCAAATTGCTTCTTCTTTGTGCTCCCCTTTCATTGTTTCTCCGCTTTAATTCACTTTATTTTCTCACTCTGACCTGACTTTCATCTTCACCTTTCATCCACCCCCAACATTCCATCTCCTATCTTTCCTGCCGTTTATAGCCTCTCCCACCTTTTTATCCTCTGATCTTTGCTCTCCTTTGATAATTTATTTACAAGTCTACATAAGTTGTTCTGTTACACACAGTAATTATATAAATATACCTATCTTCTCTTTAATGGACTCCTACCTAAGAAAGTCCTTTTGTTAGCCACAGTCATTATATAGATATACCTTACTGCTGTATGATGGACTCCTTCATAGGTAAGTCCTTGTTACACAACGTAATGATATAGATATACCTTGCTACTGTAGGATGGACTCCTACCTAGTCAGAGAGAGAGAAGTTTAAGAAGGTGCTGTGGTTGTGGCCTGAATTATAAACATTAATATGCAAATACTAATATTATAATTACAATATTAATCACAACATTCATATTTATTTGATTTGCTGTATATCAGTTAATTATGTGAAATGAATACACAGAAAACCATTGTAATATTTGGTGATATATTTCACTGTAACATTTATCATTAAAGCAATATATCAAAAAAAGAGTTATTACACCAAAGTTATAGCACCCAGAAATACAGTGTTACAATGAATGGTACTTAGCTTACAGTGGAAGTCAGCATACACAAGCATATCTCTCTGTCCAAGGGAACCCTGAAAATCATCTTTGATCTGACTCTTGGTGGGTTCTACCTTCCACAGTGGCTGCAGGATCTAATATTGTCCAGTCAGGTTACTTGAATAAATCACTTGCCTCTTTTGATCCTGGCCATATGGTATCAGTAGGAAGCCATTGCACATGTGGTCAGGAATCAAACAATACCTGCTTGTGGTCTTTTGTTATTACTGCTCCATGTGGAAGGAATGCAGGACTGCAATGGCAATCATTATACATGTGCTCAGCCACTCTTAAACGATTCACTTTTGAATGGTCACACGATGTAACTGTTTCACCATGTCGCCTGGTTAAAAATAGTGACATGACAATCTGGCAGTGCATAACAGCGCGAGATTCTCACGTCGCCTAGTCAATGGGCGCCTTTAATACTTATACAGCTGTTCAGTCACCTTCCGTTTCAGCTTCTGTTTCAGCTTCAAAAGCATACCTGGGAACTTTTCATTGTGGACTACCCAGCGGACAGTCCTCTGGTGCTGCTGAGGGAAATGTATGACACGATTTTCATCAGAAAAGGGACGGGGCTTACTCTCAAGTGTGGGGCAGGGTTTCAAAAAACACAAAAAACCTGAAAAATAGCCTGGGAAGGAGGGGAATTTGGCTGTAGTGCAAGGAGCATACACAGAAGTGGGTAGAAATTTATTTAAAACTCCCCACACCCAGAGAATCATCCTCTGCCCTGGAGACCCAATAGTTAGAAAACCGGAGTCTCCGGGGCAAATCTGGAGAGTTCCCAGCTATGTTCATAAGGCATTCAAGGGGCCACCATAATGTGCAACACTGTGGGCAGCACTAGTGGATATACGGTGCAGTTTATGATCTCTGTAATTTTGCATTACACAATCAGAATGTGAGCCAATCCTGCCTCTCCCCTTCTCTGTGTGCAGAATAAAAGTTAGAAGTGGAGCACACAGAGAAGGGGAAAGGTTGGAGCCACTCACATACTGATTGTGAAATGCAAAATTACAGAGATCATACACTACACCGTATATCCACTAGTGTTGCCACCCATGTTGCACATTATGGTAACCCCTTGAATGCCTTACGAAGCTGAAATGGAAGCTGAAACAGAAGGTGACTGAACTGCTGTATAAGTATTAAACGTGCCCATTGACTAGGCGACGTGACAATATCGTGCTGTCATGAACTGTGTGCAGAATGAAAGGGAGAAGTGGAGCACACAGAGAAGGGAAGAGGCTGGATCCGCTCACACACTGATTGTCTAATGCAAAATTACAGAGATCCTGTGGTCCTTAACTGTCGCAGTCCTCGGCGTTTGTCCCCGTCCTTCCAGTAGTTAGATTGGATTCAGGGCGGCCGTGCGCAGGGTTGCGTGCATGCATGGTGTGCCGCAAGTGACATTGGGTGGTGTGTCGGTGTCATCAAGGATGTGCCTCAGTCTTTTGAAGCCGACAAGGCCCAGGACTCTGCACTCAGTTGTAGCTCAAGTCCCAGGCATGAGGTTCTGTAGCTTCCTGCAGTCCCCTGTATATTGCCCCATATCTTGCTCCAGACCTGTCTGTACTCCATAAGTGTGGTGATTTACCTTGCTCTAGACCTGCTTGTACTCCAGCAGTGTGGTGACTGATTTGCATATGGACCTTATCTTCAGGCCTGCTTCCTAGCCCTCATTCGGACTGACCTTCAGGTACTGACCTCTGGCTTGTTATAAATGGACTTGCATCTTATCAGCCTGCCCTGACCTCTGGCCTGTTAAACTGGACTTGCATCCTATCAACCTGCCCTGACCTCTGACTTGTTATACTGGACTTGCATCTTATCAGCCTGCCCTGACCTCTGGCCTGTTATACTGGACTTGCATCTATTATTATTATTATTCTTTATTTATATAGCTATCTACCTACCCTATATTTATCTGCTTGACTCTGGCCTAAATCTGGACTTGTCAATTGGCCTTCAGGTGCTATTCCTCCTAGTTTCCCTGCATGTTGTGGTTCCTATCTGTTTACTTCAGACTAATAGCTTCCTGCTAACCTCTGAGCAGCTCCATTCGCTCAGAGATAAGTGTCAGCAAGCTAACAATCCCAGCATTAACTGCTGGCTGCTTGCTGCCACAGCTGGTTATCAAGGGGTTAAATGTCCCTTTACCTGTATACTGTTAATCATGTGAGGATTGTCTGAGATCACTAGGTCATGCAAGGCCTCTTTTCTAGTTGGCTCCTCTGCTAGTTGGGACATAAAATTGTCATTAATTATACTTAAATATAATTCTCCTTTATTGTGCTGGAAGTCATATTGCCCCTGTCAGTTTCAGAGTAGTTGAAATCTCCCATTATAATTACATTTCCTAACCTAGAAGCATTTTCCATTTGCAGTAAAAGTTGGGCTTCCTCAAACTCCCCAATGTTAGGTGGCCTGTAGCAAAGCCCCATCAACATCTTTTTATTATGTTTGCCCTGAGTGTGTATTTCAACCCACAGGGTCTCTGCATTTACACTGGACCCTTCATTTATAGTTTCCCTTATACTATTTTATGCCTATTTTTATTAACCTTATCTCTCCAAAAAAGTGAAGAACCCTCTAGATTGATTGCCAAATCATATATATTGTCTAACCAGGATTAAGGCACAACAAGAAGATCATACTGTGCTCATACATTGCAATCATTTCTAGTTCCCCATCTTACCAGCTAGACTGCAAGCATTTTCATGCATACATTTATCTTCTTGCCATTCTGAAAAATTACATTCTTTGTAAAATGTATGTGCCTTTTATCAAGCTGCAACATTGGTACCTCCCTATTAGATTATCTAGCCCATTCCCCCCTCTCTAGATGAACTAGCCCATTACCCCCTCTCTACTCCCAATCCCACTTCATCAATTATACTGCCTTCCCCATCCTGTGTTGCATCACCCTCCACCCTTTCCTAGTTTAAAGTATCCTCCGACTCTCTAAACATCCTAACTCTTAGCACTGTAGCCCCCATTCCGCTAAAGTGCAATCCATCTTGACTATAAAGATGGCCTCCAAGGGAAAAACATATCAGTGCTCTAGGAACCCAAACCCCTCCTACTTACACCAAGTCTTTAGTCGTACATTTAACTCCCTAATCTCCCATTGTCTTCCTGATGTAGCTCATGGCGCAGGTAAAATTTCAGAAATTACTATTTTAGAGGTCCTTTGCTTAAGCTTATAAACCTTCTTAGCGGGCCTCCATTTTCCACTGACTTTGTCATTGGTACCAACATGTACTATGACAGCCGGGTCATGCCCAGCCACTCCCAACAATCTATCAACCCGATCTACCACATGCAGAACCCAAGCACTCATGAGACAGCAAACTGTTCTACTGTAGCAATCTTGATGACAGATTACCCTGTCTTCCTAATAATAGACTCCCCTACCCCCAGTTAGGTCTAGATCTGCCTGATTCCCAAGTTCCCATCAGTGCTGGATGAGCTATTCTCCTGGCTGTTAGAGAGAACAGTCCTCTACAGCAAAGGCATTCACTGTGCCAACATCCCCAACATTATCACTCAATGTAGCAAATATATTAGATAAGTAAATACAGGTGTGTCCTCACCATTCCTCTACCCCCCTTGCTACATCTAACTGTAACCCATCTAGCTATCTGCTCTTTCTTTGTGCAGTTTCATGGGACACCCAGGGGTGCAGTATCAGTAGTGCTGTACATATCATTTTAAAACTCTGCAGTATCACTATTATAGTAACATTTCAATTGTATGTTTTAGAGTCATACAGTCAGATGGTATACATTGCATTTAGAAGTGGTGGATGAAGTACTGGTGCTGAGAAGCAGAGGCCCCTTGTAATTTGAGTTGATTTCCTGTTGAACAAAACAAAGGGTCATTGCCACAGAGATCTGTTAGTTTGAAACCCTCACATACTTAAAAAAAAACTATGACTAAATTAGACCAAGACATTGGCCTAAAACATGCAGATGACAAACAATTCAAAAATCAAAAGGGCATCTGTATCTGCCAACAAACATAATCTAAATGTGGATATACTTAAATGTCAGACATCCATGTGTTGGTGTGCATCAGTAAGCAATTTCACACTAACAATCAGAAAGTAAAACATGTTTTATGTGCCTTTTTCAACACAGTGGTTTTGCTGTATTGCCACAATTGTCAGTAACTAGTGATGCTGTCAAAATGAGATAAGAGATCTGTCACTGTAGAATAGGGGTGCCAACTCAGCTCTTTAAAATGGAATGCATATTAACCACTTGAATACCAAACAGGTGTGCAACACATTGAGAATAAGTATGTTGCACAACCCTCTGGTCCAAGGGGTTACAAAATAAATTACATAAATAAATGGTAATCCCTGCTTCAGGCTGCACTTGAAGCATTTACACCTATATCAGTTTTCTGAAAAGCAGGATAGACTGCACACCTAGGTGACAACATTTTAATAACTTACTAAGGAGGTCCCATTTTAGAAATGGCACACAGGCATACAGTGGTTGCTGTAAACACTCTTGAAAAGACTGTAAGGTTTGCTGTAGGAAACACGCGCAACTCCAACTAATAACTCAGCTTACCAAGCGATTAAGCAGCAGTTGACACCTATTAGTTCCACAACTGCAATAACTCTGTGTATACCAGTCTATTTTCAGACATGTATTTACAAAATATAGTGAGTGTGGTCTCCGTCACCTGCAGCCACTCCTGCATCAGAATCGTCCTGGAAACCACACTGCTAAAATGGTGGAGAGCGGCAGAGGAAGCATTTATGCTGCCTCTGCAAAGATGTAGCTGTGTTGTATATGATGTTGTATCTAACTCATGCATTGTGGTCATTTTGGTATCCTCACTGGTCCTGCACTTTGTGAATGACCATATGATCCGCTTAATTCTGGTTGTACAGTTGGAAGACAGAACCTGGCAGGTCCTTAAAAACAATAGAGGTATATAAGGAAGCATTCAGCGAATTCAAAATTGCTGCCCACTGTATGGATAGTCTGTCGGGGTTGTCCGCTGTCAAGATGGGCAGCTGCTGCCAGAATTATGACAGGTTTTGGAAACAATTGCCCCCCTGCTTCATTGACCAGTTTACCCTGTAGGTGCAGAGTAAACTACCTGTTGAAGTAATGTCAAAGTTTTTGCCCAATATTTATATTAAATATACTACACTATATTATGCATTACTCTCTCGCTGTTTTCTACTTTACTGGAGTTCTTTCTGAGGATTTTAGCAGAATTGGTGATCTTAGCCCTTTTGCATTTAACTTCCAAGTACCTGTACTGGTGACATATAACTCTTATTTGAATGCAGAGTATTGGATTTATTTGGAAATGTATAGCATTTGACAGAGAGCCATAAAGCCATAATGCTTCACTGTCTCACTCAAGCTTTTTGTTTGAACATGAAGGCCTAGTTCCTATAGATGACTGTTGCAACACGTTTGACAGAACTCTTTTCATTATTTTCTATTGGGTAGTTTTCATGGGTGATGTTTACAGCTTTTACCATTTTCAATGGCAGCTTTGTGTTGCTGCAACATCTTGCAACAATGTTGCCACTACAGTAACTCATGTAAACTAGGCTTTATCTTTCTCTTAGATAAGGTGGAGCTGCAGCAGGTTATCAAGCTTAAAAGTGCATATTCTTTTTCTAAAACCTTAATTTCGACTGTCTGAATCCTTAACCCCTTAAGGACCGGCGGTCATGGGACATTTCCGTCCCATAATGACCGCATAGGGGCATTATGGGGCTTGAAAGATATCGCGCCGATCTTGGAGCGGTCTATTTCAGGCCCTATTTTTACTTACAGCGCTCCCGGTAGAGCGTTGTAAGTAAAAAGTACGTGACGTACCATGACAGTCATCGGTCCTTGAGTAGTTCAAGGACCGTGATGGTCCTGGTACGTCAAGGGTCCTTAAGGGGTTAATGGGTTAAATGCTTTTAGTAACTGAACCAAGGGGAGAGGATTTCCCTCATAATCTCCTCTGCCTATTTCAATATATGGTTCTGTTGGGCAGAGGGGTTCCCTAAGAATTCTCCACACATGCAAAAGTTGTTTAACCCTTTTACTGCACTACACATTTTTCACCCCTCTGGTTTTAAAGTTAAAGGGATAGTAAACTCGAGAAAAAAGTACATCAAATTTATAGGTACAATTAAAAAATACTTACTGCCCTCATTCTCATTTCTCAAACCGTTATGGTTTGTGAGATATAACGTAATAAAGGTCTCCGTTCCTTCCCCTTTCTGCCTGACGAGCTGTAAAGCTGTCAGAGGCAGAATCCGGTCGCCTGACTTTAGGCGGCTCTTCAGGAGTGCTGACATTGGGATATCTAACTATAATTACTTCATCGGAATGGTCTAAAACGTGTGCTTGCAAGCCAGGCAAGATATTGGGATATCTCAATGACAGCACTCCTGGAGAACCTCCATCTGGTCCCAGAAGCAGGAACTCATGATGTACGCTATACAGTGGATCCATGAGAAATGGGAGGGAGCGGAGGGCTTTATTTTCTTATATCTCTCAAACCATAATGAGTGAGAAATGGGAATGAAGGCAATAAGTATTTTTTAATTGTAACTATCAATTCTCCTGTACTTTTTTCTCGAGTTTACTATCCCTTTAAGCTAATCAGACCTCACCTTCAATTGGGGACACATAAGAATTATGCATATACTTGCCTACCGTTAAAAAAAAAAAAAATAACTGGCGACGGTGGTTTTGAAGGCACAATTTTGTGTTTATCAACTGTGCTGCAAAAAAATACTGACAGGTAAAAATGCCCAAGAGGTGCAAAATTTGCACCCATTGGACACAATGAAAAATATGTTGAATTTGGCATTTTATTACATGAGATGGCTTCAACACACATTATGGTACTCACTTCTTTGTTGAAAAAATTGAGCCATCAAGGGTAGGCTAACTCGTGTTGAAAACCACCAACGTGTATTAGAAAAGTGGTTTCCAACTCATGCACACACATAGCTAGTGATCCCTACACTAGTCACAAGTGGATGTATTGATATGGGGCCGTAAGCCATATCAATACATTCAAGGAACTAAAAATGTGACTAAAAACTAAAGAATATTAACCATGTGAATGCCAGTGGGGTATGCAATGTATATTGCATACACCCCACTGGCACTTACAGGGTTATTCACCCTAAATGTAACACACCCCCTGAAAATAAACACTTATCTGTAATCCTGATGTCAGTGGGCTCTTCAACGTCATGGTAATCTCTCTTCCATTTTCTGTCTTCTTATCTTCTTATAAAATCTGTCTTTGAAAGTGAAAAAAGTCCAATGAAAGAAGAGCCCCAGAAGTATGCCACAAAGATAGGTTTGTCTTAACCCTTGGAGTGCAGACATTCAATCTTGCAAAGTATCCTGGCATCCCAAGGGTTTACAAGATGCCGACACCACCTCCACTGCCATCGGTGGAAGGAATGCAGAGTAAAACACACATCCCCCCTTTATACGTCTCTTAGATAAGGTGGAGCTGCAGCAGGTTATCAATCTTAAAAGTTCATATTCTTTTTCTAAAACCTTAATTTCAACTATCTGAATCCTTAAAGGGTTAAATGCTTTTAGTAACTGAACCAAGGTGAGAGGATTTCCCTCCAAAAATTTGAAGTGGCTTTTATATGGCCAGTCTCTGTTCAAAATGGTCCCCACAGTACAATAGGCTGTGATGTGTGCTTACGCACCTCCCAGTCAGTCAGCTTCTAGCAGAGGGATGACAAAACCAATTAGAAGCTGATTGGCTGGGAGGTGCATTAGCACACATCCAAGCAAATTTTAGCACGGGAACCATGTAGAACAGAGACTGGCCATATAAAAGCCAGTCTCTTTTCAAATTTCCCTCATTATGGTTTGGGCAACGGCCAGAGAGGTATGAAGGGGGAGGGGTTTGCTCTGCTTTCCTGCCACCTGTGGCAGCGAAGGTGGCAGCAGCATCTCATTAAAGAGTCAGTAATGTCCCATAAAAAATGGTTCTGTGGAGGTTAAAAATTATACTATATGCTACAAATCCTACCTCTCAAACCATTATGGTTTGAGAGATATTCACTTTCAAAGTTCCCCATCGCCCTCCTCTTCTCCTGACGTCAGTGCTGTGCTGACAGCAGGAGATCCAGATCTGGGGACCAGCCGGCAGCTCTGCAGCAGAACCAAAGTCACGTTATAGGAAAATAATTACTTCATTGGAAAGGTCTACAAAGTGTGCCTGGTTTGCAAGCACACTTTGTAGACCATTCCAATTAAGTAATTCTTTTTAAATAATGCGATTTTCCCTGGCATTTTTAAATGGAAAGAACTGGTACTGGCTGACAATGCAGAACTCTGGCAGAACTGCCAAGGAAATGAGTACATGGTCCTGGAATGGCAACAGGACTACAGTGGCATGGAGCCCACAGTAGAGGAATGGCACAACCCAAACACCTGGGTACTGACCCAACTGGAGCGAGGCAACACTGACCAAGGCCCTAACCCACTGGCAGGGGGCAACCGTGTAGATGCAGACCAACCCTAAAAGGGTTAACGGAGACCTAGGCAGCTGCTACAGGAAAACCCTAGAACGCTAGGGGTGGATCGAGAAGAGGTAAGTACAGGAACGCAACCAGTGTCTCTCAACCTGCAAGCTGGAAATGCAACACTGGCTCTTGAGCCCAAGGCTCTGCAGTCAGAAACGGTAGTACTCTTATACCTGGAAGCCCCAGGTACATACAGGGTTAAATGACAACGCCCAAATTAACTGCAACTCCCATAGGGAGTGAGCCCAGTGCTACTAGGGAGGCAGACATAGAGAGTGATCAGAGTAACTCAGTCGGTGTATAACACACCGCAAAGGTACTTCGATTGTACACACCACCGGATGGCAGTACAGCAGCTTGAGCACAAAGCTCGGCCTTAGGTCGACAGGAAACAGCACCCCGCTGCGCACACGGAAAATAGCTGCAAGGCTCAGGAAACCAGTGACCTCACGGGGTCACCTAGAGGCTCAGACTAGATACGGTAATCACGTGGATGGGAATCCACGGTGGGCAACGGCCACAGCGCGGAAGGCAGCCAACCACAGTCAGCAACGAAGCGGGTTCTACAGCCAGGATACTGTCAGCAATGGAGCGGGTTCTCAGCAAGGATACTGTTAGCAATGGAGTGGGTTCTCAGCCAGTATGCTGTCAGGACCGGAGCGGGTTCTTCAGCCAGAAGTCTTCAGCAACAGAGCGGGTTCTCAGCCAGGAAATAGTCAGCACCGGAGTGGGTTCTCAGCCAGGATACAATCAGCAACGGAGCAGGTTCTCAGCCAGGATACTGTCAGCAACGGAGCAGGTACTCGGCCAGGATATGGTCAGCAACGGAGCGGGTACTCAGCCAGGATATGGTCAGCAATGGAGCGGGTTCTCAGCCAGGATACGGTCAGCAACGGAGCGGGTTCTCAGCCAGGATACGGTCAGCAAAGGAGCGTAGCAACAGGTACTCAGGAACAAAATCGTAGTCAGGCAGGCCAGGTCATACACGAATCAGCATAAACACAGAACAGACTCAGGAACACGTACACCACGAAAGGGCACCTAAGGGAAGACATCCCAGGGTATATAAAGGCAAGCCCTAGTGGTAGCAATTAAACCCAGCCAATCAGAGAACGGCAGTGATAATAACGTCGTCGTTCAGAATAGAAAAGCAAGGGCTCCTTGATAGGAGTGGAGGCAACACTGCTCAAGTCTCCTAACCGAGGTATAGACAACCGGAGGCAACAAGGAGCGAAGAGCGAGAGCTACGGGTGACCCTGATGAGGGTGGTCAGGCAAGCCAAGTAATGCACGGAGATAGTAGTCAGCCAGAGCCACAGGGCAGGACCGGTGTGGGTAGTCAGACAAGCCGGGGTCATGCACAGAGTGAGTAGTCAGCCAGAGCCACAGGTCAGAACCGATGTGGGTAGTCAGACAAGCCAGGGTCATACACGGAGCGAGTAGTCAGCCAGAGCCACAGACCAGAACTGATGTGGGTAGTCAGACAAGCCGGGCAATACACAGAGCAGATTCGGAAGCCAAGCACGGGTCAAAACAATATGGAGCAACTATCACGGTGCCCGTGATCCTTGAGCGACATTCTTACTTCCTGGTTTACAATGGCTGCTCTCTTATTGGCTCTGGGCTATTGCTCCTACCCATATCTAGCGACTAGTTGTTATTGTTCCTGTTTCCGTGTATGACCCGGCTCGCCTGACTACGCTTGTGCCTGACGCTTCTGTGATCCGATCCCGTTGCTGACCTGGACTGGCTGACTAACTCCTTGTGTACCGAACTGCCCTGGCTGAGTATCCGGTTCCGTTACCAACTAGGACTGGCTGACTAACTCCTTGTGTACTGATCTGGCTTGGCTGAGTATCTGAGTCCGTTTCTGACTAGGACTTGCTGACTATCCGTTACACTGATCTGGCTGGGCTAGTGTTGGTGGTCCTCCTGACTGACTGTGAAGTCTGTGTGTGCTGACCTGGTAGTGCTGCTAGTTCCATCACTTACTGGACTAGTCTATTACCTCATATACTATACGGGCATACACCTGTCCAGGACCGGTTACGTTACGTGCCTATCTCCCGCTCGCTCGCTGCTCCTGCTGTCTCCGGGAGCTTGTGGGAGTCCCTGTACTCACCAGTGTCTGTGTTGCCTCCGGTAACCCTATAATACCTGGGTCTAGCCAATGCCACACTGTTGCCCGTGTTGCCTCAGTTAACCCTAGTGACCTAGGGTCGTTACATCGCCATCATCTGGTGTCTGTTGTCTCAATTAACCCTAGTGTGCTAGGGTCCCGTCACTGCCCGAGTCTGGTCTGCGTTGCCTCCGCTCACCCTAGCTTACTAGGGTTCAGTCACTATAAGTACCACTGCTGTGTTGCCTCCGTTAACCCTAGCGTGCTAGGGCCTAGTCGATGCCTGAGTCCATGTGGTGTTGCCTCTGTTAACCCTAGTGCTCTAGGGCTTCGTCATTGCCAGAGTACTGCTAGAGGCGTAACTAGAAACCACAGGGCCCTGGTGCGAAAATTGCCCCCTGACCCCACCATGCAACGCCACCCCAGAAATGCCCTTTACTCATTTCTACCTCCACAATGCCCCCATTGTCAACTTCCACATAGCACGCCCCTTTGTCTACTTCCACACTGTACACCCCATTGCCCACCTCCACAATGCCCTCATTGTCCACCTCCACAATGCCCACATTGTCCTTTTAAAATTACCCCCACTGTCTATTTCCACATTGCCCTCACTGTCCACTTCCACATTGCCCCCCACTGTCCACATTGCCCCCACTGTCCACTTTCACATTGCCCCCCCACCGTTCACATTGGTCCAATTGTCCACTTCCACATTGCCCCCACTGTCCATTTCCACATTGCCCCCCACTGTCCACATTGCTTTCACTGTCCATTTTCACATTGCCCCCACCGTTCACATTGGCCCAATTGTCCACTTCCACATTGTCCCCACTGTCCATTTCCACATTGCCCCCACTGTCCACTTCCACATTGCCCCCACTGTCCATTTCCACATTTTCCCCACTGTCCACTTCCACATTTCCCCACTGTCCACTTCCACATTGTCCCCCACTGTCCACAATGCCCCCACTGTCCACTTCCACATTGCCCCCACTGTCCATTTCCACATTGTCCCCACTGTCCACAATGTCCCTACTGTCCACTTCCACATTGCCTCCACTGTCCATTTCCACATTGTCCCCCCACTGTCCATTTCCACAATGCCCTCACTGTCCACATTGCCCCCACTGTCCATTTTCACATTGCCCCCAACATCCACATTGGCCCAATTGTCCACTTCCACATTGTCCCCACTGTCCATTTTCACATTGCCCCCACTATCCACATTGGCCCAGTTGTCCACTTCCACATTGTCCCCACTGTCCATTTCCACAATGCTCTCATTGTCCAGTTCTATTTTGCCCCCAGTGTCCATTTCCACAATGCTCCCATTGTCCGTTTCTATATTGCCCCAGGGTCCATTTCCACTTCCACACTGACCCATTGTCCATTTCTACATTGCCCCCGTTTTACCTCCATTCATTTCCAACTCCATCTCAACTGGACCCGGGGCTGACAGAACAGCGATGTACTATTTGCGCGCTCTTCTTGTGGTCCTATGTCCTGCCCATGCGCAGTCAAGGAACTCGCTTCATTGATTTTCCTGGCTGCGCATGCGTGCGCATCAGAGGCAGATGGGTGGAATGATATGTACCGTGGTGGCAGCAGAGGTTGACCGGGCGGCCGGGGCCCCTGGAGTGACGGGCCCGGTCACAGTGGCGACCCCTGCGACCACGGTAGTTTCGCCACTGAGTACTGCCTGTGTTGCCTCAGTTAACCCTAACGTTCAAGGGTCCCGTCACTGCCAGAGTCCTGCCCGTGTTGCCTCAGTTAACCTTAGCGTGCTAGGGTCCCGTTACTGCCAGAGTCCTGCCCATGTTGCCTCAGTCTACCCTACTCTCCTAGGGTCAGTTCTCAGCCAGTGTTTTGCCAATGTTACCCACGTGAACCCTAATCCACTAGGGATTGCCCTTCAATTACCCATCGCCTGTGCCACCTATTGAGTTGTGGGGCTGTTGAGGATATTATTGTTCCTGTACCTTGCTGAGAATCTGCCTACAAATCCAAGATCACTATACTTGTTTGCTGACTATTTCGGTGTTTGTAGTGTTTCCCTGACCTGCGTCAGATCTGGAAAGTACTTGGTACGGACCTTATCTGGACCTGAGTGGATTTATTGTACATTATTTTCAATAAAGCTTTTAACCTTACCAAACTGTCTGAGTGTTCTTTAACAAACAGTAACAAACTGTGACAGCAACGCAAGAGATACTAGTAGGAACACCACGTAAGGGCAATGACTCATAGGCCTAGGGAAGTTTAAATAGGAGCTTTCCAGGGCGGGAACTAATCAGGCAAATTGGAACTCGGCAATAAACAAGCGTGCATCACTGTGCCCGCACTAGTGAACATCAGGAATGTGGAAGAAACCAGTGTCCATGCTGGCTGACCAACATTGCCAAAGAAGAAGCAAAGGAGCACTGGGCATCCTAGGGATACTGTGATAGTACCCCCCTTAATGACCTCTCTGCCAGGGAAGAGGGTGAATGCCAGTAGGGAAGCGGGAGTGGAAACTCCAAATGAGAGCAGGAGCATGTAAATAATTTTTGGCAACCCAGGAACGTTCTTCAGGACCATAACCCTTCTAGTCTACCAGATATTGCATCTGACCTCTGACACGTGAGTCCAAAATATTTTGTACCTCATATTCCTCGTGATCTCCCATTCTGACAGGCCTAGGACAAACAGTAGCAGAAGTGTAACGGTTGCAAGTCAGAGTTTGAGCAGGGACACATGAAATACATTGGAAATGCACATATTGGCAGGAAAGTCAAGGGCATAGGCTACAGGGTTGATCTTACAGAGAACCCGAAAGAGACCTGCAAACCGAGGGGCCAGCTTCTTACAAGGCACCTGGAGATGAAGGTTGTGAGATGACAACTACAGTCTCTCTCCCACCTGGAAAATTGGAGCTGGCAATTGTCTATAGTCTGCGTGTCCCTTATAGCATTGTGTGGACCTCTGCAGGGTTCTCGGAACCTGTACCCATGTGTAGCGTAGCGCTCTTAAGTGCTCATCAAGAGCTGGAATACTCTGTGCTTTGAAAGATTCCTGAAGAAGCGAAGGTTGGAACCCGTAATTAATCAGAAGTGGGGAGGTCTGTGAGGAGGAATTGATGGCACTATTCCTAGTAACAGGTTCGCCCCATTTATCCTGGTGGTCCGAAATAAAGCAATGGAAGAACTGTTACAACACTTGATTCAACCTCTCTGCAGCACCATTCAACTGAGGATGGTAGGCAGAGGAGAACTAGAGCTGGATCCCCATCTGTCCGCAAAAAGATCTCCAAAAATGTGACACAAATTGGCTCCCACGATCTGAGACTATCACTTTCGGAATCCAGTGGAGATGAACAACCTCTGACAAAAATCTCAGCCAACTCCCTAGAGGAGGGAAGTCCCTTCAGCTGCACAAAATGAGCCATCTTAGAAAATCAATCCACGATCATGAGGATGACCGTGTAGCTCTCTGATACCGGAAAATCTACCATAAAGTCGATAGACAAATGCGACCATGGACGCTCACCATTAGGAATGGGTTAAAGTAGACCCACCGGGAGGTGTTTGGGAGTCTTAGTTCGTGGACAAGTAGAACATGCCGACACAAATGAAGAACAGTCTGCTCTCAGGCTGGACCACCTGAAGAGTCTAGACATTGACCATCTGAGTTGGTCTCTACCAATGTTACCTGCTGCCTTCGAGGAATGGTACATCTCCAGCAGTCGGGTACGTAGAGACTCAGGCACAAAACATCTCCCATTAGACTTGTCAGCAGGAGCGGAAGCTTGGGCCGCCAATATCTCCTCACCCAACGGAGAGGTAATACTAGTACGAATAGTAGCCAAAATGTGGTTTGGAGGAATGATGGGTGCCGGAGGACACTCCTCCTGGGAATCTGCCCCAAATTGTTGTGAAAGAGCACCCTCTCTAGTATTTTTTGTACCAGGGAGGTACGAAACCACATAGTTGAACCTGGAGAGGAATAAGGCCCATCTGGCCTGCCGCGGAGATAACCTCTTCGCCTCACACAGATATGTGAGATTCTAGTGATCTGTTAGGATAAAGATTGGAACGGTCATCCTCTCCAACAGATGTTGCCATTCTTTCAGGGCAAGGATAATGGCGAGTAGTTCACCATCACCCACGTCATACAAACTCTCGGTTTTAGACAATTTCTTACAGAAGAACCCACACGGAAGTAATGCTTTACCGGGGGCTGAGCGCTTCGTCAGAAGGGCGCCTACTCCAGATTCAGAAGCTTCAACTTCCAGGCTGAAGGGTAGGGTGGGATTCGGATGGGATAAGATCTGAGCTTTAGTGAAAGAAGACTTCAGTTCCTCAAAAGTTTGAAGAGCACTAGGTTCCCAATCTGAAGGATTTACTCCCTTCTGAGTCATATCCGTGAGGGTTTTGACTACCGTGGAGAAGTTTTGTATGAACTTTCTGTAGTAATTAGTGAAACTCAGGAACCTCTGTATGGATTTCAACCCCATAGGGAGTGGCCACTGCAAGATGGCAGAGAGTTTTTGTGGGTCCATGGCTAGACCAGAGGAGGAGATAACGTACCCCCAAGAATGTCACTTGGGGTCTATAAAATTCACATTTCTCCAGCTTGCAGAACAATTTGTTCTCCCTCAACAGTTGTAGAACCCGAGTGTCACGGTTTTACTGAACACTCAGACAATTTGGTAGGATAAAATAGAAAAGCTTTATTAGACAAGATAAAGCGCAACAAGGCCCTACACGGGTCCAAACTCTACAAGCAACAGTAAGATAGTATGACACAGGTCAGGGCTATACAGATAGCAATAATAATAATAAGGCTCTACCGGCCTTACCGAATACCGGGTACGGCAGTCTGGTAACTGGTGCAACAAAGAATAGAGGAGGCTCTACCGACCTTACCGAATACCGGGTAAGGAAGCCTGGTAACTGGTGCGACAAGGAATAACGGAGGCTTTACCGGCCTTACCAAATACCGGGTAAGGCAGCCTGGTAACTGGTGCAACAGGGAATAGAAGATGCTCTACCGGCCTTACCGAATACCGGGTAAGGCAGCCTGGTGACTGGTGCAACAAGGAACAGAGGAGTCTCTACTGAATCACAGGCAGCATAGTGTAATGAGCTGACAACTGTAACCGCTTATCACGGTGCTCATGATTGCTGCCTTTCCCTGTCAGTTATCTGTGAGGGCTCTCCATTGGCTGCCTGTCTTTAGTCCACCCAGTATTGCCTATATAGACTGGGTTCTGGCACCCTTTGATTGCCCTTTCGTGGTGTCTCTATGTCTATAGCCACCTGCATTGTATTCCTGAGTTCCCTGGGCCTTGGCTGCTTACTCTACTCTCCAGAGACCACCCGATTACCTGCCTGACAGCCTCCCCTGTTGTATTGGATCCTGCCTCCATTCCTGATCCGGTTTGGGCTGTCATTCCTGCTTCCGTTCCTGATCAGGTTGACTGCCATTACTGTTCCTGCTTCCTGTCTCGGCCTGGCTGTTGTTCCTGCTCCTGGATTGTGTGCAGAGTTTCTTTGTCTTCATGTCGCTTGGGCGACATTCTCATCATTGAGTTTTATGTGTAGTCCAGTACGTGGGTACTGGTTCGCTCCATATATCACCGGTTGCTTGCTGCATTCCATACTGCACCGGTAGTGTCTATGTGTAGTCCAGTACACGGGTACTGGTTCGCTCCATATATCACCGGTTGCTTGCTGTGTCCATACAGCATCGGTAATGTCTATGTGTAGTCCAGTACGTGGGTACTGGTCCGCTCCATATATCACCGGTTGCTTGCTCCGTTCCATATAGCACCGGTAGTGTCTATGTGTAAGTCCCGTACGCGGGTACTGAATCGCTCCATATATCACCGGTTGCTTGCTGCGTTCCATATAGCACCGGTAGTGTCTATGTGTAAGTCCCGTATGCGGGTACTGGTTCGCTCCAATAATCACCGATTGCTTGCTGCCTCCTATACAGCACCGGTAGTGTCTATGTGTAGTCCAGTGAGCGGGTACTGGTTCGCTCCAATATTAACCGGTTGCTCGCTGACACCTATATAGCACCGGTAGTGTCTATGTGTAGTCTAGTACGTGGGTACTGGTTCGCTCCTATTATCACCAGTTGCTCGTTAACACCTATATAGCACCGTTAGTGTCTATGTGTAGTCCAGTACACGGGTACTGGTTTGCTCCAATTATCACCGGTTGCTTGCTGACACCCATACAGCACCGGTAAGGCCTCTGTGTTGTCCAGAACATGCGACTGGTTTGCTCCACCACTATCCAGGTCGCTGAGGCCCCTAAGCTACTGCACCAGTACTTACCTCCTTTGGGTCCTGCAAGGCTGCCTTGCCCGGTATATTGGCAGAGCCGGTAGAGCCTCCTCTCTCTTTGTGCCAGTCTCCAGGCTGCCTTGCCCAGTATATTGGCAGGGCCGGTAGAGCCTCCTCTCTCCTTGTGCCAGTCTCCAGGCTGCCTTGCCCGGTATATTGGCAGGGCCGGTAGAGCCTCCTCTCTTGTTGTGCCAGTCTCCAGGCTGCCTTGCCCGGTATATTTGGCAAGGCTGGTAGAGCCTCCTCTCTCCTTGTGCCAGTCTTCAGGCTGCCTTGCCCGGTATATTGGTAAGACCAGTAGAGCTTAGTTCCATATTGTGCCAGTCTTAAGGCTGCCTTACCCAGTATTGGCAAGGCCGGTAGAGCCTCTCTATTTATCTCTGTACCATTGTTCCCCATTGCTTTGTACAAACCATGTGTCGATATATATATGTGTAATGTTAAACCCGAGAGGGTTCTCTTTAAACTTTCAATAAAGTTGTGTTTTTATCTTAACTCTGTGTCTGAGAGTCAAAACAAACCGTGACACCGCTAGTGACCGGAGAGCACAGACTGGGTATCACGTAACGGAGGCCACACTGAATCACAGGCTGAGCGTAGTGTAATGAGCTGAAAAGGGTAACCGCTAGTGACCGGAGAACACAGGCTGGGTAGCATGTAACAGAGACCCCACTGACTCACAGACTGAGAGTAACATAACGGAAGGCAACAGTAGTGAATGACTGACAGCTGTAAACGCTAGTGACCGGAGAGCACAGACTGGGTATCATGTAACGGAGGCCACACTGATTCACAGGCAGAGAGTAGCGCAACCGGAGGCAACAATAATGAAAGGACTGACAACAATATCGAGGGCAGCACAAAGAGCGTTAGTCAGCCAATGCCTAGATCAGTACAAGAGAGCGGTAGTCAGCCACAGCCTGGGTCGGTATACAGAGAGCGGTAGTCAGCCAGAGCCTGGGTTGGTACACAGAGAGCGGTAGTCAGCCAAAGCCTGGATCGGTACACAGAGAGCGGAACAGGAACAAGGTCAGATGGAAACCGGATCAACACGGAACAGGAGCACAAAATAACGTAAGATCAGGAACACCACGAAAGGGCACCGGCCTAGTGACAGGAGGGCGTATATAAAGGCTAGCCCTGGGAGGGGCTAGCCAGCCTGCACCAATAAGAGACAGTCAAGACAAACCCGGAAGTAGGAATGTTGCATAGAGAATCACAGGCACCGTGATAGTACCCTCCTCCCAAAGACCCCCCCTCCTGCCTTGAGGGGGTCTAAGTTTGTTAGGAAACTTGGCATAGAATCTGCACAACAGAACTGGAACATGAATGTCCAAGTGGTTAACCCATGAGCATTCCTCTGGACCATAACCCTTCCAATGCACCAAATATTGGACCTGACCACGGAACCTATGTGAGTCCAGAATACTCTGCACTTCATATTCATCTTGATCCTGTATGTGCACAGGACCAGGGACAGCAGGAGTAGTGGTATAGTGGTTGCACACCAATGGCTTAAGAAGTGACACATGGAACACATTATGTATTTTCATGGAGGCAGGTAATTCCAACGCATAGGAGTACCTGGAGTACCCGGAACGGACCCACAAACCGAGGAACAAACTTGAGACAAGTAACTTGCAACCTGAGATTCTTTGACGATAACCAGACACGGTCCCCCACCTGGAATACAGGAGCTGGCAAGCGTCTGTTGCTGGCATGCCGCTGGACTCGTGCAAAAGAATCACGTAGGGTATTCTGGACCTGTGCCCATGTGGAGCGGAGCTGCCTAATGTGCTCATCCCGAGCCGGAATCTGCTGTGCCTGAAAGTTATCTGGGAGCAAGCATGGTTGAAACCCGTAATTGATCAGGAAGGGTGAGCTCTCAGATGTGCTGCACACCGCACTGTTCCTGGCGAACTCTGCCCACGGCAACAAGTCAGCCCAATTGTGTTGATTGGAAATGAAACAACGCAAGAACTGCTCCAATCCCTGGTTAGCATGTTCAGCTGCCCCATTAGTCTGGGGGTGATAGGCTGAGGAAAAGGACAACTGAATCCCCATCTGGTCACAAAAGGCCCTTCAGAATCTCGAAATGAATTGACTCCCACGGTCTGAGACCAGCACCTTGGCTACCCATTGGAGTCGGAATACCTCCCTGGCAAATACAATCACCAGCTCCTTAGCAGATGGCAAACCAGGGAATGGCACAAAATGAGCCATTTTAGAGAACCTGTCAACTATCATTAGAATTACAGTAAACCCTTTAGAGGCCGGCAGTTCTCCCAAAAAGTCAATAGAGACGTGTGACCAAGGCCGGTTCCCATTAGGAACAGTCTGTAAGAGGCCCACAGGAAGGTGTCTGGGAACCTTGGAATGGGCACAAGTGGCACAGGCTCCTGTAAATGCCGCACAGTCATCCCTCATGCTAGGCCACCAAAACATACGGGACAATGGCCAAATCAATTGATTCCTCCCAACATGGCCAGCAGCCCAGGAGGAGTGGTAAGTATCCATTAGTTTAGCCCGAAAGGGCTCAGCCACAAAGCACTTGCCCACAGGTTTCTCTGGAGGAGCATGGCCTGGGATGCCAAGATCTCCTCCCCTAAGGGAGAACTGATACTGGTTCGCAGGGTGGCAAGTATACGGTTTGGAGGAATAATAGGCACAGGTACAGAGTCAGCTTTAGGATCTGAGCCAAATTGTCTGGCTAAGGCACATTCTTAGTACCAGGCAAGTAACAGACAATGAAATGGAAACGAGACAAAAATAGTGCCCATCTCGCTTGACTCTGGGAAAGCCTTTTAGCCTCTGAAAGATACATGAGGTTTTTATGGTCAGTCAGAATCAATATAGGCACCCTAGTGCCCTCCAACAGATGTCACCATTCACGTAAGGCCAGAATAATCGCTAAGAGTTCCCGGTCTTCGATGTCATAAAGACTCTGCTCCTTGGTCAACTTCCTCGAAAAGAACCTGCATGGTCTCAAAGTCTTATCAGGACCTGGTCTTTGGCCCAAGACTGCACCGACTCCAGTCTCAGAAGCATCCACCTCTAAAGTAAATGGCAACCCAGGAATAGGATGCAACAGAACTTGAGCAGTAGAAAAAGCCAATTTTAGTGTCTCAAATGCCTTAATTGCCTCTGGGGACCATTCTGAGGCAGAGGCACCCTTGTGGGTCATATCGGTGAGTGGCTTAACAATACTGGAATAGTCGCTAATAAATTTCCTATAATAATTTGCGAATCCTACAAATCGCTGCAAGGGTTTGAGGCCCGTGGGCCGCGGCCACTGTTGTACTGCTGCAAGCTTGTCCTTATCCGTAGCGAAGCCCTCTTTAGATATCACATACCCTAGAAAGGCCACACTGGACCTATGGAACTCGCACTTCTCGAGTTTGCAGTACAGCTTGTTCTCCCTTAATTTTTGCAAAACTGCCGCGACATGTCCGCAGTGAGTCTCCAGGTCAGGAGAGTAAATCAAAATGTCGTCTAGGTACATGACCACAGAGGATTGTAAAAAGTCTCGTAGGACATCATTGATCAATTCTTGAAATATCGCAGGGGCATTGCACAGACCAAATGGCATGACTAAATACTTGTAGTGCCCTGTACGAGTATTGAAAGCTGTTTTCCACTCATCACCATCCTTAATCCGGACTAAATTATATGCCGCCCTCAGGTCCAGTTTGCTAAAAATGGAAGCGCCCTTTAAATGATCAAACAGTTTGGTGATGAGTGGAATGGGATAGGCTTCTTTATCATTATTTTGTTAAGACCCCTATAATCAATACAGGGTCTGAGTTCCCTGTCCTTCTTTTTAACAAAAAAGAATCCAGCCCCCGCGGGCGAGGAAGATTTCCGTATAATACCCCGAGCCAGGGTGTCACTGATATACTCCTCCATGGCCCGGTTTTCATCACCAGACAAGGGCTACATCCTACCCTTCAGGGGCACTGCGCCTGGCACAAGATCAACAGCACAATCGTAGGGACGATGCACCGGCAAAGTGCTAGCCTCACCCTTACTGAACACATCGCTGAAAGATTGGTATTCCAGCGGTAAGGAGGGAGAGGTACACAAGATTTTGGTAGGCTGATTCAGACAGTGTGTTTTACAGTGTTCAGACCATGACAATACCTCACAAGTCCTCCAGTCCAGTCTGGGATTATGCTTATGTATCCATGGAAACCCCAAAATGACCTCAAAATGGGGAGACTGGATAATCTGGAATTGTAGGGTCTCTTTATGAAGTGCTCCAATGCCCACTGATAATGGGCATGTCTCCTGTGTGACTTGAGGTGGTACCAGCGGTCTTCCATCAATGGCCTCAATGTCGAGCGGAGAGTCTCTGTTTACTAGCGGAATGTTATGCAAAGTTGCAAAGTTCTCGTCCATAAAGTAACCGGCTGCGCCGGAATCAATTAGACCATGTGTCCGCAAGGATTCAGAAGCCCAAGAGACCACAATATAGATCACAGGTTTATCTAACGTGCCTTCTGGGGACTGGTATACACCACCTAGGATCTGTCCCCCATAGGAACCTAGGTGTGCTCGTTTCCCGGTCGCACAGGACAAGTCTTTAGCATATGACCTGCCTTGCCACAGTACAGGCATAGACCCTGTTTGCGACGGAAGGAGCATTCTTGCTTGGTCAATCGTGTAAACCCCACTTGCATAGGTTCTGTGCTCCCTATAGCAGGACCCGGAGGTGTGGGAGAAGAGGGAGGCATGAGTGGGAAATTAACACTGGTACGTGATTCGCCAGTGAATCTTGCTTTACGATTCTTGTAAAGACTCCTCTCCCTTATACGGGAGTCAATCAGAATAGTGTACTCAATGAAATCGTCTAGACCCACTTGTAAGTCTTTGGCCGCAATTTCATTTTTAATTTTATCGTCGAGGCCTTGGGCAAATGCAGCAACAAGCGCCTCGTCGTTCCAGCCTACCTCTGCTGCGAGTGTACGAAATTCAATGGCATGATCTGAAACAGTATGTGTGCCTTGCTAGATTCTCATAAGGCGCTTGGCAGCAGAGGTGGCATGCCCTGGAACCTCGAACACACTGCAGAAGGCCCTTACAAATTCGGCAAAATTAGTAGTGATTGGTTTACCAGTCTCCCAAACTGGATTTGCACAGGCTAGGGCCTTGCCCGTGAGTAGTGAGATCATGAATCCCACCTTGCTTCTGTCACTAGGAAACGCCTTTGGCACCAGTTCAAGAAATATTTTCAGTTGGTTCAAGAACCCACGGCAGAGTGTTGGCTCACCATCATATCTCAGAGGAAGTGGAGCAGTAGCGGAGAGCCCTCTAGAGGAGGAACTGAGTACACTAGCCTGTCCCAATGGTGCCGGAACTGTAGTGGCTACCAAAGATTGTACAGGTCTCTCGAGACAAGCAGTGCCTTCTAATATGGTCTGAATTGCCATAGACAGTTGGTCTAACCGTTGTTCCTGAGCATCCAATCTCCAAAGGAGATTCTGGGAACTACCCTCACCAGCCTTGTCTGAGGTCATCGCCCCTTTCGTACTGTCACGGTTTTACTGAACACTCAGACAATTTGGTAGGATACAATAGAAATGCTTTATTAGACAAGATAAAGCGCAACAAGGCCCTATATGGGTCCAAACTCTACAAGCAACAGTAAGATAGTATGACACAGGTCAGGGCTATACAGATAGCAATAATAATAATAAGGCTCTGCTGGCCTTACCGAATACCGGGTAAGGCAGCCTGGTAACTGGTGCAACAAAGAATAGAGGAGGCTCTACCGGCCTTACCGAATACCGGGTAAGGCAGCCTGGTAACGGTGCAACAAGGAATAGAGGAGGCTCTACCGGCCTTACCAAATACCGGTTAAGGCAGCCTGGTAACTGGTGCGACAAAGAATAACGG
Organism: Rhinophrynus dorsalis; assembly: GCA_037306005.1. NCBI lineage: Eukaryota > Metazoa > Chordata > Amphibia > Anura > Rhinophrynidae > Rhinophrynus > Rhinophrynus dorsalis. Next base: position 34,781,112 of record CM074728.1, on the reverse strand, counting down.
AGACTTTAACGGCCTTACCAAATACCGGGTAAGGCAGCCTGGTAACTGGTGCAACAAGGAATAGAAGAGGCTCTACCTATCACGGTGCCCGTAATCCTGTCTGTCATACTCACTTGTGCTGCTCCCTGATTGGTTGAGCTGTGTTGACCTGCCCCTGGTGACCCTTTTTATTCTGGCCATTGGCACCTGTCAGGTGCCCTTTCGTGGTGTTTCTGAGCCAGTATTGCTGTTGCTGTTGCTGTGTTCCAGTGTTCCTGATCTCCTGTGTACCGAATTGGCCTGTACCGACTACGCTCCTGTGTTCCTGTTCCGTGATCCGACCCGGCCTGGCTGACTTCCTGCTTGTTGCTGATCTGGCTTGTCTGCGAATCACCTCCGTGATCTGACCCGGCCTGGCTGACATTCCTACTCGTTGCTGATCCGGCTTATCTGCGAATCTCCTCCGTGTCCTGACCCGGTCTGGCCGACTACCTGCACCTGGACTTTTTCTGGATTCTGAGCTCCAGTCTAAAGCTCCGGTTGTCACCTCGGCGACATTCTGATTGCTGCAGCGTGTGGATCTGAGCCTCTCGAGATTACTGAGTTAACCATTGCTGAGCCGCGTCTCCTGAGCTGAGTCTTCCGTTCTCCTTGTATTGTGAAGCATAGCTGAGTCTCATTTACACTTGCTGTGCCGTATCGCTACTAGTGAGCCTCCGATCACTTGTGTTGCTTCCTTCTTCCTCACTGCCACTTTAACCCTTGCTAAGCCTTGCCATATACTCTGCTTCTGCCGAGCCGGCCGCGTTGAGGGCCTTGGTAGTCGGCGGTTCATAGTCATCTGCAGAGCAGTAGTCACCGTTACGCCCGTGGACTATTGGCGCAAGCAGTGCAGCAACCGGTGGTTTCCGTTACGCTCGTGGGGCTATTGGCTCAAGCGATTCCAATACTGCTGGTCTCCGGTACATGCCCATGGGGGCTATTGACTCAAGCTATCACGATACTGTTGGTATCACGGTGCCCGTGATTGGCTGCAGTTACTTGTCTGTCACCAGTAGGGGGCTTCTATTGGCTGTCTGCAGATAGCCCGCCTCTTATTGACTATTTAAACCTGGATTGGGCACCCTTTGAGTGCCCTTTCGTGTTGTTTCTGACCTTCTTGCTATCACTATGCTAGTGATAGCTGGGCCTCTGTTCCAGTGTTCCTGAGTTCCTGATCTCATGTGTTCCTGAGTTCCTGATCTCTACTGTTCCAGTGTTCCCTGCATGCTGAAGTACTTCCAGTCCTGGTTCCGGCCTAGTCTCTGGTGTTGCAGTTCCTGCTGATCTTCTCTGCTGTTTTCTGACCTGACTGATCGTTGCTGGTTCCTGTCATCTCATCACCTGTCTTCAGTATCCTGGCGACCTTCTGCCTGGTCGCGTTGGTGACATTGCTACAATTCCGTGTTGGTCCCAGCGTGCGGACGCTGGTTTGCTCCCAAGCCTTGCGGCTATACAAACTCGCTTGTTACACCAGTGTGCGGTCACTGGTTTGCTCCTAAGCCTTTCAGCTATACAAATCTGTGTTGGTCCCAGCGTGCGGACGCTGGTTTGCTCCTAGCCTTGCGGCTATACAAACTCTCTTGTTACACCAGTGTGCGGTCACTGGTTTGCTCCAAAGCCTTTCAGCTATACAAATCTGTGTTGGTCCCAGCGTGCGGACGCTGGTTTGTTCCTAAGCCTTGCGGCTATACAAACTCGCTTGTTACACCAGTGTGCGGTCACTGGTTTGCTCAAAGCCTATCAGCTATACAAATCTGTGTTGGTCCCAGTGTGCGGACGCTGGTTTGCTCCTAAGCCTTGCGGCTATACTCTCGCTTGTTACTCCAGTGTGCGGTCACTGGTTTGCTCGCTAAGCCTAACGGCTATACTACTCAGTGTTGTTTCCAGCGTGCGGACGCTGGTTTGCTCCAAAGCCTTGCTGCTTAACGATTCTGCTAATTTGCCAGTTCCATCTGACTGCTGCTATTATCTCTGGGCTGCCCTGCCCGGTATTGGTAAGGCCGGTAGAACCTTTTGCCACATTCCATCTGAGGTTGCCTTACCCGGTATTGGCAGGGCCGGTAGAGCCTACATTGTGTATCTATTGAGGCTGCCTTGCCCGGTAATTTGGTAAGGCCGGTAAACCTTTATGCTATTCCATCTGCAGGTTGCCTTACCCGGTATTGGCAAGGCCGGTAGAGCCTAAAGACTGTCCTGTCCGGTATTTTGACAGGACCGGTAGAGTCTGCCTTCTGTCTGTGCTATATTCTGTATATATATATTATGTATGTTATTGCCATCCTAAGTTATCATTTATTATTTCAATAAAATTGATTTTTTTTACCTAAAACTTGTGTCTGAGAGTCATAATAAACCGTGACAGTACGAAAGGGCCATGACCTCAGACAGCAAGGGTGAAGGTAACGCACAGAATATCCATTGGAGGATGGATGTGCTCGAGCAACGTTTGGATCAGTTGGCAGTTGCAATTCAAACGATCCTTGAACGCACGGTACCTGCTGCCCAATCTAGCTCTAGCCCGGTGGTCTCGCCAAGTCAGACACCGGAAAGTGATACCAGACCCCTAGGGGGTACTGTTAAAGGGTTAACGGCTTCTGCACCCTTGCCGCTAAGATATGATGGTGACCCTAGTCTCTGCAGAGGGTTCATCAATCAACTCGAAATCTTTATGGAATTGACGGCACACGCATTTCCCAATGATCGTAGTAAAGTGGGGTTCACGATATCACTGCTCACTGGCAGAGCATTGGCTTGGGCTAACCCCTTGTGGGAGAATGCTAAACCTTGTACTAAGAACTTTAGTGAATTTGTGCGTTCCTTTCGAAGAGTGTTTGAGCCTCCTGGTAGAACCACCTCTGCTGCCAAACGCCTTATGGAGATACAACAGGGCAGGCGTACAGTGGGCGACTATGCCATCGAATTCCGCACATTGGCAGCAGAGGTAGGTTGGAATAACGAGGCATTATTGGCAGCCTTCTCTCAAGGCCTGAATGACCACATTAAAGACGAAATCGCTGCTAAAGATCTACCTATTGATCTAGATGATTACATTGAGTATGTTATGATAATTGACTCCAGAATACGTGAGAGATCAATTGCCAGAGATCGTAAGTTACGGTCAAAAAATAATGAGCCTAGTAGCATGTTTTGCCCACCCATCCCTCCCTTGGCATTGAAGTCTAGTGAACCAGTACGGGAAACAAGTGAACCTATGGAAATAGGCTTCACTAGACTATCCAAGGCAGAGAGACTATATCGCAAACAACAAGGGTTATGTTTATACTGCGGTAAAAAAGGGCACTTGCTAAATTCCTGTCCGGTACGTCCGGGAAACGCACACACCTAGGGTATCTTGGGGGACAGGCCCTAGGTGGTGTACAATCGTCCCCAGTGTCGGGCATAATGAAACCCACCATACAGGTGGTATTGTCTTGGGCACAACGCTCTGTGGAGGTTTTGGCCTTGGTTGACTCCGGTGCAGCAGGGTATTTTATGGATGATACCTTTGCTGAATTGCACGGAGTTCCACGCATTGAAAGAGAAAACCCCTTGACTATTGAAGCGATTGATGGTAGACCCTTAGAACCGCCTCAGGTTATATTTGAAACTATGCCATTGTCTATGACTATTGGGGCACTTCACAGAGAAGAGCAGCAGTTTCAACTGATTAATTCCCCGCACCATGCGGTGATATTGGGATTTCCGTGGTTACAGTTACATAACCCACAATTCGATTGGAAAAAGTGTGAAATTGCTGCTTGGTCCCAGTTTTGTATGGACAAGTGCGTCATCCAGCCTATTAAGGTCATGTGCACCTCCTCTGCTATGCCGGATGTGTACCAACAGTTTGGCGATGTTTTTAGCAAAGGAGAGGCTAGTTTGCTACCCCAGCATAGACCTTATGATTGTTGCATTGAATTGCAGCCTGGTGCAGTACCTCCGAAAGGACGCACTTATCCATTATCTTGTGATGAAAATAAGGCTATGGAGGATTACATTTCTGATGCCCTTGCTAGAGGGATCATACGTAAATCTACCTCTCCAGCTGGGGCTGGGTTCTTTTTTGTAAAGAAGAAAAATGGCGAATTAAGACCATGCATTGACTACCGGGGCTTGAATAAACTAATGGCAAAAAACGCATACCCAATACCACTCATCACCGAGCTTTTTGACAGGCTTAAGGGCGCTTCGATATTTACCAAGTTGGACCTACGGGCCGCTTACAATCTGGTTCGCAGTCGAGCAGGTGATGAGTGGAAAACTGCCTTTAATACTCGAGCTGGGCACTACGAGTATCTAGTAATGCCTTTTGGGCTGTGTAATGCACCCGCAGTTTTCCAGGAACTGATAAATGATGTTCTGAGAGATATGTTACAGACATGTGTTGTGGTGTACCTCGACGATATACTGATTTACTCCCAAAACATGGCACAGCACATCAAAGATGTATCCGCAGTATTGCTACGACTCCGTGAGAACAAATTATTTTGTAAAATGGAAAAATGTGAGTTTCATAGAACCAGTGTGCCATTCTTGGGGTTCATAATTGGCAATGATGGCATTGCCATGGACAAAGAAAAGTTGTCAGCTGTCCTACAATGGCCAAAACCCAAGGGTCTTAAAGCCATACAGCGTTTCCTGGGTTTCGCTAATTATTATAGGAGGTTTATTAAGAACTTTTCTTCCATTGTCAAACCTCTGTCCGATCTTACGCACAAGGGTGCTAATCCTTCTTGTTGGCCGGTATCTGCTGAGAAAGCCTTTGAGAATTTGAAGCTGGCATTTGCTGCGGCTCCTGTGTTATCCCACCCCAATCCTTTACTTCCATTTACGTTAGAGGTTGATGCCTCAGATATTGGGGTCGGGGCAGTACTTTCGCAGCGACACGAGAAAGGTGGAACTCTTAGACCTTGTGGGTTTTTCTCTAAAAAGTTGACTGTCACTCAAAGCCACTATGAGATAGGTGACAGAGAATTATTGGCCATTATCCTTGCTCTTAAGGAATGGCGTCATTTGCTTGAAGGTACTAAGAATCCTGTCTTAATCCTAACAGATCATAAGAATCTGACCTATCTCTCGGAGGCCAAGAGATTGTCCTCTCGTCAGGCCAGGTGGGCACTGTTCCTGTCTCGATTTAATTTCATTGTATCGTATTTACCAGGGTCAAAAAATATCAGGGCTGATGCACTGTCAAGACAATTTGAGGCCGACAGTGACAGAGTGGAAGCACCAGCTCCTATCATCCAACCTGATAGAATACTGGCTACTATACGCACGAGTATCACTTCTCCTCTAGGGGAGGAGATCCTGGCCTCTCAGGGGTCCGCTCCCCATGAAACCCCAGTGGGCAAATGTTTTGTCGCTGAATCATTTCGTACTAGGCTGCTCGAAACCTACCATTCCTCTAAGGCTGCGGGACATATTGGTAGAGACCAATTGTTATGGTCCCTTTCTCAGTTATTTTGGTGGCCTTCCATGAGAAACGATTGTGCCGAATTTACGAATGCCTGTGCCACCTGCGCCCGCGCTAAGACCCCGAGACATCTCCCTGTGGGCTTGCTTCAACCGGTGCCTAATGGCGAACGCCCCTGGTCTCATGTTTCCATTGATTTTATGGGAGAGTTGCCTATGTCGAAGGGGTACTCCTTTATATTCATGGTGGTGGACAGGTTTTCTAAAATGGCTCATTTCGTGCCCCTCCGTGGTCTTCCTTCAGCGAAGGAATTGGCAATGGTGTTCGCCAGAGAAGTATTCCGGTTGCATGGAGTGCCTAGGGTACTGGTGTCTGACAGGGGGAGCCAGTTTGTGTCTAGATTTTGGAGGGCATTTTGCCAACAGATGGGCATACAGCTGTCCTTCTCCTCTGCCTACCATCCCCAGACCAATGGAGCCGCTGAACGAGCTAATCAGGGCTTGGAACAATTTCTCCGTTGTTTCGTTACTGACCATCATGATAATTGGTCCGACTTGTTGCCTTGGGCAGAGTTCGCCAGGAACTGTGCGGTCAATTCTTCATCTGGGAGCTCTCCGTTTCTGATTAATTATGGGTTCCAGCCCTGTTTGCTTCCAGACTCATTTCAGACGCAACAGATTCCAGCTCTGGATGAGCATATCGAGCAACTCCGTTCCACATGGGCACAAGTTCAGAGGGCACTTGGTCAGTCATTTCAGCGTCATCAGCGCCATGCTAATCGCAGAAGGCTTCCAGCGGTTTCCTTTCAGGTTGGGGATAGAGTATGGCTTTCCTCCAGAAATCTCAAGCTGCAGGTTCCGTCTAATAAGTTGGCTCCTCGGTTTATTGGTCCATACAGAGTTATTCGCAAAATTAACCCTGTCTCCTATGCACTAGACCTACCTGCATCCATGCGTATCCATAATGTGTTCCATGTGTCCCTTCTTAAGCCTCTGGTTTGCAATCGCTATACTACCACACCTGTGGTGCCAGGACCTGTTGAGGTCGAGGGCCAGGAGGAGTACGAGGTTCAGAGCATTATTGATTCCCGTAGGCTTAGAGGAAGGGTACAGTACCTGGTACATTGGAAAGGGTATGGTCCTGAGGATCGATCATGGGTGGATAGTACGGACCTTCATGCACCTAGGTTAACTAGGGCCTTTCATGCCAATTACCCGCAGAAACCTAAACCCTATTCTAGGAGAGGGGGTCTTTGAAAGGGGGGTACTATCACGGTGCCCGTGATTGGCTGCAGTTACTTGTCTGTCACCAGTAGGGGGCTTCTATTGGCTGTCTGCAGATAGCCCGCCTCTTATTGACTATTTAAACCTGGATTGGGCACCCTTTGAGTGCCCTTTCGTGTTGTTTCTGACCTTCTTGCTATCACTATGCTAGTGATAGCTGGGCCTCTGTTCCAGTGTTCCTGAGTTCCTGATCTCATGTGTTCCTGAGTTCCTGATCTCTACTGTTCCAGTGTTCCCTGCATGCTGAAGTACTTCCAGTCCTGGTTCCGGCCTAGTCTCTGGTGTTGCAGTTCCTGCTGATCTTCTCTGCTGTTTTCTGACCTGACTGATCGTTGCTGGTTCCTGTCATCTCATCACCTGTCTTCAGTATCCTGGCGACCTTCTGCCTGGTCGCGTTGGTGACATTGCTACAATTCCGTGTTGGTCCCAGCGTGCGGACGCTGGTTTGCTCCCAAGCCTTGCGGCTATACAAACTCGCTTGTTACACCAGTGTGCGGTCACTGGTTTGCTCCTAAGCCTTTCAGCTATACAAATCTGTGTTGGTCCCAGCGTGCGGACGCTGGTTTGCTCCTAGCCTTGCGGCTATACAAACTCTCTTGTTACACCAGTGTGCGGTCACTGGTTTGCTCCAAAGCCTTTCAGCTATACAAATCTGTGTTGGTCCCAGCGTGCGGACGCTGGTTTGTTCCTAAGCCTTGCGGCTATACAAACTCGCTTGTTACACCAGTGTGCGGTCACTGGTTTGCTCAAAGCCTATCAGCTATACAAATCTGTGTTGGTCCCAGTGTGCGGACGCTGGTTTGCTCCTAAGCCTTGCGGCTATACTCTCGCTTGTTACTCCAGTGTGCGGTCACTGGTTTGCTCGCTAAGCCTAACGGCTATACTACTCAGTGTTGTTTCCAGCGTGCGGACGCTGGTTTGCTCCAAAGCCTTGCTGCTTAACGATTCTGCTAATTTGCCAGTTCCATCTGACTGCTGCTATTATCTCTGGGCTGCCCTGCCCGGTATTGGTAAGGCCGGTAGAACCTTTTGCCACATTCCATCTGAGGTTGCCTTACCCGGTATTGGCAGGGCCGGTAGAGCCTACATTGTGTATCTATTGAGGCTGCCTTGCCCGGTAATTTGGTAAGGCCGGTAAACCTTTATGCTATTCCATCTGCAGGTTGCCTTACCCGGTATTGGCAAGGCCGGTAGAGCCTAAAGACTGTCCTGTCCGGTATTTTGACAGGACCGGTAGAGTCTGCCTTCTGTCTGTGCTATATTCTGTATATATATATTATGTATGTTATTGCCATCCTAAGTTATCATTTATTATTTCAATAAAATTGATTTTTTTTACCTAAAACTTGTGTCTGAGAGTCATAATAAACCGTGACAGTTGGTTTCCGTTATGCCCGTGGGGGCTATTGGCTCAAGCAATTTCAATACTGTTGGTTCCGTTACGCCCGTGGGGGCTATTGGCTCAAGCGATCCCAATACTGTTGGTCTCCGTTATAAGCCCATGGGGACTACCAAACAACGAACCTGCAGCTTCAGTCTCAGTCGCAGCGCTTATCTACAGCGTTACACATTTAATTGACTCAAGGTGTTGTATGATCTAGCACCTACTGCAGTTTTGTTCAGCAAGGGCGTGCCTAACACCACATTTGAGATTGATTACCCTTGTAATTAACCATTTGTCTCCAGTCGCTGTTTTGCCTGCTCTGTACCTGTACCAAGATATATATATATTACTTGTTCTGTATCCTGGCATATGTAGCCTATATTCTGCTATTCACAGTACTGCCTCTAGGGGGCAAGCTTGTGATTATTTTTTGCACTAATAAAATAGTATTTTATTCTAATTCTCTGTCTGAGTGTCTGAAAACCGTTACACTTCCGGCCTTACCGAATACCGGGTAAGGCAGCCTGGTGACTGGTGCAACAGGGAACAGAGGAGGCTCTACTGAATCACAGGCAGCGTAGTGTAATGAGCTGACAACTGTAACTGCTAGTGACCGGAGAGCACAGACTGGGTATCACGTAACGGAGGCCACAATGAATCACAGGCTGAACGTAGTAATGAGCTGACAACTGTAACCGCTAGTGACCGGAGAGCACAGACTGGATATCACGTAACAGAGGCCACACTGAATCACAGGCTGAGCGTAGTGTAATGAGCTGACAAGGGTAACCGCTAGTGACCGGAGAACACAGGCTGGGTAGCATGTAAGGGAGACCCCTCTGACTCACAGGCTGAGAGTAGCATAACGGAAGGCAACAGTAGTGAATGACTGACAGCTGTAACCGCTAGTGACCGGAGAGCACAGACTGGGTATCACGTAATGGAGGCCACACTGATTCACAGGCAGAGAGTAGCGCAACCGGAGGTAACAATAATGAAAGGACTGACAACAATATCGAGGGCAGCACAAAGAGTGTTAGTCAGCCAATGCCTGGATCAGAGCCAGAGAGCGGTAGTCAGTCACAGCCTGGGTCAGTACACAGAGAGCGGTAGTCAGCCAGAGCCTGGGTTGGTACACAGAGAGCGGTAGTCACGTCAGCCAAAGCCTGGATCAGTACACAGAGAGCGCTAGTCAGCCAAAGCCTGGATCGGTACACAGAAAGAGGAACAGGAACAAGGTCAGACGGAAACCGGATCAACACGGAACAGGAACACAGAATAACGTAAGGTCAGGAACACCACGAAAGGGCACCGGCCTAGTGACAGGAGGGCGTATATAAAGGCTAGCCCTGGGAGGGGCTAGCCAACTAGCACCAATAAGAGATAGCCAAGACAAACCAGTAAGTAGGAATGTCACATAGAGAATCACGGGCACCGTGATACCGAGATACATCTGCCCGATGTGCCTCCAATGTAGGAGAGTGGATGAGGATGTCATCCAAGTAGATCACAACACAACTCTGCAGTAAATCTCTCAAGACATCATTAATGAATTCTTGGAAGACAGCGGGAGCGTTGCACAATCCGAAGTGCATCACCAAGTATTCATAGTGCCCGCTCTGGGTGTTAAAAGCTGTCTTCCATTTGTGGCCTTCTTTAACTCTTTCTCCTAATGAGGTTCTCTTGTCTCTTACAGGTATGTACAAGCCAGTCCTGTTGTATGGAAGAACAAATCTCATACTGTCTCCCCTCACAATTTTAACCCCTTGTGTGGTATGTACAAGCCAGCCCTGTTGTGTGGAAGAACAAATCTCATACTGTCTCCCCTCACAATTATAACCCCTTGTGTGGTATGTACTAAGCAGGGCGATTTTAAACTGAAACTTCAAATCCCATGTAATCTCCCTGTACAAGTTTAACCCCCTATTGTATGCACTAACAATTAGCCCTTTTCCAGTCTCCATATTGCTTACCTCCCCCATCCCTCTCCTATATCTCTGTGTCTGCTCCTTATCAGATGTTTTAATGGTCACAGCTAATTGCACTCAGGGCGAGTCCAGTGCTAAACAATTTGTAATTTGTAATTCCCTCAGTCAGTCAGTCAGTCTTCCTTGGGGCTCCATCTAGTATATATTTAGAGCCCAGTTAGAGCCCAGGGGTGGCATTTGCCAGGGCTATTACCACCTTCTCTAAGTAACACCTTATCGATGTATGGAGAGTTATACAAGACAGTTGGACAGGAAAGAAAGACAGCTGCTGCAGCACATCCACTGATTAACCCAGGCAAGTAAACAAAAAGGAATAAGGAGGAATTGGAGAAAATAGATAATTTTATACTTGTAATATTAATTTAATTTTTAATCTCAGCTGGTTTGTCTACCTGTATGTATCCTACGAGCCTTGTCATATGCATGCTAACATGAACATATTACTTCTATCTGTACTAACAATTCCACTATTAATACAGATTTCCTCTTACCCCTGCATCCATGCCCAGAACCCGCACCATACCATATTAATACACCATGGACTTCTGCATACATGCACCCTTCCCTCTGAATGCTGGTAGAGAGTATTAAAAACAAGCTCACCCACCCCCAGTAATTATAGCAATAGACGCACCCTCTCACTATATGCGCACAGAAAACAAATCACTAAATTTTTATGCATTCTATTACTTTCCTTGGCAAATGACATAGAAACCAACTCTGGCCCTCAAATAGCAATAAATTGCAACCTCCCCTTTAAAAAGGGTCTGTCTTTTGTGCACTGCAACATACGCAGTATACTGCCCAAAATGTATGAACTAAAAGCATGGTGTTACACATACAAACCTAAAATCCTGGTTATCCCCAAATCATATACATACAGGAATCAGTAAACTTTACACTTCTAAATTACTCTCATAACACTGATTCATATGAACACATTGCCTGCAAAATTTGTCTTCCATACTCAAAACAAATCATAATTGTTGGCATCTACAGACCGCCAAATACCCCAGCACATTCCCTTTCAGACATAGCACAAAACCTAAAGGAGATTGCCACTCAAAACAAGAAAAGCGAGCTGATGGTTCTTGGAGACTTTAATATTAATTGGTTAGACTCCAGGAATGAAAAATTGTGTTCATTGTTTAAAACATTGAACTTATCACAACTAATATCCTCCCCTACTCGCATAAATCTTAAAACATCCAACCATACTCTGCTAGACTGGATCCTTTCATCCTGCACAAGCAGAATCCAAGATTCAGGTGTACTAGCAAACGTGTTTAGCGATCACTCAATAGTTTACTGTGTCCGCAAAATAAAACCAGTCAAGTCATGTTCCAAATTCATACTCACGAGATCATTTAGAAATTTTAATCTTCAGTCCTTCCAAAATTATTTAAGGAATTGCTCATGGCATAGAATACAACTAATACCAGACCTAGGGCTAGATTTAAAGGCAGCCGTTAGTAAAAAAAATCACTAACGGGTGCGTTAAGTTTCATGTAGCAATTCAAAGATCCGTCTAAAGAACAGCTATCAGCAGTTGCAGAATCCTTATGGCAGATACACTTACGTGCATTGAGATGCATGGAACAACATTCCCCAGAGCCATTCAAAGGCTTGCGGTACTGTTAACGGCTGAAAAAAAGACACACCTAAAGGCAAAAAGTTAAGACCCACATTTCTTAGACGTTAGACACTTAACGGGCAAAACAAAACACCCGTTACATAGGAAAATACACAAAATGCTTACCGCATAAGCATGTAAATGGAAAAATTAACCCGTGCAATGCCAAAACAACACAAAAACATGGACACACAACACAAATCACTGTCACACACAACAACAAGCAACACCACAGGGACAAGGACCCCCCAAAAAACACCAACACAACATGGCACGGAATAATGGGGGTTATCACACAAAACGGACACCTGCAAATACAAGCTCACCTGTGCAACATCAACACACGACCTGCACCCCACAACTACACACCCGCAAATGGCAGACACATAACAAGCACAACACACCACATCTTATAACACACACACACCTGCAAACACTTACCTGGACAAAAACAACTCTCCACTGGTCAGCACTCACCTCATCACCACACCTACACAACGCCCTATCAAGTACTTAAAGGGACAACTCACCACACTCACTTGTGGCTTGTTTTCCACTCAGGGAGGGAGAGAGAGAGAGAGAGAGATGAAGAGAGACAGAGAGAGATAGAGAGCGCAATCAGTATGTTGGGTTAAATATTGTTGCGAAGACTGCGGAGAAGGCGTGCAAGGGAGAGAGCTAGGGAACATCAGCAACCCCTTCCCCTGTTGCAAGTGAGGAGGCTCTGGCTCAGCAGCCACACAGGAGTCCATCCCCACCTGGAGGACAGCACCTGCCTGCAGATGTACAGCTGCAGCAACAGGATGCTCCACAGCAACAGGATGCTCCACAGCAGCAGAGAATGTATAGACGACCACCAAGGCCCAGGGTATACTGCCCAAGGGTCACCCTCTTTGGAATGACTGATGATGAGGTCATTGATCGCCACAGGTTGAGGCCTGACAGCACCATTGCCTTGTATGAAGTCATCAAAGATCAGGTGGATCCCATCTACATGCACAACCATGCCTTATCTGGCCTGCAAAAACTACTGTGTGCCATACACTTCATGGCAAGTGGGGCCTTCCAGTCCACTGAGGGTTACGAATCTGGCATGTCACAGGCCAAATTCTCCAGGGTGCTGGCCCAGGTCCTGCCAGCCCTCAAAAGCAAGGTCAGTACTTATATACATTTCCCCACCACTGACATGGACTGGATACACGTCAAGCAGGCCTTTTACTCCAGGGGAGGCATGTCCAGGGTCATGGGTGCTCTAGATTGCACCCATGTCCGTATTAAAGCCCCAGCACATGACACACAGCTATTCATCAACAGGAAGAACTTCCACTCCATCAACGTGCTGATGGTGTGTGAAAGCCATATGAGGATAATGAATGTCTGTGCAAAGTATCCTGGTAGCTCACATGATTCATACATTCTACAAAACTCCTCAGTCCACAGAGATTTCGATAATGGAACTTTTACGGGGGGATGGCTTTTGGGTGAGTTCACAATACAAAATCACACCACATCCACAGGCCTACACACAACGCTGCTCAGCATGCTCCTGACCCACAGCTAGTACGTCCACCACACAAAACATCATTAACACAACATGTGCTCCCTGTCTCACCATGTCACTCACATTACACAGGTGATGCTGGCTATGGCTGCAAGTCCTGGCTACTGACCCCTGTGGCCAATCCCCAAACACATGCCCAGGAAAGGTACAACCAGGCTCATGGCAGAACGAGGAATGCCATTGAGCGGACCTTTGGCCTCCTCAAGTCAAGATTTAGATGTCTGGACCACTCTGGGGGAGCACTGCAGTATGCATCTGGAAAGGTGTGCGACATAATTGTGGCGTGCGCAATACTGCACAACATCGCAGTGGACATCAGGCTGCTGGATCACATCCAGGACCCCCCATACCTGAAGTGCCCATGGACATCAACCATGTTGAGGAGACCTTGAGAGGGGTGCAGATCAGAGACACGCTCATGACGGAACACTTTACCTGTGAGTATAACACAGGCATGCAAACAATCCATGCAAGTCCCCCATCAGTCCTGTGACACTAACCACACTGCACATTATGTTCTGTCTCACCCCACAGGAACATTGACACAACACTACACTGGCAGCAGCATGGCCCCAAATATCAACCATACCATGGACGTGGCAAATTGTGTGTGGATTCAAAAACCATCCTCCATTCCCCTCTCCACGTTGACATACAGACCCCAAGGATATCACGCACAACCCCAGGAGAAACAAGGTACAACACATAACCCATGTTCATCACCTTACAGGGCTTGATTGACAGCAACTAACTTGATATGCCATGATCATAGCCTGAGCAACCATGCTAGCCCAGTAGCGAAAGAGTATTATCCAATGCTATGCATTGGATATGTGGTGAAGAAAAATATATGTGTTTGGGTTAATCCCCCTGGGTAAACAAGGGTACTCCCACTGCTGAAAGGTGTTTGAGTTATTATGGGTGAAGGTTTCATTTTGAGGTGCAATATCACAGTGGCCCGAAATAGTACAGTGGGGCTGTTGCAACACCCTCCCATGTAGATATCTGGTCCCTGTACCAGAGCTGTCCATATGATAGTGTAGTAACAGCACCACTGTACAATTTCAGGCCAGTGGGATATTGCCCCTGACATATCCATGTCTGAGCTGTGATATCCTTTGAATCAACACAACTTTCAGCAGTAGGAATACCATTGTTTAACTCGGGGGGGGGGGGAATCCAACAACATTTATTTGTCTTTACAACTTTTAGGGATGGCTATCCCTCCAGGAGGATAGGAAAGGTTAAGTCCACCTTGATGTCAGATTGTAGACATTGTGAAAACAGATGTTGTTCGCTATTAGTCCTATCCCTCCTACCCTCATGGTTGTTCAGATATTGCTCTATGTGACAGATGTAGATTTCAGTCATTTGTCCACACAAGGGCTCTTCAGCAGAGCCAAAATCGCCCCATTTAGAGAACAATACTTAATTGGAATGGTGTACAGAGTGTGCATGGTTTGCAAGCACACTCTGTGGACCATTCCAAAGAGGCAGTTATCTCAAATGTTGCGAATTTGGCTCTGCTGAAGAGCCTCCGTGTGGTCAAATGACAGATCTCTCCACCTGTCACATAAAGCAATATCTGTTTAACCATGAGTGTTGGAGGGATAGAACTTACATCGGGACACATCTTTTTACGATGCCAATGATATTACATCATGATGACATTACCCATTGCTATCTCATTACAGTCACACACAAGTAGAAATGGTTAAATGTATGTGGATATGTACCCTTCATATGGATACAGTAATATCCTTCCAAGATGTGAAGCCAGAGAGCAGTTCAGTATGTGTGATTGCCTTACTGGCTATATATGCGCACCCATCCAACAATACATTGGATTGATATCATGGATATGAACATACCTCGTATATCCCATCTACGTAGAGTGTGATATTCTATGTATGTGTATTTGGATGGTAGCAATGTAGGTTGATTTGTGATGGGTGCACATATCTGACCAGTAAGGCAATCACATCCAGTGAACTGATCTCTGTGTTCACATCATGTTGGGACATATTTAGAAACATTTGAAACCTAAGGGCAACAATCAAGTCAGTAGTGAGCGATATCTTTGATTGAGGTCTGTTTTTCTCTGTGTATGAGACCATCCATCCTTCTGTGTGAGGCAACCGTACTCAGTCCTAGATATCTATCAGTCATGGCCTGTTGGTGACCAAGGTACAATGGTTGAAATTTGGCTCCCATGTGTATCCTGCAAACAGCGGCTGGTGTACCATCCATCCATGGCATCAGTGGATCCATGTGGGAATCAGATGTGGGATATGTCATTTCAAGTTAGAGAAAATCATTGCAGCCACAACACCAAGGCCTACTTCATCCACCTTTAATCCTGTGGAATAGTATTCGGCCTGTGTGTTGCACATACAATCAGTTTTTCTCTGGGACACTGTGATGTGTGACCTGATCCACCCTTTTTGTGATTCAGTAAGCGGTGATGTTGAACTGATAGAGTGAACATGATGCTGACTTCTCCAGTGATCTCCTTTCCCCATTTCAAGTGTTTTCCATGGAGTCTGTACAATGGGACCCTAACTTGATTCTTGTTTTTGCATATTCTCCATAGACTAACACTGGTATTGGTGAAGTGAGGGTGTGTGAGGGTTACTTTGTGTCCACCATCTCTTTGTCACCGCTTGGTGAATTTCCCCTGTGTAGCATGTGATCGTTGGCCTATTGACTTGTTTGTTGTCTGGTTAACCCTTTGAGTACCAGAGGGGTTGCTAAAGCATTGTTGATCGATGCATTGATGATCCCTCTAGCACTCAAGGGGTTAGGTGCTGACTTCCCTTTGGGGACATGGGTGACATTGTGTGTGAACAGTGATGATATTTAACAGATGACATTTTGAACATAACGGTTTGTGTATTGTGTGTGATGAGCACAATGGCAGGAGGGTTGAAGTAGGACTGTAACAGGTTTGTCCCAAGTTGGACCTTGACATTTGTCCTAGTGTTGTGTCCTGTTATTAACCCTCAGGGTGCTGTGTTGGTGCAGTTGTATGGATGAGTGATGGGCATGTGTTGAGGTGTGACTGTGTGTGCAGCTGGTGTTGGTTGATGTAGTGTGTTGTTATGTAGTGTTGCACTTACCGGTAGTGTGGCGGCTCCTCTCATCCCCAGTGTCAGCTCCTCCAACGACCCCCTCGATCAGGGTCGGGGACATGGCCTGCCGCACCATCTCCTCCCAGCCGCAGAAGGTGATAGGGACGGGTGGGCCACCTCCAGTGCCTCGGGTGTGCTTGGCGAGCTCAGTCATCTTGTTTTTCACCACCCTCCGGCAGTCGCCCCATCTCTTTTTGATGGACTCCGCATCCCGCCTGCATGGAGCCACAGCGTTGACCCGGCTGCAGATCTGGTTCCAGGCTGCCTTCCTCCTTGCTGACAGGCCAGGGACCTTCGCCGTATGGTGGAGAACACTCTACCTCTCCAGGACAGCTTCCACGAGAGCCATGTTCTCCTCCTCTGTGTATTTGGGGTCCCTGATACTGCCCTCCTCACCTCTGGCATGGGATGATTCAGAGCCGGAGTGCCCTGCCTGGTCTGACCCTGACTGTGTGGGGTGCGCCCCAGCAACTACCCCTCATCCCACTGCAGGTTCTGTCCCTGTCCTGTGTGTGCATGCTCTTGTGGGCCAGGTCCCCCTCCGCCCTGCGGATCTCCCTCTCCCACCGCTGCTCTGCTCAGGGACACCCTCCTGACCTTCCTCCTCTTCCACTACTCTCCCCATCCCTCTCTCCTGTCCTCCTCTCCTCGCCATCACTCACCCACTCACACCCAGGCACTCCCACAGGCCCTCACAGACACACTCAATCCACTCACTCTCTGTCACACACTTTCACTCACAGACTCACAATGTAAAAATAAAATGTAAAATGTGTAAGGTGTTATAAAATAAAAGGACTATGTGTATGTATGTGTATGTGTTTTTATATGTATATGTAATATGTGCAAAGGTGTGATATGTGTCGTATTATGTGCAATGCTGTCCTCTCTCCAAACTTCAAAACTCCTCTACCTCCAATGAATGCTCCTGTCTCCCTCTCTCTGATCACTATCCTCCGCTCCTGGGTCCTGATATCTGTCTCTGAAGAACTCGATAACAGACAGTGTGTGACGGTTATTTTTGGGTATATATAGGTGTATTTGAAGTTTTTTGATACATTGGGGCTTTGTGATTGGCTGTGTGTTTGAATTTGTTTTTGCATCAATCAGGGTTGCTAGACAACAGCAGCAGTTATGTTACATGTTGTTTTGAGCGATGTTAACGTTTGATTTGGCCGCCCGTTGTGCATTAACATGAGCGACAACGGCTTTTGTGTTACGTGTTTTGTGTGTGCCTACGTTCGATAGCTATTCTTGTAGAGTACCTATTGAATCTGCCGTAACTCATGTATTATTTGCGAGCGATGTGCCTTTTTCACTTAGCGGCTGGTTTAACGTGTGCCTTTAAATCTAGCCCCTAGACTCTGCGATTGAATTCTTTAACTCTGAATTCTTACAGGTCTGTAATACACATGCCCCACTAAGGAAGGTCAGGGTTAGGGGGGCACATCTACCCTGGGTCTCAGCTGACGTGATTCAATTATACACAGAGATGCCTTATGGACAAAATTTAAACAAACCGGCTCCGCATATGATCACACTGCATACAGACAATTAAGGAATACATGTACAAAACAAACAAAATTAGCAAAAGCAGAATATTTAACTGACAACTTAGACAGTAACATTTCAAAGCCAGCCAACTTTTGGAAGGTTATTAAAAACCTCTATAACCCTCCTAATCATACTCACCCACCAACTATAATAGTAGACCATGAAACAATACAGTACCCCATAGCCATAGCCAATGCATTTAACAGCTACTTTGTTGGATGTGCCACCACCCTGATTACACAAAACAAAGATAACTCGGAAGTTCAGCCATCTAAAGAACATTCACTGGCATCTGTTGCCCGGTCCAATTCTGAAAATGAATTCAATTTCATGCCAGTAAATGAAAGCGAAATATATGATCACCTCCTCAATCCAAAAATGAAATGCCAATCTAGCCCTGACAAACTACCAACAATGCTATTAAAGCTCAGTGCTATGGTAATGGCCAAACCGATTGCATCTTTAATTAATACCTTTTTGGCAACAGGGTATATGCCCAAATCGGAAGGTGGCTAGAGTTGTGCCTATCCACAAAAGTGGGGATAAAAATGTAGTATCAAACTACAGACCAATATCCCTACTCCCCACTTTATCCAAAATCCTAGAGAAATGTGTACACGTGCAACTAAATAAATATTACCAACAAACCATTTTTTTCACCCCACTTCAATCAGGCTTTCGACCAAATCACTCAACAGTCACAGCCCTCCTAAAAGTAACCAACGATATCCAGACGGGCATGGAAAATGGTGACCTCACAGGAGCCATATTCCTAGATTTTGCCAAGGCCTTTGACACAGTAGACCATAATATTCTTATAAATAAACTCCAAAGATCAGGACTAGGTAATAATTCTCTAAACTGGTTCCGATCCTACTTATCAGACAGAATGCAATATGTCTCAGTTGCTGGCAATGACTCCCTTCCGCTCAAAGTAACAAGTGGAGTTCCTCAAGGCTCCATTCTTTGCCCTCTTCTATTTTCTCTTTTTATAAATGATCTGCCCAAGGTTTGCAAATCAGCTTCAGTACACATGTATGCAGGCGACACCATTCTCTATACTAAAAACTCAAACATATCACACCTTGAGGCCATTTTACAACATGATTTCTACGAGTTTGAAAGATGGATAGCAAGGGACAAATTGTTCTTAAACACAGACAAAACTGTCACAATGATATTTGGCACAAACCACAAACTGCGTAATCTCTGCAATACCCACCTATCCATTGTAACGGAGTCTAATCGTAAACTGTCCCCAGTGGACTCCTACAAATATCTTGGTATGTGGCTTGACCCCAACCTCACTTTTGGACATCATATTGACAAATTAACCTCCAAGCTTTATTCCAAAATCAGTACTCTTTTTAGACACATATCATGTTTAAGTCCCCTGGTTAGAAAACGTATTGTGCAAAAGATGTTGCTGTCTGTCATAGACTATGGTGATGTAGTTTATGCTCCAGCGCCAGAAATCCATCTTAGTAAACTTGACACCCTGTATAATTCAATATG
The DNA here is from genome assembly GCA_037306005.1 of Rhinophrynus dorsalis. NCBI lineage: Eukaryota > Metazoa > Chordata > Amphibia > Anura > Rhinophrynidae > Rhinophrynus > Rhinophrynus dorsalis. Next base: position 34,761,629 of record CM074728.1, on the reverse strand, counting down.
CCGCTTTAGCCTCCAATGTAATTATACTACTCATCGCTTTGATATGTTAAAAGAACTAAATTGGTTAACACTCAAATCTAGATGTGCCCTTCACCTTTTTTGCTTAGTACACAATCAGTTCTCTGGCAAACTACCACACTACCTGAGCAGTTTGCTCACTCCTGCTCTCCATACTAAGTATAACCTCCGCTGCACCGCAAACAACTTGCTACATATACCACAATACAAGAAAGAAGCAGGAAGATCTGCCTTCTCCTTCAGAGCTCCAAAGGCCTGGAACAATCTGTCTGAAATAATCAAATCTGCTCCCAGTCTAAAATCCTTAAAAGTAAATGCTTCTTTATATCTAAAAACAGAGTGTAACTGTTTATAATTTAAAAATTTCCATATGTATGTATATTCATATGTGTATGTATATTTAATAACATGTAATATATAATGTTTCTCCCTCTGTGTAAATATGCAACCCTCTACTGAAAACTGTCCAGGACATACTTGAAAACGAGAGAAATCTCAATGTATTCTTCCTGGTAAAACATTTTCTAAATAAAATAAAAATTGTAAGAGGCCCTCAAGTCAAGCTTAGTAAAAATAATAGAGCCCTTGATACGGTCTAACAGCTGCGTGATCAGTGTAATGAGGTAGGCGTTCTTTACCATAAGTTTATTCAGACCCCTGAAATCGATGCATGGTCTTAGTTCCCCATCCTTCTTTTTTACAAAAAAGAAGCCAGCACCTGCAGGTGAGGAAGACTTTCGCATAATGCCCCTGGACAATGCATCAGCCACGTAATCCTCCATGGCCCTATTCTCCATCAACAAGGGATACACCCGGGCCCTAGGAGTTCTAGCGCCTGGTACAAGATCAACAGTACAGTCGTAAGGCCTATGTGGTGGAAATGCACAGGGCCTCTACTTTGTTAAATACCTCTTTGTAGGACTGGTACTCAGCAGGTAAAGAGGTAGAGGTACGCAAAATTATCATAGACTGCTGTTGACAAGACTTAGTACACTGGGAGAACCAAGATAAAATGTCACAAGTCTGCCAATCAATTCTTGGGTTGTGAGTCTGCAACCAGGGAAAACCCAGAATGATCGCATAGTGAGGAGAATGAATAACCTGAAACTATCGTGTCTCCACATGGAGTGCCCCTACCCGTAGAGACAAGGGATGAGTCTCATAAGTAACATGCGATGGTTGTAGGGGTCTGCCATCTATGGCTTCAATAGCCAACGGAGCGAAACTAGGCAGCAGAGGGATAGCGTGCTGGGCTGCAAAGTCTACATAAATGAAAAACCCTGTAAATCCAGTAACGCAGGAGCTACCACGGAAAACTCGGCCCAAGACAGCACTACCTCAAGAATCGGTTTGTCTTGAAGTGACTCTGAAGACTGTGAAGCTCTACCCAGGGTCTGTCCCCTACATGACCCTAGGTGTGGGTGTTTCCCAGCTAGATGGTACAAGAACGCAACACATGACCAGGATCCCCACAGTATATATGTAGTGTAAAACATTATATATATCAATATTTCTGTATTTTGCATCCAGCATATGGTGCACAGAATACTCTAATGCGCAAGGGAATGGACACAAAGAGACAGATAGTATGTGAGTCCTTCACAGAAAGAAGAGATCACTAAAAGGCTCTATTGAAATAGAGAGTCAGTGCGCTTACTGAAGGTATAACAAGAAGCGCTAATATCATAAAAGTGAGTCTATCTGCTTACTGGACACCCAGAGTGAATGCGCCTTTCTGGGTACTAGTCCTCTTCCTCTCTCGTCACCTTCGAGATCAGACCATCCTCTGGAGCTCCGGTAACACCCGTACCTCTTCCTCCGGTCGTGGTCTCAGCCTCGGTAATCCCTGTGCTTGAAGTGTCCGCACCGCTGATACAGTTGCTTGTTGTAAGGATCGTGGTTTTGGCGTCCGTCCCAACCACGTGGCTCAACGCGTTTCGGCGCACTAAACAGCGCCTTCGTCTGGAGAAAAGGGGCTCGTCCTGTCTGACCCTAATTTATAGGCATTCTCACCAATGAAATTGAAGCTCCATCCCATTGTTATAAATAGACCGTCTGATTCAAATTTAAATACAGTTTCTAGTCTACACATATTTCTGATATGTGGAAACTTTGTATATATATTAAATTAAGTATTGATACAATGGAACACTGTGTATGAATTGTTTCAACCACATTGAAAAAATGAAAAGGAGACATCACAAAAAGTGTGGATACCAAAAAGTATTATGGATTGTAGAGAAATAATGATAATAATAAAGATGACATTATTTATATGGTGAATGTAAATGTATTCATTTTATGTGTTTATTAAAGTCACGCCAGCTGTTTTAGCGTGAGTATTTTATACTAGTATAGAGTTTAAGTTGAAGTGCTACCTAGTTTGTTGAAAATATGATAAAAGATATATAATAGTAAAGGATTTTGGACACATATGTATACTTATGAGAAAACTCTAATTATGGAACTCATAGTTAAATGAACTCAAACGTGGATAGGACTAGAGACTTATAGGAATATTTTTGATCATTCTAGGTCTTATTCTCTTTTAAATTGTTTCTTACAATATTTCATTTTAGTTCCTATGGATCTTAACAACATGTGATTTCTATAATTTTTAATGTGAAGGAGGAAATTATATAGAATATATATTATTTCTCATACTATTTTCTGATCTTTTGATTTTTATTGAACTTATTTCATGACAAAGGAACTATCACTCTCATATTGGACTAGATATCTGATATGTGGGATAAATTCTTCAACTCATACACCACAGATCTATTTCTTCATTCATTCCCATTGGAGCCATGGTTTGTAAAGTAAATATCCAATAGGATTCACGTTGTGCAAGCTTGGTGAATCTGTCGCCTCCACGTGCTTGAGGTTGGATCTGATCGATTATGTATAAAGAAATACTAGTGGGGTCCTGTTTATGATATTTGAAAAAATGTCTGGACACACTGTGTTTCATATTACCATTGTTGATATGGTTTTTATGCTCCAAAAACCGTTCTTTGATGGGTCTGATCGTTCTCCCCACATATTGGAGTTTGCAGGGGCATTCCAGAAGATAAATAACATACTCGGATGTGCAATTGTAAAAACCTTTAATTGGAAAAGTTTCACCTGTAGAGATACTGTTGAAGCTTCTGGTCTTGTGTTTTATAAATTGGTAGGTGGCGCATGGAATATGCCCACATTTGTATATTCCCTGAATCACAGTTCCATCTATTATACTTCGGAAACCATCCTTCCCAGTAATGTTACTTCTGGCGTTGATATTACTAGGTGCTAGACTAGTTTTCAAATTTTTGGATTTCCGATAAATCACCTCAGGTTTACTTGGAAGTATTGTCTGCAAAATTCTATCACCTTTCAAAATTTTCCAATGCTTTTGTAGGATCTTTTCAATTTGCTTCCCCACACTATTATTTCTGGTAATAAAAGGAACCACAGGGGCCTTTTTCTTTCTGGGACATTTATGGGTCTTGGTTGACAAGATACTATCTCACGGAGTATCTTTCACCTTATTAAGAGCTGCATCAATCTTTTCTTCTTTATATCCCTTAATCAGAAATTTCTTTTTCAGTTCCTGCTTGTTCACAAAATATATGATCCTCTGTGCAATTCCGACGGAAGGACAAGCTGCATGAGAAAGGGGGCAGTCTAGAGACTATATATTTTTTAGTGTTTTAAGGAAAGTATTTTTCCCTTCCTCAGATCCCAATTTTGGGGTCTTTAAACAGCCGGGTGGGGATCTATTCTCCCTTTATACAAATATCTTTGGATCACATATTACATTTTATTGCATCAAATAAGGGATCTTGTTTTTCCTCTACCTGGCATATTAAAGACCACATTACCCTTTTACTCCGTCCCATTTAGGACATTCCCCTGACTGCACTAGCGCTCTTTCAATTTTTCTCTTATATCCCCACAGTATACACAGAGCCCCCTCCTCCGGCGAAGAGCCTTCTCCTCTACTGAAAAATGCATGACGCCTAGCTGCATTGGTTCCCCCCCTGTGGAGTCAGAACCAGGAGCTATGGGAGGAGAGGGAGGACTGGGTGGGTGCATAAAGCTGGGGGCCAACCGAGACACAAGCTTACGCATATGTTCTTTGAAAGAAGGTCTTTCACGAATTCTAGTATCTAGCAGAATTGTGACTGAAATCAACTCCTCCAGATCACCAGGCAACTCGCGAGCATCCATCTCGTCCTTGATAGCACCACACAATACTTGATTGCGTACTCAGTCACCATACGTGTGCTTTGCCATATGGTCATAAGTCGTTTGGCAGAAGAGGTTGCGCGCCCAGGAATATCAAAAACTCTTCGAAAAGAGGCCACAAATTCCGTGAAGTTATATATTACAGGCTTCTCTGTTTCCCAGAGAGGGTTGGCTCAAGCTATTGCCTTGCCTGACAGGAGAGAAATCAGGAGGCCCATTTTACTTTGTTCTGTATAAAATGCCCGCTGTACCATCTCCAAAAAATTCCCTGCTGATTTAGGAACCACTAACACAGTGTAGGTTCCCCATCATAACGCTGAGGTAAGGGAGTGGAGCCAGACAATCCTCTGGTCATACCAACCTCTGGGTTAGCAGGGACAACCGGTGCAGGCACTGGAGAGGCCACCAGTTGCTGAGCCAAAACAGTCAAGGTGTGCCGTGCAGTTTAACAGTGTATTCATAAAAAACAACAATTGCTCAGTTCTGTGGTTCTGAGAGTCCATCCCGGTCAGGATGCTCAGATTAGGTGGACTGCCTGTACCTTCAGTACTCATGGCCCTTACGTACTGTCACGGTAATCAAGGCAGAGAAGGACAGGCACAAGTATAATGACTAAACCACCTTTACTGATAATACACAGAGCAATAAGAATACACACAATATTTCTAGACCACCAGACGGCAGTACACAGACCACTATCCAGGGCTGCACACTGTGTTGAGGCCTGCACTACTCGCGCTATACAGTAGGATGATAGGAAATCACCTAGGATTCTACCACCTGATAAGAACCAAGCTGTTACAGTAGTGGTACCAGGAATGGTGTATGAGCATAGGATGGAGCTGAGGCAACACAGCTCAAGTCTCCTAACCGAGTTATAGACAACCAGAGGCCACTGGGAGCGAAGAGCAAGCCAGAGCCACGGGTAACCCTGATGACGGTGGTCAGGCAAGCCAGGTAATGCACAAAGATAGTAGTCAGCCAGAGCCACAGGGCAGGACCGATGTGGGTAGTCAGACAAGCCGGGGTCATACACAGTGTGAGTAGTCAGCCAGAGCCACAGGTCAGAACCGAAGTGGGTAGTCAGACAAGCCGGGTAATACACAGAGTGGATTTAGTAGCCAAGCACGAGTCAACACAATACGGAACAACACAAGAAATACTAGTAGGCACACAACATAAGGGCAATGACTCCTATGCCCAGGGAAGTTTAAATAGGAGCTCTCCAGGGCGGGAACTAATCAGGCAAATCAGAACTTGCCAATAAACAAGCGCATGTCACTGCACCCGCACTAGTGAACAGGAATGCGGAAGTAACTGGCGTCCATGCTGGCCCACCAGCATTTCTGAAGAAGCAGCACAAGAGCACTAGTCAACCTAGGGATACTGTGATAAACAAGAAAACAGAAGAGAGAAGTTTAAAGAAGAAGATGGAAAGTGGATGAGTGAAATCAACTACTTTAGATCACCAGGCAAGGTAAGTGTTACAGTTCTGGATGTTAGGATAGTGTTAGGGCTAGTTTTGTTTAAGTGTCATGTTAGGGGTAGTGAAGGGTTAGTATTTGGGAGGTGGAGGGGTGATTGTGTTTTGAGCTTACTTTCGTTGTTTGACACTGTGTCAAACAAAGAGAGTTGTCTATTTTCCTTTGATGTTCCCATAAATCATGCTATTTTGTTGTGGTAACAAAAATCTGCAATGAGCATCTGGCCACGACTTGAATTTTGGCCACCAACGCTTGTTGGGTCCATGTGGTGGTACAGCTATAGGATAGCTGTGGTACACAAGTTAATTCAGTGTTTATTTTTGCCTTACCAACTGTTTTATTTGTAGACATAGAATCAAGACCACAATCTGATAATGAGTGAGAGCGATAGAGGGTGTTTCTCTAGCAATGAGGGAAGGAATCCCCTATGGTAAACAACACTATGGAAGCTTCCTTGCTCACATATACTCAGGTTTTTTTTTATTTTTGTTATAAAGTTGTTTATTTTGGTGTATTGGTAGACAAGTAAGTTCGTCTTTGCAAAATGTTTTAAAATGTCCTTTTAAGTTGACAGTTTAAATGTGCTACTATGTGCAGAGTCTTGTACTAGGTTTACACATATTTGGTTCCTTTTTCTAGTTAGGACATTGATAGCTAAAACAAAACACAGTTTTGAACATGCAAATATCTATCTTTTTATATAACAAGAAAGGAGGTGCAGAGAAAGGGTATACTTTTGAAATGTTGCCCACTATTGGGTGCCCAACCAAATGTTGCATTAACCCTTTGAGTGCCAGGGGGTATGGAATGCATTGCAAAGCAATGCATTCCGTACCCCTCTGGCACTCAAAGGGTTAAAAATGTTGCAGGGTTCAAAAGTTCAAAATAAGTATATTGCATGTTTAAGTATTGACACATCAGAATGTCAACACATTCCTATGTCAAAAGTACACCTCAAAGCAGAAGGCCTAAGTGTCGAGTAGCCTCTGCTCCATCTCTGATTCGTATATGACCCTGTAAATCAATAATAGTCCTAATATGGCCAATACGTACCTATTAACTTTACCCTAATGTGTGTCAGTATGTAAACCAGGAACCCAAGAAATGTGTTCATACAGTAGGATCAACATCTGGGAACTCTCCTTCAGCCGTGGGACTCCCAGTTGTCTAACAGCAAACATAACAGAGCGGAATTCCAGCAGTGCAAATCCCACACATTAACCCTTTGAGTGCCAGATGGGTACGGAATGCATTGCAAAGCAATGCATTCCGTACCCCTCTGGCACTCAAAGGGTTAACAAAAATTCCTCTAGATGACACACCGACACCCAGGAATATCACCCTTCTGCTTTGAGGTGTAACTTGGACATAAGAATATGTCGACATGCAATATTCTTATTTCTACCTTTACGACATGGCTACATTTCTAATATGCCGTTTGTCTGGTCTCCCAATAGTCGGCCACATGTAGATAGTGAACCCAGAGAAAGATTGTGATAAAAAGAAAACTACTTGTAGAAAAAGAAGCAAATCGGTGCCAAAAAGTTGGTTACCTGTTTAAGACAATGGTAACCAAACATTTGCTACCTTGTGAAGTGTCTTCACATCAAAAAAGCAGTGCTAGGTGGAGCACAGCAAAAACATGTCACTGTACAAGACAATGCAGATGCTGACATTGATGTTGATACAAATGAAAAGGACACTGGCCACATTGCTGAAGCTTGCATAGAGCTAGAAATTAACAAATAACTTGCAAAAGAAAATGCTTAAGAAGAAACCCTATTTGAAACAGTGTCCTTTGAGGCAGGTTTGCTTGAAACTGCTTATGACAAAATGTTGTTTCTTAGACCAAAATCATGAAACTTGAGTGCCTTTTCAAAGTCCCATCCTAGTCAAATGGATGTCCTGTCTTTTAATTTAAAAAATATACCATAAGAGAGATGGAAAGAAGTGTCACTGGTTGACGTATTCACAGAGATATGAGTCTTTTTTTCTGCATGGTATGTCTTGCCTTTAGCACAAAAACAGACCCCAGTGCTTTCATTGAAGGCTGATTTGATGAAAAACATATGTAACAGAGAATTAAAAAGAACAAATAAAGCAAACTTCACAATACTACTTCAGAATCCTTCTGTGATGGAGATCATATAACAGAGCACCAGTGAGAAAGATCTTTGTTGATTCCACACGTCAGAATGACACATACAGTGTGTGTTCACTGATCCCTGGGGAACAATATTCTGAGAGAAGTTTGAACGAATACTCCATCCCACCTCAATGTGCAAAAGTGCCTGATAATCCAGGTCATGTTATCAGAGTCCAGTTCAGAGGCTGGATTCAACCAACAGGTGTGTAGATTGCATTTATTTAAGTCTGTAATAGCAGAGTCACAGGGAGAGACTGTTGAGGGAAGTGGAAGGTTTCTGGCTCTCCCAGGTCAAGGAGGAGTCCTGTTAATTATTTGGGATGGGCAAAAGGTTTTCACCTCAACACATAAATAGGCAACAAATTCAACTTCCCACCTAGTTAAAGGTTTCTTGTGAAAAGCACAGTTATTTCTGCTTTTTTTCACCTCATTGCATTGAATTTACATACAACACAAAGTCTGGGGAAATAATCAGTTGAAAATGTTTGTTTTTGGTTGACTGGGATAGGGGGCACATTTACTAATAATATCTATCTATCTATCTATCTATCTATCTATCTATCTATCTATCTATCTATCCAGATCTACCTATCTCTCTCTCTCTCTCTCTCTCTCTATATATATATATATATATATATATATATATGAAGCTACAGGGATACCAGCCCCATAAGGTCCGAGTAAGGAGTGACCTAGAACCTCAACGGAGAGAATGCAAAACAACAATATTGAATGAGAAGATCGTATAGTAAAATATCTGATTAAATGCATGTTAAACACAGCTAGCAATAATGGCAACCTGGCGCGAAAAAGAAAATAAAAGGTTTCAGTAATCTCCTAGTAACACTGAAGAGATAAAGAGACATTGAAACAAATAATTGCTCCTTGCTTTTAAATGAACCAGTTGCCCTTTAAGTGGGACTTAAGAAAGTTAATTATATAAATAATATGGAGATAGAGGCATTAGGATCATAGGGTAATGACTGTTTATCAAGTGTATTTTTAATAGATGTAGGTTTAAATCTTTATAGGAGTTAGTGTCAGGGGACTACTAGAGGAAGGTCTGAGTCTGAAGCTAGAGAGCGGCGCTTGGGAGCGATGCTTGGGAACAGTGACAGTTGCCCGTGCCTCCTTGCTGTGGCCGTGGCAGGATTAAAGGTGCTGGCCGCAAAGCCAGATGTCCGATCCCAGTTGAGCCGGGACCCTGACCTGGAAGGAGGCACGGGGAAACTGTACAACCTAGACCTTCTAGAGGATAGGATCCTAGGGTGGAGTGAGACAGAGGTAGGGAACTCATGAAGATGGGACGGCAGTCTACCGGGAGACTCAGAAAGGGTAGAGGCAATGGAAACTCAGAAGGACAGAGGCTCAGCCTATGGACCGGCTAGCAAAAGTGTCAGGCTCTGATAGGGGAACAATGACCAGCAGGCAGTGGAGCAGGACCACCAACCCTCCCAGGAACTTAACTCTGACCAAAATTCCGCTACCCTCCAATATCCCCCAAGCAGGAGCCGAACAGAGGGAAAGCAAGGTACTCCAGGAGACAGGAGGCGGTCAGCCCTGAGTGGTGATCTTCCAAACACTGAAATGTCAACAAGGCAGGAAGGGTGCCACCCAGACCCCAGAGAAGAGACTATACCCCAACCAAGCAGCTACCCCTCACCAGGAATAGAATACTGCCAACAGGTACCCACGGACTATGACCGCTACAATAGGAGGATCTCCAGCCACAGTCAAATCTGGGGAGGCGCAAGCAAGAACCCCAAGAACAGCCACCACCAAATACTGAGAGCAAGGAACAGGACAGCAGGATGTCTCGACCCACCTACTCTCATAGGAGACAACCCTCATGGGGGGCCACCCAGACCAGCAGCCAACCCGGAGAGGGAAGCCTCAGGGGAAAAGAAGCAAACCCTCTCCCAACGGGGAACAGCCCACAAGAGGCGCGGCCTAGGCCACCGGAAGAGTGCTAATCCCCTGGGATGAGTCCCATAGAGAGGAAAGGCAGACAACCCTAGGGCCAAGACAAGGCCGGAACGCGGACGACCAACAAGGCTCAAGAAGGGCAAACTGAGAGCAGAGGACTGACAGGAGGCGGAGACACTCTCCAGGGAATCAGGCACCCAAAGCGAGTGAGGAGGAAGCCGCGGGGAAGAACAGGCTAGGTGCCGGAGCGCCAAGAGGAGTCAGACCAGCTGAAGTACCGGGGGCAACCTGCGATGTCACAGAGAGAGAATAAGCATAAACAGAGAACAGGCCAAAGTCACCAGGAGCATATGGAACAACGGAGGCCGTGCAAAGAATGGTCGAGGAAAGCCAACGGGTCGGGAAAACGTCAGAAGCCAAAAGCACAATCGGAAGCCAAGTCAAACACAGCCGAGGTCAGGAAACCAGGAATCACAGAACGCTCAGGAGAAACAACAAGCACAGAGGAATGGGCAGAACAGACTATAAACCCCCAAGCTCCAATCAACAGAGAAGCGGGAACAAGCTCAAAGGTAAGGAAACCTACAAGAATCAAAACCCCACAGAAAGCAAAACAAACCCTGACAGTTAGTATGTTTTTATAATTGGTGGAGGTGCTAAGGAGTTAAGTCATTATTGAGACTGTATTACTTCACAGGAAGTACATGAAACTCCATTAGTGTTTATTAAGTATAAAATATTTTTGATGTTGATAACAATTTGTCTCGATAAAGGCTTCATTGGGGGCTGAAATATTGACCTGGCAAAATTAATATTTTAAAGAAATCCGAGAGTGCCGATCATTTAGTGTTGAATTATATATACTGTCCTGCCCCCACTATACGTACCCCCGGGGTCTATGTGCAGCTTGACAGGCAGCTAAACACCCTCCTACAGGTAAATAAATGAGACTAGGTTGAAGTCTGTGTCTTTAATAACCAGTCATGGGGTTAGGGTAAAACTGAGGGAAAATCAAAACACACAAACTGTAAGAATACAGAATACATAAAGATGACACACCATTAAAACAATACAGTTACAAAGCATGTTGACAATGTGATGGGTCATATGTAAGTTATCCAGACTGCAGAACCATCTAAAGGAGCAGCTGGCTTATAATACAGATATACAGCAAATATGTCATAAACAAAGTGTCTCTAAAGCAGCTAGAAACAGTAAGGCGGCTAAAGAAATGGTAAACTTTTGTATCTTGCCGACGATGCTTCCATAAGAGGAGAGATTGGAGTCAAGAACTCTTTATAGCTTCATTTGGTGAAGAAAATGACTTGCCCCTTCCCACAAGTCTCTGCTAGTAGCAGGAAAAGGAATTACATCATATCCTCAAGTATTGTATAAAACCCTGGCAATTACAAATGGCCACTAGATGGTGCCAACACTTATTACATTACATAATAGGGCAACATAGCAAACCTTAAAGGGATAGTAGTGTTTCATAATAAAAGCAGCTCTAATTAATTATCATAGTATTTGGACTTTGGAGAGTGTTATTTCAATTCTGTCAGAGTTGTAGTTCAAGAGTAATTCAATGATAAATTATCCCCCTCCCGCCCCTTTTACTGCCAGATCAGATGGGAGGTGCCCAGGTAGATTGCAGAGAGGGACAATCTTCAATTAAGATAAGGGAAAAACCTGAAAAACTTGTCAAGGGGGGCAGGGCTTTCATTGTTCTCATAGGAAGAAGATTGTCCCCTTCTGTTATCTGTCGGCCTTACAACCAGATTCCACATCTGAGAAGAGATGGCTTACACTAGGTAAAAGGGGCGGGAGGGGAAACTTTGCTTGTAAATATCTCTCAAGCCATAAGGTTTGAGAGATGACGTATCGTTCTTCATGTTTTTTTAACGCCTATAAAATAAAATAAAATAAAGATAAAACGAAGAATTATTACTATCCCTTTAAAAGAAATATTTAAACAAAGATTTCTTAACCATCTGTCCTGAGGACAGTACATATATATATATATATATATATATATATATATATATGTATATAAATAAATAAAATAAAATAAAAAAAACAATAAAGTAAAAAATTGCTACGTAACATGACAGAGACAGGGACCCTCCCCCCATGTATGTGGGACCCTACCCCCCAAACGTAAGCTGTGACTGTGGCAGATTGATACCTGATGGGATGGAGTATTTTATAGAGAACCAACGCAAGATATCATGAGCAATCAATTCTGTGGTGTGCTTTACAATAAAAACACACACAGTAGTTGAGTAATGTCCAGCACATGTATTAGAGGGAGGGTAAAAGGATTTAGGAGCAGTGCAGGGATGTGTGATTAAAGTGTAGTCTAAAAACTGACTGCAGCCATGGTTGCTGCAGTGGGTGCAATAAACGATGAAGAATCCTCTCCTCTGTGTACCCCTTTTTTAATTTTTTTTATTTCTCTTTATAAACAATGGCTTGCAGGCAGCATAGCAGCAGACTTAAAAAAGCTAAAAAATATTTGGGTGTGTGATTTGCACTGTGCAGGACTCAGATTAGCCAGATTAGTCAGATTAGCCCTAACAAGAAATTGATTTGTAGGATTTAGACTTGCTAGGCACAAGCCCTAAGGAAACATTGATTTCTAGGACTTAGACCCAAGCCCTGAGCAAATATTGATTTGTAGGACTTAGACTTGTTAGAGGCCCAAGCCCTGAGGAACAATTGATTTGTAGGACGTAGTCTTGTTAGGCACAAGCCCTTAGGAAACATTGATCTGAAGGACTTATACTTGTTAGAGGCCGAAGCCCTGAGGAAACATTGATTTTTAAGACTTAGACTTGTTAGAGCTAAGGCAGGCCCAAGCCCTGAGGAAACATTAATTTGTTGGACTCAGGTTTGTTAGAGGCACAAGCCCTGAGGAAACAGTGATTTGTAGGACTTCTGCTTGTTACAGACAAGCCCCCCAAAATGGGTTTTTATATATGTCTCTTGTTTGAAAGAACAAGCCCTGAGAAAAAAAATGCTCTGCTGTCTTACTGCCAGTAGGTCATTTTATGGTGGTTGTTTAAGCAGCTGAATGATTAAGCAGCTAGTCCTGCCTTCTCCATCATCATGTCCCAGAGACATAATGCCAGGGGAAGGGGAATCACATGATCATGGGGATGGTGTGGGCTGCACATCATCATCACTTCCCCTTCTACCTCAGCATTAAGAGGATTAACACATGCTATTCCCACCACCAGTTGCTTCATCACAATAACTACCACTCTCTAGCTACTGCGTGGTAGTAGTGGGATGGTTTTATGGATGACAAGTGTGACATAGGGTCTCCTGCTATAGCATTTGCCATCATCTCCTCCTCTTCCTTAGTATCACAAGGCACACTGTCAGCAGTAGTAGCAGATATAGGCAATTGACCTGTGCACACTGTTACCAAGTTCTGCATTGATCGCAATTTTCCTCCAGATCGATGTCGGGGAACTGGGCATCAATGGGTCTGGGGAATCAGGTCTCTTAGACCCTTTCATGCTGGTGATGGTCACTTCTCCTCCTCCTCTGACTCACAGTCCTTCCAGCTCCTCCGTTCCTTATTCATCCATGAGCCTCTGCTGCCTTTATTTCAATAAGTGAAAGGCTGGGCTTGAATTTGTGGGAGGGGATGTAAGCCATAAATACCATCAGCAGCCTCTCCCACGGGACGCATCATCAATTGTGCGTCCCTAAGCCCGTCAGTACAAGCTTCGGTCCAGTTAGTTTCAGGAAGAACGTCCGGCATCCGTCATTACGTCACTTCCGGTCCCGCGATCAATGCGAGGTTAGAGTTTAATTTCAAATCGTACGCTACAACCACGATAACACTGAGCACTCTTACCTTTTCATTCAATGCTGTTATACACTACCCTAAATATTGTTATATGCAGCATTTAAACCTAATCCAGCATTAACACCGTTCTTATTATTTTTACCTGATTCCAGGCAGATAACAGAGCTTATGAGCTCTCTTAAACGAACCCATAAGCATAGTCGCCCCTCGAATACAGCATTATGGAGCAAAGCTCCACAACAGAGAGTAATGTACAGATTACATGCATACACAAAGGAAGACAATTTTAACAAGGCTTACTACTCCAGCATTACATCGGTCTGTATAAGCAAAGCATCATGGGAACGATAGTCCAATCTTAAAGAGGCACACAGTACTTTTTAATTATCTTATAGAGATAGGATATCTAATCGATACACAATTCTTTAATATAGTCGGAACATTGGCGTACGCTGGACACCCCTCTTCCCCTGCCTTAAGCAGTTCCTCTGTAACTCTCTATGCACTGTTGTCCCTGTAGCCCATACATGTCTGTCCGGGCCCCCACCTTTTGGCTCCCTGTTCACAGCTGCCCTACAGGTGAAGCCCACACGGACGGCCGCTGGACTCGTTTTCCAAAGCAGAAGAGTGGATTGTGCAGCAAGGAGAAGTTCCGGACCTGCCAGTGGCTATTTCAGAGCTCTGCTTGCTCAAGATTCCCCTCCAAGTCCCGTCTTTCCGGGTAAGCTGCCCCAGGTACACGGTGTGAGCCTTGTTCAACAAGAGCCGCTGCATCTAGTGGCCTAGGCTCGGAGCCCAGCCTCCAGCACCCTCAGGTGCCCCCGCTGCTCCCCCAGTTGCAGCGAGGTGCACCCTTCCCTGTGTATGGGATAGCCCCGCTCCTCCCCCACCCTGTTCTCAGAACCCCAGGTATAACACGGCTATTAGTCAGCTCTGTTAACTCAGCTCTTCAGTGTATTTTTCGGGTCCCTTATTGGCCCCTCCGCAGAATTGTACCTCACACATAGCTGCACCCAACTCTCTCTGTCCCTCTCTCTTTCGTATATGAACGTCACTACAGCCCCCCCCCTTGTTTCCTTGTACAAATCCTATCTACCACACGTCATTATATCACGTTCTATCTGCCATACATACATAGTCACATTGTTCAGTGTACTGATTCCTCGTTCTGTCTACCATAAGTACATAGCTACATTGTTTAGTGGCAATAATCCATCTTCTATCTACCATACGCACATAGTTACATAGTTACATTGTTTCAGTGTCCTGATTCCATGGTCTAACTAACAAAGTACATGGTTTCAGTATCCTGATTCCATGTTCTAACATATGTACATGGTTATATTGTTCAGTGTTCTGATTCCATGTTTCATCTACCATACGTACATACATGGTTAAAGTGTTTTAGTGTCCTGATTCCTCGTTCTAACATACGCACACGGTTACATTGTTTCAGTGTGCTGATTCCTCGTTCTGTCTACCATAAGTACATAGTTACATTGTTTAATGGCATCAGTCCACGTGCTATCTACTATACGTACACAGTTACATTGTTTCAGTGTCATTATTCCACGTTCCATCTACCATACGCACATAGTTACATTGTTTCAGTGTCCTGATTCCACGGTCTATCTAACAAAGTACATAATTTCAGTGTCCTGATTCCACGTTCTGTATAACAAACGCACATAGTTACATAGTTTCAGTGTTCTGATTCCACATTCTAACATATGTACATGGTTATATTGTTCAGTGTTCTGATTCAAAGTTTCATCTCCCATACATACGAACATGGTTACATTGTTTTAGTGTCCTGATTTCACGTACTA
The DNA here is from genome assembly GCA_037306005.1 of Rhinophrynus dorsalis. Taxonomy (NCBI): domain Eukaryota; kingdom Metazoa; phylum Chordata; class Amphibia; order Anura; family Rhinophrynidae; genus Rhinophrynus; species Rhinophrynus dorsalis. The sequence goes on along the minus strand of CM074728.1, from coordinate 34,746,173 downwards.
ACATATGTACATGGTTACACTGTTTCAGTGTCCTGATTCCACGTACTAACATATGTACATGGCTACATTGTGTCAGTACCCCGATTCTACGTTCCAACATATGTACATGGTTATATTGTTCAGTGTCCTGATTCCAAGTTCTATCTACCATTCATACATGGTTACATTATTTTAGTGTTCTGATCCCACGTTCTAGCATATATACATGGTTAAAGTGTTCAGTGCCCTAATTCCACGTTCTTACATATGTACATGGTTACCTCGTTCAGCGTCCTGTTTCTAAGTTCTGTCTACCATACATACATTCATGGCTTATTGTTTCAGTGTCCTGATTCCACGTTCTAACATATATACATGGTTACATTGTTTCAGTCCCCTGGTTCCAAATACTAACTAATGTACATGGTTACATTGTTCACTGTCCTGATTCTAAGTTCTATCTACCATTCATATATATTTATGGTTACATTGTTTCAGCGTCCTGTTTCCACGTTCTAACTTATGTACATGGTTCATTGTGTCAGTGTTTTGACTCCACGTTCTAACATATGTACATGGTTATATTGTGTCAGCATCCTGATTCCACGGTCTAACATGTGTACATGTTTACATGGTTTCAGTATTCAGATTCCATGTTCTAACATATGTACATGATTAAGGTGTTCAGAGCCATGATTCCATGTTCTAATATATATGTACATGATTACATGATCAGTATCTTGATTCCACGCTCTAACATATGTACATGGTTCATTGTATCAGTGTCTTGATTCCGCGTTCTATTTAACACTCATATACGGTCGCATTCTTTAAGTATCCTGATTCCATGTTCTATCTACTTGCATACATAGTTACATTGTTTCAGGGAAATGATTCCACATTCTATCTACATTGTTACATTGTTACAGAATCCTGATTCCACGTTCTATCTACAGGCATTCATAATTACATTGTTTCAGTTTTCCTGTTTCCAAGTTCTATCTAACATACATACGTACATAGTTTCATTGTTTCAGGGTCCTGCTTCCACTTCTGTTTTACATACGTACATAGTTCATTGTCTCAGTGTCATGATTCCACATTCTATCTACTTTTACACATAGTTACATCATTCAATGTTCTGTTCTCCGTTATATCTACATGTGTACTTAGTTACATTGTTCAGTACCCTGATTCCACTCTGTATCTAAATATATATTCAGTAAGACTGTTTCAGTATCCTGATTCCACATTCTATCTACATGCATACTTAGATTAATTTGTTTAGTGTCATGATTCAACGTTCTATGTAACTTGGTTACAGAGTCCCAGTCCTGATTTTACATTCTATCTATCATAGTTACATCATTTCATAATCCTAACTCCACATTCTATCTACATGCATACTTAGTTACATAGTTTCAGTATCCCGATTTCAGTTCTATCTAAACAGACGCACTTACATTATTTTCATTCCAAGTTCTATCTTACATCATTCATACATAGTTACATCGTTTCAGTGTCCTGCTTCCATTTCTTATTAACATACATATATATAGTTACATTGTTTCAGAGTCTTGATTTCACGTTCTATCTAACATACATATATTGTTACATTGCTTCAGTGTACTGTTTCCACATTCTATCTACAAGCATACATAGTCACATTCTTCAGTTTCCTGATTTCACGTTCTATCTAGCATGCATATATGTTTATATATACGCGTATTTATGTATATGTGTGTACGTATATATATATATATGTATGCTTGGCTACATCGCTTCAGTATCCTGATTCCACAGTCTATGTTCATGCATACATAATTACATTGTTTCTGTATCATTATTCCACGTTCTATCTAGCCTATTATAGTATCTCAGTCCTGATTCCTCGTTTTAGCTAACTTACATACATATTTACATTGTTTTAAGTACCATGATCCTTACCTCTTCACAGAGGCCGAAGGATCACACTTTCAGTCCTTACCTCTTCACAGAGGCTGAAGGATCACACTTTCAGTCCTTACCTCTTCGCAGAGGCCAAAGGATCACAATTTCAGTCCTTACCTCTTCGCAGGGGCCGAAGGATCACTCTTTCAGTCCTTACCTCTTCGCAGGGGCAGAAGGAACACACTTTCAATCCTTACCTCTTCGCAGGGGCTGAAGGATCACACTTTTAGTCCTTACCTCTTCGCAGGGGCCGAAGGATCACACTTTCAGTCCTTACCTCTTCGCAGGGGCCGAAGGATCACACTTTCAGTCCTTACCTCTTCGCAGGGGACGAAGGATCACACTTTCAGTCCTTACCTCTTCGCGGGGACGAAGGATCACATTTTTAGTTCTAACCTCTTCGCAGGGGCTGAAGGATCACACTTTCAGTCCTTGCCTCTTCGCAGAGGCCGAAGGATCACACTTTCAGTCCTTGCCTCTTCGCAGAGGCCGAAGGATCACACTTTCAGTCCTTACCTCTTCACAGAGGCCGAAGGTTCCCCCCTAGTATCTTACCTTACCTCTTCGCAGGAGCCGAAGGTTCTGTTATTAACCCTTTTTTTTTGCAACCTTAAATTATCTTCATCCTTTCCGCCGGTAGTCTTGCCTTCTTTGGGTTTCCCTGCCCACGCAAGGCTCCTGGCATCAGGGACCGGTACCCTCACTAAAGGGCACCCACGTGTTGGCTAACCAACTACTTCACCCTTATCATTTCTGATTTATATGGTACATGTAGGCATTACACTGCTTCATCGGTTCATGGTATCCTTTAGTATCCTTCTAGTTATCTAACTACCATTCACCAGCATTACTCTGCCGTCAGCCTTGTTTCCCTTTATAGTTAGGTCTCCTCTCAACTACTTAATTTATTAAATCCTAACCAGCCTCACGTTTAGGTCTGAATCATATCTTATTCTCGAATCACGCATTTAGTATAGGAGTGGCATTCTCCTCTTCTAAGTAGATTACCAATAATATCTCAATTAACTTGGCATAGGGAAGCCTTAAGGTTTCTCACGTTACTTCCAGAAACCTTCAGCTACATTTCAGCAAGCTATATAGACTTACCTAAGTTATGTCATCTTTGTGCAAGTACATGAACATCTTAATAATTTGCTCTTTTTGCCTTCTATTCAGGTCTACTATGTCGACATTTACCCGGGCTTCCAGTAAGCTCCGGGTTATGACAAACCTCACCACATTTCCAGTCGCTGGAAGCCCCGACCACAAGTGGAAGGCTGGGCTTGAATTTGTGGGAGGGGCTGTAAGCCATAAATACCGTCAGCAGCCTCTCCCACGGGACGCATCGTCAATTGTGCCCCCCCTCCATCACCCCATTATTTCATTGTTATCACAGGTGGCCTTCTATTCAGGCCTACCACATCGACATTTACCCGGACTTCCAGTAAGCTCCGGGTTATGGCAAACCTCACCACATTTGCAGTCGCTGGAAGCCCCGACCACAAATAATTTGCTACAAAAATTCATCTAGCACCCTCTCTAGCTCGCCAGCTGTATTTTTTCTGTTTCATTTCTGAGAAACGTCATGTTTTTGGTGCGAAAATGCAAAGTACACAGAAGTAAACAGACAGCAAGTTTGTAGTCATTGAAAAACAGCGAAAATATTTTTGGTGTAGGCAAAAAAGGACAAATTGTTAAGGGGATCGTTGAGGATAGAATTTCAGTGAAAATGCAGACAACATGGGTTTTGTTAAATTTCTCATGGGAACACAACAGGAACTTTCACCCACCCATATTCATTACCTTGTGCCTTGGAAGAGTGATGATTACACTAGGAAGCACCCAGTGTAAGCTGCCTGGGTTATACTTTGTACAGTGGAATCTCCACAAAGACTGCTATTAATAGCATTAAACAAAATGGCAATTAGCAATCTAGATCCCCCACAGTGCCCTCACTAGCCTGGCCCCACATAAAATATCAATATAAAATGATCCACAGGAACATACAATTGGAGTGTGTCTGAAGTCCTCCAGCTATAGTGTAGAGCAGTGGTTCTCAACCTGTGCCCTAAGTGGCCACTAACAGGCCAGGACTTAGGAATTCCCCTGCTAGAGTACAGGTGTGTTGATCAGAGGCTCATTCACATTGATTAACTCATCTGTGCTTTCACAAGGAAATCATCAAATCCTGGCCTGTTAGTGGCCACTGAGGGCACAGGTTGAGATCCACTGGTGTAGAGGGGCCCAAAAAATATAGTAGATGAAAAAATATAATTAGTGTAAAGTAAAAACACAAAATAAATAGCACTATATTAACTGTGACAGGGTCCCAGGAATAATGATGGAGGGTGTATATTTATAGCTCCCCAGGTCCTTCAGGGTATCTACCCTGATTAGCCCCAGGGAAATGTAGTGTATAGGTAACGTGTTATACATTGCAAAGCTGTGTATTTTCGGTCACTATAGTGGAACACTTGGAGAGAAGGGTGGGCCAGTACTCCACTCCACAGTTTCATAGTAACTGACATGTAGCAGGTGAGGAATCCACACCAGGAGTTCTATCACTCCCTACTTTCACTCATCTGCATCTGGTAATTAATGCAGCTAGCAGTGAAATACTTCTCCTTGCATTAACACATGCTCTTTTTTTTGAGTTCCCAGAGAGGACTTAACATCTGAAAGCCTGCAAGGTGTGAATTTACTTGTGCCTGCTGGAATGTGTTGTTGTACCTTTATTTCTCCAAATGGCCTAGCAACCAAATACAGTCAGGAGCTTATGTGTTTAGTTAGTATTCAGCAGAGTGAGGATTTGGTTTTGTTTGATGTGATTGTGAGGCTTCTGTCTCACCACTTGGAGACAAATAAACAGGAAAAGGCTTGAATTATACTCCTCCTGTGTGCGAAGTGTCTCTGCAACCTAGAATGGTGATCCCACAACAGTAGGTACAAACATTAAAGAGTACTTTTGTCACATATGGTGGCGGTTGCTGGTAGTACACTGAAGTCAGTGAGTTGCAAATAGAGACTGCTGGAGAAATGGAGGAGGTTATTAAAGCCCTGGAACAGTCCTCAGCTGTGTAGCAGGACACTAACAGAGACTGAGTCCAATGCAATACAGCAGGAAACTAACAGACAGGCTGCTGAGGGTAATGCAATACTGCATGAAAACATTGCAGCACTGCAGCAATTTATTTATTCCTATAGCGCCACCTTTTGGAAATAATTGAGCACTTCAGACAGGGGGTAGAAAGGCAAGTGACCCCTCATGTGATGCGGGTGAATGTCTACTTTCCAAAATGGTATACATTCATGTATCTAAAAGTTATGTACATTTTAGTACAAGCAGCCATTTACAAAGAAGAAAACAGGTAGGTGTTATGTGCTTCTGGCACCCCTACGATATGTCAACTTATACCAATGGGATGCCATTTTTCTCCTAAGTGCACTAGAATACATTTGGAAATGCCATGGTTTTCATAGATTTCGCTACATTTCAAGGGGCAGAAATGTAAGAAAATACTTTTTTTTTTTTTTTTTTTTTCCATTAGCGCCGCCATCTGGAGGCATTTGTGCATATCAGGCTTGGGGTAACAAGGCAAGACACCCATCATCAGATGCGGCAGGGTGTCTTCTTTCCAAAATGGTATGGTTTGTGTAGCCTTTCTTCACTTCTGTAGTTGTTCTAACCATTTTTGTACAGACAAGTAATGTTTGAGAAAATGTTAGAAAACGTAGAGGTTGCAATAGGTGTAGTTTTGTACTTGTAGCTCCCCCTGAGGTAGGTGAACTCATACCAATGAGGTATCATTTTTCTCCTAAGAGCACTAGCTAATGAATATAGGTGGAAATGCCATGGTTTCCACAGATTTCAGTACATTTGAAGGGGCAGAAATGTAAGAAAGTGACTTTATTCTCATTAGCGCCATGTTCTGGAGGCATTTGTGCACACCAGGCTTGGGGTAACAAGGCAAGTCACCCCTCATTAGATGCAGCAGGTTGTCTACTTTCCAGAAATATATAGTTTTATATAGTTATTCCACTGTTTTAGGGTAGCTTTACCACAAAAACCCTAGAATGAGCATATTAATTTATAAAGTTGAAAATGTCATTTTGCTCTGCTGGTGATTAGGGCTCTACGCTAGCCATGGACGTAGGTAAAACTATACAAATTTGGTATTTTTTTTACTTGGGGGACTCAGGGCTTTTTCAAATAATTGAAACTTTATCAATCAAGGTAAATGTTTTTGATACATAGTATGTGATTTTAGCAAAATGTGTAAATTTCCACCTTTTTTGTCATTATGATATCATAGCTTTTTGCACAATGTAAAATTCTCTTCATGTAAGGTACCACGAGAAAGCTCAATTAGTTTTGAAAAAAACAATATTTAGTTTTCCATATGTAACTAAAAATCCCCAGAGGAAATCAAGCCTAAACAGAATAATGGCAAAAATGCTGAAAAAGTGTCTGGCCTGCAGGGTACAGGAAATGGCCCGGGCCTCTGGCACTGAAGGTAACCTGAATGGAGACGGGTGAAATCTCTCCGTATGTGTGATTGTCAGTGAAGGCCGGTATCGGTTCGCTGACCACGATTTATGTGAGTGTGATTTCAATGGATTGCATTTAACAAAGGTTGCTTTATACATACTGTACCATGTGGCGCTCTCTTATCGTTCTTTGAGGTTGGATCGTTAAAGAATTATTGCACCTAAAAAAAAAAAAAATCAAGTTTGAGCTGTTATATCAGTGGTCTGAAAATTTACAGTGGCACTGTTGCTACACCATCCTATGAAGATTTATGGTCTACAGACCAGAGTAGTCCATAGGATAGTGTAGAAACAGCACCACTGTAAATTTTCAGGCCACTGTAACACTGCACTTAAAAAATTCAAGTTTGAGCTGTTGTAATTATTTAACCCTTTGAGTGCCAGAGGGGTACGGAACGCATTGCTTTGCAATGCGTTCCGTACCCCTCTGGCACTCAAAGGGTTAATAAAATATCTCTCAGCAGTGGGAGTACCCTTGTTTTACTCAGGGGGATAAACTCTACAACAAATATTTTTTTACATTTTAAGTATTACTATCCCTTTAATATTTGTTATTAGGGAAGTACCTCAAGCCTCCATGGGCTCACTCCTTTTGAACTGTTGTACAGTAGACATCCCAGGGGACTACTTCACATAGCTAAGGAAACATGGGAACAAGAGGCTACCCTTAATGTAACTGAACATATAACCCAGATGCAGGAATGTATGGCCGCTATCATGTCCATCATAAGGGAACATACGGAGAAGGCCCAGCAAGCTCAGGAAAAAAGTTATAACAGGAATGCCAGGGTCCGTGTGTTTCAGCCTGGAGTCAGTACTAGTTTTGGTCCCCATAATAGAAAGTAAATTCCTGGCAACATGGCATGGACCATAAGCGCTAATTGAAAGGGTTGGAGAGGTGAATTACAAAGTCAGTCAGCCAGGTAGACATAAGGAAGAGCAAATTTTCCATGTAAACTTGCTTAAGCCATGGAAAGATAGGGAGGCTCTAATTGCGGTCCGAGTCACTGCCCTTCCTAATAAAGATAAGTGACCCAGAAGTATATGAAAGTGTACAGTGACGCTGTTGCTACACGATCCTATGGAGATTTATGGTCCATAGGATCGTGTAGCAACAGCACCACTGTACAATTTCAGGCCACTGTGATATTGCACCTAAAAAAGTCAACTTTGAAAAGTAATAACTTTTGAATGAAACACCTTTCAGCAGTGGGAGTACTCTTGTTTTACTCAGGAGGATAAACCCTACAACATATTTTTTTTTACATTTTAAGTATTACTATCCCTTTAAGATGGAGTTTGTGCATGAGCAGTAAGTAGATGCTACGGGAGGCTGGTGCAACCCGGTGACATCATCTTGGCGCCAAGCACAACAATGTGAATCTATTTAAACTAAGGAAAATGTCATCTGTAAAATAATAGTCCCTGAGGAAAGTAATTAGAACTGAAATGTTGGACTAGTATTAATATTATGATTTTAAATAAAAGTTAAGTTTTATGGAAGACAAGAGTGTGCCCGAGTAATTGCTTTGGATCCTAAACTTTACTACCATTGCAGGTCCCTTGACCGAACGTACAAAAGCAAAAGCTCCTGTGATGGTGGTCCCCTGAAGTGGAACTAGCATTCAGAAAATTGAGGCCATATTTAGTCAACCAGTGCTGGTGACCACTGATTTCTCCAGGGACTTTATTTTACAGACTGATGCATCATATATGGGACTTGACTTTGTTCTCTCCCAAGAGAGTGAAGGTGACAAGCACCCCATTTTATACCTAAGCAGAAAACTGAATATGCATGAAAGAAACTACTCTATTGTTGAAAGAGTGTCTTGTTATCAAATAGGCTGTAGACGCCCTCAAGTACTACCTATTAGGCAGGAAGTACAGACTTGTGACAGACCATGCACCACTTACATGGATGAGTAAAAACAGAAGAGTGGCCCACTGGTTTCTTAGTTTGCAGCCCTATAGTTTTTCCGTTGAACACAGGTCAGGCTGTAAACAGGGAAATGCTGATGGGCTTTCAAAAATGCATTCCCTATTGTCCACGTTCGCTCACCCCAGGCGGACTGAGCTGGGGGAACGATGAGCGACAGAGTCCCGGGAATAGCGCTGGAGGACGTGCCAGGTGAGGAATCCACACCAGGAGTTCTAGCACTCCCTACTTTCACTCACCTGCATCTGGTAATTAATGCATCTAGCAGTCAAATACTTTCACTGACACATGCTCTCTCTTTTGAGTTTCCAGAGAGGAAGAAATTGACCTCTGAAAGCCCACAACTTGTGAGTTTACTTGTGCTTGCTGGACTGTGCTTTACCTTTATTTCTCAAGCTGGTAAATGGACTAACAGACAAATACAGTCAGGAGCTGATGTGTTTAGTTAGTGCTAAGCAGAGCAAGGATTTTGATTGTTTGATGGTATTGTGAGGCTGCTGTCTCACCACTTGGAGACAAATAAACAAGCAAAGACTTGAATTCTTCTCCTCCTGCGTGTGAAGAGTTTCTGCAACCTAGAAGATTGATTCCAAGACAGAAGGCACAAAACATTAGAGTACTTTTGTCACATAAAATATAGTTCAAAATATCTGAATTAAAACACTTCAGCCTAAGCACTGATGCAATGAAATGATAAATGCAAATTCTTAATTTTTATTAAAAAAAAAAAAAAAAAAAAGTAGGGAATTCCTCAAAATATATATAACACATCTAGATTGTCAGGATGTTTCAACACATATCATATTGTATTATCACTGTCATAATCCAGCTGACTCCAATGCAAACAATCCAAATTTTCAAATAACAATATATATACACGCGAAAGAGTGAGTGAACAGATCTTTATTCCATACCAACTTACTGGCCAATAAGCTATGTACAACAGATAATACAACTCAATGGAAAATTCCAGTTAGTTGCAATGGACATCACCCTCCAAATCGTGTAAACTCTCTATTGGCTCTGAAACATAGTCTGAAATGTCCCTGGATCAACATGCTATCTGCTTTGAAACCAACTGAGATAATTCTCAATATTGTTCTTAGTTATAAAGGTGTCCATTACTTTTACGAAAGCAACTACAGTATCTGCAAACACAGCATCGAGAGACAAAGAATTCCTGAACATTACTGCCCTTACCGTATAAAAAAAACCCCAAAAAACCCCCCTGCCTTTGTTTTGGTCAAAAGTGACTTTCCTCTAGTCTTAACGAATTACCTTTTGTTTTTGCTCAGGTCTTTGAGTAACTTCTTTCTTTTGAGAGTCCTTTTTATTGAACTCCATTATATTTGAAAGTGTCAGTCATATCACCCCGTAGACTTCTCTAATGTTAACAAACTTATTTTGGCTAGTCTCTCTTTATATCTCAGTTCCCCTAATACTATATTGATTTTTTTTTGTATATCTCCACACTTTTCTGAGTTCAATAATATATTTTTAACAACTGGTGCCAAAAACTATATACGGTTGGAGAGTACTATTGGCTATTACAGTGGCTGAGTGAAGCTGCAAAGTCTATCAGTCCTCCTAAATATTTCTCTGAGGATTTACCAGTGTTTTCCTATTTAGTGTATATGTAATGTGTGTGTCTACATCTCAAATGCATAACCATAACCCACCTTATCTATCAATTTCCATCAATTCCCTCAGTTTATCCAAATCACCAGAGAAAAACATTCTACTCTTTATGTATTTCCTTACACAACTGGAAGGGATAGTAATGTTTCATAATAAAAACAGCTCTAATTAATCATCATCGTATTTGGACTTTGGAGAGTGTTATTTCAATTCTGTCAGTGTTGTAGTTCAAGAGTAATTCAATGATAAAGTATCCCCCTCCCGCCCCTTTTACTGATATAACACTGTTCACCCAGAGCAGAAGGGAGGTGTCCAGGTAGACTGCAGATAGGGACAATCTTCAATTAAGATAAGGGAAAAACCTGAAAAACTTGTCAAGGGAGGCAGGGCTTTCATTGTTCTCATAGGAAGAAGATTGTCCCCTTCTGTTATCTGTCTGGTCTTACAACCAGATTCCACATCTCAGAAGAGATGGCTTACACTAGGTAAAAGGGGCGGGAGGGGGAACTTACCTTGTGAATATCTCTCAAACCATAAAGGTTTGAGAGATAAGACTTATATCGTTCTTCATGTTTTTTTAATGCCTACAAAATAAAATAAAGTTAAAACGAAGTATGACTATCCCTTTAACATCATCAGCAAAGATTGAGACATTACTTTCAATACTTTCTTCTAGATAAATAATAAACAAGTTAATACCAAATGGAATACACTGCTGAATTGCAACACTGCAACCTAAAATTAAATTCTGCCTACTTTTCCTCACTATTTTTTCCTTGTAGTAATTCATCCCAATTTATTTGTTGTATTGATGCTGTTAACATTTTTTGCTTTAGTCTTGGTTGAACCCACACAGCAATGCTTCTTCAAATATTAATTATTAACCCTGTGCTAATAAGGTGCCATAAGTTTAGCTCTTAGTCTATGCCAATTCTTATTTTATCTTAATAGTAAATGTTTGGAAAAACAGATGGACATTCAATGGCAAACATTTTGTTAAAACCAGAGTTAAGTTCTCAATTAAAGGGATAATAATGTTTAAATTTAAGTTTATTTAATATTGTATGCATTAAAAAAAAATAAGTACAACAATGTAAGTCTTATCTCTCAAACCTTTATGCTAAAGTCCCCCACCCCAGGCTGTTTCAGACAAGACTGCCATATAGCTAACAACAGGAGATTCCCGTCCCCGGACCAGCCGGTGGCTCTTCAGAAGAGCCGGAATCGTGCTATTAAGAAATAAATACTTCACTGGAACAATCAACAAAGTGTGCTTGCAAACAAGGCACACTTTGTAGACTGTTCCAATGGAGTATTTATTTCTAAAAAGCGCAATTTCAGCTCTGCTGAAGAGCCGCTGTTTGGTCAAATGACTGGAATCTGCTGCTGTCCCATAGAGTGCTGAAACAGCCTGGAGGGGGTAACTTTAGCTAGTTCTATCTCTCAAACCATAAAGGTTTGAGAGATAAGACTTACATTGTTGTACTTATTTTTTTTAATGCCTACAATATTAAATACACTTAAATTTAAGCATTACTATACCTTTAAACCTACAAAAGGCAGGAAGGTTAAGTTCTTCCAACCTAACTCCACACCCACATGTGCTTTGCTGATGACATCAGACATGACTTCACAAATGACCTAATCAATGCCATCACTGGTGATATGACAAATGATCTTATTAGTGACATTGACATATCAATTTCATAAGCTGCAGATTCAGTGTTGGGTGATGTGCTCTTACTGAGTTAGGTTTTGTGGATGTTTTGTACTGTTCAGTGTAGTTTTGCTATTGATAATAAACTACAGTATAACTAGATAAGCATTTCTTTGAAGTGTGTCTGTATAGAGGCACTGTTTTGGTGCTGGGTAAAGAGGTGTATTGTTGCAATAGCAGCAGAAGAGTACTTTGGTGTATTGTTTATTGATTTTGGTGCAATGATACCTGAAATGAGAGCTGACGTGTTACTGTCAGCATTTTTGCATTAGAATTGTGATGCTGTATTAGTACTTTATAGCAAAGTGAAATTGTAGTGGTGCACTAAATTTGTTTAATTATACAGTGATTATGTACAGTGTTAGTAGTGTGGTGTTTTATGACACATTGGTGCAGAATGAGAATATGAATTGTGGCAACGAACATCTTTTGAAGCATTTGCATTGTTTTAGTTTAGTGTTATTGCTGGCCCATGATGGAAACTGATGGAAGAATGGAAATTTGTGGCAGAATAGAAATGTGGTGTGGTATCATAGTATTGATGTGTAGTATTAGCAGTCATTTGTGATGTCACCAGTCATGCCATTGACAAAGTAATTTGTGATATAATCAATTTATGTAATTTGTCATTAGTATGTTGTGCCTGATGTCATCAGAAAAGCACATGGGGGCATGGAGTTAAATTGGAACAACTTAATCGTATGGGCTGGACTTGATGGACGCATGTGTGTGGTTTTTTGATTTGTTTTTTTTCAGCCTTATCAACTGTTACTGTTGTGTTAAACTGTATTTCCCATGTCTTGTGCATTTGAGTGAGAACTCTGAGTGAGAGCCAGTGGAAGCTTTAACAAACATTTTTGCCATTGGGAAAAAAAAAAACTAATATATTTCTCATGTATTTGTTTTGCAAATTTCTCAAAACAATTACTACTCTTGAAGATTAATACCATGACCCTTTTATCTCTTGTGTGTTTGTGTATTACTGTTATAGATCTGGAAATTATTGAGCATGCCCTTGCGTTTTAAACCTCATAGTTGAATGTCAGGAAAGCGGTTATTTCATAAGAAAACCTATATTTTTAACCCCTTAAGGACCCATGACGGTCCAGGACCATCATGGCTTAAATGATAGCAGTGTGGCCCCTTGCACACTGCTATCATTAATTCCAGGCTGAGACTGAACACTCCGAAACCGGGGCGTTCAATCTCAGCCCTTCTTCCTTGTGCTTGGTCATGTGATACCCGTAGCAGCGATCACATGTAAAGGCATTCTGAGAGATAGAGGCAGCACACAAACCATGCTGCCTGTATGTCTCTCCTCTGCCTCTGTCTCCCTTGCTATCAAAGTAAAGGAGAGAGAAGTAGAGAGGAGACACCTAGTGGTAAAAGAAAATACAGCAGCTGGGGGTATTAACCCCTTCAAAGCTGGTGCTGGAGGCTGGCTAAATGCAGGTCAATTTCTGTCCTGCAATGATACACTTGTGTTTTAAAAAAAACCAAAACATATCATTAAACAAAACTGGGAGCGTGATTGTTGTGCAGCCATGTAATACACTTATACACACTACCAAATGTCATAGAAAAAAGTGGGGGGAAAAGGGACATGGGGATTTTCACCCAGGGGGGACAGTGGCCACTTTAAACTGCACATTTTGTAGTTATGACTGACCGGTCATACCTTTAATGCAGTCTCCATAAAAATGTAACTCTTTGCTCCCAATTGATCCAAAGAGAAAAAAAAAAGTTTTTTTTTTGTTTTTTTTAAAATTTTAATAAAGTAAATGCTGGGTTATCCATATAAGCAGGGTATCAAAAGAGAGCCCTATTTGTGCTTAACAAAACAGTATATAATTTATGGGGGTGGAATAAAAGACTTGGAGGGAAATACTGTTCAACAAAGACAGTCAAAAAGGTCAGAATTGCTCCGGTCCTTAAGTGAAAACGACCTCAGATTTTCCCGGTCCTTAAGGGGTTAATAGTGTAGTTAATGCATTCAAAACACCAGAGAACAGAAAAAAAACAAATAATTGTTTTAGTACCTTTGAGTGACCCCATAATGATAAAATTTAATAGAGACAATGTGGTCCAAATGTTTTAACACTATCTGTTATGAGTTGCAAGCATCCTTAAAGCTCTGATATTTATTCACATTGCTCTATTTCAACAAATTTGATCTCCAGACATTAGGATGGATTAAATAACACGTGATAAATATCTCTAAATTTCATGTCCAAAATTTCCTATAGTTAATGAGCAAAGTTGGAAATAAAACTAGTGACACATGTATGATTAGAAACTGAATCCAGCCTGAAGAAATGTCTCAGTGAGAGCAAACTATCATCAGCTTTATATTTAGACAGGTCACAATTTACATTATTTTAATTTTCCGATTCCCACATAGCTGACAGAAGAGAGATTCTCATTAGTAAGCTTGACATTGCTGAGATGAAAGTAACCTCACAACACTACTCAGACTTCAGTGATTTGTGAGCATTTAAATTCTTCTGTATGCTTCAGACAGTTGAGGTAAAAGAGCTGTCTATAAATGTTGTTCAGCATGTTTGGTTTTTTGTTTCCTACAAAATATAACATTCCTTTTCCATCCCCTGCACCTCATCTTAATAGTTGAAAATAAAGCAATTGAATAAGGTTAAGAGACTTACTAAAAAATATAGTAAAATAACAAAATAATTTAGAATGAGCATACACATACATGTGCACCTTTAATCCAGTGATTCTCAACCAGGGTGCCGTGGCACTTTAGTGTGTTGCGAACATCAAATTAGGGTGCCCCATGTTTTCTATGTAGACTGACAAAAATGTGAATATTGTCCTTTTAAATGCAGACATATGGAAAGGGTTATGGGCAATATGTTTACTTTTATTAATGATTGTGAGACCTAATAATATCTGTATTTATCAATTGTACCCTTTATTATGTCCTTGATACATTTTTAGGGGTGCCATGAATGTTCCACATTCAATGTTAGGAGTTCCTTGGGTAAAAAAAGGTTAAACAACTGGTTTAATCACTTATTTTTACTTACTATCTGTTTTGCATAGACTAAACCCTTTTGGATAATATAGTGCCAAATTAATCCAATGCTCTATTTTTGATATGATCATTGTATGTTAACGAACAATAGGTTTACGTTTTTTACATTCACAAGTCTTCTATTTTCAATTAATAACTGTAGAAATACTATAAGATTCAATGCATTGGATGCATGAAACTATTTTGTCCAAACAAAGCATAACTGTATTATAGAAATACAAAACAAATTAAATATTCATTGCTTAAATATTTATTAAGTTTTCTTAATAGTAAGAGTCCCTGTTAACCCCTTAAGGATGTGGCTGGCACTAAAGGACCATGGAGCATTTATTTTTTATGTAACCGATTCAGGCCTCCCTGAATGGCGTGCAGCCTCACGAGGAGCCATGAAATCCATGATGGTCCTCGCACGTCATGGGTCCTTAAGGGGTTCAATCATTTTCTATACTAGCAAACCATTTACAGCAATCATAGTGAATTTAATTTAATTTGAATAGCAAAGATTTGAGATGTAGTATGTTTGTTTGTATGCCGAGTGAGATTTTAGGGAAATATATCTCAGTCCGTGGATAAACTTCAGGAAGATTTTCCAATATGGAAAAAAAATAAAAAAAGTAAAACAAATAATCTGTATGTATGTGTGCATAATATATTATATAATCTAAACCAGTTGAAAAGCATTCTCACTTACAAAAAGATATATCTCATGGGTGCATATACTCATAGGGATAAGTAGATAGAAATTAGAAATGAGTAAGCACTCACAGGATTTTTTAGAAAAAATATTTTTAATTGACAAATGTCTATTTCATTGTGTAAACCACATTTTAATCAGGACCAAGAGCAAAACGCCTCACCCCCTTTCCCTTATATACATATTCCAAACAAAAGAACCGTCAGATTCTAGTCTTGAACGTCACTGATGACATCACGTCTCCCTAGTGAGTTAGCCTACAGTATCCTCAGATAATAAAGAAAAACCATTGTATAAAGTTCACATAAATTCATTGAAAGAGACATCTAGTGTTCAAAGTGTAGTACAACACCCCAGAGTTACAGTGTGAGCTAGTTTCTGAAACAAGCAAAGTGAATGAAATACTATACAAAGTGGCAACATGGGCAATTGGAGGGAATCTTTGAGTCACTGCAGTTCAACACTTTAGCAGATAGTCATATTAGTCCAGATCAGAGGCCACACTGCCTCAGTTAAATATGTTCTATCTGCCAGTTCACTGAATTCAGCATCAGCACCACAGGAGAAAGAGGAGAGCGTGTATGCTATCCAGCCGCTAATAAAGCTCTTGTGAACTCCATCACATTGCAAAGCATGGGGAATAGATGTACAGGCACAATAATACTTACATGAGTCACGTACAGTGAGGGGAAAAAAATATTTGATCCCCTGCTGATTTTGTACATTTGCCTACTGACAAAGAAATGATCAGTCTATAATTTTAATGGTAGGTTTATTTGAACAGTGAGAGACAGAATAACAACAAAAAAATCCTGAAAAACGCATTTCAAAAAAGTTATAAATTGATTTACGTTTTACTGAGTGAAATAAGTATTTGATCCCTTTGCAAAACATGACTTAGTACTTGGTGGCAAAACACTTGTTGGCAATAACAGAGGTCAGACGTTTCTTGTAGTTGGCCACCAGGTTTGCACACATCGCAGGAGGGATTTTGTCCCACTCCTATTTGCAGATCCTCTCCAAGTCATTAAGGTTTCAAGGCTGACGTTTGGCAACTCGAACCTTCAACTCCATCCACAGATTTCCTATGGGCTTAAGGTCTGGAGACTGGCTAGTCTACTCCAGAACCTTAATGTGCTTCTTCTTGAACCACTCCTTTGTTGCCTAGGCCGTGTGTTTTGGGTCATTGTCATGCTGGAATACCCATTCACGATCCATTTTCAATGCCCTGGCTGATTGAAGGAGGTTCTCAACCAAGATGTGATGGTACATGGCTCACTGTATTGTGTGTGTTGCGGGCGTGTGGGTTGCCGGCGCGGGTGTGTGTTTTGTGTGTTGCGGGTGTGTGTGTGTTGCGGGCATGTTTGTTGTGATCATATGTTCTGGCGCTTTTGCTGGCTTGCTCGCTTCCTTGGATTGCTTGACAGCAGCATAGCAGGTGACTACTTCCTGGTTACTCGCGAGTTATTCTGAGCGCTCGTTATTTTTATAGTTTCACCTTGATTGACCTATTTGGACTCCACCTCCCTGAGGGGCCTTATATGCTGCGTCCTGAGTCTCCCGTTGTGATCCGTTCCTGGCTGCTGAATCTGTTTCGTGTATGACCCTGGCTCCGTCTGACTACCGATTTGTGTCTGAACCCTTTGCCTGCTGACTGAACGCTCCATGACGACTTAGGCTTGATCTGACTACCTGCTCCGTGTATGACTTTTGGCCTGGCTGACCACCCGCTCCTTGCTGACCTTGGGCTTGTCCGACTACCCGCTCTGTGAATGACCTTTGGCCTGGCTGACTAACCGCTCCGTGCTAAGTACTGTGGCTTGACTGACTACCCTAATCGTTTGACCAATGGCTGGTTTGTGTAACGGTTTGTTTGACTCGCAGACAGAGTTAAGATAAAAACACAGTTTTATTAAAGACAATAATACATAAAGAACCCTCACAGGTCCTGTAATAGAAATCTTATAGTACAGACACACGACAGGTTAATTATGCCCACACAGGTCCAGCATATGTATAGGAGACAAACAGTTTATGCTAATACAGGTCAGGCGAATGATAAGGTTTCCAGGTTACAGCAATGCAGGAGTTAACGTTAATCAGGAACGGAGAACAGTCCCATGTGTTCTGTCAATCAGCTGCTTCTAGAAGATGCCACAGATAGAGTCCACAGTGTACTAGTACACTGAATTAATCAAGAGTGCTACCGGTGCTGACATGGAGGCAACAATAGCATCTGGTTATGACAGAGTGGAGCGTAACCAGTGGCGATGTACCGGTGCTATAACGGAGGCAACACTTGCAGCCGGTTTTGACAGAGTGGAGCAAACCAATGGCAGTATACCGGTGCAATACGGAGGCAACACTTGCAATCGGTTTTGACAGGGTGGAGAGTAACCAGTGGCGACGTACTGGTGCTATAACGGAGGCAGCACTTGCAGCTAGTTTTGACAGAGTGGAGCAAACCAATGACAGTATACCGGTGCAATACGGAGGCAACACTTACAACTGGTTAAGACAGAGCGTAGTCAATGGCAATGTACCGGTGCTATAATGGAGGCAACACTTGCAACCGGTTTTGACAGAGTGGAGCAAACAAATGGCAGTATACCAGTGCAATCACAGAGGCAACACTTGCAACTGGTTTTGACAGAGTGGAGCGAACCATTGCAGTATACCAGTACAATACGGAGACAACACTTGCAACCGGTTAAGACAGAGCGTAGCCAATGGCAATGTACTGGTGCTATAATGGAGGCAACACTTGCAACTGGTTTAGGTAGAGTGGAGCAAACTAATGGCAGTATACCGGTGCAATACGGAGGCAACACTTGCAACCGGTTACGGAAAGGAGGACTAGGCCAGAGGCGCTCTGAGCAAAATGGAAGACAGGCAAGCCTGCAGGGCAGAGGTGCCAAACCCAGTAAGGCACTGGAAGTCAGAATGTCGCCGAGGCAACTAGGACCACAACGGGAGACTGCAGAGTCGGAATCCAGGAGCAGGAACGTCAGCCAGGCCGGGTCAGGATACAGGAACAATCACTGGAGAGTGGTTGGGCAGTCCAGGTCGGTACACAGGTGCATGAACAGGAGAGTAGTCAGGCAAGCCAAGTCGGTACACTGGAAACCTCAATACGAATGTAGAACTGGCACAGGAACACCACAAAAGGGCAGTGATAAGGTGCAGGAGCCCAGTATATAAAGGCAGTACTGGGCGGGCTAAACACAGGGCAACCAATAAGGACCTCACATTGGATAACTGACAGAAAAATAAAAACAAGGAATCACGGGCACCGTGATAGTTTGTCGCTCTCTCACTCCCTGAGACCTGGCACCCTCCTTGCAGGCTCTGAATCTCAGTCCTTAGTCAGGTAAGTCCTGTCCGTAGTGCAGCAGTGCCTAGTCCTGCTGGGGATTGTTGTGCCCCTAGGGTTCTAGGGTGCGTTGTAGTTTCTGTGACCCTAGCGTTCTAGGGTATTGCGGTTGTCCTTGCATTCTGGCTTGTGGGTCTCCAGTTTCCGCTCAGCCTGAGCAAGCTTACCACTATTGCTACCTCTGTGGTTCTGCTCTCTGTACTGGTTCGCTCCAAACTGACTCATCAGTCTGGATAGGTTCAGGGTCAGCACCTGGTAGTGGGCTGCTCACTGTCCCCATGCCTGACACTGGAAAGGTTGGGGAAGTGTATACATTCAACTTTTCTTGTAATTTATTCTTAATAAAGTGGAATTGATTTTATGTACCTGTCTGAGTCGTTATTTGCAAGTCTCCTGTGACGTGTGTGTGTGTGTGTATATTGAAGAAGGCCCCTGCAATCCCTTACCTTATCAAGTGACAGAGGGAGGAAATGGCCTATTTGTTTTTTGAAAGAGGCGATAGTGAGGGGACTAACCAAGAGTATCTGTCTTATGGCTGATCCTATATGCTTACACCAGACACCAGTCACTATGTGACCCTTGTAGGTATTATTGTGCCTGTACATCTGTTCCTCATGCTTTGCGATGTGATGAAGTCCACAAGAGCTTTATTAGCGGCTCGATAGCATATACATGCTTCTCTTTCCCCTGATGCTGATACGGAATTCAGTGAACTTGCAAATAAAACATATGTAACTGAGACAGTGTGGCCTCTGATCTGAACCAATATGATTATCTGCCAAAGCGCTGAACTGAGATGACCAGGGGATTCCCTCCAATTGCCAGTGAAACCACTTTGTATAGTATTTCATTAATTTTGCTTTATTCACAAATTGGTTCACATCGTGTGAACTCTATACTTTTAAATGGAGATTTTTCTTTATTATCGGAGGTTACTGGAGGCTAACTCACTAGGGAGACATGTGATGTAACTGTCAAGTTAAATACTGAAATTTGGTAGTTCTTTTGTTTGGAATATGTCTAGAAAGGGGAAGGGGGTGAGGGGTTTTGCAGTTGGTCCTGATGAAAATGTGGTTTACACATTGAAATGTTGACGTTTTTCAGGTAAATTTTTTTTTCCAAAAATCCTGTGAGTGCTTACTTTATTTATTTATTTTTTTAAATTATTTTTATCCCTGTGAGTATATGCACCCAGGGGATATATCTTTTCCAAATAAGTAAGCATGCTTCCTAAATGGTTTATATTTGGAGGAAACGGGATGTATCCTGGATAGCACTCACAACAAATTCTCCCTTTCTTGAACATATATGACTCATTTGACCTGGACCCAACTCCCTTTAGCAACAAAGGACATCTGAGGAATGGCTGGTCTTTTTGATGCTGCCATTGAGAGAGACAACACTGTCGCATTCTCTACTTGTGAAATCAGCAAAAGCTTGTTCAAGAAGCCCCAGAGGAACAGGTGGAGACTAAGGTACCCCTGAATTTGTACATTCATCTGAACATTGATGGATTATATCTCTCTGACTACCACAGGAGCCATCAGCTACCTCATGAATTTAGAGTCAGAAATGTCCCTACCATAGGCAGGAACAAATCGGAGTTCTGCCGAAGGTGGTGTAGCATTATGAACAAATGCTCGTTTGATCTGATAGTTACAATTTTTGCCAACCACTTCAACCACAAGAACCATGTGAGACAGCAAATTAATACATTTGAGGATAATTACAAAGGGATACTTATTGGTGATACTAGGACTGTCTGGTTGGACAAGTTGGAAACAGCTACTAAAAAATATTAGCAGGATTTAGTCAACTTCAAAAACACAACATTTCAGAAGGTCAGTGAGGATTATAAAGAGAGGAGAGTGTACTGATGGCTATTATGACAAGGCGAAGGCCCCACTATATATAGAAACCCCAGAAAACCCAATAAACAACCTCTCCCCCTCTCCCCCTCTCTCCCTCTCACACACATACATACATACATACTAGCAATGTGGGATGGCGCTGTCCGTCAGGATATATAGGGAATTAATGCACACACATGGATGCAAGACATACACAGAGACACACACACAAATGCACATGCATGCACTGAGATGCATAAAGAGTGACACAGTCATACACACATACATGCAATGCACAACATGCAGACACATAGGGCCATATGTTCAAAGAAGTACTGAAATAACTTGTCGTTTGTAACGACTTTTCAAAGTACATTGTTGTTGGGATCATTAATATTTTCAGAGTGTCAGTTGTGATTGGAAATATGTTGTTTGTCCTGATTGAAATTGTCGTATGGAACGACAAAAAATGCTTAACGACAGACAAAAATGTCTTTAAAAATGTCTTAAAGACAAAAATTCTCACATTCAGAACACATTCCCTCCACTTTTTTCTTAACTCACAAATTTTGTCTTTTGAAAGACATTTTTTTTGTCGTTGGTTACTACAAATTTTCTTTTCTTCTTATACGACACTGGAGAATAGTTTAGCCACACCCCTTTGCCCATCAATTCTGGAGTTGTCGTACACAACAGACATTACTAATTTTTTGTCGTATACTCTATAGAAAATGTTGTTCATGCATTCAATGACTTACTTTTGTCTTTCATACGACAATTTTTTGTCGTTATCCCTTTGAACATATGGCCCATAGAGTGTGATACAGGCATGCAACACACACAGTGAGGAATACACAGGCACACACAGAGACACACACACACAGAAGTGAGTTATAAGGGGGTGACTTATGTGTCATTGTAATGAGTTTGTGTTTGTACTTATGCCTCCACTGTGGCATTCATTCATATAGTTGAAATGCATGTGATAATTGCACATACTATGGTGGAAGGTGGATCGTGCTGGCTCCCGGGGTGTGAGTGTGAGTGTGCGTGATTGCATGTGAGTGCACGTGATTGCATGTGAGTGCAAGTTTTTTGGCTGATTGTGTCTGTGGTGTAGGTGCGAGTGGCAGCCATTTTTTTTTTCAAGTTACTTGGATAGTGGTGGGCGGGCTGGGTAGTGGGGGCAGGCCAGTTTCCTGCATGATTTAAATCACTCCCCCATTGAATCATCCAATGGTAGCGGTAACGCCTCCTTAATTAACCCTTTGGGATGCGTACCCCTCTGGCACTCAAAGGGTTAAGTTATGGTAACATTGCAATATAACACACGGTGGATCTTCAGTTGAGGCAGCGTAGCAATATGCTGAGGAAAGTGGTGTTTGAGGCTTACTCTCTGTAACATACAGCAAAGCATCTCTCTCCCTTTAAGGAGAAAGGGCGGGAATCAGGAAGTGAAGGAGTGACAGTTGAGACGGTTAGTGAGGTGACTGAAGAGATGAAGAGTTAAATAAAAGAGTTGCTATTAAGTCTATCCCTGAGTTTGTATTTTATGGAAACATTACACCCTCGTACTGAAACAGAGTGTATGGAGGGTTAGAGTTATCTGTGGGTGGTGAAACAGTGTGTTTGTGGGGTCATGATCCTGAGTGAGAGTGTGTGTGGACCAGGAGAAGTTATTGATATCCCCTACTTCAGGAGCGAGTGGTATGTATGTATGTATGTATGTATATCTTTATATGGCGCCACACAGTGTACACAGCGCCTTACAATAGATATATGTTACAAAAAATAAGACGGGATGAAATAAGTGCGACATTCATAGAAAAAATGGGAGAGAGGTCCCTGCCCCAAGGCGCTTACAGTCTAAATGGGTAAAAGGAGACATACAATGGGGTGAGGGTGTTAGGTGCTGAGATTACAAGTACTGAGTTTGGCCCAAGGCAGTGCATGGTTCTAGTGCTCCAGAAGATAAGACTTCAGGGTAGACTTAAAGACAGAGGGGGATTGTTCTAGACGTAAGGAGAGGGGTATGGAGTTCCATAGGTATGGAGCAGAAAGCGAGAAAGGTTTGAGACAGGAGAGGGCAGAGGGTGTGGATGGTGCAACAAGAAGTGCGTTGTGTGCTGAGCGAAGGAAGCGGCCAGGAACATAATAGGAGATGAGGGAAGAAATGTAAGGAGGGGTAGCAGTGTGGAGAGCGTGAAAGGTCAGAAGAAGGACTTTGTAATTGATGCGCTGCTGAATTGGGAGCCATGACAGTAGTTTGTTGGGAGAGGAACGGGCGGATTTTAGCAATGTTGCAGAGAAAGACGCGATATGATCTAGCCATGGAGTTAATGTGAGGGGAGAAGGAAAGAGAGGAATCAAATATGGCCCCAAGGCAGCGTGCTGAGCTGACCGGAACAATATCAATTCCATCAACTGTAATGGTGAAGCTAGGTGTTAGGCAAGGTCTTGGTGGGAAGATTAGCAGTTTGGTTTTGGCCATGTTAATCTTCAGCTGACGTTGTGCCATCCAGGAGGAAATGGCCAAGAGGCAGTCTGAAATTTGCAGCTGGCATGGTGGCAGGTATATTTTTCTTTTTTTGTCAGTTGGATAGTGGTGGACGGGCTGGAGGGGACAGGCCAACTCCCTGTATGATAAACATGCCCCCATTGAATCACCCAATGGGAGCAGTAAAGTTAGGAGTTGTGTCTCCTAACATATATATATATATATATATATATCTATATATATATATAGATATATATATATGAGAGAGAGAGAGTTAAGATTATAGCCATATTAGTCCAGTAATGTAGATGTAAAATAATAAAAAAATAATATTTAGTAATACCTTTTTATTGGACTAACACAATTATGGATTGACAAGCTTTTGGGATAAACTCCCTTTCTCAAGTCTAAAGCATTTCTGAGCACAAGGACACAGAATTCAGTTAAAACAGTTAATACAGTTAATACATTGAATTCAAAGGTGTGTTGTTTGCTGGGGTTAATACAGCGGGACGGCTGATAGGACAGGGACCAAGACAGGGGCGGATTGTGGTCAGATACTGTCCTGGGGCATTTTTAAAAACACTGGCCCGTTAGTTGGTATTCCATGATACATTCATATGATATATGTATGTATGTGTGTGTGTATATGTAAATGTATAATAAATAAATAAATAAAGTTGTGGGCTGTTTTGGGGGGCATATGATGGCCACTATGTAGTTATATATGGACACAGGCACATGGGGACTAGTAGGTGGCACCGGGTGATGTTTTTTAGGGGGCATATGGTGGCCAATGTGGTTATACATGGGCACAGGGAGGTGCTTGGGGGCAAAAGCTGGCATATGGAGGCAGTCATTGAGTAGATGGGAACACATTTGGGAAGCTGCTAGTCTACATAGGGTGTTGTTTAGGAGGATATGTGGATTACTGAGTTGTGTGGACATGTGGAGGCATTTAGGGGTAGAAGGGGGCTACAATAGCTGTGTGTGGGTGTCTGAGTCATGATCTCATAATTGTGGAACATTAAGAACCCTTTGAATGCCAGAGGGATACCCAGTGTGCAAAGTGCTGGATATTCCTCTGGCACTCAAAGGGTTAAATCACAGATGTTCAAAGTAAGAGAAAATGTGTCCTTGAGCCTTGCTCATCAAGTTAATGAGGATTAGTTTTGAGGAAACCAACCTCTCAAATGGGGAAATTAAAATTCAGCATATTCCCATTGATTTAAATGTGGCTTTTGACCTCCTTGAATAGAAGGGGTTAAAAGCCCCATTTAAATCAATGGGAATATGCTGAATTTTAATTTCCCCATTTGAGAGGTTGGTTTCCTCAAAACTAATCCTCATTAACTTGATGAGCAAGGCTCAAGGACACATTTTCTCTTACTTTGAACATCTGTGATTTAACCCTTTGCGTGCCAGAGGAATATCCAGCATTTTGCACACTGGGTGTCCCTCTGACATTCAAAGGGTTCTTAATGTTCCACAATTATGAGATCATGACTCAGGATTAAAAAAAAAATCCAAAACAAGAAGAAAAAAAACCAAGAGGACTGAACGGAATGAGAATGATTTACTTACTGATAAGGTCCGGGGGAGGACTGGACTGGAGGACTGGAGCGGGAGGCTGAGGGAGGCTGAGTCCGACAGAGAGGAGCAGGGCAGCAACAGCAAAGCAGCTACAGGAGGCAAGTTAACACCCTGAGTGCTAGAGAAGTACTTATATATATTGCTTTACAGTGTGTTAAAGCCTCTCTAGCACTGGGTTAAGTGGGCTGCGCACAGTAAGTAGAAAGTCTGTGACTGAATCGCACAGACTAGCTACTGAATTTAGTTTTCAAAGCAGTCGTGGTGTTTCTTTCCCTTTGAGTGCCAGAAAGGAGACCAACGCTTTGCTTTGGACACCCCTCTGGCACTTCAGATGTTAATATGATTTGCACAGCAGGTCTAAAAATATACATAAATCAAAACTGAAAAGACTGTTTTTAACCCTTTCAGAGCCAGAGGATGCAATGCTTTGCGTATCCCTCTGGTACTGAAAGGGTTAACACACACACACTGTCTTTTCAGTTTGAAAGAATTACAACCAAGGCAGGCTCACCCGCGGCACCTATCAAATGCAGAGCAGCAGCCTCTTTTACACTGTGTCACTACCTGTGACACTTCAGTGGGGCTGGAGCCTAGCCTGTAATGTTGTGGAGCAGCCCTCCCCTTCAAGCAGCCACCGGCCCACCGGGACATGCCCGAATGCCCGATAGCACAATCCGCCCCTGGACCAAGAGAAAATCCACACTCTTCTTGCAGAGGGTCGTAAATACCCTGTGCAAGGCAGAGTGTGAAGGGGGGGAGAAGGCATGGGAGAGGAGAGAGTTAAAAAAAGATTGCACATATTAATGCTACAGTGCCAACAATCCAGTATGGGCATGCAGGCCTGTATACAACTTGTGCCCAATTAGGTAGATATAACATATACATATAAATACACGTACATATACATATATATAATATGTGTGTGTGTTTATGTATGTGGGTGTGTGTATGTGCATGTATGTGGGTGTGTGTATGTGTATATGTTTATATGTATGTGTGTGTAATAAATATATATATATATATATTATATAATATATATATATATAGTGTGTGTGTATGTATATATCTACTTTATGGGGCACTTCAAGTGTTAGAGTATGTTCTAATCTTAAAGATGAGTCATAAAGTGAGCTTTCGGTGAAAGTATTAAAACTTAACTTTTACTGAATTCTAAAATTAATCTAAAAAGACGCATACACACATAGCTGAGAACATTACCGGTATTAATGGGCATGTGATTCAGTGTCCAGATGTAACTGAACCACTCAATCTCAACTGTCCATACATAGTTTGAATATATGTATTAAATCAAACTATGTTAATATAGACACTGGACAAGTTTATCCATGCGCCTTATTATTCATACAAAGATAGGGCATTTACTATTTTATCTTTGGCTTACCAGTAAAAGCCTCCGATAAATTCAAAATCCTTTATTACCATAGGCAACTCTCCTACACTAAGATTCAGCATAAAAGAAGCTGATCTATCGTTACCTACATAGGTCCCTCAATTGTTGCCTCTGTACAAGGATTTGCAACTAATTATCAGTTCATAGTAATACCGGTAGGTTGACTGCTATTAAATTAAGATTCAATGAGCTATCCATCCTGCCTATTGTGTCCAAAGACTATATAGCGTAATCCTCATGTGTAAATTTGTATTAAGCCATAAATGAGTTATCTCTGTTTGTTAACGGCAGCAATGTAGCTCGGATAAAACGCAGATGCACGTTTCACCAGAAGGCTTTATCAAGGCAAGCAGACTGCAAACAGTGAGCGGTTTAAATACAGGAATTATCCAATCACCATGGATCTATGGAATTCAAATCATCCAATCAAAATTCTAAGATTCCAAACTTTTCACAACTAATAAGCGATACGTATATGTACCGACTCTTTTTATTTCTGTGTTAATTGCCAATATGCGAAAAATAAACTTACACTTAAGACAGCTTAAACAAGGAAGAGACAAAGAAAAAAACATCTATCCCAATTTGATATCCTTTTTCCCGTAAGGTTTTTCGCATATATGAACATTGAGTGGGGTATAATGAATCATAACCCTAAAATAAGTGTCCATTACTCTAAAATAATCATTAACCCATTTGTGTCTGACCAATTATTTATGATATAACTAATGATATATTATACAATATATAGATGAATGAGGCACTCCCCACTCGTAGTTGATCAGCAAAATGTGTTTTATTATACTCTGTTCCGCTCATATACTGGTTACAGCAAGGCAGTAATGTTTTTGGGGCTCAAGAACGTTTCGAGGACTACACTGTCCTCTTCTTCAGCACAGCCCACCTGTGAAGAAGAGGACATTAGATTACATTAGATTTTTATTTTTAGCATGAGTCGATGCATTTTTTATGCTGTTAATATGTTCAACTAATCTCACGCATAATTTACATGAAGTTTTACCAACATACTTAAAATTACACGTGCACTGCAAACAATAAATCACTCTAGTTATTTGACAAGTGATAAAATCTGTACATTTATGTGTTCTACCAAATCTGTCTCTAGTTACATTGTTTTTGTGTATGTATATGCAGTTTTTACAATGTCCACAAGGGAAAGATCCCTGAGGTAAGGATCTGATTGTTCTATGAGTATCATCAGTAAAATGACTGTGAGTTAATATATCACCAAGAGTTTTGTTACATCTGTAACAGAAGGATGGTTTCTCTCCTAATACCTCTCTCAACGAAGAATCTGACATTAATATACTCCATTTCTTCAAAATTAAATGTCTTATAACTTTCGTATCCGAGCCATAAGTCATTATGTATCTGATAGTATTTTCTTGAGATTAATTTCTGGTTTTAGGAATTAACAGAATATTTCTGTCAGTTCTTAATTCTCTATTGTATGCTTTCCTAATAGATGTATTGGAGTAACCTCTTTGAATCAGACGTTCACGCAACTCTTTGGCCTAGATTTAAAAAGTTCCAAATTAGAACAATTTCACGAATACTCAAGAATTCACCTACAGGTAGATCGTAGAATATGAATGAGCACTTTTACTGTGTAATAAACTATTGGTAGTATTGGCTTTACGGTATGTATCAGTAGTAATCATATTATTGATATCTCTGATGATTTTCAAATCCAAAAAAGAGAGATTTTTATTCACCTCATGTGTCAACCTTAAATTGAGGTCATTACCATTTAATTCATCCATAAATTCCTCCAAAAGTTTTTGTTCTCCATCCCAAAGTATCAAGACATCATCTATATATCTAATCCACAATGTTGTATGGTCCAGATAACTCAACATTTTGTCTGAGAATACAAATTCACGCTACCACCAGCCTAGATAAATAACTGAACGTAAAAATTGTCAAGGACAAAATAATTGAGTCAAAACAAAATATAGAAGTTTTATAACAAACTCATTCCGATCACTGCATTCTGTAAATTGCATATCCAAAAAATATTGTACTGCATCACAACCCTTTTTGTGGTTAATGCTGGTGTACAACGATTCTATATCTGCAGTAACTAACAATGTATTATCTGTAATTTGTATACCTTCTAAGCGGGGGAGAGAACCTGCATGGTATCCCTCATATAAGAAGGCAACGTGGGTACAATGTCTCTTAGGCATAAATCTAAATATTTAGCAGCTTGATGACATAAGCTTCCTATGCCAGAAACAATTGGGCGGCCTGGTGGTATTTCCATGTTCTTATGTATCTTAGGGAGGAGGTAGAACATAGCGACTCTTGGTGATTCCACTGTGAGGAATTTAAATTCTTTTATAGTAATAATTCCACATTCTTTAGCAAAACCAATTAACTCTTTATAGGCACAGAGGTACTCTGTAGTAGGATCAGAGAACAATCTACGATAACACAAAGGATCTAATAGTTGTTTCATGGCCTCACTTATATACATATTTTTTTGGTCATATAACTAGATTACCCCCCTTTTCTGCTGGTTTAATAACCACTTGTTCCCATTTTAGCATTTCTTGCAATGCCAGTTGTTCCAATGCTTCTAAATTGCCATACTTCACTTTAGAATTCTTGATTTGTGAAATTTCCTCACTGACTACTTCAAAGAATGTTCTAATTGTATGGCTAATATTAATTGGGGGTGTAAATATAGATTTAGTTCTTAGTTTCTTGATCCATATTATAGCAAAGATTTTAGGATTTGTAGTTTCATTCTCCTTGAGAAGAGAAATTAAATCAGATATAGTATCATCATCTCTAGAGGATGAGGGTACAGTTATATCTTAGAGGAAAAATGTTTGTGCAATAGAAGTTTTCGAACAAAAAATGTAAATCTTTGTAATACTCAAACTGTTCACTGTAATTTTCAGGCACAAATGATAGACCTTTTTGTAATAAATAGTGTTGAGCGAGCATGCTCGGCCGATGCTCGGATCGGCTCGAGCATCGCTCTGCTCGGCACATGGCGGTACTCGTACGAGTACCGCATGTGCTCGCCCGCCATGTTCGGGTCTCCTCCCCGCACGTTTCGCGGCTGCTGCGCAGCCAATAAACGTGCAGGGAGGCTCTGACATCAGTGTAATGCCAGCAGCCATGTTGGCTGCTGGCATTACACTGATTGGCTGGCCAGAACCCGTGGTCGGGTGCTGTATAGCACCTGACCAGCGAGTTCGGCTCAGTCTTAGCCAGGGAGAGATGAGGATAGGAAGGGAAAGTCAGTGTAGGGAGAAGACAAGCAAATTTGTGAAAAAAAAGACCCAAAAGTCCTTTTTAGGACTACTGTGTGTGGGGGCAGCAGTTTATTTTGTGTGGGGGGAAAAAAACAAACAAAAAAAAAAAATTCATATATTCTGTTTAGTGTGCAAAGTTGCAGATTAGAGCACATTCTGTTTAGTGTGCAAAGTTGCAGATTAGAGCACATTCTGTTTAGTGTGCAAAGTTGCAGATTAGAGCACATTCTGTTTAGTGTGCAAAGTTGCAGATTAGAGCACATTCTGTTAAGTCTTCAAACTGTAAAATATCAAAGTCACATATTCCATTCAGTGTGCTTCGCCGCAGTTTAGCAGCACATTCTGTGTACTGTGCAGAGTTGCAGAATAGGAAGAAATACTGTTAAGTCTTCAAACTAAAATATCAAAGTCACATATTCCATTCAGTGTGCGTCACCGCAGTTTAGCAGCATATTCTGTGTACTGTGCAGAGTTGCAGAATAGGAAGAAATACTGTTAAGTCTTCAAACTAAAATATCAAAGTCACATATTCCATTCAGTGTGCGTCACCGCAGTTTAGCAGCATATTCTGTGTACTCTGCACAGTTGCAGAATAGGAAGAAATACTGTTAAGTCTTCAAACAAAAATATCAAAGTCACATATTCCATTCAGTGTGCTTCGCCGCAGTTTAGCAGCACATTCTGTGTACTGTGCAGAGTTGCAGAATAGGAAGAAATACTGTTAAGTCTTCAAACTAAAATATCAAAGTCACATATTCCATTCAGTGTGCTTCGCCGCAGTTTAGCAGCACATTCTGTGTACTGTGCAGAGTTGCAGAATAGGAAGAAATACTGTTAAGTCTTCAAACTAAAATATCAAAGTCACATATTCCATTCAGTGTGCGTCACCGCAGTTTAGCAGCATATTCTGTGTACTCTGCACAGTTGCAGAATAGGAAGAAATACTGTTAAGTCTTCAAACTAAAATATCAAAGTCACATATTCCATTCAGTGTGCGTCACCGCAGTTTAGCAGCATATTCTGTGTACTCTGCACAGTTGCAGAATAGGAAGAAATACTGTTAAGTCTTCAAACTAAAATATCAAAGTCACATATTCCATTCAGTGTGCTTCGCCGCAGTTTAGCAGCATATTCTGTGTACTCTGCACAGTTGCAGAATAGGAAGAAATACTGTTAAGTCTTCAAACTAAAATATCAAAGTCACATATTCCATTCAGTGTGCGTCACCGCAGTTTAGCAGCATATTCTGTGTACTCTGCACAGTTGCAGAATAGGAAGAAATACTGTTAAGTCTTCAAACTAAAATATCAAAGTCACATATTCCATTCAGTGTGCGTCACTGCAGTTTAGCAGCATATTCCGTGTACTGTGCAGAGTTGCAGAATAGGAAGAAATACTGTTAAGTCTTCAAACTAAAATATCAAAGTCACATATTCCATTCAGTGTGCTTCACCGCAGTTTAGCAGCATATTCTGTGTACTCTGCACAGTTGCAGAATAGGAAGAAATACTGTTAAGTCTTCAAACTAAAATATCAAAGTCACATATTCCATTCAGTGTGCGTCACCGCAGTTTAGCAGCATATTATGTGTACTCTGCACAGTTGCAGAATAGGAAGAAATACTGTTAAGTCTTCAAACTAAAATATCAAAGTCACATATTCCATTCAGTGTGCTTCGCCGCAGTTTAGCAGCATATTCTGTGTACTCTGCACAGTTGCAGAATAGGAAGAAATACTGTTAAGTCTTCAAACTAAAATATCAAAGTCACATATTCCATTCAGTGTGCGTCACCGCAGTTTAGCAGCATATTCTGTGTACTCTGCACAGTTGCAGAATAGGAAGAAATACTGTTAAGTCTTCAAACTAAAATATCAAAGTCACATATTCCATTCAGTGTGCTTCGCCGCAGTTTAGCAGCATATTCTGTGTACTCTGCACAGTTGCAGACTAGTAAGAAATACTGTTAAGTCTTCAAACTAAAATATCAAAGTCACATATTCCATTCAGTGTGCGTCACCGCAGTTTAGCAGCATATTCTGTGTACTCTGCACAGTTGCAGAATAGGAAGAAATACTGTTAAGTCTTCAAACTAAAATATCAAAGTCACATATTCCATTCAGTGTGCTTCGCCGCAGTTTAGCAGCACATTCTGTGTACTGTGCAGAGTTGCAGAATAGGAAGAAACACTGTCAAGTCTTCAAACTAAAATATCAAAGTCACATATTCCATTCAGTGTGCGTCACCGCAGTTTAGCAGCATATTCTGTGTACTCTGCACAGTTGCAGAATAGGAAGAAATACTGTTAAGTCTTCAAACTAAAATATCAAAGTCACATATTCCATTCAGTGTGCGTCACCGCAGTTTAGCAGCATATTCTGTGTACTCTGCACAGTTGCAGAATAGGAAGAAATACTGTTAAGTCTTCAAACTAAAATATCAAAGTCACATATTCCATTCAGTGTGCTTCGCCGCAGTTTAGCAGCACATTCTGTGTACTGTGCAGAGTTGCAGAATAGGAAGAAATACTGTTAAGTCTTCAAACTAAAATATCAAAGTCACATATTCCATTCAGTGTGCTTCGCCGCAGTTTAGCAGCACATTCTGTGTACTGTGCAGAGTTGCAGAATAGGAAGAAATACTGTTAAGTCTTCAAACTAAAATATCAATGTCACATATTCCATTCAGTGTGCGTCACCGCAGTTTAGCAGCATATTCTGTGTACTGTGCAGAGTTGCAGAATAGGAAGAAATACTGTTAAGTCTTCAAACTAAAATATCAAAGTCACATATTCCATTCAGTGTGCGTCACCGCACTTTAGCAGCATATTCTGTGTACTCTGCACAGTTGCAGAATAGGAAGAAATACTGTTAAGTCTTCAAACTAAAATATCAAAGTCACATATTCCATTCAGTGTGCGTCACCGCAGTTTAGCAGCATATTCTGTGTACTCTGCACACTTGCAGAATAGGAAGAAATACTGTTAAGTCTTCAAACTAAAATATCAAAGTCACATATTCCATTCAGTGTGCTTCGCCGCAGTTTAGCAGCATATTCTGTGTACTCTGCACAGTTGCAGAATAGGAAGAAATACTGTTAAGTCTTCAAACTAAAATATCAAAGTCACATATTCCATTCAGTGTGCGTCACCGCAGTTTAGCAGCATATTCTGTGTACTCTGCACAGTTGCAGAATAGGAAGAAATACTGTTAAGTCTTCAAACTAAAATATCAAAGTCACATATTCCATTCAGTGTGCGTCACCGCAGTTTAGCAGCATATTCTGTGTACTGTGCAGAGTTGCAGAATAGGAAGAAATACTGTTAAGTCTTCAAACTAAAATATCAAAGTCACATATTCCATTCAGTGTGCGTCACCGCAGTTTAGCAGCATATTCTGTGTACTGTGCAGAGTTGCAGAATAGGAAGAAATACTGTTAAGTCTTCAAACTAAAATATCAAAGTCACATATTCCATTCAGTGTGCTTCGCCGCAGTTTAGCAGCATATTCTGTGTACTGTGCACAGTTGCAGAATAGGAAGAAATACTGTTAAGTCTTCAAACTAAAATATCAAAGTCACATATTCCATTCAGTGTGCGTCACCGCAGTTTAGCAGCATATTCTGTGTACTCTGCACAGTTGCAGAATAGGAAGAAATACTGTTAAGTCTTCAAACTAAAATATCAAAGTCACATATTCCATTCAGTGTGCTTCGCCGCAGTTTAGCAG
This sequence comes from Rhinophrynus dorsalis, assembly GCA_037306005.1. Classification (NCBI taxonomy): domain Eukaryota; kingdom Metazoa; phylum Chordata; class Amphibia; order Anura; family Rhinophrynidae; genus Rhinophrynus; species Rhinophrynus dorsalis. The sequence goes on along the minus strand of CM074728.1, from coordinate 34,712,916 downwards.
CATATTCTGTGTACTCTGCACAGTTGCAGAATAGGAAGAAATACTGTTAAGTCTTCAAACTAAAATATCAAAGTCACATATTCCATTCAGTGTGCGTCACCGCAGTTTAGCAGCATATTCTGTGTACTGTGCAGAGTTGCAGAATAGGAAGAAATACTGTTAAGTCTTCAAACTAAAATATCAAAGTCACATATTCCATTCAGTGTGCGTCACCGCAGTTTAGCAGCATATTCTGTGTACTCTGCACAGTTGCAGAATAAGAAGAAATACTGTTAAGTCTTCAAACTAAAATATCAAAGTCACATATTCCATTCAGTGTGGGTCACCGCAGTTTAGCAGCATATTCTGTGTACTCTGCACAGTTGCAGAATAGGAAGAAATACTGTTAAGTCTTCAAACTAAAATATCAAAGTCACATATTCCATTCAGTGTGCGTCACCGCAGTTTAGCAGCATATTCTGTGTAGTCTGCACAGTTGCAGAATAGGAAGAAATACTGTTAAGTCTTCAAACTAAAATATCAAAGTCACATATTCCATTCAGTGTGCTTCGCCGCAGTTTAGCAGCATATTATGTGTACTCTGCACAGTTGCAGAATAGGAAGAAATACTGTTAAGTCTTCAAACTAAAATATCAAAGTCACATATTCCATTCAGTGTGCTTCGCCGCAGTTTAGCAGCATATTCTGTGTACTCTGCACAGTTGCAGAATAGGAAGAAATACTGTTAAGTCTTCAAACTAAAATATCAAAGTCACATATTCCATTCAGTGTGCTTCGCCGCAGTTTAGCAGCATATTCTGTGTACTCTGCACAGTTGCAGATTTGCAGCACATATTCCGTGTAAGATGAAGAAGGCGGGTAAAAAGGGACGGGGAAGTGGACGTGATCCTGATAGTTCAGGGCGCAGGTCAGGACGCGGAGAAACTGTGCCTGGTGCCAGAGCACAAGAAAGAAAGACATCCACCATACCTAGCTTCATGTCTCATTTTACAGGGCGTCGCAGGACATCACTCTCGAGGTCCGACCACTGCGAACAGGTGGTCGGTTGGATGTCAGCTGATACATGCTTCCAGATGTGAACGGCATTTAAGGTCAAAGGAAGTAGTGGATGATGATGATGATGAGACACAGTTGCCATTAAATCAACCACTATTACTGTCTCAAGACCTTGTTGAGGAGGATGATATACAGTTGTCAATGACTGAGTATGTGGTGGGATCAAGACATGAGGAGGATGATCAGAGTGAGGAAGTGGAGGAGGACTTGGTGGACGATGAGGTGACTGACCCCACCTGGGAAGGTGTAGAGCCGAGCGTTGACAGCAGTCCTGAGGGTGAGCCATCTGCAGCACCGCAACAGGCTGGAAGAGGCAGTGGTGTGGCTACAGAAAGAAGGCGGACCGCACCAAACCGGCCCGCAAATGTTCCACGGAGCACCCCCTTGCGTAAATCTCCCTTGCCAAGGGGTAGGTGTTCCGCGGTATGGCGTTTTTTTAAGGAAAGTGCGGACGACAAAAGAATTGTAGTTTGCAACCTGTGCCACACCAGAATGAGCCGAGGCATGAACACTAGAAACCTCACCACCACCAGCATGATCCGACACATGGCATCCAAGCACCGTAATAAGTGGGAGGAACGCCTGGATCGCCCATCTGTGTCTGCAGGCCACACCACTGCCTCCTCTTCCCCTGTTTTCGGTGCCGGCCAATCGCCTGTCGAAGGCGCAGGCCCGCATACCTCCCGCCCTGCACCTGTACCATCTCAAGCACCATCAGCGACCACATCCACTTCCCTGTCCCAGCGCAGCGTCCAAATGTCGTTACCCCAGGCATTTGAGCGCAAGCGAAAATACCCAGCCACCCACCCACAGGCCATAGCACTAACCTCACACCTTTCCAAATTACTGGCCATCGAAATGCTGCCATTTAGGCTTGTGGAGACTGAGTCCTTCCGCAGCCTGATGGCAGCAGCTGTCCCTCGGTACGCGGTCCCCAGCCGCCACTACTTTTCCCGGTGTGCCATCCCCGCATTACACCACCATGTGTCCCGTAACATCACCCGTGCCCTGACCAACGCAGTTACTGGGAAGGTCCACTTAACGACTGACACATGGACAAGTGCTTGTGGCCAGGGACGCTACATTTCCCTGACGGCACACTGGGTGAATGTCGTGGAGGCTGGGAGCGACTCGGACCCTGGGATGGCACGGGTGCTACCCACGGCGAGGATTGCGGGCCCTACCTCCATCAGGGTTTCCGCCAGCACCTACGTTATTGGCTCCTCCTCCTCCGTTTCCACCTCCGAATTCTCTGCACGCAGCGCCACTCCCCCATCAGCCGGTAGCTGGAAGCAGTGTAGCACTGCAGTGGGGAAGCGTCAACAGGCCGTGCTGAAGCTGATCTGCCTTGGGGACAAACAGCACACGGCCTCAGAGCTGTTGCAGGGGATTAGTCACCAGACCGAGCAGTGGCTCTCGCCACTCAACCTGCAACCAGGCATGGTTGTGTGTGATAATGGGCGTAACTTGGTGGCGGCTTTGGAGCTCGGCAAGCTCACACACGTACCATGCCTAGCGCATGTATTTAATTTAGTGGTTCAGCGATTTCTAAAAACCTACCCCAATGTGCATGATCTCTTGACCAAGGTGCGCCGCGTGTGTGCACATTTCCGTAAGTCATCTACAGCTTCAGCCGGCCTGTTGAAGCTGCAGCAGCGCTTACAATTGCCAGCTCACCGGCTGCTGTGTGACGTGAGCACGCGCTGGAACTCCACCTTCCACATGTTGGCCCGGCTTTGTGAGCAGCAGAGGGCAGTAGTGGAGTACCAGCTGTTACACGGTCGTCGCCTCTCCGTTCAACTTCCTGTAATCAGAAGTGAGGAGTGGGAATGGATGTCAGACCTCTGTGAGGTTTTACGCAATTTTGAGGAATCGACACAGATGGTGAGCGGCGATAACGCTATTATCAGTGTAACCATCCCACTTCTGTGTCTACTGAAACGCTCGCTGCTCACAATTAAAACCCACGCTTTGCATGTGGAAGAGGTGGAAATGCGGTAGGAAGAGCTTACACAAGGTGATAGCCAGAGCACCCTCACTTCGTCTTCTCAGCGACAATTGGAGGAGGCGGAGGAGGAGGAGGAGGAGGAAGACACGGTTGCCTCCGCTACAGAGGGTAGCCATGGAACTTTATTTCCATCTCTTCAGCGTGGGTGGGCAGAAGAGGAGGAAGAGGATGAGGATATTGAGAGTCATCCTCCTGGTGAGGACAGCGAAATCTTGACTGTTGGTACTCTGGCACACATGGCTGACTTTATGTTAGGCTGCCTTTCCGTGACCCACGCGTTATACGCATTTTAGACAACACGGATTACTGGGTGTTCACCCTTCTGGACCCCCGCTACAAAGAGAATTTCTCATCTCTCATTCCTCCGGTGGAGAGGACAAGCAAAATGGTGCAATACCAGAAGGTTCTTGTTGAAAAATTGCTCCAAAATTTTCCATCTGACAACGCTGGCGGCAGAGTACGTGCTACCTTGGCCAACCGAGAAGGGGAGAAAAGGGGAGCACACAGCAGTTCCGAGAAAGGCAGGGCAACACTCTCCAAGGCGTGGGACACCTTCATGACACCCCGCCAGCACCCTCACCCTGATGCGCAGCCTAGTGTCACAAGGAGGGAAAAGTTTTGGAAGATGGTGAAGGAGTACGTAGCAGACCGTGTCAGCGTCCTCAATGATCCCTCTGTGCCTTACAACTACTGGGTGTCCAAGCTGGACACGTGGTATGAACTGGCACTCTACGCCTTGGAGGTGCTGGCCTGCCCTGCCGCCAGCGTTCTGTCTGAGCGGGTATTTAGTGCTGCTGGTGGCATCATAACAGATAAGCGTATCCGCCTTTCCACAGACAATGCTGATAGGTTGACACTTATAAAAATGAACAAGGCCTGGATTTCCCCTGACTTCTCCACTCCACTGGAGGAAAGCCCCGGGGGAACATAAACTCACTTTATATATGTTATTTACAATGATGGGAATACTCTGTATTCCCATTCACCCCTTCCACCCAAAAAACGGGTATATGGTTGACTCTTAATCTTCTCATCCTCCTCCTCCTCTTCCATATGCCCTGTGATATAATTTTTATATAGGGCCAGCTCACCAGCGGGCCCTGTGATATCATTTTTATATAGGGCCAGCTCACCAGCGGGCCCTGTTTGACAATTTTTATATAGGTCAGCTCACCAGCGGGCCTTCTCATATAATGTTTTATTGGGTCAGCTCTCTAGCGGGCCCTCTCATATAATGTTTTATAGCGTCAGCTCACTAGCGGGCCTTCACACATAATGTTTAGGATGGTCAGCTCCGCAGCAGACCCTCACCCATAATGTTTTAGATGGTCGGCTCAGCGCACGTTTCCCTCTTAATCATGGCCCCAGTTCAGAAAAATCGAGGAAATTTTTGGGAGAATTTGCTTTTGCGCACGTTTCCCTCTTAATCATGGCCTCAGTTCAGAAAAATCAAGGAAATTTTTGGGAGAATTTGCCTATGCGCACGTTTCCGTCTTAATCATGGCCTCAGTTCAGAAAAATCGAGGAAATTTTTGGGAGAATTTGCAGATGATATACAAGTAAATATACAGCAAATACTGTTTGGTAACAATTTTTCGCCTAGAGTCGTTTTTATTTTCCTTTTTGTGTGTTTTACGGTCAGTCTGTAAAAATGGCGTACTACGGGCGAAAGATCGTTTCCCAGCAGCGATGTTGGAGTCCAAGATGCATCCAGACATCCTCCCTATGCTGTCCCTGAACCATTTCTGTGGTGTTTCCATCTTTTTCTGCCCTTTTCCTATGGACCAGGCACCCTCCCCTCATCAGAGCAGGGGGTGCCTGGTGTAATGCTCGAGTCCTCCCATTGACTTCAATGGGGCTCGGGTGCTCGGCCGAGCACTCGAGCCTCCGGGGGTGCTCGGTCAGAGCACCCGAACACCCGAGCATTGGGGTGCTCGCTCATCACTAATGATTAGCGAATATAGTCCTTAGTGTACAATGTGTTATTAAAGCTTTACCTCAGCCTGTGGCCGTACATGCCTGAATGCAACCAAACCCATTCAAACTTACAAGTGCAGCAGAAAGTATCCTAGATAATGCCAGAGTGGGAGACCTCCTTGGTATACCAGGTGTCGTTGGCTGTTTTTTGCTTATTTTTTGCACCCATCTCTAAACTATATTTAAAACTTTCTGTAGCCAATGTATTAACCCTCTGGGATCTTCATCCACTTATAAGTCTCTGCTCATTTGTGTTGTTTTCCTAAGTACCATTCAAAACCTCTATGATGTCATAGGACAGTGTATTACTACCTGTTGGTTTCCAGGATGGGGGACCGCCTGGGAATATAAGGTGCCATAGGCTACTTTTATGCTTTTCTTTTCAGCCATCTATAAATTAGATATGATTAGCGAATATAGTCCTTAGCGTAAAATGTGTTTATTAAAGCATCACCTCAGCCTGTGGCCGTACATGCCTGAATGCACCCAAACCCATTCAAACTTACAAGTGCAGCAGAAAGTGTCCTAGATAGTGACAGAGTGGGAGAACTCCTGGCTATACCAGGTGTCGTTGGCTGTTTTTTGCTTATTTTTTGCACCCATCTCTAAACTATATTGAAAACTTTCTGTAGCCAATTTATTAACCCTTTGAGTGCCAGAGGGGTGTGCAACACTTTGCTTGCAAGTCGTTGCGTACCACCTCTGGCACACAAAGAATGGAAGGAAAATAAACATTGCACCAGTTCTCTGGAATCTTCATCCACCTGTAAGTCTCTGCTCATTTGTTTTGTTTTCCTAAGGACCATTCAAATCCTCTATGATGTCATAGGACAGAGTATTACTACCTGTTGGTTTCCATGATGGGGGACCGCCTGGGAATACAAGGTGCCATACGCTACTTTTATGATTTTGTTTTCACTCATCTACAAATTAGATATGATTAGCGAATATAGTCCTTAGCGTAAAATGTGTTTATTAAAGCTTCACCTCAGCCTGTGGCCGTACATGCCTGAATGCACCCAAACCCATTCAAACTTACAAGTGAAGCAGAAAGTGTCCTAGATAGTGCCAGAGTAGGAGACCTCCTGGGTATACCAGGTGTCGTTGGCTGTTTTTTGCTTATTTTTGCACCCATCTCTAAACTATATTGAAAAGTTTCTGTAGCCAATTTATTAACCCTTTGAGTGCCAGAGGGGTGTGCAACTCTTTGCCTTGCAAGTCGTTGCGTACCTCCTCTGGCACACAAAGGGTGGAAGGAAAATAAACATTGCACCGGGTCTCTGGGATCTTCATCCACCTATAAGTCTCTGCTCATTTGTGATGTATTCCTAAGGACCATTCAAATCCTCTATGATGTCATAGCACAGTGTGTTACTACCTGTTGGTTTCCAGGATGGGGTTTGCCTGGAAATACAAGTTGCCGTAGGCTACCTTTATGATTTTCTGTTCAGTAATCTACAAATTAGATATGATTAGCGAATATACTTCTTAGCGTAAAATGTGTTTATTAAAGCATCACCTCAGCCTGTGGCCGTACATGCCTGAATGCACCCAAACCCATTCAAACTTACAAGTGCAGCAGAAAGTGTCCTAGATAGTGACAGAGTGGGAGAACTCCTGGCTATACCAGGTGTCGTTGGCTGTTTTTTGCTTATTTTTTGCACCCATCTCTAAACTATATTGAAAACTTTCTGTAGCCAATTTATTAACCCTTTGAGTGCCAGAGGGGTGTGCAACACTTTGCCTTGCAAGTTGTTGCGTACCTCCTCTGGCACACAAAGAATGGAAGGAAACTAAACATTGCACAGGTCTCTGGGATCTTCATTCACCTATAAGTCTCTGCTCATTTGTGTTGTTTTCCTAAGGACCCTTCAAATCCTCTATGATGTCATAGGACAGTGTATTACTACCTGTTGGTTTCCAGGATATGGGACCGCCTGGGAATACAAGGTGCCGTACACTACTTTTATGATTTTCTTTTCAGTCATCTACAAATTAGATATGATTAGCGAATATAGTCCTTAGCGTAAAATGTGTTTATTAAAGATTCACCTCAGCCTGTGGCCATACATGCCTGAATGCACCCAAACCCATTCAACCTTACAAGTGAAGCATAATGTGTCCTAGATAGTGCCAGAGTGGGAGACCTCCTGGGTATACCAGGTGTCATTGGCTGTTTTTTGCTTATTTTTTGCACCCATCTCTAAACTATATTGAAAAGTTTATGTGACCAATTTATTAACCCTTTTTAGTGCCAGCGGGGTGTGCAACACTTTGCTTTTCAAGTCGTTGCGTACGTTCTCTGGCACACAAAGGGTGGAAGGAAAATAAACCTTGCACCAGGTCTCTTTGACCTTCATCCACAAATAAGTCTCTGCTAATTTGTGTTGTTTTACTAAGGACCATTCAAAACCTCTATGATGTCGTAGGACAGTGTATTATTACCTGTTGGTTTCCAGGATGGGGGACCGCCTGGGAATACAAGGTGTCGTAGGCTACCTTTATGATTTTCTGTTCAGTCATCTACAAATTAGAAATGATTAGCGAATATAGTCCTTAGCGTAAAATGTGTTTATTTAAGCTTCACTTCAGCCTGTGGCCGTACATGCCTGAATGCACCCAAACCCATTCAAACTTACAAGTGAAGCAGAATTTGTCCTAGATAGTGCCAGAGTGGGAGACGTCCTAGGTATACCAGGTGTCGTTGGCTGTTTTTGCTTATTTTTTGCACCCATCTCTAAACTATATTGAAAACTTTCTGTAGCCAATTTATTAACCCTTTGAGTGCCAGAGGGGTGTGCAACAGTTTGCCTTGCAAGTCGTTGCGTACCTTCTCTGGCACACAAATGGTGGAAGGAAAATAAAACTTGCAACAGGTCTCTGGGACCTTCATCCACAAATAAGTTTCTGCTCATTTGTGTTGTTTTACTAAGGACCATTCAAATCCTCTATGATGTCATAGGACAGTGTATTACTACCTGTTGGTTTCCAGGATGGGGGACCGCCTGGGAATACAAGGTGCCGTAGGCTACCTTTATGATTTTCTGTTCAGTCATCTACAAATTAGAAATGATTAGCGAATATAGTCCTTAGCGTAAAATGTGTTTATTAAAGCTTCACCTCAGCCTATGGTCGTACATGCCTGAATGCTCCCAAACCGATTCAAACTTACAAGTGCAGCAGAAAGTGTCCTAGATAGTGCCAGAGTGGGAGACCTCCTGGGTATACCAGGTGTCGTTGGCTGTTTTTTGCTTATTTTTTGCACCCATCTCTAAACTATATTGAAAAGTTTCTGTAGCCAATTTATTAACCCTTTGGTTGCCAGAGCGGTATGCTTCACTTTGCCTTGCAAGTCGTTGCGTACCTCCTCTGGCACACAAAGTGTGGAAGGAACATAGACATTGCACCGGGTCTCTGGGATCTTCATCCACCTAAAAGTCTCTGCTCATTTGTGTTGTATTCCTAAGGACCATTCAAAACCTCTATGATGTCATAGGACAGTGTATTATTACCTGTTGGTTTCCAGGATGGGGGACCGCCTGGGAATACAAGGTGCCGTAGGCTACCTTTATGATTTTCTGTTCAGTCATCTACAAATTAGAAATGATTAGCGAATATAGTCCTTAGCATAAAATGTGTTTATTTAAGCTTCACTTCAGCCTGTGGCCGTACATGCCTGAATGCACCCAAACCCATTCAAACTTACAAGTGAAGCAGAATTTGTCCTAGATAGTGCCAGAGTGGGAGACCTCCTAGGTATACCAGGTGTCGTTGGCTGTTTTTGCTTATTTTTTGCACCCATCTCTAAACTATATTGAAAACTTTCTGTAGCCAATTTATTAACCCTTTGAGTGCCAGAGGGGTGTGCAACACTTTGCCTTGCAAGTCGTTGCGTACCTTCTCTGGCACACAAATGGTGGAAGGAAAATAAAACTTGCAACAGGTCTCTGGGACCTTCATCCACAAATAAGTCTCTGCTCATTTCAAATCCTCTATGATGTCATAGGACAGGGTATTACTACATGTTGGTTTCCAGGATGGGGGACCGCCTGGGAATACAAGGTGCCGTAGGCTACCTTTATGATTTTCTGTTCAGTCATCTACAAATTAGAAATGATTAGCGAATATAGTCCTTAGCGTAAAATGTGTTTATTTAAGCTTCACTTCAGCCTGTGGCCGTACATGCCTGAATGCACCCAAACCCATTCAAACTTACAAGTGAAGCAGAATTTGTCCTAGATAGTGCCAGAGTGGGAGACCTCCTAGGTATACCAGGTGTCGTTGGCTGTTTTTCCTTATTTTTTGCACCCATCTCTAAACTATATTGAAAACTTTCTGTAGCCAATTTATTAACCCTTTGAGTGCCAGAGGGGTGTGCAACAGTTTGCCTTGCAAGTCGTTGCGTACCTTCTCTGGCACACAAATGGTGGAAGGAAAATAAAACTTGCAACAGGTCTCTGGGACCTTCATCCACAAATAAGTCTCTGCTCATTTGTGTTGTTTTACTAAGGACCATTCAAATCCTCTATGATGTCATAGGACAGTGTATTACTACCTGTTGGTTTCCAGTATGGGGGACCGCCTGGGAATACAAGGTGCAGTACGCTACTTTTATGATTTTGTTTTCACTCATCTACAAATTAAATATGATTAGCAAATATAGTCCTTAGCGTAAATGTGTTTATTAAAGCTTCACCTCAGCCTATGGTCGTACATGTCTGAATGCTCCCAAACCGATTCAAACTTACAAGTGCAGCAGAAAGTGTCCTAGATAGTGCCAGAGTGGGAGACCTCCTGGGTATACCAGGTGTCGTTGGCTGTTTTTTGCTTATTTTTTGCACCCATCTCTAAACTATATTGAAAAGTTTCTGTAGCCAATTTATTAACCCTTTGGTTGCCAGAGCGGTATGCTTCACTTTGCCTTGCAAGTCGTTGCGTACCTCCTCTGGCACACAAAGCGTGGAAGGAACATAGACATTGCACCGGGTCTCTGGGATCTTCATCCACCTAAAAGTCTCTGCTCATTTGTGTTGTATTCCTAAGGACCATTCAAATCCTCTATGATGTCATAGGACTGAGTTTGACTACCTGTTGGTTTCCAGGATGGGGGACTGTCTGGGAATACAAGGTGCCGTAGGCTACCTTTATGATTTTCTGTTCAATCATCTACAAATTAGATATGATTAGCGAATATAGTCCTTTGCGTAAAATGTGTTTATTAAAGCTCCACTTCAGCCTGTGGCCGTACATGCCTGAATGCACCCAAACCCATTCAAACTTACAAGTGAAGCAGAAAGTGTTCTAGATAGTGCCAGAGTGGGAGACCTCCTGGGTATACCAGGTGTCGTTGGCTGTTTTTTGCTTATTTTTTGCACCCATCTCTAAACTATATTGAAAATTTTTTTGTAGCCAATTTATTAACCCTTTGAGTGCCAGAGGGGTGTGCAACACTTTGCCTTTCAAGTCGTTGCATACCTCCTCTGGCACACAAAGAATGGAAGGAAACTAAACATTGCACAGGTCTCTGGGATCTTCATCCACCTATAAGTCTCTGCTCATTTGTGTTGTTTTCCTAAGGACCCTTCAAATCCTCTATGATGTCATAGGACAGTGTATTACTACCTGTTGGTTTCCAGGATGGGGGGACAGCCTGGGAATACAAGGTGCCGTACGCTACTTTTATGATTTTCTTTTCAGTCATCTACAAATTAGATATGATTAGCGAATATAGTCCTTAGCGTAAAATGTATTTATTAAATCTTCACCTCAGCCTGTGGCTGTACATGCCTGAATGCACCCAAACCCATTCAAACTCACAAGTGAAGCAGAAAGGGTCCCAGATAGTGTCAGAGTGAGAGACCTCCTGGGTATACCAGGTTCGTTGGCTGTTTTTTGCACTCTTCTCTAAACTATATTGAAAACTTTCTGTAGCCAATTTATTAACCCTTTGAGTGCTAGAGGGGTGTGCAACACTTTGCTTTGCAAGTCGTAGCGTACCATCTCTGGCACACAAAGGGTTGAAGGAAAATAAAACTTGCACCACGTCTCTGGGACCTTCATCCACAAATAAGTCTCTGCTCATTTGTGTTGTTTTACTAAGGACCATTCAAATCCTCTATGATGTCATAGGACAGTGTATTACTTCCTGTTGCTTTCCAGGATGGAGGACCGCCTGGGAATACAAGCTGCCGTACGCTACTTTTATGATTTTCTTTTCAGTCATCTACAAATTAGATATGATTAGCGAATATAGTCCTTAACGCAAAATGTGTTTATTAAAGCTTCACCTCAGCCTGTGGCCGTACATGCCTGAATGCACCCAAACCCATTCAATCTTACAAGTGAAGCAGAAAGTGTCCCAGATAGTGCCAGAGTGGGAGACCTCCTGGGTATACCAGGTGTCGTTGGCTGTTTTTTCCTTATTTTTTGCACCCATGTCTAAACTATATTGAAAACGTTCTGTAGCCAATTTATTAACCCTTTGAGTGCCAGAGGGGTGTGCAACACTTTGTTTTGCAAGTCGTTGCGTACCTTCTCTGGCACACAAAGGGTGGAAGGAAAATAAAACTTGCACAGGTCTCTGGGATCTTCATCCACCTATAAGTCTCTGCTCATTTGTGTTGTTTTCCTAAGTACCATTCAAAACCTCTATGATGTCATAGGACAGTGTATTACTACCTGTTGGTTTCCAGGATGGGGGACCGCTTGGGAATACAAGGTGCCATAGGCTACTTTTATGCTTTTCTTTTCAGCCATCTACAAATTAGATATGATTAGCGAATATAGTCCTTAGCGTAAAATGTGTTTATTAAAGCTTCACCTCAGCCTGTGGCCGTACATGCCTGAATGCACCCAAACCCATTCAAACTTACAAGTGAAGCAGAAAGTGTCCCAGATAGTGCCAGAGTGGGAGACCTCCTGGGTATATCAGGTGTCGTTGGCTGTTTTTTGCTTATTTTTTGCACCCATTTCTAAACTATATTGAAAACTTTCTGTAGCCAATTTATTAACCCTTTGAGTGCCAGAGGGGTTTGCAACACATTGCCTTGCAAGTCGTTGCGTACCTCCTCTGGCACACAAAGGGTGGAAGGAAAATAAACATTGCACCAGGTCTCTGGGATCTTCATCCACCTATAAGTCTCTGCTCATTTGTGTTGTTTTCCTAAGGACCATTCAAAACCTCTATGATGTCATAGGACAGTGTATTATTACCTGTTGGTTTCCAGGATGGGGGACCGCCTGGAAATACAAGGTGCCGTAGGCTACCTTTATGATTTTCTGTTCAGTCATCTACAAATTAGATATGATTAGCGAATATAGTACTTAGCGTAAAATGTGTTTATTTAAGCTTCACTTCAGCCTGTGGCCGTACATGCCTGAATGAACCCAAACCCATTAAAACTTACAAGTGAAGCAGAATTTGTCCTAGATAGTGCCAGAGTGGGAGACATCCTAGGTATACCAGGTGTCGTTGGCTGTTTTTTGCTTATTTTTTGCACCCATCTCTAAATTGTATTGAAAAGTTTCTGTAGCCAATTTATTAACCCTTTGAGTGCCAGAGGGGTGTGCAACACTTTGCTTTTCAAGTCGTTGCGTCCCTCCTCTGGCACACAAAGAATGGAAGGAAACTAAACTTTGCACAGGTCTCTGGGATCTTCATCCACCTATAAGTCTCTGCTCATTTGTGTTGTTTTCCTATGGACCCTTCAAATCCTCTATGATGTCATAGGACAGTGTATTACTACCTGTTGGTTTCCAGGATGGGGGACCGCCTGGGAATACAAGGTGCCGTTCGCTACTTTTATAATTTTCTTTTCAGTCATCTACAAATTAGATATGATTAGCGAATATAGTCCTTAGCGTAAAATGTGTTTATTAAAGATTCACCTCAGCCTGTGGCCATACATGCCTGAATGCACCCAAACCCATTCAACCTTTCAAGTGAAGCAGAATGTGTCCTAGATAGTGCCAGAGTGGGAGACCTCCTGGGTATATCAGGTGTCATTGGCTGTTTTTTGCTTATTTTTTGCACCCATCTCTAAACTATATTGAAAAGTTTATGTGACCAATTTATTAACCCTTTTTAGTGCCAGCGGGGTGTGCAACACTTTGCTTTTCAAGTCGTTGCGTACGTTCTCTGGCACACAAAGGGTGGAAGGAAAATAAACCTTGCACCAGGTCTCTTTGACCTTCATCCACAAATAAGTCTCTGCTAATTTGTGTTGTTTTACTAAGGACCATTCAAAACCTCTATGATGTCATAGGACAGTGTATTATTACCTGTTGGTTTCCAGGATGGGGGACCGCCTGGAAATTCAAGGTGCCGTAGGCTACCTTTATGATTTTCTATTTAGTCATCTACAAATTAGAAATGATTAGCGAATATAGTCCTCAGCGTAAAATGTGTTTATTTAAGCTTCACTTCAGCCTGTGGCCGTACATGCCTGAATGCACCCAAACCCATTCAAACTTACAAGTGAAGCAGAATTTGTCCTAGATAGTGCCAGAGTGGGAGACCTCCTAGGTATACCAGGTGTCGTTGGCTGTTTTTGCTTATTTTTTGCACCCATCTCTAAACTATATTGAAAACTTTCTGTAGCCAATTTATTAACCCTTTGAGTGCCAGAGGGGTGTGCAACACTTTGCCTTGCAAGTCGTTGCGTACCTTCTCTGGCACACAAATGGTGGAAGGAAAATAAAACTTGCAACAGGTCTCTGGAACCTTCATCCACAAATAAGTCTCTGCTCATTTGTGTTGTTTTACTAAGGACCATTCAAATCCTCTATGATGTCATAGGACAGTGTATTACTACCTGTTGGTTTCCAGTATGGGGGACCGCCTGGGAATACAAGGTGCAGTACGCTACTTTTATGATTTTGTTTTCACTCATCTACAAATTAGATATGATTAACAAATATAGTCCTTAGCGTAAATGTGTTTATTAAAGCTTCACCTCAGCCTATGGCCGTACATGCCTGAATGCTCCCAAACCGATTCAAACTTCCAAGTGCAGCAGAAAGTGTCCTAGATAGTGCCAGAGTGGGAGACCTCCTGGGTATACCAGGTGTCGTTGGCTGTTTTTTGCTTATTTTTTGTACCCATCTCTAAACTATATTGAAAAGTTTCTGTAGCCAATTTATTAACCCTTTGGTTGCCAGAGCGGTATGCTTCACTTTGCCTTGCAAGTCGTTGCATACCTCCTCTGGCACACAAAGGGTGGAAGGAACATAAACATTGCACCAGGTCTCTGGGATCTTCATCCACCTATAAGTCTCTGCTCATTTGTGTTGTATTCCTAAGGACCATTGAAATCCTCTATGATGTCATTGGACTGAGTATGACTACCTGTTGGTTTCCAGGATGGGGGACTGTCTGGGAATACAAGGTGCCGTAGGCTACCTTTATGATTTTCTGTTCAATCATCTACAAATTAGATATGATTAGCGAATATAGTTCTTTGCTTAAAATGTGTTTATTAAAGCTCCACTTCAGCCTGTGGCCGTACATGCCTGAATGCACCCAAACCCATTCTAACTTACAAGTGAAGCAGAAAGTGTTCTAGATAGTGCCAGAGTGGGAGACCTCCTGGGTATACCAGGTGTCGTTGGCTGTTTTTTGCTTATTTTTTGCCCCCATCTCTAAACTATATTGAAAACTTTCTGTAGCCAATTTATTAACCCTTTGAGTGCCAGAGGGGTGTTCAACACTTTGCCTTGCAAGTCGTTGCGTACCTCCTCTGGCACACAAAGAATGGAAGGAAACTAAACATTGCACAGGTGTCTGGGATCTTCATCCACCTATTAGTCTCTGCTCATTTGTGTTGTTTTCCTATGGACCCTTCAAATCCTCTATGATGTCATAGGACAGTGTATTACTACCTGTTGGTTTCCAGGATGGGGGACCGCTTGGGAATACAAGGTGCCGTACGCTACTTTTATGATTTTCTTTTCAGTCATCTACAAATTAGATATGATTAGCGAATATAGTCCTTAGCGTAAAATTTGTTTATTAAAGCTTCACCTCAGCTTGTGGCCGTACATGCCTGAATGCACCCAAACCCATTCAACCTTACAAGTGAAGCAGAATGTGTCCTAGATAGTGCGAGAGTGGGAGACCTCCTAGGTATACCAGGGGTCGTTGGCTGTTTTTTGCTTATTTTTTGCACCCATCTCTAAATTGTATTGAAAAGTTTCTGTAGCCAATTTATTAACCCTTTGAGTGCCAGAGGGGTGTGCAACACTTTGTTTTGCAAGTCGTTGCGTACCTTCTCTGGCACACAAAGGGTGGAAGGAAAATAAAACTTGCACCAGGTCTCTGGGACATTCATCCACAAAAAAGTCTCCGCTCATTGGTGTTTTTTTACTAAGGACCATTCAAATCCTCTATGATGTCATAGGACAGTGTATTACTACCTGTTGGTTTCCAGGATGGGGTACCGCCTGGGAATACAAGGTGCCATAGGCTACTTTTATGCTTTTCTTTTCAGCCATTTACAAATTAGATATGATTAGCGAATATAGTCCTTAGCGTAAAATTTGTTTATTAAAGCTTCACCTCAGCCTGTGGCCGTACATGCCTGAATGCACCCAAACCCATTCAAACTTACAAGTGAAGCAGAAAGTGTCCTAGATAGTGCCAGAGTGGTAGACCTCCTGGGTATACCAGGTGTCATTGGCTGTTTTTTGCTTATTTTTTGCCCCCATCTCTAAACTATATTAAAAAGTATCTGTAGCCAATTTATTAACCCTTTGAGTGCCAGAGGGGTGTGCAACACTTTGCCTTGCAAGTTGTTGCGTACCTCCTCTGGCACACAAAGAATGGAAGGAAAATAAACATTGCAACAGGTCTCCTGGATCTTCATCCACCTATAAGTCTCTGCTCATTTGTTTTGTTTTCCTAAGGACCATTCAAAACCTCTATGATGTCATAGGACAGTGCATTACTACCTGTTGGTTTCCAGGATGGGGGACTGCCCGGAAATACAAGGTGACGTAGGCTACCTTTATGATTTTCTGTTCAGTCATCTACAAATTAGATATGATTAGCGAATATAGTCCTTAGCGTAAAATGTGTTTATTAACCCCTTCAGTGCCAGAGGCTCGGGCCATTTTTTGAACCCTGCAAGCCAGACACTTTTTCAACATTTTTGCTATCCTTCCGTTTAGGCTTGATTTCCTCTGGGGATTTTTAGTTAAATATGGAAAACTATATATTCTTTTTTTCAGAACGAATTGAGCTTTCTCGTGATACCTTACATGAAGAGAATTTTACATCGTGCAAAAAGCTATGATGTCATAATGACAAAAAAAAGTGAAAATTTACTCATTTTGCTAAAATCACATACTCTGTATCAAAAACATTTACCTTGATTGAAAAAGTTTCAATTATTTGAAAAAGCCCAGAGTCCCCCGAGTTAAAAAATACCAAATTTGTATAGTTTTACCTAAGTCCAAGGCAAGCGTAGAGCCCTAATCACCAGCAGCGCTAAATGACATTTTCAACTTTATAAACTAAAATGCACATTCTAGGGTTTTTGTGGTAAAACTACCCTAAAACAGTGGAATAACTATATAAAACTATATATTTCTGAAAAGTAGACAACCTGCCGCATCTAATGAGGGGTAACTTGCCTTCTTGCCCCAAGCCTGTGGTACCCAAATGCTTCCAGAAGGTGGCACTATAGGAAAAAAATGGCATTTTCCTACATTTCTGCCCCTTCAACTGTACTGAAATCTGTGAAAACCATGGAATTTACAACTGTATTAATTAGCTAGTGCTCTTGGGAGAAAAATTACACCCCATTGGTTTGGGTTCACCTACCACAGGGGATGCTAGAAGTGCAAAAAGACACCTACTACAACCTCTAAATTTTCTAACATTTTCTCAAACATTACTTGTCTATACAAAAATGGTTATAACAACTAGAGAATTAAAGAAAGGCTACACAAACCATACCATTTTGGAAAGAAGACAACCTGCCGCATCTAATGAGGGGTGAATTGTCTTCTTACCCCAAGCCTGTTGTGCCCAAATGCTTCCAGAAGGTGGCACTATAGGAAAAAAATGGCATTTTCTTACATTTCTGCCACTTCAACAGTACTGAAATCTGGGAAAACCATGGAATTTACAACTATATTGATTAGCTAGTGCTCTTGGGAGAAAAATGACACCCCATTGGTATGGGTTCACCTACCACAGGGGATGCTAGAAGTGCAAAAAGACACCTACTACAACCTCTAAATTTTCTAACATTTTTTCAAACATTACTTGTCTATACAAAAATGGTTATAACAACTAGAGAAGTAAAGAAAGGCTACACAAACCATACCATTTTGGAAAGAAGACAACCTGCCGCATCTAATGAGGGGTGAATTGCCTTCTTACCCAAAGCCTGTTGTGCCCAAATGCTTCCAGAAGGTGGCACTATAGGAAAAAAATTGCATTTTCTTACATTTCTGCCCCTTCATCTGTATGGAAATCTGTGAAAACCATGGAATTTCCAACTGTATTCATTAGCTAGTGCTCTTAGGAGAAAAATGACACCTCATTGGTATGAGTTCCCCTACCTTAGTGGGCGCTACAAGTACCAAACTACACCTATTGCAACCACTAATTTTTCTAACATTTTCTCAAACATTACTTGTCTGTACAAAAATGGTTATAACAACTAGAGAAGTGAAGAAAGGCTACACAAACCATACCATTTTTGAAAGAAGACAACCTGCCGCATCTAATGAGGGGTGAATTGCCTTCTTATCCCAAGCCTGTTGTGCCCAAATGCTTCCAGAAGGTGGCACTATAGGAAAAAAATGGCATTTTCTTACATTTCTGCCCCTTCATCTGTATGGAAATCTGTGAAAACCATGGAATTTCCAACTGTATTCATTAGCTAGTGCTCTTAGGAGAAAAATGACACCTCATTGGTATGAGTTCCCCTACCTTAGTGGGCGCTACAAGTACCAAACTACACCTATTGCAACCACTTATTTTTCTAACATTTTCTCAAACATTACTTGTCTGTACAAAAATGGTTATAACAACTAGAGAAGTGAAGAAAGGCTACACAAACCATACCATTTTTGAAAGAAGACAACCTGGCGTATCTAATGAGGGGTGAATTGCCTTCTTACCCCAAGCCTGTTGTGCCCAAATGCTTCCAGAAGGTGGCACTATAGGAAAAAAATGGCATTTTCTTACATTTCTGCCCCTTCATCTGTATGGAAATCTGTGAAAACCATGGAATTTCCAACTGTATTCATTAGCTAGTGCTCTTAGGAGAAAAATGACACCCCATTGGAATGAATCAACATACCTTAGTGGTGCCAGAAAAGCATAACTACACCTACCTGTTTGCTTCTTCGAAAATGGCTGCTTGTACTAAAATGTTCATAACTGTTAGAGAAATGATGGAAAGGTATAAAAGGTATACCATTTTGGAAAGTAGACATTCTCCCGCATCAAATGAGGGGTCACTTGCCTTTCTACCCCTGGGCTGAAGTGCACAAATATTTCCAAAAGATGGCGCTATGGGAATAAATACATGTTTTTTTTTACATTTCCACCACTTCAAATATACTAAAATCTTTGAAAACCATAACATTTCCTGCTGTATTCAGTACCTGCTACCAACATGAGAAAAATGGTAGCCCATTTGTGTGGCTTAACATACAATATGTGGGTGCTAGGAACACGTACGTAAACCTGACACTTTTGTTTCTTAAATTATCTGCTTGCACTAAAATGGTTATAACCATAATAGATATGCAGGAAAGGTAGAAAACAATGCCATTTTGGAAAGAAAACAACCTGACGCATCTAATGAGGGGTCACTTGCCTTCATACCCAAAGGCTGGCATGCACAAATGCTTCCAGGAGGTGGCGCTAATGAAAAAAAAGGCATTTTCTTACATTTCTGCCCCTTCAAATGTATGGAGCTCTGTGAAAACCATTGAATTTTCATCTGCATTCGTTAGCTAAAGCTCTTAGGAGTCAAACGACACCCCATTGGTATGAGCTGAACTACCTTAGGGAGTGCTAGAAGTAGAAAACTACACCTACTACAAACTGATGTTTCTAACATTTTCTCAAACCTGACTTGCCTCTACGAAAATGGCTATAACACCTTCAGAAGTGAAGAAAAGGTAGATAAACTATACCATTTTGGAAAGAAGACAACATGCCGCATCTAATGAGGGGTCACTTGCCTTTTTACCCCTAAGTTAGTTGGCACAACTATTTCCAGAATGTGGTGCTACAGGAAAACAAACAAACATTTCTTTTACACTTCAGTCACTTCAAAGATACTAAAATGGTTCAATGGCGTGGGATTTCCTAGGAGGACTTCTTGCCAGCCTAAGAAAAATGGTACTCAACTGCTGTGGGTTGACATACCAATTTGAGTGACAGGAGTGTAGCTACCAGTGAAATAGGAATGGGAAAGCAAACAGTGTATGTGTGATTTTATGGCTAACAGATGAAAGAAGCTAGGGCGTCAGCCAGTGTACGCGCGGACCTGTGACTACCAGAGTAACAGTGTGGGATGGTGAGGGATTAGGCAGTGTGTGTGGGTATGAGCAGAGGAGCAAGGATGGTGGAGATGGTGGGGCAGTGTCTGAGAGTGTGTATGGGAGATCTGTGACTACCAGAGTGCACTGTATGTCCCCCTCATACAAAGTTTGATTCCCAGCCTGAATCTAGTGCATACTGGTACTTTGAGTCTACCAATAGGCAGTGGAAACAGGCTGGGGGTCAGGCTGGGGAATGGGACTGCCAGTTGGCTGTGGAACCAGGAAGGGGAATACGGTACATGTGTATGTGTGGGGGGGAATCGGAGGCATTTTTTGTGCATGCCACAAGGGTGCACAATGCACTGCAAAGCAATGCGTTGGACCCTCTGTTGCACACAAAGAGTTGTTTTTTTTTAATTATTATTTTGTATTCATACCTCGTTGGGGAGGCGGTGTCAGGAACATTCCTGGTGTCCCCCATCCAGGTCTAAAAACAGAATAATAAAAAAAAAAAATAGTGTGTGCGTGTGTGTTACAGGGGGTCCAAAGTATAGCAAAGCACTGCGTCGGACCCCCCCCCTGTGGCACGTGCATTTTTTGGGGCTTTTCCCCCAATATTTTTGTGTAGACCTCGTTGGGGGCATCAGAACCCATACAATGAGGTCTAAATAAAAAATAAAAGGGGAAAACAAAATAATCCTTTGGGTGCCACAGGGGTGTCCAGTGGATTGCAAAGCAATGCATTGGGCCCCTGTAGCACACAAAGGGTTAATTTTTTTATCGTTACTTTGTATTCAGATGGCCACCAAACAAGCTCTGATCACAAAGTAATGATAAAAAGTCCTGTGTGTGTGCCACAGGAAGGGGGTCTGCATTGAACCCCTATCCCAGTGGCACACACAGGGTTACATTTTTTTTAATTTATTTTTTTTTATTATATACCTCATTGAGGGGCATCAGGACCCCCTGATCCCTCCCCAATGAGGTCTTAGTAAAAAAAAATATATATGTCCACAAACGGAGTGACCCTGTGAGTGCCACAAGGGTCTCCAGCGCATTGCAAAGCAATGCATTGGATCCTTGTGGCACTCAGAGGGTTAATTTTTTTTCTATCATTACTTGGTAATCAGAGCTTGTTGGGGGGGCATCAGGACCAATCCTGATGACCCCCCCAACAATCTCTGATAACAAAGTAATGATAAAAGCCCTGTGTGTGCCGCAGAAGGGGGGCTGCATTGCCCCCCTCCGTGGCACACACAGGGTTAATTTTTTTTTAATTTACTTTTTTTTATTATAGACCTCATTGAGGGGTATACAAACCCCCCTGATCCCCCCAATGAGGTCTTACAAAAAAAAAAAAAAAAAGTTATCAAAAAAAGTGTCCCTGTGAGTGCCACCGGGGTCTCCAGCGCATTGCAAAGCAATGCATTGGACCGTTGTGGCACTCAGAGGGTTAATTTTTTTTTTATCATTACTTTGTAATCAGAGCTTGTTGGGGGGCCATCAGGAGCAATCCTGATGGCCCCCCATCAATCTCTGGTAACAAAATAATGATAAAAGCCCTGTGTGTGCCACAGGAGGGGGGTGGGTGTATTGGACCCCAACCTGTGGCACACACAGGGTTACATTTTTTTTTCTTTTTTTTTCTAATTATAGACCTCATTGAGGGGCATCAGGATCCCCCCTGATCCCCCAATGAGGTCTTAAAAAAAAAAAAATCCCCCCCAAAGAATAGACCCTGTGAGTGCAACAGGGGTCTCCAGCACATTGCAAAGCAATGTGCTGGGACCCTGTGGCACTCACAGGGTTACTTTAATTTTATTTATTTTTTTTTTA
The DNA here is from genome assembly GCA_037306005.1 of Rhinophrynus dorsalis. Classification (NCBI taxonomy): domain Eukaryota; kingdom Metazoa; phylum Chordata; class Amphibia; order Anura; family Rhinophrynidae; genus Rhinophrynus; species Rhinophrynus dorsalis. The sequence continues at coordinate 34,691,531 of CM074728.1, read as the reverse complement.
TTTTTTTTTTAGACATTTCAGACCTCGTGGGGGACATCAGGACCCAGTCATTGATCTCCCAGCCGATAGGCTGGGAGATCAATGATGCGACCGCAGGAGAGCAAGAGCTCTACTGCCCTTCACTCCTACCACCGGTAGGAGTGAACAGGACCGGGGAAACTTCCCTAACGTCATCGGTGACCATGTCACCGATGACGTTTGGAGGATTCCCCCGGTCCCGCCCACTCCTACCCGGAAGTTCGGGTAGGAGAGAGGGGGAAGGAGAAACTGTGTTTCTCCTTTGTGCTTATTGATCTCCCAGCCCGATCGGCTGGGAGATCAATAACTGGGGAGGCATGAGGAGTGATCCTCATGCCTCCCCATGAGTGCCAGGGTTTTTTTTTTTTTTTAATGCGGCCACTGCATGCCGGTTATACCGGCTCATGCAGTGACCGCATTTCACACTTACGCCATACGAGCGTGGCACAGCAGGTACAGCTGTGTCCACTCGTACGGTGTAAGTAGCTGGCACTCTAGGGGTTAAAGCTTCACCTCAGCCTTTGGCCGTACAAGCCTTAATGCACCCAAACCCATTCAAACTTACAAGTGAAGCAGAAAGTGTCCTAGATAGTGCCAGAGTAGGAGACCTCCTGGGTATACCAGGTGTCGTTGGCTTTTTTTTGCTTATTTTTTGCACCCATCTCTAATCTATATTGAAAAGTTTCTGTAGCCAATGTATCAACCCTTTGAGTGCCAGAGGGGAGTGCAACACTTTGCCTTGCAAGTCGTTGCGTACCTCCTCTGGCACACAAAGAATGGAAGGAAAATAAACATTGCACCAGGTCTCCAGGATCTTCATCCACCTATAAGACTCTGCTCATTTGTGTTGTTTTCCTAAGGACCATTCAAATCCTCTATGATGTCATAGGACAGTGTATTACTACCTGTTGGTTTCCAGGATGGGGGACGCCTGGGAATACAAGGTGCCGTACGCTACTTTTATGATTTTCTATTCAGTCATCTACAAATTAAATATGATTAGCAAATATAGTCCTTAGGGTAAAATGTGTTTATTAAAGCTCCACTTCAGCCTGTGGCCGTACATGCCTGAATGCACCCAAACCCATTCAAACTTACAAGTGAAGCAGAAAGTGTCCTAGATAGTGCCAGAATGGGAGACCTCCTGGGTATACCAGGTGTCGTTGGCTGTTTTTTTGCTTATTTTTTGCACCCATCTCTAAACTATATTGAAAACTTTCTGTAGCCAATGTATTAACCCTTTGAGTGCCAGAGGGGTGTGCAACACTTTGCCTTGCAATTCGTTGCGTATTTCCTCTGGCATACAAAGGGTGGAAGGAAAATAAACATTGCACCAGGTCTCTGGTATCTTCATAAACCTATAAGTCTCTGCTCATTTGTGTTGTTTTCCTAAGGACCATTCAAAACCTCTATGATGTCATAGGACAGTGTATTACTACCTGTTGGTTTCCAGGATGGGGGACCGCTTGAGAATACAAGGTGCCGTACGCTACTTTTATGATTTTCTTTTCAGTCATCTACAAATTAGATATGATTAGCCAATATAGTCCTTAGCGTAAAATGTTTTTATTTAAGCTTCACTTCAGCCTGTGGCTGTACATGCCTGAATGCACCCAAACCCATTCAAACTTACAAGTGAAGCAGAATGTTTCCTAAACAGTGCCATAGTGGGAGACCTCCTGTGTGTACCAGGTGTCGTTGGCTGTTTTTTGCTTATTTTTTGCACCCATCTCTAAATTGTATTGAAAAGTTTCTGTAGCCAATTTATTAACCCTTTGAGTGCCAGAGGGGTGTCCAACCCTTTGCTTTGCAAGTCGTTGCGTCCCATCTCTTGCACACAAAGGATGGAAGGAAAATATACCTTCAACCAGGTCTCTGGGACCTTCATCCACAAATAAGTCTCTCCTCATTGGTGTTGTTTTACTAAGGACCATTCAAATCCTCTACGATGTCATAGGACAGTGTATTACTACCTGTTGGTTTGCAGGATGGGGGACCGCCTGGGAATACAAGGTGCCATAGGCTACTTTTATGCTTTTCTTTTCAGCCATCTACAAATTAGATATGATTAGCGAATATAGTCCTTAGCGTAAAATGTGTTTGTTAAAGCTACACCTCAGCCTGTGGCCGTACATGCCTGAATGCACCCAAACCCATTCTAACTTACAAGTGCAGCAGAAAGTGTCCTAGATAGTGCCAGAGTGGGAGACCTCCTGGGTATACTAGCTGTCGTTGGCTGTTTTTTGCTTATTTTTTGCCCCATCTCTAAACTATATTGAAAAGTTTCTGTAGCCAATTAATTAACCCTTTGAGTGCCAGAGGGGTGTGCAACACTTTGCCTTGCAATTCGTTGCATACCTCCTCTGGCACACAAAGGGTGGAAGAAAAATAAACCTTGCACCAGGTCTCTGGGACCTTCATCCACAAATAAGTCTCTGCTAATTTGTGTTGTTTTACTAAGGACCATTCAAATCCTCTATGATGTCATAGGACAGTGTATTACTACCTGTTGGTTTCCAGGATGGGGGACTACCTGGGAATACAAGGTGCCGTACGCTACTTTTATGATTTTCTTTTCAGTCATCTACAAATTAGATATGATTAACGAATATAGTCCTTAGCGTAAAATGTGTTTATTAAAGCTTAACCTCAGCCTGTTGACGTACATGCCTGAATGCACCCAAACCCATTCAAACTTACAAGTGAAGCAGAAAGTGTCCCAGATAGTGCCAGAGTGGGAGACCTCCTGGGTATACCAGGTGTTGTTGGCTGTTTTTTGCTTATTTTTTGCACCCATCTCTAAACTATATTGAAAAGTTTCTGTAGCCAATTTATTAACCCTTTGAGTGCCAGAGGGGTGTGCAACACGTTGCCTTGCAAGTCGTTGCGTACCTTCTCTGGCACACAAATGGTGGAAGGAAAATAAAACTTGCAACAGGTCTCTGGGACCTTCATCCACAAATAAGTCTCTGTTCATTTGTGTTGTTTTACTAAGGACCATTCAAATCCTCTATGATGTCATAGGACAGTGTATTACTACCTGTTGGTTTCCAGGATGGGGGACCGCCTGGGAATACAAGGTGCCGTAGGATACTTTTATGCTTTTCTTTTCAGCCATCTACAAATTAGATATGATTAGCGAATATAGTCCTTAGCGAAAAATGTGTTTATTAAAGCTTCACCTCAGCCTGTGGCCGTACATGCCTGAATGCACCCAAATCCATTCAAACTTACAAGTGCAGCAGAAAGTGTCCTAGATAGTGCCAGAGTGGGAGACCTCCTGGGTATACCAGGTGTCTTTGGCTGTTTTTGCTTATTTTTTGCCCCCATCTCTAAACTATATTGAAAAGTTTCTGTAGCCAGTTTATTAACCCTTTGAGTGCCACAGGGGTGTGCAACACTTAGTTTTTCAAGTCGTTGCGTACCTTCTCTGGCACACAAAGGGTGGAAGGAAAATAAACCTTGCACCAGGTCTCTGGGACATTCATCCACAAAAAAGTCTCTACTCATTGGTGTTTTTTTACTAAGGACCATTCAAATCCTCTATGATGTCATAGGACAGTGTATTACTACCTGTTGGTTTCCAGGATGGGAGACGCCTGGGAATACAAGGTGCCGTACGCTACTTTTATGATTTTCTATTCAGTCATCTACAAATTAAATATGATTAGCAAATATAGTCCTTAGCGTAAAATGTGTTTATTAAAGCTTCACCTCAGCCTTTGGCCGTACATGCCTGAATGCCCCCAAAACCCATTCAAACTTACAAGTGAAGCAGAAAGTGTCCTAGATAGTGCCAGAATGGGAGACCTCCTGGGTATACCAGGTGTCGTTGGCTGTTTTTTGCTTATTTTTTGCACCCATCTCTAAACTATATTGAAAACTTTCTGTAGCCAATGTATTAACCCTTTGAGTGCCAGAGGGGTGTGCAACACTTTGCCTTGCAATTTGTTGCGTATTTCCTCTGGCATACAAAGGGTGGAAGGAAAATAAACATTGCACCAGGTCTCGGGTATCTTCATAAACCTATAAGTCTCTACTCATTTGTGTTGTTTTCCTAAGGACCATTCAAAACCTCTATGATGTCATAGGACAGTGTATTACTACCTGTTGGTTTCCAGGATGGGGGACTGCTTGAGAATACAAGGTGCCGTACGCTACTTTTATTATTTTCTTTTCAGTCATCTACAAATTAAATATGATTAGCGAATATAGTCCTTAGCGTAAAATGTGTTTATTTAAGCTTCACTTCAGTCTGTGGCCGTACATGCCTGAATGCACCCAAACCCATTCAAACTTACAAGTGAAGCAGAATGTGTCCTAAACAGTGCCATAGTGGGAGACCTCCTGTGTATACCAGGTGTCGTTGGCTGTTTTTTGCTTATTTTTTGCACCCATCCCTAAATTGTATTGAAAAGTTTCTGTAGCCAATTTATTAACCCTTTGAGTGCCAGAGGGGTGTCCAACACTTTGCTTTGCAAGTCGTTGCGTCCCTTCTCTGGCACACAAAGGATGGAAGGAAAATATACCTTGCACCAGGTCTCTGGGACCTTCATCCACAAATAAGTCTCTCCTCATTGGTGTTGTTTTACTAAGGACCATTCAAATCCTCTACGATGTCATAGGACAGTGTATTACTACCTGTTGGTTTCCAGGATGGGGGACCGCCTGGGAATACAAGGTGCCATAGGCTACTTTTATGCTTTTCTTTTCAGCCATCTACAAATTAGATATGATTAGCGAATATAGTCCGTAGCGTAAAATGTGTTTGTTAAAGCTTCACCTCAGCCTGTGGCCGTACATGCCTGAATGCACCCAAACCCATTCAAACTTACAATTGCAGCAGAAAGTGTCCTAGATAGTGCCAGAGTGGGAGACATCCTGGGTATACCAGGTGTCGTTGGCTGTTTTTTGCTTATTTTTTGCCCCCATCTCTAAACTATATTGAAAAGTTTCTGCAGCCAGTTTATTAACCCTTTGAGTGCCAGATGGGTGTGCAACACTTTGTCTTGCAATTCGTTGCATACCTCCTCTGGCACACAAAGAATGGAAGGAAAATAAACATTGCACAGGTCTCTGGGATCTTCATCCACCTATAAGTCTCTGCTCATTTGTGTTGTTTTCCTAAGTACCATTCAAAACCTCTATGATGTCATAGGACAGTGTATTACTACCTGTTGGTTTCCAGGATGGGGGACCGCCTGGGAATACAAGGTGCCATAGGCTACTTTTATGCTTTTCTTTTCAGCCATCTACAAATTAGATATGATTAGCGAATACAGTCCTTTGCGTAAAATTTGTTTTTTAAAGCTTCACCTCAGCCTGTGGCCGTATATGCCTTAATGCACCCAAACCCATTCAAACTTACAAGTGAAGCAGAAAGTGTCCTAGATAGTGCCAAAGTGGGAGACCTCCTGGGTGTACCAGGTGTCGTTGGCTGTTTTTTGCTTATTTTCTTGACCCCATCTCTAAACTATATTGAAAACTTTCTCTAGCCAATTTATTATCCCTTCGAGTGCCAGAGGGGTGTGCAACACTGAGCATGGCAAGTCATTGCAAACCTTCTCTGGCACACAAAGGGTGGAAGGAAAATAAACCTTGCACCAGGTCTCTGGGACCTTCATCCACAAATAAGTCTCTGCTAATTTGTGTTGTTTTACTAAGGGACATTCAAATCCTCTATGATGTCATAGGACAGTGTATTACTACCTGTTGGTTTCCAGGATGGGGGACTACCTGGGAAAACAAGGTGCCGTACGCTACTTTTATGATTTTCTTTTCAGTCATCTACAAATTAGATATGATTAGCGAATATAGTCCTTAGCGTAAAATGTGTTTATTAAAGCTTTACCTCAGTCTGTTGACGTACATGCCTGAATGCACCCAAACCCATTCAAACTTACAAGTGAAGCAGAAAGTGTCCCAGATAGTGCCAGAGTGGGAGACCTCCTGGGTATACCAGGTGTTGTTGGCTGTTTTTTGCTTATTTTTTGCACCCATCTCTAAACTATATTGAAAACTTTCTGTAGCCAATTTATTAACCCTTTGAGTGCCAGAGGGGTGTGCAACACGTTGCCTTGCAAGTCGTTGCGTACCTTCTCTGGCACACAAATGGCGGAAGGAAAATAAAACTTGCAACAGGTCTCTGGGGCCTTCATCCACAAATAAGTCTCTGCTAATTTGTGTTGTTTTACTAAGGACCATTCAAATCCTCTATGATGTCATAGGACAGTGTATTACTACCTGTTGGTTTCCAGGATGGGGGACGCCTGGGAATACAAGGTGCCGTACGCTACTTTTATGATTTTGTATTCAGTCATCTACAAATTAAATATGATTAGCAAATATATTCCTTAGCGTAAAATGTGTTTATTAAAGCTTCATCTCAGCCTGTGGCCGTACATGCCTGAATGCCCCCAAACCCATTCAAACTTACAAGTGAAGCAGAAAGTGTCCTAGATAGTGCCAGAATGGGAGACCTCCTGGGTATACCAGGTGTCGTTGGCTGTTTTTTTCTTATTTTTTACACCCATCTCTAAACTATATTGAAAACTTTCTGTAGCCAATGTATTAACCCTTTGAGTGCCAGAGGGGTGTGCAACACTTTGCCTTGCAATTCGTTGCGTATTTCCTCTGGCATACAAAGGGTGGAAGGAAAATAAACATTTCACCAGGTCTCTGGTATCTTCATAAACCTATAAGTCTCTGCTCATTTGTGTTGTTTTCCTAAGGACCATTCAAAACCTCAATGATGTCATAGGACAGTGTATTACTACCTGTTGGTTTCCAGGATGGGGGACCGCAAGAGAATATAAGGTGCTGTACGCTACTTTTATGATTTTCTTTTCAGTCATCTACAAATTAGATATGATTAGCGAATATAGTCCTTAGCGTAAAATGTGTTTATTTAAGCTTCACTTCAGCCTGTGGCCGTACATGCCTGAATGCACCCAAACCCATTCAAACTTACAAGTGAAGCAGAATGTGTCCTAAACAGTGCCATAGTGGGAGACCTCCTGTGTGTACCAGGTGTCGTTGGCTGTTTTTTGCTTATTTTTTGCACCCATCTCTAAATTGTATTGAAAAGTTTCTGTAGCCAATTTATTAACCCTTTGAGTGCCAGAGGTTTGTCCAACCCTTTGCTTTGCAAGTCGTTGCGTCCCTTCTCTGGCACACAAAGGATGGAAGGAAAATATACCTTGCACCAGGTCTCTGGGACCTTCATCCACAAATAAGTCTCTCCTCATTGGTGTTGTTTTACTAAGGACCATTCAAATCCTCTACGATGTCATAGGACAGTGTTTTACTACCTGTTGGTTTCCAGGATGGGGGACCGCCTGGGAATACAAGGTGCCATAGGCTACTTTTATGCTTTTCTTTTCAGCCATCTACAAATTAGATATGATTAGCGAATATACTCCTTAGCGTAAAATGTGTTTATTAAAGCTTTACCTCAGCCTGTTGACGTACATGCCTGAATGCACCCAAACCCATTCAAACTTACAAGTGAAGCAGAAAGTGTCCCAGATAGTGCCAGAGTGGGAGACCTCCTGGGTATACCAGGTGTTGTTGGCTGTTTTTTACTTATTTTTTGCACCCATCTCTAAACTATATTGAAAACTTTCTTGTACCAATTTATTAACCCTTTGAGTGCCAGAGGGGTGTGCAACACGTTGCCTTGCAAGTCGTTGCGTACCTTCTCTGGCACACAAATGGTGGAAGGAAAATAAAACTTGCAACAGGTCTCTGGGACCTTCATCCACAAATAAGTCTCTGCTAATTTGTGTTGTTTTACTAAGGACCATTCAAATCCTCTATGATGTCATAGGACAGTGTATTACTACCTGTTGGTTTCCAGGATGGGGGATGCCTGGGAATACAAGGTGCCGTACGCTACATTTATGATGTTCTATTCAGTCATCTACAAATTAAATATGATTAGCAAATATAGTCCTTAGCGTAAAATGTGTTTATTAAAGCTTCACCTCAGCCTGTGGCCGTACATGCCTGAATGCCCCCAAACCCATTCAAACTTACAAGTGAAGCAGAAAGTGTCCTAGATAGTGCCAGAATGGGAGACCTCCTGGGTATACCAGGTGTCGTTGGCTGTTTTTTGCTTATTTTTTGCACCCATCTCTAAACTATATTGAAAACTTTCTGTAGCCAATATATTAACCGTTTGAGTGCCAGAGGGGTGTGCAACACTTTGCCTTGCACTTCGTTGCGTATTTCCTTTGGCATACAAAGGGTGGAAGGAAAATAAACATTGCACCAGGTCTCTGGTATCTTCATAAACCTATAAGTCTCTGCTCATTTGTGTTGTTTTTCTAAGGACCATTCAAATCCTCTATGATGTCATAGGACAGTGTATTACCACCTGTTGGTTTCCAGGATGGGGTACCGCCAGGGAATACAAGGTGCCGTACGCTTCTTTTATGATTTTGTTTTCACACATCTACAAATTAGATATGAATAGCGAATATAGTCCTTAGAGTAAAATTTGCTTATTAAAGCTTCACCTCAGCCTGTGTCCGTACATGCCTGAGTGCACCCAAACCCATTCAAACTTACAAGTGAAGCAGAATGTGTCCCAGATAGGGCCAGAGTGGGAGACCTCCTGGGTATACCGTGTGTCGTTGGCTGTTTTTTGCTTATTTTTTGCACCCATCTCTAAACTATATTGAAAACTTTCTGTAGCCAATTTATTAACCCTTTGAGTGCCAAAGGGGTGTGCAACACTTTGCCTTGCAAGTCGTTGCGTACCACCTCTGGCACACAAAGAATGGAAGGAAAATAAACATTTCACCAGGTCTCTGGGATCTTCATCCACCTATAAGTCTCTGCTCATTTGTGTTGTTTTCCTAAGGACCATTCAAATCCTCTATGATGTCATAGGACAGAGTATTACTACCTGTTGGTTTCCAGGATGGGGGACTGCTTGGAAATACAAGGTGCCGTAGGCTACCTTTATGATTTTCTGTTCAGTCATCTACAAATTAGATATGATTAGCGAATATAGTCCTTAGCGTAACATGTGTTTATTAAAGTTTCACTTCAGCCTTTGGTCGTTTAAGCCTGAATGCTCCCAAACCCATTCAAACTTACAAGTGAAGCAGAATGTGTCCTAGATAGTGCCAGAGTGGGAGACCTCCTTGGTATACCATGTGTCGTTGGCTGTTTTTTGATTATTTTTTGCACCCATTTCTTAATTGTATTTAAAAGTTTCTCTAGCCAATTTATTAACCCTTTGAGTGCTAGAGGGGAGTGCAACACTTTGCTTTGCAAGTCGTTGCGTACCTTCTCTGGCACACAAAGGTTGGAAGGAAAATAAAACTTGCACCAGGTCTCTGGGACCTTCATCCACAAATAAGTCTCTGCTCATTTGTGTTGTTTTACTAAGGACCATTCAAATCTTCTATGATGTCATAGGACAGTGTATTACTGCCTGTTGGTTTCCAGGATGGGGGTCCGCGTGGGAATACAAGGTGCCGTAGGCTACTTTTATGATTTTCTTTTCAGTCATCTACAAATTAGATATGATTAGCGAATATAGTCCTTAGCGTAAAATGTGTTTATTAAAGCTTCAACTCAGCCTGTGTCCGTACATGCCTGAATGCACCCAAACCCATTCAAACATACAATTGAAGCAGAAAGTGTCCTAGATAGTGCCAGAGTGGGAGACCTCCTGGGTATACCAGGTGTCGTTGGCTGTTTTTTGCTTATTTCTTGCCACCATCTCTAAACTATATTGAAAACTTTCTGTAGCCAGTTTATTAACCCTTTGAGTGCCAGAGGGGTGTGCAACACTTTGCCTTGCAAGTCGTTGCGTACCTCCTCTGGCACACAAAGAATGGAAGGAAAATAAACATTGCACAGGTCTCTGTGATCTTCATCCACTGTAAGTCTCTGCTCATTTGTGTTGTTTTACTAAGGACCATTCAAATCTTCTATGATGTCATAGGACAGTGTATTACTACCTGTTGGTTTCCAGGATGGGGGACCGCCTGGTAATACAAGGTGCCACAGGCTACTTTTATGCTTTTCTTTTCAGCCATTTACAAATTATATATGATTAGCGAATATAGTCCTTAGCGTAAAGTGTGTTTATTAAAGCTTCACCTCAGCCTGTGGCCGTACATGCCTGAATTCACCCAAACCCATTCAAACTTACAAGTGAAGCAGAAAGTGTCCTAGATAGTGCCAGAGTGGGAGACCTCCTGGGTATACCAGGTGTCGTTGGCTGTTTTTTGCTTACTTTTTGCACATATCTCTAAACCATATTGAAAAGTTTCTGTGGCCAATTTATTAACCCTTTGAGTGCCAGAGGGGTGTGCAACACTTTGCTTTGCAAGTTGTTGCGTACATTCTCTGAAACAAAAAGGGTGGAAGGAAAATAAATCTTGCACCAGGTCTTTGGGACCTTCATCCACAAATAAGTTTCTGCTCTTTTGTGTTGTTTTCCTAAAGACCATTCAAATCCTCTATGATGTCATAGGACAGTGTATTACTACCTGTTGGTTTCCAGGATGGGGGATCGCCTGGGAATACAAGGTGCCGTATGCTACTTTTATGATTTTCTTTTCTGTCATCTACAAATTAGTAATGATTAGCGAATATAGTCCTTAGTGTAGAATGTGTTATTAAAGCTTTACCTCAGCCTGTGGCCGTACATGCCTGAATGCAACCAAACCCATTCAAACTTACAAGTGCAGTAGAAAGTATCCTAGATAATGCCAGAGTGGGAGACCTCCTTGGTATACCAGGTGTCGTTGGCTGTTTTTTGCTTATTTTTTGCACCCATCTCTAAACTATATTGAAAACTTTCTGTGGCCAATGTATTAACCCTTTGAGTGCCAGAGGTGTGTGCAACACTTTGCCTTGCAATTCGTTGCATACCTCCTCTTGCACACAAAGAATGGAAGGAAAATAAACATTGCACCAGGTCTCTGGGATCTTCATCCACCTATAAGTCTCTGCTCATTTGTGTTGTTTTCCGAAGGACCATTCAAAACCTCTATGATGTCATAGGACAGTGTATTACCACCTGTTGGTTTCCAGGATGGGGTAACGCCAGGGAATACAAGGTGCCATAGGCTACTTTTATGCTTTTCTTTTCAGCCATTTACAAATTAGATATGATTAGCGAATATAGTCCTTAGAGTAAAATTTGCTTATTAAAGCTTCACCTCAGCCTGTGTCCGTACATGCCTGAGTGCACCCAAACCCATTCAAACTTACAAGTGAAGCAGAATGTGTCCCAGATAGTGCCAGAGTGGGAGACCTCCTGGGTATACCGTGTGTCGTTGGCTGTTTTTTTGCTTATTTTTTGCACCCATCTCTAAACTATATTGAAAACTTTCTGTAGCCAATTTATTAACCCTTTGAGTGCCAGAGGGGTGTGCAACACTTTGCCTTGCAAGTCGTTGCGTACCACCTCTGGAATACAAAGAATGGAAGGAAAATAAACATTTCACCAGGTCTCTGGGATCTTCATCCTCCTATAAGTCTCTGCTAATTTGTGTTGTTTTCCTAAGGACCATTCAAAACCTCTATGATGTCATAGGACAGAGTATTACTACCTGTTGGTTTCCAGGATGGGGGACTGCTTGGAAATACAAGGTGCCGTAGGCTACCTTTATGATTTTCTGTTCAGCCATCTACAAATTAGATATGATTAGCGAATATAGTCCTTAGCGTAAAATGTGTTTATTAAAGTTTCACTTCAGCTTGTGGCCGTACATGCCTGAATGCACCCAAACCCATTCAAACTTACAAGTGAAGCAGAATGTGTCCTAGATAGTGCCAGAGTGGGAGACCTCCTGGGTATACCATGTGTCGTTGGCTGTTTTTTGCTTACTTTTTGCACATATCTCTAAACCATATTGAAAAGTTTCTGTGGCCAATTTATTAACCCTTTGAGTGCCAGAGGGGTGTGCAACACTTTGCTTTGCAAGTTGTTGCGTACATTCTCTGACACAAAAAGGGTGGAAGGAAAATAAACCTTGCACCAGGTCTTTGGGACCTTCATCCACAAATAAGTCTCTGCTCTTTTGTGTTGTTTTCCTAAAGACCATTCAAATCCTCTATGATGTCATAGGACAGTGTATTACTACCTGTTGGTTTCCAGGATGGGGGACCGCCTGTGAATACAAGGTGCCGTATGCTACTTTTATGATTTTCTTTTCAGTCATCTACAAATTAGATATGATTAGCGAATATAGTCCTTAGTGTACAATGTGTTATTAAAGCTTTACCTCAGCCTGTGGCCGTACATGCCTGAATGCAACCAAACCCATTCAAACTTACAAGTGCAGCAGAAAGTATCCTAGATAATGCCAGAGTGGGAGACCTCCTTGGTATACCAGGTGTCGTTGGCTGTTTTTTGCTTATTTTTTGCACCCATCTCTAAACTATATTTAAAACTTTCTGTAGCCAATGTATTAACCCTCTGGGATCTTCATCCACTTATAAGTCTCTGCTCATTTGTGTTGTTTTCCTAAGTACCATTCAAAACCTCTATGATGTCATAGGACAGTGTATTACTACCTGTTGGTTTCCAGGATGGGGGACCGCCTGGGAATATAAGGTGCCATAGGCTACTTTTATGCTTTTCTTTTAAGCCATCTATAAATTAGATATGATTAGCGAATATAGTCCTTAGCGTAAAATTTGTTTATTAAAGCTTCACCTCAGTCTGTGGCCGTACATGCCTGAATGCACCCAAACCCATTCAAACTTACAAGTGAAGCAGAATGTGTCCTAGATAGTGCCAGACTGGGAGACCTCCTGCTCTGCTCATTTGTGTTGTTTTTCTAAGGACCATTCAAATCCTCTATGATGTCATAGGACAGTGAATTATTGCCTGTTGGTTTCCAGGATGGCGGACCTCCTGGGAATACAAGGTGCCGTAGGATACTTTTATGCTTTGTTTTGCAGACATTAAGAAATTAAAGATTATTAGCAAATTTAGTCCTTAGCGTCAAATGTGTTTGTTAAAACTTCACCTCAGCCTTCGACTGAACATGCCTGAATGCACTCAAACCCATTCAAACTTACAAGTGAAGCAGAAAGTGTCCTAGATAGTGCCAAAGTGGGAGATCTCCTGGGTATACCAGGTGTCATTGGCTTTTTTTGCTTGTTTTTTGCACCCATCTCTGATCTATATTGAAAAGTTTCTGTAGCCAATTTATCAACCCTTTGAGTGCCAGAGGGGTGTCCAACACTTTGCCTTGCAAGTCGTTGCGTACCTCCTCTGGCACACAAGGAATGGAAGTAAAATAAACATTGCACAGGTCTCTGGGATCTTCATCCACCTATAAGTCTCTGCTCATTTGTGTTGTTTTCCTAAGGACCATTCAAAACCTCTATGATGTCATAGGACAGTGTATTACTACCTGTTGGTTTCCAGGATGGGGGACTGCCTGGGAATACAAGGTGCCGTAGGCTACTTTTTTGATTTTCTGTTCAGTCATCTACAAATTAGATATGATTAGCAAATATAGTTCTTAGCGTAAGAAGTGTTTATTAAAGCTTCACCTCAGCCTGTGGCCGTACATGCCTGAATGCACCCAAACCCATTTAAACTTACAAGTGAAGCAGAATGTGTCCTATATAGTGCCAGAGTGGGAGATCTCCTGGGTATACCAGGTGTCATTGGTTGTTTTTTGCTTATTTTTTCCACCCATCTCTAAACTATATTGAAAAGTTTCTGTGGCCAATATATTAACCCTTTGAGTGCCAGCGGGGTGTGCAACACTTTGCTTTGCAAGTCGTTGCGTACCTTCTCTGGCACACAAAGGGTGGAAGGAAAATAAACCTTGCACCAGTTCCCTGGGACCTTCATCCACAAATAAGTCTCTGCTAATTTGTGTTGTTTTACTAAGGACCATTCAAATTCTCCATGATGTCATAGGACAGTGTATTACTACCTGTTGGTTTCCAGGATGGGGGACCGCCTGGGAATACAAGGTACTATAGGCGACTTTTATGGTTTTCTTTTCAGCCATCTACAAATTAGATATGATTAGCGAATATAGTCCTTAGCGTAAAATTTGTTTATTAAAGCTTCACCTCAGCCTGTGGCCGTACATGCCTGAATGCACCCACACCCATTCAAACTTACAAGTGAAGCAGAATGTGTCCTAGATAGTGCCAGAGTGAGAGACCTCCTGTGTATACCAGGTGTCATTGGCTGTTTTTTGCTTATTATTTGTACCCATCTCTAAATTGTATTGAAAAGTTTGTGTAGCCAATTTAGTAACCCTTTGAGTGCCAGAGGGGTGTGCAACACTTTGCTTTGCAAGTCTTTGCGTACCATCTCTGGCACACAAAGGGTGGAAGGAAAATAAACCTTGCACCAGGTCTCTTGGACCTTCATCCACAAAAAAGTCTCTGCTCATTTGTGTTGTTTTACTAAGGACCATTCAAATCCTCTATGATGTCATAGGACAGTGTATTACTACCTGTTGGTTTCCAGGATAGGGGACCGCCTGGGAATACAAGGTGCCGTAAGCTACTGTTATGCTTTTCTTTTCAGCCATCTACAAAATAGATATGATTAGCGAATATGGTCCTTAGCGTAAAATGTGTTTATTAAAGCTTCACCTCAGCCTGTGGCCGTACATGCCTGAATGCACCCAAACCCATTCAAACATACAAGTGAAGCAGAATGTGTCCTAGATAGTGCCAGAGTGGGAGACCTCCTGTGTATACCAGGTGTCATTGGCTGTTTTTTGCTTATTATTTGACCCATCTCTAAATTGTATTGAAAAGTTTGTGTAGTCAATTTTTTAACCCTTTGAGTGCCAGAAGGGTGTGCAACACTTTGCTTTGCAAGACTTTGCGTACAATCTCTGGCACACAAAGGGTGGAAGTAAAATAAACCTTGCACCAGGTCTCTGGGACCTTCATCCACAAAAAAGTCTCTGCTCATTTGTGTTGTTTTACTAAGGACCATTCCAATCCTCTATGATGTCATAGGACAGTGTTTTACTGATAGTTTGTTCCTAGGATGGGGGACCGCCTGGGAATACAAGGTGCTGTAGGCTACTTTTATAATTTTCTGTTCAGTCATCTACAAATTAGATATGATTAGCGAATATAGTCCTTAGCGTAAAATGTGTTTATTAAAGCTTCACCTCAGCCTGTGGACGTACATGCCTGAATGCACCCAAACCCATTCAAACTTACAAGTGAAGCAGAAAGTGTCCTGGATAGTGCCAGAGTGGGAGAACTCCTGGGTATACCAGGTGTCGTTGGCTGTTTTTTGCGTATTTTTTCCACCCATCTCTAAACTATATTGAAAACTTTCTATAGCCAATTTATTAACCCTTTGAGTGCCAGAGGGGTGTTCAACACTTTGCCTTGCAATTCGTTGCATACCTCCTCTGGCACACAAAAAATGGAAGGAAAATAAACATTGCACAGGTCTCTGGGATCTTCATTCACCTATAAGTCTCTGCTCATTTGTGTTGTTTTTCTAAGGATCATTCAAAACCTTTATGATGTCATAGAACAGTGTATTACTGCCTGTTGGTTTCCAGGATGGGGGACCGCCTGGGAAAACAAGGTGCAGTACGCTACTTTTATGATTTTGTTTTCAGTCATCTACAAATTAGATATGATTAGCGAATATAGTCCTTAGCGTAAAATGTGTTTATTAAAGCTTCACCTCAGTCTGTGGCCGTACATGCCTGAATGCACTCAAACCCATTCAAACTTACAAGTGAAGCAGAAAGTATCCTAGATAGTGCCAGAGTGGGAGACATCATGGGTATATCAGGTGTCGTTGGCTGTTTTTTGCTTATTTTTTGCCACCATCTCTAAACTATATTGACAAGTTTCTGTAGCCAATTTATTAACTCTTTGAGTGCCAGAGGGGTGTGCAACACTTTGCCTTGCAAGTCGTTGCGTTCCTCCTCTGGCACACAAAGAATGGAAGGAAAATAAAAATTGCACCAGGTCTCCGGGAGTTTCATCCACCTATAAGTCTCTGCTCATTTGTGTTGTTTTCCTAAGGACCATTCAAAACTTCTATGATGTCATAGGACAGTGTATTACTACCTGTTGGTTTCCAGGATGGGGGACAGCCTGGGAATACAAGGTGCCGTAGGCTACTTTTATGCTTTTTTTTTCAGCCATCTACAAATTAGATATGATTAGCGAATATAGTCCTGAGCGTAAAATGTGTTTATTAAAGCTTCACCTCAGCGTGTGTCCGTGCATGCCTGAATGCACCCAAACCCATTCAAACTTACAAGTGAAGCAGAATGTGTCCTAGATAGTGCCAGAGTGGGAGACCTCCTGGTTATACCAGGTGTCATTGGCTGTTTTTTGCTTATTTTCTGCACCAATCTGTAAACTATATTGAAAAGTTTCTGTAGCCAATTTATAAACCCTTTGAGTGCCAGAGGGGTGTGCAACACTTTGCTTTGCTAGTCGTTGCGTACCTTCTCTGGCACACAAAGGGTGGAAGGAAAATAAAACTTACACCAGGTCTCTGGACCTTCATCCACAAATAAGTCTCTGCTCATTTGTGTAGTTTTCCTAAGGACCATTCAAAACCTCTATGATGTCATAGGACAGTGTATTACTACCTGTTGGTTTCCAGGATGGGGTAACGCCTGGGAATAGAAGTTGCCATAGGCTACTTTTATGCTTTTCTTTTCAGCCATTTACAAATTAGATATGATTACCGAATATAGTCCTTAGCGTAAAATTTGTTTATTAAAGCTTCACCTCAGCCTGTGGCCGTACATGCCTTAATGCACCCAAACCCATTCAAACTTACAAGTGAAGCAGAAAGTGTCCTAGATAGTGCCAGAATGGGAGACCTCCTGGGTATACCATGTGCCGTTGGCTGTTTTTTGCTTATTTTTTTGCCCCCATCTCTAAACTATATTGAAAACTTTCTGTATCCAATTTATTAACCCTTTAAGTGCCAGAGGGGCGTGCAACACTGAGCTTTGCAAGTCGTTGCGTACCTTCTCTGGCACAAAAAGGGTGGAAGGAAAATAAACCTTGCACCAGGTCTCTGGTACCTTCATCCACAAATAAGTCTATGTTCATTTGTGTTGTTTTACTAAGGACCATTCAAATCCTCTATGATGTCATAGGACAGTTTATTACTACCTGTTGGTTTCCAGGATGTGGGACCTCCTGGAAATACAAGGTGCCGTACGAAACTTTTATAATTTTCTTTTCAGTCATCTACAAATTAGATATGATTAGCGAATATAGTCCTTAGCGTAAAATGTGTTTATTAAAGCTTCACCTCAGCCTGTGGCCGTACATGACTGAATGCACCCAAACCCATTCAAACTTACAATTGAAGCAGAATGTGTCCTAAATAGTGCCATAGTGGAAGACCTCCTGTGTATACCAGGTGTCGTTGGCTGTTTTTTGCTTATTATATGCACCCATCTCTAAATTGTATTGAAATGTTTCTGTAGCCAATTTATTAACCCTTTGAGTGCTAGAGGGGTGTGCAACACTTTGCTTTGCAAGTCGTTGCGTACCTCCTCTGGCACACAAAGAATGAAAGGAAAAAAAACCTTGCACAGGTCTCTGGGATCTTCATCCACCTATAAGTCTCTGCTCATTTGTGTTATTTTCCTAAGGACCATTCAAAACCTCTATGATGTCATAGGACAGTGTATTACTACCTGTTGGTTTCCAGGATGGGGTTCCACCTGGGAATACAAGGTGCCATAGGCTACTTTTATGCTTTTCTCTTCAGCCATCTACAAATTAGATATGATTAGCGAATATAGTCCTTAGCGTAAAATTTGTTTATTAAAGCTTCACCTCAGCCTGTGGCCGTACATGCCTTAATGCACCCAAACCCATTCAAACTTACAAGTGAAGCAGAATGTGTCCTAAATAGTGCCATAGTGGGAGACCTCCTGTGTATACCAGGTGTCATTGGCTGTTTTTTGCTTATTATATGCACCCATCTCTAAATTGTATTGAAAAGTTTCTGTAGCCAATTTATTAACCCTTTGAGTGCCAGAGGGGTGTGCAACACTTTGCTTTGCAAGTCGTTGCGTACGTTCTCTGGCACACAAAGGGTGGAAAGAAAATAAACCTTGCACCAGGTCTCTTTGACCTTCATCCACAAATAAGTCTCTGCTCATTTGTGTTGTTTTACTAAGGACCATTCAAAACCTCTATGATGTCATAGGACAGTGTATTACTGCCTGTTGGTTTCCAGGATGGGGGACCTCCTGGGAATACAAGGTGCCGTACGCTACTTTTATGCTTTTCTTTTCAGTTATCTACAAATTAGATATGATTAGCGAATATAGTCCTTAGCGTAAAATGTGTTTATTAAAGCTTCACCTCAGCCTGTGGCCGTACAAGCCTGAATGCACCCAAACCCATTCAAACTTACAATTGCAGCAGAAAGTGTCCTAGATAGTGCCAGAGTGGGAGACCTCCTGGGTATACCAGGTGTCCTTGGCTGCTTTTTGCTTATTTTTTGCACCCATCTCTAAACTATATTGAAAACTTTATGTAGCCAATTTATTAACCCTTTGAGTGCCAGAGGGGTGTGCAACACTTTGCCTTGCAAGTCGTTGCTTACCTTCTCTGGCACACAAATGGTGGAAGGAAAATAAAACTTGCACCAGGTCTCTGGGACCTTCATCCACAAATAAGTCTCTGCTCATTTGTGTTGTTTTACTAAGGACCATTCAAATCCTCTATGATGTCATAGGACAGTGTATTACTACCTGTTGGTTTGCAGGATGGGGGACCGCCTGAGAATACAAGGTGCCGTACGCTACTTTTATGATTTTGTTTTCACACATCTACAAATTAGATATGATTAGCAAATATAGTCCTTAGCGTACAATGTGTTTATTAAAGCTTCACCTCAACCTGTGGACGTACATGCCTGAATGCTCCCAAACCCATTGAAACTTACAAGTGAAGCACAAAGTTTCCTAGATAGTGCTAGAATTGGAGACCTCCTGAGTATACCAGGTGTCGTTGGCTGTTTTTTGCTTATTTTTTGCACCCATCTCTAAACTATATTGAAAAGTTTCTGTAGCCAATTTATTAACCCTTTGGTTGCCAGAGGGGTGTGCAACACTTTGCCTTGCAAGTCATTGCGTACCTCCTCTGGCACACAATGGGTTGAAGGAACATAAACATTGCACCGGGTCTCTGTGATCTTCATCCACCTATAAGTCTCTGCTCATTTGTGTTGTATTCCTAAGGACCATTCAAATGCTCTATGATGTCATAGGACTGAGAATGACTACCTGTTGGTTTCCAGGATGTGGACTGTCTGGGAATACAAGGTGCGGTAGGCTACCTTTATGATTTTCTGTTCAATCATCTACAAATTAGATATGATTAGCGAATATAGTCCTTAGCGTAAAATGTGTTTATTAAAGCTCCACTTCAGCCTGTGGCCGTACATGCCTGAATGCACCCAAACCCATTAAAACTTACAAGTGAAGCATAAAGTGTCCTAGATAGTGCCAGAGTGGTAGACCTCCTGGGTATACCAGGTGTCGTTGGCTGTCTTTTGCTTATTTTTTACGCCCACCTCTAAACTATATTGAAAACTTTCTGTTGCCAATTTATTAACCCTTTGAGGGCCAGAGGGGTATGCAACACTTTGCCTTGCAATTCGTTTGATACCTCCTCTGGCACACAAAGAATGGAAGGAATATAAACATTGCACAGGTCTGTGGGATCTTCATCCACCTATAAGTCTCTGCTCATTTGTGTTGTTTTCCTACGGACCATTCAAAACCTATATGATGTCATAGGACAGTGTGTTACTACCTGTTGGTTTCCAGGATGGGGTACTGCCTGGGAATACAAGGTGCCATAGGATACTTTTATGCTTTTCTTTTCAGCCATTTACAAATTAGATATGATAAGCGAATATAGTCCATAGCGTAAAATTTGTTTATTAAAGCTTCACTTCAGCCTTTGGCCGTAGATGCCTGAATCCACCAAAACCCATTCAAACTTACAAGTGAAGCAGAAAGTGTCCTAGATAGTGCCAGAGTTGGAGACCTCCTGGGTATACCAGGTGTCATTGGCTGTTTTTTGTTTATTTTTTGCACCCATCTCTAAACTATATTGAATAGTTTCTGTGGCCAATTTATTAACCCTTTGAGTGCCAGAGGGGCATGCAACACTGAGCTTTGCAAGTCGTTGCGTACCTTCTCTGGCACACAACGGGTGGAAGGAAAATAAACCTTGCACCAGGTCTCTGGGACCTTCTTCCACAAATAAGTATCTGCTAATTTGTGTTGTTTTTCTAAGGACCATTCAAATCCTCTATGATGTCATAGGACAGTGTATTTCTACCTGTTGGTTTCCAGGATGGGGGACCACCTGGGAATACAAGGTGCCGTACGCTACTTTTATGATTTTCTTTTCAGTCATCTACAAATTAGATATGATTAGCGAATATAGTCCTTAGCGTAAAATTTGTTTATTAAAGCTTCACCTCAGCCTGTGGCCGTACATGCCTGAATGCACCCAAACCCATTCAAACTTACAAGTGAAGCAGAATGTGTCCTAGATAGTGCCAGAGTAGGAGACCTCTTGGGTATACCAGGTGTCGTTGGCTGTTTTTTGCTTATTTTTTTCACCCATCTCTAAACTATATTGAAAAGTTTCTGTAGCCAATTTATTAACCCTTTGAGTGCCAGAGGGGTGTGGAACACTTTGCCTTGCAAGTCGTTGCGTACCTCCTGTGGCACACAAAGGGTGGAAGGAAAATAAACCTTGCACCAGGTCTCTGGGACCTTCTTCCAGAAATAAGTATCTGCTAATTTGTGTTGTTTTACTAAGGACCATTCAAATCCTCTATGATGTCATAGGACAGTGTATTACTACCTATTGGTTTCCAGGATGGATGACCACCTGGGAATACAAGGTGCCGTACGCTACTTTTATGATTTTCTTTTCAGTCATCTACAAATTAGATATGATTAGCGAATATAGTCCTTAGCGTAAAATGTGTTTATTAAAGCTTCACCTCAGCCTGTGGCCGTACATGCCTGAATGCACCCAAACCCATTCAAACTTACAAGTGAAGCAGAATGTGTCCTAGATAGTGCCAGAGTGGGAGACCTCCTGGGTATACCAGGTGTCGTTGGCTGTTTATTGATTATTTTTTGCACCCATTTCTAAATTGTATTGAATAGCTTCTGTAGCCAATTTATTAACCCTTTGAGTGCCAGAGGGGTGTGCAACACTTTGCTTTGCAAGTCGTTGCATACCTCCTCTGGCACACAAAGAATGGAAGGAAAATAAACATTGCACATGTCTCTGGGATCTTCATCCACCTATAAGTCTCTGCTCATTTGTATTGTTTTCCTACGGACCATTCAAAACCTCTATGATGTCATAGGACAGTGTATTACTACCTGTTGGTTTACAGGATGGGGTACCTCCTGGGAATACAAGGTGCCATAGGCTACTTTTATGCTTTTCTTTTCAGCCATTTACAAATTAGATATGATAAGCGAATACAGTCCTTAGCGTAAAATTTGTTTATTAAAGCTTCACCTCAGCCTTTGGCGGTACATGCCTGAATGCACCCAAACCCATTCAAACTTACAAGTGAAGCAGAAAGTGTCCTAGATAGTGCCAGAGTGGTAGACCTCCTGGGTACACCATGTGTCATTGGCTGTTTTTTGCTTATTTTTTGCCCCCATCTCTAAACTATATTAAAAAGTATCTGTAGCCAATTTATTAACCCTTTGAGTGCCAGAGGGGTGTGCAACACTTTGCCTTGCAAGTTGTTGCGTACCTCCTCTGGCACACAAAGAATGGAATGAAAATAAACATTGCAGCAGGTCTCCTGGATCTTCATCCACCTATAAGTCTCTGCTCATTTGTGTTGTTTTCCTAAGGACCATTCAAAACCTCTATGATGTCATAGGACAGTGTATTACTACCTGTTGGTTTCCTGGATGGGGGACTGCCTGGAAATACAAGGTTCCGTAGGCTACCTTTATGATTTTCTGTTCAGTCATCTACAAATTAGATATGATTAGCGAATATAGTCCTTAGCGTAAAATGTGTTTATTAAAGCTTCACCTCAGCCTTTGGTCGTACAAGCCTTAATGCACCCAAACCCATTCAAACTTACAAGTGAAGCAGAAAGTGTCCTAGATAGTGCCAGAGTAGGAGACCTCTTGGGTATACAAGGTGTCGTTGGATGTTTTTTGCTTATTTTTTTCACCCATCTCTAAACTATATTGAAAAGTTTCTGTAGCCAATTTATTAACCCTTTGAGTGCCAGAGGGGTGTGGAACACTTTGCCTTGCAAGTCGTTGCGTACCTCCTGTGGCACACAAAGGGTGGAAGGAAAATAAACCTTGCACCAGGTCTCTGGGACCTTCTTCCACAAATAAGTATCTGCTAATTTGTGTTGTTTTACTAAGGACCATTCAAATCCTCTATGATGTCATAGGACAGTGTATTACTACCTATTGGTTTCCAGTATGGATGACCACCTGGGAATACAAGGTGCCGTACGCTACTTTTATGATTTTCTTTTCAGTCATCTACAAATTAGATATGATTAGCGAATATAGTCCTTAGCGTAAAATGTGTTTATTAAAGCTTCACCTCAGCCTGTGGCCGTACATGCCTGAATGCACCCAAACCCATTCAAACTTACAAGTGAAGCAGAATGTGTCCTAGATAGTGCCAGAGTGGGAGACCTCCTGGGTATACCAGGTGTCGTTGGCTGTTTATTGATTATTTTTTGCACCCATTTCTAAATTGTATTGAATAGCTTCTGTAGCCAATTTATTAACCCTTTGAGTGCCAGAGGGGTGTGCAACACTTTGCTTTGCAAGTCGTTGCATACCTCCTCTGGCACACAAAGAATGGAAGGAAAATAAACATTGCACATGTCTCTGGGATCTTCATCCACCTATAAGTCTCTGCTCATTTGTATTGTTTTCCTACGGACCATTCAAAACCTCTATGATGTCATAGGACAGTGTATTACTACCTGTTGGTTTACAGGATGGGGTACCTCCTGGGAATACAAGGTGCCATAGGCTACTTTTATGCTTTTCTTTTCAGCCATTTACAAATTAGATATGATAAGCGAATACAGTCCTTAGCGTAAAATTTGTTTATTAAAGCTTCACCTCAGCCTTTGGCGGTACATGCCTGAATGCACCCAAACCCATTCAAACTTACAAGTGAAGCAGAAAGTGTCCTAGATAGTGCCAGAGTGGTAGACCTCCTGGGTACACCATGTGTCATTGGCTGTTTTTTGCTTATTTTTTGCCCCCATCTCTAAACTATATTAAAAAGTATCTGTAGCCAATTTATTAACCCTTTGAGTGCCAGAGGGGTGTGCAACACTTTGCCTTGCAAGTTGTTGCGTACCTCCTCTGGCACACAAAGAATGGAATGAAAATAAACATTGCAGCAGGTCTCCTGGATCTTCATCCACCTATAAGTCTCTGCTCATTTGTGTTGTATTCCTAAGGACCATTCAAATCCTCTATGATGTCATAGGCCAGAGTATTACTACCTGTTGGTTTCAAGGATGGGGGACTGTCTGGGAATAGAAGGTGCCGTAGGCTACCTTTATGATTTTCTGTTCAATCATCTACAAATTAGATATGATTAGCGAATATAGTACTTAGCGTAAAATGTGTTTATTAAAGCTTCACTTCAGCCTGTGGCCGTACATACCTGAATGCAGCCAAACTCATTCAAACTTACAAGTGAAGCAGAAAGTGTCCCAGATAGTGCCAGAGTGGAAGATCTCCTGGGTATACCAGGTGTCGTAGGTTGTTTTTTGCTTCATTTTTGCAGCCATCTCAAAACTACATTAAAATGTTTCTGTAGCCAGTTTAATAACTCTTTGAGTTCCAGAGGGGTGTACAATGCTATGCTTTGCAAGTGGTTGCATCCCACCTCTGGCACACAAAGGTTGGACGGAAAATAAACATTGCACCAGGTCTCTGGGACCTTCATCCACCTATAAGTCTCTGCTCATTTGTGTTGTTTTCCGAAGGACCATTCAAATCCTATATGATGTCATAGGACAGCGTATTACGACCTATTGGTTTCCAGGATAGGGGATCGCCTGGGAATACAAGGTGCCATAGGCTACTTTTATGATTTTCTATTCAGTCATCTACAAAATAGATATAATTAGCGAATATAGTCCTTAGCATAAAATGTGTTTATTAAAGCTTCACTTCAGCATGTGGCCGTACATGCCTGAATGCACCCAAACCCATTCAAACTTACAAGTGAAGCAGAATGTGTCCTAGATAGTGCCAGAGGGTGTGACCTCCTGGGTATACCAGGTGTCGTTGGCTGTTTTTTTCTTATTTTTTGGACCCATCTCTAAACTATATTGAAAAGTTTCTGTAGCCAATTTAATAACCCTTTGAGTGCCAGAGTGGTGTGCAACACTTTGCCTTGCAAGTCGTTGTGTGCATCCTCTGGCACAAAAAGGGTGGGAAGAAAATAAACATTGCCCCAGGTCCCTGGGATCATCATCCACCTATAAGTCTCTGCTCATTTGTGTTGTTTTTCTAAGGACCATTCAAATCCTCTATGATGTCATAGGACAGTGTATTACTGCCTGTTGGTTTCCAGGATGGCGGACCTCCTGGGAATACAAGGTGCTGTAGTATACTTTTATGCTTTGTTTTGCAGACATTAACGAATTAAAGATTATTAGCAAATTTAGTCCTTAGCGTCAAATGTGTTTGTAAAACCTTCAACTCAGCCTGCGACTGAACATGCCTGAATGCACTCAAACCCATTCAAACTTACAAGTGAAGCAGAAAGTGTCCTAGATAGTGCCAGAGTGGAAGATCTCCTGGGTATACCAGGTGTCATTGGCTTTTTTTTGCTTATTTTTTGCACAAATCTCTAATCTATATTGCAAAGTTTCTGTAGCCAATTTATCAACCCTTTGAGTGCCAGAGGGGAGTGCAACACTTTGCCTTGCAATTTGTTGCGTACCTCCTCTGGCACACAAAGAATGGAAGGAAAATAAACATTGCACCAGGTCTCCAGGATCTTCATCCACCTATAAGACTCTGCTCATTTGTGTTGTTTTCCTAAGGACCATTCAAATCCTCTATGATGTCATAGGACAGTGTATTACTACCTGTTGGTTTCCAGGATGGGGGACCGCCTGGGAATACAAGGTGCCGTACGCTACTTTTATGATTTTCTGTTCAGTCATCTACAAATTAGATATGATTAGCGAATATAGTTCTTAGTGTAAGAAGTGTTTATTAAAGCTTCACCTCAGCCTGTGGCCGTACATGCCTGAATGCATTCAAACCCATTCAAACTTACAAGTGAAGCAGAAAGTTACCCAGATGGTGCCAGAGTGGGAGACCTCCTGGGTATACCAGGTGTTGTTGACTTTTTTTTGCTTATTTTTTGCACCCATCTCTAAACTATATTGAAAACTTTCTGTTGCCAATTTATTAACCCTTTGAGTACCAGAGGGGTGTGCAACACTTTGCGTTGCAAGTCATTGCGTACCACCTCTGGCAAACAAAGAATGGAGGGAAAATAAACATTGCACATGTCTCTGGGATCTTCATCCACCTATAAGTCTCTGCTCATTTGCATTGTTTTCCTACGGACCATTCAAAACCTCTATGATGTCATAGGACAGTGTATTACTACCTGTTGGTTTCCAGGATGGGGTACCGCCTGGGAATACAAGGTGCCATAGGATACTTTTATGCTTTTCTTTTCAGCCTTTTACAAATTAGATATGATTAGCGAATATAGTCCTTAGCGTAAAATTTGTTTATTAAAGCTTCACCTCAGCCTGTGGCCGTACATGCCTGAATGCACCCAAACCCATTCAAACTTACAAGTGAAGCAGAAAGTGTCCTGGATAGTGCCAGAGTGGGAGAACTCCTGGGTATACCAGGTGTCGTTGGCTGTTTTTTGCTTATTTTTTTCACCCATCTCTAAACTATATTGAAAACTTTCTATAGCCAATTTATTAACCCTTTGAGTGCCAGAGGGGTGTGCAACACTTTGCCTTGCAATTCGTTGCATACCTCCTCTGGCACACAAAAAATGGAAGGAAAGTAAACATTGCACAGGTCTCTGGGATCTTCATCCACCTATAAGTCTCTGCTCATTAGTGTTGTATTCCTAAGGACCATTCAAATCCTCTATGATGTCATAGGCAAGAGTATTACTACCTGTTGGTTTCCAGGATGGGGGACTGTCTGGAAATCCAAGGTGCCGTAGGCTACCTTTATGATTTTCTGTTCAGTCATCTACAAATTAGATATGATTAGCGAATATAGTCCTTAGCGTAAAATGTGTTTATTAAAGCTTCTCTTCAGCCTGCGGCCGTACATGCCTGAATGCAGCTAAACCCATTCAAACTTACAAGTGAAGCAGAAAGTGTCCTAGGTAGTGCCAGAGTGGTAGACCTCCAGGGTATACCAGGTGTCATTGGCTGTTTTTTGCTTATTTCTTTGCCCCCATCTCTAAACTATATTAAATAGTATCTGTAGCCAATTTATTAACCCTTTGAGTGCCAGAGGGGTGTGCAACACTTTGCCTTGCAAGTCGTTGAGTACCTCCTGTGGCACACAAAGGGTGGAAGGAAAATAGACTTTGCACCGGGTCTCTGGGATCTTCATCCACCTATAAGTCTCTGCTCATTTGTGTTGTATTCCTAAGGACCATTCAAATCCTCTATGATGTCATAGTCCAGAGTATTACTACCTGTTGTTTTCCAGGATGGGGGACTGTCTGGGAATACAAGGTGCCGTAGGCTACCTTTATGATTTTCTGCTCAATCATCTACAAATTAGATATGATTAGCGAATATAGTCCTTAGCGTAAAATGTGTTTATTAAAGCTTCACTTTAGCCTGCGGCCGTACATGCCTGAATGCAGCCAAACCCATTCAAACTTACAAGTTAAGCAGAAAGTGTCCCAGATAGTGCCAGAGTAGGAGATCTCCTGGGTATACCAGGTGTCGTAGGTTGTTTTTTGCTTCATTTTTGCAGCCATCTCAAAACTACATTAAAATGTTTCTGTAGCCAGTTTATTAACCCTTTGAGTTCCAGAGGGGTGTACAATGCTATGGTTTGCAAGTGGTTGCATCCCACCTCTGGCACACAAAGGTTGGACGGAAAATAAACATTGCACCAGGTCTCTGGGACCTTCATCCACCTATAAGTCTCTGCTCATTTGTGTTGTTTTCCGAAGGACCATTCAAATCCTCTGTGATGTCATAGGACAGTGTATTACTACCTGTTGATTTCTAGGATGGGGGACCTCCTGGGAATACAAGTTGCCGTATGCTACTTTTATGATTTTGTTTTCACTCATCTACAAATTAGATATGATTAGCGAGTATAGTCCTTAGCGTAAAATGTGTTTATTCAAGCTTCACCTCAGCCTGTGGCTGTACATGCCTGAATGCACCCAAACCCATTCAAACTTACAAGTGCAGCAGAAAGTGTCCTAGATAGTGCCAGAGTGGGAGACCTCCTGGGTATACCAGGTGTCATTGACTGTTTTTTGTTTATTTTTTGCACCCATCTCTAAACTATATTGAATAGTTTCTGTGGCCAATTTTTTAACCCTTTGAGTGCCAGAGGGGTGTGCAACACTTTGCTTTGCAAGTCGTTGCGTACCATCTCTGGCACACAAAGGGTGGAAGGAAAATAAACTTGTACCAGGTCTCTGGGACCTTCATCCACAAATAAGTCTCTGTTCATTTGTGTTGTTTTACTAAGGACCATTCAAAACATTTATGATGTCATAGAACAGTGTATTACTGCTTGTTGGTTTCCAGGATGGGGGACCGCTTTGGAATGCAAGGTGCCGTACTCTACTTTTATGATTTTCTTTTCAGTCATCTACAAATTAGATATGATTAGCGAATATAGTCCTTAGCGTAAAATGTGTTTATTAAAGCTTTACCTCAGCATGTGGCCGTACATGCCTGAATGCACCCAAACCCATTCAAACTTACAAGTGAAGCAGATAGTGTCCCAGATAGTGCCAGAGTGGGAGACCTCATTTTTATACCAATTGTCGTTGGCTGTTTTTTGCTTATTTTTTGCCCGCATCTCTAAACTATATTGAAAACTTTCTGTAGCCAATTTATTAAACCTTTGAGTGCAAGGGGTGTGCAACACTTTGCCTTGTAAGTCGTTGCGTACCTCCTCTGGCACACAAAGAATGGAAGGAAAATAAACATTGCACAGGTCTCTGGGATCTTCATCCATCTATAAGTCTCTGCTCATTAGTGTTGATTTCCTAAGGACCACTCAAAACCTCTATGATGTCATAGGACAGTGTATTACTACCTGTCGGTTTCCAGGATGGGGTACCGCCTGGGAATACAAGTGCTATAGGCTACTTTTATGCTTTTCTTTTCAACCATCTACAAATTAGATATGATTAGCGAATATAGTCCTTAGCGTAAAATTTGTTTATTAAAGCTTCACCTCAGCCTGTGGCCGTACATGCCTGAATGCACGCAAACCCATTCAAACTTACAATTGACGCAGAATGTGTCCTAAATAGTGCCATAGTGGGAGACCTCCTGTGTATACCAGGTGTCGTTGGCTGTTTTTTGCTTATTATATGCACCCATCTCTAAATTGTATTGAAAAGTTTCTGTAGCCAATTTATTAAACCTTAGAGTGGCAGAGGGGTGTGCAACACATTGCTTTGCAAGTTGTTGCGTACATTCTCTGGCACAAAAAGGGTGGAAGGAAAATAAACCTTGCACCAGGTCTCTGGGACTATCATCCACAAATAAGTTTCTGCTCTTTTGTGTTGTTTTCCTAAGGACCATTCAAATCCTCTATGATGTCATAGGCAGTGTATTACTACCTGTTGGTTTCCATGATGGGGTACCGCCTGGGAATACAAGGTGCCATAGGCTACTTTTTTGCTTTTCTTTTCAGCCATTTACAAATTAGATATGATTAGCGAATATAGTCCTTAGCGTAAATTTTGTTTATTAAAGCTTCACCTCAGCCTTTGTCCGTACATGCCTGAATGCACCCAAACCCATTCAAACTTACAAGTGAAGCAGAAAGTGTCCTAAATAGTGCCAGAGTGAGAGACCTCCTCGGTATACCAGGAGTCGTTGGCTGTTTTTTGCTTATTTTTTGCACCCATCTCTAAACTATATTTAAAACTTTCTGTAGCCAATGTATTAACCCTTTGAGTGCCAGAGGGGTGTGTAACACTTTGCCTTGCAAGTCGTTGCGTACCACCTCTGGCACACAAAGAATGAAAGGAAAATAAACATTGCACCAGGTCTCTGGGATCTTCATCCACCTATAAGTCTCTGCTCATTTTGTGTTGTTTTCCTAAGGACCCTTCAAAACCTTTATGATGTCATAGAACAGTGTATTACTGCCTGTTGGTTTCCAGGATGGGGGACCGCTTGGGAATACAAGGTGCCGTACTCTACTTTTATGATTTTCTTTTCAGTCATCTACAAATTAGATATGATTAGCGAATATAGTCCTTAGCGTAAAATGTGTTTATTAAAGCTTTACCTCAGCCTGTGGCTGTACATGCCTGAGTGCACACAAACCCATTCAAACTTACAAGTGAAGCAGAAAGTGACCCAGATAGTGCCAAATTGGGAGACCTCCTGGGTATACCAGGTGTCATTGGCTGTTTTTTGATTATTTTTTGCACCCATTTCTAAATTGTATTGAAAAGTTTCTCTATCCAATTTATTAACCCTTTGAGTGCTAGAGGGGTGTGCAACACTTTGCTTTGCAAGTCGTTGCGTACCTTCTCTGGCACACAAAGGGTGGAAGGAAAAAAAAACTTGCACCAGGTCTCTGGGACCTTCATCCACAAATAAGTCTCTGCTCATTTGTGTTGTTTTACTAACGACCATTCAAATCTTCTATGATGTCATAGGACAGTATATTACTACCTGTTGGTTTCCAGGATGGGTGTCCGCCTGGGAATACAAGGTGCCGTAGGATAGTTTTAGGATTTTCTTTTAAGTCATCTACAAATTAGATATGATTAGCGAATATAGTGCTTAGCGTAAAATGTGCTTATTAAAGCTTTACCTCAGCCTGTGGCCGTACATGCCTGAATGCACCCAAACCCATTCAAACTTACAAGTGAAGCAGAAAGTGTCCCAAATAGAACCAGAGTGGGAGACCTCCTGGGTATACCAGGTGTCGTTGGCTGTTTTTTGCTTATTTTCTGCACCCATCTCTAAACTATCTTGAAAAGTTTCTGTGGCCAATTTATTAACCCTTTGAGTGCCAGAGGGGTGTGTAACACTTTGCCTTGCAAGTCGTTGCGTACCACCTCTGGCACACAAAGAATGAAAGGAAAATAAACATTGCACCAGGTCTCTGGGATCTTCATCCACCTATAAGTCTCTGCTCATTTGTGTTGTATTCCTAAGGACCATTCAAATCCTCTATGATGTCATAGTCCAGAGTATTACTACCTGTTGTTTTCCAGGATGGGGGACTGTCTGGGAATACAAGGTGCCGTAGGCTACCTTTATGATTTTCTGCTCAATCATCTACAAATTAGATATGATTAGCGAATATAGTCCTTAGCGTAAAATGTGTTTATTAAAGCTTCACTTCAGCCTGCGGCCGTACATGCCTGAATGCAGCCAAACCCATTCAAACTTACAAGTTAAGCAGAAAGTGTCCCAGATAGTGCCAGAGTAGGAGATCTCCTGGGTATACCAGGTGTCGTAGGTTGTTTTTTGCTTCATTTTTGCAGCCATCTCAAAACTACATTAAAATGTTTCTGTAGCCAGTTTATTAACCCTTTGAGTTCCAGAGGGGTGTACAATGCTATGCTTTGCAAGTGGTTGCATCCCACCTCTGGCACACAAAGGTTGGACGGAAAATAAACATTGCACCAGGTCTCTGGGACCTTCATCCACCTATAAGTCTCTGCTCATTTGTGTTGTTTTCCGAAGGACCATTCAAATCCTCTGTGATGTCATAGGACAGTGTATTACTACCTGTTGATTTCTAGGATGGGGGACCTCCTGGGAATACAAGGTGCCGTACGCTACTTTTATGATTTTGTTTTCACTCATCTACAAATTAGATATGATTAGCGAGTATAGTCCTTAGCGTAAAATGTGTTTATTCAAGCTTCACCTCAGCCTGTGGCTGTACATGCCTGAATGCACCCAAACCCATTCAAACTTACAAGTGCAGCAGAAAGTGTCCTAGATAGTGCCAGAGTGGGAGACCTCCTGGGTATACCAGGTGTCATTGACTGTTTTTTGTTTATTTTTTGCACCCATCTCTAAACTATATTGAATAGTTTCTGTGGCCAATTTTTTAACCCTTTGAGTGCCAGAGGGGTGTGCAACACTTTGCTTTGCAAGTCGTTGCGTACCATCTCTGGCACACAAAGGGTGGAAGGAAAATAAACTTGTACCAGGTCTCTGGGACCTTCATCCACAAATAAGTCTCTGTTCATTTGTGTTGTTTTACTAAGGACCATTCAAAACATTTATGATGTCATAGAACAGTGTATTACTGCTTGTTGGTTTCCAGGATGGGGGAACGCTTTGGAATGCAAGGTGCCGTACTCTACTTTTATGATTTTCTTTTCAGTCATCTACAAATTAGATATGATTAGCGAATATAGTCCTTAGCGTAAAATGTGTTTATTAAAGCTTTACCTCAGCATGTGGCCGTACATGCCTGAATGCACCCAAACCCATTCAAACTTACAAGTGAAGCAGATAGTGTCCCAGATAGTGCCAGAGTGGGAGACCTCATTTTTATACCAATTGTCGTTGGCTGTTTTTTGCTTATTTTTTGCCCGCATCTCTAAACTATATTGAAAACTTTCTGTAGCCAATTTATTAAACCTTTGAGTGCAAGGGGTGTGCAACACTTTGCCTTGTAAGTCGTTGCGTACCTCCTCTGGCACACAAAGAATGGAAGGAAAATAAACATTGCACAGGTCTCTGGGATCTTCATCCATCTATAAGTCTCTGCTCATTAGTGTTGATTTCCTAAGGACCACTCAAAACCTCTATGATGTCATAGTACAGTGTATTACTACCTGTCGGTTTCCAGGATGGGGTACCGCCTGGGAATACAAGGTGCTATAGGCTACTTTTATGCTTTTCTTTTCAACCATCTACAAATTAGATATGATTAGCGAATATAGTCCTTAGCGTAAAATTTGTTTATTAAAGCTTCACCTCAGCCTGTGGCCGTACATGCCTGAATGCACGCAAACCCATTCAAACTTACAATTGAAGCAGAATGTGTCCTAAATAGTGCCATAGTGGGAGACCTCCTGTGTATACCAGGTTTCGTTGGCTGTTTTTTGCTTATTATATGCACCCATCTCTAAATTGTATTGAAAAGTTTCTGTAGCCAATTTATTAAACCTTAGAGTGGCAGAGGGGTGTGCAACACTTTGCTTTGCAAGTTGTTGCGTACATTCTCTGGCACAAAAAGGGTGGAAGGAAAATAAACCTTGCACCAGGTCTCTGGGACTATCATCCACAAATAAGTTTCTGCTCTTTTGTGTTGTTTTCCTAAGGACCATTCAAATCCTCTATGATGTCATAGGCAGTGTATTACTACCTGTTGGTTTCCATGATGGGGTACCGCCTGGGAATACAAGGTGCCATAGGCTACTTTTTTGCTTTTCTTTTCAGCCATTTACAAATTAGATATGATTAGCGAATATAGTCCTTAGCGTAAATTTTGTTTATTAAAGCTTCACCTCAGCCTTTGTCCGTACATGCCTGAATGCACCCAAACCCATTCAAACTTACAAGTGAAGCAGAAAGTGTCCTAAATAGTGCCAGAGTGGGAGACCTCCTCGGTATACCAGGAGTCGTTGGCTGTTTTTTGCTTATTTTTTGCACCCATCTCTAAACTATATTTAAAACTTTCTGTAGCCAATGTATTCACCCTTTGAGTGCCAGAGGGGTGTGTAACACTTTGCCTTGCAAGTCGTTGCGTACCACCTCTGGCACACAAAGAATGAAAGGAAAATAAACATTGCACCAGGTCTCTGGGATCTTCATCCACCTATAAGTCTCTGCTCATTTTGTGTTGTTTTCCTAAGGACCCTTCAAAACCTTTATGATGTCATAGAACAGTGTATTACTGCCTGTTGGTTTCCAGGATGGGGGACCGCTTGGGAATACAAGGTGCCGTACTCTACTTTTATGATTTTCTTTTCAGTCATCTACAAATTAGATATGATTAGCGAATATAGTCCTTAGCGTAAAATGTGTTTATTAAAGCTTTACCTCAGCCTGTGGCTGTACATGTCTGAGTGCACACAAACCCATTCAAACTTACAAGTGAAGCAGAAAGTGACCCAGATAGTGCCAAATTGGGAGACCTCCTGGGTATACCAGGTGTCATTGGCTGTTTTTTGATTATTTTTTGCACCCATTTCTAAATTGTATTGAAAAGTTTCTGTATCCAATTTATTAACCCTTTGAGTGCTAGAGGGGTGTGCAACACTTTGCTTTGCAAGTCGTTGCGTACCTTCTCTGGCACACAAAGGGTGGAAGGAAAAAAAACTTGCACCAGGTCTCTGGGACCTTCATCCACAAATAAGTCTCTGCTCATTTGTGTTGTTTTACTAACGACCATTCAAATCTTCTATGATGTCATAGGACAGTATATTACTACCTGTTGGTTTCCAGGATGGGTGTCCGCCTGGGAATACAAGGTGCCGTAGGATAGTTTTAGGATTTTCTTTTAAGTCATCTACAAATTAGATATGATTAGCGAATATAGTGCTTAGCGTAAAATGTGCTTATTAAAGCTTTACCTCAGCCTGTGGCCGTACATGCCTGAATGCACCCAAACCCATTCAAACTTACAAGTGAAGCAGAAAGTGTCCCAAATAGAACCAGAGTGGGAGACCTCCTGGGTATACCAGGTGTCGTTGGCTGTTTTTTGCTTATTTTCTGCACCCATCTCTAAACTATCTTGAAAAGTTTCTGTGGCCAATTTATTAACCCTTTGAGTGCCAGAGGGGTGTGTAACACTTTGCCTTGCAAGTCGTTGCGTACCACCTCTGGCACACAAAGAATGAAAGGAAAATAAACATTGCACCAGGTCTCTGGGATCTTCATCCACCTATAAGTCTCTGCTCATTTTGGGTTGTTTTCCTAAGGACCATTCAAAACCTTTATGATGTCATAGAACAGTGTATTACTGCCTGTTGGTTTCCAGGATGGGGGACCGCTTGGGAATACAAGGTGCCGTACTCTACTTTTATGATTTTCTTTTCAGTCATCTACAAATTAGATATGATTAGCGAATATAGTCCTTAGCGTAAAATGTGTTTATTAAAGCTTTACCTCAGCCTGTGGCCGTACATGCCTGAATGCAACCAAACCCATTCAAACTTACAAGTGAAGCAGAAAGTGTCCCAGATAGTACCAGAGTGGGAGACCTCCTGGGTATACCAGTTGTCGTTGGTTGTTTTTTGCTTATTTTTTGCACCCATCTCTAAACTATATTGAAAACATTCTGTAGCCAATTTATTAACCCTTTGAGTGCCAGAGGGGTGTGCAACACTTTGCCTTGCAAGTCGTTGTGTACCCCCTCTGGCACACAAAGAATGGAAGGAAAATAAACATTGCACCAGGTCTCTGGGATCTTCATCCACCTATAAGTCTCTGCTCATTTGTGTTGTTTTCCTAAGGACCATTCAAATCCTCTATGATGTCATAGAACAGTGTATTACTACCTGTTGGTTTCCAGGATGGGGGACTGCTTGGAAATACAAGGTGCCGTAGGCTACCTTTATGATTTTCTGTTAAGTCATCTACAAATTAGATATGATTAGCGAATATAGTCCTTAGAGTAAAATGTGTTTATTAAAGCTTCACCTCAGCCTGTGGCCGTACATGCCTGAATGCACCCAAACCCATTCAAACTTACAAGTGAAGCAGAGTGTGTCCTAGATAGTGCCAGAGTGGGATATCTCCTGGGTATACCAGGTGTTGTTGGCTGTTTTTTGATTATTTTTTGCACTCATTTCTAAATTGTATTGAAAAGTTTCTGTAGGCAATTTATTAACCGTTTGAGTGCTAGAGGGGTGTGCAACACTTTGCTTTTCAAGTCGTTGTGTACCTTCTCTGGCACACAAAGGGTGGAAGGAAAAAAAAACTTGCACCAGGTCTCTGGGACCTTCATCCACAAATAAGTTTCTGCTCATTTGTGTTGTTTTACTAACGACCATTCAAATCCTCTATGATGTCTTAGGACAGTGTATTACTACCTGTTGGTTTCCAGGATGGGGGTCCGCCTGGGAATACAAGGTGCCATACGCTACTTTTATGATTTTCTTTTCAGTCATCTACAAATTAGATATGATTAGCGAATATAGTCCTTAGCGTAAAATGTGCTTATTAAAGCTTTACCTCAGCCTGTGGCCGTACATGCCTGATTGCAACCAAACCCATTCAAACTTAAAAGTGAAGCAGAAAGTGTCCCAGATAGTGCCAGAGTGGGAGACCTCCTGGGTATACCAGGTGTCGTTGGCTGTTTTTTGCTTATTTTTTGCACCCATCTCTAAACTATATTGAAATCTTCCAAAAAATGGAAGGAAAATAAACATTGCACAGGTCTCTGGGATCTTCATCCACCTATAAGTCTCTTCTCACTTGTGTTATTATCCTAAGGACCATTCAAATCCTCTATGATGTCATAGGACAGTGTATTACTACCTGTTGGTTTCCAGGATGGGGGACCGCCTGGGAACAAAAGGTGCCGTACGCTACTTTTATGATTTTGTTTTCACTCATCTACAATTTAGATATGATTAGCGAATATAGTTCTTAGCGTAAAATGTGTTTATTAAAGCTTCACTTCAGCCTGTGGCTGTACATGTCTGAATGCACCCAAACCCATTCAAACTTACAAGTGAAGCAGAATGTGTCCTAGATAGTGCCAGAGTGGGAGACCTCCTAGGTATACCAGGTGTCATTGGCTGTTTTTTCTTTATTTTTTGCCCCCATCTCTAAACTATATTGAAAGGTTTCAGAGGCCAATTTATTAACCCTTTGAGTGCCAGAGGGGTGTGCAACACTTTGCTTTGCAAATAGTTGCGTACCTTCTCTGGCACACAAAGGGTGGAAGGAAAATAAACATTGCACCAGGTCTCTGGAATCTTCATACACCTATTAGTCTCTGCTCATTTTGTGTTTTTTTACTAAGGACAATTCAAATCCTCTATGATGTCATAGGACAGTGTATTACTACCTGTTGGTTTTCAGGATGGGGGACCGCCTGGGAATACAAGGTGCCATAGGGTACTTTTATGCTTTTCTTTTCAGCCATCTACAAATTAGATATGATTAGCGAATATAGTTTTTAGCGTAAAATTTGTTTATTAAAGCTTCACCTCAGCCTGTGTCCGTACATGCCTGAATGCACTCAAACCCATTCAAACTTATAAGTGAAGCAGAAAGTTACCCAGATGGTGCCAGAGTGGGAGACCTCCTGGGTATACCAGGTGTTGTTGGCTGTTTTTTGCTTATTTTTTGCACCCATCTCTAAACTATATTGAAAACTTTCTATAGCCAATTTATTAACCCTTTGAGTGCCAGAGGGGTGTGCAACACTTTGCCTTGCAAGTCATTGCGTACCACCTCTGGCACACAAAGAATGGAAGATAAATAAACATTGCACAGGTCTCTGGGATCTTCATCCACCTATAAGTCTCTGCTCATTTGTATTGTTTTCCTGCGGACCATTCAAAACCTCTATGATGTCATAGGACAGTGTATTACTACCTGTTGGTTTCCAGGATGGGGTACCGCCTGGGAATACATGGTGCCATAGGCTACTTTTATGCTTTTCTTTTTAGCCATTTACAAATTAGATATGATTAGCGAATATAGTCTTTAGCGTAAAATTTGTTTATTAAAGCTTCACCTCAGCCTGTGGCCGTACATGCCTGAATGCACCCAAACCCATTCAAACTTACAAGTGAAGCAGAAAGTGTCCTGGATAGTGCCAGAGTGGGAGAACTCCTGGATATACCATGTGTCGTTGGCTGTTTTTTGCTTATTTTTTGCACCCATCTCTAAACTATATTGAAAACTTTCTATAGCCAATGTATTAACCCTTTGAGTGCCAGAGGGGTGTGCAACACTTTGCCTTGCAATTCGTTGCATACCTCCTCTGGCACACAAAAAATGGAAGGAAAATAAACATTGCAGAGGTCTATGGGATCTTCATCCACCTATAAGTCTCTGCTCATTTGTGTTATTTTCCTAAGGACCATTCAAAACCTCTATGATGTCATAGGACAGTGTATTACTACCTGTTGGTTTCCAGGATGGGGACCGCCTGGGAATACAAGATGCCATAGGCTACTTTTATGCTTTTCTTTTCAGCCATCTACAAATTAGATATGATTAGCGAATATAGTCCTTAGTGTAAAATTTGTTTATTAAAGATTCAACTCAGCCTGTGGCCGTACATGCCTGAATGCACCCAAACCCATTAAAACTTACAAGTGAAGCAGAAAGTGTCCTAAATAGTGCCATAGTGGGAGACCTCCTGTGTATACCAGGTGTCGTTGGCTGTTTTTTGCTTATTATATGCACCCATCTCTAAATTGTATTGAAAAGTTTCTGTAGCCAATTTATTAACCCTTTGAGTGCCAGAGGGGTGTGCAACACTTTGCTTTGCAAGTCGTTGCGTACGTTCTCTGGCACACAAAGGGTGGAAGGAAAATAAACCTTGCACCAGGTCTCTTTGACCTTCATCCACAAATAAGTCTCTGCTCATTTGTGTTGTTTTACTAAGGACCATTCAAAACCTCTATGATGTCATAGGACAGTGTATTACTGCCTGTTGGTTTCCAGGATGGGGGACCGCCTGGGAATACAAGGTGCCGTTCGCTA
The DNA here is from genome assembly GCA_037306005.1 of Rhinophrynus dorsalis. NCBI lineage: Eukaryota > Metazoa > Chordata > Amphibia > Anura > Rhinophrynidae > Rhinophrynus > Rhinophrynus dorsalis. Next base: position 34,653,607 of record CM074728.1, on the reverse strand, counting down.
CTTTTATGCTTTTCTTTTCAGTCATCTACAAATTAGATATGATTAGCGAATATAGTCCTTAGCGTAAAATGTTTTTATTAAAGCTTCACCTCAGCTTGTGGCGGTACATGTCTGAATGCTCCCAAACCCATTCAAACTTACAAGTGAAGCAGAAAGTGTCCTAGATAGTGCCAGAGTAGGAGACCTCCTGGGTATACCAGGTGTCGGCTGTTTTTTGCTTATTTTTTGCACCCATCTCTAAACTATAATGAAAAGTTTCTGTAGCCAATTTATTAACCCTTTGGTTGCCACAGCGGTGTGCATCACTTTGCCTTGCATGTCGTTGCGTACCTCCTCTGGCACACAATGGGTGGAAGGAACATAAACATTGCACCGGGTCTCTGGGATCTTCATCCACCTATAAGTCTCTGCTCATTTGTGTTGTATTCCTAAGGACCATTCAAATCCTCTATGATGTCATAGGACTGAGTATGACTACCTGTTGGTTTCCAGGATGGGGGACTGTCTGGGAATACAAGGTGCCGTAGGCTGCCTTTATGATTTTCGGTTCAATCATCTACAAATTGGATATGATTAGCGAATATAGTCCTTAGCGTAAAATATGTTTATTAAAGCTACACTTCAGCCTGTGGCCGTACATGCCTGAATGCACCCAAACCCATTCAAACTTACAAGTGAAGCAGAAAGTGTCCTAGATAGTGCCAGAGTGGGAGACCTCCTGGGTATACCAGGTGTCGTTGGCTGTTTTTTGCTTATTTTTTTGCACCCATCTCTAAACTATACTGAAAACTTTCTGTATACAATTTATTAACCCTTTGAGTGCCAGAGGGGTGTGCAACACTTTGCCTTGCAATTCGTTGCATACCTCCTCTGGCACACAAAGAATGGAAGGAAAATAAACATTGCACAGGTCTCTGGGATCTTCATCCACCTATAAGTCTCTGCTCATTTGTGTTGTTTCCCTAAGAACCATTCAAAACCTCTATGATGTCATAGGACAGTGTATTACTACCTGTTGGTTTCCAGGATGGGGGACTGCCTGGGAATACAAGGTGCCGTACGCTACTTTTATGATTTTGTTTTCACACATCTACAAATTAGATATGATTAGCAAATATAGTCCTTAGAGTAAAATGTGTTTATTAAAGCTTCACCTCAGCCTGTGGCCGTACATGCCTGAATACTCCCAAACCCATTGAAACTTACAAGTGAAGCAGAAAGTGTCCTAGATAGTGCCAGAGTTGGAGACCTCCTGGGTATACCAGGTGTCGTTTGCTGTTTTTTGCTTATTTTTTGCACCCATCTCTAAACTATATTGAAAACTTTCTGTAGCCAATTTATTAACCCTTTGGTTGACAGAGGGGTGTGCAACACTTTGCCTTGCAAGTCATTGCGTACCTCCTCTGGCATACAATGGGTGGAAGGAACATAAACATTGCACCGGGTCTCTGGAATCTTCATCCACCTATAAGTCTCTGCTCATTTGTATTGTATTCCTAAGGACCATTCAAATCCTCTATGATGTCATAGGACTGAGTTTGACTAGCTGTTGGTTCCAGGATGGGGGACTGTCTGGGAATACAAGGTGCCGTAGGCTAACTTTATGATTTTCTGTTCAATCATCTACAAATTAGATATGATTAGCGAATATAGTCCTTAGCGTAAAATGTGTTTATTAAAGCTGCACTTCAGCCTGTAGCCGTACATGCCTGAATGCACCCAAACCCATTCAAACTTACAAGTGAAGCAGAAAGTGTCCTAGATAGTGCCAGAGTGGGAGACCTCCTGGGTATACCAGGTGTCGTTGGCTGTTTTTTGCTTATTTTTTACGCCCACCTCTAAACTATATTGAAAACTTTCCGTAGCCAATTTATTAACCCTTTGAGTGCCAGAGGGGTATGCAACACTTTGCCTTGCAATTTGTTTGATACCTCCTCTGGCACACAAAGAATGGAAGGAAAATAAACATTGCACAGGTCTCTGGGATCTTCATCCACCTATAAGTCTCTGCTCATTTGTGTTGTTTTCCTACGGACCATTCAAAACCTCTATGATGTCATAGGACAGTGTATTACTACCTGTTGGTTTCCAGGATGGGGTACCGCCTTGGAATACAAGGTGCCATAGGCTAGTTTTATGCTTTTCTTTTCAACCATTTACAAATTAGATATGATTAGCGAATATAGTCCTTAGCTTAAAATTTGTTCATTAAAGCTTCACCTCAGCCTGTGGCCGTACATGCCTGAATGCACCCAAACTCATTCAAACTTACAAGTGAAGCAGAAAGTGTCATGGATAGTGCCAGAGTGGGGGAACTCTTGGGTATACCAGGTGTCGTTGGCTGTTTTTTGTTTATTTTTTGCACCCATCTCTAAACTATATTGAAAACTTTCTGTAACCAATTTATTAACCCTTTGAGTGCCAGAGGGGTGTGCAACACTTTGCCTTGCAATTCGTTGCATACCTCCTATGGCACACAAAAAATGGAAGGAAAATAAAACATTGCACAGGTCTCTGGGATCTTCATCCACCTATAAGTATCTGCTCATTTGTATTCTTTTCCTACGGACCATTCAAAACCTCTATGATGTCATAGGACAGTGTATTACTACCTGTTGGTTTCCAGGATGGGGTACCGCCTGGGAATACAAGGTGCCGTACGCTTCTTTTATGATTTTCTGTTCAGTCATCTACAAATTAGATATGATTAGCGAACATAGTTCTTAGCGTAAGAAGTGTTTATTAAAGCTTCACCTCAGCCTGTGGCTGTACATGCCTGAATGCACCCAAACCCATTCAAACTTACAAGTGAAGCAGAAAGTGTCCTAGATAGTGCCAGAGTGGGAGACCTCCTGGGTATACCAGGTGTCATTGGCTGTTTTTTGCTTATTTTTTGCACCCATCTCTAAACTATATTGAAAACTTTCTGTAGCCAATTTATTAACCCTTTGAGTGCCAGAGGGGTGTGCAACACTTTGCCTTGCAAGTCGTTGCGTACCTCCTCTGGCACACAAAGAATGGAAGGAAAATAAACATTGCACCAGGTCTCTGGGATCTTCATCCACCTATAAGTCTCTGCTCATTTGTGTTGTTTTCCTATGGACCCTTCAAATCCTTTATGATGTCATAGGACAGAGTATTACTACCTGTTGGTTTCCAGGATGAGGGACTGCCTGGCAATACAAGGTGCCGTAGGCTACCTTTCTGATTTTCTGTTCAGTCATCTACAAATTAGATATGATTAGCGAATATAGTCCTTAGCGTAAAATGTGTTTATTAAAGCTTCACTTCAGCCAGTGGCCGTACATGCCTGAAGGCACCCAAACCCATTCAAACTTACATGTGAAGCAAAATGTGTCCTAGATAGTGCCAGAGAGGGAGACCTCCTGGGTATACCAGGTGTCGTTGGCTGTTTTTTGCTTATTTTTTGCACACATCTCTAAACTATATTGAAAAGTTTCTGTGGCCAATTTATTAACCCTTTGAGTGCCAGAGGGGTGTGCAACACTTTGCTTTGCAAGTGGTTGCGTACCTTCTCTGGCACACAAAGGGTGGAAGGAAAATAAAACTTGCACCAGGTCTCTGGGACCTTCATCCACAAATAAGTCTCTGCTCATCTGTGTTATTTTACTAAGGACCATTCAAATCCTCTATGATGTCATAGGACAGTGTATTACTACCTGTTGGTTTCCAGGATGGGAGACCGCCTGGGAATACAAGGTGACGTACGCTTCTTTTATGATTTTCTTTTCAGTCATCTACAAATTAGATATGATTAGCGAATATAGACCTTAGCGTAAAATGTGTTTATTAAAGTTTCACCTCAGCCTGTGGCCGTACATGCCTGAATGCTCCCAAACCCATTCAAACTTGCAAGTGAAGCAGAAAGTGTCCTAGATAGTTCCAGAGTAGGAGACCTCCGGGGTATACCAGGTGTCGTTGGCTGTTTTTTGCTTATTTTTTGCACCCCGTCTCTAAACTATATTGAAAAGTTTCTGTTGCCAATTTATTAACCCTTTGAGTGCTAGAGGGGTGTGCAACACTTTGCTTTGCAAGTCGTTGCGTACCATCTCTGGCACACAAAGGGTGGAAGGAAAATAAAACTTTCACCAGGTCTCTGGGACCTTCATCCACAAATAAGTCTGCTCATTTGTGTTGTTTTACTAAGGACCATTCAAATCCTCTATGATGTCATAGGATAGTGTATTACTTCCTGTTGGTTTCCAGGATGGGGGACTGTCTGGGAATACAAGGTGCCGTAGGCTGCCTTTATGATTTTCGGTTCAATCATCTACAAATTGGATATGATTAGCGAATATAGTCCTTAGCGTAAAATATGTTTATTAAAGCTACACTTCAGCCTGTGGCCGTACATGCCTGAATGCACCCAAACCCATTCAAACTTACAAGTGAAGCAGAAAGTGTCCTAGATAGTGCCAGAGTGGGAGACCTCCTGGGTATACCAGGTGTCGTTGGCTGTTTTTTGCTTATTTTTTTGCACCCATCTCTAAACTATACTGAAAACTTTCTGTATACAATTTATTAACCCTTTGAGTGCCAGAGGGGTGTGCAACACTTTGCCTTGCAATTCGTTGCATACCTCCTCTGGCACACAAAGAATGGAAGGAAAATAAACATTGCACAGGTCTCTGGGATCTTCATCCACCTATAAGTCTCTGCTCATTTGTGTTGTTTCCCTAAGAACCATTCAAAACCTCTATGATGTCATAGGACAGTGTATTACTACCTGTTGGTTTCCAGGATGGGGGACTGCCTGGGAATACAAGGTGCCGTACGCTACTTTTATGATTTTGTTTTCACACATCTACAAATTAGATATGATTAGCAAATATAGTCCTTAGAGTAAAATGTGTTTATTAAAGCTTCACCTCAGCCTGTGGCCGTACATGCCTGAATACTCCCAAACCCATTGAAACTTACAAGTGAAGCAGAAAGTGTCCTAGATAGTGCCAGAGTTGGAGACCTCCTGGGTATACCAGGTGTCGTTTGCTGTTTTTTGCTTATTTTTTGCACCCATCTCTAAACTATATTGAAAACTTTCTGTAGCCAATTTATTAACCCTTTGGTTGACAGAGGGGTGTGCAACACTTTGCCTTGCAAGTCATTGCGTACCTCCTCTGGCATACAATGGGTGGAAGGAACATAAACATTGCACCGGGTCTCTGGAATCTTCATCCACCTATAAGTCTCTGCTCATTTGTATTGTATTCCTAAGGACCATTCAAATCCTCTATGATGTCATAGGACTGAGTTTGACTAGCTGTTGGTTCCAGGATGGGGGACTGTCTGGGAATACAAGGTGCCGTAGGCTAACTTTATGATTTTCTGTTCAATCATCTACAAATTAGATATGATTAGCGAATATAGTCCTTAGCGTAAAATGTGTTTATTAAAGCTGCACTTCAGCCTGTAGCCGTACATGCCTGAATGCACCCAAACCCATTCAAACTTACAAGTGAAGCAGAAAGTGTCCTAGATAGTGCCAGAGTGGGAGACCTCCTGGGTATACCAGGTGTCGTTGGCTGTTTTTTGCTTATTTTTTACGCCCACCTCTAAACTATATTGAAAACTTTCCGTAGCCAATTTATTAACCCTTTGAGTGCCAGAGGGGTATGCAACACTTTGCCTTGCAATTTGTTTGATACCTCCTCTGGCACACAAAGAATGGAAGGAAAATAAACATTGCACAGGTCTCTGGGATCTTCATCCACCTATAAGTCTCTGCTCATTTGTGTTGTTTTCCTACGGACCATTCAAAACCTCTATGATGTCATAGGACAGTGTATTACTACCTGTTGGTTTCCAGGATGGGGTACCGCCTTGGAATACAAGGTGCCATAGGCTAGTTTTATGCTTTTCTTTTCAACCATTTACAAATTAGATATGATTAGCGAATATAGTCCTTAGCTTAAAATTTGTTCATTAAAGCTTCACCTCAGCCTGTGGCCGTACATGCCTGAATGCACCCAAACTCATTCAAACTTACAAGTGAAGCAGAAAGTGTCATGGATAGTGCCAGAGTGGGGGAACTCTTGGGTATACCAGGTGTCGTTGGCTGTTTTTTGTTTATTTTTTGCACCCATCTCTAAACTATATTGAAAACTTTCTGTAACCAATTTATTAACCCTTTGAGTGCCAGAGGGGTGTGCAACACTTTGCCTTGCAATTCGTTGCATACCTCCTATGGCACACAAAAAATGGAAGGAAAATAAAACATTGCACAGGTCTCTGGGATCTTCATCCACCTATAAGTATCTGCTCATTTGTATTCTTTTCCTACGGACCATTCAAAACCTCTATGATGTCATAGGACAGTGTATTACTACCTGTTGGTTTCCAGGATGGGGTACCGCCTGGGAATACAAGGTGCCGTACGCTTCTTTTATGATTTTCTGTTCAGTCATCTACAAATTAGATATGATTAGCGAACATAGTTCTTAGCGTAAGAAGTGTTTATTAAAGCTTCACCTCAGCCTGTGGCTGTACATGCCTGAATGCACCCAAACCCATTCAAACTTACAAGTGAAGCAGAAAGTGTCCTAGATAGTGCCAGAGTGGGAGACCTCCTGGGTATACCAGGTGTCATTGGCTGTTTTTTGCTTATTTTTTGCACCCATCTCTAAACTATATTGAAAACTTTCTGTAGCCAATTTATTAACCCTTTGAGTGCCAGAGGGGTGTGCAACACTTTGCCTTGCAAGTCGTTGCGTACCTCCTCTGGCACACAAAGAATGGAAGGAAAATAAACATTGCACCAGGTCTCTGGGATCTTCATCCACCTATAAGTCTCTGCTCATTTGTGTTGTTTTCCTATGGACCCTTCAAATCCTTTATGATGTCATAGGACAGAGTATTACTACCTGTTGGTTTCCAGGATGAGGGACTGCCTGGCAATACAAGGTGCCGTAGGCTACCTTTCTGATTTTCTGTTCAGTCATCTACAAATTAGATATGATTAGCGAATATAGTCCTTAGCGTAAAATGTGTTTATTAAAGCTTCACTTCAGCCAGTGGCCGTACATGCCTGAAGGCACCCAAACCCATTCAAACTTACATGTGAAGCAAAATGTGTCCTAGATAGTGCCAGAGAGGGAGACCTCCTGGGTATACCAGGTGTCGTTGGCTGTTTTTTGCTTATTTTTTGCACACATCTCTAAACTATATTGAAAAGTTTCTGTGGCCAATTTATTAACCCTTTGAGTGCCAGAGGGGTGTGCAACACTTTGCTTTCCAAGTGGTTGCGTACCTTCTCTGGCACACAAAGGGTGGAAGGAAAATAAAACTTGCACCAGGTCTCTGGGACCTTCATCCACAAATAAGTCTCTGCTCATCTGTGTTATTTTACTAAGGACCATTCAAATCCTCTATGATGTCATAGGACAGTGTATTACTACCTGTTGGTTTCCAGGATGGGAGACCGCCTGGGAATACAAGGTGACGTACGCTTCTTTTATGATTTTCTTTTCAGTCATCTACAAATTAGATATGATTAGCGAATATAGACCTTAGCGTAAAATGTGTTTATTAAAGTTTCACCTCAGCCTGTGGCCGTACATGCCTGAATGCTCCCAAACCCATTCAAACTTGCAAGTGAAGCAGAAAGTGTCCTAGATAGTTCCAGAGTAGGAGACCTCCGGGGTATACCAGGTGTCGTTGGCTGTTTTTTGCTTATTTTTTGCACCCCGTCTCTAAACTATATTGAAAAGTTTCTGTTGCCAATTTATTAACCCTTTGAGTGCTAGAGGGGTGTGCAACACTTTGCTTTGCAAGTCGTTGCGTACCATCTCTGGCACACAAAGGGTGGAAGGAAAATAAAACTTTCACCAGGTCTCTGGGACCTTCATCCACAAATAAGTCTGCTCATTTGTGTTGTTTTACTAAGGACCATTCAAATCCTCTATGATGTCATAGGATAGTGTATTACTTCCTGTTGGTTTCCAGGATCGGGGACCGCCTGGGAATACAAGGTGCCGTATGCTACTTTTATGATTTTCTTTTCAGTCATCTACAAATTAGATATGATTAGCGAATATAGTCCTTAGCGTAAAATGTGTTTATTAAAGCTTTACCTCAGCCTGTGGCCGTACATGCCTGAATGTACCCAAACCCATTTAAACTTACAAGTGAAGCAGAGTGTCCCAGATAGTGCCAGGGTGCGAGACCTCCTGGGTATACCATTTGTCGGTGGCTGTTTTTTGCTTTTTTTTGCACCCATCTCTAAACTTTATTGAAATGTTTCTGTAGTCAATTTATTAACCCTTTGAGTGCCAGGGGGGTGTGCAACACCTTGCTTTGCAAATCATTGATAACCCCCTCTGGCACACATAGGGTAGAAGGAAAATAAAGATTGCACCAGGTCTCTGGGACCTTCATCCACCATTAAGTCTCTGCTCATGTGTGTTGTTTTCCTACGGACCATTCAAAACCTCTATGATGTCATAGGACAGTGTATTACTACCTGTTGGTTTCCAGGATGGGGTACCGCCTGGGAATACAAGGTGCCATAGCCTACTTTTATGCTTTTCTTTTCAGCCATCTACAAATTAGATATGATTAGCGAATATAGTCCTTAGCATAAAATTTGTTTATTAAAGCTTCACCTCAGCCTTTGGCCGTACATGCCTGAATGCACCCAAAACCCTTTGAAACTTTCAAGTGAAGCAGAATGTCTCCTAGATAGTGCCAGAGTGGGAGACCTCCTGGGTATACCAGGTGTCGTTGGCTGTTTTTTGCTTATTTCTTGCACCCATCTCTAAACTATATTGAAAAGTTTCTGTAGCCAATGTATTAACCCTTTGAGTGCCAGAGGGGTGTGCAACACTTTGCTTTGCAAGTCGTTGCGTACATTCTCTGGCACAAAAAGGGTGGAAGGAAAATAAACCTTGCACCAGGTCTCTGGGACCTTCATCCACAAATAAGTCTCTGTTCATTTGTGTTGCATTCCTAAGGACCATTCAAATCCTCTATGATGTCATAGGACAGTGTATTACTACCTGTTGGTTTCCAGGATCGGGGACCGCCTGGGAATAAAAGGTGCCATAGTCTACTTTTATGCTTTCCTTTTCAGCCATCTACAAATTAGATATGATTAGCGAATATAGTCCTTAGCGTAAAATTTGTTTATTAAAGCTTCACCTCAGCCTGTGGCTGTACATGCCTGAATGCACCCAAAACCCATTGAAACTTTCAAGTGAAGCAGAAAGTTTCCTAGATAGTGCCAGAGTTGGAAACCTCCTGGGTATACCAGGTGTCGTTGGCTGTTTTTTCCTTTTTTTTTTGCAGCCATCTCTAAACTATATTGAAAACATTCTGTAGCCATTTTATTAACCCTTTGAGTGCCAGAGGGGTGTGCAACACTTTGCCTTACAAGTCGTTGCGTACCTCCTCTGGCACACAGAGAATGGAAGGAAAATAAACATTGCACAGGTCTCTGGGATCTTCATCCACCTATAAGTCTCTGCTCATTTGTGTTGTTTTCCTAAGTACCATTCAAAACTTCTATGATGTCATAGCACAGTGTATTAGTACCTGTTGGTTTACAGGATGGGGGACCGCCTGGGAATACAAGGTACCATAGGATACTTTTATGCTTTTCTTTTCAGTCATCTACAAATTAAATATGATTAGCGAATATAGTCCTTAGCATAAAATTTGTTTATTAAAGCTTCACCTCAGCCTTTGGCCGTACATGCCTGAATGCACCCAAACCCATTCAAACTTACAAGTGAAGCAGAAAGTGTCCTAGATAGTGCCAGAGTGGGAGACCTCCTGGGTATACCAGGTGTCATTGGCTGTTTTTTGCTTATTTTTTGCACCCATCTCTAAACTATATTGAAAATTTTCTGTAGCCAATTTATTAACCCTTTGAGTGACAGAGGGGTGTGCAACACTGAGCTTTGTAAGTCGTTGCGTACCTTCTCTGGCACACAAAGGGTGAAAGGAAAATAAACCTTGCACCAGGTCTCTGGGACCTTCATCCACAAATAAGTATCTCCTCATTTGTGTTGTTTTACTAAGGGCCATTCAAATCCTCTACGATGTCATAGGACAGTGTATTACTACCTGTTGGTTTCCAGGATGGAGGACCACCTGGGAATACAAGCTGCCGTACAATACTTTTATGATTTTCTTTTCAGTCATCTACAAATTAGATATGATTAGCAAATATAGTCCTTAGCGTAAAATGTGTTTATTAAAGCTTCACCTCAGCCTGTGGCCGTACATGCCTAAATGCACCTAAACCCATTCAAACTTACAAGTGAAGCAGAATGTGTCCTACATAGTGCCAGAGTGGGAGACCTCCTGGGTATACCAGGAGTCATTGGCTGTTTTTTGCTTATTTTTTGCACCCATCTCTAAACTATATTGAAAAGTTTATGTGGCCAATTTATTAACCCTTTGAGTGCCAGAGGGGTGTGCAACACTTTGCTTTGTAAGTCGTTGCGTACATTCTCTGGCACACATAGGGTGGAAGGAAAATATTCCTTGCACCAGGTCTCTGGGACCTTCATCCACAAATAAGTCTCTGTTCATTTGTGTTGTATTCCTAAGGACCCTTCAAATCCTCTATGATGTCATAGGACAGTGTATTACTACCTGTTGGTTTCCCGGATGGGGTAACGCATGGGAATACAAGGTGCCATAGGCTACTTTTATGCTTTTCTTTTCAGCCATTTACAAATTAGATATGATTAGCGAATATAGTCAATAGCGTAAACTTTGTTTATTAAAGCATCACCTCAGCCTGTGGCCGTACATGCCTGAATGCACACAGACCCATTCAAACTTACAAGTGAAGCAAAAAGTGTCCTAGATAGTGCCAGAGTGGGAGACCTCCTGGGTATACCAGAAGTCATTGACTGTTTTTTGTTTATTTTTTGCACCCATCTCTAAACTATATTGAATAGTTTCTGTGGCCAATTTATTAACCCTTTGAGTGCCAGAGGGGCATGCAACACTGAGTTTTGCAAGTCGTTGCGTACCTTTTCTGGCACACAAAGGGTGGAAGGAAAATAAACCTTGCACCAGGTCTCTGGGACCTTCATCCACAAATAAGTCTCTGCTAATTTGTGTTGTTTTACTAAGGACCATTCAAATCCTCTATGATGTCATAGGACAGTGTATTACTACCTGTTGGTTTCCAGGATCGGGGACCGCCTGGGAATACAAGGTGCCGTATGCTACTTTTATGATTTTCTTTTCAGTCATCTACAAATTAGATATGATTAGCGAATATAGTCCTTAGCGTAAAATGTGTTTATTAAAGCTTCACCTCAGCCTGTGGCCGTACATGACTGAATGCACCCAAACCCATTCAAACTTACAAGTGAAGCAGAAAGTGTCCTGGATAGTGCCAGAGTGGGAGAACTCCTGGGTATACCAGGTGTTGTTGGCTGTTTTTTGCTTATTTTTTGCACCCATCTCTAAACTATATTGAAAACTTTCTATATCCAATTTATTAACCCTTTGAGTGCCAGAGGGGTGTGCAACACTTTGCCTTGGAATTCGTTGCATACCTCCTCTGGCACACAAAAAATGGAAGGAAAATAAACATTGCACAGGTGTCTGGGATCTTCATCCACCTATAAGTCTCTGCTCATTTGTATTGTTTTCCTACGGACCATTCAAAATCTCTATGATGTCATAGGACAGTGTATTACTACCTGTTGGTTTACAGGATGGGGTACCGCCTGGGAATACAAGGTGCCGTAGGATACTTTTATGCTTTGTTTTGCAGACATTAACGAATTAAAGATTATTAGCAAATTTAGTCCTTAGCGTCAAATGTGTTTGTAAAACCTTCACCTCAGCCTGCGACTGAACATGCCTGAATGCACTCAAACCCATTCAAACTTACAAGTGAAGCAGAAAGTGTCCTAGATAGTGCCAGAGTGGGAGATCTCCAAGGTATACCAGGTGTCATTGGCTTTTTTTTGCTTATTTTTTGCACCCATCTCTAACCTATATTGAAAAGTTTCTGTAGCCAATTTATCAACCCTTTGGGTGCCAGAGTAGAGTGCAACACTTTGTCTTGCAAGTCGTTGCGTACCTCCTCTGGCACACAAAGAATGGAAGGAAAATAAACATTGCACCAGGTCTCCAGGATCTTCATTCACCTATAAGACTCTGCTCATTTGTGTTGTTTTCCTAAGGACCATTCAAATCCTCTATGATGTCATAGGACAGTGTATTACTACCTGTTGGTTTCCAGGATGGGGGACCGCCTGGGAATACAAGGTGCCGTACGCTACTTTTATGATTTTCTGTTCAGTCATCTACAAATTAGATATGATTAGCGAATATAGTTCTTAGCGTAAGAAGTGTTTATTAAAGCTTCACCTCAACCTGTGGCCGTACTTGCCTGAATGCACCCAAAGCCATTCAAACTTACAAGTGAAGCAGAAAGTGTCCTAGATAGTGCCAGAGTGGGAGACCTCCTGGGTATACCAGGTGTCGTTGGCTGTTTATTGATTATTTTTTGCACCCATTTCTAAATTGTATTGAATAGCTTCTGTAGCCAATTTATTAACCCTTTGTGTGCCAGAGGGGTGTGCAACACTATGCTTTGCAAGTCGTTGCATACCACCTCTGGCACACAAAGAATGGAAGGAAAATAAACATTGCACATGTCTCTGGGATCTTCATCCACCTATAAGTCTCTGCTCATTTGTATTGTTTTCCTATGGACCATTCAAAACCTCTATGATGTCATAGGACAGTGTATTACTACCTGTTGGTTTCCAGGATGGGATACCACCTGAGAATACAAGGTGCCATAGGTTACTTTTATGCTTTTCTTTTCAGCCATTTACAAATTAGATATGATAAGCGAATATAGTCCTTAGCGTAAAATTTGTTTATTAAAGCTTCACCTCAGCCTGTGGTCGTACATGCCTGAATGCCCCCAAAACCATTCAAACTTACAAGTGAAGCAGAAAGTGTCCTGGATAGTGCCAGAGTGGGAGAACTCCTGGGTATACCAGGTGTTGTTGGCTGTTTTTTGCTTATTTTTTGCAACCATCTCTAAACTATATTGAAAAGTTTCTGTAGCCAATTTATCAACCCTTTGAGTGCCAGAGTAGAGTGCAACACTTTGTCTTGCAAGTCGTTGCGTACCTCCTCTGGCACACAAAGAATCGAAGGAAAATAAACATTGCACCAGGTCTCCAGGATCTTCATCCACCTATAAGACTCTGCTCATTTGTGTTGTTTTCCTAAGGACCATTCAAATCCTCTATGATGTCTTAGGACAGTGTATTACTACCTGTTGGTTTCCAGGATGGGGGACCGCCTGGGAATACAAGGTGCCGTACGCTACTTTTATGATTTTCTGTTCAGTCATCTACAAATTAGATATGATTAGCGAATATAGTTCTTAGCGTAAGAAGTGTTTATTAAAGCTTCACCTCAGCCTGTGGCCGTACATGCCTGAATGCACCCAAACCAATTCAAACTTACAAGTGAAGCAGAAAGTGTCCTGGATAGTGCCAGAGTGGGAGAACTCCTGGGTATACCAGGTGTCGGCTGTTTTTTGCTTATTTTTTGCACCCATCTCCAAACTATACTGAAAAGTTTCTGTGGCCAATTTATTAACCCTTTGAGTGCCAGACGGGTGTGCAACACTTTGCTTTGCAAGTCGTTGCGTACCATCTCTGGCAACCAAAGGGTGGAAGGAAAATAAACCTTGTACCAGGTCTCTGGGACCTTCATCCACAAATAAGTCTCTGCTCATTTGTGTTGTTTTCCTATGGACCCTTGAAATCCTCTATGATGTCATAGCATAGTGTATTACTTCCTGTTGCTTTCCAGGATGGGGGACCGCCTGGGAATACAAGGTGCCGTACGCTACTTTTATGATTTTCTTTTCAGTCATCTACAAATTAGATATGATTAGCGAATATAGTCCTTAGCGTAAAATGTGTTTATTAAAGCTTCACCTCAGCCTGTGGCCGTACATGCCTGAATGCACCCAAACCCATTCAAACTTACAAGTGAAGTAGAAAGTGTCCTTGATAGTGCCAGAGTGGGAGACCTCCTGGGTATACCAGGTGTCATTGGCTGTTTTTTGCTTATTATTTGTACCCATCTCTAAATTGTATTGAAAAGTTTCTGTAGCCAATTTATTAACCCTTGGAGTGCCAGAGGGGTGTGCAACACTTTGCTTTGCAAGTCGTTGCGTACCATCTCTGGCACAAAAAGGGTGGAAGGAAAATAAACCTTGCACCAGGTCTCTGGTACCTTCATCCACAAATAAGTCTCTGTTCATTTGTGTTGTTTTACTAAGGACCATTCAAATCCTCTATGATGTCATAGGACAGTTTATTACTACCTGTTGGTTTCCAGGATGTGGGTCCTCCTGGGAATCCAAGGTGCCGTACGATACTTTTATGATTTTCTTTTCAGTCATCTACAAATTAGATATGATTAGCGAATATAGTCCTTAGCGTAAAATGTGTTTATTAAAGCTTCACCTCAGCCTGTGGCCGTACATACCTGAATGCACCCAAACCCATTCAAACTTACAATTGAAGCAGAATGTGTCCTAAATAGTGCTATAGTGGGAGACCTCCTGTGTATACCAGGTGTCTTTGGCTGTTTTTTGCTTATTATATGCAACTATCTCTAAATTGTATTGAAAAGTTTCTGTAGCCAATTTATTAACCCTTTGAGTGCCAGAGGGGTGTGCAACACTTTGCTTTGCAAGTCGTTGCGTACGTTCTCTGGCACACAAAGGGTGGAAGGAAAATAAACCTTGCACCAGGTCTCTTTGACCTTCATCCACAAATAAGTCTCTGCTCATTTGTGTTGTTTTACTAAGGACCATTCAAAACCTCTATGATGTCATAGGACAGTGTATTACTGCCTGTTTGTTTCCAGGATGGGGGACGGCCTGGGAATACAAGGTGCCGTACGCTACTTTTATGCTTTTCTTTTCAGTCATCTACAAATTAGATATGATTAGCGAATATAGTCCTTAGCGTAAAATGTTTTTATTAAAGCTTCACCTCAGCTTGTGGCGGTACATGCCTGAATGCTCCCAAACCCATTCAAACTTACAAGTGAAGCAGAAAGTGTCCTAGATAGTGCCAGAGTAGGAGACCTCCTGGGTATACCAGGTGTCGGCTGTTTTTTGCTTATTTTTTGCACCCATCTCTAAACTATATTGAAAAGTTTCTGTAGCCAATTTATTAACCCTTTGGTTGCACAGCGGTGTGCATCACTTTGCCTTCCAAGTCGTTGCGTACCTCCTCTGGCACACAATGGGTGGAAGGAACATAAACATTGCACCGGGTCTCTGGGATCTTCATCCACCTATAAGTCTCTGCTAGTGATGAGCGAGCACCCCGATGCTCGGGTGCTCGGGTGCTCTGACCGAGCACCCCCTGTGGCTCGAGTGCTCGGCCGAGCACCCGAGCCCCATTGAAATGCATGGGAGCACTCGAGCATTAAACCAGGCACCCCCTGCTCTGATGAGCGGAGGGTGCCTGGTCAATGTCCCCCTTCATCTCCGCTATGCCCCTCTTCCACAATGTCCCCCTTCATCTCCTATGCCATAGAGGAGATGAAGGGGGACATTGTGGAAGAGGGGCATAGCGGAGATGAAGGGGGACATTGTGGAAGAGGGGCATAGACTCTATGCCCCTCTTCCACAATGTCCCCCTTCATCTCCGCTATGCCCCTCTTCCACAATGTCCCCCTTCATCTCCTCTATGGCATAGGAGATGAAGGGGGACATTGTGGAAGAGGGGCATAGCGGAGATGAAGGGGGACATTGTGGAAGAGGGGCATAGCGGAGATGAAGGGGGACATTGTGGAAGAGGGGCATAGAGTCTATGCCCCTCTTCCACAATGTCCCCCTTCATCTCCGCAATGCCCCCTTCATCTCCGCAATGCCCCCGTACCTCCAGTCCCTAGTGGTCCAGCGGAGCGTCTTCGGATCTGTGCCTCTTCCGGCACAGATCCCCTTCACCCGAACATGTCGGGCGAGCACATGGCGGTACTCGACGAGTACCGCCATGTGCCGAGCAGAGCGATGCTCGAGCCGATCCGAGCATCGGCCGAGCACGCTCGCTCATCACTAGTCTCTGCTCATTTTGTGTTGTTTTCCTAAGGACCATTCAAAACCTTTATGATGTCATAGGACAGTGTATTACTACCTGTTGCTTTCCAGGATGGGGGACAGCCTAGGAATACAAGGTGCCTTACGCTACTTTTATGATTTTCTTTTCAGTCATCTACAAATTAGATATGATTAGCGAATATAGTGCTTAGCGTAAAATTTGTTTATTAAAGCTCCACTTCAGCCTGTGGCCGTACATGCTTGAATGCACCCAAACCCATTCAAACTTACAAGTGAAGCAGAAAGTGTCCTAGTTAGTGCCAGAGTGGGAGACCTTCTGGGTATACCAGGTGTCGTTGTCTGTTTTTTGCTTATTTTTTTCACCCATCTCTAAACTATATTGAAAACTTTCTGTAGCCAATTTATTAACCCTTTGAGTGCCAGAGGGGTGTGCAACACTTTTCCTTGCAAGTCGTTGCGTACCCCCTCTGGCACACAAAGAATGGAAGGAAAATAAACATTGCACTAGGTCTCTGGGATCTTCATCCACCTATAAGTCTCTGCTCATTTGTGTTGTTTTCCTAAGGACCATTCAAAACCTCTATGATGTCATAGAACAGTGTATTACTGCCTGTTGGTTTCCAGGATGGGGGACCGCTTGGGAATACAAGGTGCCGTACGCTACTTTTACGATTTTCTTTTCAGTCATCTACAAATTAGATATGATTAGCGAATATAGTCCTTCCCGTGAAATGTGTTTATTAAAGCTTCACCTCAGCCTGTGGCCGTACATGCCTGAATGCACCCAAACCCATTCAAACTTACAAGTGAAGCAGAAAGTGTCCCAGATAGTGCCAGAGTGGGAGACGTCCTGGGTATACCAGGTGTCGTTGGCTGTTTTTTGCTTATTTTTTGCACCCATCTCTAAACTATATTGAAATCTTTCTGTAGCCAATTTATTAACCCTTTGAGTGCCAGAGGGGTGTGCAACACTTTGCCTTGCAAGTCGTTGCGTACCTCCTCTGGCACACAAAAAATGGAAGGAAAATAAACATTGCACAGGTCTCTGGGATCTTCATCCACCTATAAGTCTCTTCTCATTTGTGCTATTTTCCTAAGGACCATTCAAAACCTCTATGATGTCATAGGACAGTGTATTACTACCTGTTGGTTTCCAGGATGGGGTACCGCCTGGGAATACAAGGTGCCATAGGCTACTTTTATGCTTTTCTTTTCAGCCATCTACAAATTAGATATGATTAGCGAATATAGTCCTTAGTGTAAGAAGTGTTTATTAAAGCTTCACCTCAGCCTGTGGCCGTACATGCCTGAATGCACCCAAACCCATTCAAACTTACAAGTAAAGCAGAAAGTGTCCTAGATAGTGCCAGAGTGGGAGACCTCCTGGGTATACCAGGTGTCTTTCGCTGTTTTTTGCTTATTTTTTGCACCCATCTCTAAACTATATTGAAAAGTTTCTGTACCCAATGTATTAACCCTTTGAGTGCCAGAGGGGTGTGCAACACTTTGCTTTGCAAGTCGTTGCGTACATTCTCTGGCACAAAAAGGGTGGAAGGAAAATAAACCTTGCACCAGGTCTCTGGGAACTTCATCCACAAATAAGTCTCTGTTCATTTGTGTTGTTTTACTAAGGACCATTCAAATCCTCTATGATTTCATAGGACAGTTTATTACTACCTATTGGTCTCCAGGATGGGGTAACGCCTGGGAATACAAGGTGCCATAAGCTACTTTTATGAATTTCTTTTCAGTCATCTACAAATGCACCCAAACCTTTTCAAACTTAGAAGTGAAGCAGAAAGTGTCCTAGATAGTGCAAGAGTGGGAGATCTCCTGGGTATACCAATTGTCGTTGGCTGTTTTTTGCTTATTTTTTGCACCCATCTCTAAACAATCTTGAAAAGTTTCTGTGGCCAATATATTAACCCTTTGAGTGCCAGTGGGGTGTGCAACACTTTGCCTTGCAAGTCGTTGCGTACCACCTCTGCCACTCAAAGAATGGAAGGAAAATAAACATTGCACCAGGTCTCTGGGATATTCATCCACCTATAAGTCTCTGCTAGTGATGAGCGAGCACCCCGATGCTCGGGTGCTCGGGTGCTCTGACCGAGCTCCCCCTGAGGCTCGAGTGCTCGGCCGAGCACCCGAGCCCCATTGAAATGCATGGGAGCACTCGAGCATTAAACCAGGCACCCCCTGCTCTGATGAGCGGAGGGTGCCTGGTCAATGTCCCCCTTCATCTCCGCTATGCCCCTCTTCCACAATGTCCCCCTTCATCTCCTATGCCATAGAGGAGATGAAGGGGGACATTGTGGAAGAGGGGCATAGCGGAGATGAAGGGGGACATTGTGGAAGAGGGGCATAGCGGAGATGAAGGGGGACATTGTGGAAGAGGGGCATAGAGTCTATGCCCCTCTTCCACAATGTCCCCCTTCATCTCCGCAATGCCCCCTTCATCTCCGCAATGCCCCCGTACCTCCAGTCCCTAGTGGTCCAGCGGAGCGTCTTCGGATCTGTGCCTCTTCCGGCACAGATCCCCTTCACCCGAACATGTCGGGCGAGCACATGGCGGTACTCGACGAGTACCGCCATGTGCCGGGCAGAGCGATGCTCGAGCCGATCCGAGCATCGGCCGAGCACGCTCGCTCATCACTAGTCTCTGCTCATTTTGTGTTGTTTTCCTAAGGACCATTCAAAACCTTTATGATGTCATAGGACAGTGTATTACTACCTGTTGCTTTCCAGGATGGGGGACAGCCTAGGAATACAAGGTGCCTTACGCTACTTTTATGATTTTCTTTTCAGTCATCTACAAATTAGATATGATTAGCGAATATAGTGCTTAGCGTAAAATTTGTTTATTAAAGCTCCACTTCAGCCTGTGGCCGTACATGCTTGAATGCACCCAAACCCATTCAAACTTACAAGTGAAGCAGAAAGTGTCCTAGTTAGTGCCAGAGTGGGAGACCTTCTGGGTATACCAGGTGTCGTTGTCTGTTTTTTGCTTCTTTTTTTCACCCATCTCTAAACTATATTGAAAACTTTCTGTAGCCAATTTATTAACCCTTTGAGTGCCAGAGGGGTGTGCAACACTTTTCCTTGCAAGTCGTTGCGTACCCCCTCTGGCACACAAAGAATGGAAGGAAAATAAACATTGCACTAGGTCTCTGGGATCTTCATCCACCTATAAGTCTCTGCTCATTTGTGTTGTTTTCCTAAGGACCATTCAAAACCTCTATGATGTCATAGAACAGTGTATTACTGCCTGTTGGTTTCCAGGATGGGGGACCGCTTGGGAATACAAGGTGCCGTACGCTACTTTTACGATTTTCTTTTCAGTCATCTACAAATTAGATATGATTAGCGAATATAGTCCTTCCCGTGAAATGTGTTTATTAAAGCTTCACCTCAGCCTGTGGCCGTACATGCCTTAATGCAGCCAAACCCATTCAAACTTTCAAGTGAAGCAGAATGTGTCTTAAATAGTGCCATAGTTGGAGACCTCCTGGGTATACCAGGTGTCGATGGCTGTTTTTTGCTTATTATTTGTACCCATCTCTAAATTGTATTGAAAAGTTTCTGTAGCCAATTTATTAACCCTTTGAATGCCAGAGCGGTGTGCAACACTTTGCTTTGCAAGTCGTTGCGTACCTTCTCTGGCACACAAAGGGATGAAGGAAAATAAAACTTGCACTAGGTCTCTGGGACATTCATCCACAAATAAGTCTCTGCTCATTTGTGTTGTTTTACTAAGTACCAATCAAATCCTCTATGATGTCACAGGACAGTGTATTACTACCTGTTAGTTTCTAGGATGGGGGACCGCCTGGGAATACAAGGTGCCGTACGCTACTTTTATGATTTTGTTTTCACTCATCTACAAATTAGATATGATTAGCGAATATAGTCCTTAGCGTAAAATGTGTTTATTAAAGCTTCACCTCAGCCTGTGGCCGTACATGCCTGAATGCACCCAAACCCATTCAAACTTACAAATGAAGCAGAAAGTGTCCTAGATAGTGCCAGAGTAGGAGACCTCCTGGGTATACCAGGTGTCGTTGGCTGTTTTTTGCTTATTTTTTGCACCCATCTCTAAACTATATTGAAAAGTTTCTCTAGCCAATTTATTAACCCTTTGAGTGCCAGAGGGGTGTGCAACACTTTGCCTTGCAAGTCGTTGCGTACCACCTCTGGCACACAAAGAATGGAAGGAAAATAAACATTGCACAGGTCTCTGGGATCTTCATCCACCTATAAGTCTCTACTCATTTGTATTGTTTTCCTACGGACCATTCAAAACCTCTATGATGTCATAGGCCAGAGTATTACTACCTGTTGGTTTCCAGGATGGGGGACTGTCTGGGACTACAAGGTTCCGAAGGCTACCTTTATGATTTTCTGTTCAATCATCTACAAATTAGATATGATTAGCGAATATAGTCCTTAGAGTAAAATGTGTTTATTAAAGCTCCACTTCAGTCTGTGGCCGTTCATGCCTGAATGCAGCCAAACCCATTCAAACTTACAAGTGAAGCAGAAAGTGTACCAGATAGTGCCAGAGTGGGAGATCTCCTGGGTATACCAGGTGTCGTAGGTTGTTTTTTGCTTCATTTTTGCAGCCATCTCAAAACTACATTAAAATGTTTCTGTAGCCAGTTTATTAACCCTTTGAGTTCCAGAGGGGTGTACAATGCTATGCTTTGCAAGTGGTTGCATCCCACCTCTGGCACACAAAGGTTGGATGGAAAATAAACATTGCACCAGGTCTCTGGGACCTTCATTCACCTATAAGTCTCTGCTCATTTGTGTTGTTTTCCGAAGGACCATTCAAATCCTATATGATGTCATAGGACAGTGTATTACGACCTGTTGGTTTCCAGGATAGGGGATTGCCTGGGAATACAAGGTGCCATAGGCTACTTTTATGATTTTCTGTTCAGTCATCTACAAATTAGATATCATTAGCGAATATAGTCCTTAGCGTAAAATGTGTTTATTAAAGCTTCACCTCAGCCTGTGGCCGTACATGCCTGAATGCACCCAAAACCATTCAAACTTACAAGTGAAGCAGAATGTGTCCTAGATAGTGCCAGAGGGTGTGACTTCCTGGGTATACCAGGTGTCGTTGGCTGTTTTTTGCTTATTTTTTGGACCCATCTCTAAACTATATTGAAAAGTTTCTGTAGCCAATTTATTAACCCTTTGAGTGCCAGAGTGGTGTGCAACACTTTGCCTTGCAAGTCGTTGTGTGCATCCTCTTGCACAAAAAGGGTGGGAAGAAAATAAACATTGCCCCAGGTCCCTGGGATCATCATTCACCTATAAGTCTCTGCTCATTTGTGTTGTTTTTCTAAGGACCATTCAAATCCTCTATGATGTCATAGGACAGTGTATTACTGCCTGTTGGTTTCCAGGATGGCGGACCTCCTGGGAATACAAGGTGCCATAGGATACTTTTATGCTTTGTTTTGCAGACATTAACGAATTAAAGATTATTAGCAAATTTAGTCCTTAGCGTCAAATGTGTTTGTAAAACCTTCACCTCAGCCTGCGACTGAACATGCCTGAATGCACTCAAACCCATTCAAACTTACAAGTGAAGCAGAAAGTGTCCTAGATAGTGCCAGAGTGGAAGATCTCCTGGGTATACCAGGTGTCATTGGCTTTTTTTTTGCTTATTTTTTGCTCCCATCTCTAATCTATATTGAAAAGTTTCGGTAGCCAATTTATCAACCCTTTGCGTGCCAGAGTGGTGTGCAACACTTTGCCTTACAAGTCGTTGCGTACCTCCTCTGGCACACAGAGAATGGAAGAAAAATAAACATTGCACAGGTCTCTGGGATCTTCATCCACCTATAAGTCTCTGCTCATTTGTGTTGTTTTCCTAAGGACCATTCAAAACCTCTATGATGTCATAGGACAGTGTATTACTACCTGTTGGTTTCCAGGATGGGGGACTGCCTGGGAGTACAAGGTGCCATAGGCTACTTTTATGCTTTTCTTTTCAGCCATCTACAAATTAGATACGATTAGCGAATATAGTCCTTAGCGTAAAATTTGTTTATTAAAGCTTCACCTCAGCCTGTGGCCGTACATGCCTGAATGCACCCAAAACCCTTTGAAACTTTCAAGTGAAGCAGAATGTGTCCTAGATAGTGCCAGAGTGGGAAATCTCCTGGGTATACCAGATGTCATTGGCTGTTTTTTGCTTATTTTTTGCACCCATCTCTAAACTATATTGAAAATTTTCTGTAGCCAATTTATTAACCCTTTGAGTGCCAGAGGGGTGTGCAACACTGAGCTTTGCATGTCGTTGCGTACCTTCTCTGGCACACAAAGGGTGGAAGGAAAATAAAACTTGCACCAGGTCTCTGGGACCTTCATCCACCTATAAGACTCTGATCATTTGTGTTGTTTTCCTAAGGACCATTCAAATCCTCTATGATGTCATAGGACAGTGTATTACTTCCTGTTGGTTTCCAGGATGGGGGACCGCCTGGGAATACAAGGTGCCGTACGCTACTTTTATGATTTTCTTTTCAGTCATCTACAAATTAGATATGATTAGCGAATATAGTCCTTAGCGTAAAATGTGTTTATTAAATCTTCACCTCAGCCTGTGGCTCTACATGCCTGAATGCACCCAAACCCATTCAATCTCACAAGTGAAGCAGAAAGTGTCCCAGATAGTGTCAGAGTGGGAGACCTCCTGGGTGTACCAGGTTCGTTGGCTGTTTTCTGCACTCTTCTCTAAACTATATTGAAAACTTTCTGTAGACAATTTATTAACCCTTTGAGTGCTATAGGGGTGTGCAACACTTCGCTTTGCAAGTTGTTGCGTACCTCCTCTGGCACACAAAGAATGGAAGGAAAATAAACATTGCAACAGGTCTCCAGGATCTTCATCCACCTATAAGTCTCTGCTCATTTGTGTTGTTTTCCTAAGGACCATTCAAAACCTCTATGATGTCATAGGAGAGTGTATTACTACCTGTTGGTTTCCAGGATGCGGGACCGCCTAGGAATACAAGCTGCCGTACAATACTTTTATGATTTTCTTTTCAGTCATCTACAAATTAGATATGATTAGCGAATATAGTCCTTAGCGTAAAATGTGTTTATTAAAGCATCACCTCAGCCTGCGGCCGTACATGTCTGAATGCACCCAAACCCATTCAAACTTACAAGTGCAGCAGAAAGTGTCCTAGATAGTGACAGAGTGGGAGACCTCCTGGGTATACTAGGTGTCGTTGGCTGTTTTTTGCTTATTTTTTACCCCCATCTCTAAACTATATTGAAAACTTTCTGTAGCCAATTTATTAACCCTTTGAGTGCCAGAGGAGTGTGCAACACTTTGCCTTGCAAGTCGTTGCGTACCTCCTCTGGCACACAAAGAATGGAAGGAAACTAAACATTGCACAGGTCTCTGGGATCTTCATCCACCTATAAGTCTCTGCTCATTTCTGTTGTTTTCCTAAGGACCCTTCAAATCCTCTATGATGTCATAGGACAGTGTATTACTACCTGTTGGTTTCCAGGATATGGGACCGCCTGGGAATACAAGATGCCGTACGCTACTTTTATGATTTTCTTTTCAGTCATCTACAAATTAGATATGATTAGCGAATATAGTCCTTAGCGTAAAATGTGTTTACTAAAGATTCACCTCAGCCTGTGGCCATACATGCCTGAATGCACCCAAACCCATTCAACCTTACAAGTGAAGCAGAATGTGTCCTAGATAGTGCCAGAGTGGGAGACCTCCTGGGTATACCAGATGTCATTGGCTATTTTTTGTTTATTTTTTGCACCCATCTCTAAACTATATTGAAAAGTTTATGTGTCCAATTTATTAACCCTTTTTAGTGCCAGAGGGGTGTGCAACACTTTGCTTTGCAAGTCGTTGCGTACCTTCTCTGGCACACAAAGGGTGGAAGGAAAATAAATCTTACACCAGGTCTCTGGGACATTCATCCACAAATAAGTCTCTGCTAATTTGTGTTGTTTTACTAAGGACCATTCAAAACCTCTATGATGTCATAGGACAGTGTATTATTACCTGTTGGTTTCCAGGATGGGGGACCGCCTGGGAATACAAGGTGCCGTAGGCTACCTTTATGATTTTCTGTTCAGTCATGTAAAAATTAGATATGATTAGCGAATATAGTCCTTAGCGTAAAATGTGTTTATTTAAGCTTCACTTCAGCCTGTGGCCGTACATGCCTGAATGCACCCAAACCCATTCAAACTTACAAGTGAAGCAGAATTTGTCCTAGATAGTGCCAGAGTGGGAGACCTCCTAGGTATACCAGGTGTCGTTGGCTGTTTTTTGCTTATTTTTTGCACCCATCTCTAAACTATATTGAAAACTTTCTGTAGCCAATTTATTAACCCTTTGAGTGCCAGAGGGGTGTGCAACACTTTGCCTTGCAAGTCGTTGCGTACCTTCTCTGGCACACAAATGGTGGAAGGAAAATAAAACTTGCAACAGGTCTCTGGGACCTTCATCCACAAATAAGTCTCTGCTCATTTGTGTTGTTTTACTAAGGACCATTCAAATCCTATATGATGTCATAGGACAGTGTATTACTACCTGTTGGTTTCCAGTATGGGGGACCGCCTGGGAATACAAGGTGCAGTAGACTACATTTATGATTTTGTTTTCACACATCTACAAGTTAGATATGATTAGCAAATATAGTCCTTAGCGTAAAATGTGTTTATTAAAGCTTCACCTCAGCCTATGGCCGTACATGCCTGAATGCTCCCAAACCGATTCAAACTTACAAGTGCAGCAGAAAGTGTCCTAGATAGTGCCAGAGTGGGAGACCTCCTGGGTATACCAGGTGTCGTTGGCTGTTTTTTGGGGGTTTTTTTGCACCTATCTCTAAACTATATTGAAAAGTTTCTGTAGCCAATTTAATAACCCTTTGGTTGCCAGAGCGGTGTGCTTCACTTTGCCTAGCAAGTCGTTGCGTACCTCCTCTGGCACACAAAGGGTGGAAGGAACATAAACTTTGCACCGGGTCTCTGGGATCTTCATCCACCTATAAGTCTCTGCTCATTTGTGTTGTATTCCTAAGGACCATTCAAATCCTCTATGATGTCATAGGACTGAGTATGACTACCTGTTGGATTCCAGGATGGGGGACTGTCTGGGAATACAAGGTGCCGTAGCAGGGCCGGACTGGGAATAAAAACCAGCCCTGGAAAAAATTGCTTAACAGTCCCATACCATTGCGTCATTATACCAGCCCCATAGCATAATGATATTTTTTTCATGTTCATAAAAGGGGAAACCATGCATTTTAAAAACACATTTGAAGAATATATTATTTATAGATAGATAAGACAGACATGAAAGCACTTAGGACTTTATATACTCTAAGAGTACTAAGGCATGAAGATAGTGTCTTATTAACTACTCTTTGACTAAAAAGTACTGGGACTATCGGTGGTTTTAGAAATTCGCTTGTTTTAAATAAAGGAATACAATAAAAGTTACATTTAAATTTTTTTGAATGATCTTTTTTCCCCCTCAGTTACCTCACACCAGTTTGATCTCACCATATCATTCATATAGGAGAGAGATTTGTGCTTTTAATGAGATTTTTCTTTCAGTTTCATTCTACATAGGTCATTGTCTCATTCTCCCCCTTTTTTGCCTATTAGACCGCTGTAACAGTTTTCCCTTTCCCATCCCCAATTCCCTTCTGCCTTCCCCGATTCCCAACTTCTCCCTCTTGCCTGCACAGTCTGAGTGTGAGTGATGTGTGGGTGTCTGCTGCTGTAGCTGACTCTCTCTGGTCTGGCTCTGCTGCCTCCGGCTCCAGCTCAGCGAGCTCCTCTGGACTCTGGCCTGGATGTCAATCCTCCCTGCTGTCTGCCTCTGTCCCTCTCTCTGGCGCTTAACTTGGGTGCGGGTGGCACGGCGCACAGAGACACATAGTACGCTTGGTCACGCCGCTGCGTAGCCTGCGTATGATGTCATATCACCCGGCCGGCCTGCCTATACACTGCAGATTGCAGTCTGAGTGAGTCTCAGCTACCGGATGTGAACCGGCCCCAGTGGCCGTCGGACAGTACTTCGCGTTGCGGCGTTAACGTGGTCCAGTCAACGGCCGCGGACTGGGAAGTGTTTAAAGCTACATTTTTAAGTTAAGGCAGCAGCCCCAGGAAGCCCAGTGCCGGCGGCCTACCGGGAATTTTCCCGGTATCCCGGTAGGCCAGTCCGGCCCTGTGCCGTAGGCTTCCTTTATGATTTTCTGTTCAATCATCTACAAATTAGATATGATTAGCGAATATAGTCCTTAGCGTAAAATGTGTTTATTAAAGCTCCACTTCAGCCTGTGGCCGTACATGCCTGAATGCACCCAAACCCATTCAAACTTACAAGAGAAGCAGAATGTGTCCTAGATAGTGCCAGAGTGGGAGACCTCCTAGGTATACCAGGTGTCATTGGCTGTTTTTTGCTTATTTTTTGCACCCATCTCTAAACTATATTGAAAAGGTTCTGTGGCCAATTTATTAACCATTTGAGTGCCAGAGGAGTGTGCAACACTTTGCCTTGCAATTTGTTGCATACCTCCTCTGGCACACAAAGAATGGAAGGAAAATAAACATTGCACAGGTCTCTGGGATCTTCATCCACCTATAAGTCTCTGCTCATTTGTGTTGTTTTCCTACGGACCATTCAAAATCTCTATGATGTCATAGGACAGTGTATTATTACCTGTTGGTTTCCAGGATGGGGTACCGTCTGGGAATACCAGGTGCCATAGGCTACTTTTATGCTTTTCTTTTCAACCATTTACAAATTAGATATGATTAGCGAATATAGTCCTTAGCGTAAAATTTGTTTATTAAAGCTTCACCTCAGCCTGTGGCCATACATGCCTGAATGCACACAAACCCATTCAAACTTACAAGTGAAGCAGAAAGTGTCCTAGATAGTGCCAAAGTGGGAGACCTCCTTGGTATACCAGGTGTCCTTGGCTGTTTTTTGTTTATTTTTTGCACCCATCTCTAAACTATATTGAAAAGTTTCTGTGGCCAATTTATTAACCCTTTGAGTGCCAGAGGGGTGTGCAACACTGAGCTTTGCAAGTCATTGCGTACTTTCTCTGGCACACAAAGGGTGGAAGGAAAATAAACCTTGCACCAGGTCTCTGGGACCTTCATCCACAAATAAGTCTCTGCTAATTTGTGTTGTTTTACTAAGGACCACTAAAATCCTCTATGATGTCATAGGACAGTGTATTACTACCTGTTGGTTTCCAGGATGGGGAACCGCCTGGGAATACAAGGTGCCGAACGCTACTTTTATGATTTTGTTTTCACACATCTACAAATTAGATATGATTAGCAAATATAGTCCTTAGCTTAAAATGTGTTTATTAAAGCTTCACCTCAGCCTGTGGCGGTACATGCCTGAATGCTCCCAAACTCATTCAAACTTACAAGTGAAGCAGAAAGTGTCCTAGATAGTGCCAGAGTAGGAGACCTCCTGGGTATACCAGGTGTCGGCTATTTTTTGCTTATTTTTTGCACCTATCTCTAAACTATATTGAAAAGTTTCTGTAGCCAATTTATTAACCCTTTGGTTGCCAGAGCGGTGTGCATCACTTTGCCTTGCAAGTCGTTGCGTACCTCCTCTGGCACACAAAGGGTGGAAGGAACATAAACATTGCACCGGGTCTCTGGGATCTTCATCCACCTATAAGTCTCTGCTCATTTGTGTTGTATTCCTAAGGACCATTCAAATCCTCTATGATGTCATAGGACTGAGAATGACTACCTGTTGGTTTCCAGGATGGGGGACTGTCTGGGAATACAAGGTGCCGTAGGCTGCCTTTATGATTTTCTGTTCAATCATCTACAAATTAGATATGATTAGCGAATATAGTCCTTAGCGTAAAATGTGTTTATTAAAGCTCCACTTCAGCCTGTGGCCGTACATGCCTGAATGCACCCAAACCCATTCAAACTTACAAGTGAAGCAGAAAGTGTCCTAGATAGTGCCAGAGTGGGAGAACTCCTGGGTATACCAGGTGTCGTCGGCTGTTTTTTGCTTATTTTTGCACCCATCTCTAAACCATATTGAAAATTTGTGTAGCCAATTTATTAACCCTTTGAGTGCCAGAGGGGTGTGCAACACTTTGCCTTGCAAGTCGATGCGTACCACCTCTGGCACACAAAGAATGGAAGGAAAATAAACATTGCACCAGGTCTCTGGGATCTTCATACACCTATAAGTCTCTTCTCATTTGTGTTGTTTTCCTAAGGACCATTCAAATCCTCTATGATGTCATAGGACAGAGTATTACTACCTGTTGGTTTCCAGAATGGGGGACTGCCTGGAAATACAAGTTGCCGTAGGCTATCTTTATGATTTTCTGTTCAGTCATCTACAAATTAGATATGATTAGCGAATATAGTCCTTAGCGTAAAATGTGTTTATTAAAGTTTCACTTCAGCCTTTGGCCGTTCATGCCTGAATGCTCCCAAACCCATTCAAACTTACAAGTGAAGCAGAATGTGTCCTAGATAGTGCCAGAGTGGGAGACCTCCTGGGTATACCAGGTGTCGTTGGCTGTTTTTTGATTATTTTTTGCACCCATTTCTTAATTGTATTGAAACGTTTCTCTAGCCAATTTATTAACCCTTTGAGTGCTAGAGGGGTGCAACACTTTGCTTGCAAGTCGTTGCGTACCTTCTCTGGCACACAAAGGGTGGAAGGAAAATAAAACTTGCACCAGGTCTCTGGGACCTTCATCCACAAATAAGTCTCTGCTCATTTGTGTTGTTTTCCTAAGGACCATTCAAATCCTCTATGATGTCATAGGCAGTGTATTACTACCTGTTGGTTTCCAGGATCGGGGACCGCCTGGGAATACAAGGTGCCGTATGCTACTTTTATGATTTTCTTTTCAGTCATCTACAAATTAGATATGATTTGCGAATATAGTCCTTAGCGTAAAATGTGTTTATTAAAGATTCACCTCAGCCTGTGGCCATACATGCCTGAATGCACCCAAACCCATTCAACCTTACAAGTGAAGCAGAATGTGTCCTAGATAGTGCCAGATTGGGAGACCTCCTGGGTATACCAGGTGTCATTGGCTATTTTTTGTTTATTTTTTGCACCCATCTCTAAACTATATTGAAAAGTTTATGTGGCCAATTTATTAACCATTTTTAGTGCCAGAGGGGTGTGCAACACTTTGCTTTGCAAGACGTTGCGTACCGTCTCTGTCACACAAAGGGTGGAAGGAAAATAAATCTTGCACCAGGTCTCTGGGACATTCATCCACAAATAAGTCTCTGCTAATTTGTGTTGTTTTACTAAGGACCATTCAAATCCTCTATGATGTCATAGGACAGTGTATTACTACCTGTTGGTTTCCAGTATGGGGGACTGCCTGGAAATACAAGGTGCCGTACGCTACATTTATGATTTTGTTTTCACACATCTACAAATTAGATATGATTAGCAAATATAGTCCTTAGCGTAAAATGTGTTTATTAAAGCTTCACCTCAGCCTATGGCCGTACATGCCTGAATGCTCCCAAACCGATTCAATCTTACAAGTGAAGCAGAAAGTTACCCAGATGGTGCCAGAGTGGGAGACCTCCTGGGTATACCAGGTGTCGTTGGCTGTTTTTTGCACCCATCTCTAAACTATATTGAAAAGTTTCTGTAGCCAATTTATTAACCCTTTGGTTGCCAGAGCGGTGTGCTTCACTTTGCCTTGCAAGTCGTTGCGTACCTCCTCTGGCACACAAAGGGTGGAAGGAACATAAACATTGCACCGGGTCTCTGGGATCTTCATCCACCTATAAGTCTCTGCTCATTTGTGTTGTATTCCTAAGGACCATTCAAATCCTCTATGATGTCATAGGACTGAGTATGACTACCTGTTGGTTTCCAGGATGGGGGACTGTCTGGGAATACAAGGTGCCGTAGGCTACCTTTATGATTTTCTGTTCAATCATCTACAAATTAGATATGATTAGCGAATATAGTCCTTAGCGTAAAATGTGTTTATTAAAGCTTCACTTCAGCCTGTGTCCGTACATGCCTGAATGCACCCAAACCCATTCAAACTTACAAGTGAAGCAGAAAGTGTCCTAGATAGTGCCAGAGTGGGAGACCTCCTGGGTATACCAGGTGTTGTTGGCTGTTTTTTGCTTATTTTTTGCACCCATCTCTAAACTATATTGAAAACTTTCTGTAGCCAATTTATTAACCCTTTGAGTGCCAGAGGGGTGTGCAACACTTTGCCTTGCAAGTTGTTGCGTACCTCCTCTGGCACACAAAGAATGGAAGGAAAATAAACATTGTAACTGGTCTCCTGGATCTTCATCCACCTATAAGTCTCTGCTCATTTGTGTTGTTTTCCTAAGGACCATTCAAAACCTCTATGATGTCATAGGACAGTGTATTACTACCTGTTGGTTTCCAGGATGGGGGACCGCCTGGGAATACAACGTGCCATATGCTACTTTTATGCTTTTCATTTCAGCCATCTACAAATTAGATATGATTAGCGAATATAGTCCTTAGCGTAAAATGTGTTTATTAAAGCTTCACCTCAGCCTGTGGCCGTACATGCCTTAATGCACCCAAACCCATTCAAACTTACAAGTGAAGCAGAAAGTGTCCTAGATAGTGCCAGAGTGGGAGACCTCCTGGGTATACCAGGTGTCGTTGGCTGTTTTTTGCTTATTTTTTGCACCCATCTCTAAACTATATTGAAAACTTTCTGTGGCCAATTTATTAACCCTTTGAGTGCCAGAGGGGCGTGCAACACTGAGCTTTGCAAGTCGTTTCGTACCTTCTCTGGCACACAAAGGGTGGAAGGAAAATAAACCTTGCACCAGGTCTCTGGGACCTTCATCCACAATTAAGTCTCTGCTAATTTGTGTTGTTTTACTAAAGACCACTCAAATCCTCTATGATGTCATAGGACAGTGTATTACTCCCTGTTGGTTTCCAGGATGGGGGACGGCCTGGGAATACAAGGTGCCGTATGCTACTTTTATGCTTTTCTTTTCAGCCATCTACAAATTAGATATGATTAGCGAATATAGTCCTTAGCGTAAAATGTGTTTATTAAAGCTTCACCTCAGCCTGTGGCCGTACATGCCTTAATGCACCCAAACCCATTCAAACTTACAAGTGAAGCAGAAAGTGTCCTAGATAGTGCCAGAGTAGGAGACCTCCTGGGTATACCAGGTGTCGGCTGTTTTTTGCTTATTTTTTGCACCCATCTCTAAACCATATTGAAAATTTGTGTAGCCAATTTATTAACCCTTTGAGTGCCAGAGGGGTGTGCAACACTTTGCCTTGCAAGTCGTTGCGTACCACCTCTGGCACACAAAGAATGGAAGGAAAATAAACATTGCACAGGTCTCTGGGATCTTCATCCACCTATAAGTCTCAGCTCATTTGTATTGTTTTCATACGGACCATTCAAAACCTCTATGATGTCATAGGACAGTGTATTACTACCTGTTGGTTTCCAGGATGGGGTACCGCCTGGGAATACAAGGTGCCATAGGCTACTTTTATGCTTTTCTTTTCAGCCATTTACAAATTAGATATGATTAGCGAATATAGTCCTTAGCGTAAGAAGTGTTTATTAAAGCTTCACCTCAGCCTGTAGCCGTACATGCCTGAATGCACCCAAACCCATTCAAACTTACAAGTGAAGCAGAAAGTGTACTCGATAGTGCCAGAGTGGTAGTCCTCCTGGGTATGCCAGGTGTCATTGGCTGTTTTTTGCTTATTATTTGTACCCATCTCTAAATTGTGTTGAAAAGTTTCTGTAGCCAATTTATTAACCCTTGGAGTGCCAGAGGGGTGTGCAACACTTTGCTTTGCAAGTCGTTGCGTACCATCTCTGGCATACAAAGGGTGGAAGGAAAATAAACTTGTACCAGGTCTCTGGGACCTTCATCCACAAATAAGTCTCTGTTCATTTGTGTTGTTTTACTAAGGACCATTCAAATCCTCTATGATGTCATAGGACAGTGTATTACTACCTGTTGGTTTCCAGGATGGGGGACCGCCTGGGAATACAAGGTGCCATAGGATACTTTTATGCTCTTCTTTTCAGCCATTTACAAATTAGATATGATTAGCGAATATAGTCCTTAGCGTAAACTTTGTTTATTAAAGCTTCACCTCAGCCTGTGGCCGTACATGCCTGAATGCACCCAAACCCATTCAAACTTACAAGTGAAGCAGAAAGTGTCCTGGATAGTGTCAGAGTGGGAGAACTCCTGGGTATACCAGGTGTCGTTGGCTGTTTTTTGCTTATTTTTTGCACCCATCTCTAAACTATTTTGAAAACTTTCTATAGCTAATTTATTAACCCTTTGAGTGCCAGAGGGGTGTGCAAAACTTTGCCTTGCAATTCGTTGCATACCTCCACTGGCACACAAAAAATGGAAGGAAAATAAACATTGCACAGGTCTCTGGGATCTACTTCCACCTATAAGTCTCTGCTCATTTGTGTTGTTTTCCTACGGACCATTCAAAACCTCTATGATGTCATAGGACAGTGTATTACTACCTGTTGGTTTCCAGGATGGGGTACCGCCTGGGAATACAAGGTGCCATAGGCTACTTTTATGCTTTTCTGTTCAGTCATCTACAAATTAGATATGATTAGCGAATATAGTTCTTAGCGTAAGAAGTGTTTATTAAAGCTTCACCTCAGCCTGTGGCCGTACATGCCTGAATGCACCCAAACCCATTCAAACTTACAAGTGAAGCAGAATGTGTCCTAGATAGTGCCAGAGGGTGTGACCTCCTGGGTATACCAGGTGTCATTGGTTGTTTTTTGCTTATTTTTTCCACCCATCTCTAAACTATACTGAAAAGTTTCTGTGGCCAATTTTATAACCCTTTGAGTGCCAGCGGGGTGTGCAACACTTTGCTTTGCAAGTCGTTGCATACCTTCTCTGGCACACAAAGGGTGGAAGGAAAATAAACCTTGCACCAGGTCTCTGGGACCTTCATCCACAAATAAGTCTCTGCTAATTTGTGCTGTTTTACTAAGGACCATTCAAATCCTCTATGATGTCATAGGACAGTGTATTACTACCTGTTGGTTTCTAGGATGGGGGACCGCCTGGGAATACAAGGTGCCATAGTGTACTTTTATGCTTTTCTTTTCAGCCATCTACAAATTAGATATGATTAGCGAATATAGTCCTTAGCGTAAAATTTGTTTATTAAAGCTTCACCTCAGCCTGTGGACGTACATGCCTGAATGCACTCAAACCCATTCAAACTTACAAGTGAAGCAGAAAGTTACCCAGATGGTGCCAGAGTGGGAGACCTCCTGTGTATACCAGGTGTTGTTGGCTGTTTTTTGCTTATTTTTTGCACCCATCTCTAAACTATATTGAAAACTTTCTGTAGCCAATTTATTAACCCTTTGAGTGCCAGAGGGGTGTGCAACACTTTGCCTTGCAAGTCATTGCGTACCACCTGTGGCACACAAAGAATGGAAGGAAAATAAACATTGCACAGGTCTCTGGGATCTTCATCCACCTATAAGTCTCTGCTCATTTGTGTTGTTTTCCTAAGGACCATTCAAAACCTCTATGATGTCATAGGACAGTGTATTACTACCTGTTGGTTTCCAGGATGGGGTACCGCCTGGGAATACAAGGTGCCATAAGCTACTTTTATGCTTTTCTTTTCAGCCATTTACAAATTAGATATGATTAGCGAATATAGTCCTTAGCATAAAATTTGTTTATTAAAGCTTCACCTCAGCCTGTGGCCTTACATGCCTGAATGCACCCAAACCCATTCAAACTTACAACTGAAGTAGAAAGTGTCCTGGATAGTGCCAGAGTGGGAGAACTCCTGAATATATCAGGTGTCGTTGGCTGTTTTTTGCTTATTTTTTGCACCCATCTCTAAACTATATTGAAAACTTTCTATAGCTAATTTATTAACCCTTTGAGTGCCAGAGGGGTGTGCAACACTTTGCCTTGCAATTCGTTGCATACCTCCTCTGGCACTCAAAAAATGGAAGGAAAATAAACATTGCACAGGTCTCTGGGATCTTCATCCACCTATAAGTCTCTGCTCATTTGTATTGTTTTCCTACGGACTATTCAAAACCTCTATGATGTCATAGGACAGTGTATTACTACCTGTTGGTTTCCAGGATGGGGTACCTCCTGGGAATACAAGGTGCCATAGGCTACTTTTATACTTTTCTTTTCAGTCATTTACAAATTAGATATGATTAGCGAATATAGTCCTTAGCGTAACAAGTGTTTATTAAAGCTTCACCTCAGCCTGTGGCCGTACATGCCTGAATGCACCCAAACCCATTCAAACTTACAAGTGAAGCAGAAAGTGTCCTAGATAGTGCCAGAGTGGGAGATCTCCTGGGTATACCAGGTGTCATTGGTTGTTTTTTGCTTATTTTTTCCACCCATCTCTAAACTATACTGAAAAGTTTCTGTGGCCAATTTATTAACCTTTTGAGTGCCAGGGGGGTGTGCAACACTTTACTTTGCAAGTCGTTGCGTACCTTCTTTGGCACACAAAGGGTGGAAGGAAAATAAACCTTGCACCAGGTCTCTGGGACCTTCATCCACAAATAAGTCTCTGCTAATTTGTTTTGTTTTACTAAGGACCATTCAAATCCTCTATGATGTCATAGGACAGTGTATTACTACCTGTTGGTTTCCAGGATGGGGGATCGCCTGGGAATACAAGATGCCATAGGGTACTTTTATGCTTTTCTTTTCAACCATCTACAAATTAGATATGATTAGCGAATATAGTCCTTAGCGTAAAATGTGTTTATTAAAGCTTCACCTCAGCCTGTGGCCGTACATGCCTGAATGCACCCAAACCGATTCAAACTTACAAGTGAAGCAGAATGTGTCCTTGATAGTGCCAGAGTGGGAGACCTCCTTGGTATACCAGGTGTCTTTCGCTGTTTTTTGCTTATTTTTTGCACCCATCTCTAAACTATATTGAAAAGTTTCTATAGCCAATGTATTAACCCTTTGAGTGCCAGAGGGGTGTGCAACACTTTGCTTTGCAAGTCGTTGCGTACATTCTCTGGCACAAAAAGGGTGGAAGGAAAATAAACCTTGCACCAGGTCTTTGGGACCTTCATCCACAAATAAGTCTCTGTTCATTTGTGTTGTTTTACTAAGGACCATTCAAATCCTGTATGATGTCTTAGGACAGTTTATTACTACCTGTTGGTTTTCAGAATGTGGGACCTCCTGGGAATACAAGGTGCCGTACGATACTTTTATGATTTTCTTTTCAGTCATCTACAAATTAGATATGATTAAAGAATATAGTCCTTAGCGTAAAATGTGTTTATTAAAGCTTCACCTCAGCCTGTGGCCGTACATGTCTGAATGCACCCAAACCCATTCAAACTTACAAATGAAGCAGAAAGTGTCCTAGATAGTGCCAGAGTGGGAGACCTCCTGGGCATACCAGGTGTCGTTGGCTGTTTTTTGCTTATTTTTTTGCCCCCATCTCTAAACTATATTGAAATCTTTCTGTAGCCAGTTTATTAACCCTTTGAGTGCCAGAGGGGTGTGCAACACTTTGCCTTGCAAGTCGTTGCGCACCTTCTCTGGCACACAAAGAATGGAAGGAAAATAAACATTGCACAGGTCTCTGGGATCTTCATCCACCTGTAAGTCTCTGCTCATTTGTGTTGTTTTCCTAAGGACCATTCAAAACCTCTATGATGTCATAGGACAGTGTATTACTACCTGTTGGTTTCCAGAATGGGGTACCGCCTGGGAGTACAAGGTGCCAAAGCCTACTTTTATGCTTTTCTTTTCAGCCATCTACAAATTAAATATGATTAGCGAATATAGACCTTAGCGTAAAATGTGTTTATAAAAGCTTCACCTCAGCCTGTGGCCGTACATGCCTGAATGCACCCAAACACATTCAAACTTGCAAGTGAAGCAGAATGTGTCCTTGATAGTGCCAGAGTGGGAGACCTCCTGGGTATACCAGGTGTTGTTGGCTGTTTTTTGCTTATTTTTTACCCCCATCTCTAAACTATATTGAAAACTTTCCGTAGCCAATTTATTAACCCTTTGAGTGCAAGGGGTGAGCAACACTTTGCCTTGTAAGTCGTTGCGTACGTTCTCTGGCACACAAAGGGTGGAAGTAAAATATACCTTGCACCAGGTCTCTTTGACCTTCATCCACAAATAAGTCTCTGCTCATTTGTGTTGTTTTACTAAGGACCATTCAAAACCTCTATGATGTCATAGGACAGTGTATTACTGCCTATTGGTTTCCAGGATGGGGGACCGCCTGGTAATACAAGGTGCCGTACGCTACTTTTATGATTTTCTTTTCAGTCATATACAAATTAGATATGATTAGCGAATATAGTCCTTAGCGTAAAATGTGTTTATTAAAGCTTCACCTCAGCCTGTGGCCGTACATGCCTGAATGCACCCAAACCCATTCAAACTTACAAGTGAAGCAGAATGTGTCCTAGATAGTGCCAAAGTGGGAGACCTCCTAGGTATACCAGGTGTCATTGGCTGTTTTTTTCCTTATTTTTTGCACCCATCTCTAAACTATATTGAAAAGTTTCTATGGGCAATTTATTAACCCTTTGAGTGCCAGAGGGGTGTGCAACACTTTGCTTTGCAAGTTGTTGCGTACATTCTCTGGCACAAAAAGGGTGGAAGGAAAATAAACCTTGCACCATGTCTCTGGGACCTTCATCCACAAATAAGTTTCTACTCTTTTGTGTTGTTTTCCTAAGAACCATTCAAATCCTCTATGATGTCATAGGCAGTGTATTACTACCTGTTGGTTTCCAGGATCGGGGACCGCCTGGGAATACAAAGTGCCGTATGGAACTTTTATGATTTTCTTTTCAGTTATCTACAAATTAGATATGATTAGCAAATATAATCCTTAATGTAAAATGTGTTTATTAAAGCTTCACCTCAGCCTTTGGCCGTACATGCCTGAATGCACCCAAACCTATTCAAACTTACAAGTGAAGCAGAAAGTGTCCTAGATAGTGCCAGAGTGGGAGACCTCCTCGGTTTACCAGGTGTCGTTGGCTGTTTTTTGCTTATTTTTTGCACCCATCTCTAAACTATATTGAAAAGTTTCTCTAGCCAATTTATTAACCCTTTGAGTGCTAGAGGGGTGCAACGCTTTGCTTTGCAAGTCGTTGCGTACCTTCTCTGGCACACAAAGGGTGGAAGGAAAATAAAACTTGCACCAGGTCTCTGGGACCTTCATTCACAAATAAGTCTCTGCTCATTTGTGTTGTTTTACTAAGCACCATTCAAATCCTCTATGATGTCATAGGACAGTGTATTACTAGCTGTTGGTTTCTAGGATGGGGTACCGCCTGGGAATACAAGGTGCCGTACGCTACTTTTATGATTTTCTTTTCACTCATCTACAAATTAGATATGATTAGCGAATATAGTCCTTAGCGTAAAATTTGTTTATTAAAGCTTCACCTCAGCCTGTGGCCGTACATGCCTGAATGCACCCAAACCCATTCAAACTTACAAGTGAAGCAGAAAGTGTCCTAGATAGTGCCAGAGTGCTAGACCTCCTGGGTATATGAGGTGTCATTGGCTGTTTTTTGCTTATTATTTGTACCCATCTCTAAATTGTATTGAAAAGTTTCTGTAGCCAATTTATTAACCCTTGGAGTGCCAGAGGGGTGTGCAACACTTTGCTTTGCAAGTCGTTGCGTACCATCTCTGGCACACAAAGGGTGGAAGGAAAATAAACTTGTACCAGGTCTCTGGGACCTTCATCCACAAATAAGTCTCTGTTCATTTGTGTTGTTTTACTAAGGACCATTCAAATCCTCTATGATGTCATAGGACAGTGTATTACTACCTGTTGGTTTCCAGGATGGGGGACCGCATGGGAATAAAAGGTGCCGTACGCTACTTTTATGATTTTGTTTTCACTCATCTACAAATTAGATATGATTAGCGAATATAGTTCTTAGCGTAAAATGTGTTTATTAAAGCTTCACCTCAGCCTCTGGCCGTACATGCCTGAATGCACCCAAACCCATTCAAACTTACAAGTGAAGCAGAAAGTGCCCTGGATAGTGCCAGAGTGGGAGACCTCCTGGGTATACCAATTGTCGTTGGCTGTTTTTTGCTTATTTTTTGCACCCATCTCTAAACTATATAGAAAAGTTTCTGTGGCCAATTTATTAACCCTTTGAGTGCCAGAGGGGTGGGCAACACTTTGCCTTGCAAGTCGTTGCGTACCACCTCTGGCACACAAAGAATGGAAGGAAAATAAACATTGCACAAGGTCTCTGGGATCTTCATATACCTATAAGTCTCTGCTCATTTTGTGTTGTTTTCCTAAGGACCTTTCAAAACATTTATGATGTCATAGAACAGTGTATTACTGCCTGTTGGTTTCCAGGATGGGGGACCGCTTGGGAATACAAGGTGCCGTACTCTACTTTTATGATTTTCTTTTCAGTCATCTACAAATTAGATATGATTAGCGAATATAGTCCTTAGCGTAAAATGTGTTTATTAAAGCTACTCCTCAGCCTTTGGACGTACATGCCTGAATGCACCTAAACCCATTTAAACTTACAAGTGAAGCAGAATGTGTCCTAGAACGTGCCGGAGTGGGAGACCTCCTGGGTATACCAGGTGTCGTTGGCTATTTTTTGCTTATTTTTTGCCCCCATGTCTAAACTATATTGAAAACTTTCTGTAGCCAATTTATTAACCCTTTGAGTGCACGGGGTGTGCAACAATTTGCCTTGTAAGTCGTTGCGTACCTCCTCTGGCACACAAAGAATGGAAGGAAAATAAACCTTGCACAGGTCTCTGGGATCTTCATCTACCTATAAGTCTCTGCTCATTTGTGTTATTTTCCTAAGGACCATTCAAAACCTCTATGATGTCATAGGGACAGTGTATTACTACCTGTTGGTTTCCAGGATGGGGTACCGCCTGGGAATACAAAGTGCCATACGCTACTTTTATGCTTTTCTCTTCAGCCATCTACAAATTAGATATGATTAGCGAATATAGTCCTTAGCGTAAAATTTGTTTATTAAAGCTTCACCTCAGCCTGTGGCCGTACATGCCTGAATGCACCCAAACCCATTCAAACTTACAATTGAAGCAGAATGTGTCCTAAATAGTGCCATAGTGGGAGACCTCCTGTGTATACCAGGTGTCGTTGGCTGTTTTTTGCTTATTATATGCACCCATCTCTAAATTGTATTGAAAAGATTCTGTAGCCAATTTATTAACCCTTTGAGTGCCAGAGGGGTGTGCAACACTTTGCTTTGCAAGTCGTTGCGTACGTTCTCTGGCACACAAAGGGTGGAAGGAAAATAAACCTTGCACCAGGTCTCTTTGACCTTTATCCACAAATAAGTCTCTGCTCATTTGTGTTGTTTTACTAAGGACCATTCAAAACCTCTATGATGTCATAGGACAGTGTATTACTGCCTGTTGGTTTCCAGGATGGGGGATCGCCTGGGAATACAAGGTGCCGTACGATACTTTTATGTTTTTCTTTTCAGTCATCTACAAATTAGATATGATTAGCGAATATAGTCCTTAGCGTAAAATGTGTTTATTAAAGCTTCACCTCAGCTTGTGGCGGTACATGCCTGAATGCACCCAAACCCATTCAAACTTACAAGTGAAGCAGAATGTGTCCTAGATAGTGCCAGAGTGGGAGGCCTCCTGGGTATACCAGATGTCATTGGCTGTGTTTTGCTTATTTTTTTCACCCATCTCTAAACTATATTGAAAAGTTTCTGTGTCCAATTTATTAACCCTTTGAGTGCCAGAGGGGTGTGCAACACTTTGCTTTGCAAGTCATTGCGTACCTTCTCTTGCACACAAAGGGTGGAAGGAAAATAAAACTTGCACCAGGTCTCTGGGACCTTCATCCACAAATAAGTCTCTGCTCATTTGTGTTATTTTACTAAGGACCATTCAAATCCTCTATGATGTCATAGGACAGTGTATTACTACCTGTTGGTTTCCAGGATGGGGGTAACGCCTGGGAATACAAGGTGCCATAGGCTACTTTTATCGTTTTCTTTTCAGTCATCTGCAAATTAGATATGATTAGCGAATATAGTCCTTAGCGTAAAATGTGCTTATTAAAGCTTTACCTCAGCCTGTGGCCGTACATGCCTAATTGCAACCAAACCCATTCAAACTTACAAGTGAAGCAGAAAGTGTCCCAGATAGTGCCAGAGTGGGAGACCTCCTGGGTATACCAGGTGTTTTTTGCTTATTTTTTGCACCCATCTCTAAACTATATTGAAATCTTTCTATAGCCAATTTATTAACCCTTTGAGTGCCAGAGGGGTGTGCAACACTTTGCCTTGTAAGTCGTTGCGTACCTCCTCTGGCACACAAAAAATGGAAGGAAAATAAACATTGCACAGGTCTCTGGGATCTTCATCCACCTATAAGTCTCTTCTCATTTGTGTTATTTTCCTAAGGACTATTCAAAACCTCTATGATGTCATAGGACAGTGTATTACTACCTGTTGGTTTCCAGGATGGGGTACCGTAGGTGCCATAGGCTACTTTTATGCTTTTCTTTTCAGACATTTACAAATTAGATATGATTAGCGAATATAGTCCTTAGCGTAAAATTTGTTTATTAAAGCTTCACCTCAGCCTGTGTCCGTACATGCCTGAATGCACCCAAACCCATTCAAACTTTCAAGTGAAGCAGAAAGTGTCCTAAATAGTGCCAGAGTGGGAGACCTCCTCGGTATGCCAGGTGTCGTTGGCTGTTTTTTGCTTATTTTTTGCACCCATTCTAAACTATATTTAAAACTTTCTGAAGCCAATGTATTAACCCTTTGAGTGCCAGAGGGGTGTGCAACACTTTGCCTTGCAATTCGTTGCATACCTCCTCTGGCACACAAAGAATGGAAGGAAAATAAACATTGCACTGGTCTCTGGAATCTTCATCCATCTATAAATCTCTGCTCATTTTCCTAAGGACCCTTCAAATCCTCTATGATGTCATAGGACAGTGTATTACTACCTGTTGGTTTCCAGGATGGGTGAACACCTGGAAATACAAGGTGCCGTACGCTACTTTTATGATTTTCTTTTCAGTCATCTACAAATTAGATATGATTAGCGAATATAGACTGAGCGTAAAATGTGTTTATTAAATCTTCACCTCAGCCTGTGGCCGTACATGCCTGAATGCACCCAAACCCATTCAAACTTACAAATGAAACAGAATGTGTCCTAGATAGTGCCAGAGTGCAAGACCTCCTGGGTATACCAGGTGTCGTTGGCTGTTTTTTGATTATTTTTTGCACTCATTTCTAAATTGTATTGAAAAGTTTCTGTAGCCAATTTATTAACCCTTTGAGTGTAAGAGGGGTGTGCAACACTTTGCTTTGAAAGTCGTTGCTTACCTTCTCTGGCACACAAAGTGTGGAAGGAAAAAAAAACTTGCACCAGGTCTCTCGGACCTTCATCCACAAATAAGTCTCTGCTCTTTTGTGTTGTTTTACTAACGACCATTCAAATCCTCTATGATGTCATAGGACAGTGTATTACTACCTGTTGTTTTCCAGGATCGGGGTCCGCCTGGGAATACAAGGTGCCGTAGGATACTTTTATGATTTTCTTTTCAGTCATCTACAAATTAGATATGATTAGCGAATATAGTCCTTAGCGTAAAATGTGTTTATTAAAGCTTCACCTCAGCCTGTGGCCGTACATGCCTGATTGCAACCAAACCCATTCAAACTTACAAGTGAAGCAGAAAGTGTCCCAGATAGTGCCAGAGTGGTAGACCTCCTGGTTATACCAGGTGTCGTTGGCTGTTTTTTGCTTATTTTTTGCCCCCATCTCTAAACTATATTGAAAACTTTCTGTAGCCAATTTATTAACCCTTTGAGTGCACGGGGTGTGCAACACTTTGCCTTGTAAGTCGTTGCGTACCTCCTCTGGCACACAAAGAATGGAAGGAAAATAAACATTGCACAGGTCTCTAAGATCTTCATCCACCTATAAGTCTCTGCTCATTTGTGTTATTTTCCTAAGGACCATTCAAAACCTCTATGATGTCATAGGACAGTGTATTACTACCTGTTGGTTTCCAGGATGGGGTACCGCCTGGGAATACAAGGTGCCATAGGCTACTTTTATGCTTTTCTTTTCAGCCTTTTACAAATTAGATATGATTAGTAGTGATGAGCGAGCACCCCAATGCTCGGGTGTTCGGGTGCTCTGACCGAGCACCCCCTGAGGCTCGAGTGCTCGGCCGAGCACCCGAGCCCCATTGAAGTCAATGGGAGGACTCGAGCATTACACCAGGCACCCCCTGCTCTGATGAGGGGAGGGTGCCTGGTCCATAGGAAAAGGGCAGAAAATGATGGAAACACCACAGAAATGGTTCAGGGACAGCATAGGGAGGATGTCTGGATGCATCTTGGACTCCAACATCGCTGCTGGGAACGATCTTTCGCCCGTAGTACGCCATTTTTACAGACTGACCATAAAACACACAAAAAGGAAAATAAAAACGACTTTAGGCGAAAAATTGTTACCAAACAATATTTGCTGTATATTTACTTGTATATCATCTGCAAATTCTCCCAAAAATTTCCTTGATTTTCTGAAGTGAGGCCATGATTAAGAGGGAAACGTGCGCAGAGGTAAATTATCCCAAAAATTTCCTTGATTTTCTGAAGTGAGGCCATGATTAAGAGGGAAACGTGCGCAGAGTCAAATTCTCCCAAAAATTTCCTTGATTTTCTGAAGTGAGGCCATGATTAAGAGGGAAACGTGCGCAGAGGCAAATTATCCCAAAAATTTCCTTGATTTTATTGAACTGAGGCCATGATTAAGAGGGAAACGTGCGCTGAGCTGACCATCTAAAACATTATGGGTGAGGGTCTGCTGCAGAGCTGACCATCCTAAACATTATATGCGAAGGCCCGCTAGTGAGCTGACGCTATAAAACATTATATGCGAAGGCCCGCTAGTGAGCTGACGCTATAAAACATTATATGAGAGGGCCCGCTAGAGAGCTGACCCAATAAAACATTATATAAGAAGGCCCGCTGGTGAGCTGACCTATATAAAAATTGGCAAACAGGGCCCGCTGGTGAGCTGGCCCTATATAAAAATTATATCACAGGGCCCGCTGGTGAGCTGGCCCTATATAAAAATTATAGCACAGGGCATATGGAAGAGGAGGAGGAGGATGAGAAGATTAAGAGTCAACCATATACCTGTTTTTTGGGGTGGAAGGGGTGAATGGGAATACAGAGTATTCCCATCATTGTAAATAATATATGTAAAGTGAGTTTATGTTTCCCCCGGGGCTTTCCTCCAGTGGAGTGGAGAAGTCAGGGGAAATCCAGGCCTTGTTCATTTTTATAAGTGTCAACCTATCAGCATTGTCGGTGAAAGGCGGATACGCTTATCTGTTATGATGCCACCAGCAGCACTAAATACCCGCTCAGACAGAACGCTGGCGGCAGGGCAGGCCAGCACCTCCAAGGCGTAGAGTGCCAGTTCATACCACGTGTCCAGCTTGGACACCCAGTAGTTGTAAGGCACAGAGGGATCATTGAGGACGCTGACACGGTCTGCTACGTACTCCTTCACCATCTTCCAAAACTTTTCCCTCCTTGTGACACTAGGCTGTGCATCAGGGTGAGGGTGCTGGCGGGGTGTCATGAAAGTGTCCCACGCCTTGGAGAGTGTTGCCCTGCCTTTGTCGGAACTGCTGTGTGCTCCCTTTTCTCCCCTTCTCGGTTGGCCAAGGTAGCACGTACTCTGCCGCCAGCGTTGTCAGATGGAAAATTTTGGAGCAATTTTTCAACAAGAACCTTCTGGTATTGCACCATTTTGCTTGTCCTCTTCAACGGAGGAATGAGAGATGAGAAATTCTCTTTGTAGCGGGGGTCCAGAAG
This sequence comes from Rhinophrynus dorsalis, assembly GCA_037306005.1. NCBI lineage: Eukaryota > Metazoa > Chordata > Amphibia > Anura > Rhinophrynidae > Rhinophrynus > Rhinophrynus dorsalis. The sequence continues at coordinate 34,609,522 of CM074728.1, read as the reverse complement.
GGTGAACACCCAGTAATCCGTGTTGTCTAAAATGCGTACAACGCGTGGGTCACGGGAAAGGCAGCCTAACATAAAGTCAGCCATGTGTGCCAGAGTACCAACAGTCAAGATTTCGCTGTCCTCACCAGGAGGATGACTCTCAATCTCCTCATCCTCTTCCTCTCTTCTGCCCACCCACGCTGAAGAGATGGAACTAAAGTTCCATGGCTACCCTCTGTAGCGGAGGCAACCGTGTCTTCCTCCTCCTCCTCCTCCTCCTCCTCCTCCGCCTCCTCCAATTGTCGCTGAGAAGACGAAGTGAGGGTGCTCTGGCTATCACCTTGTGTAAGCTCTTCCTCCCCCATTTCCACCTCTTCCACATGCAAAGCGTCGGTTTTAATTGTGAGCAGCGAGCGTTTCAGTAGACACAGAAGTGGGATGGTTACACTGATAATAGCGTTATCGCCGCTCATCATCTGTGTCGATTCCTCAAAATTGCGTAAAACCTCGCAGAGGTCTGACATCCATTCCCACTCCTCACTTCTGATTACAGGAAGTTGAACGGAGAGGCGACGACCGTGTAACAGCTGGTACTCCACTACTGCCCTCTGCTGCTCACAAAGCCGGGCCAACATGTGGAAGGTGGAGTTCCAGCGCGTGCTCACGTCACACAGCAGCCGGTGAGCTGGCAATTGTAAGCGCTGCTGCAGCTTCAACAGGCCGGCCGAAGCTGTAGATGACTTACGGAAATGTGCACACACGCGGCGCACCTTGGTCAAGAGATCATGCACATTGGGGTAGGTTTTTAGAAATCGCTGAACCACTAAATTAAATACATGCACTAGGCATGGTACGTGTGTGAGCTTGCTGAGCTCCAAAGCCGCCACCAAGTTACATCCATTATCACACACAACCATGCCTGGTTGCAGGTTGAGTGGCGAGAGCCATTGCTCGGTCTGGTGACTAATCCCCTGCAACAGCTCTGAGGCCGTGTGCTGTTTGTCCCCAAGGCAGATCAGCTTCAGCACGGCCTGTTGACGCTTCCCCACTGCAGTGCTACACTGCTTCCAGCTACTGGCTGATGGGGGAGTGGCGCTACGTGTAGAGAATTCGGAGGTGGAAACGGAGGAGGAGGAGCCAATAACGTAGGTGCTGGCGGAAACCCTGATGGAGGTAGGGCCCGCAATACTCGGCGTGGGTAGCACCCGTGCCATCCCAGGGTCCGAGTCGCTCCCAACCTCCACGACATTCACCCAGTGTGCCGTCAGGGAAATGTAGCGTCCCTGGCCACAAGCACTTGTCCATGTGTCAGTCGTTAAGTGGACCTTCCCAGTAACTGCGTTGGTCAGGGCACGGGTGATGTTACGGGACACATGGTGGTGTAATGCGGGGATGGCACACCGGGAAAAGTAGTGGCGGCTGGGGACCGCGTACCGAGGGACAGCTGCTGCCATCAGGCTGCGGAAGGACTCAGTGTCCACAAGCCTAAATGGCAGCATTTCGATGGCCAGTAATTTGGAAAGGTGTGAGGTTAGTGCTATGGCCTGTGGGTGGGTGCTGGGTATTTTCTCTTGCGCTCAAATGCCTGGGGTAACGACATTTGGACGCTGTGCTGGGACAGGGAAATGGATGTGGTCGCTGATGGTGCTTCAGATGGTACAGGTGCAGGGCGGGAGGTATGCGGGCCTGCGCCTTCGACAGGCGATTGGCCGGCACCGAAAACAGGGGAAGAGGAGGCAGTGGTGTGGCCTGCAGACACAGATGGGCGATCCAGACGTTCTCTCCCACTTACTACGGTGCTTGGATGCCATGTGTCGGATCATGCTGGTGGTGGTGAGGTTTCTAGTGTTCATGCCTCGGCTCATTCTGGTGTGGCACAGGTTGCAAACTACAATTCTTTTGTCGTCCGCACTTTCCTTAAAAAAACGCCATACCGCGGAAAACCTACCCTTTGGCAAGGTAGATTTACGCAAGGGGGTGCTCCGTGGAACATTTGCGGGCCGGTTTGGTGCGGTCCGCCTTCTTTCTGTAGCCACACCACTGCCTCTTCCAGCCTGTTGCGGTGCTGCAGATGGCTCACCCTCAGGACTGCTGTCATCGCTCGGCTCTACACCTTCCCAGGTGGGGTCAGTCACCTCATCGTCCACCAAGTCCTCCTCCACTTCCTCACTCTGATCATCCTCCTCATGTCTTGATCCACCACATACTCAGTCATTGACAACTGTATAACATTCTCCTCAACAAGGTCTTGAGACGGAAATAGTGGTTGATTTAATGGCAACTGTGTCTCATCATCATCATCATCATCATCATCCACTACTTCCTTTGACCTTAAATGCCGTTCACATCTGTCATCTTCTTGTGATTGGGTACCATGTGATTGGGTACCCTCTAGAGGTTGTGAATCAGGGCACAAGATGTCATGTTCCTCTGCAAGCGTGCTTGGAGAGAGGGTCAAATGAAAGGATTTGGTGATGAGACGAGCTCCTCACTATATCCCAGTGTGGGATCACTTCTTTGACCAGAACGTGTATGGTGGGAGGAAGGATGATCAGAGTGAGGATTATGTTGACCAGACTCTTGGCTACTGAGAGTGGACTTGGTGGAAGACAGGGTGGTGCTTAACCGACTGGAAGCAGTATCAGCTGACATCCAACCGACCACCTGTTCCCAGTGGTCGGACCTCGAGAGTGATGTCCTGCGATGCCTCTGTGAAATGAGACATGAAGCTAGGTATGGTGGATGTCTTTCTTTCTTGTGCTCTGGCACCAGGCACAGTTTCTCCGCGTCCTGACCCGCGCCCTGAACTATCAGGATCACGTCCACTTCCCCGTCCCTTTTTACTCGCCTTCTTCATCTTACACGGAATATGTGACTTTAATATTTGAGTTTGAAGACTTAACAGTATTTCTTCCTATTCTGCAACTGTGCAGAGTACACAGAATAGGCTGCTAAACTGCGGTGACACACACTGAATGGAATATGTGACTTTAATATTTGAGTTTTGAAAACTTAACAGTATTTCTTCCTATTCTGCAACTGTGCAGAGTACACAGAATAGGCTGCTAAACGGCGGTGACACACACTGAATGGAATATGTGACTTTAATATTTGAGTTTGAAGACTTAACAGTATTTCTTCCTATTCTGCAACTGTGCAGAGTACACAGAATAGGCTGCTAAATGGCGGTGACACACACTGAATGGAATATGTGACTTTAATATTTGAGTTTGAAGACTTAACAGTATTTCTTCCTATTCTGCAACTGTGCAGAGTACACAGAATAGGCTGCTAAACTGGCGGTGACACACACTGAATGGAATATGTGACTTTAATATTTGAGTTTGAAAACTTAACAGTATTTCTTCCTATTCTGCAACTGTGCAGAGTACATAGAATAGGCTGTTAAACGGCGGTGACACACACTTGAATGGAATATGTGACTTTAATATTTGAGTTTGAAGACTTAACAGTATTTCTTCCTATTCTGCAACTGTGCAGAGTACACAGAATAGGCTGCTAAAACGGCGGTGACACATACTGAATGGGAATATGTGACTTTAATATTTGAGTTTGAAGACTTAACAGTATTTCTTCCTATTCTGCAACTGTGCAGAGTACACAGAATAGGCTGCTAAACTGCGGTGACACACACTGAATGGAATATGTGACTTTAATATTTGAGTTTGAAAACTTAACAGTATTTCTTCCTATTCTGCAACTGTGCAGAGTACACAGAATAGGCTGCTAAACGGCGGTGACACACACTGAATGGAATATGTGACTTTAATATTTGAGTTTGAAGACTTAACAGTATTTCTTCCTATTCTGCAACTCTGCACAGTACACAGAATGTGCTGCTAAACTGCGGCGAAGCAAACTGAATGGAATATGTGACTTTGATATTTTAGTTTGAAGACTTAACAGTATTTCTTCCTATTCTGCAACTCTGCACAGTACACAGAATGTGCTGCTAAACTGCGGCGAAGCAAACTGAATGGAATATGTGACTTTTGATATTTTAGTTTGAAGACTTAACAGTATTTCTTCCTATTCTGCAACTCTGCACAGTACACAGAATGTGCTGTTAAACTGCGGCGAAGCAAACTGAATGGAATATGTGACTTTGATATTTTAGTTTGAAGACTTAACAGAATGTGCTCTAATCTGCAACTTTGCACACTAAACAGAATGTGCTCTAATCTGCAACTTTGCACACTAAACAGAATGTGCTCTAATCTGCAACTTTGCACACTAAACAGAATGTGCTCTAATCTGCAAACTGTGCACACTAAACCAGAATGTGCTCTAATCTGCAACTTTGCACACTAAACAGAATATATATATTTTTTTTTTTTTTTTTTTTTTCCCCACACAAAATAAACTGCTGCCCCCACACACAGTAGTCCTAAAAAGGACTTTTGGTTCTTTTTTTTCACAATTTTGCTTTTTTTCCTCCCTACACTGACTTTCCCTTCCTATCCTCAGCTCTCCCTGGCTAAGACTGAGCCGAACTCGCTGGGTCAGGTGCTATACAGCACCCGACCACGGGTTTCTGGCCAGCCAATCAGTGTAATGCCAGCAGCCAACATGGCTGCTGGCATTACACCGATGTCAGAGCCTCCCTGCACGTTTATTGGCTGCGCAGCAGCCGCAAAACGTGCGGGGAGGAGACCCGAACATGGCGGGGCGAGCACATGCGGTACTCGTACGAGTACCGCCATGTGCCGAGCAGAGCGATGCTCGAGCCGATCCGAGCATCGGCCGAGCATGCTCGCTCAACACTAATGATTAGCGAATATATAGTACTTAGCGTAAAATTTGTTTATTAAAGCTTCACCCTCAGCCTGTGGCCGTACATGCCTGAATGCACCCAAACCCATTCAAACTTACAAGTGAAGCAGAAAGTGTCCTAGATAGTGCCAGAGTGGTAGACCTCCTGGTTATACGAGGTGTCATTGGCTGTTTTTTGCTTATTTCTTTGCCCCCATCTCTAAAATATTTTAAATAGGTATCTGATGCCAATTTATTAACCCTTTGAGTGCCAGAGGGGTGTGCAACACTTGCCTTGCAAGTCGTTGAGTACCTCCTGTGGCACACAAAGGGTGGAAGGAAAATAAACTTTGCACCGGGTCTCTGGGATCTTCATCCACCTATAAGTCTCTGCTCATTTGTGTTGTATTCCTAAGGACCATTCAAATCCTCTATGATGTCATAGGCCAGACTATTACTACCTGTTGGTTTCCAGGATGGGGGGACTGTCTGGGAATATGCCGTAGGCTACCTTTATGATTTTCTGCTCAATCATCTACAAATTAGATATGATTAGCGAATATAGTCCTTAGCGTAAAATGTGTTTATTAAAGCTTCACTTCAGCCTGCGGCCGTACATGCCTGAATGCAGCCAAACCCATTCAAACTTACAAGTGAAGCAGAAAGTGTCCCAGATAGTGCCAGAGTGGGAGATCTCCTGGGTATACCAGGTGTCGTAGGTTGTTTTTTTGCTTCATTTTTGCAGCCATGTCAAAACTACATTAAAATGTTTCTGTAGCCAGTTTATTAACCCTTTGAGTTCCAGAGGGGTGTACAATGCTATGCTTTGCAAGTGGTTGCATCCCACCTCTGGCACACAAAGGTTGGACGGAAAATAAACATTGCACCAGGTCTCTGGGACCTTCATCCACATATAAGTCTCTGCTCATTTGTGTTGTTTTCCGAAGGACCATTCAAATCCTCTATGATGTCATAGGGACAGTGTATTACTACCTGTTGATTTCTAGGATGGGGGGACCGCCTGGGAATACAAGGCGCAGTACGCTACTTTTATGATTTGTTTTCACTCATCTACAAATTAGATATGATTAGCGAATATAGTCCTTAGCGTAAAATGTGTTTATTAAAGCTTCACCTCAGCCTGTGGCCGTACATGCCTGAATGCACCCAAACCATTCAAACTTACAAGTGAAGCAGAAAAGTGTCCTAGATAGTGCCAGAGTGGTAGACCCTCCTGGGTATACCAGGTGTCACTGGCTGTTTTTTGCTTATTATTTGTACCCATCTCTAAATTGTATTGAAAAGTTTCTGTAGCCAATTTATTAACCCTTGGAGTGCCAGAGGGGTGTGCAACACTTTTCTTTGCAAGTCGTTGCGTACCATCTCTGGCACACAATGGGTGGAAGGAAAATAAACTTGTACCAGGTCTCTGGGACCCTTCATCCACAAATAAGTCTCTGTTCATTTGTGTTGTTTTACAAAGGGACCATTAAAATCCTCTATGATGTCATAGGACAGTGTATTACTACCTGTTGGTTTCCAGGATGGGGGATCGCCTGGGAATACAAGGGTGCCATAGGCTACTTTTATGCTTTTCTTTTCAGCCATTTACAAATTAGATATGATTAGCGAATATAGTCCTTAGCGTAAAATATGTTTATTAAAGCTTCACTTCAGCCTGTGGCCGTACATGCCTGAATGCACCCAAACCCATTCAAACTTACAAGTGAAGCAGAAAGTGTCCTGGATAGTGCCAGAGTGGGAGAACTCCTGGGTATACCAGGTGTCGTTGGCTGTTTTTTTGCTTATTTTTTGCACCCATCTCTAAACTATATTGAAAACTTTCTATAGCTAATTTATTAACCCTTTGAGTGCCTGAGGGGTGTGCAACACATTGCCCTTGCATTCGTTGCATACCTCCTCTGGCACACAAAAAATGGAAGGAAAATAAACATTGCACAGGTCTCTGTGATCTTCATCCACCTATAAGTCTCTGCTCATTTGTATTGTTTTCCTACGGACCATTCAAAAACCTCTGTGATGTCATAGGACAGTGTATTACTACCTGTTGGTTTCCAGTATGGGGTACCGCCTGGGAATACAAGGTGCCATAGGCTACTTTTACGCTTTTCTTTTCAGCCATTTACAAATTAGATATGATTAGCGAATATAGTCCTTAGCGTAAGAAGTGTTTATTAAAGCTTCACCTCAGCCTGTGGCCATACATGCCTGAATGCACCCAAACCCATTCAAACTTACAAGTGAAGCAGAAAGTGACCTATATAGTGCCAGAGTGGGAGATCTCCTGGGTATACCAGGTGTCATTGGTTGTTTTTGCCTTATTTTTTCCACCCATCTCTAAACTATACTGAAAAGTTTCTGTGGCCAATTTATTAACCCTTTGAGTGCCAGCGGGGTGTGCAACACTTTGCTTTGCAAGTCGTTGCGTACCTTCTCTGGCACACCAAAGGGTGGAAGGAAAATAAACCTTGGCAACAGGTCTCTGGGACCTTCATCCACAAATAAGTCTCTGCTAATTTGTGTTGTTTTACTAAGGACCATTCAAATCCTCTATGATGTCATAGGACAGTGTATTACTACCTGTTGGTTTCCAGGATGGGGGACCGCCTGGGAATACAAGGTGCCATAGGGTACTTTTATGCTTTTCTTTTCAGCCATCAACAAATTAGATATGATTAGCGAATATAGTCCTTAGCTTAAAATTTGTTTATTAAAGCTTTCACCTCAGCCTGTGGACGTACATGCCTGAATGCACTCAAACCCATTCAAACTTACAAGTGAAGCAGAAAGTTACCCAGATGGTGCCAGAGTGGGAGACCTCCTGGGTATACCAGGTGTTGTTGGCTGTTTTTTGCTTATTTTTTGCACCCATCTCTAAACTATATTGAAAACATTCTGTAGCCAATTTATTAACCCTTTGAGTGCCAGAGGGGTGTGCAACACTTTGCCTTGCAAGTCGTTGCGTGCCACCTCTGGCACACAAAGAATGAAAGGAAAATAAACATTGCACCAGGTCTCTGGGATCTTCATCCACCTATAAGTCTCTGCTCATTTGTATTGTTTTCCTACGGGACCATTCAAAACCTCTATGATGTCATAGGACAGTGTATTACTACCTGTTCGTTTCCAGGATGGGGTACCGCCTGGGAATACAAGGTGCCATAGGCTACTTTTATGCTTTTCTTTTCAGCCATTTACAAATTAGATATGATTAGCGAATATAGTCCTTAGCGTAAAATTTGTTTATTAAAGCTTCACCTCATCCTGTGGCCGTACATGCCTGAATGCACCCAAACCCATTCAAACTTACAAGTGAAGCAGAAAGTGTCCTGGATAGTGCCAGAGTGGGAGAACTCCTGGATATACCAGGTGTCGTTGGCTGTTTTTTGCTTATTTTTTGCACCCATCTCTAAACTATATTGAAACTTTCTATAGCCAATTTATTAACCCTTTGAGTGCCCAGAGGGGTGTGCAACACTTTGCCTTGCAATTCGTTGCATACCTCCTCTGGCACACAAAAAATGGAAGGAAAATATACATTGCAGAGGTCTCTGGGATATTCATCCACCTATAAGTCTCAGCTCATTTGTGTTATTTTCCTAGGGGACCATTCAAATCCTCTATGATGTCATAGGACAGTGTATTACTACCTGTTGGTTTCCAGGATGGGGACCGCCTGGGAATACAAGATGCCATAGGCTACTTTTATGCTTTTCTTTTCAGCCATCTACAAATTAGATATGATTAGCGAATATAGTCCTTAGCGTAAAATTTGTTTATTAAAAGCTTCAACTCAGCCTGTGGCCGTACATGCCTGAATGCACCCAAACCCATTAAAACTTACAAGTGAAGCAGAAAGTGTCCTATATATAGTGCCAGAGTGGGAGATCTCCTGGGTATACCAGGTGTCATTGGTTGTTTTTTGCTTATTTTTTCCACCCATCTCTAAACTATACTGAAAAGTTTCTGTGGCCAATTTATTAACCCTTTGAGCGCCAAAGGGGTGTGCAACACTTTGCTTTGCAAGTCGTTGCGTACCTTCTCTGGCACACAAAGGGTGGAAGGAAAATAAACCTTGCACCATGTCTCTGGGACCTTCATCCACAAATAAGTCTCTGTTAATTTGTGTTGTTTTACTAAGGACCATTCAAATCCTCTATGATGTCATAGGACAGTATATTACTACCTGTTGGTTTCCAGGATGGGGAACCGCCTGGGAATACAAGGTGCCATAGGGTACTTTTATGCTTTTCTTTTCAGCCATCTACAAATTAGATATGATTAGCGAATATAGTCCTTAGTAGTGATGATCGAGCACCCCAATGCTCGGGTGTTCGGGTGCTCTGGCCGAGCACCCCCGGAGGCTCGAGTGCTCGGCCGAGCACCCGAGCCCCATTGAAGTTAATGGGAGGACTCGAGCATTACACCAGGCACCCCCTGCTCTGATGAGGGGAGGGTGCCTGGTCCATAGGAAAAGGGCAGAAAATGATGGAAACACCACAAAAATGGTTCAGGGACAGCATAGGGAGGATGTCTGGATGCATCTTGGACTCCAACGTCGCTGCTGGGAACGATGTTTCGCCCGTAGTACGCCATTTTTACAGACTGACCGTAAAACACACAAAAAGGAAGATAAAAACGACTTTAGGCGAAAAATTGTTACCAAGCAGTATTTGCTGTATATTTACTTGTATATCATCTGCAAATTCTGCAAAAAATTTCATCGATTTTTCGGAACTGGGGCCATAATTAAGAGGGAAACGTGCGCAGAGGCAAATTCTGCAAAAAATGTCATCGATTTTTCGGAACTGGGGCCATGATTAAGAGGGAAACGTGCGCAGAGGCAAATTCTGCAAAAAATTTCATCGATTTTTCGGAACTGGGGCCATGATTAAGAGGGAAACGTGCGCAGAGGCAAATTCTGCAAAAAATTTCATTGATTTTTCGGAACTGGGGCCATGATTAAGAGGGAAACGTGCGCAGAGTAAAGCAGGTGTTCAACGTGGTTATGGCCCGGGTAAGGTACAGCATTCAGGAACGGAGGCCGCAGCTACCACAGGTTTTACAACATGTCCGTTTGCCCTTGTTAAGTCCAAAATTTATAGTCGGAACAGTGGGGTCTGATCCATTCAGTAAAAGTGACGAAGTGACTTAGTGGATGAAGCCAAGAACTACCTTCTGCTCTGTCGAACACCCCAGCCCTATTTAATTCAATGGGAGGACCTGAGGCACTCCGATACAACCTGTATATCACAAAATGGAGGGCCTCATTCACATTGTGGTACAATAGTTCAGGTAGTGGTCCAACACTCATAAAGCCGATGCACTAAGTGAAAGGGCTGCCAAAAATTAGACTGAAATGTCACTCCAATACACCCTTTATTACACATAAAGGAGGGCATCATACACACCCTTGAAAAATTAGGATTAATAGCCTGCTGGTGACCCTCTAAAACATTAGGGGCGAGAGCATGCCGCTAAGCTGACCATCTAAAACATTAGGAATGAGGGTCTGCAGCTGAGCCGACCATCTAAAACATTATGGGTGAGGGTCTGCTGCGGAGCTGACCATCCTAAACATTATATGCGAAGGCCCGCTAGTGAGCTGACGCTATAAAACATTATATGAGAGGGCCCGCTAGAGAGCTGACCCAATAAAACATTATATAAGAAGGCCCGCTGGTGAGCTGACCTATACAAAAAGTTGTCAAGCAGGGCCCGCTGGTGAGCTGGCCCTATATAAAAATTATATCACAGGGCCCGCTGGTGAGCTGGCCCTATATAAAAATTATATCACAGGGCCCGCTGGTGAGCTGGCCCTATATAAAAATTATATCACAGGGTATATGGAAGAGAGTCAACCATATACCCGTTTTTTGGGTGGAAGGGGTGAATGGGAATACAGAGTATTCCCATCATTGTAAATAACATATCTAAAGTGACTTTATGTTCACCCGGGGCTTTCCTCCAGTGGAGTGGAGAAGTCAGGGGAAATCCAGGCCTTGTTCATTTTTATAAGTGTCAACCTATCAGCATTTTCGGTGGAAAGGCGGATACGCTTATCTGTTATGATGCCACCAGCAGCACTAAATACCCGCTCAGACAGAACGCTGGCGGCAGGACAGGCCAGCACATCCAAGGCGTAGAGTGCCAGTTCATACCACGTGTCCAGCTTGGACACCCAGTAGTTGTAAGGCACAGAGGAATCATTGAGGACGCTGACACGGTCTGCTACGTACTCCTTCACCATCTTCCAAAACTTTTCCCTCCTTGTGACACTAGGCTGCGCATCAGGGTGAGGGTGCTGGCGGGGTGTCATGAAGGTGTCCCACGCCTTGGAGAGTGTTGCCCTGCCTTTGTCGGAACTGCTGTGTGCTCCCCTTTTCTCCCCTTCTCGGTTGGCCAAGGTAGCACGTACTCTGCCGCCAGCGTTGTCAGATGGAAAATTTTGGAGCAATTTTTCAACAAGAACCTTCTGGTATTGCACCATTTTGCTTGTCCTCTCCACCGGAGGAATGAGAGATGAGAAATTCTCTTTGTAGCGGGGGTCCAGAAGGGTGAACACCCAGTAATCCGTGTTGTCTAAAATGCGTATAACGCGTGGGTCACGGGAAAGGCAGCCTAACATAAAGTCAGCCATGTGTGCCAGAGTACCAACAGGCAAGATTTCGCTGTCCTCACCAGGAGGATGACTCTCAATCTCCTCATCCTCTTCCTCCTCTTCTGCCCACCCACGCTGAAGAGATGGAACTAAAGTTCCATGGCTACCCTCTGTAGCGGAGGCAACCGTGTCTTCCTCCTCCTCCTCCTCCTCCTCCGCCTCCTCCAATTGTCGCTGAGAAGACAAAGTGAGGGTGCTCTGGCTATCACCTTGTGTAAGCTCTTCCTCCCCCATTTCCACCTCTTCCACATGCAAAGCGTCGGTTTTAATTGTGAGCAGCGAGCGTTTCAGAAGACACAGAAGTGGGATGGTTACACTGATAATAGCGTTATCGCCGCTCAACATCTGTGTCGATTCCTCAAAATTGCGTAAAACCTCACAGAGGTCTGACATCCATTCCCACTCCTCACTTCTGATTAGAGGAAGTTGAACGGAGAGGCGACGACCGTGTAACAGCTGGTACTCCACTACTGCCCTCTGCTGCTCACAAAGCCGGGCCAACATGTGGAAGGTGGAGTTCCAGCGCGTGCTCACGTCACACAGCAGCCGGTGAGCTGGCAATTGTAAGCGCTGCTGCAGCTTCAACAGCCGGCTGAAGCTGTTGATGACTTACGGAAATGTGCACACACGCGGCGCACCTTGGTCAAGAGATCATGCAAATTGGGGTAGGTTTTTAGAAATCGCTGAACCACTAAATTAAATACATGCGCTAGGCATGGTACGTGTGTGAGCTTGCCGAGCTCCAAAGCCGCCACCAAGTTACGCCCATTATCACACACAACCATGCCTGGTTGCAGGTTGAGTGGCGAGAGCCACTGCTCGGTCTGGTGACTAATCCCCTGCAACAGCTCTGAGGCCGTGTGCTGTTTGTCCCCAAGGCAGATCAGCTTCAGCACGGCCTGTTGACGCTTCCCCACTGCAGTGCTAAACTGCTTCCAGCTACCGCTGATGGGTGAGTGGCGCTGCGCGCAGAGAATTCGGAGGTGGAAACGGAGGAGGAGGAGCCAATAACGTAGGTGCTGGCGGAAACCCTGATGGAGGTAGGGCCCGCAATCCTCGGCATGGGTAGCACCTGTGCCATCCCAGGGTCCGAGTCGCTCCCAGCCTCCACGACATTCACCCAGTGTGCCGTCAGGGAAATGTAGTGTCCCTGGCCACAAGCACTTGTCCATGTGTCAGTCGTTAAGTGGACCTTCCCAGTAACTGCGTTGGTCAGGGCACGGTGATGTTACGGGACACATGGTGGTGTAATGCGGGGACGGCACACCGGGAAAAGTAGTGGCGGCTGGGGACTGCGTACCGAGGGACAGCTGCTGCCATCAGGCTGCGGAAGGACTCAGTCTCCACAAGCCTAAATAGCAGCATTTCGATGGCCAGTAATTTGGAAAGGTGTGAGGTTAGTGCTATGGCCTGTGGGTGGGTGGCTGGGTATTTTCGCTTGCGCTCAAATGCCTGGGGTAACGACATTTGGACGCTGCGCTGGGACAGGGAAGTGGATGTGGTCGCTGATGGTGCTTCCCGCTGTTTCGGTGCCAGGGCCGGGAGGATGCGCCTGTCGAACCTTCGACAGGCGATTGGCCGGCACCGAAAACAGGGGAAGAGGAGGCAGTGGTGTGGCCTGCGGTGCTTGGATGCCATGTGTCGGATCATGCTGGTGGTGGTGAGGTTGCTAGTGTTCATGCCTCGGCTCATTCTGGTGTGGCACAGGTTGCAAACTACAATTCTTTTGTCGTCCGCACTTTCCTTAAAAAAACGCCATACCGCGGAACACCTAGCCCTTGGCAAGGGAGATTTACACAAGGGGGTGCTCCGTGGAACATTTGCGGGCCGGTTTGGTGCGGTCCGCCTTCTTTCTTTAGCCACACCACTGCCTCTTCCAGCCTGTTGCGGTGCTGCAGATGGCTCACCCTCAGGACTGCTGTCATCGCTCGGCTCTCCACCTTCCCAGGTGGGGTCAGTGACCTCATCGTCCACCAAGTCCTCCTCCACTTCCTCACTCTGATCATCCTCCTCATTTCTTGATCCCACCACATTCTCAGTCATTGACAACTGTGTATCATCCTCCTCATCAAGGTCTTGAGACAGTAATAGTGGTTGATTTGATGGCAACTGTGTCTCATCATCATCATCATCCACTTCCTTTGACCTTAAATGCCGTTCCCCTCTGTCATCTTCTTGTGATTGGGTACCCTCTAGAGGTTGTGAATCAGGGCACAAGATGTCATGTTCCTCTGCAAGCGTGCTTGGAGAGAGGTTCAAATGAAGGATTGGTGATGAGACGAGCTCCTCACTATATCCCAGTGTGGGATCACTTCTTTGGCCAGACCCTCTATGGTGGGAGGAAGGATGATCAGGGTGAGGATTGTGTTGACCAGACTCTTGGCTACTGAGAGTGGACTTGGTGGAAGACAGGGTGGTGCTTAACCGACTGGAAGCAGTATCAGCTGAAATCCAACCGACCACCTGTTCGCAGTGGTCTGACATCGAGAGTGATGTCCTGCGACGCCCTGTAAACTGAGACATGAAGCTAGGTATGGTGGATGTCTTTCTTTCTTGTGCTCTGGCACCAGGCACAGTTTCTACGCGTCCTGACCTGCGCCCTGAACTATCAGGATCACGTCCACTTCCCCGTCCCTTTTTACCCGCCTTCTTCATATTACACGGAATATGTGCTGCTAATCTGCAACTTTGCACACTAAACAGATTGTGCTGCTAATATGCGGCTAGGCACAGTGAACGGAATATGTGACGTTTATTTTTTACACTTTCCACACTAAACAGAATGTGCTGCTAATATGCGGCTAGGCACAGTGAACAGAATATGTGACGTTTATTTTTTACACTTTCCACACTAAACAGAATGTGCTGCTAATCTGCGGCTAGGCACAGTGAACAGAATATGTGACGTTTATTTTTTACACTTTCCACACTAAACAGAATGTGCTGCTAATCTGCAACTTTGCACAATAAAAAGAATGTGCTGCTAATCTGCGGCTAGGCACAGTGAACAGAATATGTGACGTTTATTTTTTACACTTTCCACACTAAACAGAATGTGCTGCTAATCTGCGGCTAGGCACAGTGAACAGAATATGTGACGTTTATTTTTTACACTTTCCACACTAAACAGAATGTGCTGCTAATCTGCAACTTTGCACACTAAACAGAATGTGCTGCTAATCTGCGGCTAGGCACAGTGAACGGAATATGTGACGTTTATTTTTTACACTTTCCACACTAAACAGAATGTGCAGCTAATCTGCGGCTAGGCACAGTGAACAGAATATGTGACGTTTATTTTTTACACTTTCCACACTAAACAGAATGTGCTGCTAATCTGCGGCTAGGCACAGTGAACAGAATATGTGACGTTTATTTTTTACACTTTCCACACTAAACAGAATGTGCTGCTAATCTGCAACTTTGCACACTAAACAGAATGTGCTGCTAATCTGCGGCTAGGCACAGTGAACGGAATATGTGACGTTTATTTTTTACACTTTCCACACTAAACAGAATGTGCTGCTAATCTGCGGCTAGGCACAGTGAACGGAATATGTGACGTTTATTTTTTACACTTTGCACACTAAACAGAATGTGCTGCTAATCTGCAACTTTGCACACTAAACAGAATGTGCTGCTAATCTGCGGCTAGGCACAGTGAACGGAATATGTGACGTTTATTTTTTACACTTTCCACACTAAACAGAATGTGCTGCTAATCTGCAACTTTGCACACTAAACAGAATGTGCTGCTAATCTGCAACTTTGCACACTAAACAGAATGTGCTGCTAATCTGCAGCTAGGCACACTAAACAGAATGTGCTGCTAATCTGCAACTTTACACACTAAACAGAATGTGCTGCTAATCTGCAACTTTGCACACTAAACAAAATGTGCTGCTAATCTGCGGCTAGGCACAGTGAACGGAATATGTGACGCTTTTTTTTTTTCATTTGTGCCCCCCCAAACAAAATATAACTGCTGCCCCCACAAACAACAGTCCTAAAAAGGACTTTTCGGTCTTTATATGGTGTTCCAACACTTTTCTTCTCCCTACACTGACTTTCCCTTCCTATCCTCATCTCTCCCTGGCTAAGACTGAGCCGAACTCGCTGGTCAGGTGCTATACAGCACCCGATCACGGGTTCTGGTCAGCCAATCAGCGTAATGCCAGCAGCCAACATGGCTGCTGGCATTACACTGATGTCAGAGCCTCCCCGCACGTTTATTGGCTGCGCAGCAGCCGCAAAACGTGCGGGGAGGAGACCCGAACATGGCGGGCGAGCACATGCGGTACTCGTACGAGTACCGCCATGTGCCGAGCAGAGCGATGCTCGAGCCGAACCGAGCTTCGGCCGAGCATGCTCGCTCATCACTAGTCCTTAGCGTAAAATTTGTTTATTAAAGCTTCACCTCAGCCTGTGGACGTACATGCCTGAATGCACTCAAACCCATTCAAACTTACAAGTGAAGCAGAAAGTTACCCAGATGGTTCCAGAGTGGGAGACCTCCTGGGTATACCAGGTGTTGTTGGCTGTTTTTTGCTTATTTTTTGCACCCATCTATAAAATATATTGAAAACTTTCTGTAGCCAATTTATTAACCCTTTGAGTGCCAGAGGGGTGTGCAACACTTTGCCTTGCAAGTCATTGCGTACCACCTCTGGCACACAAAGAATGGAAGGAAAATAAACATTGCACAGGTCTCTGGGATCTTCATCCACCTATAAGTGTCTGCTCATTTGTATTGTTTTCCTACGGACCATTCAAAACCGCTATGATGTCATAGGACAGTGTATTACTACCTGTTGGTTTCCAGGATGGGGTACCGCCTGGGAATACAAGGTGCCATGGGCTACTTTTATTCTTTTCTTTTCAGCCAATTACAAATTAGATATGATTAGCGAATATACTCCTTAGCGTAAGAAGTGTTTATTAAAGCTTCACCTCAGCCTGTGGCCGTACATGCCACCCAAACCCATTCAAACTTACAAGTGAAGCAGAAAGTGTCCTATATAGTGCCAGAGTGGGAGATCTCCTGGGTATACCAGGTGTCATTGGTTGTTTTTTGCTTATTTTTTCCACCCATCTCTAAACTATACTGAAAAGTTTCTGTGGCCAATTTATTAACCCTTTGAGTGCCAGCGGGGTGTGCAACACTTTGCTTTGCAAGTCGTTGCGTACCTTCTCTGGCACACAAAGGGTGGAAGGAAAATAAACCTTGTACCAGGTCTCTGTGACCTTCATCCACAAATAAGTCTCTGTTCATTTGTGTTGTTTTACTAAGGACCATTCAAATCCTCTATGATGTCATAGGACACTGTATTACTACCTGTTGGTTTCCAGGATGGGGGACCGTCTGGGAATACAAGGTGCCGTACGCTACTTTTATGATTTTCTTTTCAGTCACCTACAATTTAGATATGATTAGCGAATATAGTCCTTAGCGTAAAATGTGTTTATTAAAGCTTCACCTCAGCCTGTGGCTGTACATGCCTGAATACACCCAAACCCATTCAAACTTACAAGTGAAGCAGAAAGTGTCCTAGATAGTGCCAGAGTGGGAGACCTCCTGGGTATACAGGTTTCATTGGCTGTTTTTTGCTTATTTTTTGCACCCATCTCTAAACTATATTGAAAACTTTCTGTAGCCAATTTATTAAACCTTTGAGTGCCAGAGGGGTGTGCAACACTTTGCCTTGTAAGCCTTTGCGTACCTCCTCTGGCACACAAAGAATGGAAGGAAAATAAACATTGCACCAGGTCTCTGGGATCTACATCCACCTATAAGTCTCTGCTCATTTGTGCTGTTTTCCTATGGACCCTTGAAATCCTCTATGATGTCATAGGACAGAGTATTACTACCTGTTGGTTTCCAGGATGGGGGACTGCCTGGAAATACAAGGTGCCGTAGGCTACCTTTCTGATTTTCTGTTCAGTCATCTACAAATTAGATATGATTAGCGAATATAGTCCTTAGTGTAAAATGTGTTTATTAAAGCTTCACCTCAGCCTGTGGCCGTACATGCCTAAATGCACCCAAACCCATTCAAACTTACAAGTGAAGCAGAATGTGTCCTAGATAGTGCCAGAGTGGGAGGCCTCCTGGGTATACCAGGTGTCATTGGCTGTGTTTTGCTTATTTTTTGCACCCATCTCTAAACTATATTGAAAAGTTTCTGTGTCCAATTTATTAACCCTTTGAGTGCCAGAGGGGTGTGCAACACTTTGCTTTGCATGTCGTTGCGTACCTTCTCTGGCACACAAAGGGTGCGAAGGAAAAATAAACTTGCACCAGGTCTCTGGGACCTTCATCCACAAATAAGTCTCTGCTCATTTGTGTTATTTTACTAAGGACCATTCAAATCCTCTATGATGTCATAGGACAGTGTATTACTACCTGTTGGTTTCCAGGATGGGGTAACGCCTGGGAATACAAGGTGCCATAGGCTACTTTTATCCTTTTCTTTTCAGTCATCTGCAAATTAGATATGATTAGCGAATATAGTCCTTAGCGTAAAATGTGCTTATTAAAGCTTTACCTCAGTCTGTGGCCGTACATGCCTGATTGCAACCAAACCCATTCAAACTTACAAGTGAAGCAGAATGTGTCCTAGATAGTGCCAGAGTGGGAGACCTCCTAGGTATACCAGATGTTGTTGGATGTTTTTTGCTTATTTTTTGCACCCATCTCTAAACTATATTGAAAAGTTTCTGTGGCCAATTTATTAACCCTTTGAGTGCCAGTGGGGTGTGCAACACTTTGTTTTGCAAGTCGTTGCGTACCTTCTCAGGCAAACAAAGGGTGGAAGGAAAATAAGCCTTGCACCAGGTCTCTGGGACCTTCATCCACCTATAAGTCTCTGCTCATTTGTGTTGTTTTCCTA